>CM060394.1:124028195-125360462 GCA_030545235.1 Helianthus tuberosus | reverse complement strand
ATGTACTAACGAACATAGCAGGTATATGATGTGAAAACGGGAAAGCATGAATGTAACAAGTAGGCACATGTGTTCCACCCCAAAACAGTTTGGAAAACAGTAAAAGAGGGGTCTATGTACTCACTTGAGATTGCTCAGAAGTCCTAAGATAACCACCAAGCAAGCTAGAGATCGCGGATATCAAACGGCACCTAATATAGGTAACTATGTTAATAAACCGGACCTAAATCGGAAGATCTGATAGAATGAGGGTTCGTAAACCAAACGAGTATAGAGACTCGTGTCATATGGTTTAACAAAGCCTACATACTAAATGAAACCTTAATCTAAGTGCTTTCGACCCATTACGACCCGTTTAGGTAGCTTATGCTACTTTAACGCGTCGTTCGCGTGAAACGCGTTCGGACCGTCTAACTAGTCCTATGACAAGTGTTATATGCCTAAACATGTTATATAATCAGTTATGTGACAAAAGATTAGGTTACATATGCTTAATTACCAATTATACATGAAAAGGGTATTCTGGTAATTTACCTAAGGCATATAAACTACCTATCATACAACTACTCAAACGATGTGACCATAGGGTATAACCTCGGAAGGTTATTCCCTACCTACTATGGTCACCTAATGTATTTGGTCGGATCCTAATGATCGACCAAACTGGGTCGGGTTCGAGGTATAAGCGATTTATTAGATCGCTTACCCTACGACCCTAGACAACGTGGTAACCAGTAGGCATAGTCCCAAGGGACTATAACCAACGTGATTACACTCACGTTGCGAAGTTCAAACGAACTTCGCATTGACCATAACTGGTCAATGTAGAAAGTCAAACAAAGTTTGACTTTCAGACTCGAAAGACTCGAAAAGCAATAAAAGAACGAAAGAAAACTTACGAAGGGTCCCCGAATGCTAATCTCGATCCAAGAATCTCAGGTATGAAACAATGGTTTCAACTTAGAGTTCCTAAGATCAAGATTCTAGTGATTTTAGCAATGGGGGTGGATGGGTATTTATAGGAATACCCGAACCGTTAAGATCGCTTGTCGAATATCGTGCCTTAATCGTATCCGTACAAGTGTTGGAAAGTTATGGTGCCTAAATTCCATCCTTATCAGCTGACTAAGCATGTTAGAATGTGTGGTTGTGAATTAAACAGCTGTTTATACATCGAATCTGGTCCCGAAAGTGCAAAACTGATATTTCTGCCCAGATAAGGCGCTCGCGTAGCGCGACGGTAAAGGCCCTATCCAGTCGCGCTACGCCACCATGCACCAGCTTCAGAAAAGTTTCAAAATTGACAGTTTTGGTCCCTGTGGTGTTTTAAGGCCTTTTTCGATGCGTTTGAACCCCGTTAACCTCATTTTAAGGCTCTAAAATGAATTTAAAGTATAGGGAACTCAAAACATGCTCAAAAATATGCCGGAGGTTGGTTCATTTGGCCGTACGGACGCGATGTTCGCTTAATTACGACGGAATGCGCATAAGCGCGAAAAACGATCCAAATGACGTGACGAATGGATTTTTCTTATGCCAAACACTAAAATAAAATATTATAGTGCTTACATAAATTTTTGGATGTCCGGATGTATTCAGAACGTAAGTTATGCGCAAAAGTGCAAACTTGTGCACTTTTTGACACCTTTAGTCCCTGAATGACCCAAAAGTTTATTTTAGCACACCGAACCCCTCAAAGCCTATTTCTAAGCTATATAAAGGATATTTAAGGTGTGTTTAACTTATGGTCATGCTCCGGAATGTCTGTTACAGTTCAAATTGGCATACTTTCGCAGTTTGTCAAATTTAGTCCCTGTAAGCGATTAAACTTTGATTTCACCACACCAAACCTTCCAAAACTTATATCTAAGTTATGTAAAGGTTATTTAAGGTATGTTAAGCCTATTTCACTATTCCGGAGTGTTCATTGGATTAAACTGGTTATATCTACACATCAGTGCGTGTATAACCTTCCAGAAAGCGATTTAGAGCTTGAAATCGAACAAGAGTTGATATGTGCAATCGATACACATATATTTAACAAATCCCAAGTATGAAATACAATATTTCATTGGCTTGGTAGTTGTTTGATGGTTG
Organism: Helianthus tuberosus; assembly: GCA_030545235.1. Lineage (NCBI taxonomy): Eukaryota > Viridiplantae > Streptophyta > Magnoliopsida > Asterales > Asteraceae > Helianthus > Helianthus tuberosus. The sequence continues at coordinate 125,358,365 of CM060394.1, read as the reverse complement.
AAGTGACCCAGGTGTTACAGTCTCCCCTACTTTAGGAAATTTCGTCCCGAAATTAATTCGTAGGAGTCTATTTGTGACTTTGTGTCAGATAACCACCAGAGATATGTAAAGCATAATCCTGTCATTTCCTTAACGGACATTCTTCAGAATGAAAATGAACAAACGGAGTCATTTTCCTCAACGAGTATTCTTCAGAAGCGGAAATGAAGGAATAAACAAATGGGGATTCATTTCCTTAACGGACAATTTTCAGAAACGAAAATGAACAAACGGAGTCATTTTCAATAGATGCTTCCTTAGAAACGGAAATGAAAATGATAGACAAACGGATATTCATTTCCTCAACGGACAAATCTTCAGAAACGAAAATGAACAAACGGAGTCATTTTCAACGGTTGCTTCCTCAGAAACAGAAATGAAAATGATAGACAAACGGATATTCATTTCCTCAACGGACAAATCTTCAGAAACGAAAATGAACAAACGGAGTCATTTTCAACGGTTGCTTCCTCAGAAACGGAAATGAAAATGATAGACAAACGGATATTCATTTCCTCAACGGATAATCTTTAGAAACGAAAATGAACTAACGGAGTCATTTTCAACGGTTGTTTCCTCAGGTTCGGAAATGAAGGATTAAATAAACGGATATTCATTTCCCTCGACGGATACTCTTCAGAACGAAAATGCACAAACGGAGTCATTTTCCTCAACGGGTATTCTTCAGAATTGGAAATAAAGGATAAACGGATATTCATTTCCTCAACGGATATTCTTCAGAAGTGAAAAATGAATAGCTAGTTCATTTTTCCTCAACGGATACTTCATCAGAATTGGAAATGAATAGGGTTAACTTCTAGGTACATGACAAAGCTCGCTGTGGTTTCTGTGCACTAAATTCCATAATTATGTATGCATCCATAATTACGTAATTCCTTGCATAGTCCGCACAGTTTGTCTTGTAATGTTCATAAGCACATAATCACATAGTTTTTTAATTGTTATTATCTTGTTATTGATTGCAATTAACTTGGCACCTCGTACTTCGTTTCTCTTGGAAGAAACGGGTACTTAGGATTTTCGTGGAAAACGCAAGAGATCATACAACGGAAGAAATTTGGAAGTAGTCTGTTCTTCAAGGAATGCGGTTCCTTGATTGTCGGTATTGTAGGGGATATGTTGTTTATACATACAATCACATAAATACATTGCAATGTAAATAAAAGATTTATTTATAAACAAATGATAACAACAACTGTTTCATGGATCGTGACAACAAAAGAAAATAATACATGGGACGTAATTATTTCTAAACGATGTTGTCTTCTGGTTGGTCAAATGCTCATCCCTGCGCTGGATTTGCATTAGCAAGCCTTGGGCAATTCCTACGAAAATGGCCCATCTCGCCACAGTTGTAGCAAGATCCCTGTGGAAAACGAGCTTGAGCAGGATTGTTGCCAGCTTGATTTGGTGCAGCTGCGGTTGGGCAAACCCTAGCTGTATGACCTATAAGTCCGCAAACTTGGCATGTGCGGCACTTCACCCCAGCATGATGATGTAGGCCACATTGGTTGCACAAGGGTGCAGTTCCGTTGTAGGGTTTCCTGGCAGGGGGTTGAGCTGGTTGGTTGAGAACGGCTTGATCATTGTGAGCGACCACAGCGTAGTTCTGAGAAGCCTTTCGCTTCTTTGACCTCTTAGGGGATCCAGTCTGTTCATCCATGATCTTTGATTCCTCGATTGGTTTCGATTCTTCGACCGGCTTCTTGTCACCTTTTCGGAAAAGTTTACCTTTCCTGATCTTTGATTCAGTCAAGGTTGCAGATAGCTCAATGGCCTGTCTAACTGTAGTAGGGTTGCTACCAGTCAAAATGTCTTGTATTGAATCAGGGAGGCCATCAATGTACTTTTCGATTGCCTTATCCAAAGGCGTGACCATGTTTGGGCATAACAGACTTAACTCTTCATAACGGTCCGTGTAGGCTCGATGTTCACCGCTGTCTTGCTCAAGATTGTCGAATTCCCTTTCCAAAGCCCTGATCTCGTGTCGAGGACAAAATTCCTTCATCATAAGGGCCCTAAGTTCAGCCCATGTCTGTGCTAGAGCAACTTCTGCACCACGATCCCTCATAACCCCGTTCCACCACGTAAGGGCTCTCTTCTGGAACACACTCGAAGCAAACTCGACCTTGCGATTGTCAGGACACTGCACGTGGCGGAAAGTATTCTCAATGCTCTCGAACCATTGAAGAAGCCCAGTCGCTCCCTCAGAACCACTAAACTTGAGTGGTTTCGCCGAGTTAAAACTCTTGAAATTGCATGGACCATTGTTGTTGTTGTTCGCTTGATTCCATTGAGCAAAGAGGTTTGGGAATTGAGCAGCCATTTGCTGCGCAATGATTTCTGCCAGCTCGGCAGTCGCTATCTGGTTTTCGCGTCGAGGAGGCATTCTAAAAGAGGAAACATGAAAGGAAACGAGTGAGAGAATTAGACGAAAAGAATGAGATGAAACAAATTTGATGAAAGCAATGGATAGTGGTCATTTGTTTGTTACTACAAAGCAACAAACGACCTCGGTGAATAATCAAAGTAAATAGGTCAAAAATAATGTATCGCGAAGACATGCTCGCCTATAAGTGAACACTCATCCCAAGAATTCCCAGGTAAGCACAACTGGTCTCGCGTCTGGTTGAGATGTATACGAAGTGCTTGCCTAGACAGAAAACTCAGAATACAGGCATTCACCCTTCCAGTTTGCACGTGTTCACATTATTTAAAACCCAAAACCTTGACGAGATTTTTGAAAACTCAAAGGGGTTCAAAACCTTATAACAGAGGGTTCAAAACCTAGTAATTAATCATCCTAGAACAGATGATTAGTTTTCAAAGCGGTTTCGAAAATTATGTTCTTGTTGTGGTAGTCGCCTAAGGATAGGTGACGGTATTGTTTTTATGACTAAACGCAAGTAAACTCACGTTAGGGTCCTAAGAAGGTTATAGACTAGGTCAAAGCATTACTAATAACCTAATTCCCTATAACCATTGGCTCTGATACCATCTTTTCTGTCACACCCCGACCACGTAGAACATACAAAACGTGGCGGAAATGTCGGGGAGTGTTGTAACAGAATTAATTGTTTCAAATCCATGGCAATTGAAGTTTCGTTTTATTGATTAAAAGTGTTACAATGTCTTAACAAACAAATAAATACAACATAATTAACTAGTCTTGCATCTTTTATTGTCACTAAAGCCCAAGTCTGCCTATGTGTATCTTGATCATCTTATGCAACAGCTCCTGAAAAACACATGTGAAAATAGGTACGTCAGCATAAAAATGCCTGTGAGATACATAGGTTTTGTTAAAATAGGTTTCATGACTTATGTTTGAGAAAATGTTTAGTCATAAACCTTGTAATTTGCTTTGTTTTGTAAATCATTTGAAAAACAATGAGTTCAGATGATATGTATAAATAAGTGAATAATGTATGGTAAAATAAATAACCATGTAAGATGAGTTTGTATAAGATAAGTTGTTTGTAAAACAATGTCTTGTGAAAAGTATGTTATTTGTATAAAATGTTCTATGTCTCAAACTGAAATGATTCAAATAACGCTACAATATGTAATACCATACAAACACTTATATATAGGAAGTACCAGCGGCGTATCCACCATGCTTGTATCATATTACACACGCATCGTTACTTAATCATTTAATCAAACCAAACCACCAAAGTAATGTTTAACAATAGTAGAAATGTTTATGTATGGTCAAATACGGTTCACACGGTTCGCAGATACAAACGGTTCACAGATACAAACGGTTCACAGATACAAACGGTTCACAGATATAAACGGTTCACAGATACAAACGGTTCACAGATACAAACGGTTCACATATACAAACGGTTCACAGATATAAACGGTTCACAGATACAAACGGTTCACAGATACAAACGGTTCACAGATACAAACGGTTCACATATACAAACGGTTCACAGATATAAACGGTTCACAGATACAAACGGTTCACAGATACAAACGGTTCACAGATACAAACGGTTCACAGATACAAACGGTTCACATATACAAACGGTTCACAGATATAAACGGTTCACATAGCCAAATAGTTATAAACGGTTCAAAATGTACTATAATGTGTTCATATACTGGATGAGCATATGCAACAAAATGTAATGTAAAACAATGTACTAAGTATGCACACAATGGACATACATAGCATAAAATGTAATGAAATCATGTACTATAATGTACTAACGAACATAGCAGGTATATGATGTGAAAACGGGAAAGCATGAATGTAACAAGTAGGCACATGTGTTCCACCCCAAAACAGTTTGGAAAACAGTAAAAGAGGGGTCTATGTACTCACTTGAGATTGCTCAGAAGTCCTAAGATAACCACCAAGCAAGCTAGAGATCGCGGATATCAAACGGCACCTAATATAGGTAACTATGTTAATAAACCGGACCTAAATCGGAAGATCTGATAGAATGAGGGTTCGTAAACCAAACGAGTATAGAGACTCGTGTCATATGGTTTAACAAAGCCTACATACTAAATGAAACCTTAATCTAAGTGCTTTCGACCCATTACGGCCCGTTTAGGTAGCTTATGCTACTTTAACGCGTCGTTCGCGTGAAACGCGTTCGGACCGTCTAACTAGTCCTATGACAAGTGTTATATGCCTAAACATGTTATATAATCAGTTATGTGACAAAAGATTAGGTTACATATGCTTAATTACCAATTATACATGAAAAGGGTATTCTGGTAATTTACCTAAGGCATATAAACTACCTATCATACAACTACTCAAACGATGTGACCATAGGGTATAACCTCGGAAGGTTATTCCCTACCTACTATGGTCACCTAATGTATTTGGTCGGATCCTAATGATCGACCAAACTGGGTCGGGTTCGAGGTATAAGCGATTTATTAGATCGCTTACCCTACGACCCTAGACAACGTGGTAACCAGTAGGCATAGTCCCAAGGGACTATAACCAACGTGATTACACTCACGTTGCGAAGTTCAAACGAACTTCGCATTGACCATAACTGGTCAATGTAGAAAGTCAAACAAAGTTTGACTTTCAGACTCGAAAGACTCGAAAAGCAATAAAAGAACGAAAGAAAACTTACGAAGGGTCCCCGAATGCTAATCTCGATCCAAGAATCTTAGGTATGAAACAATGGTTTCAACTTAGAGTTCCTAAGATCAAGATTCTAGTGATTTTAGCAATGGGGGTGGATGGGTATTTATAGGAATACCCGAACCGTTAAGATCGCTTGTCGAATATCGTGCCTTAATCGTATCCGTACAAGTGTTGGAAAGTTATGGTGCCTAAATTCCATCCTTATCAGCTGACTAAGCATGTTAGAATGTGTGGTTGTGAATTAAACAGCTGTTTATACATCGAATCTGGTCCCGAAAGTGCAAAACTGATATTTCTGCCCAGATAAGGCGCTCGCGTAGCGCGACGGTAAAGGCCCTATCCAGTCGCGCTACGCCACCATGCACCAGCTTCAGAAAAGTTTCAAAATTGACAGTTTTGGTCCCTGTGGTGTTTTAAGGCCTTTTTCGATGCGTTTGAACCCCGTTAACCTCATTTTAAGGCTCTAAAATGAAGTTAAAGTATAGGGAACTCAAAACATGCTCAAAAATATGCCGGAGGTTGGTTCATTTGGCCGTACGGACGCGATGTTCGCTTAATTACGACGGAATGCGCATAAGCGCGAAAAACGATCCAAATGACGTGACGAATGGATTTTTCTTATTCCAAACACTAAAATAAAATATTATAGTGCTTACATAAATTTTTGGATGTCCGGATGTATTCAGAACGTAAGTTATGCGCAAAAGTGCAAACTTGTGCACTTTTTGACACCTTTAGTCCCTGAATGACCCAAAAGTTTATTTTAGCACACCGAACCCCTCAAAGCCTATTTCTAAGCTATATAAAGGATATTTAAGGTGTGTTTAACTTATGGTCATGCTCCGGAATGTCTGTTACAGTTCAAATTGGCATACTTTCGCAGTTTGTCAAATTTAGTCCCTGTAAGCGATTAAACTTTGATTTCACCACACCAAACCTTCCAAAACTTATATCTAAGTTATGTAAAGGTTATTTAAGGTATGTTAAGCCTATTTCACTATTCCGGAGTGTTCATTAGATTAAACTGGTTATATCTACACATCAGTGCGTGTATAACCTTCCAGAAAGCGATTTAGAGCTTGAAATCGAACAAGAGTTGATATGTGCAATCGATACACATATATTTAACAAATCCCAACTATGAAATACAATATTTCATTGTCTTGGTAGTTGTTTGATGGTTGAAGTGACCCAGGTGTTACATGTTGCACAATGATATAGGTACGATTACATGTATGAACAAGTTTTGCGAGACTCGTTATGGAAACTGTGATATGCATGTATATGTGATGTGTTATATATGAAGCTTTACCTTGATTGTGTTTATAAGATTACATGAACGAGCATGATTATATGATTGTGAGTTGTTACATTAAATGATACACGTTTAGAGTTTATGTATATTCAACCCCCCACTTGTACTCGGAGCCGTAGAACCCGTCTGACCACACTCCCCAATCCTGTTCTTAGCCCACTTTCCCTAAGCCCAAACTAACTAAGCTAAGCCTAAACCTCCGAAGCCCAAAACAAATCTAATCGATATACATGCACCCACATTTAATTAAACTGCATGCGGTGTTTCTTGTTACGCTCAAACGCATAGACGCAACCCTAGCATTAACCCTCTCCGCTCTCTGGAAGTCGACGGCAAGGCAGCCTCCCTCTCCTTCGAAGTATTCGCTGGATCGGCGCAACCCCTCTCTCGTTACAGTCACTTTGCACGCTTGTCCCTATTCGGTCAGTCACTATCCTCGTAATCTAGATTCCCTGTTGTGTTATGTTTATCACGTTATTACTCATACGAATGATATCCAATAACTAGTGATTAGATGTTAGGTCATTGGCACGAACTCGAAACCATGCATGATGTTATGCCGATAGATTATGGGTTGAAGGATGTAATGTTTTGATTGTTCGTACAGATTTATGTTCTTGATCTAATCGGGATTATTATATGACATGTTGTGGCTGTATGAAAGATAGAGACCCATAAATAGTCTGATGTATCTTGGAACTATGTTGTTAGAAAGATTGTTATACATGTGTTGGTAGGGTAAGGGAATTGAATAATATGATCAGATAATGATACTGTGCATAATGTTTTGGCATATGAAAATTGTTATAAGAAAGATGATATACATGATGATCAGTGATGCATAAACCTGATGACTAAATGTTAGGCGGCGATGAAATTGGTTTGAATGTGGATAGCCATGATGAGTGTTATTGTTATGTGATTGGAGTTCATATGCTATGTTAGGAAAATTCTTTGAATCTTTGTGACAAAATTGACATGCATAACTGCTTAATTTCATAACTCATGGGAACGGAATTAGTGGGGGTTAGTCACGGGAATTATGATGGAATGGAATTATTGGATTAATTGCACATTTCCGGCCACACACCATGACTTCACAGTAAAATATATACACTATTAGATTTCATGTTGTAGTGGGTAGAGGATGCTTGATGATAGTTTCATACCGTTAGTGTGGTCACACATTCTCGATGAGTCGCACACTCACATGATGGACCTTTAAACCAATTTAGGCCCCATTAGTTAATTGGGTTTTACATGCTGATCGGGCCACGGGATGACCGCACACCGGTCCGCGAACAAAATAGGAGTTGCACATTACGTAAATAGCAAACCAACTGATAAGTAAATGTGTGAAATATAAACTGTGACGTGGACTTGTGTGACCCGAACACCTGTTATGAGACTTCGTGACGGCAAGGGGCCATTATGTGCTTGATCAACTATTATAATATCGTGTGTGACATTATGTGTGTACTATTTGTGTAATATGTAGAAGGGATACTTGATTAAGTGTTTACGAAACTGATCATTGTCGGTAACTGCGATAGGGTTCGGTAGATCAACTTGGAATACGTAATTTAATCTACCGAGAAAATCTAAGGTGAGTTCATCTCTTGAGCATGCGTCCTGGTGGTTGGGACAGTCTTTGGGTATCCCTGAGAGGGATCAGTTTTGGGTAAATCATGGGTATTCCTGAGAGGAATTTGTCTTTTGGGTAAATCTAGAATGTTGGATAATATACTCTTCCTATCACCATTAAAGTCCCTCCGTGTTGTTTGGTTACCTGAGAGGTAACAAGGTATTAGTTAGTAGCACTACTTAGGTTTGGCACCCTCACCCTGTACCTGAGAGGACGGGGGTGAACTAATGACCTAGTCATGACCAATGCTTTGATAGGAGCATTGGAGAAAGGGCAATGTAAATCAGGATCCGTCTTGTATTCGGGATATTATCAACATTAAATTCAATGGATTAACTAAACACTTGGTAACCAACGTTTTCATAAAACTATGAACTCACCAGCGTTGTCTGATACACTTGTTGCATGCTCGCAGGTCGTTAGATGTCCTGGATTTGGAACTTGTTGTCTGGAGTAGCTGGAGTGGTCATGGGTCGACTGGAGGGATTCATGTGATTGATTTTTTCATAATATACATTGGTTTTGAAATTGTTTAACCTTGGTTTACTGTTTGCTTCCGCTGAACATGATGATTTCATTTAAACTTGTTGATGGTATTTTTCATTAATAATTGAGGATTTTATTTATAAACTTGAATGGGTTCAATGTAATTAGTAGCTCGTTGTTGGTACGTCACACGCCTAGTAGGGACACTCCCTAGGTGGTATTTTGGGGGTGTGACAGTTTGGTATTAGAGCCACTGGTTATAGTGAACTTGGTTTTAAAACGTTTTATAAAACCAGACTATAACCGAACAGTTCCGAAATCGACCATGACCTCAGCTCCAGATTGCAAGGTTCGTCTTTCTCACTTGTTGCATACATTACATGACTAGTACACATTTGCTTATGACGCAACATACGAACACATACTCGTCACTATAGCATGATTGCATGAATTGCTTGCTTACATTATGATGCATTTTAAAACCGTGAGGGGCGGGCGCTGAGAGCGTGCTGGCCGCCAAAGCGGACAACATCATGGTGCGTTGATAGTATGTCATAGTCTTTGGATTTCTGTGATCTTATTACCTTGATAACCTCCGTTTGACATTTGAGTTTGAGGAACCATTTGACATGAGTTGGGAGGAACTGAGATGGGCATGCAAATCACAATATTATTGTGGGTGCACACCTAATAATAATGTGGGATGCATGTGAGTCCCAGTGAGACTTAACAAGTGAAAAAGGGGTTCTGTTCCGTTATTCGGACAGTGTGATCATAATAAATCTATAGGAGTCATAGCAGTGGTTGTCTCCTACTTGAACGTGATCTCCTCACTCCTCTCTGAATTCTTACGAATCTCGAAGCTATCGTGTATTACTTGAACACCCATCTGAACGCCTAGCGAACTGTGGAGAATGTTAGGTGCTAGTACGAACGTCCTTGAGTTGGATGTCGCAGTGTCGAATGATTGGTCGATACCCTTCTCACTTCTCTTCGTTTGCTGGAACTCAATGTATTGACGTCTTAGATCCCAAAGTGCGATCACTTCTGCAACACTCTTGTAACATACCATGTATTACTCAATTAACTTGCTAGATCGATGGGCAAGAGGATGAGCGTAGTATCCCACCGACCTCAGTATTAGAACAGCCTTGGTTACCAGTAACGAACACCAGCAAACTGACTTCAATCGAATCCTTAACCCTAGCCAATGACTTATGGGAATCAACTCCTACGAATCAATCGGGACATAAACGATAACAATTGACTATAGAGTGGAATGTGTAACTTCCCACGCAGTGAGTAGTGCCTTAGTGCGTGACACGGGATATGAAAGATGTACCCTGTCGGTGAAAGGTCGCAGGGCCCCGTTACAAGCAACGACATTAGGGGCAACAGTTACGGCGACATCGAGGCGCTCGTAATCGTAGTCTACAGTATGAAAAAGAAGGTCACTCCGACAAGGATTGACTGTTGTTAAGTCAAAATGTCAACAACCAAGGGAACAATGACGGTAATTGGAAATCCGTTTGATCGTAATAGCAACACTAGAAATGATGCTCGTGGAAGAGCATTTAGGATCGGTGTGGACGACGCCAGGCATAATAGCAACATGGTAGCTTGTATGGGTAGCAAATCGCTTCGTCTCGGTTCTGTTTAACTCTGATGCTTCTCGAAACCGAACCTGTTGTGGAATCGGCTGATGGCAAGTCAACTAAAGCCTTGTATGTTCGTTGGGATGCAAAATCGACCTTGTGGGACAAGTGTTCGACATTGACCTTCCTTCTGCTATCCTTGATGACTTCGATGCAGTAGTTGCGTAGATTGGTTATCTAGACATCTCGTAGATACGCCCTATGGGAAGGAAATTTTGCGTCGCTTTATACTTTGAAGTGTCAGAGTGGTGTAAAGGGTAGCATCATATCAGCAATGAAGGCCCAGAAGTGTCTACGGAGGGATTACCCCGCTATGTTAGCAACCGATACTGATGTTAAGGCTAAGGAAAAGAGGATTGAGGATCCACCAATGGTTCGTGATTCCTCTCGGTGTGCTACCCGAGGAACTTTCAGGTTTAATACCACAACTGTTAGGCAGAGTCTTAGATTGATCTCACGACTAGAGGCAGCCTTGATTACTCGTACTCCTTATCGTCTAGCGCCTGGAAGGTTGCAAGGGCTGTCTAATCAACTACAGGAACTGTTGAACAGACCCCACATTATGTGTACTGATTGTTGGACCTAGCTTTTTGCCTTGGGGAGCCCTAGTTATATCCGCGAAGATAAGCCTTTTCGTATGTGTACTGATTGTCGGGAACCCAACAAGGTGACAGTCAAGAACCATTTGCCTTGACCATGTATTGACAACCTGTTGACCAGCCGTGAGGATCAAGCTCCTATTTGAGGGTTGACTAACGAACGAACTATCATCAGATGGAAGACCAAGGGGAGAATGTTCCTAAAACGGCATATCGAACTCGATATGGCCATTGCGACTTTGTACACCATGATCATTGGGTTAATCAGCACACCAGCAGCTTTATGGACCACAAGAATTGACCGTGTTTGTTGATGACGTTTTGAATCATTACCAGGAGAAAGGAACAACATGGCCGGCATATGTATCCTATCTTAGAGCTCCCGAGGGAGGAGCTACTCTTCGTGAAGTTTTGTTAAAGGTGACTTCTGGATTCGAGAGGTACATTTTGATCATGTAACCAATGAAGTGGGAATACACGTGGATCATGCTAGGATCCATTTTGTTAAGAAACTGATCGACACCAAAGATTCCTTCGGGGATACAACAATTTCTTGGTTTCACTGGAGACTATCGTAGATTCATCACAGGATTTTCGAAGATCACGCAGCTTAAGTCTCTTTAGCACAGCAGGGTGTTGTGTTTGTGGAAGATAAAAGAGGAGGATGTCTTTTCAGCTTTCGAATCCCAACTCCGCAATGCTCTGAGCATCGTCTTTGCCCAAGGGTGCGGGTGATCTAGTAGTATACCATGATGGTTCAAATCAGAGTTCCAGTTACACGTCGACGCAACACGAGGAAGTAATGGCTTATGTAGTGGATTTACAGGAAGAGTTGCACGAGTCACAACCTGCGGTGGAAACCATGGCCTTTGGATTTAAGTTGGAGGCACTACTTGGACGGTACCAAATGCACTACTTAGACCGATCACAAGGGCCTCCCGTGTACCCTAGTTTCGAAAGAGCTAGATCAGTTAATGGCATCGCTGGATGGAATTGTTGGATGATTATGACTGCGAAACTTGAATGTGCTCGAGCTCTGTAGCTCATTATCGACAATAACCTACCTGATCAGACTCGCTCTGTTCAGACTGGAGAACTGAAGGAAGAGGACTTTCAAGTAGAACCCATGCGGGGCATGGAGAAGCAACCTTTGGCAGGTCGGATGCTATTCGCTACCCCATGGAACGAATGTGGGTCTCGTTATTCGGCAACTTTAGGGAACTCATGTTGAGCAAGGCACACCAGCCTCGATATTCTGGTCGTCTGGGTTATGATGGGAAATATTGGGATTTATAAATCTTGTACTGGTGATCGGGCATGAAGGCCCACCTAGCTATGCATGTGAATGATGTTAGACTTGTGGGAAGTCAAGGTGGAGTATCAGCAATCAGAAGCACCCATATGGGAATGAGAACAGACTGCCATAGATTCTGTCACCAGTCTAGTTACAACTCGAAAGAGAAACAATATCACCTAGGTGATTGTTGATGGTCTCACGTTACCAGTACACTTTCTTGCAATCAAGGAAACTGACGAGTCTTCACAGCCGTGAATGTTCCTCTGTGAGAGGCGGCTTTTAAGCATGAGGTGCCAACTCCTATTACCCCTGATTTTGATTTATACCTGATTTATGACAGACAATACACAACACCCTTGGCTCACGTCTAGACATGAGCATTGCTTATCACCGTAGGACAAACAGTCTGAGTAAAAAAACCATCCTGACACTCGAAGACATGCTGCGAGCATGGGTGTGATTGACTTTAGTGAAAATTGGAATGACACTTACCTTTGGTTGAGTTCTGCTACAGCAGTTACCATTCTGTCTGAGGCATTACATGGATGATAATGCCGATCTCCTTGTGGGACTAAGGTGGGCGACAACCTAATCACAGATCCAGGAATGGTACTTGAAACCTCTGAGAAAAGTTGATAAGCTTAGGAAACACTGGGGTTCGCTGTAGGCGATCGTATCATGTTGAAAATCTCGCCCTGGGAGGGTGTGATACGCTTGGGAAGCATGGCAAGCTTAACTTACTTTATGTTGAGTTATTCATAATTCTGGAAAGAGTCGGTAACGCGACTTACAAATTCGAGCTACCCGACAAGTTAGGAAACACACATAATGCTATATACGTCTCGAATCTAAGGCAGAATTTGCCCGATAAAACGCTTGTGATACCTTTTACTAGAATCTAAGGTTAACGACAAGTTGCAGTTGTCGAGTAATCTACCTAAAACATGGACCAAGAAGTCAAGGTTGTTGATTTAGTCAAATTTTAAATCGTGAGAGTTCGTAGGAACTCAAGTCATCGATTAGAGTTCACGGGAAAACGCAAAGAACTGATGAAGCTCTAGTATCCCCGATTGTTCAAACGGCTGAAGTAACTCTTGTTGTTACTTGTCAAATTTCGGGACGAAATTTCTTTCAAGTTGGGGATGATGTGGTACCCGCGGAAAATCCACAGTCATCCTGATTTAACATCCTGCCGTTTTAGGTTACTCATCAAATTTCAGGACGAAATTTCTGTCAAGTTGGGGATGATGTGACAACCCGCACTTTCAGATTACTACTGTTTCCTTATTATTATTATTATTATTATTATTTTGTCTAGTCCAGTTAAACTCAATACTCGTCCGCGCTAACTTTTCTCATAAATGGGAGTTATGTTTATTTTATATAAATATAACAATAATAACAACTTGTTGAACAAATTGTATACACTTGGTAGTTTAGGGGTTTATTTTATATAAATATAACAATAATAACAACTTGTTGCATAATGATATAGGTACAATTACATGTATGAACAAGTTTTGCGAGACTCATTATGGAAACTGTGATATGCATGTATATGTGATGTGTTATATATGAAGCTTTACCTTGATTGTGTTTATAAGATTAGATGAACGAGCATGATTATATGATTGTGAGTTGTTACATATTAAATGATACGTTTAGAGTTTATGTATATTCAACCCCACACTTATACTCAGAGCCGTAGAACCCATTTGACCACACTCCCCAATCCTGTTCTTAGCCCACTTTCCCTAAGCCCAAACTAACTAAGCTAAGCCTAAACCTTCGAAGCCCAAAACAAATCTAATCGATATACATGCACCCACATTTAATTAAACTGCATGCGGTGTTTCTTGTTACGCTCAAACACATAGACACAACCCTAGCATTAACCCTCTCCTCTCTCTGGAAGTCGACGGCAAGGTAGCCTCCCTCTCATTCGAAGTATTCACTGGATCAGCGCAGCCCCTCTCTCGTTATAGTCACTTTGCATGCTTGTCCCTATTCGGTCAGTCACTATGCTCGTAATCTAGATTTCCTGTTGTGTTGTTTTTATCACGTTATTACTCGTACGAATGATATCCGATAACTAGTGATTAGATGTTAGGTTATTGGCACGAACTTGAAACCATGCATGATGTTATACCGATATATTAGGGGTTGAAGGATGTGATGTTTTGATTGTTCGTACAAATTTATGTTCTTGATCTAATCGGGATTATTATATGACATGTTGTGGCTGTATGAAAGATAGAGACCCATAAATAGTCTGATGTATCTTGGAATTATGTTGTTAGAAAGATTGTTATACATGTGTTGGTAGGGTAAGGGAATTGAATAATATGATCAGATAATGATACTGTGCATAATGTTTTGGCATATGAAAATTGTTATAAGAAAGATGATATACATAATGATCAGTGATGCATAAACCTGATGACTAAATGTTAGGCGGCGATGAAATTGGTTTGAATGTGGATAGCCATGATGAGTGTTATTGTTATGTGATTGGAGTTCATATGCTATGTTAGGAAAATGCTTTGAATCTTTGTGAGAAATTGACATGCATAACTGCTTAATTTCATAACTCATGGGAACAGAATTAGTGGGGTTAATCACGGGAATTATGATGGAATGGAATTATTGGATCAATTGCACATTTCCGGCCACACACCACGACTTCACAGTAAAATATATACACTATTAGATTTCATGTTGTAGTGGGTAGTGGATGCTTGATCATAGTTGCATACCGTTAGTGTGGTCGCACATTCTCGATGAGTCGCACACTCACATGATGGACCTTTAAACCAATTTAGGCTCCATCAGTTAATTGGGTTTTACATGCTGATCGGGCCACGGGATGACCGCACACCGGTCCGCGAACAAAATAGGAGTTTACATTACGTGAATAGCAAACCAACTGATAAGTAAATGCGTGAAATATAAACTATGAGGTGGACTTGTGTGACCCGAGCACCTGTTATGAGACTTCGTGACGGCAAGGGGCCATTATGTGCTTGATGAACTATTATAATATTGTGTCTGACATTATGTGTGTACTATTTGTGTAATATGTAGAAGGGATACTTGATTAAGTGTTTACGAAACTGATCATTGTCGGTAACTGCGATAGGGTTCGGTAGATCAACTTGGAATACGTAATTTAATCTACCGAGCAAATCTAAGGTGAGTTCATCTCTTGAGCATGCGTCCTGGTGGTTGGGACAATCTTTGGGTATCCCTGAGAGGGATCAGTTTTGGGTAAATCATGGGTATTCCTGAGAGGAATATGTCTTTTGGGTAAATCAGGAATGTTGGATAATATACTCATCCTATCACCATTAAAGTCCCTCCG
Source organism: Helianthus tuberosus (assembly GCA_030545235.1). Classification (NCBI taxonomy): domain Eukaryota; kingdom Viridiplantae; phylum Streptophyta; class Magnoliopsida; order Asterales; family Asteraceae; genus Helianthus; species Helianthus tuberosus. The sequence goes on along the minus strand of CM060394.1, from coordinate 125,342,822 downwards.
TGTTGTTTGGTTACCTGAGAGGTAACAAGGTATTAGTTAGTAGCGCTACTTAGGTTTGGCACCCTCACCCCGTACCTAAGAGGACGGGTGTGAACTAATGACCTAGTCATGACCAATGCTTTGATAGGAGCATTGGAGAAAGGGCAATGTAAATCAGGAGCCGTCTTGTATTCGGGATATTATCAACATTAAATTCAATGGATTAACTAAACACTTGGTAACCAACGTTTTCGTAAAACTATAAACTCACCAGCGTTGTCTGATACACTTGTTGCATGCTCGCAGGTCGTTAGATGTCTTGGATTTGGAACTTGTTGTCTGGCGTAGCTGGTGTGGTCATGGATCGACTGGAGGGATACATGTGATTGATTTCTTGATACTATACTTTGGTTTTGAAATTGTTTAACCTTGGTTTACTATTTTCTTCTGCTGAACATGATGATTTCATTTAAACTTGTTGATGGTATTTTTCATTAATAATTGAGGATTTTATTTATAAACTTGAATGGGTTCAATGTAATTAGTTGCTCGTTGTTGGTACGTCACACGCCTAGTATGGACACTCCCTAGGTGGTATTTTGGGGTTGTGACAATTAACTCTTACCGGATGTTGATCAAGCTTGAACCGAACACATTTTGTTAACAACCTTGAGCTCTGATTACCAACTTGTAACACTCGTCTTATAATTCCATTGTTTAATCATAAAATACGAACTTTTACAAACGAAATACGTAATTAACAAAAACTTAGTTAATAAACTAAGATGTCCTTCATTATAGTGTTTAAACATAGTCAACTAACTAGATTAAAATATTCAACATTCAGTAGTGTTTACAAAACAACATGGTTTAAACTAGATTAGATTAGCACGAAAGCATTCAAAACGTGTGTTCAGTTCTTGATTCGCTTACTTGATCGACATCCACAACAAAGCGAGCATCACCTATGGTCAAAACCACGTCAATTGTTAGTTTTGACATCTTAATATCAAGTAAATACAAGTTCTATTGCTAAACAATGAAAAACAAACAAAATTGCTGCAATTGGGGCTGTCGCGCCTCGTGGCGAATCAAAGCGAATCTTTCGCGGCCCGCGACGTCTGTCGCGTCGCACGACGGTGGTTGTAGTTTGGCGTCGCATAGCGCGACGACTTCATTTCGGCAGAATGGTTGTTGTTTGGTGCTGTATATTTGCCCAACACTTTTATTTCCATTGTCAACTTTAAACTATCATAACTTTCAATTTATGCGTCCGTTTTAACCGATTATTTTTCCTATGTATCCATATTAAAATTACGGATCTAACCATGTAGGTTTTACTTAACGAGACTTGGTTTATGAGCGTATGGCTCGCAAAAACCTTGTTTTGATTATTTGACCCATTAACTATATGTGCATATTGTTTATCATTATATCCTTCAGCATTCTAGACATATTTACCCATTCCCGGGCTTGTAATTCTTGGCGTATTTGTTCCATTACATGGCTTTATGCTCGTATACGAATTTCATGCTTGTTTTCTATAATTTCAAGCATTGCCACTTTATACAATTCTTGCAACTAGTTTCTACCATTAGACCCGATAACACGGATTCATGAACTTAACTTAGTATAACCATTCATTACTAATTTGCTATCTAGCACTAGCGCATTATGAGACTTTCAACTCTCTACGTGCAAGATCAATATAAGGACATAGTTTTAACCCGTTTGGTTGACGAGTGAAGATCCTCACTTTAATGTCAAGCCAAACTATTTTTAACCAAAGTTTTGACCCGTTTGAGTGTCGAGTGAGCTTCGCCACTTCAATGACACGTCAAACGCATATTCTACGTTATGACACCATTAATAAGCTAAAATAAACATTATACGTAATATGACGGGACCAAAGTCACGTACCTTTAGAGCAATCCTTTCAAACGCGTATCGTCACTAGCTTGTCCGCTTGACGTCCCGGTTTCCTTGCCTATTGTGTTCAACCATAGTTGTTTAGAACTCTCTTATAGCATATAACGCATAATTTTCCACACTAGTCAAATATGCATTTTTAGTCGGGTTTTTAACATTTATCTTCTCCTAGGCATTACATCAAACACCTAATGAGCATGATTTCATACAATTAAAAATCAAGTTCTTAACTAACTATTTAGCCAAGATTTAAGCATCCTTTCACAAATTCATGTAAATTTTTCATACCAACAAGTCAGAATTCACTCCATAGAGCTCGAATACACTAAGTTAACAATGATAATCCTAGTGTTTAACATAATTTTACAAAACCCACTTGACACATGAGTGTAGGATCATGAATTCACAATTATAAGCATCAATTCAACAAGTAAATGGCTAGGGTTTAGTCCTAGACATAATTTCATTCTCAATTTCATCCAAACAATGATCATGCAAGCTCAAATTTGAATTTCATGAGTTCATCTAAAATTTAAGATGGAACCAAATAGTGAAATTTCACATACCTTATGATCCCTTCGCCAAGGTGATCACTAATCTATATTCAGATTTCGATTTGGACTTTATTTGAGCCTTCAATTTGTGAGTTTTGTAAGAGTTAGGGTTTGATGGGGAACTCCCTGGTCGCCCCTTTCTCTGATCGAACCAGACCACACTTAGGCGTTTGTTTGGTGTGTTATTTTGTTATTAAACATTCAAGTTTCAAGTTTTACAAGTTTGGTCCCTCTACTATACACAAGTTATTTAAAGGGCATTTAACCATATCTGTTCTATTATGTCAAGACACTAACTAACTAGGTTAGTCATTCCTAGTTATTTTATCTTGACTATTACCGATATTTAGTTTAAAATATGATATCTATATTTTCAGGGTGTTACAAAACCCTAATGTAGTTAACAAAGAATAGCCTTATACAGGCAGCACTTTGACATCCGTTGATGGGTTTCAGATCGATTAGACAGGGCATCGTACCAGTGATTAGGGTTAAAACACTTACTACGTAGCAGAGTTTTGGGTTTCGGAGTATTGGGTAAAAGGAAACTGAGCAGTGCAGAGCGAGAGAGATAAATAAGTTAAAAGTTTTTGAGCACTTTCTGAATGCAGATTTACTTCCCTTTTATAGCCAGAATTTGAGCACGTCGATTTGCGTGACCAAATTGGTCCAACCTTGTCGCATAGCGCGACTAGGTTAATTAGGGATTAGGTGTAAAGAGTTGTAGGATCGATGATTCGTCCAATACGAGTCAATCAGAGTCAAATCTGGTTTCTAGAAAGGCGGAATCAGACTTGAAACCGTCAATCAGTGTTAGAACAGGAGTAGAAGAGTAGAAAGTCACTTTAAACTTGTTCTTCATTGATTATAAACGTTTTCGTACAGAGAGAATCCGACAGCACTTCGTGACAAAATTCTCTGAAAAGTTGCAAATGAAAAACACTACTAGCCTATTTATAGACTTGCCAGTCCTCACGAAACATTTCATGCTTTCTGGCCATTTCATGCTTTCTGGCCATTTCATGCTTTTTGGCCATTTCATGCTTTCTGGCCATTTCATGCTTTCTGGCTATTTCATGAACTGAGGTTTCCATCTCATACGACCTGTCCTATCAGGTCGTGTGGTCTGGTCAATACTCATAAACTTAACATTTTAATCCACCAAGCTAGCCTATCTCATACATTCGACACGACATAGACTGATGAGGCAGGCGATAGACATTATGCATCAACAAACTCCCCCTAAAATTCAAAATATTTAAAGAAAATTTGACAACCTGATACTGATAGCTTTGTCTCGCCATCCATTTTCTGCTTTTCGTGCACTGAATTACAGAAAATATAACATGTGAAGCAGAAATTACCCTCATGATTTACAACACATTGATATTTTACAGTTTGAAAACCGTTTTTCAATTTTGTGAAATTAATCATGTTTGTTCCGCCATGAGGGGTTCGGCATATTCCTTTTTAAATTTCAAATTTTAACAATTTAAACCAATCACTTCCTATTTTAAACCACAGACACAGGATTTTCTCCTCATGTGTCAGGCTGTTCCGTTATTCATGCTGAACTTGAATTGACCCCTGAACACCTTGAGTTCCAGCAAACCCGACATAACCTCCATTGATTGATCTGACGTCGTATAGCAGTGCTAACATCTCTGCCATGTGCCGTGAGGCGCCGCTATCCATTATTCATTTAGAAATGATAGACCTTGGAAGCCCCTACACACATCAAAAGACATTTACTTAAACAATGATACCCAAGATTTTTCAACATTTGGTACACTACCAAAGACAATATCATGAGCTACTATGTCAACTTTTGGAATGTTAAAAACAACATTTGGAACATCAGATTCTGGTTTTGATTTTAGAGCTCCTTCCTTGATAGGTGGGAATCAATTTATCTAACTCAAAAACAATTTTCTCATTAGTGGTTGCACAGATTTTTGGTTCAGATTTTAAAACTTCTTCCATTTTCTTTTCCTCAAAAGAACGTTTAGGTTTCTCCACCCATGATTGACTTTGGGAAGTTTTTGTTTTAAGATAAACCTTTGAAGTCTTTTGTGATTTTGAAGATTCACCAATTTCAAAAGTTGATTTTGGTTTGTCCTCTGACTTCAATGATTCACCGCGTTTAAGAATACACACGGGGGATACCATAGGTGATTTTCCCTTATCATCCTTTGAAATTTTTGGTTTTGGTTTATGGAAAACTGGTTTTGTTATCTTTTTGACACATTGTTTGGCCATGTGACCGATTTCATTGCATCGATAACAGATTCTTTTGTCATATTCAACAAAAGTGGATCTGTTGGCCTCGTCTCTTATCTTTTTGGCCGCAATAAAATCGTCAATTGCTTGCTTACTAAAGATATAATTCTTTTCGACTTCTGCGTTATTACCAGCCACAAACACTTCACTCAATTTTTCTTTTGGCTTAACTGCTTTCTTAGCCATTTTCTTCTCAAAACCAACACCTTTCTTTTTGTAATTATCACCATGTCTCTTGTTATTACCATTGTAACCCACCCATTCATTTTTCTTTCCCGGGTTGTTTGTTGGTTGTTTAACAAAATATTTTTTTCGGTTTTGATAGAAACGAATTGTTGTTAACTTCTGAGATATCAATTTCCACGAGTTTAAAAACTTTTTCAACCTTTTCCAGGTTCGCATTCTGAATCGGATACTCAAAATCAGTATACAGTTTGTCAGTTCCGGTCATCGTGTAAACCACAATGATCGAATCATCATCCAGAACTTTATCTGACTTTGGGATAAACTTATCAAGAAAGTTTCCGTCATCTTCAGAATCTGAACTGGAATTCTCAAAATGAGTTTTAACCGTTTCGAAATCAGTGTTATCACTCTCTTCATCCAACACTTGGTCTACAACTGTTTTAACCAGTTGTGACTCGTTGTCGGTGTCAGACGGAGAGAATGTAACATCTATGTTTTCCGGTAACTCATTCTCCTCTGTTCTCAATTTGAGATTCAATGCCTCATCCACCCCGTCTGGATATTTAGGAGAATAATGATTCCACATTGGGGGTGGAACATTTTTTAAAGCTGGTTTAACTTCAGTTTGTTGAGGAACAATCTGATTAATCACATATGAAGATGAAAGATAACTTATCAACTTTTTGTCAACTCTTTCTGTCTCAATGTGCATCAGTTCAAGTTCCTTCTTTAGAGATGCGATTGTATCTAGATGGATGTTAATCGACATTTGCTTATCCATGACCGTAGCTTTGAGCAAATTAGCAATTTTATCATTTTCTTTACTCTCAGTGTGAATCATTTTAATTGATCGTGACAGAGTGTCATAAGCTTCTTTAACATCATTAAAATCAAATTTTAATTTGTCGTTAAACCTTTTCAACTCTTGAAACTGTTTGTCTTTTTCAAGACAATCCATGCATGGTTTTAAACAGTTTTCGCATGGCTTTTCAAGAATTGGATCAACTTTTCAAAACCATTTTCTTGTTTATCATTTTTACTCTCCGATTTACCAAACTCTCCGGACTCAGACTCAGATTTCTCTTCGGATTTAGACTTCACATTTTCTGATTTGTCATCGGACTCGGACTTCTTTCCTGACTCATACGTATCACAAGTCTCGATAATTGACTCCTTTTCAACTGACAGTGACTCTTGAGTTGCATCTTTGGTCTCATTGTGATCAGAAGGTGTTTTAATTTGTTCTACCTCTTGCAGCTTGACCATAAGAGTTTTGTCTGCTATTTCTTTCAAAGTCTTTTCATTTATTTCCTTTGAGACATCAATGATCTCTTGAACCGGAGTTTGTTCAACTTCGTACTATGGGCAAAAACCAGTAGTCGGTTCACTAAAGAAACCGGCAAAAGAATTAAACACATTAGCTGGCATTATAGATTTAAATGCATTAGTAATAACCTCCTGTTCAGACTGATAATAGTAGACCGCTGCTGCTTCCTCTTCTAGTTCTACAAAACTTTCTTCATTCACCACTTCACTGACTTCTTCAACTTCAGGAATACATTCCTCGATTTCCGGTTCTGGCTCTTCAGTAATTTCAGCCATCATTGCAAGACCACTTCCTGGAACGTACTTATCCCAACTGAAACCTTCTGGAATCTTTTCATCATCTTGATTCACCAAAAGAGCTTTTCTGTTTGTTTGGATTGACTGTTCTCAATTTGAGGTCGTGGATTGAATGGTTGTTGACTGTTTTTATGATAGATGGCCTGTCGGTAATAATCGTTGGCGAATGGATTCTGGTGGTTATTAACTTCTCTGTTCGGACATTCGCGCTTGAAGTGCCCCTTTTCTTTACACTTGAAGCAAGTCACCTTCGATTTATCGAATCCAAGTTTAGGATCAGGACCTGCGAGACTACTCCTTCTGGTAATTTCCATGAACCTCTGAGCTCTTCTCACAATGCTCGCCATACCCCATTTTATGTCGATGAGTTCTAGTTCCTCGGGATCAATTTGATCGTAATCTTCTTTTGTCATGGCTGAGCTACCAATTCGTCCGGCTACTAGACTCTCATAAGACTCACGTACAGAAGCTAGAAGTGCTCTATGCTGCTTTGCGGCTGTCTCAGTAAAATCTTGACCGTTTTTATATTAACAGCGATATTGCACAGTATCCCATGACTATAACTCTGATTGTTCGAACCTGAAGAACTTTGAGAAGAAACTTGTTCTTGAGAAATCTGAACCTTAGGATTCGGTTCGTAATTTGAAAACGGTGAAACGTTGTTGTTAGACGTGCTTTGAGGTACTCCCGATGAAGAATCTGCACTGAATGCCATTTGAATCTTTGCACTCGGAGTAGATGTGGTAGATGAGTTTCCTTTGTAATAAAGCTGAACATCTTGCTGTACATTTGCAGATTTCATTTTCCTCATCTTCCGAAGTTCAAGCTCTTGAGCTTCAATTCTCTCGATAAATGTACTCAAGTTGAAACCCACGTATTCTAAATTGTTCTTCAAAACCATTAAGAACGTACCCCACTCTTCTTGTGGTAGTGCGTCAGCCAACTTATCAACCCACTCTTCATCTGTTTTATCGATACTCAAACATTTCATCTCCAGTACCAATTGACAATACCTCTCAATCAATTCTTTCCTTGATTCTCCATTGACAGCAGTAAATATGTCGAATTCTTTTTTCAGTAGTGCCTTTTTGCTTTTGATCATTGTAGCACTCCCAAGAAATTTCATTTTAAGTGCGTTCCAAATAGATTGCGCGTCATTCTGATGCTGTAACAGTACCAAAATATCTTCCTTAATTGCCTGTTGCAATATACCGACCATCTTCTTCTCGGCTTTAAAGTTTTCTTGTTCAGCCGGAGTTAACGAGTTAAGTGTTTTCGGAAGACCAGCATCATTCGTAGGAACTACATATTTCGTTTCAACTTTCAACCAGCATTTGTGTTAGTGCACACATCTGTCGTCTTCGTCTTATATCGAGTCTCGGACAAAAGTTTGAGGAGTGCCAAAAGTTTGAAGAGTGCCATTCCGTTTGAGGAGTGCCATCCCGTTTGAAGAGTGTCATGCCACTTTCAAACGGAACCTCTCATACTATAAATACCTCTCATGTCCATTTCATTTGTAACTTTCCGGCTTGTGCAACGAAGTGCTGCCGAAGTGTTGTCAGGTTGTAAATTGTTATAAAATCAATCATACAACAGTTTAAAGAGTAAATCTTGCTGAATTGAACTCTACACGTCTGTTTCCGCCTTTCGTGTTGAGATAAACTCTTCTGATCGACTCGTTTGGGTCTGAAAACGATCCTACAAGTGGTATCAGAGCACAGGAGGAAGAGTTCATACCAATTCAGCCACTAATTCTGATTTTCTACACCTTCTTTCAAAATTGAACAAGTTTTCATGGATAAAATTGGCTAAAACTTTCACAATGTGTGCGTAATTGTGTTTTAACAAACCCTTGAGAATATCAGTTCAAATTTCGAAGTATAAGTGGTAAAAATGGACTGAAAATTGGCTTCCGTTTGAACGAAACAGCAACATTCCGTTTGAAATTGACATATCGTTTGAAAATCATGGGACATCCCGTTTGAAGAATGTATTCCGTTTGAAGAGTACCGTTTGAAACATGACTTCCGTTTGAAAATGACTATTCCGTTTGAGAGTATAGTTTGAAACACTACTTCCGTTTGAAAATGGTTCAGCAGTTCATGTGATACGTGTCTTAATCTGATCAATTGTCATCATTTCATTTGAATTAAAATCGGTTGCATGTGATATTTCTTGGTTCAATATATTCGGTCAAATTAAAACTAAAGGTTTGAAAAGTGTATCAGTCACGTGAATTGTTTTTGCAGAATCTCGAAATATAGTGTCAGCCATTATAGTTGAGGTCCAATTAGATTGTTTTGAAATTGGTGTTGTCGGTTTATGATGGTTGCACATGTGATGTTGTTGGCACAAGTTACATTTCATCGATCCATGTGAACTCAAGAATTAATCGGGCCAATGAGATTGATTTGTGACTGTTGATTTTCGACCATTTATCACAATGGATTGCATGTGAATGTTTTAAGTGCATCGGCTCACTAGTTATTTGTGGTCAAATTAAAATTTGTTTAAAAAGAAAGGATTTCGAATGTGATTCCTTGTCGGCTCATTATATCAACAGCCCATGTGATCATCTAGGCCCAATCAGTAATTGTGTAAGATCAAGTTTGTCGGCCCAATTAGAGTAATATCAAGGTTTGATAGTTTGCACGTGATAGAGATTTGTATTGTGTGTCAAAGCCCAATAAATCGGTGTGTCAAAGGTCCAAGTCTCATGGTTTGATCATTCAAAGGTTCATCCAGTCGTTTGAAAGTCCATCAGTTCGCATGTAGTGAGTCAGGTCGTTTGAAATTGATCCGGGTCATAGCAGTCCGCACAGTTTGTCAATCTTCAGTCCGCACAGAAGAGTCACCAGTTTGAGTACCAGTCTTATTCTGTTAATTGATAAATCTTTAAACTGATTGTTGTTTGTTTGTTGTCAGGTGATACAGGTGTTTTACAAGGTGAACCAGTTAGTTTGAAAGCTTGTTTGAGAAATTCTTCGATACCGAAACATGGATTCTGAATTCTACAACGCATTTGCTTCAAAAACCTCCTAAACTTATGGGAATTGAAGAGTATCATGGATGGAAAAATCGTTTTGAGAATTGGGTTCAGGCAAACCATCTAAGAGCTTGGGAAAGTATTGAAACAACATACATCAGACCACAGACTGCTATGAATGTTGATAAAATTATCTCAGAGTTTTCAGACCAAGAGAGAGAGAGAGTTATAAAGGAGAGAAAATGATGATAAGTCTGTTGCAGCAAGCTATCAAAGAGGATATATTTGTTTTGCTCCAGCATGATGGAAATGCATATTCGATCTGGAAAGCTCTTGAGAAGAAATTTGAAGGAAGTACAGAGATGTTACAGAGTAAAGCAGTGTTACTGAAAAAGGAGTTTGAGTTGTTTACTAGCATGCCTGGTGAAACTACAAAGACTCTCATTGAGAGATACTGCCATCTTGTGCGCACCATGTCTCAGTTGAAAATTACTAAAACTCCAGCATAATGGGTTGAAAAGCTTGCTGATGCTTTACCACAAAAGGAATGGGGTACATATCTCATGATTCTGAAGAATCCTGGACAGTTTAGCAGATTGTCGATTGGTCAGTTTATTGAAAAACTGGAGGCACAGGATCTTGAACAGCAGAAAATTGCAAGAATGAACAGTTGAAGCCATCAACAAGACATCAAACTGTACTACAAGGGAAATGTTCAAACTGTTGAAGCAAGTCCAAAGATCCAAACTGCATTTAGTGCAGGAAATCAATCTGGAACAGGCATTCAAAGTTTAGTTAACACTAGTGGATTTTCAAGTGTTAATCCTCCAAGTGTTCAAAGTGCAAGTGTTGGTAATGGGCATATGATTCAATGCAATGAGGCATTGCATCTTTAAAATGGTCAAAATTTTTCTGAAGAAGTTGTGAAAAATCATATGGGCCTATTGGTTACTGCTTTGGAATCTTATGTGTCACACCCCCAAAATCCACACGCAGAGTATCACCGCTTGGAGGCGTGACTGACCAGGATCAAGCCACCAATCATATTGAACAAGCATGTAAGTAAACATAATTCAACCAAACAATATGAAAGGTGTTCAAAACCAAAGCTTAGTTAAGTGTTTAGCAGAAGCATAATTGTAAAACCCATTGTAAGTATTAAGTACGAAATAAAGTAATGTTTATAGCATGGCACACACTGCCATATCCCACAACGACCGTTCCTCCCTGTGCAAGCTCCATGAGTACCTAATGACCTGCAAGGCATGTAGCAACAAATCAACAACAAAGTTGAGCGAGTTCACAGTTGGTTGTTTAGTTATAGTATTCATTTCGTAAATCATATGTTCATTTTGTAAACCATGTATCGTATTAATTCGTATCGCGGTCATCCTGACATGTTTGCGAAGATTAGTGGGGGCTTCCCATGTGTAATTAGACCACGCGTATCGACTGCTACGAAAATGTAAGAGGTGCCCTAAGTTAATGTCTATCAGCATTAACCCTTTGCCCATAGTCCATTAGTACACGCTCGTCCGACTGGCACGGTGTGAGGTTTGTTAAACCCTAATAGCGCTATCTACTAATGACCCGCTCGCCATAGGCCTCGACGATTAAGTCGATAAATGAGGGACTTAAATTGATAGAGTTGATGGTCTTATAGTCGTGTACATAGGTTTTACGTACGTGCCCTTCAATCCGAGGACAGTAGTAAGTAGTTTAATAGTAACGATAGTACGAGTAGTTATTCAATCCCATTCCCAACCCCTGGGAATCCCATGCCTTGGATAGTGTGAACTCACCTTGGTTTGCTCGGCAGATACACAGAAAGGTCAAATCGAGCTAGTTGAGGATAACCACGTCCTAACATGGTTACCATACAAGTCAGGTTTTGGTTTCAAGTAGTGCACATAAGTCTCACATAAGTTAGCAGGTGATTAACACATATAGATCATGGCAAACTCACAATGCACGTTGACATTTTAGCAGTTAATTACATAACATCTGATACTTGTACGATACAAAGGTAAAGCCCAATAACAATCGGCCCAACATGTTGTGCGTTCAGCACAGCCTTGTGCGATCCACAACATGTTGTGCGATTCCGTTAAACACCCGGCCCAAATAACAAGAAGCCCAACCAAGTCTATAAGCATAAACACGGCCCAAACAAATAAACATAAATCTTGTGCGATTCGGACGGCTTGTACGATCCGGTTGGGTTGTGCGATCGGAACTAGCCCAGCCCAACATGTATACCCGGCCCAACAGTTAAACAGACATCATCACTTGTGCGATCCAATAAGCCTTGTGCGAATGGGGACACCTTGTGCGATTGGATCATCTTGTGCGACTGGACTCCTTGTGCGATCAGATCAGATCTTGTACAATCTAATCTTGTGCGATTAGTTTAAACATCCGAATATTATGTTAATCAGTTATATACATTCAGTGGTTTCCAAACTTGTCATTTATCAATTAACACAATCATAGATTCTAACCAATCCCTTAATCGATCAAACAAGGTTTTTATCTTAAAGTTCATATGAACCCTAATTTAATTCCTAGCATGAACATCGACCACAAGCAAACACCTTAACGAGTTCATGCCCTTGATTACCAACATGCACCATACACAACAACATAAAAATCATCTGAATAATAACACATCACATCCGGTTAACAAGCATTCGATTCTTAAAACCATATGAAATCCGATTATCATGAACATTATCTAATACACATATGCAATCCGATTTCATGAACAATAAACCTCATCAATCATTCCTAAACATAACCAAACCATTCGGATCCAAACCCATATAAAGCCGATTACAACCTTTCATGATCAATCACCTTTTATTCATACCATGATAATAATACATCATCACATAACATCATCATTCATCATCAACTGAAGTAAAAATACATAAGATGAAACACTAACCGATTAGAGAGTATAACAAGGATGATCCGAACAAGAGAATGATCTGAACACTATGATCTTTGATTGAGAGAAAGTGTGTTGCTGTCGAGTTTGAGAGAGAGAGAGGAAGAGAGCTAGGGTTTGTAAACTTGTGTGATTTGGTAAAGTGTGAGACAGGTACTAACACCCTATGTGTTAATCGAACCAATGGGGATGGGCTGAACCCAAACATGGGCTGCCCTATAGATTCGAGTACCAGTTGTGTAGCCCGAATGGCTTGTGCGGTTGGGTTGGGTTGGGTTGTGTGATTACATCATACATACATTCACATAAACACATAATCATAACATTCAATTAATCAATCACTTTCATATAATCACATCACGTACACATACGTTAGATCAAAGTACAAAGATAGGTTCCGAAATACGAGTTGTCACATTATCCCCAAGTTGAAAGAAATTTCGTCCCGAAATTTAGCACGTACTCACTGAGGAAGCTAGTTAAGTTGCATGGTTTTCCTGATTTTCCTGGGGTGTTACATCCTCCCCCCGTTGATCTGGAATTTCGTCCCGAAATTCCGTAGCTTCTGCCTCAGTAGTGGTTGTACTGTTTGCGAATAGTTGGGGATACTTTTGTTTCATATGATCTTCGCGTTCCTAGGTGAACTCTGGGCCGCGACGGGAGTTCCAACGAACTCGAATGAGAGGCATTCTAGTGCGCTTGAGGACCTTAACATCCCGGTCCGTAATTTCGACTGGTTCCTTGACGAATCGTAACTGCTCGTCGATAGTGAGCTCCTTCAAAGGAACTACAAGAGTCTCATCTGACAGACACCTCTTCAGATTCGACACGTGGAAAACGTTATGAACTGCACTGAGTTCTGCTGGTAAGTTCAGTTTGTAGGCCACCTTGCCTATTTTCTCGATGACTTCGAAAGGTCCGACGTATCGTGGGTTAAGTTTGCCTCGTTTACCAAAACGAACCACACCCTTCCATGGTGAAACTTTGAGTAGCACTCGCTCCCCAACCTGGAGCTCGAGTGGTTTCCTGTCCTTATCGGCGTAGCTTTTCTGACGGTCACGAGTCGCCGCCATTCGTTGTCGTATCTGAGCTATTCGTTCTGTTGTGTCTACCACAAGTTCTGGACCAGTGATCTGACTGTCCCCCACCTCTGCCCAACAAAGAGGTGACCGGCATTTACGCCCGTACAATGCCTCAAACGGAGCAGCTTTAATGCTGGTGTGGTAGCTGTTATTGTACGAAAATTCCACAAGTGGCAGATGCTTTTCCCAGCCGTTGCCAAAGTCTATTACACATACCCTAAGCATGTCTTCAAGGGTCTGGATGGTGCGTTCAGACTGCCCATCCGTCTGAGGGTGATAAGCTGTGCTCATGTCTAAACGAGAGCCAAAAGATTTGTGCATCGCTTGCCACAGTTCAGAAGTAAAACGTGCATCACGATCAGAGATAATAGAGGTGGGCACTCCGTGCCTCGAGACAACTTCCTTAAGATATACGTCTGCAAGAGTGGAGAACTTATCCGTTTCCTTGATAGTCAAGAAGTGAGCAGACTTTGTGAGTCGATCCATGATCACCCAAATAGTATCGTTACCACGTTGAGATCTAGGCAGGCCAGTAACAAAATCTAGGGAAATTTGCTCCCATTTCCATTATGGTATCTCTGGTTGTTGGAGTAGGCCTGAGGGTTTCTGATATTCCGTCTTGACTCTCGCACAAGTCAAGCACTTGCTAACGTAAGTTGCTATGTGAGCTTTCATGCTAGGCCACCAATACGTAGTTTTGATATCGTGGTACATCTTATCCGAACCAGGATGTACTGAGTAGCGAGACTTGTGTGCCTCATCCATCACAAGCTCTCGTAGGTTGCCATCGAGTGGGACCCAAATGCATCCTGTTACGTAGTAGGCGTCGTCTTCCTTTTGTTCTAACCGTTGTCTTGAGCCACGTAGGGCTTCAGCCCTGATGTTTTCTGGTTTCAATGCTTCTACCTGAGCGTCTCGTATCTGTGCAGGAAGACTAGATTGAATAGTGAGTTGTAAAGCTTATACGCGCTTAGGCGCAGTGTCCTTTCGACTGAGGGCGTCAGCCACAACATTGGCTTTGCCCGGGTGGTACCTGATCGAGCATTCGTAGTCATTCAGTAGCTCGACCCATCGTCGTTGTCGCATATTTAACTCCTTCTGTTTGAAGATGTGCTCGAGACTCCTGTGGTCGGTGTAAATGGCTCACTTGGTTCCATACATGTAGTGTCTCCATATCTTAAGCGCAAAAACAACAGCTCCCAGCTTTAGATCGTGTGTAGTGTAGTTCCTTTCATGAACTTTAAGTTGGCATGAGGCGTAGGCTATAACTTTATCCCGCTGCATCAATACACAACCAAGACCCTGATTGGATGCGTCGCAGTAAACCACAAAGTCGTCTGTGCCCTCTGGCAATGAAAGGATAGGTGCACTGCAAAGTCTATCCTTTAAGTGCTGAAATGCTAATTCCTGTGCATTTCCCCATCGATAAACAACGCCTTTCTGCGTTAGTGAGGTGAGGGGCTGTGCAATCTTGGAGAAGTCCTTGATGAATCTCCTGTAGTAACCTGCCAAGCCCAAAAATTGGCGAATTTCCGTTGGTGTACGAGGTGCAGGCCAGTTCTTAATCGAGTCTACCTTAGATGGATCCACATGAATCCCATCCTTGTTCACCACATGGCCTAAGAAATGGACTTCACGAAGCCAGAAGTCGCATTTTGAAAACTTGGCGTACAACTGTTCTGTTCGAAGGAGTTCCAAAATGAGTCGTAGATGCTGCTCGTGTTTCTCCTGACTCTTCGAATAGATCAAGATGTCGTCGATGAAAACTATGACGAACTTGTCCAGGTAAGGCTTGCACACTCGATTCATCAAGTCCATGAAGACCGCGGGTGCGTTTGTCAGCCCAAAAGGCATGACCAAAAACTCATTGTGTCCATATCGAGTCCTAAAGGCTGTTTTAGAGACATCCTCTTCTCGGACTCTCAGCTGGTGATATCCTGATCTCAAATCAATCTTTGAATAGTAGCTCGACCCTTGCAGCTGGTCGAATAGGTCATCGATGCGTGGAAGAGGATAGCGATTCTTCACAGTCACCTTGTTAATTTCACGGTAGTCGATGCACATTCTGAAAGTACCGTCTTTCTTCTTCACAAACAAGACTGGAGCTCCCTAGGGCGAAGAGCTAGGACGAATAAAACCCTTAGCCAAGAGTTCTTGTAGTTGCGTAGAAAGTTCTTCCAACTCTGATGGAGCTAAGCGATACGGTGCACGAGCTATGGGCGCTGCTCCAGGAGTTAGCTCGATTTGGAATTCGACTTGGCGATGAGGCGGAAGACCAGGTAATTCCTCAGGGAATACCTCAGGATAGTCGCGTACAATCGGAAAATCTCCTATCTTCTTATCTTTCTTCGAGGTGTCAGTAACGAGAGCCAGAATAGCAGTGTGGCCTTTACGCAAACACTTCTGGGCCTTAAGGAAAGAGATGATACTCACAACAGCACCACTCTTGTCACCACGAATCAATAAAGGTTCATCACCTGGGCGAGGAATACGAACAATCTTCTCGTTGCAAAGAATCTCTGCGTGGTGTTGGGATAACCAGTCCATCCCTATGACAATGTCGAAACTACCCAGAGTGATAGGAAGGAGGTCGATTGAGAAAGTATGACCAGCAAGAACAAGGTTACAGCCCTTGACTCCGTGCGTGACCTCTAAATTTTTACCATTAGCTAACTCTATAGTGTGCTTGGTGTTCAATAGTGTTGGGGTACGCTTAAGCATTTGACTAACTTTTAGGGACACGTAGCTAGTATCAGCACCCGAATCAAATAAGACAGTAATGTAAAAATCGTCAAGAAGGAACTTACCTGTCACCACATTGGGATCATTCCTCGCTTCACCTTGACCAATAACGAATACACGACCCCTTGCACCATTGCCGTTGTTACCCCCGTTGTTTCCATTCCCCTGATTGTTATTATTGTTGTTGTTCTGGTTCTGAATCAGCTGGGGACAATCTCTCTTGATGTGACCTTCAGCTCCACACTGATAACATCCCCTGTTGCCCCGCTGTTGCTGCTGCTGATCTTGTGGAGCTGGTGGTTGTTGTCGTTGGTTCTGATTCGTAGGTCGTGAGCTCCTACAATCCTTAGCTTCATGACCCATCTTGAGACACCTCTAGCAACGACCCTTGTTGCACTGACCACTGTGGTGTCTGTTGCATCTGTTGCACTTTGGAAGGTTTCCTCGATATCCACCCTGCCCTTGACTACCAGAAGATTGCTGCCCAGGGCTCTTGTAGTCATCAGTTCTTCTCTGCTGAGACTGAACAGAAGTTGAACCTTTGCTTGAAGTTCCATCCCACTTACGTTTGTTGTCTCCGGGAGTTTCAGAAGTAGCTGTAGCACTAATACGTTTTGGTAACCTGTTCTGCTCCACCGCCTGATCAGTGAGTCGATGAGCCCATTGAACAACTTGCTGGATGGTGGCTAGGTTGGCTGAAGTCACATGACTTTGAATCTCGGGCACTAAACCCTTAAGATATAATTCGATGCGTTTGATGGGAGGATCCACCATAGTAGGACACAGAATAGCAAGCTCATTAGATCTTTTCGTGTATGCTTCAATTTCTGACCCCGTCATCTTGAGGTTGAAGAATTCGACTTCCAGTTTGTGAATTTCATCACGATTGCAGTACTCTTCCTTTATCATTTCCTTAAAGTTGTTCCATGGGGTGGTGTTAGCAGCAACCAACCCCAGCATCTGAACCTGAGCGTTCCACCACGTGAGCGCTATACCCTCAAGGGTACCGGTAGCATACTTCACCCTGCGAGCCTCAGGGCATTCACACATCTTGAAAACAGATTCGAGCTTTTCAAACCAGTGGAGGAGTCCAACTGCCCCTTCAATGCCACTAAAAGTACCAGGACGACAGTCCATGAAAGTTTTGAAGGTGCACACAGGAGGCTGTGCAGGTTGACCTGTCGTGAGAGTAAGAAAAGACAAAGTTTAACACACAAGTTGGATTCATGAGAGTAGGATCCAGAGATCCTAGAGTGAGTCGGGATGGCAGGGTATACTTCCTGCCTGGGCAGCTGCAAGTGCGGCAACAACTTGTTGGTTAATCAGAGCCGTCAACTAGGCTTGTGTCATGTTAACGCGTCCAGACATGATCTTCATATCAAGAGAAACATGAGTGAGAGAGGTTCGCGAAAGTGCGATGACAGAAGAGAGTAAGCACACTCGTGTTTTCAATTAACAGTGACTACGTTTATCTAAGCATACCATAAGCAAAGTTATACGTAATCTAGCAAGTAGGCAATAAAACATAAACCATATCACCTAGAATGTCGAGCCTTGCACGTGGAGTGAAGCGTCGTTGTGGATCGTAGAGCACTGTACAGGTTATAGTCTGGTTTTAACAAAAACGTTTTCCCTTATTAAAACCAAGTTCTATATAACCAATGGCTCTGATACCAATCTGTCACACCCCCAAAATCCACACGCGGAGTATCACCGCTTGGAGGCGTGACTGACCAGGATAAAGCCACCAATCATATTGAACAAGCATGTAAGTAAACATAATTCAACCAAACAATAAGAAAGGTGTTCAAAACCAAAGCTTAGTTAAGTGTTTAGCGGAAGCATAATTGTAAAACCCATTGTAAGTATTAAGTACGAAATAAAGTAATGTTTATAGCATGGCACACACTGCCATATCCCACAACGACCGTTCCTCCCTGTGCAAGCTCCATGAGTACCTAATGACCTGCAAGGCATGTAGCAACGAATCAACAACAAAGTTGAGCGAGTTCACAGTTGGTTGTTTAGTTATAGTATTCATTTCGTAAATCGTATGTTCGTTTTGTAAACCATGTATCGTATTAATTCGTATCGCGGTCATCCTGACATGTTTGCGAAGATTAGTGGGGGCTTCCCATGTGTAATTAGACCACGCGTATCGACTGCTACGAAAATGTAAGAGGTGCCCTAAGTTAATGTCTATCTTCATTAACCCTTTGCCCATAGTCCATTAGTACACGCCCGTCCGACTGGCACGGTGTTAGGTTTGTTAAACCCTAATAGCGCTATCTACTAATGACCCGCTCGCCATAGGCCTCGGCGATTAAGTCGATAAATGAGGGACTTAAATTGATAGAGTTGATGGTCTTATAGTCGTGTACGTAGGTTTTACGTACGTGCCCTTCAATCCGAGGACAGTAGTAAGTATAACTGTACGTAGGTTTTACGTACGTGCCCTTCAATCCGAGGACAGTAGTAAGTAGTTTAATAGTAACGATAGTACGAGTAGTTATTCAATCCCATTCCCAACCCCTGGGAATCCCATGCCTTGGCTAGTGTGAACTCACCTTGGTTTGCTCGGCAGATACACAGAAAGGTCAAATCGAGCTAGTTGAGGCTAACCACGTCCTAACATGGTTACCATACAAGTCGGGTTTTGGTTTCAAGTAGTGCACATAAGTCTCACATAAGTTAGCAGGTGATTAACACATATAGATCATGGCAAACTCACAATGCACGTTGACATTTTAGCAGTTAATTACATAACATCTGATACTTGTACGATCCAAAGGTAAAGCCCAATAACAATCGGCCCAACATGTTGTGCGTTCAGCACAGCCTTGTGCGATCCACAACATGTTGTGCGATTCCGTTAAACACCCGGCCCAAATAACAAGAAGCCCAACCAAGTCTATAAGCATAAACACGGCCCAAACAAATAAACATAAATCTTGTGCGATTCGGATGGCTTGTACGATCCGGTTGGGTTGTGCGATCGGAACTAGCCCAACCCAACATGTATACCCGGCCCAACAGTTAAACAAACATCATCACGTGTGTGATCCAATAAGCCTTGTGCGAATGGGGACACCTTGTGCGATTGGATCATCTTGTGCGACTGGACTCCTTGTGCGATCAGATCAGATCTTGTACGATCTGATCTTGTGCGACCAGGAGTCTTGTGCGATTAGTTTAAACATCCGAATATTATGTTAATCAGTTACATACATTCAGTGGTTTCCAAACTTGTCATTTATCAATTAACACAATCACAGATTCTAACCAATCCCTTAATCGATCAAACAAGGTTTTTATCTTAAAGTTCATATGAACCCTAATTTAATTCCTAGCATGAACATCGACCACAAGCAAACACCTTAACGAGTTCATGCCCTTGATTACCAACATGCACCATACACAACAACATAAAAATCATCCGAATAATAACACATCACATCCGGTTAACAAGCATTCGATTCTTAAAACCATATGAAATCCGATTATCATGAACATTATCTAATACACATATGCAATCCGATTTCATGAACAATAAACCTCATCAATCATTCCTAAACATAACCAAACCATTCGGATCCAAACCCATATAAAGCCGATTACAACCTTTCATGATCAATCACCTTTTATTCATACCATGATAATAAAACATCATCACATAACATCATCATTCATCATCAACTGAAGTAAAAATACATAACATGAAACACTAACCGATTAGAGAGTATAACAAGGATGATCCGAACAAGAGAATGATCCAAACACTATGATCTTCGATTGAGAGAAAGTGTGTTGCCGTCGAGTTTGAGAGAGAGAGAGGAAGAGAGCTAGGGTTTGTAAACTTGTGTGATTTGGTAAAGTGTGAGATAGGTACTAACACCCTATGTGTTAATCGAACTAATGGGGATTGGCCAAACCCAAACTTGGGCTGCCCTATAGATTCGAGTACCAGTTGTGTAGCCCGAATGGCTTGTGCGGTTGGGTTGTGTTGTGCGATTACATCATACATACATTCACATAAACACATAATCATAACATTCAATTAATCAATCACTTTCATATAATCACATCACGTACACATACGTTACATCAAAGTACAAAGATAGGTTCCGAAATACGAGTTGTCACATTATGAAGGTTTGATAGCCGGAAAGATTGGTAACCCGATGCTAACAAAGGAAGATTATGACCAAATAGATGCAGAAGAGTTGGAACTTATGGATATAAAATGGGCTTTGGCGAATGTTCTAAGAAGAGCTAAAAAATTTAAAATGATTACAGGACGAAATGACTTTTTGGATGCTCATCTTTCAGCTTTAGGTTTTGATAAATCTAAAGTTACTTGTTTTAAATGCAGGGAGAAAGATCATTTCAAAAGAGAGTGCAAAAATCAGGAGTCTAGTGGAGCAAAGAATCCTTTTGGAAAAGATGATTACTATCGAAAAGCCATATATCAACAGGTTGCTAATCAACCGTATCAACATAAAGATTCTCAAACTGCACATGGGAAAATGATCGAAGATGCAAATAAGAAAGCTTATTATGGCATCATTGATCAAGATGATGAGAAAGTGGCTGAAGGTTTTAATTGGGACAAGTACATTCCAGCTGATTCCAATTTTAAAGCTTTCATTGCTCAAATAGTTCAAAAGCCAGAGTTGATGAAGGAATGGATAGTTGTGTTATCTGATGATGAGAAAAGTCAAGATGAAGAGTCAGTTTCTTCTGAAAACAGTTCAACAGAAAGCAGTGATGATGATGAAGAAATTGAACAGATAAATGTTGGAAAAACTCATCTATCTTATGACAGTTTTGAATTTTATTTTGCAGATAAATTGAAGAAACTCAAAGAGAGAAAAGCTGCAAAAGAATTGAAGGAAGTCAAAGTGATTGAGAAGATAGTGGAAGTGGAAAAGGTAGTTGAAGTTGAGAAGATTGTGGAGGTAGAAAAGATTGTTGAAATCACAAAACCATGTCTTACATGTTCAGTATCTTGCAAACAATGTGAGGAAAAAGACGAGAGGTTTAGTGAATCAGAGAAGATGAAAGAAAAGTTGTTGTTTGATGTGAAAATTTTGAAAGAATCATATGATGTATTAAACAGAACAGTGAATAGTTTGCAGAAAACTAATTCAGAAAGAGAAGCTGCTTTGAAGATGTTGAATGCAACAATGATGTCGAAGCAGAAAGAGATAAATTTTTACATCGAAGAATGTGCTAAATGGAAGCAAGAGTTGGATGGTGAAAAAGTTGAAAATGAAAGAATCAGAAGATTACTAAGAAGTTATACAAGTTCTGATTACTTAATTGACCGAATTTATCCAACTGTTGCAGGTTTTGAAGTGTTTAAAGACGAACAACCAAAGAAGAAAAAGGATACTGGTAAGAAACAGAGTGTCTGTTATAACAAGTGTCCGCCTCCAATTTGGGAAGGGTATTCATCTAGAAAACCGAATGAGGAACAACTAAAAAAGGCAGTCAATATAAAGTTGGAGTCCGAGATAACCGACGTATTACCAGACAATATTGATATCACGTTCACAGCGTCCGACATAGATCATGAGTCTGAATTAATAAAAAGGATGGTCGATCAGGTGTTGGATAAGGATGAGGAGTTAGAGTCAAAATCCGAGTCCGAAAGTTCGTGTTTGTCAGTCGGGAGTCCGGGTTCAAATTCGTCTGAAAAGAGTTCAAAGTCATCGGGAAAACGAGTGTATAGTAAAGAATTTTTGTTGTCAAAATCTAATTTGAATGACGAAACATTTGAAGTTGCATATACTTTGAATGATTCTGACAAATTATATTTTGATAAAGAATTTCCAATAAGAAGTGTTCAAATTGAAAAGATTAAAAATGTTTTCAAATTAACAGAAATTAATATTTCTGAAATAAAAGATTTAAATCTTTCTGAAAAACCTAAAAAGTACACTTCAAGAGTTCAACAAAGATTGAACAAGAAAAAAGGTTACAGTTTTGGTTCTGGTTTTAAAAAGAAACCAAACCATAACGGTAATTTCAAAAGGAAAGGTCTTGGTTTTATTCCTCCAGAAAATTATAAAAATGAGAAAATTTCTAAAAATACAAAATTTGTGTCAGGTCCTTCTGCTGAGGAAGAAAAGAAGAGCTCTTTCTGGAGACAGTCAAACCAGGAATTTCTTGCTGAAAAGAAGAAAACTGGAGCTCATCAGAGAAAAGAGACTAGAACGTGTTATAAATGCCAAGAAGTTGGTCACATCGCCTGGAACTGTTCTAAGGCAACCAACACAAAACAGGGAGTCTCAGAAAAACTCAAAGAAGTAGTTGTTGATAAAACCGAACCACCAACTGAGAAATTTAAAGTGTTTAAAAATTCTACATATGAAGTTGGTGAATGTTCAAAAATATTTTACAAGAGAAGAGGAAATCTTGACAACCAAACTTGGGTTGTTAAGAAATCAGATGTAAAATCTGGCGATGAATCTGATTCCACAAAGTCAGATGAGCCACAGGTTGAAGTTAAAGAGAAAAACTCAGTACCTCCAATGGATGATGATAACTTTCCACCATTGAGGACTAAGAATTTTAAATCAAAGGTTGGAAAGGTTGAGATCTCGAATCAATTTTATTCTGAAAAGAATGAATTTGATGTTGAGAAAGTTTTTAATGGGAATGTAAAGATAATGTTTGGAAAAATGATCGCTGGGAAAGTTAAAGGGGTAAAGGAGTTTTATGCTACAAAGAAAGCAACTTACACTCCAACTAAAGAGGAGTTGGAATCACCCAAGGCTGGTCAGGCTTGGGTGGACATTTTCTTTCATTGAAAAACCTGACTTGCCGGAGATCCCAAGTTTGTAATCGTGGATCAGGAATCGTCATCATTCTTGTTAAACTTGTTTTTGTGAAAGATTTTAAAAATTGTCTAAATTTTTACAAGTTGTGATATGCCGGAGCTTCCAGGTTAGTAAGTGTGAAGCAGGAATCGACATCTTGATTGGTAAAATGGTTTGTGTAGATGTTTTATTCCTACATGTAGTTATATGATTTGGATATTTTTACAAGTGGTAAGAGGTTGGATCTTACAAGTGATTCGTCAAGGTCATTAGTTTGAACTTGATGTAATCCTCATATATGTGATTGAATAAACGATGTGATGAACTCTTAACCTATAAATGGTAACCCCAACAAAACTTATTTTCCGGAAAAATCATTTTGGTTAAAACAAACTTAAGTGTTTTGAAATCATAATGAGAAAATAGTTTGTTGAAAGGGGGAGTTCTGATTGTTTATGCCAAGTGGATGGCGAAGTGAAGTGATTCGATATCAGTTGTCATTTACTTGTAGAGTTTGTTTTCAAATTTCCTTTAATGTGTTTACATTTTAGGGGGAGTAGAAAATTTCAAAAAATCCAAAAACATTTGAAAATTTGAAAAAGACAAAAACATGATAAAATTCAAAATGAGTTTTGTGTCAAAGAAGAGGAAATGATAGTACATCAGTAGACGATCACTGCATGCTAAAGATTTGTGAAGAAAAATGTGATATACGGTCTCACTGATGATGTGCCAGTAGATTTTTGCACATTTAGTAAATTGTGACAAGATATAAACCTAAATTTCAAACTTGCTTATATCGTGGGGAAACATCTCTCGGATATATGGGTAACCCCCGAAATCTTGTTTGAAAGGTCCCTCTTTCTGAGATACTAGGTCTTTATACTCAGTGATATCTGGGGTATTATCCCGGGACTTCTGATTTTGCGGAAGCAATGGCCTAGTCCCCGGAGAATACTTTCCGCTTGCTTGAAAAATAGCGTCGCGCTCAGCAAATTGATGAAACAATAAAATTGATAGTCATTGCTGTTGTAACAAAAGATCCTCTAAAGGGGACACACCAAAAGTCGAAGCCGTCATCTCTCTGTGTATACGGAAGTATCGACCTGAGCTCTCACGGCCCTCGCATTTTAACCCCTTACAGATATCATCTGTGGTATACTCACCTGTAAGACTGAATATTGGGATCTGGATACGGGAGTATATTCTGAGGTGGGACACGCGATTAAGTTTAAGTGCTTAAGACATTAATCTCGTATCTCGAAACAGTTGAATTTTGTGTGAGAATTTAAGTGGACCAGTATATTGACAATCTAAGTGAATCGTTTAGAACTTAAAATGTCTAAAGCTTAACGGTGTTGGTGATTTGTCTCATAAACTGATATGATCCTCTTACACAAACTCACAAAAATAGTGTCTGTAAATATTTCTTTTCTGTATTTCATTACATTTAAAAATCCAAAAAGATTTTAGTGTGTTTTAGCATAAATTTTGAAAAATTCAAAAAGATTTTCGACAACTGGTGTTGGAGAGCTAATTTTCAAAATTCCGAGTGCTAGACATGATGAACAGATGGTTTGGGAGAGTGTGTTGTTTTGAAAATAAAAAATGATATATCTTCAAGTGGTTCATCAGAGATTAACATTGTAAAATCATTCTTTGATTGTATAATTCCTGCAAATGGTTCAGTAGATGGTGAGATTGTTTTACAAGTTATCATCAGAAAATTTATTTTTGGGTAGAGAATGTGCAGGATAAAAGCTAGGTGATCTTGGATAGATGATAGGGAGCCAGGTTCCGATACCTGAAGACTCTGTGATTTTAACAAGCCAGGCTGCGATCCCAGCATATCGAAAGGGGGAGTCTGAAGACACCTAAAGGAAGGAATGTATTGGTGCTGAAGAAAGAGCCAGAGATTCTGGAGATCAAGAGAAGAGAGATTTGAGGATGCTTACACTGTCAGATACTTCAAAGAGTTCGAGAGGACTGATAAAGACTGAAGATGCAAAGACTCGACACTTAAGACTCGTCAACATCTGAGGGGGAGTCTGTTAGTGCACACATCTGTCGTCTTCGTCTTATATCGAGTCTCGGACAAAAGTTTGAGGAGTGCCAAAAGTTTGAAGAGTGCCATTCTGTTTGAGGAGTGCCATTCCGTTTGAAGAGTGTCATGCCACTTTCAAACGGAACCTCTCCTACTATAAATACCTCTCATGTCCATTTCATTTGTAACTTTCCGGCTTGTGCAACGAAGTGCTGCCGAAGTGTTGTCAGGTTGTAAATTGTTATAAAATCAATCATACAACAGTTTAAAGAGTAAATCTTGCTGAATTGAACTCTACACGTCTGTTTCCGCCTTTCGTGTTGAGATAAACTCTTCTGATCGACTCGTTCGGGTCTGAAAACGATCCTACAATTTGAGGTGATTCGCCTGAACCCACGTGCGAAATCTATCCTGCCACCCCGAATAATCTTTAATGTTGAGCAGTTTCGGTGGGTTTTGCATGGTTCCTAGCTCGTTCTCCATATTCACATTCTAGGCTATACTTGCTGGAGTTTGAGCTGCTGTCATACCTCCTCCGAAAAACGCATTGTAAAACTTTTGATTGTCCATTTTTATACTTTGAAAAATGTTTCGAAAAATTTCTAAGTTTTGAAAAGTTTCAATTTCAAGCGGCTTGACTTCCAAACGATCTGGATTTTCAAACGAACTGAATGATTCAAACGAACTGAGTAATCTCAAATGACCTGGATTACCAAACCGTGCGAGTTGACAAAAATCAGTTAAACAAATTTTCAGTTCGTGCGATCTGAGAAATTTCACACGACCTGGTCAGTTCAAACCGTGCGATGTGGTCCAATTCGTGCGATCTGAACAAAAACTCAAACGACCTGGTCCAATTCGTGCGATCTGGTCATGATTTTCATACGGTCTGAGCAAAAATCAAACGATCTGATCAGTTTCACACGATTTGGACATCATTTTCATACGATTTGGCAAAATTTTCAAGTTTTTGACATTTTTGGATCAGTTTTAGTTTGATTTATGGTCTGAAACTTTGTATGATTGTTCAAAATGATGTTTTACACGTTATATCTAAAATTCAGTCCATTTTGTCTGTGAATTCGTCTGAAAATCCAAGAAAGAGTAGAAAAATGTGATTCTAAACCGTTCAAAATACTGATATCAACAGATTTGACTCATCCTGAGCTCTGATACCACTTGTAGGATCGATGATTCATCCAATACGAGTCAATCTGAGTCAAATCTGGTTTCTAGAAAGGCGGAATCAAACTAGAAACCTTGTAATCAGTGTTAGAACAGAAGTAGAAGAGTAGAAATTCACTTTAAACATGTTCTTCATTGATTATAAACGTTTTCGTACAGAGAGAATCCGACAGCACTTCGTGACAAAATTCTCTGGCAAGTTACAAATGAAAAACACAACTAGCCTATTTATAGGCTCTCCAGATCGCACGAAGATAACACTCCACATCGGACGAACTGGTCAGATGGTAGGTTTTAAGCTGCAACCCACCTTGCAGCCGTGATTTCTCGGAGATCTGAGCCACATAGTATTATTGTGTTGCAAACTAATTTGGGACGTGTTATAAATTCTTATTCATCAACGAATTAATCCAATCATTGAAAACATAAATGTTATTAACTAACTGTCGTCTAGGAAAATGGCAGTAGGGTGATGAGATCATAAGCACAATTTATGTGGGAAGCACTCCGGATCTAAGGTGTCGGTTCCTTCAGCACAAGCAATATGATAATTGCAACATTCCAGGTTTGGTTTGATATTATTTCGGATGGATTGACTGTTGAGGATTATTTGGTAACGAGGTCTAAATATGTGAAGCTAATTACGTAGTTTAATAAGTGATAAAAATTGTTTGAGTTGCACGGTTTAAGTGTATGCATTTGACTAAATAAGGCTGATAGGATCGGGTAAAAAATAGTATCTTTATCAATTTCATCACATTGTCAAATGCACACAGATAGTAATTAGAGTGTTTTTGAAACTGGGATAAACTATTTTGCAGGGTGCTTAGTATTGCTTATTGAAGCTGCTGATTTGATTAATCGTTTTTGAACTTTGAAATAAGCTATCTTGAATGAGCAGTTAGATTTTGCTTATTCTTAAAGGTATTAAGCACCTAAGCAATTTTAATGAACACCTCCTTTGAGAGTAATAAGTAAATTTTACTTATACATTTGGTGTGTAATTTATCATTTTCTAAAAAAGATCTACAGATTTATCAAATATGAAATCTGATAGAAGCATTACGCATATGATTAGGAAATCAATAGGAATTTAAAACAAGAGGTGACCAAACTAGATTAAATGATTAGGCCATGATATGATTATGCATAGCACGGGCCATATGATTAAATGAGCTCTTATGGGGTGACCAAACTCGAAATTTCAAACAAGAAAAATAGATTTTGTTCGGTGAATCCATATTGGCTGTATGCCTGTATGTACCGGGCATCTTTTTCAACATGGGATTGGGTCGTATGACCTATGACTTAATACTCACCGTATTTGAGCAATTAAATTTACTATACAGGTCACGTTTAATTTCGCCAGATTATTTAAGACTCAATACTCGTCGTAGTTGAGCAATTAAATTTACTATACGGGTCACGCTAAATTTTGCCAGAATATTTAAGTTTAAGTTTGGAACGAACCGGAAGCCCAAGTTGAAATAATGAGATGTAGAAAGTTTATTAAAAACAATAAATATGCTAAATTTGAGCTTAGGACTTCGTTGGTTATTATCGGGAGACCTCAAGCCTAAATATTTACGTGTACCGGTTTGCTTAAGGTTAGTCTTCATGATTTGTACTCCCTTCTTTTTTCATTATATGATGCATAAGATAAATTCCATGCACTTATTTTAAATTTTTATTGCATCAGTTGTTTGTATCCTGTATTTTGTAGCTATCGGAACCAGCTGGAATTGTCGAGAATATGATGACCAGAGTATGTTTATTAGAAAATATTGGTTTTGGTGCCTATTGGTTTTATAAAGTTCCTTTACTTGATTGTAGTATGGCTATGCATCTTGAAATTTATACATTATAGAAAACTTGGACGTGTTTAAGGTTATGTACATCGAATTCATACTGGTTGTGAATCTTGACTTTAGTGATGCATAGGTCTAATCAGTATTGTTAAACATATTAGGAACTATATCTTCTGCCCCTAAATATGTATGTTACCAATAGGGTTGAACTACCACTTTGATTGATGTATGTCCTTTTATTGTCTTTATATACTTCTGATTTCAACCTTTTTAAGAAAATGTTGCGATTTCTTATAAAGCTTAAAGATGTGATAATTTGGTCTATACATGATTGACCCCTTTCAGTAGAGTATTATTGTAACATCTCAAATTTTTTTATATTAAAATAAAGTATAAAAAACTTATATTATTAAACTGGTAGATTATGGGTAAGTTGAATGTTAGAAATATGAAGTACCTAGACGGGCCAAGGAACCGTTTAATAATTTAATTATAAAAATACATTATATTTGAACTTACTCCGTTTTTAATGACACTTGGATCAAAATGTAGACACAAATATTCTCGTTCTAATGATATATTCAAAGTTTTATAACACGTCATATTTTAGAAGTTATACGCACCAAATAAGTGAAGCAACTGAATTAATTATAAAAATAAAAATCAAATAATTAAAACTAACATAAATTGCTATGTTTACGTGTGTGCATTAAATATTGTTTAAGTGTGTGTGTGACAACCCGATATTTCAAGTTCTTTTATCTATGGATCGCTTGTGTCGTAATTCTAGTTTGGTGATTGTTTGTGTTATGAAACTTGTAACTGTTTGAAAGTGTAGGGTGTTAATAGTAAATTGGATTTAATTATGTATGTTTATAACTAGTGTAGGGTGTTAATAGTAAATTGGATCTAATTGTGCATGTTTATAACTTGGTCTTGAATCTCGACGAAATTAGGCCGGCACCAAACTCGACGAAACTAGGCCTTTCGCCGCTGCTGAAACTCGACGAAACTTGGAACATTCGTCAAGACCTTTGGGCCCAGGCCCAAAAGTCGCCCATAACTCCGAACCTTATATATAATCTCCTGTAATCGTAACCGTAACGGAAAACACGAAACCCTACCACCACCCCTCTGTTAGTCGGCAACTATTCTCCTTGGATTGGAGTTTTCGATCGATCCCTCCGTGTACGTAAACCTTTGTACGATTAGTAACACTCTCACGATTGAAATAAACACACATGTGATTCTTGTGCTACGTATTTGATCTGTATTGTAGTGAAGAAGAATGAATGTGTGATCTAATGATTAATTGATGATTCGATGAGAATGACGATTTATGTTTAGGATTGCATGATAACGGATTAGATTCGAGCGATGAGAGTACTGGTAATCGGTGTGTGTTTACATTCATTAAGTGTTTTGTTAATCTTGTTTAGAGGAACTAGTAATATGTATTGGTAATTTGTTGATGTTTGGATATTGCATGATTGAGTAATGATTTCAAATTGATGAATGAAACAGTTACAGTAGGGTTTTTGCATGACTAGTAACTGATAAGGCAACGACGAAACATATTAGAGTTTCGTCACATTGGCACACGACGAAACATGTTAGAGTTTCGTCACACTGGCACACGACGAAACATATAACGTTTCGTCACATACACATTGGCGAAACACCTTAAAGTTTCGTCAAATGACCATGAAGTCTTGTCACACATGGGCCGACGAAAGTATGATGTTTTGTTGCATTGGAGATTCGTCGTGTAGGGAGTTTCGCTGGGGGAAGGTTTCGCATGGACAGTAGGTTAGGATGATTATGTCAACTGCATGAATAATAGTGATTGATATGTTAATAAGACCATGGTACCCACTGTTAATGATGTTCCTTTATGATTATGATTATGTTAATGGAACACGTGAACAGTGAACTAGGTCAGGTTGACTTTTGTTGATGAATGGTTATGATTATGTTGATAAAACACGTGAACTGTGAACTAGGTTGATTTATGTGTATCTCTGTTAATGATATTTAATTAGGATCAATTGACATAATTCGGTTCCTACACCTAGTATAGTACACGTAACTATTGAGCATTATTATGAAACATACTCGTGAACTGTGGATTTGAATAAGTTATGTAACTGCTATGTGCCATTCGGAAATCACTGTGTGAAATACATACTGCCATTTATATGAACTTGGTGAATGAAAACTGACATTGCATACGTGAATACCATAGGCTGTGACTGTTTAAGTGCGAACCAGTAGTTAATCTTACCGAGCAAACCAAGGTGAGTTCACTGCACTTTTTCCAAGTATGCGTCCCGGGTTGGGGACATCTGGTAAACGTTCTGGGGAGGAATGTCGGGTAATGGGTTTGACTGGAATGTTAAACCTGGGTTGTTGGTTAATACACGTCTGTATCTATCATTCAAGTCCCTCCTACCAATCGTTGCTTGTAGGGCAACGGGGTACTAGTTAGTAGCGCTACTTAGGTTTGGCACCCTCACACCGCACTTAGGTGGTCGGGAGTGAACTAGTGACCCCCATCTTGACCATTGCTTTGATAGAGGCAATGGGGGTTTAGGGCAAATAATCTGGAGCCATCGGCGGTAAGTGTGTGATTAACAACATTGAACCTGTGAAACGTTTTAAACTAGTAACTGGTAACTAAATACGATAACAAACTTTGAACTCACCAGCGTCGTCTGACACACTTGTCTGCATGCTTGCAGGTCGTTAGATTTCTGATTATGGACTTGCTATCTGGGAGTGCTAGAGCGGTCATGGATCGAGACTCTTGGATATTTGATACATTGGTTTTGAACACTTATTTTGAAACAATTGTTGAACAATTTACTTTTTGCTTCCGCTGAATATTTACTTTGGTTAAACTTATGACTTGGATTTATATTTTGAAATGAATGGAATGTTTTACTTAAATATTATGCATAGTTCAATGTGATTGGTGGCTTGGATCCTTGTACGTCACACGTCCCGCGGTGAGTCCGCATGTGGTATTTTAGGGGTGTGACAGTTTGGTATCAGAGCCACTTGTTATAGTGAACTTGGTTTTAAAAACGTTTTCATAAAACCAGACTATAACCGAACAACTTCGAAAGTCGACCATGACACTCAGCTCCAGATTGCAAGGTTCGTCTTCTGTTTACTTTATGCATCACTTGTTTAGTAGTCACACACTCACAGCTTGCATGAAACGATATATTAGATACTATAGTGATTTGATAGTGTGACACTGCCCTTCAACTCTTGTGATTCGCAATCCTGTAATACTTTCTGTTTTGCTACTTGAATGCAGGGGAAACTTCTAGCGCAAGTTAAGAGGCGCTGAGATGAGCATGCAAATTGCCTTATTATTATGGGTGACACATAATAATAACGTAAGGTGCATGTAAGTCCTAGTGAGGCTTAACGAGTGTGAGAAGGGTTCTGCCCTATTGTGTGTAATCTTGGTAGTTTGTAGATTTCAACGTGATACTTGACTTTTACCTCATCTCGACTCTAAAACTTGTTCCCTCTCCTTATATAGAATCATGAGTGGACGAGGTCATGGACGTGGTCACATCGCGATGACCCAATCTGAGCTGACAAACTTAATCAACACCCGTGTGGCTGAAGCCTTAGCAGCCTATCAAGCTGGTACGATATGTGCCAAATCTTCTTTATAATTGTGTCGCGTACACAAATATTACCCCTGTGTTGTATTCTCTTTCGTCCAATAGGCCAATAGAATCAGAACCATCCGCCTGCCTGCACGTTTAAAACATTTATGGATTGTAAGCCACAGACCTTCAGTGGGACTGAAGGGGCTACTTCAGTGGTTCGAGAAAGCTGAGTCTGTGTTCGCTATGCGTAACTGTCCCTTGGGGGACCGTGTGAAGTATGCTACAGGCACTTTGGAGGATGGTGCCTTGACTTGGTGGAATGCCCAGGTGCAGATGCTGGGTATCGAGATGGCTAACGCCACTACTTGGGATGAATTCAAGGAATTAATGCGGGAGGAATATTGTCATCGTGATGAGATTCAGAAATTGGAGAATGAGTACTACGATTTGAAGATGGAAGGGTCTAAGATTGAGGCTTACACGAAACGATCTCACGAACTAGCAATTTTGTGCCCTAACCTGTCTCGACCTGCACCTCGAAGAACTGAGTTGTACCTCAAGGGCCTAGCACCAGCTGTAAAGGGGTATGTCACTGCTGCAAACCATAACAACCTGCTCCAGATCATCCGTTTGGCACATAAGATTACTGACCAGGAGGTCGAGCGTGGCTCATTGCCGCCACGTAAATCTGCCACTACTGCTGCTGCAACCACAGCTATTACGACTGCTAGTGATAACAAGCGTAAATGGAACGATACTGACAAGGCAACCAGTGCAAGTCAATCTCAGAAAAGGCCTGACAACAGCAATAACCGTAGTTTTAGTCAGTCGTCCTCGGTTAACCAAGGTCAGGGCAGCAATTAGAGTCAAGGCTCCTATGTTGGTAGGAAGCCAAAGTGCAACAAGTGTGGGTATCATCATCATGGATCGTGTGTTCGGGCCTGCCACAGGTGTGACAAGGTAGGCCATATGGCAAAGGATTGCAGAGCTCCGTACCCAAAGCAGCAACAACAAAACCAACAACAGAATCAGCAATAGCATCAGCAAAGGCAACAGCCCCATCAGAACCAAGGCTTTAAGAAGGGGTGCTATCAGTGTGGGGATGAGGGTCATATTAAACGGGATTGCCCTCACCTCAGCTGAATCAGAATTCCAACGACAACAACCGCCAGAACAACAACAATGTTGGGAACAACAACAATGGCAACAATGGGGGCAATGGAGCTCGTGGAAGGGTGTTTACGATTGGTGCTGGTGATGCTAGAAATGACGGCAATGTCGTGACTGGTATCTTTTTTGTAAACGATCTTTTTGCTTCTGTATTACTTGATTCCGGTGCCGATTAGAGTTATGTGTCCCTAGAGTTTAGTCAGCGATTAGGGTTAACTCCAACACCTTTAGAGGTTAAGCAAGTAGTAGAATTAGCCGATGGCAAAACGATTGAAGCTTCACATGTTCTGTTTGGGTGTAAATTAGATCTTGTGGGTCAAGTGTTTGATATTGATCTCTTTCCTGTTACCCTCGGTAGTTTTGATATAGTGGTTGGTATGGACTGGCTGTCTAAACACCAAGCAGAGATTCTGTGTAAAGAGAAGATTGTACATATACCTCTCCCTGGTGGAGAGTCATTATCGGTTCAAGGGCATCGTAGTGGGACGATGGTTGGTATTATCTCGGCTATGCAAGCGCAGAAGTGTCTACGAAAGGGGTATCCTGCAGTTCTAGCACTAGTTACTGATACTCCATTTGAAGAAAGAAAGATTGAGGATCTGCCAGTTGTACGTGAATTTGCCGATGTATTTCCTGAGGAACTTCCTAGTTTACCTCCTCACCGTCAAGTGGAATTTCAGATTGATCTTGCACCAGGAGCAGCCCCGATAGCTCGTGCTCCTTATCGTTTAGCACCTGGAGAGTTGCAGGAGTTGTCTAATCAACTGCAAGAGTTATTGGATAGAGGCTTTATTCGACCCAGTTCTTCGCCTTGGGGAGACCCAGTTCTGTTCGTAAAGAAGAAAGATGGGTCCTTTCGCATGTGTATTGATTATCGGGAACTCAACAAGGTGACTATCAAGAACCGTTATCCATTGCCACACATCGACGACTTGTTTGACCAGTTGCAAGGGTCAAGTTTTTATTCGAAGATTGACTTAAGATCGGGCTATCATCAGGTGAGAGTCAGAGAGGAGGATGTTCCTAAAACGGCTTTTCGAACGCGTTATGGGCACTATGAGTTTTTAGTTATGCCGTTTGGGTTGATGAACGCGCCAGCGGTCTTCATGGACCTCATGAACCATGTATGCAAACCGTATCTCGACGATTTCGTTATATTATTCATCGATGACATTTTGATCTACTCGAAGAGCAAGGAAGATCACGAGCGGCACCTGCGTCTTATTTTGGAACTCCTGAGAAAGGAGCAACTTTATGCGAAGTTTTCTAAGTGTGACTTCTGGATTCGGAAGGTACACTTCCTTGGACACATTGTGAATGAACTAGGGATACACGTGGATCCTGCAAAGGTTGATGCTGTTAGAAATTGGGCAGCACCAAAGAATCCTTCAGAGGTGCGACAATTTCTTGGTCTCGCTGGGTATTATCGTAGATTTATTAAAGACCTTTCGAAGATCGTGCAACCCCTCATCTCGTTAACACAGAAGGGCGTAGTATACTCTTGGGGAACGAAACAAGAAGAGGCTTTCAAGTTATTAAAACAGAAACTCTGTAGTGCACCGATCCTGTCTCTACCTGAAGGTACAGAAGACTTTGTAGTATACTGTGATGCTTCCATTCAGGGTCTTGGTTGCATGCTGATGCAACGCAACAATGTGATCGCTTATGCTTCTAGAAAACTGAAGGTTCATGAGAGGAATTATACGACACACGACTTAGAGTTGGGAGCCGTGGTGTTTGCGCTCAAGATCTGGAGGCATTACCTGTACGGTACTAAATGAACTGTTTATACCGACCACAGGAGCCTTCAGCATATTTTCGACCAGAAGGATTTGAATATGCGACAGCGTCGCTGGGTAGAACTCTTGAATGACTACGATTGCGCCATCAAGTACCATCCAGGCAAAGCCAATGTGGTAGCTGACGCTCTCAGTCTAAAGGAATCAAAACCCAAACGTGTTCGCGCTTTGCAGCTCACCATTCATTCTAACCTGCCTGATCAGATCCGTTCGGCTCAGGCCGAGGCGTTGAAGGAAGAAAACTATGAAGCTGAGTATTTACGGGGTATGGAGAAACGACTCAAGAAGAGATCAGATGGTATTTACTATTTTATGGAACGGATATGGATTTCGTTGTTTGGTAATCTTAGAGAATTTGTAATGGATGAAGCGCACAAGTCTCGATACTCTGTTCACCCAGGTTCGGATAAGATGTATCAGGACCTTAGAGTCATGTATTGGTGGCCGAAGATGAAAGCTCATATCGCGACTTATGTGAGTAAATGTTTAACCTGCTCGAAAGTTAAAGTGGAATACCAGAAACCGTCTGGACTGCTTCAACAACCAGAAATACCCATGTGGAAATGGGAGCAAATCGCAATGGACTTCGTCACAGGTTTGCCGAGAACTCAAAACCGAAACGATACCATTTGGGTGATTGTTGACCATCTCACGAAGTCAGCGCACTTTCTGGCAATCAAGGAAACAGATAGGTTCTCACGACTAGCTGCTGTCTACCTAAAGGAAGTTGTTTCTAGGCACGGGGTATCGACATCTATTATTTCCGACTGTGACCCGCGTTTCATCTCAGATTTGTGGCAGTCGATGCACAAATCATTTGGCTCGCGTCTCGATATGAGCACTGCTTATCACCCGCAGAAGGATGGTCAAAGTGAACGAACCATCCAGACACTCGAAGACATGCTGCGGGCATGTGTGATTGATTTTGGAAAGGGTTGGGAGAAACACTTGCCTTTGATAGAGTTTTCTTACAACAATAGCTACCATACAAGTATTCAGGCAGCTCCATTCGAAGCGTTATACGGACGAAAGTGTCATTCACCTCTCTGTTGGGCTGAGGTGGGTGACAATTAGGTTACAGGCCCGGAACTGGTACTCGAAACTTCAGAAAAGATTGTTCAGATCAGGAATAGGATGGCAGCAGCACGCGACCGTCAGAAAAGCTAAGCTGATAAGCGTAGGAAACCTTTGGAGTTCGAAGTTAATGATCGTGTCATGTTGAAGGTCTCACCCTGGAAGGGTGTGGTGCGTTTTGGAAAACGCGGCAAGCTAAACCCTCGTTATGTAGGGCCATTCAAAATTCTGGAACGGATTGGTAAGGTGGCCCACAAGTTAGAGTTACCTGCTGAGTTGGGTAACGTTCATGATGTTTTCCACGTATCGCAGCTAAAGAAGTGTCTGTCTGATGAAACACTGGTCGTACTGTTTCAAGAGCTAAAAATCGATGACAAGTTGCAGTTTGTTGAAAAACCAATAGAAATTATGGACCGGGAGGTCAAGGTCCATAAGCACAGCCGTATTCCGATAGTGAGAGTTCGTTGGAACTTAAGACGTGGACCGGAGTTCACGTGGGAACGCGAGGATCAGATGAAGCTCAAGTACCCACATTTATTCCTAGAGGACAAGTCCAAGCCTGGCAAATCTAAAACTAATGCAACTAGTGAATTTCGGGACGAAATTCCCATTCAAGTTGGGGATGATGTGGCACCCGCGGAAAATGCACAGTTATCTTGATCTAACACCGTACTGTTTTGTTTTGCTTTGCTTATCAAATTTCGGGACAAAATTTCTTTCAAGTTGGGGATGATGTGACAACCCGATATTACAAGTTCTTTTATCTATGGATCGCTTGTGTCGTAATTCTAGTTTAGTGATTGTTTGTGTTATGAAACTTGTAACTGTTTGAAAGTGTAAGGTGTTAATAGTAAATTGGATTTAATTGTGTATGTTTATAACTAGTGTAGGGTGTTAATAGTAAATTGGATCTAATTGTGCATGTTTATAACTTGGTCTTGAATCTCGACGAAATTAGGCCGGCACCAAACTCGACGAAACTAGGCCTTTCGCCACTGCTGAAACTCGATGAAACTTGGAACATTCGTCAAGACCTTTGGGCCTAGGCCCAAAAGTGGCCCATAACTCTGAACCTTATATATAATCTCCTGTAATCGTAACCGTAACGGAAAACACGAAACCCTACCACCACCCCTCTGTTAGTCGGCAACTATTCTCCTTGGATTGGAGTTTTCGATCAATCCCTCCGTGTGCGCAAACCTTTGTACGGTTAGTAACACTCTCACGATTGAAATAAACACACATGTGATTCTTGTGCTACGTATTTGATCTGTATTGTAGTGAAGAAGAATGAATGCGTGATCTAATGATTAATTGATGATTCGATGAGAATGATGATTTATGTTTAGGATTGCATGATAACAGATTAGATTCTAGCGATGAGAGTACTGGTAATCGGTATGTGTTTACATTCATTAAGTGTTTTGTTAATCTTGTTTAGAGGAACTAGTAATATGTATTGGTAATCTGTTGATGTTTGGATATTGCATGATTGAGTAATGATTTCAAATTGATGAATGAAACAG
This sequence comes from Helianthus tuberosus, assembly GCA_030545235.1. Taxonomy (NCBI): domain Eukaryota; kingdom Viridiplantae; phylum Streptophyta; class Magnoliopsida; order Asterales; family Asteraceae; genus Helianthus; species Helianthus tuberosus. The sequence goes on along the minus strand of CM060394.1, from coordinate 125,305,449 downwards.
TTACAGTAGGGTTTTTGCATGACTAGTAACTGATAAGGCAACGACGAAATATATAAGAGTTTCGTCACATTGGCACACGACGAAACATGTTAGAGTTTCATCACATTGGCACACGACGAAACATGTTAGAGTTTCGTCACACTGGCACACGACGAAATATATAACGTTTCGTCACATACACATCGGCGAAACACCATAAAGTTTCGTCGAATGACCATGAAGTCTTGTCACACATGGGCCGACGAAATTATGATGTTTCGTTGCATTGGAGATTCGTCGTGTAGGGAGTTTTTGCCGGGGGAAGGTTTCGCATGGACAGTAGGTTAGGATGATTATGTCAACTGCATGAATAATAGTGATTGATATGTTAATAAGACCATGGTACCCACTGTTAATGATGTTCATTTATGATTATGATTATGTTAATGGAACACGTGAACAGTGAACTAGGTTAGGATGACTTTTGTTGATGAATGGTTATGATTATGTTGATAAAACACGTGAACTGTGAACTAGGTTGATTTATGTGTATCTTTGTTAATGATATTTAATTAGGATCAATTAACATAATTCGATTCCTACACCTAGTATAGTACACGTAACTATTGAGCATTATTATGAAACATACTCGTGAACTGTGGATTTGAATAAGTTATGTAACTGCTATGTGCCATTCGGAAATCACTGTGTGAAATACATACTGCCATTTATATGTGAACTTGGTGAATGAAAACTGACATTGCATACGTGAATACCATAGGCTGTGACTGTTTAAGTGCGAACCAATAGTTAATCTTACTGAGCAAACCAAGGTGAGTTCACTGCTCTTTTTCCAAGCATGTGTCCCGGGTTGGGGACATCTGGTAAACGTTCCGGGGAGGAATGTCGGGTAATGGGTTTGATTGGAATGTTAAACCTGGGTTGTTGGTTAATACACGTCTGTATCTATCATTCAAGTCCCTCCTACCAATCGTTGCTTGTAGGGCAACGGGGTACTAGTTAGTAGCGCTACTTAGGTTTGGCACCCTCACACCGCACTTAGGTGGTCGGGAGTGAACTAGTGACCCCCATCTTGACCATTGCTTTGATAGAGGCAATGGGGTTTAGGGCAAATAATCTGGAGCCATCGGCGGTAAGCGTGTGATTAACAACATTGAACCTGTGAAACGTTTTAAACTAGTAACTGGTAACTAAATACGATAACAAACTTTGAACTCACCAGCGTCGTCTGACACACTTGTCTGCATGCTTGCAGGTCGTTAGATTTCTGATTATGGACTTGCTATCTGGGAGTGCCGGAGTGGTCATGGATCGAGACTCTTGGATATTTGATACATTGGTTTTGAACACTTATTTTGAAACAGTTGTTGAACAATTTACTTTATGCTTCCGCTGAACATTTACTTTGGTTAAACTTATGACTTGGATTTATATTTTGAAATGAATGGAATGTTTTACTTAAATATTATGCGTAGTTCAATGTGATTGGTGGCTTGGATCCTGGTACGTCACACGTCCTGCGGTGAGTCCGCATGTGGTATTTTGGGGGTGTGACAGTGTGCATTGAATATAGTTGTATACGTGTCATGGCAAAGGAATAAAAAATAGGACTTGTGAATTAATGTTCTGGTACGTGTCTTGTGTATAGACAAGAAAGAACATGCACCTCAAATTCAAATCAAGTATAAATAAGATAGTGGGGACCATTCTAACAATTGCTCAGTCCCTCTATTCTTTAAGCTTTCGCCATCTCTGTCTTTTTTTACATATATATATATATATATAAAGTATATCGTACATTACGGCTTAACGTACTTCACGTACGACAATGTGCGTGATTTGTTTTATAACATACGTGATTAATGTTTTCAATATGCGTGATTAATGTGTTTCAACATGCGTGATTTTGGATTTTTGAGTTATAACGTGCGTAATTACCTGTCGTAGGTGATGTACGTTAAGCCGTAATGTACGTTAACCTTCGTCTATATACATATATATATATATATTATAATACTCTAATTTACAACATTGTTGAGCATTGAGTGTTTGTACTTTGTGCATAAAAGGTTTATCGCACATTGGTTTGTTGTACAGTAAGCTTAGTGGTTTGTTTGGTGCTGAGGAGTTGACACCTGCCATTTCATTGATCATATAAGGTTTTTTTATAGCACCTTCTTATTTAGGAGGGTTTAACCCAATTCTCTACCAGCTCACAATCTCTCACCTCGGTTTCTCTCTTTAAAACGTTTGGTCTCTCACTTATCTTTCCCTCTCTAAAACATTGAGCAAATGTACACTGCCACCAGTTCCATGCGGCTGGGGAGCTATGGTTCTTTATGATACAGAGGCGATTAGGTGGTTTTAGAGAGAGAAATGGGACGACGGGTGTTGCACAGTCGACGCCAGAGGCTCCGACCGTCAATGGTGGCGGTGATTTGCATTCTATTGTTGCATTGTTGGTTGGAAATTTGGGGATCTGTTTTGCATACATGTTTGCTTCAAGTTTTGTGTTTTGGGCAACACAGAGAGAAGGTTTGCCCCGCCGTTGCCGGCGGCTTTGGTCGTCCATGGCGGCGGTGGATTTACATTGCGTGATTCCTTCTTTTCAGTGTTTCACGCATTAAAGCTTTTTCTTTGAGTCGATGATCATCACAGTGTGACTATGGATCTATGTGATAATGATGAGATTCACCTTGTCTGCAATAAAAGTTGTGCTATTAGCTTTAGGACTTGTACGATTGGTTTCTATACAAACAATGGGCTGGTTGTGTTTGGTTTTATGTTGGATTGTGTGTCAGAATTACTGATATCACTTTCTCTCTCTAACTTCATATCTCCCCCTATCTTTCTCTAACGTTTAAGATAAACCCCAAACACACACACACACACATACACATATGTGTGTGTAAATAGAGATGATGAGAAAGAGAAAGTGTGGCAGACCGATTGGCATGGTGATCGAACACAATGTACGGTGGCGGAGCCTTGGCGGCTCTGTGACGGAGCCACAACGGCTCTGTGGCGGAGCCACGACGGATTTGTGGAACAATGTAGTGTTCTTGACTTTTGTGGTTTGATTTGGTTTTAAGATGTGGCTTTGTTTGGTTTTAAGATGCAGATCTTCATTTTCTATCTTTAAGTTCATATCTCTTCTATGTCTCTCTCTAATGTTTGATGTTAACCCCAAATAAACATACACATATGTGTGTGTAAACAGAGGTTATGAGACAGAGATAGAGAGTGTGATGGACCGATTCACATGGCGGTTGGCCACCACCTACGGTGGTGGAGCCATGGCAACTTTGTGATTTCTCAAACCTTTTATTGTGTGTGTTTTAGATATGGATTGTTTTATTTATATATTTTTTGCTTTTTTGCTTTTGTGGGTTTGTGTTTGACTTTAAAGTTGATTTGCATCTATAAAATAAGACATCCATGCCACCATCTCACGTGACGCAGCCTAGCCACAATGTTAGTCTTTGTTTGACCAAGTGTTGTGGAATGTTGTTATATGATAGTGTTCTTGCTAGTGATGATGATGGCCGCTACTTGGCATGGCAACTCTGGTTGCAGCCGTAACAACACTGAACCGAGCTTTGTTGATTATGGCGATGAAGATGTTTGAATCTAAGCTTCTTTTTTCATCTTTTTTCCGACTATAATTTGGTGGTTGTGTTGATGGTGTTGGCCATGTTGTTTGAAGATGGTGGTGGTTTTATTTTTTTACAGTTGTGGTGCTGGCGAATGTGATGGTTGTGGTGGCTATTGTTGTGATGATTTTGGTGGTTGTTGTCTACCATCGAAAAAAACATTTAACATAGTTACATATATGATATATCTAAAATATGTGAAGTTGCATGGGAGCCGACAACCACATACACATGTTTAGAAACAAAACGCATACAAATCTTGATTTTGGAACTCATGGGTATTGTCAAGGGTAAATGGACAGCGACGGTTTATGGTGCAATAATCTGTACCCAAAACGAATTTACTATCTTAATGATTGTGGCAACACATCTTCAAGCCTCCGCCGCATCGCGGCGAGGTACTCTAATAATATATATATATATATTTAGTAAATTCACCCCATAATAATAATAATGCCCTGCCCCGTTTTAAGTGTTTTAACCCCTGATCACAGATATCCTGTCTGATTGATCTAGCCCGTAACGCATGTCAAGGCTCTGCCCGACTAAGTTCGTTGGGGTTCTGTCTCGTGACGTAGGGATAAAGTTGAATTGGGTTACTATACTTAACACGAGTGCATTATATATTTTATTAAATAGCTCAAGAGTTCTACCCAAGCTTATACCAGGAGACTTTTGGTTGAACCCTAAAAGTTACAAAGTGAGTCCATTCTCTTTTCTCACAGTTTGTGAGTCATTCTCCTTTTTTATCACCTTTTTTGTGATACAGTTATATTTAAAAATACTTTTACACTTGATGTGGGGTAAAATACACATATTTGTCCCGTGTAAAGTGTATAATTTATGTATAGTTTTTTATTTGTTTTTATCTAGTTTTAGTGTTCTATTATATTATTTTGTGTTGGATTAGGTTCTGGTGCAAATGGAGCAAAAACGAGTAAAAAGGAAATAACCAGCTAGTTGAGCAGAGTAGGATGCCAGAGGCCAAATTAAAATTGACGTTGTTTTCCTTGATTGGGTCGAACCCACTATCTCTATTTTATAAGTTAGAGGGCTGCCACAAAACATATCTATTTGGATCGAGAGAAAGGGTTAGACCCACATCAATATATAGTTTTATAATTTGAGTCCACCTAATATATTGGTGTTGGGCCACCTAAAGTTTGTGCTGCTAATACACACACGAGAAAAGAAAAAAAGCTGCTATATTATCATTATATATTGAAATGAGAAGAAAAAATAAAAAGAACTTATGTTGGCAGCATGTTTCACAAGAATGAATTGTGAATTGGGTTTCAATGTAGTGTTGACCGCATATTTGTTTATGAGGCCCAATACATTACATTATTGCCTGATGTAATAAAGTCAGCCCAACACACTTTAACAATCGCCTAAAGCCCAAATCATGGAAGTGTATTTGATTTGAATCTCAACAAATATGCATTACTTGGAAAAGAATTAAATAAAGGGGGGACGGCTGCTGCCATATTTTGACATATAGAAAAAGGGGGCGGCCACATATACAGAATAATATACGCATACATAGAGGTGGCCGACCCACTGTTACAGGACGAATTAGATAATTAATTGATAGAGGAGAAGGCGATTGGTTCGAGGGTTCAAGCTGTGATCAAGATTCAAGTCCGGGTTTGCAATTTATTATTTTTGGTTTTGTTAGACTTTGTGTTTTACAAAATTATAAACATGTTTTGCTGCTCGGTTCAGACCTGTTTCTTGTTCTTGACTATGGTTCTTGGCTAATTTTCTTTTAACTACCTAGACTTGGATGATTGGTTGCTAAAGTTTTGATTATATTTTGGATTTATGGAAGCTATGGAATATTTATGTAGGCTATTTGTTCTATGGTTAGATGTATATGCGTGCTTGATATTGTTTGAATATTGATTATCGCTTCGTATGATTCTTGGTGATGGTCTTTATCACATAATAGAATCATGCTAGGGTTTTAGATTTAGGTGAGTGTCTATATCACATAATAAATCTTTAACTCTTTAAGGTGAAATTACGTAACTAACCTTAGAAGTAATAGTTGGTAATCTTATAAAATCAAGTGCTCTACTAATCATCAATAGCTATAAGGTGCGAGATTATTGCTAGGTCTAAGTGATTAAACCGTAAGGTGGGTCCTTCTTAGGAAGTAAACCTTTTGGCTGCTGTCTAGCAAGTCTAACTGAGAACACAAATCTATACTAGGTTTAGATCTCGTAAGGGAGTGAGCCTTGTAGGATACTTTTATAAATACATTAGATGTCTTGTAAAGGAGTCTAATAACCGGTAATTTAACAACCTTTATGGAATCATAGCGTGCTCTTAAGAAGGGTTAGGGGTCCTTTAGATTTCCCGAGAGGTGAGAATATTAAGATCCTGGTTCCATAGTAGACAACTTCCAAATATAATCATAACTAAAAGCAATCAGGATTCCAGTCTAGGTAGTGCTTCCACCATCTGAGCAAAAGTCCCAAGTTAGTTCAGCTTTAGTTAATTTAGTTAGTTTTAGTTAATTTAGTAGTTTTTTAGAAAAACCCCCCAAAACAATAAAAACAAGTAATTCAGTTAGGTCAGTTAAGTTAGTCGAGTCTAGTCAACGTAATTAGAGAGCCTCGTGGGTTCGATACTCGAACTTACTTAGGCTATACTGCATTGACCGGTACACTTGCCGGTTGTGTGGTCTAGGTTTTAGCGAGTCTTAGTTTATAAATTTAAAACTTAGAGTGTCTAGTTTAGGGTAAAATTAATTAGTTTTAATTGACCACTTTTAGGCTTTTAGTACATCAACACCATTAAATCATTTAACAAAAATCTCTTTTTGTCATCATGACTAAACTAATCTTATCTTAGAAATATTTTCGTTACAATCTATAAGTTAAGAAATTTAATTACACACTTACAAAGTTAGAAGTGAAAATCCGCATGGTCTCTAATTTTCTTCAATAAAAAAGAAGATATAAACCAAATAAAAGTGTTTACCCCATTAAATTTATGCTATAAATCACTAATGATTAGATTCATCAACATCATATTGTTTTGAGTTTTGACAAAGCATCGTAATGTAATTTTGTTCTACCTTCTATTTGGAAAAAAAAACAATGTAATATATGACAACAGTGATATATTATGTGAATGCAAACGATATATGATAATTAATAAATTTGATGTTTGATTGAAATGAATCTAAATATTGTGTATATAAAATAGAGCTTTATTAATCAGTATTAAAGTATGTTAGTTACATTAAAGAAAATATATTTAATAAACCTAAATTACTAATTAACATTATAAAATAATTTATATCATAATAAAATATGTCAAACATAATATATTCTACTTTTAATATACTAAGATTATAGTTTAAATCGTAAAATATTAAATAATAATATTACAATTGTTTAATTAATATATTATATTTGATATAGTTATAGTTATTAATTTGACAAAAAATGATATATTTCATTTTCTGGGCTAATTGGTTTTATGCCATAGAAAATATATTTGACAAAGTAATGTCATAAGACACTACTAAGTTCAGAGTCACTAGTTGAGAGAATGATCAACAGCGACATGACCAAAGGCACTAGTTGAGAGAATGATCAACAGTGTTATGACCAGAGTCACTAGTTGAAAGAATGATCAACAGTGATATGACCAGAGTCACTAGTTGAAAGAATGATCGACAGTGATTTGACCACCGTCACGGGAACCGCCTAATGACAGATACATTTAAATAATAATAAGATATACGATATATCTATTACTTGATAAACTTCACTATTGGACGAAAGTGAGCCAATGAGTGAGATGACCACCGTCACATCAGAACTGCCACCATGTGACAAATATTGATTGAGTTGTTGGGTAAATATAAACAAATATAAAAACCCTTAATGCTGTAAGGTATAACAATATATTTTATAAAAATGGAATGAACTCGCCAGTATTTATTATTGATAAAATATTTTCAAAACGTGTTTCAGGTAACTGTAAAGATAATAGTAGCCAGCTATGGAGCACTGAAGGCTTAAATAAAGTGACTATAAATACCTGAATAAAAGAAGAAAATTATGTTTTATTTATTTGGGTTTATCTCTATAAAAACAATTGAATTAAATATGGGTTTTAGCCCATTTGTTTAATATTAAAAGTTTGGTGTTTTACAAACTCTTAAATTATTTCCTAATTACGATCCTGATGAAAAATTTTCCGCTGCGTAATTAATAAACACCGATACCATCTGACTGGTTCACGGCTCCCGCTCAGAGCCACTGGTTTAAGCTATTTAGGTGTTCTTTTAATACCTAAACTTAAACAATAAAGTTAGGAAATTAATACAAAGTAACATATGAATTATTTTTGTAGATTTAAACATATGTATATATGTGTATATATATATATATATAGGGAGCCGTTAGAATGAGAACCACCACGAGTTATGAGAACCGCGAGAACCAAGTGCCACGGAGGGCCGTTGACCACGAAATTTTTTTTACACCTAGATCCGTATATTTTAAGACCGGGTGTAAATTTTGGGTAGTTTTTTACCCCCTCGGGCGCGCCGTTTGAACCCAAAATTTACACCCGGTCTTAAAATATACGGATCTAGGTGTAAAAAAAATTTCGTGGTCAACGGCCCTCCGTGGCACTTGGTTCTCGCGGTTCTCATAACTCGTGGTGGTTCTCATTCTAGCGGCCCCATATATATATATATATATATATATATATATATATATATATATATATATATATATAAGGAGAGGATCATGAGAAAACTACATAGAAATGAGAAAACTAGAAAACTAACTAAAAAAACCTAAAAAACATACCAAATTTTTTTTACAATTTTTATAAAAAAATCGCTAGTTTTTATATATAAAAAATTTTTCAAAAATTTTTTTTTTGTTGTACTGCACATGTGCAATACAACAAAAAAAAAAATTTAAAATTTTTTTCTAGGCATAAAAACCTGCGATTTTTTTATAAAAAAAAATTTTTGGTATGTTTTTTAGGCTTTTTTAGTTAGTTTTTTGGTTGTCTCATTTAAACTAGTTTTCTCATGATCCATCCCATATATATATATGCACATATGATTCTTGAAAGTATTGTTTTGTCTTAATTATTCTGTGATATTAATAATTGAAAATGTTTGCAATTCAGATGTCGAATGAATTATCACATAATCCAGAAGTTCATGCTAATAATGAAAATCATTTGGATAAAAATGCTATAGAAAATATAATAGCCCAAGGAATAGCTAATGCTATACCTTTAATAATTAAAACTGTTAGAAACTTCATAGAACACACCAAAGCTGTGAGTAGCAAGCATACTCGTGGCGACAGTTTTAGCCATAGTGTCAACGGAGGCAATGATGATATTATCAAAACCCCATTTCCCAAGAAAATGAATGCGATAACTCTCGGGTGTACCTACAAAGATTTTCTAGCTTGTCAACCAACTGAGTTTGCAGGCAGTGAAGGAGCCACGGCTGCGCTGCGATGGATGGAAAAGACAGAGGTTGTTCTTAAAATCAACAAATGTGCCGAAGAAGATAAGGTGATGTATGCTTCCAACCTCTTTAAAAAAGAAGCCTTAGAATGCTGAAATATAATTCTTCAGGCAAAAGGAAGTGACAGGGCTTATGCCATGAACTGGGAAAAATTCAAGGAAATGGCAGAAAGAAAATTTTATCCCCCTTATGAAAAAGAACGAATGGCTAAAGAGTTCCTAAATCATAAAATGATAAATGTGAATTATCATGAATATACGACAACGTTCTTCGAATACGCAAGAATGGTACCAAATCTGGCTTCACCAGAACCCGTACTAATTTCTCGTTATATTTGGGGATTAGTGAGTGAAATCCGAGACATGGTCAAGGCCGCTAGACCACAGACTATTGAAGAAACAGTTGAACTAGCTAACATCCTGACAGATGGACTAATCTGCACAAGAGAAGAAAACAAGAAGAAAGAGTTATCCCAGAAAATTTCCCAAGAATTCAAGAAAAAAGGAACTGAACCATCATTGGAGCAACCTACCTGCAGAACCTGTAACAAAAAAGCATTCAAGAAAATGCCATTTTAGGAGAACACCCTACTGTAACTTCTGCAAGAGGACTGGGCATATAGAGGAAGAATGTAGAAGGAAAACTAATATCTGTTTCAATAGTGGAGAAACAGGACACATCAAACCTATTGCCCGAAACTGACTAAAAAACCGACAACCAGGCAAAAACAACAGAAGGAGCTAAGAGGAACGCGCGAGCATTCGTACTTACTACGCAAGAAGCAGAAATGATTCCAGACGTAATCACTGATATGTAATATCTAAGTTAAGTTCTTATATGGCCCTAGTATAAATCAAAGTTATTAAATAAATTCATCCTGTCAAGTACTTCATCTATTCAGAACCATAACAGACTTGTTTGGTCCTCACTTTCATTGAATCATTTAATTGGTTACGACACCTTGTATTGGCGTTTTCTTTAATTTGAAACTTGAGCTAATCTCATTTTCACACCTGATGTACAAATAATTTCTGTTGGTTCATTATCTTAAAACAGTCTTAATACAATTATGTGTTAAGATAAGAGTACCACAAAATTTGAACATGTCTTGATTTTGTGTCATTTACCTTAATACTGTTTTTATTGACTAAGACATGACATAACTCTAAGAAGACATCGTAGCCCAAATCTCGGGGACGGAATTTAAAACAAGGTGGGGAGGATGTAACATCTCAAATTTTTTATATTAAAATAAAGTATATAAAACTTATATTATTAAATGGGTAGATTATGGGTAAGTTGAATGTTAGAAATATGAAGTACCTAGACGGGCCTAGAAACCGTTTAATAATTTAATTATAAAAATACATTATATTTGAACTTACTCCGTTTTTAATGAGACTTGGGTCAAAATGTAGACACAAATATTCTCGTTCTAATGATATATTCATAGTTTTATAACACGTCATATTTTAGAAGTTATACGTGCCAAATAAGTGAAGCAGCTGAATTAATTATAAAAATAAAAATTAAATAATTAAAACTAACATAAATTGCTATGTTTACGTTTGCGCATTAAATATTGTTTAAGTGTGTGCATTGAATATAGTTGTATACGTGTCATGGCAAAGGAATAACAAATAGAACTTGTGAATTAATGTTCTGGTACGTGTCTTATATATAGACAAGAAAGAACATGCACCTCAAATTCAAATCAAGTATAAATAAGATAGTGGGGATCATTCTAACAATTGCTCAGTCCCTCTATTCTTCAAGCTTTCGCCATCTCTGTCTTTTTTACATATATATAGGAATAGGATCAGGAGAGAACGCCTCAAAGTGTGAGAACGATGAGAACGATTCTCAGCCACAAGATCTTAGTGGTTTGTGGCTGAGATTGATGCAGTGACATTTTTGTAAATAATAGAAGCCTTGGAACTACCAGAAGGGGTAAAATAGGAAGATCCAAACAAATGTGCACATGCTAATCACTTGCCATTTTCTCCCATCATATTTAAACTACAATAACTTATTTATACGTGATTATTTTTCGAAAAAAATTACACCATAAAACTCAGCGCTTTTTTATCTTTCCAACGAGTATACTACTGATATATTTTAAAAAAAAAATTAACTGTGTTTTATGGAGTTTTATTGAACTAGGTGTTTTATGGCGTTTTAGACTATGTATTTTCATGGTGTTTTTCTGAACTAGGTGTTTTTATGGCGTTTTAACTATGTATTTTCATGGCGTTTTTCTGAACTGAGTGTTTTATGGCGTTTTCAACAGAGTTTTTTCATGGCGTTTTTCTGAACTAGGTGTTTTATGGCGTTTTTAACTAGGTATTTTCATGGCGTTTTTCTGAATTGGGTGTTTTTATGGTGTTTTATTTGAACACCAAGTTCATGTGAGTGGGTTTTTTTGACAATATTACCCCTTAGTGTAATTTAGCATCAATGCCACATGTCACCACCAAAATCGTTCTCACCGTTCTCACACTTTTCACCGTTCTCTCTAAATCCTGACCCTATATATATAAGATGGATGGCTGAAATTAAAAGTAGTTAAAAATAATATTAAATACTTTTTTTCTTATTATGTTTTTAATATTTTAATCCAAAAGGGCAGTTTAGTAAATTTACTCTTTTTTGTCTTTTTTGTCACACCCTGACTTTTGCGGAAGCGTGATTATGGTGTGACTTTCTTGTTATCATTGCATTCAACCATATCAAACAACTATATGATAAAACCAAAGATTTGTCATCTATAAAATGAGTTTAAATCATAACAACATTGTCTAAAACGTAGACTTCAAATTCAAGTTTTACAAACCATATGAATTGTGTAAAAGTTCGCTAAGGACTCGTCAAAAGATATTAGTTGTAATCAAAGTTTGGAAGACGTGTCTCGTCCAGGATTAAGACACACTGACCAAACCCAAAGACCATGGATGACATCTTTATACTTAACATGGCTTGAAACTCAAACGCCCGCCAGATCCACACTTAATTTCCTGAAATACATGTAGTTTGAAAAACATCAACAAAAGTTGAGCGAGTTCATGTGTATGTGTATGAATAAGCCTTTAAAGTATGTCTGTATAAATATATGTCCCTGGTATGTAGCAATAAGGAAAAACAGATCAATTAATGTGTAGCTAATACATTAATAAGTGACATGGCCTAGGAAGCACTCAAACCTGTATGCGTATTTCGTACCGGCCCCTCCGACGGAACGACATAGTCACCACATGCAGCCACTCGCAGGCCCATGGGTGGGGCTCGCAACACCCAATAGATCTATCACTCATGCCCCTCGGTCCTTATACAAGGATTAATGGTCTTAAGACAATAGCCTACCCATTCACGTGATCTAGCAGTACATTCCTTAGCTAATCATACCATGTATAAAACGTTTGTAATCAGTATGTAACATCTATTTCACCCCCGAAGTAAGTAAACAAAACAGTTTAAGAAAAAGGGGGACATGAACTCACAGTATTGCGTCTTCAGTATGTGTAACCCAAGTCTCCTCAGCAAACATGACTACCTACAGTGTACTAACGTCTATCAGACGAACAGGCCGTGCCTTTGCTTAGTATGAAGGTTTTTGAGTTACGTTTCTTGTGTTCCCAATATTATTCCAAGTTATAATTATTTTTTTAAAATAATTATTTTAACTCTAAATTATATTTCATTTTGGAATAATTGTTAAACAATACTTCTGTATTAGTACTTCTCAAGTATTTTAACTTCGTATTTCCTTCCCAAAGATGGGGGTATCTCATATATGTGTATTCGTATTTTTGTATGTGTGTCTTTAGCCATGTATTGGCGTCGTATTCCGGTGTATTATTCCAATTAAAAATGTACCAATATATTCCCAATATATATTTCCAAAACAATATATTTTCAAGTCTCACTTAGAAAATATATATAACTTATTTGTCAAAAATAATGTATTCCAAGAATATATATATTTTTTCCCAAAAATCATATATTTTCTAAATATACTTAGGATAATATATTTTTAACTCCCAAAAAATAATATATTTTCTCTTTGTCGAAAATATGATATACTTGGTAATATGTACGGAAATCATATTTTCACTCCTTTCGTTTCCAAAATAATACTTGCCAAAAATATATTTATAAGAGTATTTTCTTGAATATTTCATAAGTTACGTTTTATCGTTCGGCTTCACAATATTAAATGTGTAACTTATATTTCATTCCTTGTGATTTTTTTTGTATTATTTTGGAGTTGTAAATTCTTGGTATTTGTAAGTTATATTATTTTACCCTAAAATAATATAACTATTCCACAAAGTATACAAATATTCACACAAGTGTCTTAATATAAAATATATATTCTAAACATATATTTATCCATTTTTATTTACAAAAACCAACCTCCAATACTTGTATTTTTGTAACAAAATTTATGGCAAGGTCTATATTGAAAAAACATAGTTTAAGACATACTTGTAAACACTCGTTTAGAAAATATTTTCTAAGTGTTTGTACTTTTAGAAAATTTTGCCATAGTTCCCTTTGAAAATGGAGGTGTCCATGCTATTTAGCATATCATTTTCTTTTCAAAAATCATCATAACCAACCAATAATCAATCCTTAAACAACTACATTTACCAAGTGCAAAAACTATTCAACTTTCATAACAACATGAACTTGATCTTTCACCAAAACTTGTAGTAACTTGGTAATGTTTTTAGTAGGTCTAGTTATCCTTTAAAATATATTTACTTCTTTGAAAACCTCATTTTTAAAGAAGTTGGGTGTTTACAACTTCCAAACACATTTTCTAAAAATGTTTCTTTATGTAATTTTTTTTGTTACACAAGTGTTTCTACACTTATCTTATCACAAAAAATAGTGTAAGTTCAAGTAAAAACCATGATCTTCTAAAAATCATATTTTGAACTTGGTTTTCTTGGAAAAACATTCATAAATCTTGAATCGATAAGTTTACTAGCTTACTTTGTTTATTATTTTTCAAGGAAACAATATATCTTTTCAAGTTCATGTCTTTCATGAGGATGGTTTATAATTCTCTAACATTTTCATCCTCTCATCTTGCTAGATTATGTTTTCAATCATGATCTAGCAAGATCATATAATGATCTACATCATTTACACAAACAATCATTCACCAAATATCACAACAACACTAGACAACATGATTCCTTTAAGTTTTCTAATAATTTTAAGCTTATGTTCATGTTTCAACTTCTTGTTTCATAGTGTTCTTTATGATAATCATCTTGTAACATCTTTTAACCACTTAAAATATATACAAAATGAGGAGTAGAAGATCTTACTACTAGCTCAAGGCTAGGGATGATTCAAGAGGAGAAAACAAGTGGATAAAAGCACTAGAGAGAGGTCCTTCAATTCTCCTTGCTTCCACACTTCTTAGTTAATATCCTAGCACCCTTGGTTCTTCTTAGGATGGTTGATAATGATTGAAAAATGGAAGTAGTGTGCTGTGTGTGTTGAGCCATAAGTTGGGAGGGGGAGAAGGAAAATTGAGAGCTTGAAGGTGATGAAGTGAAATAAAGGTTTAACTCATGGTCTTTTATAAAGTTCTCCCAACAAGTCTTTATCCCTTGTATAATATGTCTCCATAGTACCCATCAAGATCAATTATGATATCTAAACAAATCAAGGAAATCTTGGTGGTGGGATCTCCACTATAACCGTGGATTAAAAAGGGGGGAAGGGTATTAGTTGGGTGGTGGTGATGTGTTAGAGAATCTAGTTGAATTCTAAGTATAAGTTTAGGTGTTTATGCATATAAGGTGTCATGTGGTGTGTTAGGGTGTTCGGGTATCATGACTAGCTCAGAAATAATTAAACAATGCTTCTAGTAAAATTTTGATGTTTGGGGTAGTGTCCGGTTGTTCGGTTAGATACCGGTTCGTTAAAGTGTCAAGCTTTACCATTTAGTGTTCTTTAAGTACCCTTTTGTGACACTTTCAATTCCCGACACTTAGGAAAGCATACAGGACCATTTTGCCATATTTTTGCATCTTACTAGTTCGTTAAATTGCTGAATTTTGATGATTAATGCAGAATTCTGCACATTGAGTGGGTTTTAGGCACTTTCCGGCACTTAAACTATCACCTAGTGACACAGTTTTTTGGCCCTTACTTCCCTACACTCCATACTAGTGTAGTACCTTGTCTCTGGCTCATACTGGGCCTCAAAACACTGTCTGTCTATGTACTGGCATTGTCAGTATATTTCTGAGTTATCCGTTCACTGTGATAACTGTGCTTTGTGCATCATGTATGTCACTAACGTTTGTATGTAATAAATGGTGTGACAGTATGAAATGTGATGCACATGTATGTATGATACAGAAATCAGAAAGCAGTTTAAGTCATCAGTTGTAATTAAGCACAGTCATTAAGCATAAATCAATATTAATTAAACGTACGGATGCATGCAAATTTGACGGTTGTCACATTCTCCCCCTATTAAGAAAATTTCGTCCTCGAAATTTGTACTACCTTAACTCCTTAGGGTTCCATTATGCGTATATGAATATGGATAATATTGAGGTAAATAACCTCAAGGCCGAATCAAATCTTATTCACGTCAGATGAATCCCATGGATATATTTTAACTATAAGAGCCCAATGGTTACAAGGCATGTGTTCTAGCATTTGATGTCAAAGGACACGAGATGTACAGATGTATAATCTAGCGTAACTTAGTTAACAGGGGTGCAATCAAGGGAGTTTTGACCAACGGATTCCCAAGTAATTTATCACAGTATGCAAATGAGTTGTTCCACAAACCATAGCATCCACTATATGAACTCAAAATCAACAACTTGAATATGAAAATGATCTGTCAACTTTCGAATAAATAAATGGTAAGGATTAGTGTGTTGACATTCTTAAATTTCGAAAGTACACCGAATGAAATACAAGCGAATATGGTTTATCATTGTCTTGATTCGTAGTTGCATTAGGAATGTTTAAATGACAAGTCAAACAAAAGTATGTGTAGTTTCGTGTGAAACGGTTGACCATGATTAGCACAAGCTACAAATTCGTAATGACACCACAAGGTGTCGAATTGACATATTCCATTAATAGCGATGACCGAACAAGTTCACCGTGTTTGAAATCAAATGAAAATGCACTAAAACAATCTGAAGATTTGATTTACACAATGTCACAGAGTTTTCAATTGAACGTGGAATATCAAAGAACCACTGTTCCCGATCGGAGATGAAAAGGTAATGAGTACCACAAGGCATTCAGTCAACAAGGAAAGTATCGTTAGGGGGTACACCGCGTCATGAAATGAATATAGGTACCAATGTCTTAACACACAACTGTGTTGAGACTGCTTTAATTGTGATAAAAAATTGATTTAGAGCAAGTCAATAAATAAGCAACTAAATCCGTGTATGAAAGGCGTAACCAAATCAGCGCAAGCTTTAATTTTTGTGAAGGTAACACCGCAAGGTGTCAATACCAACAACGATTTAGTGGAGTCGTAGACCAAACAAACCTACTACGACTTGAAACAAGAGAATCTTTGCAAGAATAAATTCGAATATGATGCTCTCAATATATCATATGGCGTTTAAAATTGAATATGTGACATGGACAAGTTCGAGCAATTGAACTTGGTTTTAGCGTAGCCCGACAATAAACATAGGTATCAATAAGGGAATCTCAGCATGGCCATGAAGATAAACCATGAGTGCACTTGAAATAAAAGGAGCTTCAAGAAAGTGTGTTGACTTGATAGCAAAAAAAATCCAACAATTACAATAATGTGGGTCATTCGAATCACCAATCAGTAATTAGATTTAGCAACATAATATTTGAACTTCAATGAAATGTTTATTCGAAATGAAACCTCATGCGTGGTAAATGGTGCATGCGTAACATATAAGTTTTCAAGTAATGAAACAATGAGTATGAAGAAATGACCAAGTATTGAAGCAAATGTGTGTTCGCTCCTAGCGAAGAGAATTAACGCGATGCAACTACCATTAAGGGGAGTAGAGATGCAAACATCTACTCAAAAGGGAAGACTTCAACGAAAGAAATTTAAGTACTTTCTGCTTGGTTAACTGAAATAGCAAATATGTCGGGATAATGGGGTTTGCTTGAGTTAACAGGTGTGGTTCCTAAGTGACAACCTTTACGAGTTTTGACCTGGGTTCCCAAGACCCTAAGTACATGTCTCCTGGGTTTTCAAAGGTTCGAATTTTGTGTAAACTGTTTTGTGCATCGTGTAGGAAACACAATTTTGTGTATGTATAAAACAAGTTATTGTCCCACAATTCCTCGGTATACCTTCTTCCTGTATTCGCATATAATGACACTCAATCATTGATCAGTCTTAAAATGGTAGTTGGGTCCTCATAGTTAGTTAAATGAATAATTCATTTGTCCTCGGCAAGAGTTGCCAACACTCATTGGTTAGCCCGTTCGGCTCCTGGTAATTGATGCTCATTTGAAAATCATCGTCTTTCTTCTTGATGAGCAGGACTGGTGTTACCCAAAAATAGGAAACCTGGTCTGTTAGCTTCCTTCTCTATCAACTACTGAAGTTATACTGACAATCCTTGCATCTCTGAAGGTGTAAGTCACCAAGGTGCATTAGCAGCAGGCGCGGCGCCCGGGATCAAATTGATGCGAAATTCAACTTGTCGTCGAGGAGATAATTCTGGTAAGTCTTCGGGGAAGACTTCAGGGTATTCCCTTATCACATGGATATCTTTGAGTTTAGTTTCTTTGGTTCCCTTGTCCACGACATGAGCCCAGAAAACAACACATCCTTTGTGCGAAAAACTTCCGTATCTTCAATGACTGATAATCTGTAGGGGCGTATCCTGCTCCATGAATTATGATCGTTTCTCCGTTCATCATCGGAATGCGGATAACAATCTTCGTTTGATTGCTTGACAGCCAGTCCATCCCAATTATCACATCAAAGCTTCCCTTAAGCTAGTTCTACCGAATACTGGATATCTATCTTGCTTACTATTAAAACAAGTATATTCTGAAGCTAAAATTTGACAACAATATCAAATAGCACAGACGCATAACATTGACTATTATGAGGCGTACCGATAGCCATGTTTGGATCCTGGCGTGCTTCCCTAGCTCCGGTGTTAGACATTCTCCCCACGATTTTGTTTAATCTCCCTTGGGCAATCTTTCCTAAAGTGCCCCATATCACCGCAGTTATAACATCCCTTACCTTTCTTTCCACGTTTCATCTCATGCCAATACGTTTCCCTGCTGTGCCCCACTTTGCTACAGTTGTCACACTTTCCATTTTTACATCACCCGGTATGATGTCGTCGACACTTGTCGCATTGAGGTAGTTTACCCATGTACTCTTTTCCCTTTTTGGCCTTGTTGTTGCTATTCGTCTGAGTACCCTGCTTGAAGTTTGCGAACTTTCTCTTAATGTCTCCAGATGACTCCACATGAGTCTCCTTTTTCTCTTCAGAGATTGAAAATTTGTTCAACCTGATTGCCTCTTAAGTCAAGGCCACACTTAGATCAATGGCCTCAGTGATCGTTGCGGGCTTTGATGTCGTCACCATGCTCATGATTTGGGGTGCCAATCCCCAAATGAAACGCTCAATCTTCTTAAACTCTGGATCTACCATGTAGGGGACAACACGCGACAGAACATGGAATTTCTCCACGTACTCAGCTATTTTTGGTCCTTCCATCTTCAAGTTCCAGAACTCAGTTTCCATCTTCTGGCTTTCTGCTCTCAAACAGTATTTCTTATGCATTAGTTCTTTCAGTTGATCCCATGTCAAAGCATACGCAGCAGCCTCGCCCATCGTCTGAACCTGGAGTTTCCACCATGACAGAGCCCCATCTTGGAACAGTCCGGAAATGTACGTGACCTGATGCTCTGGGGCGCATTTGCTCACACGCAAAACAGAATCCGTCTTCTTAACCCAGCGCACGAAGGCTACGGCACCCCCAGTGCCGTCGACATGCAGGGGATGGCAGCCCAAGAACTGCTTGTAGGTGCAGCCTGCGATATAAGCAACATTATTCGCGTAAGGTAATAGCAAAGCACTTGTGGAAATGTCCAAACGTTTTGTAATGTGTCTTAAGGGACTAAACATTACCGTTGGGTGGGTTATTTCCTGAGGTACCTCCGCTGCGCTCGGAGCGAAGGGCCTCGTACTGTGCGATGACCTGTAAGATGCGTTCTTGAAATTCCGCCTCTGTCGTTGGCAGAGGGTTGTTGGTATCGGTGTTCCCTTGAGTCGACGTCTTGCTAGAAGAAGGTCGGTTAGGTCAGGTCTTTTTAAGGACACGAGCACACAAGCCTCTACTTAACGAATAAGACTTCAGAGGTGTATTTACATACGTATATAAGCAATCATATATAGACATCATTATAGTACAACTTGTAGGTAGGAACACATTTAATGAGAACACAACAAGCAAGCACGTAGCATTACAATTTCTGTACAATCATGCAAATCAATAACGTGTCTAGTGAGAGTATAGCGACTGAGCTTTCATTATTTACCAACCACAATCACATTGTCTACGAAGTGCATCACATCAAATGGGACACAGGGTCACCCTACCCTTGCCCAATAAGTCTGTCAGTGTATCAAAATCACGTGGTCAAAAGTAGTCTTTAAAAAAAGTCTCCGCAATCTCAACTTATTTGTAGTGTCTTTACCCAAGAGTAATGTAATCCGCATAAATCCAGAAACCAACTATACTGGTGATGGAGGTGGAGAAGGGAAGAAAAGCAAACTGCTAACATGTGCGAGCTCCACCTCGAGCTTGTATATACGTCGAAGTAATTAACTGGTCTGCTGCTGGACAGTAAGGAAACGAGCATCAACACCTAAGAAAGGTGTAAGAGCAGAAGGTGAGAGTGCAAAAGAAGTCTTTGATAATTGTGGAGGATCAAAGTATACCGGCATTAGACAGGGTGGAGGTCGTGGTGTCAGCTCAAGCTTCAAAACTTTGCGGCTTATATCCCCAAGCTGTAGCTGATGTTACAGGAGCACTCATCCCGTATGTGGCCTCCATAATGTGAGGGATGGTAAGGGTCTAGAATCTGCATAGTGTATTATAGGAACCATCGAAATGGCTCGTCCAGCGATGTAGAGGTGAATGTAGCAAACGGTGCGGCCTGTGGGGTTGTAGAGAATGCTGCAGAAGCAATAGGGATCGTTACGCGGGTGCTGACCTGGAGTATCTTTCTGGGGTGCGGGTAAGTCCTAAAAGAAAGCGATATGCATGCCAGTGCAATGGACGTCGGTCTCCATAGGGGAAGAGGAGCAACATCAGCGGTTGCGGGTGCAAAAACAAATGTCTCAATCAAAAGAGAAAATCATCAGGTACAGGGACTGGGTTAGGTATAAGGGATGCATTATCTGGTAAACCAAAAGAAAACATGGTTAGGATCAGGAATCGACTCAAGACCATTAGGCGCATCATCAGGCTGCCCTAAAAAGGTGCAGAAGCTAGCTCAGGAACAGGCTCTGTGTCGTGTAACGGTGTGGTGCCTCGAGTAGGTGATAGTGCAGCAGTCACAACGTCGTCGTCTGCGTTAGTAGTTGAAAGCTGTAATTCGGCCGTCTGTAAGGCTGCGGATGTCACAGACTCAAAGGAGTCTGAAATCGAATGCGTGCTAGAATCAGAGGATAGCTTGTTAACAGGGGTCTCGAGAAGTGAAATTAGTAACAACGTTCTCGTCTAACTTTCCATCATCATGGGTGTTATCAGAAGGACCTTCAATAATCATGTCAACGTCATCATCAATTATTCGTTGAGTAGCCAACCTTCGGAAGGAATGTCCACAGGAGGCGCATTGTCAAGGATCATAGCTATGGTGTATTCACCATCGGGATGA
This sequence comes from Helianthus tuberosus, assembly GCA_030545235.1. NCBI lineage: Eukaryota > Viridiplantae > Streptophyta > Magnoliopsida > Asterales > Asteraceae > Helianthus > Helianthus tuberosus. Next base: position 125,284,367 of record CM060394.1, on the reverse strand, counting down.
CCAGTGATGAAGTGGTCATGGACTGAAACAAGAGTGACAGGAGGGTTCTTGTCAGAGAAGCCATCAGCAAGGGTAAATCATCACCAAAATCTGGTAGCATGGACTGTTGAAAGTCGTCCTCGTCCTTGGTCAGCATATCAGGATCACTCTCAGTGTCTGACGTAAATATCTCCGGCGCAGATGCTATCCCATTATCTGTGGCGGTGGCCATAGGGTTATCAATGTCTGATATCTCGCTTTCGAAAAATAAAATGACGCGTGTGCCGGTACATAATAGTCGTAACACGTATATCCGTAGTAATCACTAACAGTTAGTGTATGCAAACAAAGTAATTTATCATGTAGTCATGTATTCACATTATTCTTCATGAAACTTTCTATCCTCCCTAGTCTCCCAGACTAACCCACCTAGCCTCCCAGACTAAACCAACCAGTCTCCCAGACTAAACACCCGGTCTCTCAGACTAAACACCCAGTCTCTAAGACTGAACACCCAGTCTCTAAGACTAAACACCCAGTCTCTAAGACTGAACCTCCCCAGTCTCTAAGACTGAACCTCCCCAGTCTCTAAGACTGAACCTCCCTAGTCTCTAAGACTGAACCTCCCTCAGTCTCTAAGACTGAACCTCCCTCAGTCTCTAACACTGAACCTCCCTCAGTCTCTAAGACTGAACTCCCCCAGTCTCTAAGACTGAACCCCCTCAGTCTCTAAGACTGAACCCCCCCAGTCTCTAAGACTGAACCTCCCTCAGTCTCTAAGACTGAACTATAAACGAATTCTTTGAAATGTGATTTGTGTCTTTTGTTTGCAAAAAACGTTTGTTCCCTGGATCTGGACGTTTTGTGTATGCAATGAAAACATGTTGTAAAACATTTTCATGAGAGCCTTAATGATCGTAGTCTAGACTCGAGAAGGAATCCTAGTTTGCTACGATCGAAGCTCTGATACCAAGCTGTCACACCCTGACTTTTGCGGAAGCGTGATTATGGTGTGACTTTCTTGTTATCATTGCATTCAACCATATCAAACAACTATATGATAAAACTAAAGATTTGTCATCCATAAAATGAGTTTAAAACATAACAACATTGTCTAAAACGTAGACTTCAAATTCAAGTTTTACAAACCATATGAATTGTGTAAAAGTTCGCTAAGGACTCGTCAAAAGATATTAGTTGTAATCAAAGTTTGGAAGTCGTGTCTCGTCCAGGATTAAGACACACTGACCAAACCCAAAGACCATGGATGACATCTTTATACTTAACATGGCTTGAAACTCCAACGCCCGCCAGATCCATACTTAATTTCCTAAAATACATGTAGTTTGAAAAACATCAACAAAAGTTGAGCGAGTTCATGTGTATGTGTATGAATAAGCCTTTAAAGTAGCCACTCGTAGGCCCATGGGTGGGGCTCGCAACACCCAATAGATCTATCACTCATGCCCCTCGGTCCTTATACAAGGATTAATGGTCTTAAGACAATAGCCTGCCCATTCACGTGATCTAGCAGTACATTCCTTAGCTAATTTAAAACGTTTGTAATCAGTATGTAACATGTATTTCACCAACGAAGTAAGTAAACAAAACAGTTTAAGAAAAGGGGGACATGAACTCACAGTATTGCGTCTTCAGTATGTGTAACCCAAGTCTCCTCAGCAAACACGACTACCTACAGTGTACTAACGTCTATTAGACGAACGGGCCGTGCCTTTGCTTAGTATGAAGGTTTTTGAGTTACGTTTCTTGTGTTCCCAATATTATTCCAAGTTATAATTATTTGTTAAAATAATTATTTTAACTCTAAATTATATTTCATTTTGGAATAATTGTTAAACAATATTTCTGTATTAGTACTTCTAAAGTATTTTAACTTCGTATTTCCTTCCCAAGGATGGGGGTATCTCATACATGTGTATTCGTATTTTTGTATGTGTGTCTTTAGCCATGTATTGGCGTCGTATTCCGGTGTATTATTCCAATTAAAAATGTACCAATATATTCCCAATATATATTCCCAAAAGAATATGTTTTCAAGTCTCACTTAGAAAATATATATAACTTATTTGTCAAAAATAATGTATTCCAAGAAAATATATATTTTCCCAAAAATCATATATTTTCTAAATATACTTAGGAAAATATATTTTTAACTTCCCAAAAATAATATATTTTCTCTTTGTCGAAAATATGATATACATGGTAATATGTACAAAAATCATATTTTCACTCCTTTCGTTTCCAAAATAATACTTGCCAAAAATATATTTATAAGAGTATTTTCTTGAATATTTCATAAGTTACGTTTTATCGTTCGGCTTCACAATATTAAGTGTGTAACTTATATTTCATTCCTTGTGATTTTTTTGGTATTATTTTGGAGTTGTAAATTCTTGGTATTTGTAAATTATATTATTTTACCCTAAAATAATATAACTATTCCACAACGTATATAAATATTCACACAAGTGTCTTAATATAAAATATATAGTCTAAACATATATTTATCCATTTTTATTTACAAAAACCAACCTCCAATACTTGTATTTTTGTAACAAAATTTATGGCAAGGTCTATATTGAAAAAACATAGTTTAAGACATACTTGTAAACACTCGTTTAGAAAATATTTTCTAAGTGTTTGTATTTTTAGAAAATTTTACCATAGTTCCCTTTGAAAATGGAGGTGTCCATGCTATTTAGCATATCATTTTCTTTTCAAAAATCATCATAACCAACCAATAATCAATCCTTAAACAACTACATTTACCAAGTGCAAAAACTATTCAACTTTCATAACAACATGAACTTGATCTTTCACCAAAACTTGTAGTAACTTGGTAATGTTTTTAGTAGGTCTAGTTATCCTTTAAAATATATTTACTTCTTTGAAAACCTCATTATTAAAGAAGTTGGGTGTTTACAACTTCCAAACACATTTTCTAAAAATGCTTCTTTGTGTAATTTTTTTTGTTACACAAGTGTTTCTACACTTATCTTATCACCAAAAATAGTGTAAGTTCAAGTAAAAACCATGATCTTCTAAAAATCATATTTTGAACTTGGTTTTCTTGGAAAAAACATTCATAAATCTTGAATCGATAAGTTTACTAGCTTACTTTGTTTATTATTTTTCAAGGAAACAATATATCTTTTCAAGTTCATGTCTTTCATGAGGATGATTTATAATTCTCTAACATTTTCATCCTTTCATCTTGCTAGATTATGTTTTCAATCATGATCTAGCAAGATCATATAATGATCTACATCATTTACACAAACAATCATTCACCAAATATCACAACAACACTAGACAACATGATTCCTTTAAGTTTTCTTATAATTTTAAGCTTATGTTCATGTTTCAACTTCTTGTTTCATAGTGTTCTTTATGATAATCATCTTGTAACATCTTTTAACCACTTAAAATAGATACAAAATGAGGAGTAGAAGATCTTACTACTAGCTCAAGGCTAGGGATGATTCAAGAGGAGAAAACAAGTGGATAAAAGCACTAGAGAGAGGTCCTTCAATTCTCCTTGCTTCCACACTTCTTAGTTAATCTCCTAGCACCCTTGGTTCTTCTTAGAATGGTTGATAATGATTGAAAAATGGAAGTAGCGTGCTGTGTGTGTTGAGCCATAAGTTGGGATGGGGAGAAGGAAAATTGAGAGCTTGAAGGTGATGAAGTGAAATAAAGGTTTAACTCATGGTCTTTTATAAAGTTCTCCCAACAAGTCTTTATCCCTTGTATAATATGTCTCCATAGTACCCATCAAGATCAATTATGATATCTAAACAAATCAAGGAAATCTTGGTGGTGGGGTCTCCACTATAACCGTGGATTAAAAAGGGGGGAAGGGTATTAGTTGGGTGGTGGTGATGTGTTAGAGAATCTAGTTGAATTCTAAGTATAAATTTAGGTGTTTATGCATATAAGGTGTCATGTGGTGTGTTAGGGTGTTCGGGGATCATGACTAGATCATAAATAATTAAACAATGCTTCTAGTAAAATTTTGATGTTTCGGGTAGTGTCCGGTTGTTCGGTTAGATACCGGTTCGTTAAAGTGTCAAGCTTTACCGTTTAGTGTTCTTTAAGTACCCTTTTGTGACACTTTCAATTCCTGACACTTAGGAAAGCATACATGACCATTTTTCCATATTTTTGCATGTTACTAGTTCGTTAAATTGCTGAATTTTGATGATTAATGCAGAATTCTGCACTTTGAGTGGGTTTTAGGCACTTTCTGGCACTTAAACTATCACATAGTGACGCAGTTTTATGGTCCTTACTTCCCTACACTCCATACTAGTGTAGTACCTTGTCTCTGGCTCATACTGGGATTCAAAACACTGTCTGTTATGTACTGGCACTGTCAGTATATTTCTGAGTTATCCGTTCACTGTGATAACTGTGCTTTGTGCATCATGTATGTCACTAAAGTTTGTATGTAATAAATGGTGTGACAGTATGAAATGTGATGCACATGTATGTATGATACAAAAATCAGAAAGCAGTTTAAGTCATCAGTTGTAATTAAGCACAATCATTAAGCATAAATCAATATTAATTAAACGTACGGATGCATGCAAATTTGACGGTTGTCACATTTTTGTCTTTATTATTTTTTATTACCTTTTTTATTATTATTTTAGTTTTTATTTTTTAAACATAACTTTTTTATTAAAAGCATTTTAAATTCAGGTTTTTTAAACATATTTTTTTAAACTTTTTACGTTTTAGGTTAAAACTGTTTACGTTTTACGTTAAAATTTTTACGTTTTACGTTAAACTTTTTACATTTTACTTTTTACGTTTTACATTCAACTTTTTACGTTAAATTTTTTACGTTTTTCGTTTTCACGTTTTACGTTAAACTTTTTACGTTTTACGATATACTTTCTACGTTTTATGTTTTTACGTTTTACGTTTTTACGTTTTACGTTAAATTTTTACATTTTACGTTTTACGTTTTTACTTTTTACGTTAAACTTTTTACGTTTTCACGTTTTACATTAAACTTTTTACATTTTTACGTTTTACGTTAAACTTTTTATGTTTTACGATAAACTTTCTACGTTTTACGTTTTTACGTTCTACGTTTTACGTTAAAATTTTACGTTTTACGTTAAAAAGTTTACGTTCTACGTTAAAAATTTACGTTTTACGTTAAAAAGTTTACGGTTTTAACTTTTTTTTACAAAACCTATTTTACACAAAAACGAACGCACCCAGAAATCGCAACTCGGTAGGTGTCTCAGATAGATTGCTATTATCATCGAACTCACATAGTTCACTGTTCAAATCTTCCAAAAAGAGACCCAAAGATCAAGAACAGTATCAACCACTTCATGTAACAAAACCCCACAAAAAAAAAAAAAAAAAAATCTAAGCTTTTCAAAAATTAATGACAAGATTCAACTCAGAAAAAGCAACTCATCGGACTTCGTCGGGACTGAACCGAGTTGCACTAAAATTGAGCCGAACCAAAACAGATGTTGACCACGCCTGAACCGAGTTGAGCCAGACTGAAATAACCCCTTCCACTGCCACGCCGTCACCACCTATCATCCACCGTCACTGCCGTCGTAGGCTACTGCCGAGCGGCGGTTTCTTTTCCACCTGTCGTCCATAACCACCACCACTATCGTCGTCATCTTTGCCGGAACACCACCTGAAACAACACGCAAAAAAGCCAGAGAATGGTGGATCTGGAAGGATCTAAAAGAAAAAGAGGGTGTTTGAGGCTTACACGGAACCAGCGGCTGTTGGTGTTGAAACAGTCATTATCGTTGTTCAAATCGGAGAATGGAGGCCAGAAATGGGTTTAGTGTAATGCCTGCGTCCCTAGACTTTTACTTATTGACACTTTTAGCCCCTATACTACGTGATATTTGATACTTGGTGAAACTTATGCTATGATTCTTGATACTTGATACTTGGAAACTATGATTCTATGAAGCTATGATTCTATGATACTATGAGACTTGATACTTTGGTGCTTGACTCTTGTGGCTCGTGAAACTTGAGACTTGGTTGAACGAGGGACTGGAGTCTTGTCACTGGTGGAAACTATGGAAACTTGGAAACTTTGTGTTAATAATGTAATCTAGTCATGTGATACTATTACCCAATAATACACAACGCAACGCTTAATCTAACTCGCAAAACGAATCAAAGACGGAAACGCGGAAAGGATGGATTGACCGAGTGGCAATCCGATCGGATGACCATCCGATCGGGTGGCCATTCGACCGAGCTGCCATCCGATCCGTGCACACCGCCTCACTCCCTCTCTCTGGCACTATAAATAGGCCCGTCACATCATTTTCACTGATGTGACAGCCTCACTAGATCCGGACGCACGCGCCCCTCTTTTCTTCAATTTCTCAGTGATTTCGGTACATTTTACACTAGATTCTTGTACATCTTTGATCACTACACTACCCTGTACAAGATTCTCCTTTGAAATCTCACTTTTCACTGTGAAATCTCTAAGATTTGAGCTCTTGAGGGTGATGTCATCATGGTGGTTGTACAAACTGTTGAGTGATGTCATTCTGTTCAAGATCTAGCTCAGATCTAAGGAATTTCATGTGTTTTACATTAAATCTTAACTAAATCTAGACTTTTCAACTAAAATTTATGATTATCTTCACTTTTTCTTAACTTTTCACTTAAGACGGTGGAATCCGGATCTGAACGGACTAAAAATTTGATGATTAGTCTTGAGTCAGCTTGGAAATGGATTGTTGCTGGAAAAGATGACCGGAGTACGGATTCCGACATAAGCATCGCCAAAAGCAGACGACTGGACGGACTGGGGTGATTCCCATCCGATCAGAACGGCTGTGCATTGGTGTGTTTACCATTGTCCCAATACGTACCGTGTCGACACCGTTGAAGCAAAAACTTAGAAACTTTACAAGGTTGTGAACGGGACAAGGACACCCCAATCGAATGGCAATCCGATCGGATAGCCATCCGATCGAACCACCATCCGATCAGGTGACATTGTCTCCTAACCTTAAACATTTAGAAATTTAAAATCTTGATCGTCGAATGGCAATCCGATCGGATAGCCATCCGATCGAACAACCATCCGATCGAGGTGTCACTTTTAGAACCTTTCAACACTTAGAAACTTTTTCAGAAACTTGGTAACAATTTGGAAACTTGACACTTGGATCGAACGACCATTCGATCGAATGGCCATCCGAATGGATGATCATCCGATCGGATGGCAATCCGTCCCTCACTCATAACAGTCACTTCAATCGAATGGAAATCCGATCGGATAGCCATCCGATCGAACAACCATCCGATCCAGTGACTGATCCGACACTTTGCGCAATCTCGTGTGTCTGTCTGACACTTATCTGTTGTAATCTAATCAGGCTAAATATAAAGAGCTCCCTTTGATCCAATAACAGTTAATCTATTAAGCAATCACTGTGAGTATACTCGATCCCTTTTTGTTTTAAACTTTGGGATGCAACATGTATTCTATTAAACTATGATACTTGAAACTTTTGGAATCTAAACTCTATCCTATGTTTGCGTGAAACTTGTGATTCTTGTATTCTATGTGATATGTGAACGTTTAATCTAGGGTGTGTAGTTCCGCCTTAACAATAGTAGCGCTATAGGAGATGCACCTCCCCATTATTCTTGGTGGTATTTTAGGAGGAATCTAGTTTTCCTTGAGGCTTGGGAAAACACTAAAGCATCGGGATACTTGGGCTATCACTTGTTGGACTGCGAACACTAGCATGGCTGAAACTATTTTGTTACCTTTACATATGGATATGAGACTTTTAATCTATTATGCTATTATTCAAACTTATATACTCCCCAGTACATTTTTGTACTGACTCTATTTTAATACATGTTGCAGGCTGAGAGGATGCTAGGAATCATGAAACAAGCTAGGATGGAACTTAGATACTCCACGTAGCTAAATCTAGAAACTTTGAAACAATGTTTATGTTGGTTTTAGTTCGATTCTATGTTTTGGTGGTTGATGTTGTTTTAGACAATTGCATGAAATGAATCTAATTTATATTGAAACTATTTAGTGTTATGGATTCTCGTGAGCAATCTGAACGCTTAGTGCTCGCACCCTGATGTTTCCGCCATCGGTTGGGGTGTGACAGATTGGTTTCAGAGCCATAACTACAGGGAATTAGGATAAGTAGGAATACTTACCCTAGTCTATAGTTCTAGGAATCTTGATTCTTATATGTTGTTTAAGACTTATGCATTCTACCGTATTTGCTTCCTAGCAACATGTAGGATCGATGATTCATCCAAACGAGTCAATCAGAGTCAGATCTAGTTTCTAGAAAGGCGGAATCAGACTAGAAACCTTGCAATCAGTGTTAGAACAGGAGTAGAAGAGTAGAAAGTCACTTTAAACATGTTCTTCATTGATTTTAATACCTTTTGGTACAGAGAGAATCGGACAACACTTCGTTACAGAATTCTCCAGAATGTTTCAAATGAAGAACACTACTAGCCTATTTATAGGCTGACCAGTTCGCACGAGATATTATACCCAGTCTGCACGAACTGACAAGCTCCAGCTCATGCGACCTGACCTTCCAGGTCGTGCGAACTGCCTAACATACAAACATAACTTTACATTTTAACCTATTACATATAATTGACATGACATAGATTGATGACGTAGGCGATAGACATTATGCATCAACAAACTCCCCCTTGGATATTGCCGCAGTCTTCGGTCAGCCTGTCTACAAAACATCCTTCACAAAGACTTGAAAAATTCTTCTCTTTGCTTCGGCTTTTTTAATAACGCTTTCCTGAGCTTTTCATTCTCTTTAGCAGCTCTCTGCTCATCTTCAGCTAGCCTTTGCAAACATGTAGCTCTAGCAATTCTATCTATTTCTTCACGCTCTTCTCTCAGCTTCTTTGCTTTCAAAGACTCTTCTTTTTCAATCTCTCTCCAGCTTGTTAACCACATATTTTCAGAATTTATACTCTTTTGAAAACATATTGTAGCAACTTTCTGAAACTGCAGAGCTTGTTCTCTATCTTCTGCCTTATATCCGATCTTGTTCACAAACAGACATTCAATATCCTTTACTGAACAATTTACTATCCACATTGGATCATACAGGTGAATATATCTGATCTCATCCCCAACTTTGTACACAATCATTGCTTCGGTCGTCATGCAACTATAAACCCAGCATACAAACCCTTCATGAAAATTCTGTTCCATCTTTGGCAATGGAATATTCTTTATAACCCTGGGCTTCTTGATCTTCAGAATTGTTTCTTCAATACCTGTAACTGGATCCCCCCTCTTGACTTTCTTAGGATAATGTGGCTTCCAGTGTTTAAATTCTGTGAAGGCTTCAAATTTCATCAAGCCCCACGTTGGCATATCATGAACTCTGACAGGATATGATAATGTTCTGACTTGGGACAACTCTTCAACATCCCACCAAGGTAGAGACATTATATCTTGAATATATTGGAAATATTGAACACCAAATTCTCTTCTAATCGCATAAGCGTTGACTTGTGGCAAGTAACCCCAACTTATGATATCACCCAAAGAAACATCTCTATCCCTTCTGTAATACTGCAGTGGTCTTTTGTATTTTCTTTCCGTATCCTTTCTGAATCACTTCTTTCGTTCTTCACGTTGTTCTTCTTTAAACATTTCTTTAAAACTCTTACTCTTAACACTTTCAGCAACTTTTCTTCTCAGCTCATCCTCATTTGCTTGACTGAAAAACTCGGCAAGAGTTGGAAAGCTAGAAGTATCAACATTAACATTCTCAGATTGATCATCATCGCTCCAGTCTTCTACTTCCACTTTATCATAATTATCAGCTTCTTTAACATACTTGTACTGATATGCAGGTTGATGATTAATATCAAACTTGTTCAACTCCTCTTCAAAATCGAAGTTAAGCTCACTTTCTTCAATAACCATCATCTTAATGATCTCAGCTCTAGTGTAAGTATGCAATAACTCACCTTCCTTGACATCATGTTCAAGACGTAGGATCAAACCTGCACCCTGATCAACATTCTCATCAACATTTTCAGTATCACCATGCTCCCCCTCTCCTCCTGCATTTTCTGGCTCTTCATTTGCATTATCTTGAAGATACTCATCAATATTCTCCTCTTGTGCCGCTTCAGTTATTTTTATACCAGAATTACCTTGATCAGCATCATCATTTCCATCATCATCATCATCATCATCATCATCACTATGAGCAGAATATACTTCATCTGCATCATCTTTCAGATTATCATCTTCATCTTCTTCATCATCTTCGATCTTAATCATACCAGAAACTGAAGTTAATGGACAAGGATCTGGAATAGAAGATTCAGGAACTTTCTCAATCAGAACAATTGCCCTTTCAGTCACTTGAACATCATCTTTAACTAGAACACTTTTTCCCTTATCTTTCATTTTAGCTTCTATTTCAGCTTTACGTCTTGCTCTTACTTCCGCAAGTTCTATCTCTTCAAATCTTTGTTCAATTGGCTTACCAATCAAATCTTCCAACACTTTCTTTAACATATACTCTTCATGTTCCTTTCTAGCATTATTGGCTTCTAACTCTTGATTTTTCAACTTGAAGTACTCATTCTGCTCATCCCTTCGAGCTTTTTCTTCTTCCAAGTCAGCTATTCGAACTTTCAGAATATCTATGTCGACTTGATCAGCTTCAACCTTTTTCAACAAAGATGAATTCTCAGATTCAACAGACTTAACACGATCTTTTAACTTCTTATTCTCACTTAACATCTCATCCACCTTCTTTTGCAACTTCTTCACAAGATCATCATTCACAAAGCTAAAATCATCAAGCTGTTCAAGAACTGTACTCTCTGATCCAGGAGTAGTATGAACTGGTGGTTGTGTGGTTGGTGGTGTTTGTTGGATGAGTGGTGAAGTTATTGGTGGTTGTTCATGAATGGGTAATGAAATATGATGTTGTGGTGGTGATTGTAAAGGATCAGGTGATGGTTGTTGTGGTGGTGGTGATATTGGTTGATTTTGTGGTGGTGATGGTGGTTTAGTTTGTGGTTCTGGTGGTGGATTTATTTTCAGCTTGAATTTTAACCTTCATGCTGCTGGAGTTCCGACACGTTTTCTCGAAGTTGATTTCTTTCTTCCTCCTAAAGATGGTGATTTCACAACTTGAACATTCTCTGGTGGAACATATGTTTCATCATCATCATCATCAGAACTCCTCTTTCTCTTCTTTTGTTTTTCTCTATCTTTTGGATCATAGTTTTCTTCGATCCACCGTTCAACTTGAGCATCAATATCAACTTCTGAATCAGATGAACTCTCCTCTTCATCATCAACTACTACCTTACTAGCTGATTTCCTAGCTTCTGCAGTATCATCAATATCTTTCAACAACTGCTCAGTTTCAGGAGATAAATGTTCTTGATCTTTTTCAACATTTGCTTCTGTGTCATCTACTTCTGGTTCATCAACCAGCATTGTTTCAACCGCTTTCTTTTTACGTTTCTTCTGTGGTTGAGAAGATGATCCTTCTTCAGTTTGGACTTTCGGTGTAGGAGTTCTCTTTCCACCTTTTTTCTTCTTTTCTTTTTCTTCTTTTGTATACCAATCATTTCGAGTTTCACAGAAATCTTCTAACTTCTTTAATTCATCAGTTGCACTCTGTTCTTTTATTTCAGCATCATTCCTCCACTTTAAATGATTTACTGGATCTGGATCCTCATACTTATCACTTTTGATGAATCCAAAAAACTTTGTCTTCTTCGGTTCAGGCCAATGCTTTGTATACTTGGATAATCGGATTAACGTTTCATTATCCATGTGATGCAACTGCATTAGATCATTTTGTTCATCTTGTTCCAGATTTGGATATGCATGATCCAACATCATCTGCACAAACCTTGGATACATCCAACTACGACTATCAGAAATAATATTCTCTTTCATGTAATGAAAGACAATTCAAGAAAAGTTGTATTTCTTGTTTAGCACCAACGCCGTCACCATACACATTTGATAATCTTTCATAACATCGCATCCTCCTTTCCTGTGACTTAACGCGTGAATCACTGAGTGAATAAAGAATTTGTACGGCTAAAACAGGCTTTCAGATAATTTGCTTTATTCAACGGACCGTTATAACCCATTCTCAGCATACAACCTTTAACCATTCTTTCTAGAAATCCTGTTGGCGAATTATCATCATCTGGAAACTCTAATACTTCTCTTATAAGCTGTTATATGATTATGATTTCTTTATCTTCACCATCTATACTAACACTTGAATTAATCACATCATTCACTTCATCATACTTAGTATTCTTCCAGAAATGATGAACATGAGATTTGAATACTTTGTGTTGATCCGTTAAATCTTTATGAATTGGTAAACGTCTCATGAATGGCAAAATCTCCTTAAACACACTCATCTTTGGTAGAGTTTCATCGTAAACACAGCAACTATTGTGCGATGGATCAAACAACACATTCGATGCCTGAAAAACAAACAAAAACAAACAAGTTAAACATTTTGCACAAATTTCAAGACAAACTAACATTCACACGATCTGGCTTCATACGAAGTGGCCAGTTCATGCGACCTCGTGCCAAACTTGATTTGTATTTTCAAACGATTTGATGTTCAAACGATCTGACCATTCATACGGTCTGGTGGTTAAAAGAACTGACCAACCCAAACGACCTGATCATTTTCAAGCGGTGTGGAACTCAAACGAGTTGGACAATTTCAAACGGTGTGGAACTTCAAACGATCTGACCATCTCGTACGGTCTGGAACATTCACACCGTCTGGCCATCTCGTGCGGTCTGAGTCATCACCTCGTTTGAACAAACATTCATGAACAGTGAAATTTACAGGTTTTAAGACTTGTTTCTTTTATGAAACTGAAACCCTAGATCTGTTCTACATCTAAATCCGAGCACGTTGATATGATTTATGTTCGATTTAATCCATTATAGAAGCCTAGATCTAAGTTCAAAAAGTCTGTTCGTTCGAGTTCATACGAGTTCAAGTGATTTGGTTTAATTATTCAACAATTTGTACCTTTCCCATGATATAAGTTGTGCCAACCAACTTATACAAGGAACCCGAATACAAAAACACAGGATTAAAGATTGAAAATCACTGAAATCGCTCAATTCGCTTGAAGATGTGTGATGCGGTGTGAGAACAGTAAATGGTTTCACGCGATCTGGTCCCTTCTTTATATAGAGGATACCAAGTCGCACGAGTTGAATGTTGAGGCGGTGTGGCCAGCTCGCACGAGTTGGCACTTTTGGAATGATCTGGCCAAGTTAAAACTATCTAGCCAGTTCGTGCGAGTTGGTCACCTCGTGTGAACTAACTTATTTTCATTATTTTTGAATTTTTTTTTATCTTTTTAACCTTTTAACCAACACACTCAGTTAACCAAGTCCAAGTTAATGACCCTGGTCAACTTTTTAGCCTGCCAAGTCCAAGTTAATGACCTTGGCTGACCAAAATATGATCTCGCTGACAATTTTGAAACATTTTAAGTTCAAATTAATGAACTTTTAAACATTTTGAGCAATTACCAACACTTTTCTCAAACTATTCTTATCTAACCTAAATGATCCAACTTGTTTACCACTGTTGGACTTTGATCATCAGATCTCCAACGTCTGTTGTCAAAAATAAGATGAAATAACAAATCTTTTTGGATTTAAGAAACAGGAAACTGTACAAACATATTTACAGACAATTTTTGTGAGTTTATGTAAGAGGATCATATCAGTTTTTGAGACTTATCACTAACACCGTTGATCTTGATTAAACTTTAAGTCTTAAACAAATTCACTTCTGATTGTCAGTATTGTTGTCCACTTAAACTTCTACACAAGTTTCAATTGATTCAAGATACGAATTAGTGTTTTAAAAACTTAACTTATTCGCGTGTCCCACCTCAGAATATTCTCCCGTATCCAGACTTCTATATTCAGTCTTACAGGTGAGTGCACACTAATGATATCTGTAAGTGGGTAATGCGAGACCATGAGAGCTCAGGTTAGAACTTCCGTTCAATCAGAGAGATGATGGCTCGACTTTAGGTGGGTCCCCCTTGGGGATCTTCTTTTCAACATCACATGATTAGCATTTTTCAATGTTTCATCATTTTTTATACTTAGGGTGAGCTTTAAGAATAAAGCAGTGCAGAGTATTATACGAGGACTAGGCTATTGCTCCCGCAAAATCAGAAGTCCTGGTATAATACCCTAGATATCATCACGTACAAAGACCTAGTATGTCAGAAATAGAAAGCCCTTCAAACAAGATTTCGGGGGTTACCCATATATCCGAGAGATGCTCCCCACGAGGATAAGCAGTTATTCGTTATGTTTATATCTCGAACTCAATCTACTAATTGTGTGAAGTCTACTGGCACATCATTAGTGAGACTCGTTTAAAAACATTTTGATTTTCAATTTCTTTAGCATGTTGTGATAGTCCACTGATGTACTATCATTTCCTCTTTTTTCACAACAAAACTCATTTTTGATTTTTCAATGTTTTTGTATTTTTGAAATTTTATCATGTTTTTGTATTTTCTATAAACTTTCTCCACCTAAAATCAAAAACATATTTTTGTGTTTTTGGTTTTATCAAAAGCAGTAAAGAAACTGTACAGAAAAAACATGACAACTAGACGCAGATCACTTCTGATCGCCGTCCGCCTCGGCCACACACTCTACCACCCTCCCAGAAAACAAATTCTTTAACCCGTTCAACTTTAAAAGATAATTAATTCTTGTTTTATCAAAGGGTTTAGTGTAAAAATCAGCTCTCTGATCATCGGTGTGAATATAATCAATTCGAATCAATTTTTTCTCGTAGCAATCACGAATAAAATGATGTCGAATCTCAATATGTTTTGTTTTAGAGTGTTGAACCGGATTTTTAGTGATATTAATGGCAGCCTCGTTGTCCACAAAAATTGGTGTGTCTAAGAATTGCAGACCATAGTCCCTCATTTGCTGTTGAATCCAGAGGATCTGAGAACAACAGCTGGAAGCTGAAACGTATTCGGCCTCACAAGTCGAGAGAGCGACTGTGGTCTGTTTCTTACACTGCCAAGTGATTAGCCGAGTTCCGAAGAACTGGCAACCAGCAGTTGTGGACTTAGTGTTCAACTTACAGCACCCGAAGTCAGAGTCAGAATATCCAGTTAGCGAGAAGTCACCGGATCGGGGATACCACAAGCCGGTGCTTGGGAAACCTTTGAGATACCGTAAGTTCCTCTTCACTATTGTCATGTGTGATGCTCTGGGACTTGACTGGTACTGGGCGCAGAGGCAAGTTGGATACATGATGTCCGGTCGTGATGCTGTCAGATACATTAGCGATCCTATGATTGACCGATAATGCGTTTCATCCACTTTCTCACCACTTTCATCAGGACATATGCCATGATTCAAAGCCAGGGGGTTGATATGGGAGATGATTTGGACATATTGAATTTGTCCAACACATCATTCACATACTTGGTCTGGTGTATGAAGATTCCATCGGGCAGTTGCTCAACTTGAAGCCCGAGAAAGAACTTCATCTCCCCCATTGAACTCATTTCAAACTTCTTTTTCATGACCTTCTCAAATTCTTTACACAACTCAACGTTCGTTGATCCGAAAATTATATCATCAACATATATTTGCACGATCAGGAGATGTCCTGCAACCTCTTTAGTGAACAGGGTACTATCGACAGTCCCTCTGGTGAACCCGTTGGTCAGCATATGCTGGGAAAGCATCTCGTACCAGGCTCTCGGGGCCTGGTGTAATCCGTATAACGCCTTGTCGAGTAGATACACCTTGTCTTTATGTACAGGATCGGTAAAACCCGGTGGTTGTCCGACGTACACTTCTTCTTTAATCTTGCCGTAGAGGAATGCAGATTTGTCATCCAGTTGGTAGGCCTTAAATCCCTTCCATGATGCGAACGCCAAGAAGATTCTGATTGCCTCAAGTCGAGCAACGGGAGCATATACTTCAGTAAAATCAATCCTTCTAGCTGACTAAATCCTTGGACCACCAACCGTGCTTTTTCCTTACTATAACCCCTTTATCATCTCTCTTACATTTGAAGACCCACTTGGTCTTGATCAACTTTTGATCTTCCTGGAGATCAACCAACCTCCACACTCCAAGCTTTTCAAACTGTTGTAACTCTTCTTGCATTGCATTTACCCAACTCTCTTCGGTTAAAGCTTCTTTGTACGTTTTCGGCTCTACCTGTGAGATAAAACATTTTAATGAGAAGTCTACTTGTAAAGGTGCTACAGATGAGTGAAAACATGTAAGCCCTTTGTTTATTTGATCGCGGGTTTTCACGCCGCTTTGAAGGTTACCAATGATTTGCTCTGACGGAAGGTAAGATAACGTTCTTGGCATGACTGTATCCGGTACGCTCACTTCCGATTGCAAATTTGTTATATTCTGATCACCCGTGTGATCAATAGCATTTGAAGTCACAATATTTGGTTCCTCGTCATAAATCGTATCGGTTTCCGATTCTGAGTCGTCAGATTGGTCAAATATTGGAGCTGTTTCTTCTGGGGGTACATGTGCAGTTCCACTAGGACCAGCCTCATGATCATTTAAACCCACGGTGGGCGAGGAAACCACCAACGGTCTCGGCACTTGTTCTTGTGAAAGAGACTGTTGTTGTTGGTATAAGAACGCCAGTTCCTCCTCATTTGGCTCTGTCGGTAAATGGAATGACTCCCAGAGATTGTCGTAATCAAATAGAAACCTGTTTCTGGGAAGTTGATTCGGAGCAGTAAACCGTTGACAGTCAACGTGTTGAACTTGTATGATCTTCCCCAAACTCGGAACAAAATCTCTCTTCAATGGACTAGCGTATCCTACAAAAAAACCTTCATTAGCTTTCGAACCAAATTTACCGTCTGGATCAATAAATGTGCATGGTGATCCAAATGGTTCTAAAAATTTCAGATTCGGTTTGTAAAGATGAAGTAATTCAAAACAAGTTTTCTTGTACTTCTTCACTGTAAGAACTCGATTGAGCGTGTAACATGCCGTGGCAACCGCTTCACTCCAAAAATATACCGGTAATTTCGAATCTGCTAACATGGTACGAGCCGTTTCAATCAACGTACGATTTTTTCTTTCTGCGACACCATTTTGTTGAGGAGTATACGGTGCGCTGAACTCATGAAGAATACCCTTATCGTTGCAGAATTCGAGCATACGATTGTTCTTGAATTTCGTGCCATTGTCGCTTCGAATACGTCTAATCGGTAGTTTGTAAACATTCTCCATCTTTTTTAATAGCGTCATCAAGGAATCAAACGTTTCATCTTTTCTCTATAGAAACATCGCCCAGGAAAATCTTGTAAAGTCGTCAGTAACAACTAAACAATATAGATCTCCACTTATGCTTTTCACATTTACCGGTCCGAAAAGATCCATATGGAGTCTTTCGAGCGGTAATCTGATGGAGTTCAAGAGCTTTTTCGGGTGCGATTTCTTCGTCTGCTTCCCTTTCTTGCATTCAATACAGTCATCGTTAAGATGGAAGCTTTTCAAATTAACACCGTCTACAAGGTCATTATGAACTAAAAAGTTCATCTTTCTCAAGTGAATATGACCCATTTAACGATGCCACATGATGGATTCTTTTTCAGTCGCCTTCGTCTTACTCACAAAGCATTTTGCCTTTTTATCTGTCGTTGTTGCAACGCTCATGTCTAATATATAGAAATCGTGTTCACGAGGAGCACGCATCAACACCATGTCTTCGGGAATTTTAAACCCTGGTTTAAGAATCAGACATTCATCTTTTGTAAAATGAACAGTAAATGACTTATCACAAATCTGAGAGATGCTCAACAGATTGTTTTCTAACTCAGTAATGTAATTCACTTTATCGAATGTTACGACCCCGTTAGTAAGTATTCCTTCTCCAACAATTCTTCCACCTTGAGTTCTAGCAAACCCGACATAACCTCCATTGATTGATTTGACGTCGTATAGCAGTACTAACATTCCTGTCATGTGCCGTGAGGCGCCACTATCCATTATCCATTTAGAAATGATAGACCTTGGAAGCCCCTACACACATCAAAAGACATTTACTTAAACAATGATACCCAAGATTTTTCAACTTTTGGTACACTACCAAAGACAATATGAGCTACTTTGTCAACTTTTGGAATGTTAAAAACAACATTTGGAACATCAGATTCTGGGTTTGACTTTAGAACTCCTTCCTTGATAGGTGGGAATTCTTTAATCAACTTATCTAACTCAAACTCAATTTTCTCATTAGTAGTTACAACGATTTTCGGTTCAGATTTTAAAACTTCTTCCATTTTCTTTTCCTCAAAAGAATGTTTAGGTTTCTTCACCCATGATTGATGTGACACCTGTGTCACTTCAACCATCAAACAAATTCCAAACCAATGAAATATTGTATTTCATACTTGGGATTTGTAAAAATATGTGTATCGATTGCACATATCAACTCTTGTTTTGATTTCAAGCTCTAAATCGCTTTCTGGAAGGTTATACACGCACTGATGCGTAAATATAACCAGTTTAATGCAACGAACACTCCGGAATAGTGAAATAGGCTTAACATACCTTAAATAACCTTTACATAACTTAGATATAAGTTTTGGAAGGTTTGGTGTGGTGAAATCAAAGTTTAATCGCTTACAGGGACTAAATTTGACAAACTGCGAAAGTATGCCAATTTGAACTGTAACAGACATTCCGGAACATGACCATAAGTTAAACATACCATAAATATCCTTTACATAGCTTATAATTAGGCTTTGAGGTGTTCGGTATGCTAAAATAAACTTTTGTGTCATTCAGGGACTAAAAGCGTCAAAAAGTGCACAAGTTTGCATTTTCGCGCATAACTTACGTTCTGAATACATCCGGACATCCAAAAATTTATGTAAGCACTAAAACATTTTATTTTAGTGTTTGGCATAAGAAAAATCCATTCGTCGTGTCATTTGGATCGTTTTTCGCGATTATGCGCATTCCGTCGTAATTAACCGAACATCGCAACCGTACGGCTAAACGAACCGACATCCAAGATATTTTTGAGCATATTTTAAGTTTCCTATACTTTAACTTCATTTTAGAGCTTTGAAATGGGGTTAACGGGCCTTAAACGTGTCGAAAATGGGCTGAATGCATGACAGGGACTAAAATGGTAATTCTGCCAAACTTGGCCTTGCGCATCGTAGCCATTTTTGCCCTACGGTGCGTATGGGGTCTGCAGACCAGATGCAGTGTTTTTAACAGCCTGTTTGCGGCAGATTTAACCACAACCACATACTCATACTTGCCTAGTCAGCTGATAAGAACCAATTTGAGCTACCATAAGGTCCCGACACTTGTACGGGTGGGATTAAGGCACGTTTTCCATGAAACGATCTTAACGGTGGACCGAATACTATAAATACCCCACCCCCCATGCTTCAAAATCACAAGAACTTTGATTTGAGAAACTCTAAGTTGAAACTATTGTTTCATACCTGAGATTTTTGAATCGAAGTTAGCATTCGGGGACCCTTCGTAAGTATTCTTTCGTTCTTTTCCTTATTTTATTGCTTTTCGAGTCCGAAAGTCAATCTTTGTTTGACTTTCAGCGTTGACCAGTAATGGTCAATGCGAAGTTCGTTTGAACTTCGCAACGTGAGTGTAATCACGTTGGTTATAGTCCCTTGGGACTATGCCTACTGATTACCACGTTGTCTAGGGTCGTAGGGTAAGCGATCTGATAAATCGCTTATACCTCGAACCCGACCCATTTGGTCGATCATTAGGATCCGACCAAATACATTAGGTGACCATAGTAGGTAGGGAATAACCTTCCGAGGTTATACCCTATGGTCGCTTCGTTTAAGTAGTTGTATGATAGGTAGTTTATATGCCTTAGGTAAATTACCAGAATACCCTTTTCATGTATAATTGGTAATTAAGCATATGTAACCTAAAATTTTGTCACATAACTGATTATGTAACATGTTTAGGCATATAACACTTGTCATAGGACTAGTTAGACGGTCCGAACGCGTTTCACGCGCACGACGCGTTAAAGTAGCATAAGCTACCTTAATGGGTTGCGATGGGTCGAAAGCACTTAGGTTAGGTTTCATTTAGTATGTAGGCTTTGTTAAACCATATGACATGAGTCTCCACACTCGTTTGGTTTACGAACCCTCATTCTATCAGATCTTCCGATTTAGGCCCGGTTATTAACATAGTTACCTATAGTAGGTGTCGTTTGATATCCGCGATCTCTAAGCATTGTTTGGTTGTTACTCAAGGACTACTAAGCAATCTCATGTGAGTACATAGACCCCTCTTTTACTGTTTTCCAAACTGTTTTGGGGTGAAACACATGTGCCTACTTGTTACTTTCATGCTTTCCTGTTTTCACATCATATACCTGTTATGTTCGTTAGTACATTATAGTACATGATTTCATTACATTTCATGCTAGGTGTGCCCATTGTGTGCATTACTTAGTACATCGTTCTACATTACATTTCATACTACGTATGTCCATTGTGTGCATACTTAGTACATTGTTTTACATTGCTTTTCTGTTGCATATGCTTATCCAGCATATGAACACATTATACTACATATTGAACCGTTGTAAACATTTGACTATGTGATCCGTTGTAATCATTTGACTATGTGATCCGTTGATATCTGTGAACCGTTTGTATCTGTGAACCGTTTGTATCTGTGAACCGTTTGTATCTGTGAACCGTTTGTATCTGTGAACCGTGTGAACCGTATTTGACTATACATGAACATTTCTACACTTGTTAAACATTTCATCTTGATAGTTTGGTTTGAGTAAGTGATTAAGTAACGAGGCGTGTGTAATATGATACAAGCATGGTGGATACGCCGCTGGTACTTCCTATATATAAGTGTTTGTATGGTATTACATATCGTAGCGTTATTTGAATCATTTCAGTATGAGACATATAACATTTTATACAAATAACATACTTTTCACAAGACATTGTTTTACAAACAACTTATCTTATACAAACTCAGTTACATGGTTATTCATTTAACCATACATTATTCTTTTATCTATACATATCATCTGGACTTATTGATTTTCAAACGATTTACAAGACAAAGCAAATTACAAGGTTCATGACTAAACATTTTCTCAAACATAAGTCATGAAATCTATTTTCACAAAACCTATGTATCTTACAGGCATTTTTATGCTGACGTACCTATTTTCACATGTGTTTTTCAGGAACTGTTGCATAAGATGATCAAGATACACATAGGCAGACTTGGGCTTTAGTGACAATAAAAGATGCAAGACTAGTTAATTATGTTGTATTTCTTTGTTTGTTAAGACATTGTAACACGTTTAATCAATAAAACGAAACTTCAATTGCCATGGATTTGAAACAATTAATTCTGTTACAACACTCCCCGACGTTTCCGCCACGTTTTGTATGTTCTACGTGGTCGGGGTGTGACAATTGACTTTGGGAAGTCTTTATTTTAGGATAAATCTTTGAAGTCTTTTGTGATTTTGAAGATTCACCAATTTCAAAAATTGATTTTGGTTTATCCTCTGACTGCAATGATTCACCTCGTTTAAGAATACGCACGGGGGATACCATAGGTGATTTTCCCTTATCATCCTTTGAAATTTTTGGTTTTGGTTTATGGAAAACTGGTTTTATTATCTTTTTGACACATTGTTTGGCCATGTGACCGATTTCATTGCATCGATAACAGATTCTTTTGTCATATTCAACAAAAGTGGATCTGTTGGTCTCGTCTCTTATCTTTTTGGCCGCAATAAAATCGTCAACTGCTTGCTTACTAAAGATATAATCCTTTTCGACTTCTGTATTATTACCAGCCACAAACACTTCACTCAATTTTTCTTTTGGCTTAACTTCTTTCTTAGCCATTTTCTTCTCAAAACCAACACCTTTCTTTTTGTAATTATTACCATATCTCTTGTTATTACCATTGTTACGCACCCATTCATTTTTCTTTCCCGGGTTGTTTCTCGGTTGTTGTTTAACAAAAGATTTTTTCGGTTTTGATAGAAACGAATTGTTGTTAACTTCTGAGATATCAATTTCCACGAGTTTAAAAACTTTTTCAACCTTTTCCAGGTTCGCATTCTGAATCGGATACTCAAAATCAGTATACAGTTTGTCAGTTCTGGTCATCGTGTAAACCACAATGATCGAATCGTCATCCAGAACTTTATCTGACTTTGGGATAAACTTATCAAGAAAGTTTTCGTCATCTTCAGAATCTGAACTGGAATTCTCAAAATGAGTTTTAACCGTTTCGAAACCAGTGTTATCACTCTCTTTATCCAACACTTGGTCTACAACTGTTTTAACCAGTTGTGACTCGTTGTCGGTGTCAGATGAAGAGAATGTAACATCAATGTTTTCTGGTAACTCTTTCTCTTCTGTTCTCAGTTTAAGATTCAATGCCTCCTCCACCCCGTCTGGATATTTCTGAGTATAATGATTCCACATTGGGGGTGGAACATTTTTGAAAGCTGGTTTAACTTTAGTTTGTTGAGGAACAATCTGATCAATCACATATGAAGATGAAAGATAACTGATCAACTTTTTGTCAACTCTTTCTATCTCAATGCGCATCAATTCAAGTTCCTTCTTTAGAGATGCGATTTTGTCCAGATGGATGTTAATCGACATTTGCTTATCCATGACCGTAGCTTTGAGCAAATTAACAATTTTATCATTTTCTTTACTCTCAGTGTGAATCATTTTAATTGATCGTGACAGAGTGTCATAAGCTTCTTTAACATCATTAAAATCAAATTTTAATTTGTCGTTAAACTTTTTCAACTCTTGAAACTGTTTGTCTTTTTCAAGACAATCCATGCATGTTTTTAAACAGTTTTCGCCTGGCTTTTCAAGAATCGGATCAACCTTTTCAAAAAATTTTTCTTGTTTATCATTTTTACTTTCCAATTTACCAAACTCTCCGGACTCAAACTCAGATTACTCTTCGGATTCGGACTTCACATTTTCTGATTTGTCACCAGACTCGGCCTTCTCTCCTGACTCAAACGTATCACAATTCTCGATAATTGACTCCTTTTCAATAGACACTGACTCTTGAGTTGCATCTTTGCTCTCATTGTTATCAGAAGGTGTTTTAGTTTGTTCTACCTCTTGCAGCTTAACCATAAGAGCTTTGTCTGCTATTTCTTTCAAAGTCTCTTCATTCAATTCCTTTGAGACATCAATGATCTCTTGAACCGGAGTTTGTTTAACTTCGTATTGTGGGCAAAAACCCGTAGTCGGTTCACTAAAGAAACCTGCAAAAGAATCAAACACATTAGCTGGCATTATAGATTTAAATGCATTAGTAATAACCTCCTGTTCAAACTGATAATAGTAGACTGCTGCTGCCTCCTCTTCTAGATCTGCAAAACTTTCTTCATTCATCACTTCACTGACTTCTTCAACTTCAGGAATACATTCCTCTATTTCCGGTTCCGGCTCTTCAATAATTTCAGCCATCATTGCAAGACCACTTCCTGGAACATACTTATCCCAACTGAAACCTTCTGGAATCTTTTCGTCATCTTGATTCACCAAAAGAGCTTTTTCTGTTTGTTTGGATGGACTATTCTCGATTTGAGGTCGTGGATTGAATGGTTGTTGACTGTTTTTATGATAGATGGACTGTGGGCAATAATCATTGGCGAATGGATTCTGGTGGTTATTAACTTCTCTGTTCAGACATTCGCATTTTAAGTGCCCCTTCTCTTTACATTTGAAGCAAGTCACCTTTGATTTGTCGAATCCAAGTTTAGGATCAGGACCTGCGAGACTACTTCTTCCGGTGATTTCCATGAACCTCTGAGCTCTTCTCACAATGCTCGCCATACCCCATTTTATGTCGATGAGTTCTAGTTCCTCGGGATCAATTTGGTCGTAATCTTCTTTAGTCATGTTTGGGTTACCAATTTGTCCGGCTACTAGACTCTCATAAGACTCAAGTACAGAAGCTAGAAGTGATATATGCTGCTTTGCGGCTGTCTCGGAAAAATCTTGACCGTTTTTTATATTAACAGCGATATTGCACTGTATCCCATGACTATAACTCTAATTGTTCGAACCTGAAGAACTTTGAGAAGAAACTTGTTCTTAAAAACTGATCCTTAGGATTCGGTTCGTAATTTGGAAACGATGAAAAGTTGTTGTTAGGCGTGCTTTGAGGTACTCCCGATGAAGAATCTGCACTGAATGCCGTTTGAATCTTTGGACTCGGAGAAGATGTGGCAGATGAGTTTCCTTTATAATAAAGCTGAACATCTTGCTGTACATTTGCAGATTTCATTTTCCTCATCTTCCGAAGTTCAAGCTCTTGAGCTTCAATTCTCTCGATAAACATCCTCAAATTGAAACCCATGTATTCCAAATTGTTTTTCAAAACCAATAAGAACGTACCCCACTCTTCTTGTGGTAGTGCGTCAGCCAGCTTATCAACCCACTCTTCGTCTGTTTTATCTATATTCAAACGTTTCATCTCCACAACCAAGTGACAGTACCTCTCAATCAACTCTTTCGTTGATTCTCCACTGATAGCAGTAAATATGTCGAATTCTTTTTTCAGTAGCGCCTTTTTGCTTTTGATCATTGCAGCACTCCCAAGAAATTTGATTTTAAGAGAGTTCCAAATAATTGCGCATCACCCTGATGCTGTGACAGTACCAAAATGTCTTCCTTAATTGCCTGTTGCAATATACTGACCATCTTCTTCTCGGCTTTAAAGTTTTCTTGTTTAGCCGGAGTTAATGTGTTAAGTGTTTTCGGAAGACCAGCATCATTTGTAGGAACTACATATTTCGTTTCAACTTTCAGCCAGCATTCGAGGTGATTCGCCTGAACCCACGTGCGAAATCTATCCTGCCACCCCGAATAATCTTCAATGTTGAGCAGTTTCGGTGGTTTTTGCATGTTTCCTAGTTCATTCTCCATATTCACATTCTGGGCTATACTTGCTGGAGTTTGAACAGTCATACCTCCTCCGAAAAACGCATTATAAAACTCTTGATTGTCCATTTTATACTTTGAAAAATGTTTTGAAAAAATTTTTAAGTTTTGAAAAATTATAATTTCAAGCGACCTGGACTTCCAAACGATCTGGACTTTCAGAAGACCTGAACCTTTCAAACGACCTGAATGTTTCAAACTACTTGAACTTTCAAACGACTTGAAGTTTCAAGCGACTTGGACTTCAAACGTCCTGAATTTTCCAAGCCGTGTGAGATGACAGTTATCAGTTAAATTGTTTTTTCATTTCGTGCGAACTGATCACTCAAGTCGTGCGGTCTGAACAATTTTCACACGACTTGGTCCAATCCGTGCGACCTGAACAAGATTTTCAAACGATTTGACAAAAACTCAAACGATCTGATCAATTTCACACGATTTGAGCATCATTTTCATACGATTTGGACAGTTTCACTTCGTTTGAAGACTTAGTTTATCAAAATTTCAGGGTTTTCACATTTTTGGATCAATTTTAGTTCGATTTATGGTCTGTAACTTTGTACGATTGTTCAAAATGATGTTTTACACATAATATCCAAAATTCAGTCCAATTTATCCGTGAATTCGTCTGAAAATCCAAGAAAGAGTAGAAGTATATGGTTCTAAACCGTTCAAAACACTGATATCAATAGCTTTGACTCATCCTGAGCTCTGATACCACTTGTAGGATCGATGATTCGTCCAAACGAGTCAATTAGAGTCAGATCTAGTTTCTAGAAAGGCAGAATCATACTAGAAACCTTGCAATCAGTGTTAGAACAAGAGTAGAAGAGTAGAAAGTCACTTTAAACATGTTCTTCATTGATTTTAATACGTTTTGGTACAGAGAGAATCGGACAGCACTTCGTTACAGAATTCTCCAGAATGTTTCAAATGAAGAACACTACTAGCCTATTTATAGGCTGACCAGTTCGCACAAGATATTATACCTAGTCCGCACGAACTGACAAGCTCCAGCTCATGCGACCTGACCTTCCAGGTCGTGCGAAGTGGCTAACATACAAACATAACTTTACATTTTAACCTATTACATATATTTGACACGACATAGATTGATGACGTAGGCGATAGACATTATGCATCAACACAACACACTTTCCAACTAAACTTACACGCCTTTCCTAAGGCCGATACAATATACACTTGATACTTCGAAAACGTTGTTAAGTAGTCTTTGTATTTTTCACGAGATTTACCCTCAAGACATGAGTGACATCCGAATCTTGAAGGGAGAATCTCCATGCTATATTCTAGTAGGTCTTATCTATTGATGAGTACCGACGCTTTTAGGGTACGATATTGTCAAGATAGAGGTGAAACTCAGACCTTGATAACTAGTCCCACTCCTTCATGTCTCGCCAAAGTCTCGAAACTTCCAATCAATTAGGTACGTGAAATGACCAAAAGGACTAATATCGTAGGCCTAACATCGATGACGTATTTGTCTAAGTAAGTCAAAACACATTGCCTCAATTCGAAAGGGGTTCGAATCACTTTCGTTAGTCACCGTTCCTCTACCCGGAACAATCCTATGTTTATGAGCCTATCTTTTATGGCATCTCGATTTTTATTTGTGGTTTAACTTGATTCTTCATTTATCTTGATCCTCCGTTTGTTTTGAGATTTTGTACACGATTCACATGCATGTCCGCAATCTAAAACGTTAATTCTAAAATCTCAGAATCAAACTAAGTTTATGAGACTTTGATCGTGATGTTTACCTATGTGGGAATCTTGATCAGCTATGATACTAAGTGAAGCTATTTGATGAGTCTATGCGTTGTTGTAGTTGTGAAACACTAAACGGAACATGGCATAAAAATACGAGACATAAGTGACGTGACTGAAACATGGTGGATACGCCGCTGGTACTTCCTATATATAAGTGTTTTAGGCATGTTACCAACTTTCGTACCACGTGCCATGCGAAACTTAGCCTTTTGCTGACTGGTGATAAGGTTATTGAAATCTAAGCTATGGGAAACTACTTGTGTAATCTATGTGGAATCTATGTGTGATCTATGTGTATTCTATCGCAACCTATGCGTAATCTATATATGTGCGGTTTTGAGGAACAAGATACGAAACGTAGCCTAGCACCGAAGACGAGGCGGAAGTGGCATGTCCGAAACATGGTGGATACGCCGCTGGTACTTCCTATATATAAGTGTTTCTGGCATGTTACCGAACCTTCGTACCACGCGCTAAGTGAAGTTCGTAGTTTTGTGGACTCGGGTTGAAGTTGTTGAATCTACTAGGTTAATCTATGTTATTGAATCTACTCGGTTAGCCTATGTGAAATCTATGTGGGATGTGGTGGAACCTAATGATATGATTAACGAAGCATGACACCGATGACGAGACAGACATAGCATGATTGAAGCATGGTGGATACGCCGCTGGTACTTCCTATATATAAGTGCTTCCGTCATGTTGCCGAACTTTCGTAGCACGTGCCATGCGGGATTTCGTTGTTTGTGGATTATGTGAATCTATTTGAAATCTATTGGAATCTATTGTAAGCTATGTGAATCTATTGGAATCTAGTGGAATCTATTGTAATCTATGTGAATCTATTGGATTGTAAGTTATGTGAATCTATTGGAATCAATGTGAATCTATGATGAGAATGATGAAGGTATTTTGTGACACGTAACATGTAACAACCCGCTTTTTGGGGAGTCAAAGTACAAGTCAAAGTCAAAGGAAGAAAATATTGCTAATTGTGATATGTCACTCTTTGCTTAACTGTTGGTTGTACGTCAATGACTTGTAGTCGAATCCTTTATTTATTTATTTATTTGCTTTAGTTGTATTATGTGGAGTATCTATTAATAATCGAGGTTTAATCGCATGTTTTATCGCTAATCGACTTATCGCTAATCGCATCGCTATCGCATCGCAACTCGAATTATGTGTTCCGTATATTGTGTTACGTGTGTGTGCTATTATGTGTTATGTGTGCATGTTATGTTTATGTTGAGGTGTTAATCGCAATCGCACTTTATGTGGGATGTGGTGGAACCTAATGATATGATTAACGAAGCATGACACCGATGACGAGACAGACATAGCATGATTGAAGCATGGTGGATACGCCGCTGGTACTTCCTATATATAAGTGCTTCCGTCATGTTGCCGAACTTTCGTAGCACGTGCCATGCGGGATTTCGTTGTTTGTGGATTATGTGAATCTATGTGAATCTATTTGAAATCTATTGGAATCTATTGTAAGCTATGTGAATCTATTGGAATCTAGTGGAATCTGTTGTAATCTATGTGAATCTATTGGAATCTATTGGAATCTATTGGATTGTAAGTTATGTGAATCTATTGGAATCAATGTGAATCTATGATGAGAATGATGAAGGTATTTTGTGACACGTAACATGTAACAACCCGCTTTTTGGGAAGTCAAAGTACAAGTCAAAGTCAAAGGAAGAAAATATTGCTAATTGTGATATGTCACTCTTTGCTTAACTGTTGGTTGTACGTCAATGACTTGTAGTCGAATCCTTTATTTATTTATTTGCTTTAGTTGTATTATGTGGAGTATCTATTAATAATCGAGGTTTAATCGCATGTTTTATCGCTAATCGACTTATTGCTAATCGCATCGCTATCGCATCGCAACTCGAATTATGTGTTCCGTATATTGTGTTACGTGTGTGTGCTATTATGTGTTACGTGTGCATGTTATGTTTATGTTGAGGTGTTAATCGCAATCGCAATTCTATCACATCGCAATCTAATCGCAAACGCTAAACGCAAGTCATTTAGAGTGATTGTATGTTAGATATAGTAGTTAAGTTATTGTGTAACTAATGGGTAATACTATCGCATCTCTCACCCGAATCGCATCGCAACGCTCAACACACGAATCAAAACGACAAAACTCAATGCACCGGACACCTGGATCGAATGGCCAACCGATCGAGTGGCTATCCGATCGGATTGCCATCCGATCGAACTGCCATCCGATCGGTGGCCAATCCGACACTTGTGCACTTTCCTCTTTTGGAAACCCTATAAATACCCTCCTGTCAGTGATGTGACAGCTCCCTCATTCGACCAACAACATTCTAAGCCTCTTTTCTCTCGATTTCTCACGATTCTTGTAAGTTTTCAACTCAAATCTTGTACTTCTATGATCTACACGCACTTCCTCATCATTTTCACCTTTGAGCCTTAACTTTTAACCGTGAAATCAACGGATTTGAGGTGTTCTAGGGTGATGTCATCATGGAGTTCTTATGAACTTCAAGATTTGGCTTCATTCCACCAAGAACAACTTAGACCTGAAAGATTTCCACATGAATAAACAATGATTTTGCATAGATCTAAACATTTTCAAAGTGGAAAGGATTGAAAGATGGTTTTCCAACTTTCTTTCAACTCTTTTACACTCAATGTAATAAAAATCGGTAGAATCGGAGCTCGTTCTGATCTTCTACTCTTTCTTAGTGATGAGTTGGTTCAAGATCTGGTTACTATCGAGGAGACAACTGATTTCGGGTTAAACAAGAACAACCATCACGAACCAGTAAACTGATCGGATTTGGGTGATTCCTGTTCGATCGGAGGACTTGGGACTTGATGAGGTTCAGTTGTCTAGCACG
Source organism: Helianthus tuberosus (assembly GCA_030545235.1). Taxonomy (NCBI): domain Eukaryota; kingdom Viridiplantae; phylum Streptophyta; class Magnoliopsida; order Asterales; family Asteraceae; genus Helianthus; species Helianthus tuberosus. The sequence goes on along the minus strand of CM060394.1, from coordinate 125,254,590 downwards.
TAGTCAAACCATCTCGAACAAACCGCAAACTTTCTAAAAATAATCAAGTTCAAAACGATCAGATTCGATGGGACGGATTATCGTCCGATCGGATTGCCATCCGATCGAACTACAATTCGATCGGATTGCACTTGAGGTTCAACACTAAAACAATTTTAAATACATAAGTTAGTTCTAACGGATTGCCATCCGATCGAGTAACCATCCTGATGTGAACTTGTTCTCACTAAGTGTCTTGCCAATCGGATCGCTATCCGATCGAACGACCGTTCGATTGATCGACTTGAAGGGTAGAGATACTTCTCTAATTTCAAAATGCTACAACGAAAACTTCAAAGCCATCATACACAAACACATCCTTACCAAATGAATGTCAATCCGACCGAATGGCCATCCGATCGGATGACCATCCGAATGGATTGACATCCGATCGAATGACCATCCGATCGGATTACCATCCGATCGGATTACCATCCGATCGGATTACCATCCGATCGGATTACCGTTCAACACTTGGTCACTTTTCACCATTTTACGCACCGCTCTTCGCTTATGCTATCGTTAACTGTTCAGGCTAATAACTCTAGCGCTCCCTTCAATCCATTTCCATCGCTGTGAGTATACTCGAACCCTTTTTGCTTATCACCCTTTTGGGTGTTACATACGTTATTTATTCTAAATCACACAACACAAACACTATTTATACGCTGATCGTTATTGCATGTTATGTGTTACTCGATGAATGCTTGTATGTTATGTTAACACAGTGATTGTTGCCTGACGCCTTAGCAATGATAGTACTATTTGTTTGGTCTCAGCACCTATCGTGGACAGGGGTTGTTAAGGTTACCTCTCACATGTCACGGACTCACGGTGGTGATGTGTGTTGCGCATTCTACAACTCGCAGTCTAGTCTGTGCATATTTCATTGTCGATAACCTACTAGCTTCACATTATACATGTTACATGCTGGTTATGCGTAAACGAATTCAAACTCTATTATTACTATTAAACTTGTATGCTCACCTTTACACTGTGTGTATTGACTCTATTTTAACGTATGTAACAGGTGCTTAGGATGCTTGCTTGCTATTTGATGGAATCGAGCTTAGGAGAGTCTAGAAACCAACAAAGACAATTTATTTTTATTTAAATCTGAGTTGTCGGAACATGTTATTTGTCTTTGAGATATCGTTGTCTGTAATAACTGATTTGCTTAATAGGTTATGGTATGGGACATAATATTAACTATTCGGTAAAATAGTTGTTATGGAATTTCTCTTGGACAATCTGTTTCGCTCAGTGCCGCGCCCCGATGATTCCGCCATCGGTTGGGGTGTGACATAACATGACACCGAGTATGAGGCGGAAGCGATGTGCCCGAAGCGTGGTGGATACGCTGCTGGTACTTCCTATATATAAGCGTTTTTGACATGTTTCCAAACTTCGTACAACGTGCCATGTGAAGGTCGTGGGTTGCGGTGTGAAACTAATGTGAACTATGTGAATCTTGTTGAATCTTGAGTCTTTAATCTATCGTGTGTGAATCTATATTGTGAGGCTTTGTGAATCTAGACTTATACGATCCTCTTGTTGGATCATTAGGATATCTTCTCGAAAGCTCTCCAACACTCTCAAGAGATCCAGGGAAAAGTCTCAGAAAAAGATGATGTCCTTCATGGCCGACCAGATCGCTCGAGTCGTGCCAAAGATAGTCTCTGAGATCCAAGGATCGAACACTCCGCCCTCTTCTGTTGACTCTAAGACGGAGAAAGAAAAGTCTACAAAGTTCAGCTATAAACATTTTGTCTCTTGCAACCCTAAGTCTTTCACGGGCAGTGATGGGGTGACTTCTATGCTCGAGTGGTTTGAAAGCATCGAAGTTACCTTCATTAACAACGAGTGCCCAAAACAGCTAAAGACTAGGAGTGCGACGGGAATGTTTCAAGGCAGAGCTCTAGAGTGGTGGTCAAATGAGAGAAACATCCGTTTGAATGAAGAGGCCTATGCTCTTCCATGGGCTGAGGTGCGAGAATTGATGATATTTGAATTCTGCCCTCCTCATGAACAGTTAAAGCTTGAAGAAGAGTTCTGGCATTTGAAGCAGATTGGTGATGATAATCTGGCTTATACTGCCCGTTTCAAGCAGCTCAGCTTGATTGTTCCTCACTTGGTTTCTACCCCTAAGCGCATGTTAACCAAGTACATCAATTGTCTACCTCCTGCTATGCGTGATTCTATTGAAGCGGCTCAGCTCGAAACTATTGAGGAAGTCTATCGTCTTGCAGCTAGTCTTAACAACAACCGTGTTCGTGATAAGCAGTTTGCTAACTCTGCTCCCTCCAAGTCTGCGCATCAAGTTACCCAACAACCAAGTGGCAGCAAGAACAAGAGGCAAAAGTCACAGGGTTCAGGATGCAATGCTATTGTTCCTGCTGTGAATCCCGCTCCTGCTGCTACTGTTTAGAACCAGCTGCACCGAAAGTCAAGAAGCAGTACTCTGGGTCTTACCCCAAGTGTACTGTGACACCCCAGGAAAACCAGGAAAACCATGCAACTTAACTAGCTTCCTCAGTGAGTACGTGCTAAATTTCGGGACGAAATTTCTTTCAACTTGGGGATAATGTGACAACTCGTATTTCGAACCTATCTTAGTACCGTGGTGCAATGTAAACATTATGTGATTATGTGAATTAGATGATTTAATGGAATGTTATTTTATTAAATGTTAGGTGTTATATGTTGTGTGGTATGTATGTATGTATATGAACGACCCAAACGCACAACACTCACCCGATCGCACAAGCCCATTCGGGCCATTACTTGTTTTCGGATCATGGGCAGCCCATTGAGGGTTCGGCCCACTCTTCTCTTTGTCACATAACACTAAGGGGTTAGGGTAAAACTCCTCATTTGTTACTAAACACCCACACACACAAACCCTAGCTATTCTCTCTCTCTCACGAACTCAAAGGCAGCCACACATTCTCTCTCTCAATCGAAGATTATAGTGTTCGGATCACTCTCTTGTTCGGATCAATCTTTGTTCCTTCTCTATTCGGTTAGTATGTTAACCATTGGTTGATGATTTTATGATGTTTATTATATATGCTCGATATGATTGATGATGTGTTGTTATGATTGGTTTGAATAATATGTGATTAAACATGGATGATTGTAATCGACCATATATGTATTTGATTCGAGTCCGAAGGTTTTGATTAGAGTGTTCATGAAATCGGCTGTTATGTTTTAGATTTGATAATGTTAATATGATTCGAAAGTTCATGATGTTAGGCAATAAATTAATGATTATATTAGTCGGCTGATTATGTGATATGTCATGCTGATTGATGAGTGATGATTGTAGTGATTCGGTCCAATGAAATTGTAGAATAATCGGGTGTTGATGGCTGAGATCGAGATATGTAGCATGTGAATGGAAATCGAGTTGTTGTGCATAGATTAATTGAGTTTGTTGGCTAGTATGCATGCCCATGTGATCTCTGTTTTAGTTCAAGTTCCAAGTTAAGAAATTAGTAATTATCACATATCATAGTTGGTCCAATAATCTTTGAGATGATTAAATGGTGGTCGGCCATTTGTAGTTTAATTCGATGATGATCATGTGTGGTTTGTAATATTGACAAATCCAAGCATGTGCATAATAAATGTAATTGTCAGAATAGTTAAGGTTATCATGTGATGATAATGGATTGGATGATAAATTGGTGAGTTGATCGATGGTGTATGGAATTGGAAATAAGAAAACTGTTAGTTGACTTTTTGTAAATTTGGAAATCATGGAATATTGTAACTGATTGACATAATTGTTGGGAGCATTAATTTGATCGCACAAGACCTCTTGACCGTACAAGAGGTCCACTCACACAAGGAGTTTAGTTGAACAAGTCACCTGATCGCACAAAGGGTTCCCGGTCGCACAAGGCTGCTGGGCCGCACAACTCGTATAATTTATTAATTGTTGGGCCGGGTGTTTATGTTTGGGCCGGGCTCTGTCGGGTCGCACAACACGCTGTGGATCGCACAAGGATGTGCTGATCGCACAACGTGTTGGGCCGAGACTTATGTGGGCTTCATCCGTATGTTAAACTGATAACATTTAAAACATTCTATGTGTGTACTATGTTGCCATGATCGATACGTGTTAGCAATATGTTAAACTATGTGTAATCATACGTGCATTATTTGAAACCAAAACCTGACTTGTACTGGTAACCATGTTAGGACGTGGTTGACCACTAGCTGCTAGACTTGACTTTTCTGTGTAATCTGCCGAGCAAACCAAGGTGAGTTCACACTCTACAAAGCATGGGATTCCCAGGGGTTGGGAATGGGGTTAAGGAATATGGATTCCTCGTCCTTTCTTGGGTAGGACAGTAATGGTTCAGGAATGTAATTCCTCGTCCTCACGGACAGATAACTCGTACTAGACCAAAACTCTATCACGAAGTCCCTCCTTTTTTATATCGACTTAATCGCCGAGCCAATGGCGAGCGGGTCATTAGTTAGATAGCGCTATTTAGGTCTGACAAGCCTCACACCGTGCCGCAGAGGACGGGCGTGAACTAATGGATCTGGGGCACGTCAATGCTGATAGACATTGACAGTTTCAGGGCACTTAAACATGACTTCAGTCAGTAGTCGATATGGTAACGAGTCTAGTGGATACATGGGGTAGCCCCCACGGCCGAAATGCCAGATAACTACATGGGGTAGCCCCCACGGCCGAAATGCCAGATAACTATCATGGGGTAGCCCCCACGGCAGGATTGCCAGAGTAAATGGGTTAAACAAAGGGTTAAACAAATCACGTTTTCAACTATGGGGTAACCCCCACGGCAGGAACGCCAGTTAAAGGAAACTGTTTTTGGAACAACTTAAAACGAACACCCAACCGTGAACTCACTCAACTTGTTGTTGACTCGTTACTACATGCTTTGCAGGTCTATAGGTACTTAGCTGGAGCTTGCACAAGGGAGAGTCGTTGTGGGACATGGACAGCTGTGTGCCATGTTAAACCTTTGGATATTTGAACTCTTGATTTGGTTTTAAACATTATGCTTCCGCTCATAACTTAACTATGTTTGTTTTGGACACTAATCACGTTGGTTGGACTTTTACAATTAATTATATACTTGTTCGATATGATTAGTGGTTTGATCCTGGTCAGTCACGCCTCCAAGCGGTGATACTCCGCATGTGGATTTTGGGGGTGTGACAGATTGGTATCAGAGCCATTGGTTATAGAGAACTTGGTTTTAATAAGGGAAAACGTTTTTGTTAAAACCAGACTATAACCTGTACAGTGCTCTACGATCCACAACGACGCTTCACTCCACGTGCAAGGCTCGACATTCTAGGTGATATGGTTTACGTTTTATATTGCCTACTTGCTAGATTGCATAGAACTTTGCTTATTGTATGCTTAGATGAACGTAGCAACTATAGTTTGAAAACACATTTGTGCTTGCTCCCTACTGTCACTCCACACTTGCACACATTCGCGACACCTTTCCTACTTGTATTTCCTTCGATGTGAGATCATGAGGGAACGTGTGAACCTAACTCAAGCCAGCTGACGGCTCTTATCAACGAACAAGTTACGGCAGCACTCGCGGCCGCTCAGGCAGGAGGTATAACCTGCTATTACGAATCTACCCTAGGATGTTAGATCCTACTCTCATGATCCAGCTCTCGCGCTTAACCCGGTCTTTCTTCCTCGCGTAACAAGGTTAGAACGCTCAGCCGCCTGTATGCACCTTCAAGACGTACATGGACTGTCGTCCTAATACTTTCAGTGGCACTAAAGGAGCTGTTGGACTCCTCCATTGGTTTGAAAAGCTCGAGTTTGTCTTAGAGACGTGTGAATGCCTTGAGGCTCATAGGGTGAATTACGCCACTGGTACTCTCGAAGACACTACACTAACTCGGCGGAACGCGCAAGTTCAGATGCTGGGGCTGGCGGCTGCTAATGCCACCCCATGGAATGATTCTTAAGGAACTGATCCAAACGTGAATGCCGTAGTCGAGATGACATCCGCAAACTGGAAGTGGAGTTCTTAAACCTGAAGATGACAAGGTTAGAGATAGAAGCGTACACGAAACGATCCAACGAATTGACAGTGTTAGGTCCAACAATGGTGGATCCTCTCATCAAGCGCATTGAGCTGTACCTCAAAGGCTTAGTACCAGAGATTCAAAGTCATGTGACATAGGCCAACCTTGCAACTATTCAGGATATTACTCGTCTTGCTTAACGTCTCTCAGATCAGGCGATAGGACAGAACAAACTGCCGAAGCGTATTAATGCTGCTACAACTACTTCGGATGCTCCCAGTGACAACAAACGCAAGTGTAATGGAAATTCGAGCAAGGGTCCCACTTCGGTTCAGTCTCAGTCGCAGCACAGGAGCCCCAGTCAGCAGTCTTTTGGTAATCGAAGTCAGGGTGGATACAGGGGAAACCACCCTAAGTGCAATCGCTATAATTTGCACCATAGCAGGCAATGCAACAGGGATCGTTGTCAGAGATGCAACAAGCTTGGTCATGGAGCCAAAGATTTTAGAATCTCACGTCCTGCAAACCAGAACCGACAACAACAACCCCAAGCTCCACAGAATCAGCAGCAACAATAGGGTAACAAGGGATGTTATCAGTGTGGAGACGCTGCCCACAGTTGAACCAGAACCAAAATCAGAACCACAATCAAGGAAACAGGAACAATAATGGAGACAACAACGGGGGTAATAACAACGGCAATGGTGCCAGGGGTCGAGTGCTCGTGATTGGTCAGGGTGATGCTAGGAATGACCCCCCCCACGTTGTGATGGTTTCGGCATCGTTATTGGTATGGATTGACTACCTCAACATCGAACAGAAATTCTTTGCAAAGAAAAGATCGTCCGCATTCCTCGTGCTGGTGAAGAACCTTTGGTAATTCATGGTGACAAGGGTGGTGCTGTTGTGAGCATCATTTCTTCCCTTAAGGCTCAAAAGTGTTTGCGTAAGGGCCACACTGCCTTTCAGGCTCTTGTTACTGACACCTTGAAGAAAGAGAAAAAAAAATATAGAAGACTTTCCGATTGTACGCGACTATCCTGAGGTATTTCCTGAAGAACTACCTGGCCTCCCGCCTCATCGTCAGGTCGAGTTTCAAATCGAGTTAGCCCCTGGAGCGGCACCTATAGCCCGTGCACCGTATCGTTTAGCTCCATCAGAGTTGAAAGAGCTATCTACGCAATTACAAGAACTCTTAGATAAGGGTTTTATTCGTCCTAGTTCTTCGCCCTGGGGAGCTCTAGTACTATTTGTGAAGAAGAAAGATGGTACGTTCAGAATGTGCGTCGACTACCGTGAACTGAACAAAGTGACTGAATCGTTACCCTCTTCCACGCATTGATGACCTGTTCGACCAACTGCAAGGGTCGACCTACTACTCAAAGATTGATTTGAGATCAGGGTATCACCAGCTGAGAGTCCGAGAGGAGGACGTCTCCAAAACAGCCTTCAGAACTCGATATGGCCACTATGAACTTTTAGTGATGCCTTTTGGGCTGACAAACGCACCAGCGGTCTTCATGGACTTGATGAATCGAGTGTGCAAGCCGTACCTAGACAAGTTCGTCATTGTATTCATAGACGACATCCTGATCTATTCGAAGAGTCTGGAGGAACACGAGCAACACTTACGACTTATTTTGGAACTCCTTCGAAAGGAACAGTGGTACGCCAAGTTTTCAAAATGTGACTTCTGGCTTCGTGAAGTCCATTTCTTAGGCCATGTAGTGAGCAAGGATGGGATTCACGTTGATCCATCCAAGGTGGAGTCAATCAAGAGCTGGCCTGCACCTCGTACGCCAACGGAAATTCGCCAATTCTTGGGATTGGCAGGTTGTTACAGGAGATTTATCAAGGATTTTTCTAAGATTGCTCAGCCTCTTACTTCACTAACGCAGAAGGGTGTTGTTTATCGTTGGGGAAACGCACAGGAGTTAGCGTTTCAACACTTAAAGGATAGACTTTGTAGTGCACCTATCCTTCCATTGCCAGAGGGCACAGACGACTTCGTGGTTTACTATGACGCATCCATTCAGGGTCTTGGTTGCGTATTGATGCAGCGGGATAAAGTTATAACCTACGCCTCACGCCAACACAAAGTTCATGAAAAGAACTACACTACTCACGATTTAGAGCTGGGAGCTGTTGTTTTTGCGCTCAAGATATGGCGACATTACTTGTATGGCACCAAGTGCACCATCTACACCGACCACAGGAGTCTAGAGCATATCTTCAAGCAGAAAGAATTGAACATGCGACAACGATGTTGGGTCGAATTACTGAACGATTGCGAATGTGCTATAAAGTACCATCCGGGCAAAGCCAATGTGGTGGTTGACGCCCTCCATCGGAAGGATACTGCACCTAGGCGTGTACGAGTGTTGCAACTCACTATTCAGTCTAGTCTTCCTTCTCAGATACGAGATGCTTAGGTAGAAGCATTGAAACCAGAAAACGTCAGGGCTGAAGCCCTACGCGGCTCGAGGCAACGCTTAGAACAGAAGGAAGACGGTGCTTACTACGTCACAGGACGCATTTGGGTCCCACTTTATGGCAACCTACGAGAGCTTGTGATGGATGAAGCGCACAAGTCTCGCTACTCAGTGCACCCTAGTTCGGATAAGATGTACCACGACTTGAAAACTACATATTGGTGGCCTAGCATGAAGGCCCACATAGCAACTTACGTTAGCAAGTACTTGACTTGTGCGAGAGTCAAGGCGGAATACCAGAAACCTTCAGGCCCCCTTCAACAACCAGAGATACCACAATGGAAATGGGAGCAAATTTCCATGGATTTTGTTACTGGCCTGCCTAGATCTCAACGTGGTAATGATACTATTTGGGTGATCGTGGATCGACTCACAAAGTCTGCTCACTTCCTGGCTATTAGAGAAACGGATAAGTTTTCTACCCTAGCAGAAGTATATCTCAAGGAAGTTGTCTCGAGGCACGGGGTGCCCACCTCTATTATCTCAGATCGAGATGCACGTTTTACATCAGAACTGTGGCAAGCAATGCACAAGTCCTTTGGCTCACGATTAGATATGAGCATAGCTTATCAACCGCAAACGGATGGGCAGTCTGAACGCACCATCCAGACACTTGAAGACATGCTTAGGGCATGTGTGATTGACTTTGGCAACGGCTGGGAAAAGCATCTGCCACTTGTGGAATTTTCATGCAATAACAGCTACCACACCAGCATTAAAGCTGCTCCGTTTGAGGCATTGTACGGGCATAAATGCCGATCACCTCTTTGTTGGGCAGAGGTGGGGGATAGTCAGATTACTGGACCAGAACATGTGGTTGACACAACAGAGAAAATTGCTCAAATCCGACAACACATGGCGGCAGCTCGTGACCGTCAGAAAGCATACGCCGATAAGGATAGAAAACTACTCGAATTCCAGGTTGGGGATCGAGCGCTACTCAAAGTTTCGCCCTGGAAGGGTGTGGTTCGTTTTGGCAAACGCGGCAAACTCAATCCACGATACGTCGGACCTTTCGAAGTTATTGAAAAGATAGGCAGGGTAGCCTACAGATTGAACCTACCAGCTGAACTCAGTGCAGTTCACAACGTCTTTCACGTGTCGAATCAGAAGAAGTGTATGTCAGATGAGACCCACGTAGTTCCTTTGAAGGAGCTCACGATCGACGAACAGTTACGATTCATCGAGGAACCTGTTGAAATCACGGACCGGGATGTTAAGGTCCTCAAGCGTACCAGAATACCTCTCGTTCAAGTTCGATGGAACTCACGTCGCGGCCCAGAGTTCACCTGGGAACGCGAAGATCAGATGAAACAAAAGTATCCCCAACTGTTCGCAACCGGTACAACCACTACTGAGGCTGAAGCTACGGAATTTCGGGACGAAATTCCAGATCAACGGGGGGAGGATGTGACACCCCAGGAAAACCAGGAAAACCATGCAACTTAACTAGCTTCCTCAGTGAGTACGTGCTAAATTTCGGGACGAAATTTCTTTCAACTTGGGGATAATGTGACAACTCGTATTTCGAACCTATCTTAGTACCGTGGTGCAATATAAACATTATGTGATTATGTGAATTAGATGATTTAATGGAATGTTATTTTATTAAATGTTAGGTGTTATATGTTGTGTGGTATGTATGTATGTATATGAACGACCCAAACGCACAACACTCACCCGATCGCACAAGCCCATTCGGGCCATCACTTGTTTTCGGATCATGGGCAGCCCATTGAGGGTTCGGCCCACTCTTCTCTTTGTCACATAACACTAAGGGGTTAGGGTAAAACTCCTCATTTGTTACTAAACACCCACACACACAAACCCTAGCTATTCTCTCTCTCTCACGAACTCAAAGGCAGCCACACATTCTCTCTCTCAATCGAAGATTATAGTGTTCGGATCACTCTCTTGTTCGGATCAATCTTTGTTCCTTCTCTATTCGGTTAGTATGTTAACCATTGGTTGATGATTTTATGATGTTTATTATATATGCTCGATATGATTGATGATGTGTTGTTATGATTGGTTTGAATAATATGTGATTAAACATGGATGATTGTAATCGACCATATATGTATTTGATTCGAGTCCGAAGGTTTTGATTAGAGTGTTCATGAAATCGGCTGTTATGTTTTAGATTTGATAATGTTAATATGATTCGAAAGTTCATGATGTTAGGCAATAAATTAATGATTATATTAGTCGGCTGATTATGTGATATGTCATACTGATTGATGAGTGATGATTGTAGTGATTCGGTCCAATGAAATTGTAGAATAATCGGGTGTTGATGGCTGAGATCGAGATATGTAGCATGTGAATGGAAATCGAGTTGTTGTGCATAGATTAATTGAGTTTGTTGGCTAGTATGCATGCCCATGTGATCTCTGTTTTAGTTCAAGTTCCAAGTTAAGAAATTAGTAATTATCACATATCATAGTTGGTCCAATAATCTTTGAGATGATTAAATGGTGGTCGGCCATTTGTAGTTTAATTCGATGATGATCATGTGTGGTTTGTAATATTGACAAATCCAAGCATGTGCATAATAAATGTAATTGTCAGAATAGTTAAGGTTATCATGTGATGATAATGGATTGGATGATAAATTGGTGAGTTGATCGATGGTGTATGGAATTGGAAATAAGAAAACTGTTAGTTGACTTTTTGTAAATTTGGAAATCATGGAATATTGTAACTGATTGACATAATTGTTGGGAGCATTAATTTGATCGCACAAGACCTCTTGACCGTACAAGAGGTCCACTCACACAAGGAGTTTAGTTGAACAAGTCACCTGATCGCACAAAGGGTTCCCGGTCGCACAAGGCTGCTGGGCCGCACAACTCGTATAATTTATTAATTGTTGGGCCGGGTGTTTATGTTTGGGCCGGGCTCTGTCGGGTCGCACAACACGCTGTGGATCGCACAAGGATGTGCTGATCGCACAACGTGTTGGGCCGAGACTTATGTGGGCTTCATCCGTATGTTAAACTGATAACATTTAAAACATTCTATGTGTGTACTATGTTGCCATGATCGATACGTGTTAGCAATATGTTAAACTATGTGTAATCATACGTGCATTATTTGAAACCAAAACCTGACTTGTACTGGTAACCATGTTAGGACGTGGTTGACCACTAGCTGCTAGACTTGACTTTTCTGTGTAATCTGCCGAGCAAACCAAGGTGAGTTCACACTCTACAAAGCATGGGATTCCCAGGGGTTGGGAATGGGGTTAAGGAATATGGATTCCTCGTCCTTTCTTGGGTAGGACAGTAATGGTTTAGGAATGTAATTCCTCGTACTCACGGACAGATAACTCGTACTAGACCAAAACTCTATCACGAAGTCCCTCCTTTTTTATATCGACTTAATCGCCGAGCCAATGGCGAGCGGGTCATTAGTTAGATAGCGCTATTTAGGTCTGACAAGCCTCACACCGTGCCGCAGAGGACGGGCGTGAACTAATGGATCTGGGGCACGTCAATGCTGATAGACATTGACAGTTTCAGGGCACTTAAACATGACTTCAGTCAGTAGTCGATATGGTAACGAGTCTAGTGGATACATGGGGTAGCCCCCACGGCCGAAATGCCAGATAACTACATGGGGTAGCCCCCACGGCAGGAACGCCAGTTAAAGGAAACTGTTTTTGGAACAACTTAAAACGAACACCCAACCGTGAACTCACTCAACTTGTTGTTGACTCGTTACTACATGCTTTGCAGGTCTATAGGTACTTAGCTGGAGCTTGCACAAGGGAGAGTCGTTGTGGGACATGGACAGCTGTGTGCCATGTTAAACCTTTGGATATTTGAACTCTTGATTTGGTTTTAAACATTATGCTTCCGCTCATAACTTAACTATGTTTGTTTTGGACACTAATCACGTTGGTTGGACTTTTACAATTAATTATATACTTGTTCGATATGATTAGTGGTTTGATCCTGGTCAGTCATGCCTCCAAGCGGTGATACTCCGCATGTGGATTTTGGGGGTGTGACATGTACCACTTGTAATTTTCATCATCCTATTGCTTCTGCTTGTCGTTTGTGCACCAACTGCAATCGCTATGGTCATACAACTCCTTACTGTTGACAAGTTAACCCAGCTCAACCAGCTCAGCAAGCCCCAGCTCAGCAAGCCCCAGCTCAGGCAGCCTTACCAGCTCTTCCAGCTCCTCTGCAGAATCCTAAACCAGTCAACGCTGTTCGTGCATGCTACAAATGTGGAGATACTACTCATCTTCGTAACCAGTGTCCTCAGTTGAACCAGGATCAACAACCAGCCGCTCGTGGATGAGCGTTCAATCTTAATGCTAATTAAGCTCGTAACGACAATGATGTCGTTAACGGTACGTTTCTTGTGAATAACCTTTACGCTTCGATACTATTTGATACTGGTGCCAACAGAGGCTTTGTGTCCGTAGAATTTGAATCTTTGTTAAACTGTGCACGCTCTATGTTACCTAAGTCATTTTTGGTGGAAATTGCCAATGGGAAGTCTATTCTAGTTGATTCTATTCTCTGTGGTTGTTCCTTGATTCTTAACGACCACGTGTTTACTATTGATCTAATACCCATCAATTGGGTAGTTTTGATGTCATTATCGGTATGGATTGGTTGCGTAAGAATCATGCCGAGATTGCCTGTCACGAGAACTATGTACGTCTACCTCTTTCGTCCGGTGATATTTTGCATGTCTATGGAGACCGACCTTCGAAAGGACTAAGGCTGATGTCATGCACTCAAACGAACAGATGCGTACGTAAACAGAACTTTTCCTTCTTGGCCCACGTGGTGGAACAAAAGGGCAAGGGGAAGAACATAAGCGACGTTCCAGTAGTGTGTGATTTCCCCGATGTCTTTCCTGAAGATCTTCCTGGTCTTCCTCCTCCTAGATCCGTCGATTTTCGTATTGATCTCATACCTGGTGCGACCCCTATCGCCAAGGCTCCTTATCGACTTGCACCTTCCGAGATGCAAGAACTATTGATTCAGCTTCAGGAATTGCTCGACAAGGGATTCATTCGTCCAAGTACCTCTCCGTGGGGTGCCCCCGTGTTATTCATCAAGAAGAAAGATGGTTCGTTTCGTATGTGTATCGACTACCGTGAACTTAATAAGCTTACCATTAAGAATCATTACCCTCTCCCTCGTATCGATGATCTATTTGACCAACTACAAGGCGCGTCCTGTTTCTCAAAGATTGACCTTCGTTCTGGCTATCATCAGCTTCGTGTACTCGAGGATGATGTACCCAAAACCACATTTCGTACTCGTTATGAGCACTACGAGTTCGTGGTCATGCCTTTTGGATTGACCAACGCCCACGCTGTGTTCATGGATCTCATGAATCGTGTTTGTAAGCCCTATCTTGATCGTTTTGTGATAGTCTTTATTGATGATATTCTCATTTATTCTAAAACTAAAGATGATCATGCTCGTCATTTACGCTTGATGCTTGAACTCTTACGTGGTGAACGTTTGTATGCTAAATTCTCTAAGTGTGAGTTTTGGATTAATGAAGTGCAATTTCTTGGTCACATCATTAGTAAGCAAGGTATTCATGTTGACCCGTCTAAAATTGAAGCCGTGAAGAATTGGAGTACGCCTAAATCTGCATCTGAGATTCGTTCTTCCCTAGGGTTGGCGGGCTATTACCGCCGATTCATTTCGGACTTCTCTAAGATCGCTGTTCCTCTTACTTCGTTAACTCAGAAAGAGAGGCCTTTTTCTTGGGGTCCCGAGCAAGAGGAATCTTTTTAGACTCTTAAGACTCTTTCGTGTAATGCTCCTGTTCTAACTCTCCCCGATGGGAATGATGATTTCGTGGTATGTTGTGATGCCTCGAACCGTGGTTTGGGCTGTGTGCTCATGCAGAGGGACAATGTTATTGCTTATGCTTCACGTCAACTCAAAGTACATGAGAAAAACTACACTACTCATGATCTGGAGCTTGGAGCAGTTGTATTCACATTAAAGATATGGTGATATTACCTATATGGTACTAAGTGTGTGATTTTCACTGACCATAGGAGCCTTCAACATATCTTTGACCAGAAGGAACTGAACATGCGACAGAGACGTTGGGTGGAATTGCTTAACGACTACAACTGCGAAATTCGCTATCATCCTAGCAAGGCGAATGTAGTGGCCGACGCTCTTAGTCGTAAAACTCACATAAATGCTATTCGTATCTCTAGTGATCTCCATGCGTGTATTCGTGACGCTCAGTATTCGTCAGCAAATGAAGGAAGTCTAGAAGTGGAAATCCAAGGCGCTAAAATTGATCAACTCGAAACTAAACCTAATGGACTCCAATACTACCTCAATCGCATCTGGGTACCGGATCACGATAACCTCCGTGAACTCATTATGAATGAGGCTCACAAATCCCATTACTCTATTCATCCTGGTGCCGATAAGATGTACCATGATTTGTATACGACTTACTGGTGGCCTGGTATGAAGAAGGACATTGCTGCATATGTTTCTAAATGCCTTACTTGTATGAAGGTTAAGGCTGAACATCAAGGTCCTTCTGGACTCTTAGAACAACCAGAAATCCCAGTTTGGAAATGGGATAGTATCGCTATGGACTTTATTACTAGGCTACCTCGAACACCTTCTGGTCACGATAGTATCTGGGTGATCATCGATCGGTTGACCAAATCAGCCCACTTTCTTCCCATTCGTGAAGATTACAAAGTGGAGAAACTTGCCCGAATCTATACTGATGAGATCATATGCCGTCATGGCATACCTCTCGACATAATCTCAGACTGTGATGGTCGTTTTACTTCACATCTTTGGCAAACCTTTCAATCCGCTATAGGTTCTCATTTGAATCTTAGCACGGCTTTTCATCCTCAAACGGATGGACAGATCAAGCGTACTATTCAAACCCTAGAGGATATGCTCCGTTCTTATGTCACTGACTTTGGTGGTAACTGGGATGTACATTTACCATTGATTGAGTTCTCGTACAACAACAGCTATCATTCCAGTATTCAGATGGCTCCTTTCGAAGCTTTGTATGGCCGCAAGTGCCGATCTCCTCTTAGCTGGCATGAGGTTGGTGACAAGCAATTTACTGGCCTTGAAATCATTCATGTGACAATAGATAAGATTCTTCAGATCCATGATAACTTGATTAAGGCTAGGAGCAGGCAAAAGAGCTATGCTGATAAAAGGCGTAAGCCTCTGGAATTTGATGTTGGTGACCGAGTTCTTCTCAAGGTATCTCCATGGAAGGGAGTAGTTCGTTTTGTTAAGAAGGGAAAGCTCACTCCTCGCTATGTGGGTCCTTTCACGATACTCGAAAGGATTGGCAAGGTAGCGTACATACTCGACCTACCACAAGAACTAAATAACGTGCATCCAGTGTTCCACGTATCTAATCTACGCAAATGCCTAGCCGACGAGGAACTACAGGTTCCCCTTGAAGACTTGCAAATAAATGAAGTTGTACACCTTGTGGATAAACCGGTCGAAATCATGGATCAGGGTGTCAAGCGATTAAGGCACATCAAAATTCCCATAGTTAAGGTTCGATGGAAAGGAAAGCGTGGCACCGAATTCACTTGGGAACAAAAAAGTGAGATGAAGACCAAGTATCCGTAGCTCTTCGAGCAGTCTTCTACCTAGATTTCGGGGACGGAATCTCCTAAAGGAGGGGAGACTGTAACGCCTGCATCCATAGACTTTTACTTATTGACACTTTTAGCCCCTATACTACGTGATATTTGATACTTTTGATACTTGGTGAAACTTATGCTATGATTCTTGATACTTGATACTTGGAAACTATGATTCTATGAAGCTATGATTCTATGATACTATGATCCTATGAGACTTGATACTTTGGTGCTTAACACTTGAGGCTCGTGAAACTTGAGACTTGGTTGAACGAGGGACTGGAGTCTTGTCACTGGTGGAAACTATGGAAACTATGAAACTTGGAAATTTGGAAACTTTGTGTTAATAATGTAATCTAGTCATGTGATACTATTACCCAATAATACGCAACACAACGCTTAATCTAATGTAACACCTCGAAAATTCACTTCCTATAATGAGTTGACACGTGTCATATGTTTGAACGTGTGAAAGAACGTTATAGAAGGATTTAAGTTGAAAATCATGGAAAGTATGTGAATATACGGGTTCTAAATGTCAACAGTGAATAAATATATTGTACATTAACCCTACAGGATGCTCATACCTTTAAACGAATAAATCATGGATCATACGAAGCTAAATATGAAAGAAAGAAAGAGATTACAAACTACAGGGGTTAAATGTGTCAACATGTTTAAGTTATACCTTTGAGTGACCTTTTGACAAACCCGAAGCTTTGTAACGGTTAATTATGCTCACTAGAATGCACGATACAAATTTCATAAAGTTTCATTATCGTATGAGAAAGTTATGATCAAATTCGTATACAAGGGGTTAAAGCGTCAACGTTGAAGTTTATGACTTTTCGGGTAACAATAAAGTTAACCGAGGACTAAACAAAGTGGGTAAATGTCTTAAAGCCCTTATATGTCAATTTAGAGGGTTCAAAGTGCAAGAAATAAAGTTGTAGAAAAGTTTCCAAGAGCCAAGGACCAAAGCATAAAAATCTAAAATATAAGATTTGATCAGAAGGGGCCTCGGGCCACGCGAAGGCCCTGGGGGGGGGGGGGGGCTACGCGTGACGCGAAGGGTCATCTGTTCCGAAAACTTTGGGTTCTTGTCTTCCATTTGCATTCTAACCGACTTATAAATGATTTTCCACATCTTGCACGACCCCTAGGTAACCCCTAAACACTTAGGGACATCTGGGAGTGATCCATGGCCCTTGTTAGACTTGTGTGTCAATGATCCATGGGTTCTTGAGCACTATAAAAGGCCACAAGGTTGCAACCAATTCTTCACACCTTCCTTCAGTATTCCTGATCATTTCTGGAGCTCCAAAGCAGGCTCAAGTGGTCACTAATCGTGCAAAGGACTTTAGTAAGTATGCTTAACCTTTCTTAGTTAAGTTTTTGCTTAGTTTTAGCTTAAAAGTCAAACCGTCGTAATTAACGGTTGACTTAGCGATTAATCACTAATGGTCCAGTGATTAGTCGAATTGAAAGTAGTTATAAGTTGGTAATTATGTGGGCAATAAACTCTTAAAAGGGCACCCTCTGATTCCTACTCTAAGTAGGTCAAATGTCGGGTCAAACTCGTTATTAAAAAGTCAACAGAATGCTTATTTTCTAATTTATGCATAATTAGCAATGTGGAACACATACAACCTGTTTGATCATTAATATAACTTGGTAATTAGTGTAAGAACATGTCTAAACATGTTCAACCCGACAATTTTATGTTTAGACCCGGTTCGGAACCGAAAGTCGCAAAGCTTTGACTTTTGCTTTGACTTCAGTTCTGACCCGTTCTAGTATGATTTGGAATTGCCTTGGAGCTTCCTTAGGACAAGGTTACATGCTAGTATAACCCTCTGTGATTATACACCATGGTTCATTAGTTAACCAATTAATATGCATGATTCCGTTAATTGCCTATATGTTGACCATTATGCCCTTTGCACCATAAAACGTGATTTTTGAAAATGTAAAAGAGTAGAAACCTTAGTTACTAAAATATAAACTTGTACCCAAAGTTTGACATCAGTTTGAGGTGTAGATTGAGAGTTATGCTCATTAGCGTAATTAGAAAGCTTCTTTAGCGATTAAACGGCGTAATTAGCGTATAGCCTAGTTAAGCCTACTTTTTGATATCAAACTTATTAACCACTGATGTAATATATTATTTTGGGATTTTTGAAGATTTTTAATTAATTTTAGGCTGAGCATAACTTATAGTCATAGGCTTAATCCGGTAATTGTCGGTTTTGCCCTTACGGGCTATAAAATGAGTTTTACATATCCAATTGACTCCAAACCTTTTGCTACTAATTACATATGATAAATAAATTATTTTAAGCCTTCTGGAATAATAAAAATATCAGCTTTATGTATAGAACCCGGAAATGGCTTCTAATCGCCTTTTTAAGCGTTTTTAAAGCGTAGTATGTACTAGAACTATTTTAAACATACAAGGGTTGATACCTACTGATATTTTAGGTAAATTATAATATTTTAATAGTAAGCAAAAGTTGTTAAACTCAGACTTCAGTTTTGAGCTTTTCGGCTTATGTGAAATTACCAAAATGCCCCTACGGTGCATAGTTTGGTTATAATTGATAAATTTCACATGTATACTTTACCCTACAGTTATAACTTATTAAATTGAGTATTTTTTCTGATTACATCAGACCTGTAACTCAGGTAAATACTTAAACTCTTTTATAACCTTGTAAATGACCAAACTACCCTTACGGGGCATAGTTTGTGTTTAAAATTCGTTTCGGGCATAATAAAAGACATCTTACTGATGTCACAACGTATTTGAGGCATATTAACTTAGGAAACCTGTATATGTCTCTTACGTTCACCCGTTACGCTTATTACGCGTTCGGTTTCGGTTTATGTAACTAGTTTGCATAAATTAGCCGAAACGGGTCAAACCTTATCGGTTTTATCTCAAAATCCAGAATGTGTATAATATACCCATATTAAGCAAGTCTTCAAACTTGTCGGGTCTAAATCACATTCTATTCCGGTCTTCGCTTAATAGTGCGTGTGAACCGTATCTTTGAAACTAACCGGTCTAAGCTTAACCTTAACTAAAGACCTGTTAGGATTCTAATAGGTTATTATAAACCTTCGTTCCAGATTAGAAGGACCAGTAAAAGCTACTTGCATTTGCTTATTGTGATTATTACTTTGCTCAGGTAAATACTTTTAACTTATTTTCCCTATACGGGCTTGGGGTACGATATATAAAATACCGCTTGGTCGGGCATTAAATCTTCCATCGTTTGGTGGTTAATTGAATAATTTGATCGGCCCGTTTAAATTGTTTTGTTTACTTAAAGCCTTTGGGGGGTTAATGACCATGTCCCGGATATCCTTGGCATCATTTTACGAAATGGCCACGACCTAAGTGCGGAGTGTAGGCGTACACTCGTCAGTGCATAAATAGAATATGTGGTGTGTCTATTGATCTTTAACCCGGCACGATCCGGGCTACTGAACGCATAAGGAACATGTAATTCTTTTATAAGATTATATATTTAAATAATTATCCCAAGTTATAAAATGTTTGTGCCATGTGCATCCAAATCAATTTTTAATCATTTTTAAAAAGAGTCAGTTGATTGTATTTACCAGTGTAAACTGACGTATTTTCCCAAAAAGATTAAATGCAGGTACTAAGCATAATAGGCGGGATTCTCTTCTTAGCATCAATAAAGAGTCTCGCAAGCTTAAGATGCCTATCGTCTGTTGAACTACTGTTTCCTATTTATTTTGATCCTTCTGTGGATAAACTTTCAACTGTTTGTGATACACGATATTACAATATTTTATTCGGTTGAAATATATCTTTCAATTGCTTCCACTGTGCATATTAAATATTGTGTTGTTTGACTATTATGTTGCCAACCACATCACGATACTCCCCACCGGGCCCACCGGTGACACGTGGAAGTCGGGGTGTGACAGGTTGGTATCAGAGCCAACACTGAGTGAATTAAACACTAGCCTTTTGTGTTTAATCTCAGTTACACAATTGCACATTTCAAAAACTTTCGAGTCTAGACAAATAACATAGGACAAATTCTACTTTGTTTGTTTTGTTTTGTCCTTTATTTTATATATTCTTGTCGTTACCTTATGTTGTATTGACAGGATTATTTATGCCGCCAAGATTCTTTCGACGAAGAGGACGAGGCAAGGGGCCAATCACCACCCCCAATGACGACGAGGCAGGACCTTCGCACATGCGAGCTCCTACCACCACTGCGAGTGCTGACCCTAGAGAAAACCGGAGGAACCTACTTGAACCAGCTAGATGATCTGTATCGCACAGTTCGACACCTCCCATTCACAATTCATATGGGCCACAGTCGGAAAATGAGCCCGACAACCCTCAACCTTCTTACATACCTCTTCAGCGATCCTTATCGCATAATTCCTTTGGTGACCCTACACCTGTTTTTAGGGGCCGGTTTAACCCGGCAAATTACATACCAGAACCAGTGGGTTTTAACCCATTGGGGCCAGAGGATCATTACTCCGGCGATCATGCTGAGGATATGGACGAGGACACCGATCCCGTCGAACCCGCAACCGGAACTCCCAACCATCCTATTGAGGTCTCGGATGGTTCGTCTTTTCACGGATCACCCTACCATGGTCCGGACAGTTACCAGGCGCGATTTAACCAGCACGAGTGGTATTTTACACCCTCGCATCATTCTTCGCCTCACCAGCAGCAGCAACAACAGGATCCCTCTGAGGATTCATGGTTTGTGGCAGTCACGCCACCGCCTCCACCGCCACCAGTTCAGCCGGCACCTCCGCAACCGCCGAGGCGTAGGAGAATAGGAGCGCGGATGTCCGCGCGAGGAGGAGACTTTCATTTTAGCTCTACTCGACAATTAAGTGGTAGTCATTATCCGCCACTTCCAGAAGATCTGCAAATGGGTGGACCTTCGAACCCCGTTGCACCGCAACCACCACCGATGGGTTTTGATAACCCGATTCCTGCCTACACTGGTTCTATGACGTACAACCCGTTTGGGCCGCCGGTTCACACCAACTACAATTACGCTGAAGCCGACCCATACTTGGTAGTGTCCAATTACAACGCCTTTAACCCTGAAGGACCGTATGGAGCTCCTTGGGGAGCAGGGTACCCAACCCATGGGTACCAAATACCTGCCAGACCTATAATTCGGCAACAATCGCAGCCGCCACGGTTTTCTCCCCCAGAACGGGAAGAAATTCTTCAAAGGTTGGACCAGGTCGAGCGAGATTTTCACCGAGACCGCAGGGAGCGACAAAGTTTCTTCCAAGGATTGACAAGCCTAATAAAGGGGAAGAGCAAGAAGGACCATTGAATCCTTCCACTGTTATTGTAATTTCCTAGTATCAGTAGAGCCCCTGCGTGGGCCTGTCTTGTTGTATTGACCCCTGTGTGGGTATGTTTGTTTGTTTTGACCCCTGCGTGGGTCTATCTTTCTGTTAACCCCTACGAGGGTATGTTGTTTGTTTATGTCCCTGCGTGGACTAGTATTTCAATTTGACCCCTGCGTGGGTAAGTGTTTGTTGAAAAGACCCGTTTAGGGCAGTATGTAATCTTTTAATAATTAATGGAATGTTATGTTTATAAATTTCATTTTGCTATTATCTGGATAAATATATTACATGAAATAAATAAATCAAAATCATTCCTTTTAATAATGATCTGCCTATTAAATATTGAATAAGAATCTTAAGAGTGAAACCTAGCCTGAGTGTCATTGTAAAGACCTGGCCAAAATGGTAAGACCTGTTTAAAAGATTCAAACCCCTGTTAACATCTAAAAATATGTTAACACTCCTGGCAGACGTGATTCGTTAAAATTACACACGTCATTCTTATATAAGGATTCTTTAAAAGATTCCTAACCCAACTTAATGATCTCTGAATCATGGGTTTAAATCATCAATTAAGATGATCATATTTTGACCATACATTGGTAATATAGTGCCTACAGGCCTTGCTCATTTCTACATGAGCCAAAGAACAGTGGTAGCTATGACTCCCTGTCCAAAAAAGGTAAAGAACTATGTTCAAACCTTCATGCCTTGATTCTCTGAAATCATGGCTTATAATTTAAAATGTCCTTGGGACTAGGCCTTTTGTGCTATTAATAAAACTGTTATTGTTTTATAATTAGGATAAATTATAATAAAATCCTAAATAAAATATGATTAATAAATTAACCAAATATGGTCTACGTTACCATGGTTAATGAATTGCCATAAAAGACAATTCCATAATAAACTCCCAAGTAAACTATTGTCCTTGTTTTATGTGACAGTTCAATTAAAATGGCTGACTCGGATGAAATTAATAGTCACCCAGTGGAGAATAATGATAACGCCTGAATTAATATAACGGGTGCTGAACTGAAAGCTTTAGTAGACGACGCAGTTACAAAGGCCTTAGAGTGGCAGTACGAAGAGTATAGCGGGACTCGGAGTAGGACCCTATCTACACCGCATTCGAAGCCACCTTCCAAGAAGGAAGAACCAAAGAAAGATGATGATCGACTCTCCTCAAACCACCACAGTGCTCCATCTCAACAGATTGTACTAAATCAAGAACCCCGTAGTAAGGGTTGCTCCTATAAATACTTTGTTTCATGCAAACCCAGGGATTTCACTGGGGAAAAAGGAGCCATTGACTGCATGACGTGGTTAGATGAGATGGACACAGTAGTGGATATCAGCGGATGCGCTGAGAGGGATATAGTCAAGTTTGTGTCGCAGTCTTTTAAAGGCGAGGCTTTAGCCTGGTGGAGATCACTGATTCAAGCCACTGGGAAGATCCTATTGTACAACATGTCATGGGAACAATTCGTTGCCCTCATCATGGAGAATTATTGTCCTCAACATGAGGTCGAGAAGATTGAGTCAGATTTTCTTTCGTTGGTAATGACCAATCTAGATTGCCAAGCTTACCTCACGAACTTTAATACAATGTCGAGGTTGGTTCCATATTTGGTAACCCCGGAACCCAAACGAATAGCTCGTTTCATTGGGGGTTTAGCCCCCGAGATAAAGGCAAGCGTGAAGGCCTCTCGGCCAGCTACTTTCAGATCTGTAGCTGACATATCTCTGTCCCTCACTCTGGACGCGGTCAGACAAAGATCGCTGAGGAACAAAGATGCTGAGAAAAGAAAACGTGAAGATGATAATTCACGGAGGTCAAACAAGAAGCACCAAGGAAATGGTGACAACAAGAAGGGGTCTGAGTCAAGGAAAAATGGGCATCAGTCTGGTATTAAGCCCAAGTGCAAGATTTGCAAGAAACAGTACTTCGGAAAGTGCAGACTCGACTCGAATTCGCAGACTCAGTCAAGAACTTTTGCTTGTGGTATATGCAAGTCCAAGGAACACAAGACCTTGGATTGCAAAAAGCTGAAGGATGCAACGTGCTACAGTTTCAATGAGAAGGGGCACATTAAAACCAACTGCCCTAAATACGCCAAGAAGCCTGAAGAGGCCAAGAAGACCAATGCTAGGGTCTTTAGGATGGATGCGAAGGAGGCTGTGCAAGACGATAACGTGATCACAGGTACCTTTCTCATAAATGATATCTATGCAAGAGTACTTTTTGATTCAGGCGCAGATAAATCATTTGTAGATAATAAGTTTTGCAAATTGCTGAATTTACCTGTCAAAACCCTAAGAGTGAAATATGAAGTGGAGTTAGCAGATGGCACCATAGAAACCGCCTCAACCATATTAGATGGATGCTTCATATCCATTAAGAACCACTCTTTTCCTTTGTCCCCACTTCCTTTGAAGTTAGCTGGTTTTGACATCGTGTTAGGCATGGACTGGTTATCTCATAACCAGGCCCAGATTGTCTGTAACAAGAAGCGAGTGGTGATCAAGACTCCGTCTGGTGAATCACTTACCATTCAGGGAGATACCCGGTATGGACTGCCTGAGCAAGTGACTATGCTCAAGGCCTCTAAGTGTTTAAAGAAGGGTTGTGTCATCTACATGGCACAGGTGACTATTGATGAGCCGAAACCCAAGATTGAAGACATCCCCGTCATTTCTGAATACCCAGAAGTTTTTCCTGAAGAACTACCTGGTTTACCACCAGATAGGCAAGTGGAATTCAGAATTGACATCATCCCTGGAGCAGCACCTGTTGCTAGAGCACCTTACAGGTTAGCACCAACAGAAATGAAGGAATTGAGAACACAACTGGATTAATTGCTAGCTAAAGGTTTCATTAAACCTAGTTCGTCTCCTTGGGGAGCACCTGTCTTGTTTGTCAAAAAGAAGGATGGATCGATGCGTCTGTGCATCGATTACCGTGAACTTAATAAGGTCACAATAAGGAATAGGTATCCTTTGCCCAGGATCGACGATTTGTTCGATCAATTGCAAGGGGCAAGTTATTTCTCGAAGATTGACTTAAGGTCAGGCTACCACCAACTGAAGGTTAGAGATGAAGACGTTCACAAAACTGCATTTAGGACTCGTTATGGTCATTACGAGTTCCTAGTTCAGAATTGACATCATCCCTGGAGCAGCACCTGTTGCTAGAGCACCTTACAGGTTAGCACCAACAGAAATGAAGGAATTGAGAACACAACTGGATGAATTGCTAGCTAAAGGTTTCATTAAACCTAGTTCGTCTCCTTGGGGAGCACCTGTCTTGTTTGTCAAAAAGAAGGATGGATCGATGCGTCTGTGCATCGATTACCGTGAACTTAATAAGGTCACAATAAGGAATAGGTATCCTTTGCCCAGGATCGACGATTTGTTCGATCAATTGCAAGGGACAAGTTATTTCTCGAAGATTGACTTAAGGTCAGGCTACCACCAACTGAAGGTTAGAGATGAAGACGTTCACAAAACTGCATTTAGGACTCGTTATGGTCATTACGAGTTCCTAGTGATGCCTTTTGGGCTCACTAATGCACCTGCCGCGTTCATGGATCTCATGAATCGCGTTTGCAAACCATACTTAGATAAATTCGTCATCATTTTCATCGACGACATTCTCATCTACTCGAAGAACCAAGCTGACCATGAGAAACACCTTCGCTGTATTCTTAAACTCCTACATCATGAGAAGCTCTATGCCAAATTCTCTAAATGTGAATTTTGGCTTCGAGAAGTCCAATTCCTTGGACATGTGGTTAGTGAGTGTGGTATCCAAGTGGATCCCGCTAAGGTGGAAGCTGTTATGAACTGGCAAGAGCCAAAGACGCCTACAGAGATTCGTAGCTTCCTGGGATTGGCAGGATATTACAGGCGTTTCATTGAAATTTTTTCAAGGATTGCTGCACCCTTAACGTCCTTGACTAAGAAGAAAGTAAAGTTCGTTTGGGGCCCTAAGCAGCAAGAATCCTTTGATATCCTTAAACAGAAGTTGAGCAACGCTCCTGTGCTTACATTACCTGAAGGTACCGAAGAATTCGTGGTTTACTGCGATGCATCACACACCGGGGTGGGATATGTATGCAAAGAGGCAAGGTCATTGCCTATACTTCACGCCAATTAAAGGTGCATGAAAAGAATTACACCACCCACGACTTGGAGTTGGGTGCCATTGTATTTGCACTAAAACTATGGAGGCATTATTTATATGGAATCAAGTGTGTGATCTATTCTGATCACAAGAGCCTCCAGCACCTGTTTAATCAAAAGGATTTAAACATGAGGCAGCACCGTTGGATGGAGACATTAAATGATTATGATTGTGAAATCAGATATCATCCCGGCAAGGCGAATGTAGTCGCTGACGCCTTGAGTCGAAAGGAAAGGGTGAAACCCATCCGAATCAATGCCAATAGCATTGAAATAAAGAACAGTTTGAATGAAAGGTTGTTAGCTGCACAGAAGGAAGCTGTGTTGGAAACTAACTATCCTAATGAAAAGCTAGGGGTAACTGAGGAGCAGTTATCTCTTGGCAAGGACGGAATTCTGAGATTGAATGGACGAATATGGGTTCGAATCTATGGAGGACTTCGGGATGTTATCCTCCAGGAAGCCCATAGTTCTAAATATTCCGTTCATCCTGGAGCTGATAAGATGTACCAGGATCTAAGGGCAAACTATTGGTGGATAGGCTTAAAGAAGTCTGTAGCTACCTATGTAGCTAAATGCTTGACGTGTGCGCAAGTCAAAGCAAAACATCAGAAACCGTCAGGTTTGCTACAACAGCCTGAACTTCCTACGTGGAAGTGGGAAATGGTAACTATGGATTTTATCACCAAGTTACCTAAGACAAGGAAAGGAAACGATACCATTTGGGTGATCGTAGACAGACTGACTAAGTCAGCACATTTCCTACCCATTAAGGAGACTTACAGCTCCGACATGTTAGCCCAGTTGTACGTGGATAAGATTGTAGCTTTACATGACATACCTGTGTCTATTATCTCTGACAGAGATACTAGATACACGTCACATTTTTGGAAAAGTTTCCAACAATCTTTGGGCACGCGTTTGAATTTTAGTACGACTTACCATCCTCAGACGGACGGTCAGAGTGAGCGTACTATTCAAACTTTGGAAGACATGCTTCGAGCATGCGTGATTGATTTAGGTGGTAGTTGGGATAACCACCTGCCGTTAATCAAATTCTCCTACAGCAATAGCTACCATACCAGCATTAAGGCTGCGCCTTTCGAGGCCTTATACGGTAGAAAGTGTAGAACGCCCGTTTGTTGGGCGGAAGTTGGAGATGTCCAATTATCAGGACCAGAGTTAGTCTTTGAAACGATGGACAAGATTGTCCAGATTCGTGACCGTCTCAAAGCTGCCCGAGATAGGCAGAAGAGTTACGCAGATCCAAAGCGTAAAGCTATGAAATTCGAAGTAGGTGATAAAGTTTTACTTAAAGTATCACCCTGGAAGGGAGTGATGCGATTTGGTAAGAAAGGAAAGTTAAGCCCGAGATACATAGGACCGTTCGAAGTCATCAAACGTGTCGGATCAGTTGCCTATAAGTTAAACTTACCTGAAGAGCTCAGTGGTATTCATAATGTATTCCACATCTGCAATCTGAAGAAGTGTTTCGCTGACGAATCACTGGTCATACCACATACAGATGTGCATATAGATGAGAGCTTAAAATTTGTGGAAAAACCATTGTCGATTGAAGATCAACAGGTTAAGAACCTTCGAAGGAAGCATGTGCCTATTGTAAAGGTAAAATGGGATGCACGTAGAGGTCCCGAGTATACGTGGGAGGTTGAGTCCACAATGAAAGAAAAGTACCCTTATTTATTTCAGTAAATCTCGAGGTCGAGATTTATTTTAAGGGGGTGAGGATGAAACACCTCGAAAATTCACGTCCTATAATGAGTTGACACGTGTCATATGTTTGAACGTGTGAAAGAACGTTATAGAAGGATTTAAGTTGACAATAATGGAAAGTATGTGAATATACGGGTTCTAAATGTCAACAGTGAATAAATATATTGTACATTAACCCTACAGGATGCTCATTCCTTCAAACGAATAAATCATGGATCATAAGAAGCTAAATATGAAAGAAAGTGAGAGATTACAAACTACAGGGGTTAAATGTGTCAACATGTTTAAGTTATACCTCTGAGTGACCTTTTGACAAACCCGAAGCTTTGTAACGGTTAATTATGCTCACTAGAATGCACGATACAAATTTCATAAAGTTTCGTTATCGTATGAGAAAGTTATGATCAAATTCGTATACAAGGGGTTAAAGCGTCAACGTTGAAGTTTATGACTTTTCGGGTAACAATAAAGTTAACCGAGGACTAAACAAAGTGGGTAAATGTCTTAAAGCCCTTATATGTCAATTTAGAGGGTTCAAAGTGCAAGAAATAAAGTATTAGCAAAGTTTCCAAGAGCCAAGGACCAAAGCATAAAAATTTAAAATATAAGATTTGATCAGAAGGGGCCTCGCGCCACGCGAAGGCCCTGGGGGGGGGGGGGGGCTACGCGTGACGCGAAGGGTCGTCTGTTCAGAAAACTTTGGGTTCTTGTCTTCCATTTGCATTCTAACCGACTTATAAACGATTTTCCACATCTTGCACGACCCCTAGGCAACCCCTAAACACTTAGGGACATCTGGAAGTGATCCATGGCCCTTGTTAGACTTGTGTGTCAACGATCCACGAGTTCTTGAGCACTATAAAAGGCCACAAGGTTGCAACCAATTCTTCACACCTTCCTTCAGCATTCCTGATCATTTTTGGAGCTCCAAAGCAGGCTCAAGTGGTCACTAATCATGCAAAGGACTTTAGTAAGTATGCTTAACCTTTCTTAGTTAAGATTTTGCTTAGTTTTAGCTTAGAAGTCAAACCGTCGTAATTAATGGTTGACTTAGCGAT
Organism: Helianthus tuberosus; assembly: GCA_030545235.1. Lineage (NCBI taxonomy): Eukaryota > Viridiplantae > Streptophyta > Magnoliopsida > Asterales > Asteraceae > Helianthus > Helianthus tuberosus. The sequence goes on along the minus strand of CM060394.1, from coordinate 125,226,007 downwards.
TAATCACTAATGGTCCAGTGATTAGTCGAATTGAAAGTAGTTATAAGTTGGTAATTATGTGGGCAATAAACCCTTAAAAGGGCACCCTCTGATTCCCACTCTAACTGGGTCAAATGTCGGGTCAAACTCGTTATTAAAAAGTCAACAGAATGCTTATTTTCTAATTTATGCATAATTAGCAATGTGGAACACATACAACCTGTTTAATCATTAATATAACTTGGTAATTAGTGTAAGAACATGTCTAAACATGTTCAACCCGACAATTTCGTGTTTAGACCCGGTTCGGAACCGAAAGTCGCAAAGCTTTGACTTTTGCTTTGACTTCAGTTCTGACCCGTTCTAGTATGATTTGGAATTGCCTTGGAGTTTACTTAGGACCAGGTTACATGCTAGTATAACCCTCTGTGATGATACACCATGGTTCATTAGTTAACCAATTAATATGCATGATTCCGTTAATTGCCTATATGTTGACCATTATGCCCTTTGCACCATAAAACGTGATTTTTGAAAATGTAAAAGAGTAGAAACCTTAGTTACTGAAATATAAACTTGTACCCAATGTTTGAGATGAGTTTGAGGTGTAGATTGAGAGTTATGCTCATTAGCGTAATTAGAAAGCTTCTTTAGCGATTAAACGGCGTAATTAGCGTATAGCCTAGTTAAGCCTACTTTTTGATATCAAACTTATTACCCACTGATGTAATATATTATTTTGGGATTTTTGAAGATTTTTAATTAATTTTAGGCTGAGCATAACTTATAGTCATATGCTTAATCCGGTAATTGTCGGTTTTGCCCTTACGGGCTATAAAATGAGTTTTACATATCCAATTGACTCCAAACCTTTTGCTACTGATTACATATGATAAATAAATTATTTTAAGCCTTCTGGAATAATAAAAATATCAGCTTTATGTATAGAACCCGGAAATGGCTTCTAATCGCCCTTTTAAGCGTTTTTAACGCGTAGTATGTACTAGAAATATTTTAAACATACAAGGGTTGATACCTACTGATATTTTAGGTAAATTATAATATTTTAACAGTAAGCAAAAGTTGTTAAACTCAGACTTCAGTTTTGAGCTTTTCGGCTTATGTTAAATTACCAAAATGCCCATACGGTGCATAGTTTGGTTATAATTGATAAATTTCACATGTATACTTTACCCTACTGTTATAACTTATTAAATTGAATATTTTTGCTGATTACATCAGACCTGTAACTCAGGTAAATACTTAAACTCTTTTATAACCTTGTAAATGACCAAACTACCCTTACGGGGCATAGTTTGTGTTTAAAATTCGTTTCGGGCATAATAAAAGACATCTTACTGATGTCACAACATATTTGAGGCATATTAACTTAGGATACCTGTATATGGATCTTACGTTCACCCGTTACGCTTATTACGCGTTCGGTTCGGTTTATGTAACTAGTTTGCATAAATTAGCCGAAACGGGTCAAACCTTATCGGTTTTATCTCAAAATCCAGAATGTGTATAATATACCCATATTAAGCAAGTCTTCAAACTTGTCGGGTCTAAATCACATTCTATTCCGGTCTTCGCTTAATAGTGCGTGCGAACCGTATCTTTGAAACTAACCGGTCTAAGCTTAAGCTTAACTAAAGACCCGTTAGGATTCTAATAGGTTATTATAAACCTTCGTTCCAGATTAGGAGGACCAGTAAAAGCTACTTGCATTTCCTTATTGTGATTATTACTTTGCTCAGGTAAATACTTTTAACTTATTTTCCCTATACGGGCTTGGGGTACGGTATATAAAATACCGCTTGGTCCGGCATTAAATCTTCCATCGTTTGGTGGTTAATTGAATAATTTGATCGACCCTTTTAAATTGTTTTGTTTACTTAAAGCCTTTGGGGGGTTAATGACCATGTCCCGGATATCCTTGGCATCATTTTACGAAATGGCCACGACCTAAGCGCGGAGTGTAGGCGTACACTCGTCAGTGCATAAATAGAATATGTGGTGTGTCTATTGATCTTTAACCCGGCACGATCTGGGCTACTGAACGCATAAGAAACATGTAATTCTTTTACGAGATTATATATTTAAATAATTATCCCAAGTTATAAAATGTTTGTGCCATGTGCATCCAAATCAATTTTTAATCATTTTTAAAATGAGTCAATTGATTGTATTTACCAGTGTAAACTGACGTATTTTCCCAAAAAGATTAAATGCAGGTACTAAGCGTAATAGGCTGGATTCTCTCCTTAGCATCAATAAAGAGTCTCGCAAGCTTAAGATGCCTATCGTCTGTTGAACTACTGTTTCCTATTTATTTTGATCCTTCTGTGGATAAACTTTCAACTGTTTGTGATACACGATATTACAATATTTTATTCGGTTGAAATATATCTTTCAATTGCTTCCACTGTGCATATTAAATATTGTGTTGTTTAACTATTATGTTGCCAACCACGTCACGATACTCTCCACCGGTGACACGTGGAAGTCGGGGTGTGACATCTAACTCGCAAAACGAATCAAAGATAGAAACGCAGAAATGATGGATTGACCGAGTGGCAATCCGATCGGATGACCATCCAATTGGATGACCAACCGATCGGGTGGCCATTCGACCTAGCTGCCATCCGATCCGTGCACACCGCCTCACTCCCTCTCTCTGGCACTATAAATAGGCCTATCACATCATTTTCACTGATGTGACAGCCTCACTCGATCCGGACGCACGCACCCCTCTTTTCTTCCATTTCTCGGTGATTTCGATATGTTTTACACTAGATTCTTGTACATCTATGATCACTACACTACCCTCTACAAGATTCTCCTTTGAAATCTCACTTTTCACCGTGAAATCTCTAAGATTGGAGCTCTTGAGGGTGACGTCATCATGGTGGTTGTACAAACTGTTGAGTGATGTCATTATGTTCAAGATCTAGCTCAGATCTAAAGAATTTCATGTGTTTTACATTAAATCTTAACTAAATCTAGACTTTTCAACTAAAATTTATGATTATCTTCACTTTTTCTTAACTTTTCACTTAAGACGGTGGAATCCGGATCTGAACGGACTAAAGACTTGATGATTAGTCTTGAGTCAGCTTGGAAGTGGATTGTTACCGGAAAAGATGACTGGAGTATGGATTCCGACATAAGCATCACCAAGAGCAGACGACTGGACGGACTGGGTGATTCCCATCCGATCAGAACGGCTGTGCGTTGGTGTGTTTACCATTGTCCCAATACGTACCGTGTCGACACCGTTGAAGCAAAAACTTAGAAAATTTACAAGGTTGTGAACGGGATAAGGACACCCCAATCGAATGGCAATCTGATCGGATAGCCATCCGATCGAACCACCATCCGATCAGGTGACATTGTCTCCTAACGTTAAACATTTAGAAACTTAAAATCTTGATCGTCGAATGGCATTCTGATCGGATAGCCATCCGATCGAAGTGACACTGTGCTTTAGAACCTTTCAACACTTAGAAACTTTTTCAGAAACTTGGTAACAATTTGGAAACTTGACACTTGGATCGAATGACCATTCGATCGAATGGCCATCCGAATGGATGACCATCCGATCGGATGGCAATCCGTCCCTCACTCATAACAGTCACTTCAATCGAATGGCAATCCGATCGGATAGCCATCCGATCGAACAACCATCCGATCAAGTGACTGATCCGACACTTTGCTCAATCTCGTGTGTCTGTCCGACACTTATCTGTTGTAATCTAATCAGGCTAAATCTAAAGAGCTCCCTTTGATCCAATAACAGTTAATCTGTTAAGCAATCACTGTGAGTATACTCGATCCCTTTTTGTTTTAAACTTTGGGATGCAACATGTATTCTATTAAACTATGATACTTGAAACTTTTGGAATCTAAACTCTATCCTATGTTTGTGTGAAACTTGTGATTCTTGTATTCTATGTGCTATGTGAACGTTTAATCCAGGGTGTGTAGTTCCGCCTTAACAATAGTAGCGCTATAGGAGATGCACCTCCCCATTATTCTCGGGGGTATTGTTAGGAGGATTCTAGTTTTCCTTGAGACTTGGGAAAACACTAAAGCATCGGGTTACTTGGGCTATCACTTGTTGGACTGCGAACACTAGCATGGCTGAAACTATTTTGTTACCTTTACATATGGATATGAGGCTTTTAATCTATTATGCTATTATTGAAACTTGTATACTCCCCGATACATTTTTGTACTGACTCTATTTTAATACACGTTGCAGGCTGACAGGATGCTAGGAATCGTGAAACAAGCTAGGATGGAACTTAGATACTCCACGTAGCTAAATCTAGAAACTTTGAAACAATGTTTATGTTGGTTTTAGTTCGATTCGATGTTTTGGTGGTTGATGTTGTTTTAGACAATTGCATGAAATGAATCTAATTTATATTGAAACTATTTAGTGTTTTGGATTCTCGTGAGCAATCTGAACGCTTAGTGCTCACACCCCGATGTTTCCGCCATCGGTTGGGGTGTGACATTTAGAAGGTCCGATTTAGGGAGTGTGCACCTTCGTTTCGCCGGAAAACATGTTATCGTCGCCGCCGCCGCGGCGCCCGTCCTATATCCGCCGTCGCCGGACCACCGTGGCCCGTAGCTGGCCGTCGCCTGCTCGCCGGAGGTTTGCCGGAGTCCGACTGGTTCTTGTTGCCGGTGAGGAAGGTTCAAGAGAGAGAGGATTAGGTATGTGTGTGTGTTTGGAGTAGGTGTGAAATGAAGAAAATATGAGGGATTTAAAATAGAGAGAGATGAGAGATGTGATCTGATGACATTAAATGAAGAGAGAGGGGAGATTTGACATTTGGGGTAAATGACCAAAATACCATTTTTTCTGATTGGTTGAGAGTGATTCTCGCGGTTCTTACAACTGGGGATGGTTTCTATTTTAGCGGCTCCATATATATATATATATAGGGGAAGGTTCAAATGAAAACCACTAGTTATTGTGAAAACTCGAAAACTAATTAAAAAAAGCCAAAAAAACATACAATTTTTTTTTTTTGCAAACCAATTTTCGCAGGTTTTATTATATAAAAAAAAATAAAAAAAAAAATTTGTGTAGTGCACATGTGTAATACCACACATGTGTATGTGTACTACACATGTGTAGTATTACACATGTGCACTACACAAATTTTTTTTTTTTTTTTTGAAAAAAAGTTTTTTTTTATATTAAAAAGCAGCGATTTTTATAAAAAAAAATTTGAAAAAAAAAAAATTTTGGGTGTTTTTTAGGCTTTTTTTAGTTAGTTTTCGAGTTTTCACAATAAAAGTGGTTTTCATTTGAACCATCCCCTATATATATATATATATAGGGAGGGGCTCATGCGAGAACTCCATTTATTGCGAGAACCGCGAGAACCAATGTGAACACAACCTAAAATAGCTAAAAAAACCTAACCCCCACCCCCCCCCCCCCCAAAAAAAAAAACCTAACCCCCCCCCCCCCACCCCCCCCCCCCAAGCTAAATGCTAAAAACTAAAACCCCCAAAAAACCTAAAAAAAAAACTAACCCCCCCCCCCCAAAAAAAAACCTAAACCCCCCACCCCCAAGCTAAAATGCTAAAAACTAAACCCCCAAAAAACCTAAAAAATCTAAAAAAATAAAAAAAAATCTAAATTTTTTTTTTAATATTTTTTATGCTCAAATCGCTACTTTTAGTGGCAAAAAAAAATTTTTTTAAATTTTTTTTTTTTGCTTCGAAAAGTAGCGATTTTTATATAAAAAATATTAAAAAAAAAATTTGTGTGATTTTTAGCTATTTTTAGGCATTTTTGGTTGTGTTCACATTGGTTCTCGCGGTTCTCGCAATAAGAGGTGGTTCTCGTATGATCTTTTCCCTATATATATATATAGGGTAAGGATAGTGTAAAAAGGGCCTAAAAAGTGAGAAGTGTATTATAACACTATATATAATACTATAACACCATATAAACACCGTATAACAATATGTAACACCATATAATACCATATAACACTATGTAACACTATATAACATTATATAACAAATATAACACTATACATCTATCATAGACATGCTATCAGACAACCTATAGTGTTATATTTGTTATATAATGATATATAGTGTTACATAGTGTTATATGGTATTATATGGTGTTACATATTGTTACACGGTGTTTATATGGTGTTATATAGTATTATATATAGTGTTATAATACACTTCTCACACTTTGAGCACTTTTTACAGGATCCTCTACCTATATATATATATATATATATATATATAGGGGAAGTTTCATTTGAGAAGAATCTTCTTGCAAGAAGAAAACTAAAATAATCTAGACTCTATATTTTTTTGATCAATGGTTGTGAATCAAGATGTTATTTTTGTCCACTTTTAATTAATCTTTAATTAATAAGGGTAGGATAGACATTTTAATATAGGATATTAATAAATTTTATGAACGGTTACTCAAGTCTCATTAATGGCACCAAAATTTTCTCCTTCATCACCATTAATGTGTTGGGCCCTACACCAATTTTATTAGAAGTGACAAAATTATTTAAAATTGTTGTGATCCTACACATTCTGTACCCTACACCATAACATTATCTTTATGGTGTTGGAAACGTTGTTTTTATGGTGTAGGAAACATTGGATATGTAGGATCATGTGCAAGAATGGTTTTGTTGTGTAAGGTACATAACTATTTTATAGGATAGACTCATTAAATGATTAAAGTTCATTAATTAGAATAGAAAAAATATTTTATAGAATAGATTCATTAAATAATTAGAGTTCATTAATTAAAATAGGAAAAAAAAGGATAGACTAATTAAATGATGGGTTTAAATTACCTTTGTGTCCTTTATTCTTTTTATTCTTAATTTGTAATTTCTTCTCATTTGAACTCTCCACTATATATATATTGTAAATTCACCCATAATAATAATGCCCTGCCCCGTTTTAAGTGTTTTAACCCCTAATCACTGATACCCTGTTCGATTGATCTAGGTCCCGTAACGCATGTCAAGGCTCTGCCCGACTAAGTCGTTGAGGTTCTGTCTCGTGACGTAGTGATAAAGTTGAATTGGGTTACTATACTTAACATGAGTGCATTATATATTTTATTAAATAGCTCAGGATTTCTACCCAAGCTTATAACAGGAGACTTTTGGTTGAACCTTAAAAGTTACAAAGTGAGTCCATTCTCTTATCTCATAGTTTGTGAGTCATTCTCCTTTTTATCACTTTTTTTGTGATAAAGTTATATTTAAAAATGCTATTACACTATTAAATCATTTAACAAAAATCTCTTTTTGTCATCATGACTAAACTAATCTTATCTTAGAAATATTTTTGTTACAATGTATAAGTTAAGAAATTTAATTACACACTTACAAAGTTAGAAGTGAAAATCTGCATGGTCTCTAATTTTCTTCAATAAAAAAACGATATAAACCAAATAAAATTGTTTACCCCATTAAATTTATGCTATAAATCACTAATGATTAGATTCATCAACATCATATTGTTTTGAGTTTTGACAAAGCATCGTAATGTAATTTTGTTCTACCTTCTATTTGGAAAAAAAAACAATGTAACATATGACAACAGTGATATATGATGTGAATGCAAACGATATATGATAATTAATAAATTTAATGTTTGATTGAAATGAATCTAAATAGTGTGTATATAAAATAGGGCTTTATTAATCATTATTAAAGTATATTAGTTACATTAAAGAAAATATATTTAATAAACCTAAATTACTAATTAACATTATCATAATAAAACTAGTGGGTTTACCCGCGCGTTGCTGCGGGGGCGACAATTTGCAAGGTGATACTCATTCCTTTTAGCCCATATATATATATATATATATATATACATACAAGTTTAACATCCCTATCACATGTTTATATTCTTATTGTTTTACAACTTACATAGGAGACGAACATACACGTATGTATATTTAACATCCGTATCACATGTTTATATTCTTATTGTTATCATAAGAACTATACGCTAAACAAATTACATTTCAATCACAAACATTTACTTTTGTAATCATATGAACATAACCATTATTTTTTTGCAGATATACATGACTATCCTTTGTCTAGTTATTATTATTATTATTATTATTATTATTTTGGATTATTTCAATCTTTGCTCTCTATAAATTTCTCTCCAGTATCTATATACTTTCATACTAATCCTCAAATACATCTCATGACATACACAAAATTTCAAAATCTTGCAAATATACCATCTTACCTCTCCTTTCAGATTGTGAAAGTCGAGTCTTAATGGGCTTTAGTTTTAAGCCCATGCTTTCTGGCGTATAAAGTTCGGGGGAGATGGAAGTTGGGCTTCATGGGCTTCTTGGGCTTACGTCTGTCTCAGCGGGCCGACAGAGCCTGTAACCGATGAGGAAGTATTCCAGTGGTATCAACATTGCATCTGGTTGCTCTTCTGTTACAATTGATCCACATCCTTGAACCTATAAATGCATACAATAATATGTTCATTTCAAATGATATACATGACTTTTTTGTGTTTATAGGTTTATAATTTTTAGAGATATCGTTGCCTCTACCAATGCACTGAATCTTCTATCTAGTTTTGACGTCATGTAAAGAGAATCAGAATTGAACAGAGAATTTTCTCGCACAAAGATTAGGGAGCGACACTGTAATTTCTTTAATCCTTCTGTGATGTATGGTCTCCGGAACAAAAAAAACAGGTATTTACATTAGACCACTATCTTGAACCAAATCATGGATTGGGAGACAAAATGAGAATGAGCGGGTTGGATGACGGATCAAAAAAGTCCAGCTTGAAAAAGGTTGGTCCACAAACATTTTTCCCTTTTTAATTCATATTTAATGTTTTTTTATATACTACAAATCTACAATAATTGGATATTACAATACAATTTGATGTATTTGAGTAAAACGACTTAGGAAGTTATAAGCATTAAAAGTACAATTTGGCCGATCTTCAACCTATTCAACGTTCAGCTCGTTGACCGTTAGGGCTAAATAATAAACCAAATATACTCAACTATATACATATGGGTTAAATTGAAATTGCCACCATCAATATCTGGCACTAAATAATGCTTAAACATTTAATTTCCAAATTTTTATGGAGTTTTCGGATTGCCCACTACATGTGTGCTTTGCGTTATGCCATTGCAAAGTAGAACACAGAGATAAACTCCGATCTTCAACATAATACAAGAAACGTTCTTTTGATGCATAAATAGTGCACAACATTTGACATAGTTGCTCTAATGAAGTTTTTTTTATAAGAGAGAAAGAGCCTTTTACCCGTTAATAGCTTCAAGAAAGTTTAGCACATTTGCACTCTGCCTCTCACCAAGCAACTGGAGAAAGAAAGTAGACTTGATGATGAGAAACATGATTCAAAAGCCGCATGTCATATTATAGTGTCAAAGAAAGAACTTACTCTCCTACACGAGTGCACTATTTCTGTTTTGGGACTCATCGCTGCTCCACGAACTTCCTGTCATTTAGATAGTAAAACATAATCACACATTTAATTATTAATATATAATAAAAACCAATAATCGCTACCAGATTGGCACTCCCCATTTTCAAGATTTGCAAACCAAACACCCCAATATTCCGATCAAAACAATTACTTTCATCCAACCCAACTAAAGATTTGAATCATCAACTAAAACCCATATGATAACAGAACAAGAACAACACTTCATGATTCAAGTTCAAGATTAAGATAACTGTAATTCCAATTCAATATTCAACTAAAAAACTCATAAAGAATCAAACTTAAATTCCAATTCAATATTCAAGATTCAAGTTAAGATAACTCTAGAAAGAAAATTGTAACATACAATTGTTGAAATTGTAGTCATGTTGAAGTGTTTCTTACCCTAGGGTTGCTGCTTGGATGACTATTGCAGTTATTATCGATACCATTGTAGTATTAAAGACATCGGAGTGATAGTAGGATCTCATCTTCTCGAATTGGGTTTTCATCTAGCAAATAAAAAGCAACGGAAGCAGTGGTGGCGGTGGTGGTGAGTCGGTGGCGGTGATGGTGAGTCGGTGATGGCAATGGCGCATCTCTCTCTCTCTCTCTCTCTGTCGTTCGCATATGGTAGTGTAGAGTTGTAGATCCGGAGCATGGAAGTGAAGGCGACACTTAAATTTGATGGTAGAGAGGCAGGCATTGAATCCCATTGAATGATAAGGGGAAACGACGCAGAGGTGAAATCGCTGGATTGCCCTCTAGGCGTCTTAAAACTTTGGATAATGTCCCATTTCACCCCCTCTAACATTTGTACACAATGCTTTAAAGTTTGTATGTGTGGCAAATTACCAAAAGGCAAAAAACCCTGTTTACTTAATAAAGTAGTATAGATATGTCAAATATAATATATTTTACTTTTAATATACTAAGATTACTAGTGGGGAACCCGCGCGTTGCGGCGGAGTCAATAATACAGGACATGAACAGAATCGAAACCTTATCTAATACTATTCGGTTTGGTTAAGTATTGGAACAGTTCGACACTCACGTTTAGCGAGAAGAAAAGACAACCATCTAATGTTAATAAAAATAGTATCCATAAACAAAGCATGATGTAATGTAAATAAAAATAGATACACATAATAAAATAGCCACAAAACTCACCAAGAATAAAACACACCTGACCCAACCGCCTCCCCACACTCAAAAAATGCAATATAGAAGTGAGTTTTAAGAGAAATTTCAGATGGCCTTTAACATTCTCTATCCCATTTAACTTTAATAGTAGGATAAGTCTGTACGTGTTTATTGATCAATCTCAACCCAAATATATAGAGTTTACGATGTATGACTTACTCTATATTTGGTAAATATTACACATGACTACCAAATAATTTACAATAAGAAAAAAACAAAAAAACTGAAATCCCACTATTTACTCGCTATGGAGGCTCCAAAATCAGATAGCTATGAATGAGCACTTTGCCACGCTATTCGTTATAGCGCTCGCTATGAGCGCTATTAACAACTATGCTCTGCATGTATGTGAAAATTGAAATATCAAACCTCATGGAAATCAAACTACGGATCTTCCACTTTTGAGAATCCATAGACGTGAATCATTGGCAAGGTCAACCCTTGACTCCTTTCCACATCTCTAAATATTCCCTTAAATGCATCTGTCACAAAATTTGTACCATATTATTAAATTTCCTCATGATAAGCATCAAATAACATATGATCAGCAATAATCAACGTACCAAGATACTTAGCCGCATCTTTGGGCAAATTCATGACCACTTGTGTGATGGGCCGAGAGCTTTGACTGTTAAAGATGGCATCAATAAATCTTCTTCGATCCATGTTAAAAACCTTTAAATTTGATGACGTGTATAATGGTTGGTTAAATATTCCAATAGAAATGATGTAGTAACCATCATCTTCTACAAGATGCGAAATAAACAGACATGGTTAATACATTATTCCCTTAAACACACAAGTTTCTATAGTGAAACCGCATAACATAACAGTCAGAGTAAACACGCTACTTTCACAAATTTGCCTCTTTAAATGTTCTTGTTTATGGAACGATCGCAAAAATGAAATGTCTGCCCTTAAAGTGTGATGGAATAAGGTATTTATTATATAGTTAAAACTCGAATGAGAAAAAGGAAAAGATTTGAAAGCAAACCTCAATCTTTCTTTCAAGTTTGTTGAGCACACAATTTCTTTACATATAGCAGTCAACTGCGTGAGGATTCAAATCATTTGCGTAAACATATTTAACTTTTTTGCTGCAAATACAGGTAAAGAACCAACCCCAGCAAATACATCACCTGTTTCAGCAAATATAGCCATGTTCATATGATGTTTCAAGGTACCATCAACATAAAAACCACAAAAAAACTTTTGGGTAATACTTTTTTGTGATACCAATGCAATTCTAGTCATATCAAATCAGGAAAGAAAAACATACAGACAACATCACTCCGTGTAAAGCAAGTTAGAAGCCTTTGCCTCTCGGTTGCCAGCTTTGAGCTCCAATACCTGCACGGAGTCAAAGTGTCAAAATGGTACTTTGACTTTGTAAACAATTTGACTGCACCATCTTCCATCTACCAGTGTGTTCATACTAAACTAAAATGACTGCACCATCCTCCATCTACCAGAGCAAGCAACAAGCAGATTACTTACCGAAGGGAAAAGTAGATCAACAGTGGGAGATTCATATTCTAAAGAATCGCATAAATAAACAACAAAATTCATATTCAAGAATCACAAAAAAAATACGAAGAGAGCAAAATACCAGCAGTGACCGACCCACCAGGGGAGTTTACATACATCACAATATCCTGTCAATAATATTAAAAACGGTGACAGTAGCATGTAGTGAGCAGTTGTTAGAGGAATAACTAACTTTTGATCAGTTAAGTAATGGATCTAATCAAACCTTGTTAGGATCAACAACATCAAGATATAGAAGTTGAGCAACGATAATGTTTGCCATATCATCATCAACTGCACCACCACAACGTATGATTTGATTCTTACCAGATGCTTTCAAGGCCATGAGAAACATGATGGTTTTTTAAGAACACTTACCTGTGGAGTGTAGGCAGAGTGATACACAAGATGCCAACAATGGATCAGGTAGTTAGGATGGCCATTGGTTTGTTAAAAACGTAAATGGTCAAAAGCATTGAGCTGAGTACGAGCTTGTCTAGGTTCAAGTTTAGACTTGTATAACTTAAGAGAGTTATCGACTTGTTTCGAACTCTATATTTAAAGCAAGGGGCGATGGCAACAATTTCATAGACAATATACAAAAGTGAAATACACACTGAAGTTTTTTTCTGGTAAAATAGTTTTTTTTTTTTATTTTCTTCTACCAAACCCTAATTGACGATATTTGCAAGTTATCTAAAAAACTGAAAACGGAAATCATATGTGGATATCACCTGGGAAGTATTGCTAACAATTTGAACCTTCAGCCCATCACAAACATATATGAAACCAAAAACCAAAAACCAAAGAACAAAATCAAATAACGTGGATAAAGGGGTAACGGCTATGAAAAGGGAGTGGTAAATCAGTGTTATCCGGTCAGACGCAATAGCAGTAGGAACAAAAATCAAGGGTCGTAGGAATTCCTGTATCACCGGTTTCTTAATCGGATGTTCACGGAGAGTAGCGATATCATGGATCAGTTTATGGTTAGAAATTGAAATAATAAATGATAGTGATATCACAGAAAAACTTTATCTACCGCCATATCACCGACCTGATTAAAAGCGTGGTCGCCAGTCACCAGAGCACCAGACGTGATTACTGATTTCAAACATTAGAAGACCAATTAGAGAACTTAGATACAGATTACAATTTACTTAGTATATGGGGTCACTTAGATTAGAACATAAAATTGAAAAATTAGGGTTTAGGAAACTGGCCGATGACCGAGCTTTGATCAAGTGTACAACTGCCACACACGTGACCCATCGAGCAACGACACAATCGATACAGATCCACCCAACAACACTGATAAACAGATCCAAAAACTCAGCAACCTGCAAATGTAATTCAAACCCAATCGATTAATCGTATAATACATATTACCACTTGATAAACATATCCAAAAACACAACAACCATTTGTAGAAAACGAATTACGTGATTCAGCCAAAAAATCACGAAGAGGAAATCTGAAAGACGCTACGATAAAATCAAGCAAGATAGCATAAAACCTGATGAATTCGAATCAAGTTGTAGAGTATCACCACCACCGCCTCCGAATCTCTCCATGTTGCAAGTTCTTCTTCCACTGGCAGCCCATGAATCCGACCTCAAGCAACATCAGCAGACAAAGCCGTACTGCATCAAGGTCCGATAACTGATCAAGAGAGCTATCAAAAACATTTTTGAGATCCGAAACCTTTACTCTAGCTTATACATGACCAAATACCCTCCTCCTCAATGTTGTATCCAGCCCCACTTGCATCCAATGTTGTCTCAAAAGTTGATGAGGACCGAATCACATTGCATTGGAAGATGAGAAATGAACTGTACCCTCCATTGTAACCATCACCATCGCACTTATTGCCATAAAGAAAGAAACTGAAGAGCTGGCTATAATGATAAAGCCAAATCTCTATTGTATTGGCTTCTCCTGTCTTGTAAATGTTGCTTCAAAACTTGTATTTGTGGTAAAATTGTCACACCCCCAAAATCCACCATGCGGAGTACCACCGCTTGGAGGCGTGACGTGACCAGGATCGAGCCACCAATCATATCGAACAACGTATTTTAGTAAATAAAATCAATCACAATACAATTGGTGACCAAAAGGAAGTTAACCAAGTTCAATTTAAACAGCGGAAGCATAAGACATTAAACCCAAAACATAAGTTTGTAGTTTCATAAGTTTAAAGACCCCAACATAAGTTTCATAAGTTCATAACGTTTATTTAGTAAGTACGGGACATATTAGTTCGCATTCCACAACGACCACCTCCATGTGCAAGCTCCACAGCATCTAACGACCTGCAAGGCATGTAACAACTAGTCAACAACAAAGTTGAGTGAGTTCACGTTTGGTTGTTTAGTTAATGAGTTCGTATCAGGAATCGGAAGTTCGTTTCATAACCAAGTATTACCCATTATCCTTGATTCCCAAACCTTTACGATATTTAGTGGGGGCTTCCCATTATGTATGTTACTAGACTAGACGTATCCATAAGTGTCCTTCCCAATCCGAGGACGGTATTAAGTATGAGTGTACGTAGGTTTTACGTACGTGCCCTTCTCATCCGAGGACAGTAGTGAGTGTGAGTGTACGTAGGTTTTACGTACGTGCCCTTCTCATCCGAGGACAGTAGTAGGTGTGAGTGTACGTAGGTTTTACGTACGTGCCCTTCTCAATCCGAGGACAGTAGTAGGTAGTCTAGTAGTGTTGGTAATATAAATAGAGTGATAGTACGAGTAGTTATTCAATCCCATTCCCAACCACCGGGAATCCCATGCCTTAGTAAGGGTGTGAACTCACCTCGGTTTGCTCGGTTAGACTCTCAGATATAGCTAACAGTCAAGGTCGGTCAATCACGTCCTAGTATGATTTACCAGTTAGTCATTTAGTGGTTTTCAAATAGAACACAAAGTTCCTACACGTATCTATCACACAACATGCATCACTGTAACGGTTTATGCCCATCTAAGTTTCCCGTCCATTCCCCACTCAAAATCAAACATACAATAATGCACATAACGTATATAACATGTTAAATCATTCACAGATAGCATACTCGACATTTAGACACGCAAGTCACAACTTATGTCAATTCAGCATTAATACTCAAAACCGGCTGTTTTTCGGACATTTAAATAAAATAGTTAGATTATTCCAAAAATTCCCAAATTTTTATAGAATGTCATAAACATTCCATATTTTATTGTGTAAAAATATCGGGGTCCAGTTCATTCCCCACATTTTATAAAAATTCATATTCGGGACTGAACTCAGATTTATGTATTTCTGACCACAGTCCGCGAAACAATTTATTAAAAATTCATCGAGTGTCCGATTTACGAAATTCCAGTGGGGTAATTACAAATACATAGGTTGTTATTTACTGTACAAATTTCATGGTCCGATTCATCACAAAACTCAGGTTATGACTGAAAGTACGACACCCATTTATTGCTGTCAAAATTCAGCTTAAGTTGCTGTTACAAATTAACACTTTAAAAATAGTAAACGGAGTCCAAAAATTACGATTCCGGTGCCATTAGAACCGTATTTCATAATAACATATTTTAGATTTAAAATATCGATTTTTCGTTGAGTTTAAGACCTGTTTACAGCCAACTGAAGTTGGCTGTAAAAGTGGGACAGATTCTGATTTTTAGTGCTTAACCTTCTAAATCGTGTTCGATCGATTCCGTTAACAAGTTTAGTGACCACAACAACATGACACATTAATATTAATCAGCAAATCATCAAATAATCAACCAATAATCATAATCACACAAGATCTACATGATTTACACTAATATTCATCCATTAACCACCTTGTACATCACTTTAGTAAACTTTTAGTTGGTGATCTTATATGTTAGTGATTTTCAACCGACGAAACTCTTATTAACCACTCTAGACAAGATCAAGAAGGCGTTTAGAGCAACTTACTACTAGCTCGAGGCTAGGGAAGATTCTAGTCAAAAATCGAGTGGATAAAAGCGATGGGGTGAGGTCCTTCGCGTTCCGAATGCACCAAGGTTCCTTATACGCGTTCCTTAACACTTGTAGATGTATGGAATGGGTTGAAGGAAATCGGAAAGGTGATGGATGGGTGTGGGTGTCTTCGGCCGAGAGCTCCAAGGAGAGGGAGAGGGTGTGTTTTGTTCAAGTGTTGGTGGTGATGGTTATGATGGTTTAAGCTTGGAACTTATAGACAACTCTTGTACCATTGTCCAACGGATTTTGTGTCTTCTAGATACTAGGCACATTTGATTATTATAATCAAAAATAGGACATGGGTGTCCCCTTGGGGACGGTTTCGTTGGAAGGGGGGGGGGTCCTTAGTTAGATTCCAACTAGATACTTAGGTTAGTTAAGTTAAGTAGGAACTTAACCCGGTTACTAATGTGTAGTGCGTTAAAGCGGGTGTTAGGGTACTCGGGGGCCCTAACTGGCTCAAAAAAAGATAAACAATGCTATTGGCAATATTTTTGGGTTCCGGGTGAAGTCCGGTTGTTCAGTTCGATCCTGTTCCGTTAAACCGCTAAATGAATACGTAAAGCGTCCTACTTATATATTTTTGCAGCGTTTTTACTTTCTAACACTTAGGAAAATATAACGGACTATTTAGTGACCTTTCTGTACATTATTAGCATATTAACAAATACGTGTAAGCATAACACAGTTATCAGAAAGCAGTTAAGTAATTCCACACAGTCGTCGTACACTTTAATTATCATTAATAATTTGTACGGAATACATGGGATTTTGAGGGTTGTCACATTCTCCCCCTGTTAAGAGAATTTCGTCCCGAAATTTAGCGCGTGGTTACTGAGGAAGCTAGTTAAGTTGCGTTGTTTTCCAGATTTTCCTGGGGTGTCACATCATCCCCCCGTTGATTTGGAATTTCGTCCTGAATTCTGCGGTAGCTTCAGCCTCAGTAGTGGTTGCGTTTTTCTTAAACAGTTGGGGATACTTGAGTTTCATTTGGTCTTCTCGTTCCCAGGTATACTCTGGGCCACGACGAGCATTCCAACGAACTCGGACGAGAGGTATTCTTGTGTGCTTGAGAATCTTAACATCTCGATCAGTAATCTCTACTGGTTCCTCGACGAATCGTAGCTGGTCGTCGATTGTGAGTTCCTTGAGAGGAACTATGAATGTCTCATCTGACAGACACTTCTTCAGATTTGACACGTGGAATACGTTGTGAACTCCGCTGAGTTTTTCGGGTAGATTCAACCTGTAGGCTACCGTACCAATTTTCTCAATGACTTCGAATGGTCCGATATAACGCGGATTGAGTTTGCCTCGTTTGCCAAAGCGGACTACACCTTTCCAATGTGAGACTTTGAGTAGCACTCGATCCCCAACCTGGAGTTCGAGTGGTTTTCTTCCCTTATCAGCATAGCTTTTCTGACGGTCACGAGCTGCCGCCATTCGCTGTCGTATCTAAGCAATTTTCTCGGTGGTATCTACCACATGTTCTGGGCCAGTGATTTGGCTGTCACCAACTTCTGCCCAACAGAGAGGTGATCGGCATTTGCGTCCGTACAATGCCTCAAACGGAGCGGCTTGGATGCTGGTGTGGTAGCTGTTATTATATGAGAACTCCACTAGCGGGAGGTGCTTCTCCCAGCCATTACCAAAATCGATTACACATGCCCTAAGCATGTCTTCAAGGGTTTGGAAGGTGCGTTCAGATTGCCCATCCGTCTGCGGGTGATAAGCGGTGCTCATATCTAAACGTGAGCCAAAGGACTTGTGCATTGCTTGCCACAGTTCAGAAGTAAAACGTGCGTCACGATCAGATATAATAGAGATTGGCACTCCGTGCCTTGATACCACTTCCTTTAGGTAAATGTCTGCAAGAGTAGAGAACTTATCCGTTTCTTTGATAGCCAGAAAATGTGCAGACTTGGTTAGTCGATCTACGATCACCCAAATGGTATCGTTTCCGCGTTGAGATCTGGGCAGGCCGGTAACGAAATCCATGGAAATTTGCTCCCATTTCCATTCCGGGATCTCCGGTTGTTGAAGTAAGCCTGATGGTTTTTGATATTCAGACTTGACTCTCGCGCAAGTCAAGCACTTGCTGACGTAGGTTGCTATGTGGGCTTTCATGCCAGGCCACCAATACGTAGTCTTGAGGTCGTGGTACATCTTGTCCGAACCAGGGTGTACAGAATAACGAGACTTATGTGCTTCATCCATCACAAGCTCGCGTAAGTTGCCATAAAATGGAACCCAGATGCGTCCGTTAACATAGTAGGCACCGTTTTCCTTTAGTTCCAGCCGCTGCCTCGATCCTCGTAGGGATTCAGCCCTGATGTTCTCTGCCTTCAGTGCTTCAACCTGAGCATCACGAATCTGAGCGGGAAGGTTAGACTGGATGGTAAGCTGTAAAGCACGTACACGCCTAGGTATAGTATCCTTTCGACTGAGGGCGTCGGCCACAACATTGGCTTTGCCCGGATGATACTTGATAGCGCATTCGTAATCATTCAAGAGTTCGACCCATCGGCGTTGTCGCATGTTTAACTCCTTTTGCTTAAAGATATGCTCGAGACTCCTGTGATCGGTGTAAATGGTGCACTTGGTACCGTACAGGTAATGTCTCCATATCTTAAGCGCGAATACAACTGCTCCCAGCTCCAGATCGTGAGTAGTGTAGTTTCTTTCGTGAACTTTAAGTTGGCGCGATGCGTAGGCAATGACCTTGTCACGTTGCATCGATACGCAACCAAGTCCTTGGATGGAAGCGTCGCAATAAACCACGAAATCATCGGTGCCTTCTGGCAATGAGAGGATAGGCGCGCTACAAAGTCTATCCTTTAGATGTTGAAATGCGGACTCCTGTGCATCACCCCAATGATAGATGACACCCTTCTGAGTCAGTGAAGTGAGAGGTTGCGCAATCTTGGAGAAATCTTTTATAAACCTTCTGTAATATCCGGCCAAACCCAAGAATTGGCGGATTTCTGTTGGTGTGCGGGGTGCAGGCCAGTTCTTGATCGATTCAACCTTAGATGGATCCACATGAATTCCATCCTTGTTTACCACATGGCCTAGAAAGTGGACTTCGCGAAGCCAGAAGTCACATTTTGAAAACTTGACATACAACTGCTCTTTTCGAAGAAGTTCCAGCATAAGTCGTAGGTGCTGCTCGTGTTCCTCCTGACTCTTGGAATAGATCAGGATGTCGTCGATGAACACAATAACGAACTTATCCAGGTAAGGCTTGCACACTCGGTTCATGAGATCCATGAAGACCGCCGGTGCATTCGTTAGCCCGAATGGCATAACCAGAAACTCGTAATGGCCGTAACGAGTTCTGAATGTTGTTTTGGAGACGTCCTCATCTCGGACTCTCAGCTGATGGTATCCCGATCTCAAATCAATCTTGGAGTAATAGCTCGACCCTTGCAACTGGTCGAACAAGTCGTCAATACGTGGAAGAGGATAACGATTCTTCACAGTCACCTTGTTAAGTTCGCGATAGTCAATACACATCCTGAAGGTACCGTCTTTCTTCTTCACGAACAAGACTGGAGCTCCCCAGGGCGAAGAGCTAGGACGTATAAAACCCTTTTCCAAGAGTTCTTGTAACTGCGTGGATAGTTCTTCGAGTTCTGATGGAGCTAGAAGATATGGTGCTCGAGCTACTGGCGCTGCTCCAGAAGCTAGCTCGATTTGAAACTCGACTTGGCGATGAGGCGAAAGACCAGGCAATTCCTCGGGAAAGTCACGTACAATAGGGATGTCATCAATTCTCTTCTCTTCCGTTGATGTGTCAGTAACGAGTGCTAAAATGGCAGTGTGGCCCTTTCGCAAACACTTCTGGCCCTTTAGGAAAGAGATGATGCCCACGACCGCACCACTCTTGTCGTCTTGAATCACGGGAGGTTCTTCACCAGAACGAGGGATGCGGACAATCTTTTCGTTGCAAAGAATTTCCGCTTGCTGATGAGGTGACCAATCCATCCTAATCGCAACGTCGTTCACTGATAGGAGTGTTACATCGATATGGTTGGCACAACCAGAACTAGCTGAAGGAGGATGACCGTCGTACAGGTTTGTAGTGTTAAGGTTCACTGAAATTCCATCAAAGTTGTCGGGCTCCCCACATGCGAAGGGGAAATAATTCACCTTGATCGATGAACTTAGATGAGTTTGCAGTTTATCGAGTCAGTAAGCAACCAAATTTAGAGGAGTTTCCTTAGGTCGTGCGAATGAATACGTCTGCGTAGTCATAAGGTTCCAAAGATAAGACTCGAAAACGTGTTCAAGAGATTATGATCGTATCAACAATACATCACCATTCTCAAGGTTTCGAGGAGGGGTCACCAATGATCGGGAGTCGAGCCTTCCAACTTAAACCAGAGGGTGTTCATTTCGGTGCCTCAGCATGGAGAAGCGAGGACGTAATGTTACTGTGGTAAGAGAGTGATGGTTTGGTCTAGGCCAATGGTAGAAACTGGACATATCATTAATCAACAATCATGTGTCGGTGCAAAAGCTAGCGCAAGGATTCTGCCTATTAAAGAAGACTATCATGGAATTTAAAATATGACTCTTATATTGTAGGAGGGGTAGGGTAGACGTATAGGTCATCGTGTTCGCCTGTAGGTTATGTGATCCGTAACTCCGTCCTCGAATGTCCTGAAGGCAATCCCATCAGTAAAGGCATCCATTCGTTAAGTGGGGTATACGAGGGAGCTAATCAAGTAGAATAAGAATAAACCATTCAACAGGGTAATAAGGTAGTCTTGTGATTGGTGAAAATCGTGGTATGGTTGTTGGTGTTTCATTAAATCGGTTGTCAATCGAAGCGATAGGGAATTAATGAGGTTCATGCGAAGAATCGAGTGAAGACAGGGGTCCAACAATGACCGAAGGATTTGACCAGCTAATCTGTTGTCTAGAAGTAACCTCTAGTAGTGGTGCGGGGCAGCATGGCACAAAAGGGAAGTTCGTTGCATCGCGGTCGCGCGAGTGTATCACTCGTCCAAAACAGGGCAAGGTTTTATGTTGCATAACGACAAACGCGTGTAACTGTGACTGCTTCACTTCTGGCGACGATGACAGGTGAAGGTGATAAAGTTCGTCAACCGGGATGCGTGGGTTTTGTTCTCCTAAGCCCGAGTTCGTGCAAGCCAAGTCTGGTCTTCGCGGATGTTGACGTACGAATCGGCTGTACGGAGGGTCAGATGGCGACGTCATGTCGAGGTAAACGTGCGAGTAGATAGAATGCATAAACAGTCGTTGTAGCGGGGTGAAAAGAAATCAAGAAAGAATTTGACCACCGTTTGTCAAATTTCAAGTAAACAATTGTGTGTCATAAAGAACACAATAGGGCTAATAGACAACATGCTGCTTTCCTAATTAAGCATACTATCACATCACATTATGCAAAAGTAATCTAGCAAGTAGATAATATAAACTCAAATCATACCACCTAGTGTGTTGAGCCTTGCACGTGGAGCGAAGCGTCGTTGTGGATCGTTGAGCACTGTACTGGTTATAGTCTGGTTTTTATCAAAAACTTTTCCCTTTTTAAAACCAAGTTCACTATAACCAATGGCTCTGATACCAATCTGTCACACCCCCAAAATCCACCATGCGGAGTACCACCGCTTGGAGGCGTGACGTGACCAGGATCGAGCCACCAATCATATCGAACAACGTATTTTAGTAAATAAAATCAATCACAATACAATTGGTGACCAAAAGGAAGTTAACCAAGTTCAATTTAAACAGCGGAAGCATAAGACATTAAACCCAAAACATAAGTTTGTAGTTTCATAAGTTTAAAGACCCCAACATAAGTTTCATAAGTTCATAACGTTTATTTAGTAAGTACGGGACATATTAGTTCGCATTCCACAACGACCACCTCCATGTGCAAGCTCCACAGCATCTAACGACCTGCAAGGCATGTAACAACTAGTCAACAACAAAGTTGAGTGAGTTCACGTTTGGTTGTTTAGTTAATGAGTTCGTATCAGGAATCGGAAGTTCGTTTCATAACCAAGTATTACCCATTATCCTTGATTCCCAAACCTTTACGATATTTAGTGGGGGCTTCCCATTATGTATGTTACTAGACTAGACGTATCCATAAGTGTCCTTCCCAATCCGAGGACGGTATTAAGTATGAGTGTACGTAGGTTTTACGTACGTGCCCTTCTCATCCGAGGACAGTAGTGAGTGTGAGTGTACGTAGGTTTTACGTACGTGCCCTTCTCATCCGAGGACAGTAGTAAGTGTGAGTGTACGTAGGTTTTACGTACGTACCCTTCTCAATCCGAGGACAGTAGTAGGTGTGAGTGTACGTAGGTTTTACGTACGTGCCCTTCTCAATCCGAGGACAGTAGTAGGTAGTCTAGTAGTGTTGGTAATATAAATAGAGTGATAGTACGAGTAGTTATTCAATCCCATTCCCAACCACCGGGAATCCCATGCCTTAGTAAGGGTGTGAACTCACCTCGGTTTGCTCGGTTAGACTCTCAGATATAGCTAACAGTCAAGGTCGGTCAATCACGTCCTAGTATGATTTACCAGTTAGTCATTTAGTGGTTTTCAAATAGAACACAAAGTTCCTACACGTATCTATCACACAACATGCATCACTGTAACGGTTTATGCCCATCTAAGTTTCCCGTCCATTCCCCACTCAAAATCAAACATACAATAATGCACATAACGTATATAACATGTTAAATCATTCACAGATAGCATACTCGACATTTAGACACGCAAGTCACAACTTATGTCAATTCAGCATTAATACTCAAAACCGGCTGTTTTTCGGACATTTAAATAAAATAGTTAGATTATTCCAAAAATTCCCAAATTTTTATAGAATGTCATAAACATTCCATATTTTATTGTGTAAAAATATCGGGGTCCAGTTCATTCCCCACATTTTATAAAAATTCATATTCGGGACTGAACTCAGATTTATGTATTTCTGACCACAGTCCGCGAAACAATTTATTAAAAATTCATCGAGTGTCCGATTTACGAAATTCCAGTGGGGTAATTACAAATACATAGGTTGTTATTTACTGTACAAATTTCATGGTCCGATTCATCACAAAACTCAGGTTATGACTGAAAGTACGACACCCATTTATTGCTGTCAAAATTCAGCTTAAGTTGCTGTTACAAATTAACACTTTAAAAATAGTAAACGGAGTCCAAAAATTACGATTCCGGTGCCATTAGAACCGTATTTCATAATAACATATTTTAGATTTAAAATATCGATTTTTCGTTGAGTTTAAGACCTGTTTACAGCCAACTGAAGTTGGCTGTAAAAGTGGGACAGATTCTGATTTTTAGTGCTTAACCTTCTAAATCGTGTTCGATCGATTCCGTTAACAAGTTTAGTGACCACAACAACATGACACATTAATATTAATCAGCAAATCATCAAATAATCAACCAATAATCATAATCACACAAGATCTACATGATTTACACTAATATTCATCCATTAACCACCTTGTACATCACTTTAGTAAACTTTTAGTTGGTGATCTTATATGTTAGTGATTTTCAACCGACGAAACTCTTATTAACCACTCTAGACAAGATCAAGAAGGCGTTTAGAGCAACTTACTACTAGCTCGAGGCTAGGGAAGATTCTAGTCGAAAATCGAGTGGATAAAAGCGATGGGGTGAGGTCCTTCGCGTTCCGAATGCACCAAGGTTCCTTATACGCGTTCCTTAACACTTGTAGATGTATGGAATGGGTTGAAGGAAATCGAAAAGGTGATGGATGGGTGTGGGTGTCTTCGGCCGAGAGCTCCAAGGAGAGGGAGAGGGTGTGTTTTGTTCAAGTGTTGGTGGTGATGGTTATGATGGTTTAAGCTTGGAACTTATAGACAACTCTTGTACCATTGTCCAACGGATTTTGTGTCTTCTAGATACTAGGCACATTTGATTATTATAATAAAAAATAGGACATGGGTGTCCCATTGGGGACGGTTTCGTTGGAAGGGGGGGGGTCCTTAGTTAGATTCCAACTAGATACTTAGGTTAGTTAAGTTAAGTAGGAACTTAACCCGGTTACTAATGTGTAGTGCGTTAAAGCGGGTGTTAGGGTACTCGGGGGCCCTAACTGGCTCAGAAAAAGATAAACAATGCTATTGGCAATATTTTTGGGGTCCGGGTGAAGTCCGGTTGTTCGGTTCGATCCTGTTCCGTTAAACCGCTAAATGAATCCGTAAAGCGTCCTACTTATATATTTTTGCAGCGTTTTTACTTTCTAACACTTAGGAAAATATAACGGACTATTTAGTGACCTTTCTGTACATTATTAGCATATTAACAAATACGTGTAAGCATAACACAGTTATCAGAAAGCAGTTAAGTAATTCCACACAGTCGTCATACACTTTAATTATCATTAATAATTTGTACGGAATACATGGGATTTTGAGGGTTGTCACAAAAATAAGGGTAGAAAAGGAAAAAAATGTAAAAATATAAAAAATTGTTCTAGCTTTTGGCATGCCATCTTAAAAAAGGATGAAAATTACAATTGTAGACATAGGAGATGCTTTATATATGTATATATAGAGATAGTTTAAATCTTAGTCACGATAAAATATTAAACAATAATATTACAATTATTTAATTAATATATTATATTTGATATAGTTATAGCTATTAATTTGACAGAAAATGATATATTTCACTTTCTAGGCTAATTGGTTTTATGCCATAGAAAATATATTTGACAAGGTAATGTCATGGGACACTACTAAGTTCAGAGTCACTAGTTGAGAGAATGATCAACAGTGACATGACCAAAGACACTAGTTGAGAGAATGATCAACAGTGTTATGACCAGAGTCACTAGTTGAAAGAATGATCAACAGTGATATGACCAGAGTCACTAGTTGAAAGAATGATCGATAGTGATTTGACAACCATCACGGGAACTGCCTAGTGACAGATACCTTTAAATAATAATAAGATATACGATATATCTATTACTTGATAAACTTCACTATTGGACGAAAGTGAGCCAATGAGTGAGATGACCACCGTCACATCGGAACTCCCACCATGTGACAAATATTGATTGAGTTGTTGGGTAAATATAAACAAATATAAAAACCCTTAATGCTGTAAGGTATAACAACATATTTTATAAAAATAGAATGAACTCGCCAGTATTTATTACTGATAAAATATTTTCAAAACGTGTTTCAGGTAATTTGCTGTAAACATAATAGTAGCCAGCTATGAGCACTGGAGGCTTAAATAAGGTGGCTATAAATACCTGAATAAAAGAAGAAAATTATGTTTTATTTATTTGGGTTTATCCCTATAAAAACAATTGAATTAAATATGGGTTTTAGCCCATTTGTTTAATTTTAAAAGTTTGGTGTTTTACAAACTCTGAAATTATTTCCTAACTACGATCCTGATGAAAAATTTTCCGCTTCATAATTAATAAACAGTGATATTCTGACTGGTTCACGGCTCCCGCTCCTAGGGTGGGGTCGGGGGCTGTGACATTGAGTGATCAAACGAGAACAACTCGGTCTTACGCGTCGCAACAAGCGTGGGTATAAAACTAGTTAGCTTTAAATATGTATTTAAAAATATAGTATTATTAAACTTTACCATAGTAAATTAATATTTGCTATAGGGTTAATTCTAACTAGTGAGATTTTCCGCGCGTTACGCCAGAAATTCGATCGATATCGGTTCGTTTCGTTACGGTATCCGTAGGATATCGTCACTCGATATAGCAGCCAATAAAGATATGCCTAAGAGGATATCGACATTTGTTTTATATCGATAAAATCAATAAAACAGATACTGGTACCAGTGTTATTCAAAAGAATTGGTTTGAATTGTCATGCTAAAGAATAAAAAAATCAATTATATCCGACTCGTTCTATTTTAAATAAATTTTTGATAAAAAAATGGATAAAACTAAGCACGTTCCAATGATATATTCAAAATTTTATAAAACATTATATTATGTTATTAAAATAACGAAAATTGTATACGACGTTACTTTATATAAGACGTAGATAAAAATTAGCATGTCGTAGACATATACCCGAAATTTTATAAAATATCGTATTTTTTAAATTATAATAAAAAATAATTTATGTTTAAAATAATAAAATATATAAACACTATTCATGCTCCATGGAAATTAATATATACATAATAGAATAATTTTAATTTTTTTTATTTTTGTTATTTTAATATTAATGTTAATATTTTGATTCACTAAGAAGTAATAACTTTTTAAAGGAAAATTACATAAGGCAGGCAAAGAGGCAACAATTTATGCCGCAACTCCTTTTTAAAAAGAAAATTCAATTCTACCGAAAACAAAACTCTGATTTCTCGGCGTCGAAAAATTGTTATGCACGACCTTCTACACTAATTTGTTCAGAAAATCGACAGCTTCAAGAGCAAGGTGACCAAAAGTATCAAAAGGAAAGAAGACGTGTTGATCTTCACCACAAGTTTTTTCATCCTTAACAATGTGACATATGGCAAATAACCAGAAATTCCGTACAGTCTAATCACTATTTTTAGTACATTAGATAACAGTGTTAGGACAAGAGAATAATACTATAACATATGTTGGTTTTCGTCGTATTGCGAAACCAATCGAACAATGTCCTAAAAGTGTTGGTAAAAAGTGTTGCGCGCACTATTTACGGTTACACTATTCATGCCAGCAAAAGTTGCTGAAACAAAACGAAACGATGAAAAACGACACACAAATGGCATAACTGAGTCCATATATATAAGAAAACACTAATGTGGAAACACATCTTGCAATAATACAAAACTTTCCGGTACAACGCCCAAATCACAAAATCGTCCGTTCGGTTAAAAATATCACAACTCTAACTCATCCAAACTATTAATTTAGCATTTCCGAGACTCCGTAATTATGACAAACGATGACAAATACATGAAAACAATATGAAGATATTAATGGGGTGTCCGAAACAAAAGCTTTCGGTGCTTTGTTGCAACCCCCACAACTTGTCCGTTTTAGAACCGACAAGCTAATAAATAATATTTATGACACCGAAACAACTAAACGGGAGACATGAGGAACTAGTTAAGCTTATTTTGGGACTCGAAATCACTTCATGCATCGCTCGACGGCGGAATAACAACTTGCAACAAAACTTCGTCAGTACCACCCAACTTGATCTTTGATGAACATTTGCAAGATATGAGGTATGGCTGTGGAAGATATGTTGTTGAATTTTGTGTTTATACCAATCTTTTTTTACCATACTTGAAACATATCCTTATCTACCATTTCTTATCACTAAAATTGAAACCAAAACAACCCTTTGGAACCTCCAGATTCACGGCTCCAAGACCCCCACAAAAACTCACCATAAATCACCATTAAACACCATAATTTACCCACACTCAAGGCATTTTAAGGTCATCAATGCAAGGGTTAAGCATGGAGCTTCATTAAGGACTTTCTTGGAAGCTTAATCTTTCTTAATCACCTTGTTTAGCTTGTGCAAAGTTGTAAGCTTTATTTTAACTAAGCTTCTTATTATGGGTAGATTTAAGAAGTACAATTTGATTATCTTGAAGCTTAAGAAAAACATAAACCCTAATCTCAAGCTTAATAATCTACTAATCATAACTTATTATGTGATTATTTGTGTAGATTAGTGTAGTTAGTTGGTGTAATCTTGATGATTATGTTCATTTTGTAAAGATTAGTGGATTAAAGTCTAGATTTATGATGATCTTGTGATTTATATCATTTAGTAATTTAGATTAGTGCTAATCTTGTCATGTTACACTTAAAATTTAATTTAAACATATGTATGTTTAAATCACACAAGATCATCAAATTCGAAGATTATGAGCATTATGTATGTGAACTTTGATTAGTGATTCTTGAAAGATTAAACTCAGAATAATCATGAATCAAGGCTTTTAAAACACTAATGAACTTGATTTTTAACATAAATCAAGTATATGTAATTTTATTTATAAAACATGTGGTATAAAAGTTTTGGAAATAAAATTTTACAAAAAGATGTGGGAATTTTTAAAAGTGTAAAACAAGTATAATCAAGTTTATGGAAATAATTAACTTGAAAAATGGTTACTTTAAAGTCTTGAAAGTTTAATCAAAGTATCATGATGAAACTTTGAAGGAATAAGTGTGATTATTGTGTTAAATTGATGTTTGGATATACTTGATAATTGTGGTGATTTTGAAAAAAATTGATTTGATGATTAAACGCGTTTTGATAACGTGGGAAACGCCATAGTTTAGGGGAAACTATGGCGAAGTTTTCTAAAATCATGATTAAACGGGGGTTAAAGTGTGATTAAAATGGTTAACCGCGCTTAAGGATTTTAATCATGGTTAGACGAACTTTTTGGTGAAAAATTTAAGTATTAAACATCTAAGTAAGTTTCTAAATTATTTATAATGGATTTTATAAGTTAAAAATGGAAACTTATAAATATATATATATTTTTAGGAAAAATATATATTTAGAAAACTCATTAAGGTGTATATATATATTATGTGTTAAGTGTATGTATTTAGATATATTAGGGTGATCTAAATAATACATGAAGGATACCAAGAAAATACTTGAAAGATGACAAGTATAAATACACATAAATACAAATACACCAATATCCTCATATTACCAATAAATGCTAAATTAAAAGGAATACATAAAACTCCTTTATGTAAATCACATCCCTAAAGGAGTTAAACGAGCGAGCGGACAATACGGTCGATCGGAACCAAAAATTACATAAAAATATTCCTAAGAAATAAAATATATTTAAATCGATCAAATAAGACATGTAAACAAATCAGTCGAAAAAGGAATACATAACAACCGACGACAACAAAATGGGCGTATCGTCATTGCGAGGAACTGCTACGATGACGAGTCTAAAAATAATATATTTTCAGATGCTTAATGAATACATATATACATTACCAATAACAAAATTCGGAAAGCTGAAAATCTATAAAAATTACTAAGTATTTTATAAGGAAAGGAACATCCTAAAAATTTTATACTCGGTGAATTTTTATAAAAATGCAAGGTTATTGAATTTATGGACTCATAAAACTCATTTTGGGCTAGGCCCAATGTCACACCCCGACCGCGTAAAACATCAAATCGCCGCGGAAACGTCGGGGAGTGTTGCAACAGAATTATTGTTTCACAACCATGGAAATTAAAGTTTTGTTTTATTTATAAACAAGAGGGGTTACATTGTCTTTAAACAAAAGAAACAAGAGTACATAACATTATTTAAACTAATCTTGCTTCTTTTATGTCACTAAGGCCCGAGTCCACCCCAGTGTATCCTGATCAAACCTATGCATCAGCTCCTGAAAAACATGTGAAAATAGGTACGTCAGCATAAAAATGCCTGTGAGATACATAGGTTTTGTTAAAATAGGATTCACTACTTAAGTTTAAAGAAATGTTTAATAAAAATTTAGTCATGAATCTTGTTAAGTGTTTTCTTTTATAAATCATATGAAAATGTGATAAGAAATCAGATTATATATAAAAGAAAAGTGCATGGTTAGTTAAATAACCAAGTAAAATGAGTTGTATAAAATAAACTGTTTTGTAAAACAATGTCTTGCGAAAATCTGTTATTTATGTAATATGTCTAAATTGAAATGATTTAAATAACGCTACGATATGTAATATCACAAAAGCACTTATATATAGGAAGTCCCAACGGCGTATCCACCATGATTTTATCATATTACACACGTCTCGTTACTTAAATCACTTACCCAAACAAACCACCAAATTGTCTTGTTTAAACCAATTGTCAAATGTTTATGTGTAAATAATTGTCAAATGTCAAAATGTAAATCATGTATGTGTAAACCAATGTCAAAATGTTTATGTCGAATGTAAATCATGTAATGTGTATCCAAATGTCATGTATGGCAAGTGAAATATATCAACTAAACCATAGGTAAAATGCAGAAAACAAGGTATTGAAATAAATCAAAGTTATGTTTTGTAAAATAACTACATGCTCTACTGATACAAACATCTATACGGTATTGTAAAAATGCATACATTCAAGCCTTGAGACTGTGGCGACAAACCCTTAAACAAATTAAAGGTTTATCTGAATTATATGTATCGAATTCGGTCATTCCTTCCATCCAAACAAACCTAGGATTTCAGGAACGGGAGTTGTCAATTCCTATGGTACCACTACCTACTAACGAACGGCATGGCCATTGTTAATGAACGTATTTTTGTCCCATTTAAACAAACCAAATGTCATACTAAAATGTAAGCATGTGATGTAAAACAAATGTACTAAGTATGCAACAAATGGACATACATAGCATGTGATGTAAAACAAATGTACTAAGTATGCAACAATGAACATACATAGCATAAAATGTAATGTAAAACAATGCACTAGGTATGCACTAAATGGACATACATAGCGTGAAATTTAATGTAAAACAATGCACTAAGTATGCACTAAATGGACATACATAGCGAAAACATAATAAAATCATGTACAATAAGTGTACTAATGAACATAACAAGCATATGATATGAAAACATGGAAAGCACGAAAGTAACAAGTAGGCACATGTGTTTCATCCCAAAACGTTTGAAAAACAGTAAAAGAGGGGTCTATGTACTCACTTAAGATTGCTCAATAGTCTTTAGATAACAACCAAGCAATGCTAGAAAGATCACGGAATCAATCGGCACCTAATATAGGTATCTATGTTAATAAACCAGACCTAAATTGGAGGATCGGAAAAAGTAAGGTTTTGAAACCAAATGAGTATAGGAACTAATGTAGTATGGTTTAACAAAGCCTACATTCTAAAATGAAACCTATCCTAAGTGCTTACGACCCGTTATGACTCGTTTAGGTAGCTTATGCTACTTTAACGCGCCGTTCGCGTAAAACGCGTTTGGACCGCCTAACTAGTCCTATGACAAGTAATATATGCCTTAACATGTCTAATAATGTTGCCTAATCAGTTTAGATGTCAAAATTTAGGTTACATATGCTTAAACTGAATTTATGCGCGAAAAGAGCATTTTGGTCATTTACCTAAGGCATATAAACTACCTATCATACAACTAACTAAACGTAGTGACCATAAGGTATAACCTCGGAAGGTTATTCCCTATACAACTATGGTCACCTAATGTGTTTGTTCGGATCCTAATGATCGACCAAACGGGTCGCGTTCGAAAGTCTAAGCGGTTGTTTAGACCGCTTATCTTACGACCCTATATAAGCACTAATCCTAAAGTGACGAGCTAAACATGTTAAAACATGTTTAACGAAGTTAGAAAACAAGTTTGGTATAAAAACAAACGGTTTTGATACCCATGAATAGTTTGGTTGCAAAATACGCAAAAATACGCATTTTGACCGAAACTACGACTCGTCACTATGCCTAAATAACGTGATAATCAGTAGGTATAGTCACAAAGGACTATGACCATCGTGATTACGCTCACGTTGCGAAGTTCAAACGAACTTCGTGTTGACCATAGACGGGTCAAAGCTGAAACTCAAACACTGTTTGACTTTCGTGCTTAAAACGCGTAAAAGAACGAAGGAATACTTACAAGAGGTCCAAGAAATGGAGGTATTGATCTTAAATTCTCAGGTATGAAGTGCAAGGACTCCAACTTAGAGAATTTGGGCAGATTACGTGTGAGTTTGGGTGGAAAATCTTGGGGTATTTATAGATTTTGGGTAACCGTTAAGATCGTTCCTCGTAAAACGTGCTTGATCTAAGCCGTACACATGCACCCCCTGATTTCTAAAACCATGGGCACCCAAAACTAGCCCATAGGAAGCTTAAAAACCATTTGCAAGTGTTGGAAACAGATGGATCAAGCTGTTATCAAGTTTCTACACATCTGGGAAGCTCTCGCACCCCGTGTATTATACAATGATTACAAGCACAGATGTCACACCCAATTACTTGAATACATGGGCATAGCCCAATAACAATAAATAATGGGCATGGCCCAATAACAATAAATCATAGGCATGGCCCAATACAATAAATCATGGTCATGGCCCAATAACAATAAATCATGGGCATGGCCCAATAACAATAAATCATGGGCAAGGCCCAATGACATCAAAACATGGGCAAGGCCCAATGACATTAAAACATGGGTAAGGCCTAATAACATTAAAACATGGGCAAGGGCCCAATGACATAAATACATGGGCTAAGGCCCAATGATATAAATACATAGGCAAAGGCCTAATAACATAAAGACATGAGGCTCAATAACATTAAAACACAGCCAAGGCCCAATAACATTAAGACATGGGCAAAAGCCCAGTGACATAAAAGACATGGAAGGACCCAATAACATAAATGACATGGGCTAGGCCCAAGGACATGGGAGAGGCCCAATGACACGCGTGAAAGGCATGAGAACATGTGAAGGGCGAGGTCCATTCACACATCATTCATTACAAAAAAAATATATATACCATTGTGAAGGAAATATATGTATATATAACAATCGAACGAATAAACTACCAACACTCTAAAATAAAAAGTTGTTCCAAAGATGATAAGTGAAAACATAATAAGAATTCAAGATGAACAACTTGTACGAGGTCCGATAAGACCTAAGTGTCTAATAAAGTTAGTACACATGTAGGTTAGTCACGTGTACGGACACTCAATCTCAGTATTATAATACACGGAACGCAAATTTGTGAGTTCATGTCCCTCATTTCAATGATTTCAATGTTTTGTTTTTAAAATAATCGAGGGGAAATACATGTCATAAAAAACGGTATGTTAGATGTGGGTTTAGATGATAACATGATCAATATGCGTAAGTAGGATGATGACATTAGTAACCATTAATCACTTAGTGAACAAGGTGCAAAAGGTATAGATCTATCGAGCTTGAGACGCGCTCCACTCCAGGTTGGTATACCCTTAGGAGTTCTTTTGTGATCCCTATGATGTCAAAGTTGTCTCGTGTTGGTTACTTACTTATGGCACATATGTCAGGGTACAAGCTACACACTGATAGATCCTTAAACTCCATGAATGCTAATTACATACCATGATTTCATTACAAATTAACACTTATGAGATTTCATATGATAACAATAACTGCATGAACTCGCTCAACTTTTGTTGACTTTTTAAAACTACAAGTATTTCGGGAAACAAGTCTTGAGCCAGTGATACAATACGGGAAACGGGAATGACAATGACAATGATTGCCACTTTTGGAGGATTTGTCTTCTATATCCCAACTTTGTATGGATATGTGGTGGACAAAACCTCAATAGGTTAATGTTGAAACCAATCTTTTGTGAAGTGTAATATAACTTAAAATCTATGTGTTGGAAAACTTGTAAAATTTTGTTGAAATCAATATATCTATGGCATCGTTGTTGGTTTATATTGTTTACACATTTGGATGAAATGATTACCTTTCTTACGTCACACACAATACGCTTCCGCTACTAGCAGGGTGTGACAAATTGGTATTAGAGCTCTGATTGTAGTGAACCGGGGAAAATCTTTTATGAAGTTTGGTCTACAATCACCAAGGGCTCACATGAAAACAAAGTCGATAACATTACAGAAATGATTTCAAAAATATGGCAAGAATGACACAAGGTTTTCATTGTGTCATGATAACATGAGGATCTATCATGCGAGCTCAATCATAAGTAACGAACAAGGTTCAATACATGGTTAGTCTATAAGGAATAGACTCGAAACATTAGGAATTACATGTGAAACACAAGAACAAAAACAACATGAGATTTAGTGATTTTATATATATATATAATGTATTTATATATGTGTTGTACGGAATATTTTGCCATGAACGAAAATACATTCGACTATGAATTCTATTATTAACCTTGACTCATGCGATGAGAATGACGACCTTGCGTCTATTACGAAGCTTATGGCGGACACAGTCCCTAAGCGAGACCCTAAAGCATTGATCCCGTGGAGGATGGTTATTTTCCCTCGGATGGGTATAAGTTTGGCTTCGGTAGTGACGACGAGGCGGAGGTGGCGGCCTTGGACAACAACTCTACTAGTGGGACGAGGTCCCTGAGATTCATATTAGTCATGATTGATTACATTCCTGTCAAGACATGGAAGATGAAGTACTCATCTTGATGGTGCCTCTCCAGTTCTTAATATTACGAATTCTTTTATTTCTATTTCGGCTAACGTTGTGCCCTTTCACAAATAATGACAACGGGCATTAGCACGTGGACCATCATGAAGGTCCCTCCTATGTTGAAGGTATATAGACAATAGTGTCCTTTCTTTGACTGATCGTCTGCTTTGAACGAGAGAATGCTAGGGTGACCATGTAAGACAATTTATTATTATGGGGGCCCACGTAATAACAACTTGTAGTGCATGGGGAATCCTGTGGGCTCTGCGGGTTATGCTAGTGATCACTATCCATTCAAAATTCTTAAGTTGTTCAAGTTTCTATCTAGTAGAACGCTAACCGGAATAGTTACTATAACACTCAACGATACAGGAAGACCACACGTATTGTTCGCACTTAACATTTGTTCTATACCATGAGTCGGTTGAGGCTAGTCACCTAAACAAACAAAACATGTTAGCCACCCATGGAGGATTTTTCCTCAACATTCTAGAGTTCTTGTACATGGGCTGGTTCTTTGGTGCCTATGACACCTTACCTTATCTTAGTTACTGGAAATGATTACATTAAACTCCGTCGATTGACATTTGTCTTATTCCAAGGGATGATATGGCATGAGCCATGCTGCAACTCCTTCATTGCGTTATTCAACATCTATGGAAATTATAACAATTTTGTTGAAGCTCGTGGAGCTCAAGGGATATCAACGTATTCGTCACACGGGTTAGGGCGACAAGGGATTTTCCTACTTTGGGCGATCAAGGCCCATGAGGCAGGATATACATACTGTAAGGATGGAGATGACCATTTTGCTCCTCCTCCTCAACGAATTACCTATTTACCCACTTAGGCATATAGCCAATATACGCAAGAGGTACTACGCATTTTGGATTGCGGTTATTCATGTTATCATTGTTTCAAACATGCATGAACAATGCGACCTTGAGGTTTCCATGACCAATTACATTATTGATTCTTAGGCGCATAGTAGGCTAAATCTGTCCAAATATGAGTCTAGACCCTTTGATACTAAGTATCGAAAATAACATGGCGTCGAAAGGAAAATCTACGCCCAAAAGGGTCAGTTAATCAGTGCCCTACTATTAAAGTCGAACTATTATGGAACCACAAGAGGTTGCGGAAATTGCACAATATGAGGTTGTTGAGACGACACTAATGATGCTACTGATGGTACCGGTATCTCAAGTGGTTCAAATCCCGGTGGGACGAGCACGAGTGGCAATGCCGCACTTGGAGATGTAATCACACCAGATTTTAATGCTAAGGCTTTTCCGGATTATAAGCCGTGATACCTCATTGATACGGGAGGTGCGGTAAGTTATTTCCGCTACATAAAGACAAGGAAGTCAGCTAACCGTGCTAGTAAATGTACTCCTAAGTAAACGATTTGGTAAACAAATAGTCTTTTATTGAATGAGACAAGTGAAAACTATAGGGAGTAATACAACAAAGAAGAACTCAAGGATCTTACGCGAGAAGAGTATTGCTCGCTAGCGGAAAAATTCCAAGGTTGGGAACCGAACTCTAGAACTCGATCATGATTAGAGCTAATGTTGTTGGTTACCCCCGACGCCTCTACGATCTCTCAAGGATTTTTGCATATTGGAAAACACCCAAATCCAAACGCACTGAGCGCTACATTTGGGGTTTAGCCCTGAGATACGAAGCTGACATCAAGAAGTATGCTAATAACTTTCCAAGATCCTGAATGAGATAAGTGGAACCTTCATCATGAGGGCACTTGCAAAAGTACCAAGAGTAGTTGTGTGGTGAGACTGGGCACAAAACAGAAACTAATAAGTTAGTTATATTCAAGGATGAACAATGATGTTTTAACTGGGGCAAAGAGACCACTACGAGCATGGATGTCTAAGGACGAATCAAGCAAGTGAATAAGTGGGTGTATGGGTAAAACTATGAATACTCCCCAAAATCCCAATGTTTCCATGGGTACGTTCTACTCTACAACCAGCATGTATCAATTCTTTGGATACCAATGTTGGCTTAACTTAGTATCCTTAGATACTAAGCCTATACACGAGTTAGAGTCATGTAGGTTAGACATGTCTTGCTCTATCAAGTTAGCTAATGGGGAATTAGTGGAGTCATGTGAAGTCATTAAGGGTCGCCGATACGTTTCCTATCAACTGACCCGTTGCATCCATTTTGTCTGGTACTAGTGTCGGTACTAGTTCCATCCCCCTAGAATTCAAAGTATACTTGGCCTAGTGTCAAGTAAGCTAGACGTCCCTCATTCCATAGTATTGGCCAACAGTAAATTAGTTGAGTCGGGAAAAGACATTAAAGGATGCACACTCGAACTTGGAGCACAGAAATTTAATGTTGACCATTTTACCCGTTCAATTGGGTTGCTACGACGTATTTTTTTACATAGACTAGTTACCCGATAATCGAGCCGAAGTCATATGTCACGAAAAGATCATTCGCATCCCCCTGACTGGCAAGAGAACATCTTTTAGTGGACAGGGAGAATCAAGACATGCCATTACGAATTATTAATTGCATGAAGACTCAGAAGAGTCTGAGAAAAGGATGCATCGCCTTTCTTGCCCATGTGGTTGACAAGAAGGCCAAGGAGCGTAAGGTGGAGGATATACATGTAGTAAAGGAATATCCCTAAGTCTTCCCGGAAGACTTGTCGGGACTGCCTCCATAACGACAAGTTGAATTCCGTATCGACCTAGTGCCAGGAGCTGCACCGGTGGCGAAAGCTCCATATCGACTGGCGCCCTCGGAGATGCAGGAATTATCTACTCAGCTTCAGGAACTACTTGACAAAGGATTCATTAGACTGAGTTTCTCACCTTGGGGAGCTCCGGAGCTATTTGTCAAGAAAAAGGACGGAACCTTGCGGATGTGCATCGACTATAGAGAGTTAAACAACTTAACTATCAAGAATCGTTATCTTTTACCGAGGATCGACAACTTGTTCGATCAATTACAAGGTACCAGTTTTAATTCCAAGATTCATCTAAGATCCGGATATCATCAGCTGAGAATTCAAGAGGAAATCATTCCTAAGATGACGTTTAGGACTCGCTACGAGCATTACGAGTTCCTTGTAACGCCTTTTGGCTTAACAAATGCACCCACCGTGATCATGGAATTAATGAACCGGGTATGTAAGCCATACCTTGACAAGTTCATGATCGTATTCATTGATGACATATTAATAGATTCACGAATCGAGGCAGAACATGAACAACACTTGAGGACTATTCTGAAGCTACCTAAAAAAGAACAGTTGTATGCCAAGTTTTCGAAATGCGAATTTTGGATTCGCGAGGTACAATTTCTCGGTCACGTGGTGAATGAGAACAGAATACATGTTGACCCATCCAAAATAGAAGCCATAAAGAGCGATAATGCTCTCAGGACCCCAACGGAAGTAAGACAATTTCTGGGCTTAGCGGGATATTATCGGAGATTCATTGAGAACTTTCTAAAGTTGCTCAACCGCTAACCTCGCTCACTCAAAAGGATGAAAAGTTCGATTGAGGTGAAAAATAAGGAACGACTTTTCAGCTAATCAAGAATAAACTATGCCAAGTGCCAATCTTATCACTCCCGGAAGGAACCGATGACTTTGTGGTGTATTGTGATGCATCGCATCAAGGCTTGGGTTGCGTGTTAATGCAATGTGAAAAAGTCATCACGTACGTGTCACGACAGTTAAAAGTCCACAAAAAGAACTATACCACTCATGACCTGGAACTAGGCGCAGTGGTGTTTGCTTTAAAGATTTGGCGTCATTATCTCTATGGTACAAAGTGCACCATATTCACCGATCACAAGAGTCTTCAACATATAATAAATTAAAAGGAATCAAACATGCGCCAATGGCGCTGGGTATAACTGTTGAATGACTGTGCCTGTGAAATCAAGTATCATCCGGGCAAAGCAAACGTTGTGGTAGATGCTTTGAGCCGGAAAGAACAAGTCAAAACATCACGAGTGCGAGCTTTAGAAATGACTGTTGGTGCATACATCTATCGTCTTCGTCTTATGTCGAGTCTCGGGTTCGGTGCAGATATGAACTAGAGTAATGTCATCATTCTTGATGATGACATCATAAGAGCGACATCATCATTGCATCATGAAACTAGAAGACAAAATAGATTTGCTTGAAATATGTACTTAGATAGTTGACCGTTTGAATATGTAAATGTTTGTGATGCATGACCGTTTGAAGCTTGTGACCGTTTGAAGGGTTTTATGCCACTTTCAAACGGTCAGGGTTAGTTCCCTATAAATAGGTTTCAAACTGTCATCATTTGTAACAGTCTGATTTCCGACGCCGAGGTGCTGTCGAAGTGTCTCTGTACTGTAAAATGTTCAAGATCAATAAAGAAGACATTTAATAGTGAATCCAAGCTGAACGAAGACCGAATCAATGAATTCCGCCTCTGATTCGGTCTGAGCACTCTTCTGATCGACTCATTAGGTTGTCTCACGATCCTACAATGACAATTCATATGAACTTTACGGTTCAAGTGCACGATGTACGACAAGAAGCCCTAATTCCGAAAAACATTCAAGCGGAATACTTACGGGGAGTGGAAAAAAATGGAAACGGACAAAGATGACATTTTATATTTCATGGGAAGGATCTGGATTCCGTATTTTGGCGGTCTACGGGACTTGGTGCTGGACGAAGCACACAAGTCAAAATATTTGATACATCCAGGACCCGATAAAATGTATCAAGACTTAAAAGAATACTATTGGTGGCCTAATCGCAAGGGGGATATTACGACCTATATTGGGAAATGCCTAACATGTGCAAAGGTCAAGGCCTAATACCAATAGCCGTCTAGCTTATTACAGCAACCCGAGATTCCCGTTTGGAAATGGGAACATATATCAATGGATTTCGTCACAAAAATACCACGGACACCTCTCGAGGTCATGACATGATTTGGCTTATCGTTGATAGATTAACCAAGTCAGCTCACTTCTTACCGATTCGCGAGAAAGACAATACCAAGAAGTTAGCTGAACCTTACCTTAAAGAGATTGTGGCACGTCGTGGAGTGCCTATTTCAATAATCTATGACCGAGATAGTTGCTTTGTGTCAAGGATTTGGCAATCATTTCAAGCATCGTTTAGATCTCATTTAGATCTAAGTACAGCATTTCATACGCAAACCGATGACCAAAGCGAGCGAACTATCCAAACTTTGGAGGACATGCTTCGTGCCTGTGTGATGGATTTAGGCGAAAACTGGGATACTCATTTACCTCTGGTAGAGTTCTTATATAATAACAG
Source organism: Helianthus tuberosus (assembly GCA_030545235.1). Lineage (NCBI taxonomy): Eukaryota > Viridiplantae > Streptophyta > Magnoliopsida > Asterales > Asteraceae > Helianthus > Helianthus tuberosus. The sequence continues at coordinate 125,186,224 of CM060394.1, read as the reverse complement.
TATCACACGAGCATTAAAGCCACCTTGTTCGAAGCATTATATGACAAATGTGCTGATCACCGCTAAGTTGGGCGGAAGTCGGTGACAAACAACTTATTGGCCCCGAACTAGTCCAGGAGACTACTGACAAGATATCAAAAATACGAGGCAGTATCCAAACTTCTCGTGATAAACAAAAGAGCTACGCAGACAGAAGACACAAACCATTATCCTTCAAGGTCGGAGACAAAGTTTTGCTAAAAGTCCCGCCTTGGAAAGGCGTGGCTAGATTCGGGAAACGTGGAAAACTAAACCCGAGATACATTGGGCCTTTTGAAATTCTGGCAAAGGTTGGTACTGTTGCTTACAAGCTAAAGTTGCCAGAAGAACTCAATAACATACACGACACAATTCATGTGTCAGACCTCAAGAAAAGTCTAACCAACGAAACAGTTATCATCCCAGCGGATGAGGTTCACGTAGATGAAAAACTCCAGTTTACCAAATAACATTTTGAGGTTATGGACGGGAAAGTCCACAAGACAAGGAGAAGTCGTATTAAACTAGTAAAGGTCCACTGCAACTCGCGTCACGGACCCGAGTATACCTGGGAACGTGAAGATCAGATCAAGACAAAGTACCCCCACCTGTTAGAGAAGACTCCTTTAAAGGATAACTCAATGTGAATTTCGGGACGAAATTATTTTTAACAGGGGAAAATGTGACAAATGGCAAATAACCAGAAATTCCGTACAGTCTAATCACTATTTTTAGTATATAATCTCATGCAATTAGCGTAATTTAATTACGTAACTGGAGCGTACATTAGATAACAGTGTTAGGACAAGAGAACAATACTATAACATATGTTGGTTTTTGTCGTATTGCGAAACCAATCGAACGATGTCCTAAAAGTGTTGGTAAAAAGTGTTGCGCGCACTATTCATGCCAGCAAAGTTGCTGAAACAAAACGAAACGATGAAAAACGAAACACGAATGGCATAACTAAGTCCATATATATAAGAAAACACTAATGTGGAAACACATCTTGCAATAATACAAAACTTTCTGTACAACGCCTTAATCACAAAATCGTCTGTTCGGTTAAAAATATAACAATTCTAACTTGTCTGAACTATTAATTTAGCATTTCCGAGACTCTGGAATTATGACAAATACATGAAAACTATATGAGGATATTAATGGGGTGTCCGAAACATAAGCTTTCGGTGCTGTGTTGCAACCCCCACAACTTGTCCATTTTTGAACCGACAAGCTAATAAATAATATTTCTGACGCCGAAACAACTAAACGGAAGACATGACGAACTAGTTAAGCTTATTTCGGGACTCGAAATCACTTCATGCATCGTTTGACGGCGGAATAACAACTTGCGACAAAACTTCGTCGGTACGACGCAAAAGTGTCGTTAACTAGCCGACGACCAAACGAAAGGCATCTAAAGTATCGAAATACAATTTCTACTAGTTTAGTGAACTAGTTAATGTCGGTTAACATTCCGAATCCCAAATTACCCCCTAATGGTGCAATTAAACCGCTAATCACCATACTTTGGTTAATTACCAAAATATCTAATAAATTAACAACTTTTATAAAAAAAATTACACTTTACCCCCCCCCCCCAACTAGTCAATTTCGGTCAACAAGGGGGTCCCACCCCACTTGATCTTTGATGAATAATTGCAAGATATGAGGTATGGTTGTGGAAGATATGTTGTTGAATTTTGTGTTTATACCATTCTTTATTTTACCATACTTGAAACATATCCTTATCTACCATTTCTTATCACTAAAATTGAAACCAAAACAGCCCTTTGGAACCTCCATATTCACGGCTCCAAGACCCCCACAAAAACTCACCATAAATCACCATTAAACACCTTAAATTACCCACATTCAAGGCATTTTAAGGTCATTAATGCAAGGGTTAAGCATGGAGTTTCATTAAGGACTTTCTTGGAAGCTTAGTCTTTCTTAATTACCTTTTTTAGCTTTTGCAAAGTTGTAAGCTTTCTTTTGACCATTTTTAAGCTTCTTATTATGTGTAGATTTAAGAAGTACAAGTTGATTATCTTGAAGCTTAAGAAAAATATAATCAAAAACCCTAATCTCAAACTTAATAATCTACTAGTCATAACTTATTATGTGATTATTTGTGTAGATTAGTGTAGTTAGTTGGTGGTTATGTTGATTTTGTAAAGATTAGCGGTTTAAAGTCTAGATTTATGATGATCTTGTGATTTATATCATGTAGTAATTTAGGTTGGTGCTAATCTTGCCATATTACACTTAAAAATGTGATTTAAACATATTTATGTTTAAATCACACAAGATCATCAACTTCAAAGATTATGAGCATTATGTATGTGAACTATGATTAGTGATTCTTGAAAGATTAAACTTAGAATGATCATGAATCAAGGCTTTTAAAACACTAATGAACTTGATTTTTAACATAAAACAAGTTTATGTAATTTTATTTATAAATAATGTGGTATAAAAGTCTTGGAAATATTTACATAAAGACGTGGGAATTTTTAAAAGTGAAAAACAAGTATAATCAAGTTTATGGAAATAATTAACTTGAAAAATGGTTACTTTAAAGTCTTGAAAGTTTAATCAAAGTAATGCTCATGATGAAACTTTGAAGGAATAAGTGTGATTATTGTGGTAAATTGATGTTTTGAGATACTTGGTAATTGTGGTGATTTTGGAAAAATTGATTTGATGATTAAACGCATGTTGATAACGTGGGAAACGCCATAGTTTAGGGGAAACTATGGCGAAATCTTCTAAAATCATAATAATCATTATACGGGGGTTAAAGTGTGATTAAAATGGTTAATCGCACTTAAGAATTTTTAATCATGGTTAAACGAACTTTTTGGTGAAAATTTTAAGTATTAAACATCTAAGTAAGTTTCTAAATTACTTATAATGGATTTTATAAGTTAAAAATGGAAACTTATAAATATATATATTTTTAGGAAAAATATGTATATAGAAAACTCATCAAGGTGTGTATATATATTATGTGTTAAGTGTATGTATTTAGATATATTAGGGTGATCTAAATAATACACGAAGGATACCAATAAATACTTGAAAGATGACAAGTATAAATACACATAAATACAAATACACCATTATCCTCATATTACCAATAAATGCTAAATTAAACGGAATACATAAAACTCCTTTATATATATCACATCCCTAAACGAGTTAAACGGGCGAGCGGACAATACGGACGACGGAACCAAAAATTACAAGAAATATTTCTAAGAAATAAAATATATTTCAATCGACCAAATAAGACATGTAAACAAATCGGTCGAAAAAGGAACACAAAACAACCGACGACAACAAAATGGGCATATCGTCATTGCGAGGAACTGCTACGATGACGAGTCTAAAAATAATATATTTTTAGACACTTAACGAATACATATATACATTACCAATAACAAAATCCAGAAAGTTGAAAATCTATAAAAATTACTAAGTATTTTATAAGGAAATGAACATTCTAAAAATTCTATACTTGGTGAATTTTTATAAAAATGCAAGGTTATTGAATTTATGGACTCATAAAACTCATTTTGGGCTAGGCCTAATTACTTGAATACATGGGCATGGCCCAATAACAATAAATCATGGGCATGGCCTGCAATACCCCGAATCTTAATGTACTGGTTATAAACGTATGAATTATGTAATTTATATTTCATATATTGTTAAACGAGTAAGATGATTGTGTGAAAGGTGAAATATCTTGACAAGCCTTGGCTAATATAGGAGACCGTTTAATATTAATAATTAAATATATTATTTTTGACTTTACTCCGTTTTTAATGAAACTTAGGTTAAAACATAGATAAAAATACTCGTTCTAATGACATATTCGTCGTTTTATAAAACGTCATATTTTAAAAGTTATACGAGAAAAACGAGTGAAGCAGCTGAATTAATATATATAAGCAATCAAGCTAGCAGGTCAAGCAGGCAGGTAGGCATGTCAATTGTATCCCACATCGACCCAGAAAGGTTTTGAGGTGCTTGCTTGCTTCCTTTAAATAAGAGTCTCAGTAGTTTGTTTAGGTACCAGTTTCTTTAACGGGAATGCTCTAGTATAGAGAATCCTGAGTATACGATATCCCGTTGGGTGTAGTTAGTAGTCGTTTTTCGAGCGCGAGTAGGAGTAGGAGTAGGGAAACTCTACATCAACGTGTCGTAGATAGTTTTAAGGTATGCTTTCGTTTACATCTATGTTTAGTTATTTATTATTTAATTTTAGTAGTTAATAGGAGTATTATAGTAGTAGTAATATTATTATTAGTAGTAGTAATATTAGTATATTTTTAGGTACTAGGGTTATTGTCAGGGGCGGGTATTGGGTAGCCTAGCCTTAGTTAAGCATAGACTGGTCAACCATGCTTAAACAAGGCAACGCTAACCAATATCCAACCATGATAATGACTAGTTAGGTGTACTATTACCTAACCTAGGATTATGTAATTGTGTTAGGACCTTGAGACATAACCCAGTCGTACTAGTGGCTGTTAAGCAATTGCTAATCAGGTGAGTCATCATACTTGTCTTTTAAACTGTGATAGTATACTCGTCCATAACTGGTAATAATGAGATTGCTGCAGTATGCATGTGTCAGTAGGGGTATATGGGATCCTATTATGCTTAATGAGGTGTGTCACTCTGGGAAGGGTAATAAGGTGTTGTATCCACAGGCACTTCATGCTTATAAGGTCCAGCGACACACACTCATACCTATGTGACGGCCGTAGGGGGACACAGCTGGAGGACCAGTATGTCTTTTGTACGGTGGTTTGTGACAAGTCAAATGTGACCTATAAGGTTCAATGAGGCCCAACCTGACTATAATGTGGTCACATGCCCATATTGTGTATGCATATAATGTAAACTGTGGTCTGTCTTTATAAAAATTGTATAGTATGAGCTCACCAGTATATATCTGACGTTGTTTTGAGTATACTTATCTCAGGTGAGTCATGAGGAAAGCTATAGGAACTACTTGACAATTGTGGAGTTTTAGAAGATCAAGGAATTCTTAGTTGCCAAAAGCTTGTAAATAAATAAAGTGTTGTACTCAGACTATTATAAGTTTTAATGAAAGTTTAGTTTGTTTCCGCTGTAAGTGTATCAATTGTGCATAATCACCCGGGTTACGGGGTGGGTGTTACAGTTGGTATCAGAGCCCGAGGTTTTAGCGAATTAGGTATTGCAGGAATGCCTAAGCTTTAACCAGTAGTTCTCTAAAGAATAATAGCACACTCAGACTAGGCCAAATAACATGCTCTCAGGAAAAGTATTTGCATAGTCAATTGAGTGACGCTAGAAGAAGTAAACTATGTTGTGCCTTTTTATGTGCTATATATATATATATATATATCTATGTGACGTATATAGTTGTTATATTATAATGATGTATCATACATACCAGTAACTCTTTACACTCATATTCCTATAGGGAGGAGATAATCTCTGAACATAGAGATGAACAAGGGTCTAGAAATAATCAGAATAACAGAAGGAGAGAGGAAGGTTCTTATAGGACTCGAACTCCCTCTCACAGTTTCAGATCCCGGTCTAGTACAAACATGCGTCTAAATACTGATGATATCCACAATATAGCCGTGGAAGTGGCTAAGGTAATAATGAATGCACAAACCGGTAATGTTAATCAATCTGGAGAGCGACCTGAAGAAAGCTCAGCTGCCTCCATGCCAGTACAAAGGGAAAGAATGGGCGAAAAGAAAAACACCATTGCAACCATGCCACTAGAAGGAAAAGGTGAATATTCCAAATCAAAGGAGTGTATTTATAAGCACTTCATGTCCTGTAAACCTCAGTCCTTCGACGGAAGAAAGGGAGCACTAGAAGCTCAAGACTGGCTCAACAGAATGGAGTCAGTATTATACATATGTGAGTGTGATGACCACAACAAAGTACGGTTCGCCGTACATATGTTTGAAGCTGAAGCCCTTCACTGGTGGAATGTAACACCTGTGCCTCCACGGCCATCAAACAAATACCGAACCAATGAAATATTATATTTCATACTTGGGATTTGTAAAAATATGTGTATCATTTGCACATATCAATTTTTGTTCAATTCCAAACTCTAAATCGCTTTCTGGAAGGTTATACGCGCACCGATGCGTAAATATAACCAGTTTAATTCAACAAACACTCCGGAATAGTGACATAGGCTTAACATACCTTAAATAACCTTTACATAACTTAGAAATAAGTTTTGAAGGCTTTGGTATGGCAAAAACAAGTTAATTCGCTTACAGGGACTAAACTTGACAAACTACGAAAGTATGCCAATTTGAACTGTAACAGACATTCCGGAACATGACCATAAGTTAAATACACCTTAAATATCATTTATATAGCTTAGAAATAGGCTTTGAGGGGTTCGGTGTGCTAAAATAAACTTTTGGCTCATTCAGGTACTAAAAGCGTCAAAAAGTGCACAAGTTTGCATTTTCGTGCATAACTTACGTTCTGAATACATCCGGACATCCAAAAATTTATGTAAGCACTAAAATATTTTATTTTAGTGTTTGGCATAAGAAAAATCCATTCGTCACGCCATTTGGATCATTTTTCGCGCTTATGCGCATTCCGTCGTAATTAACCGAACAACGTAACCGTACGGCTAAACGAACCGACACCTGAGATATTTTTGAACACATTTTAAGTTCCCTATACTTTAACTTCATTTTAGAGCTTTGAAATGGGGTTAACATGGCTTAAACGTGTCAAAAAAAAACGCATCGAAAACCAAGTTTTGAGGTTGCAGGGACTGAAACTGTAAATCTGCCAAACTAGGTCCGTAAACAGGGGCCAGATGCAGCAAAACGTTTTTTTTCATCTTTTAACAGCCCTTAACACTCTCCAAAGGTCAAGTGCCAAGTGTCAAACTCTTATGGTGAGTGGCCTTTTTGGGTACCATAAGGTTCCGACACATGTACGGATGAGATTAAGGCACGTATTTCGACAAACGATCCTAATGGTGGACCATTCACTATAAATACCCCTTGCCATCCAACCTCTAAACTCACTAGAATCTGATCTCAAATGCTCTAAGTTGAAACCTTTGTTTCATACCTGAGCTATTTTGATCTAGATTAGCATTCGGGGACCCTACGTGAGTATTCTTTCGTTCTTTTATTGCTTTTCGAGTCTGAAAGTCAAACTTTGTTTGACTTTCTGCATTGACCAGCTTATGGTCAATGCGAAGTTCGTTTGAACTTCGCAACGTGATTGTAATCACGATGGTTGCTCAGAAGTCCTAGGATAACCAGCAACGTGATTGTAATCACGACCTTGCGATTTTCAGGACACTGAACGTGACGGAAGGTATTCTCAATGCTCTCGAACCACTGAAGAAGCCCAGTTGCTCCCTCTGAACCACTAAACTTGAGCGGTTTAGCCGAGTTGAAACTCTTGAAATTGCATGGAGCATTGTTGTTGTTGATGGCTTGCATCATTTGAGCATAAAGATTAGGGAAGGCAACAGCCATTTGCTGTGCGATGATTCCCGCCAGTTCGGCATTTTCCATCTGATTATCGCGTCGAGGAGGCATTCTAAAAGAGGAAACATGAAAGGAAACGAGTGAGAGATTTAGACGAAAAGAATGAGATGAAACAAATCTGATGAAGGCAAGGATAGTGGTCATTTGTTCGCTTTACAAAGCAAACAAACTACACACAGTGACTAATCAAAGTAAATGGGTCAAAAATAATGTATCGCGAAGACATGCTCGCCTATAAGTGAACACTCATCCCAAGAATTCCCAGGTAAGCACAACTGGTCTCGCGTCTGATGAGATATATACGAAGTGCTTGCCTAGACAGAAAACCCAGAATACAGGCATTCACCCTTCCAGTTTGCACGTGTTCACATTATTTAAAACCCAAAACCTTGACGAGATTTTTGAAAACTTAAAGGGGTTCAAAACCATATAATAAAGGGTTCAAAACCTTACAATAGAGAGTTCAAAACCTAGTAATCAATCATCCTAGAACAGATGATTAGTTTTCAAAGCGGTTTTGAAATTTATGTTCTTGTTGTGGTTGTCGCCTAAGGATAGGTAACGGTATTGTTTTATGACTGAACGCAAGTAAACTCGCGTTAGGGTCCTAGAAAGGTTATAGACTAGGTCAAAGCATTACTAATAACCTAATTCCCTATAACCATTGGCTCTGATACCATCTTTTCTGTCACACCCCGACCACGTAGAACATACAAAACGTGGCGGAAATGTCGAGGAGTGTTGTAACAGAATTAATGTTTCAAATCCATGGCAATTGAAGTTTCGTTTTATTAATCAAAAGTGTTACAATGTCTTAATAAACAAGGAAGTACAAAATAATTAACTAGTCTTGTCTCGTTTTAAGTCACTAAGGCACAGGTCCGCCTAAGTATGTCTTGATAAGTCCTATGCTTCAGCTCCTGAAAACACATGTGAAAATAGGTACGTCAGCATAAAAATGCCGGTGAGATACATAGGTTTTGAGAAAATAGGATTCATGACTTATGTTTGAGAAAATGTTTAGTCATGAACCTTGTTATTTGCTTTATCTTGTAAATCATTTGAAAAACGATAAGATCTGATGATATGTATAAATAAGAGAATAATGTATGGTTAAATGAATAACCATTGTAAATTGAGTTTGTATTAGATAAATTGTTTGTAAAACAATGTCTTGTGAAAAGTATGTTATTTGTATAAAATATTCTATGTCTCAAACTGAAATGATTGAAATAACGTTACGACATGAAATACCATACAAACACTTATATATAGGAAGTACCAGCGGCGTATCCACCATGTTTGTATCATATTACATACGCTTCGTTACTTAATCACTTAATCAAACCAATCTACCAAAGTAATATGTTCATGTCTAATGTAAATCATGTAATAGGTATCCAATGTGATTTGTATAAATAAATGTAAGGTTAAACGAATAACCTTATAGTAGCATATTTAAAAGTATACTTTAGATTTGTAAGTAACATAATAACCTATGTTTTGGTTTCATAAATAACATATCAAAATATGCTTTGGATGTTTAACAAAATATATGTTGGTTTTGTACAATACCACACATGAGAGTATATCAAAATATACTTTAATAGTGTGATTTAAGAATTCATTCAGACCTGGTGCATCAAAATACACCTTTGAGACTATAGAAATACCACAAAGGCAATCCCTATTTGGATGGAGCAACAAATTGGTTTCAGACATTCCATGACAACAGGAATGGGGTGTCAAATCCTATAGCGCTATATCATACTAACAATCGGTCTGGTGAACATAAAATAAGTACAATTCAACAATTTATTTTATGTTCTTTGAGAAATCAATGTTTAAACCATAGATAGTCAATTAGTTTGTCAAAAGATAAGTAATAACTTGTATGATCAAATGTCAAAATGTAAGTATGTTATGAAATCAGATGTACTAAGTAATGCACACAATGGGCACACGTAGCATGAAATGTAATGTAAAATGATGTACCAAGTATGCTAAGTTAACATACGAAGCAGAAAAGTCATGTAAATCAATGTACTAATAGTGTACTAATGAACATAACCAGTATATAATGTGAAAACATGAAAGCATGAAAGTAACAAGTAGGCACATGTGTTCCACCCCAAAACAGTTTGGAAAACAGTAAAAGAGGGGTCTATGTACTCACTTGAGATTGCTCAGAAGTCCTAGGATAACCAGCAAGCAATGCTAGAGATCACGGAATCAAACGGCACCTAATATAGGTAACTATGTTAATAAACCGGACCTAAATCGGAAGACTGGGTAGCATGAGGGTTTGTAAACCAAATGAGTGTAGGAACTCATGTGATATGGTTTAACAAAGCCTACATACTAAATGAAACTTAACCTAAGTGTTTACGACCCATCGCGGCCCATTAAGGTAGCTTATGCTACTTTAACGCGTCGTGCGCGTGAAACGCGTTCGGAACGTCTAACTAGTCCTATGACAAGTGTTATATGCCTAGACATGTTACATAATCAGTTATGTGACAAAAGTTTAGGTTACATATGCTTAATTACCAATTATACATGAAAAGGGTATTCTGGTAATTTACCTAAGGCATATAAACTACCTATCATACAACTACTTAAACGATGCGACCATAAGGTATAACCTCGGAAGGTTATTCCCTATACACTATGGTCACCTAATGTATTTGGTCGGATCCTAATGATCGACCAAATGGGTCGGGTTCGAGGTATAAGCGATTCATCAGATCGCTTACCCTACGACCCTAGACAACGTGGTAATCAGTGGGCATAGTCCCAAGGGACTATGACCAACGTGATTACACTCACGTTGCGAAGTTCAAACGAACTTCGCATTGACCATTACTGGTCAATGCTGAAAGTCAAACAAAGTTTGACTTTCTGACTCGAAAAAGCAGTAAAATAAGGAAAAGAACGAAAGAATACTTACGAAGGGTCCCCGAATGCTAATCCCGATCCAAGAACTCAGGTATGAAACAATGGTTTCAACTTAGAGCTCTCAAAATCAGAATTCTTGTAAGAAATGAGGTTGGGGTGATGGGGTATTTATAGTAATACCCGAACCGTTAAGATCGTTTCATGGAATACGTGTCTTAATCGCAACCGTACAAGTGTCGGAATGTTATGGTGTCTAAATTGCCACTAACCATAGGGTATCAACATGTGGCAAAGGATTTGGGAGTGCAAAACAGCTGTAAACAGCTGTCGATACATCGAATCTGGTCCCGAAAATGCGAAAAATGAGTTTTCTGCATGTTTCTGCCCAGAATAGGCAGTCGCGTAGCGCGACGGGTAAGGGCACATGCAGTGGCGCTACGCCACTGCCCCCTTGTTTCAGCAAACTTTCAAAATTGGCAGAAATGGTCCCTGCACGTGTTTTAAGCGATTTTCGATGCGTTTGAACCCCGTTAACCTCATTTCAAGGCTCTAAAATGAAGTTAAAGTATAGGGAACTCAAAACATGCTCAAAAATATCTAGGATGTCGGTTCGTTTGGCCGTACGAACGCGATGTTCGCTTAATTACGATGGAATGCGCATAAGCGCGAAAAACGATCCAAATGACGCGACGAATGGATTTTTCTTATGGCGAACACTAAAATATAATATAGTCATGCTCACATAAATTTTTGGATGTCCGGATGTATTCAGAACGTAAGTTATGCGCGAAAATGCAAACTTGTGCACTTTTTGACACTTTTAGTCCCTGAATGACACAAAAGTTTATTTTAGCATACCGAACACCTCAAAGCCTATTTCTAAGCTATGTAAAGGATATTTATGGTATGTTTAACTTATGGTCATGTTCTGGAATGTCTGTTACAGTTCAAATTGGCATACTTTCGCAGTTTGTCAACTTTAGTCCCTGTAAGCGAATTAACTTGTTTTTGCCATACCAAAGCCTTTAAAACTTATTTCTAAGTTATGTAAAGGTTATTTAAGGTATGTTAAGCCTATTTCATTATTCCGGAGTGTTCGTTGGATTAAACTGGTTATATTTACGCATCAGAGCGCGTATAACCCTCCAGAATGTGATTTAAAGCTTAAAATCAAACAAGAGTTGATATGTGTAAAAGATACACAAAATTTTACAAATCCCAAGTATGAAATACAATATTTCATTGGTTTGGAATTTGTTTGACGGTTGAAGTGACACAGGTGTTACAAGTACACTATTAGTACATGATTTCATTACATTTTATGCTAGGTATGTCCATTGTGAACATACTTAGTACATTGTTTTACATCACATCACATGCTATGTATGTCCATTTAGTACATGCTTAGTACATTATTTTACATTGCATCTCTGTTGCATATGTTCCAGTAACATATGGACACATTGTTTTACAGCTCTACCTTGTATGTTTACTCTAGCATACTAGGTACATTATCTTCATAAAACATGCTTACATTTTGGTATGACATTTGGTTTGTTTAAACTATACTATACATTCATTAACACCGATCACGCCGCTCGGTAGTAGGTAGTGGTACCATAGGACTTGACAAATCCCATTCCTGAAATCTCGGGTTTGTTTGGACGTAAGGAATGACCGAATCTGAATACATATTCTTTTGATAACTCATTTTTACATAGTTATCCGACTGTCGCAAGGCTTGGATGTATGAATTTTTACAATACCGCATAAATGTTCATATTCAGTATAGTATGCATATATTTTACAAAACATAACTTTGATTTAAACCAAGTTTTACTTCAATACTTTGTTTTGTGCATTTCATCTATGGTTTAGTTGATGCATTTCACTAGCCATACATAAACATTTGTTACAAATTACTTGACTACTTTTGGACTATCAACATTTGACATGGTTTATAAAAGGACTTTTGACAATTGGTTTAAACATAGACATCTTATATTGGTGGTTTGGTTTGAGTAAGTGATTTAAGTAACGAGGCGTGTGTAATATGATACAAGCATGGTGGATACGCCGCTGGTACTTCCTATATATAAGTGATTGTATGGTATTACATATCGTTGCGTTATTTGAAATCATTTCAATTTAGACATATAACATTTTATACAAATAACATACTTTTCACAATACATTGTTTTACAAACAACTTAACTTATACAAACTCATTTTTACATGGTTATTCATTTAACCATGCATTATTCTCTTATTTATACGTATCATCTGAACTTATTGTTTTTCAAATGATTTACAAAGACAAAGCAAATTACAAGGTTCATGACTAAACATTTTCTTAAACAGATGTCATGAATCTTATTTTCACAAAACCTATGTACTCGCCGGCATTTTTATGCTGACGTACCTATTTTCACATGTGTTTCAGGAAATGAAGCATAGGATTGATCAAGATACACTTAGGCGGACATGGGCCTTAGTGACAATAAAAGATGCAAGACTAGTTATTTTGTTATGTTTCTTTGATTGTCAAGACATTGTAACTCTTTTAATCAATAAAACAATATTTCAATTTCCATGTGTTATGAAACAATGATTCTGTTACAACACTCCCCGACGTTTTCCGCCACGTATTGTTGTTCTACGTGGTCGGGGTGTGACAGAAAAGTTGGTATCAGAGCTCATGGTTATAGGGAATTAGGTTATTAGTAATACTTTGACCTAGTCTATAACCTTCTTAGGACCCTGACGCGAGTTTACTTGCGTTTAGTCATAAAACAATACTGTCACCTATCCTTAGGCGACAACCACAACAAGAACATAAATTTCAAAACCACTTTGAAAACTAATCATCTGTTCTAGGATGATTGATTACTAGGTTTTGAACCCTTTATTGTAAGGTTTTGAACCCTCTGTTATATGGTTTTGAACCCCTTTGAGTTTTTCAAAACCTCGTCAAGGTCTTGGGTTTTAAATAATGTGAACACGTGCAAACTGGAAGGGTGAATGCCTGTATTCTGGGTTTTCTGTCTAGGCAAGCACTTCGTATACATCTCATCAGACGCGAGACCAGTTGTGCTTACCTGGGAATTCTTGGGATGAGTGTTCACTTATAGGCGAGCATGTCTTCGCGATACATTATTTTTGACCCATTTACTTTGATTTGTCACCATCTCATTTGTTTGCCTTAGGAAACAAACAAATGATCACAATTTTCATTCGTTACCATTCTGTATTGATTATCCAATAACCTTTCACCTGTTTCTTCCTATGCCTTTCATTTGCTTCTAGAATGTCTCTTCCTCTCAGCACCGGTCAAATGTCCGAGCAGACAGCCAAATTCGCTCAACGAATAGGCGAAGTAGTCCTGAAGACTGTTGAATTAACTACTACCATGTATCGTCTCCAGGATGAAGCCACTCAAGAGTCACCAAGACAGGCAGGACCTAGTCAGGTGACAGCACCATCAGCCAAGAAACCAATCGAGGAATCAAAGACCATGGATGAACGATCTCCTAAGAAGTCAAAGAAGCGAAAGGCTTCTCAGAATTTCGCCGTGGTCGCTCACAATGATCAAGCCGTCCCCAACCAACCAGCTCAACCCCCTACTAGGAAGCCATACAATGGAACTGCACCCTTGTGCAACCAATGTAGCCTCCATCATCATGCTAGTGTGAAGTGCCGCAAATGCCAGATTTGTGGACTTATAGGTCATACAGCAAGGGTTTGCCCAACTGCAGCTGTACCAAATCAAGCTGATGACAATCCTGCTCAAGCTCGTTTCTCGCCGGGGTCTTGCTACAACTGTGGCGAGATGGGCCATTTCCGGAGGGATTGCCCAAAGCTTGCTAATGCAAATCTGACCCTCGGATGAGCATTTGACTGAACAAAGGATGTTGCTGTCTTATGCTTTTGTTCTTTTATTTTCTTGTAATGTGAAACAATCTGTTTTGTTTATAAATAAATTATTGTTCACAAATTCTGATGTACAATTGTAGTTACATATGTGTATGACTTTTCCTATGATACCTACATTAAGGAACTATATTCCTTACAAACTACTTTTGCGAATTTCCCATTCTTGCGTTTGTTCATGATTCCTTTGGAAAATTCTAAGTACTCGTTTCATTCTAGGAAACGAAGTAAAAGAAATAAATCGAAATTATGAGTAATCGTGCTTTTCACACATCTGTGCCTTTGAATTCTTGGATAGATAACTAAGAGTATTTTCAAATCTCATACCCATTACGTTATGATTTCTTCAACATGCATAACATAAGTTTTCAAAACAACCTACATGATTTCAAAACATCCTATACATAGTTCGAAAACATTTTTAATATAGTGTATTTACTTAAACATAACAAATGCACAAAGCTTTGTCTGTATTTTCAAAAATAACCTTCATGATTTCAAAATGTCTCATATAGCCTGAAAACAATATTAGTACAATATATTTTCTTATCAAGTGCATGATTTCAAAAGCATCATTCATGTTTTCCAAAAACCTTATACATAATTTCAAAATTCATTTCGCATGATTTTAAAACATTTTTATGAATATACCTACCTAATACAACTACTTTATGATTTCAAAGGTATTATATATAAGGTTTCAAAAACATTGAACACATTTTTAGAACCCCATGCATAGTATTGCAAAAAAAAAATATTTTTTCTCATGCATTGACTTAACCTTCAAATTTCGCTTCATATGTCGCCTTGGCATATCGAGCATCTCAACTTCATAAGCATTTCAACTTCATGTTTTGACTTAAGCACGTCCAGTGCAAGGTTTCAAAACATCTTCAACCTCTAAAATCCATATGGGATCTTTTTATCTTCACAATTAGATCCTTGTGGATAATTGTCATACAAATCAGAGTCCTTAATTGGATTCCTTATGTACCTAAATTCGAACATTTCGGTTCCTAATAATCGAAATCGAATTTTCTTTTTGAATCTTTCTATCTTTATAGTTAGATTATTGATAACGTTTAAAGTACCAAATGAAATCCACGGAATGGATTCCTAGTGTGCTTTAAATGCATGTACGCAATTAACAAGACAAATTAACAAACAATTTTGTGGTTATGTGACTATGTGTTTATTCATCTTATGTTTTCTTTTATGCATTTTGTGTTTTTATACTTTGGATATTTGTTATCCAAATCCTCGCAGGATCTTTCATATCTCCATATGAGGGATTCGTAGCAGGATAGTCAAAAGGTACTGCCTTAAATCCTTAATGGGCTTCTATATAATAGTTAAGACACTTGGATTATATAGTACCACTCCATGTTTCATAAGAGACCCTTTTAGAGGTCTAGTAAAAAAGATTGATTCACAATCTGGTTAAAGGACGACATCTAGTGATCTAGCTGAACAGACTCCTTGATAGTCTATTTAGATCATTTATTGACTTAATTAAAAGGACTCTATGGCGGTCTAGTCACACTCATCACAGGTTTGTTCATTTGGTTTTACACTACACATTATAAAATAGACTGTGTGAACTGTGCAAGGAATTGTCTAATTAAGGACGCGTACATAATTATGAAATTTAGTGCACAGAAACCCAGTAAGATTTATTATGTGTAAGAACCGATAGCGACAACAATAACAAAATGAGAACGATGTAATGGAGGTACGGTGGACGCACCAATGACGCTTCATATACTTGTATATAAGTGTCCCTCTTACATTGCAAGCATAATGTTATTAAGGTTACTAGAAGTTCAAAACCCTAGCCAATATTGTTCGATCTTTTCAACTTCATGTTTTAAACTCTCACAAGTTTCCTCTAAATAAATTTCGGGACGAAATTTCCTAAAGTAGGGGAGACTGTAACACCTGTGCCTCCACGGCCATCAAACAAATACCGAACCAATGAAATATTATATTTCATACTTGGGATTTGTAAAAATATGTGTATCATTTGCACATATCAATTTTTGTTCAATTCCAAACTCTAAATCGCTTTCTGGAAGGTTATACGCGCACCGATGCGTAAATATAGCCAGTTTAATGCAAAAAACACTCCGGAATAGTGACATAGGCTTAACATACCTTAAATAACCTTTACATAACTTATAAATAAGTTTTGAAGGCTTTGGTATGGCAAAAACAAGTTAATTCGCTTACAGGGACTAAACTTAACAAACTGCGAAAGTATGCCAATTTGAACTGTAACAGACATTCCGGAACATAACCATAAGTTAAACACACCTTAAATATCCTTTATATAGCTTAGAAATAGGCTTTGAGGGGTTCGGTGTGCTAAAATAAACTTTTGGCTCATTCAGGTACTAAAAGCGTCAAAAAGTGCACAAGTTTGCATTTTCGTGCATAACTTACGTTCTGAATACATCCGGACATCCAAAAATTTATGTAAGCACTAAAATATTTTATTTTAGTGTTTGGCATAAGAAAAATCCATTCGTCACGCCATTTGGATCATTTTTCGCGCTTATGCGCATTCCGTCGTAATTAACCGAACAACGTAACCGTACGGCTAAACGAACCGACACCCGAGATATTTTTGAACACATTTTAAGTTACCTATACTTTAACTTCATTTTAGAGCTTTGAAATGGGGTTAACAGGGCTTAAACGTGTCAAAAAAAACGCATCGAAAACCAAGTTTTGAGGTTGCAGGGACTGAAACTGTAAATCTGCCAAACTAGGTCCGTAAACAGGGGCCAGATGCAGCAAAACGATTTTTTTTCATCTTTTAACAGCCCTTAACACTCTCCAAAGGTCAAGTTCCAAGTGTCAAACTCTTATGGTGAGTGGCCTTTTTGGGTACCATAAGGTTCCGACACATGTACGGATGAGATTAAGGCACGTATTTCGACAAACGATCCTAATGGTGGACCATTCACTATAAATACCCCTTGCCATCCAACCTCTAAACTCACTAGAATCTGATCTCAAATGCTCTAAGTTGAGACCTTTGTTTCATACCTGAGCTATTTTGATCTAGATTAGCATTCGGGGACCCTACGTGAGTATTCTTTCGTTCTTTTATTGCTTTTCGAGTCTGAAAGTCAAACTTTGTTTGACTTTCTGCATTGACCAGCTTATGGTCAATGCGAAGTTCTTTGAACTTCGCAACGTGATTGTAATCACGATGGTTATAGTCCTTTGTGACTATACCTACTGATTACCACGTTATCTAGGCTCAGTGACGAGCCGTAGTTTCGGTCAGAATACGTATTCTTGCGTATTTTGTAACCAAACTAGTTATGGGTATCAAAACCGTTTGTTTTGATACCAAACCTGTTTTCTAAACTTAGTTAAGCATGTTTTAACATGCTTAGCTCGTCACTTTTAGTTTAGTGCTTATATAGGGTCGTAAGGTAAGCGATTTAAACAATCGCTTATACTTTCGAACCCGACCCGTTTGGTCGATCATTAGGATCCGACCAAGCACATTAGGTGACCATAGTATATAGGGAATAACCTTCCGAGGTTATACCTTATGGTCGCTTCGTTTAAGTAGTTGTATGATAGGTAGCTTATATGCCTTAGGTAAATTACCAAAATGCCCTTTTGACGCCAAAATTCATTTTAAGCATATGTAACATAACTTTTGACATCTAAACTGATTTGACAACAATATTAGACATGTTAAGGCATATGTTACTTGTCATAGGACTAGTTAGGCGGTCCGAACGCGTTTTACGCGAACGACGCGTTAAAGTAGCATAAGCTACCTAAACGGGTCGTAATGGGTCGTAAGCACTTAGGTTAGGTTTCATTTAGTATGTAGGCTTTGTTAAACCATACTACATGAGTTCCCATACTCATTTGGTTTACGAGCCCTCATTCTATCCGATCTTCCGATTTAGGTCCGGTTTATTAATGTAGTTACCTATATTAGGTGCCGTTTGATATTCCGAGATCTCTAGCATTGCTTGGTGGTTATCTTAGGACTTCTGAGCAATCTCAAGTGAGTACATAGACCCCTCTTTTACTGTTTTCCAAACGTTTTGGGGTGGAACACATGTGCCTACTTGTTACTTTCATGCTTTCCATGTTTTCACATTATATACATGTTATGTTCATTAGTACACTATTAGTACATGATTTCATTACATTTTATGCTATGTATGTCCATTGTGTGCATACTTAGTACATTGTTTTACATCACATCACATCACATGCTATGTATGTCCATTTAGTACATGCTTAGTACATTATTTTACATTGCATCTCTGTTGCATATGTTCCAGTAACATATGGACACATTGTTTTACAGCTCTACCTTGTATGTTTACTCTAGCATACTAGGTACATTATCTTCATAAAACATGCTTACATTTTGGTATGACATTTGGTTTGTTTAAACTATACTATACATTCATTAACACCGATCACGCCGCTCGGTAGTAGGTAGTGGTACCATAGGATTTGACAAATCCCATTCCTGAAATCTCGGGTTTGTTTGGACGTAAGGAATGACCGAATCTGAATACATATTCTTTTGATAACTCATTTTTACATAGTTATCCGACTGTCGCAAGTCTTGGATGTATGAATTTTTACAATACCGCATAAATGTTCATATTCAGTATAGTATGCATATATTTTACAAAACATAACTTTGATTTAAACCAAGTTTTACTTCAATACTTTGTTTTGTGCATTTCATCTATGGTTTAGTTGATGCATTTCACTAGCCATACATAAACATTTGTTACACATTACTTGAGTACTTTTGGACTATCAACATTTGACATGGTTTATAAAAGGACTTTTGACAATTGGTTTAAACATAGACATCTTATATTGGTGGTTTGGTTTGAGTAAGTGATTTAAGTAACGAGGCGTGTGTAATATGATACAAGCATAGTGGATACGCCGCTGGTACTTCCTATATATAAGTGATTGTATGGTATTACATATCGTTGCGTTATTTGAAATTATTTCAATTTAGACATATAACATTTTATACAAATAACATACTTTTCACAATACATTGTTTTACAAACAACTTAACTTATACAAACTCATTTTTACATGGTTATTCATTTAACCATGCATTATTCTCTTATTTATACGTATCATCTGAACTTATTGTTTTTCAAATGATTTACAAAGACAAAGCAAATTACAAGGTTCATGACTAAACATTTTCTTAAACAGATGTCATGAATCTTATTTTCACAAAACCTATGTACTCGCCGGCATTTTTATGCTGACGTACCTATTTTCACATGTGTTTCAGGAAATGAAGCATAAGATTGATCAAAATACACTTAGGCGGACATGGGCCTTAGTGACAATAAAAGATGCAAGACTAGTTATTTTGTTATGTTTCTTTGATTTTCAAGACATTGTAACTCTTTTAATCAATAAAACAATATTTCAATTTCCATGTGTTATGAAACAATGATTCTGTTACAACACTCCCCGACGTTTTCCGCCACGTATTATTGTTCTACGTGGTCGGGGTGTGACATGGAACATTGTGGTCCGAACAGAGGGAAAAGAAAAGGTTAAGGAGATAAAGTGGGAGGAGTTTATTCATAAGTTTCTTGCTAAGTATTGTCCTCCCAGTGAGACTGAGCAACTGGAAGTGGAATTCTTTCAGTTAAAAATGGGAAATAAAACCTATCGAGAGTATGTTTCTCATTTCAACGACATATCTCGAATGGTTTCTTATTTAGCATTGACTGAGGAAGAACTAATCAATAGGTTAATTTGGGTCTACCCTTTGAAATGAGGGTGTTTATCAAATCCAAATCCCCCAAGACTTTTGAAGAAACTGTTGAGGCTGGCGCCGTCATGGCTGCCGAGATGATTCTGTGGCAGGCCGAATCTCCCACACCAAAAAGGAAGTGGGAAGAAAGAAAGGGGGACCCCCGGAATAACAACTTTAAAAGGCCTAAAACATTTCCTCAATGTCAAATTTGCAAACGCTTTCATACGGGGGAATGTCGTTTTCCTTGTCCAAATTGTAAAAAGACGGGTCATGCTCTTCAAGAATGCAAGGAAAAGAAGAAGTGTTTCGAATGTGGAGACCCTAACCACATGAGATTCGAATGTCCCGAACTCAAAAGAAATAATAAGACACAACCAAATCAGCCAAAAGGGCGTGCATTTGTACTCACCACGGAAGAAGCCAAGACCAATACAGACGTTATCACGGGTATGTATCTTGTAAATGATGTATATGCGCGTGTGTTATTTGATACCGGTGCAAATAGAAGTCTAGTGTCGGCTACCTTTAGACCTTACTTGAACCAGGCGTCCCAAAACCTAGATCATTCCCTTACAGTAGAAATGGCTGATGGAAGTCAAAGAGAGATAGTTGACATTGTTAAGAATTGTAAAATAAGCTTAAACAACCATGTTATCCCTATATACCTAATGCCTATGGAACTTGGATAATTCGACATAGTCATAGGAATGGACTGGTTAACACCATATCATGCGGAAGTTATATGTGATAAAAGGATCGTCCGACTCCGATTACCCAACGGCAAACAGCTAACTGTATCGGGAGACCGCACTGACAAGACTAAGGACCTTATCACGATAGCAAAAGCACATAAATGCCTAAGGAAAGGGTATGTTGGCTTTTTAGCTTATGTCGTAAACACTACAGAAAAGTAGAAGGTCGAGGACGTACCAGTAGTACGAGAATACCCCGAAGTGTTTCCCGATGAGCTCCCGGGACTACCATCGGATAGACAGGTTGAGTTTCGCATTGACCTAGTTCCCGGTACATTACCGATTGCTAAGTCGCCGTACAGACTAGCCCCGACAGAAATGCAAGAACTCAAGAATGTCACACCCCTTTCTAAGGCGGAAGCACGAGGTGTGATCATGAAAGGTTCTCATTGCAACGAAAGGTAAACATACTACATGCTCGTAAAAATAACATCAAATACCAAACATTCCATAATTTGAAAACATAAGTTTAGCGTTTACATCATGAGATAGCATGAAACATTGTCTTGAAAGTTTACAACTTTATTAAAAGATAAACATAAGCGACATCCACAAGCATGAGTAAGACCGCGCGCACATCCACTTTAGTTACCTGAAATACGTGTAAGTTTTGAAAAACGTCAACATAATGTTGGTGTGAATTCATGCAGTTCTTGTAATGTATGTTTGTATACTTTGTATGAAAAACATGGTATGTATCTTGTATAAATCACGTATTCTTGTATAAATCATGTATTTCTGTATGTATCAAGTGTTAATGGGTTGCAAGGCCATTAACATGTGACATGACATAGGAAGTCACCAAACCATAGGCATTTTCTAGTAGTCGATTCACGACTGAGACACAAAAACACTACTCGGTACTAGTTGTCTCCAAGAGTGGGGCTGCCCTGAAACCCATTAGATCTAACCTTTTGTTCTGCGGTCTAAGTATGTACACGATTAATGGTGCTTATGGTACCCTATTCGTGACACGATTTCTTGTATTCAATTCTTGGCACTAGTTTTCACCAAGAGTGCTTCTTGTTTTAGTACACATCATACCATTTTGTAAACATTGAAGTATTTGTAACATGTATTTCACCCCCGAAGTTATAAAACTGAAAACAGTTAAAAGAAAAGGGGCAGCATGAACTCACAACTTTGCGTTCCTTGCGTCTTAAACTTCACCGGGTTTTGCTTATAATGCGTCGTGACCTAAACGTGTTTTATTATCGTTAGTCACTAGACTTGTATCGCACAAGCACAAGTCACTATCTTTTGTATATGTATTCTTGTGTTAAAAATACTTTATATTTTTAACTAAATGTCTTACTTATATTATTTTCTCAAAAATAAACATAAGTTTCTTGTATTTTGCACCCGAATTATGTATCTTGTATGTCGTATGTGTATTTTTGTGTTTTTACTTCTCAAGAGTATTTAGTGTATTTTCAAGTCCTAATACACTATCAAGTATAATACATACTACATACATTTAGCATAACATTTTGTGATCAACAAATATATATATTTTTCTCCAAAAATATACATACTTAATATCAATTTTATTCTTGAAGAAATCATCATTTCTTAACACAAAAATTAGGGAAACCTTGGTAAATGCTTTTAGGTACATTTTTAGGGAATAAGTGCCTCAGAACTTATATTTTTCTAAGTGTCAAAATTTATAGAAATTTTGACAGAGTTTCCCCTAAAAATGGAGGTTTCCCATGTTTTCAAAACATGTGTTTATTTTCTTTTAAAATCATCATCAATCAACTTCAACAACTATCATCAACAACATACGCTAATTTCCTTATTTCATGAACTTGAAAATTTTATAAAAATGTGTAGTAACTTACTAGTGTATTTAGTAAGTCTTGTTACCTCTTTAAAGTGTGATTGCTTCTTTAGAAATTTCATTTTTAAAGAATATGATTCTTTACAACTTATGTTCATGTTTTCCAAAAATGTTACTTCTTGTATTTTTCTTGTTACACCTGTGTATCTTTACTTTATTAACCACCAAAAATAAGGTTTATTTGTTTAAGAACCAAGATTAAGTAAAACTTGTATTTTTAACTTGCTTCTTTTGAAAAACCACTCATGGATATTTAGATCTACATGTTTATCATCTTACTTTGATCTTTATTTTTAGGAAAACATAGTGTTCTTTCAAGTTCATGATCTTTTTGTGGATGATTCATAATCTTTAACATGTTCATCCCCTTATCTTGCTAGATTATGTTTTTAATCATGATCTAGCAAGATTGTATGATGATCTACATCATTTCTACCAACAACCAATAACCAACAAGCATAACAATTCATGTACATCAAGTTTTCTTCATATTTAAAGCTTATGTTCAAGTTTACTTCTTATGATTCATTAGTGTTCTTGATGTTTTTGAACATGATTCATCATTAACCACTTAGAATAGATGTAAAATAGCAAGATCAAAGTTCTTACCACTAGCACAAGGCTAGGGATGATCAAGTGAAGAAAACAAGTGGTTAATAGCAAACGAAGAAGGTTCTTGAACTTCCGAAAGCTCCTAGCTTCCTTATGCACCTTCTAACACCTTGAGGAAAGCTTGGAATTGGATGATCTTGGGTTGATGATGGTGGTGGTGCTTGGTGGTTCTCGGCCGAGGGTGTAGAGAGGAGGAGGGAGAAAGTGTGTGTGTTTTGATGGGTGTAGCAAATGAAGTTATGGTCATGTGGGTATTCTTATAATCCAATTCTAGTCCTTAACCTTTGTATAATATGTTCACAATATGGAAACAAGATCCAATAAAATATTCAATTAAAATCCCATGTGGGATTATGTCTCCCAACCGTCCAACATTAGGGGGGGGGGGGGGTAAGTGTAACATTCCAATTGTAAGTTGCATGATCTAGTTAGGTTTTAATGGTACTAGTTGGGTATTTTTATGTATTTAGTATTTATGAGATGTAATATGATGTTCAGTGACCATAACTAGCTTTGAAATACTAAAACAGTGCTTCTAGTAAAAATTTGATGTTTTGGGTAGTGTCCGGTTGTTCGGTGAGATACCGGTTCGTTAAAGTGCTAAATTGCACCGGTTAGTGTCCTTTAAGTACCCTTTTGTAACCCTTTCAATTCCCGACACTTAGGGAAGTATTCTAGATGATAAAATGAAATTTCTGCATGATATTTATATGTTTAAAAGCTGATTTGAGCTGAATTTATTAAAATTCTGCACTTAAAGTGCATTTCGGGTGCTTTTTGGTGCGTATTTTAGCTTCCGTAATGTCTATATATATGTACTCTTGGGTTTTAATGTATTCTTGTTGTTGGACCTACACCTAGGCTCCAATTTTATTGTCTGACTGCTTTCTGCAGAATTGTTGACACAATGTGTCTTACCGGTGAGTTTACTAGTATTTCTGACGCAACGCAGTTCATTATTGCATAATGTAATTCTTGTAGTATAAAACGTGCATGAATTCACTTGTATTGTATGAAATCAGATAATGTTGACATTAAAGCACATAACTGTAATCATCAAGAAATAATTAAAGTGTACGGAAGTTACCGGTTTGGTGCCAGTTATCACAAAGAAGCAACTACAAGAGTTGCTTGAAAAGGGGTTTATCCAACCTAGTTCGTCGCCATGGGGAGCACCCATCTTGTTTGTCAAGAAGAAAGATGGGACGATGCGCATGTGCATCGATTATAGAGACTTGAATAAAGCCACTATAAAGAATAAATACCCTTTACCCAGGACCGATGACTTATTTGATCAATTACAAGGGGCAAGCTATTTCTCTAAAATAGACTTGAGGTCTGGATACCACCAAGTGAAAGTTGCACTAGAAGACATACCTAAGACTGCCTTCAGGACTAGGTATGGTCATTATGAATTTTTGGTAATGCCATTTGGATTAACCAACGCACCTGCAGTGTTCATGGACCTCATGAACATGGTTTGTAAACCTTACCTCGATAAGTTTGTAATCGTTTTCATTGACGATATCCTTATCTACTCTAAGAATGAGGTAGAACATGAACAACACCTGGGAGCAGTCCTTGAATTGCTCAAGAAAGAAAAACTCTATGCAAAGTTCTCTAAGTGTGAATTTTGGACACGTGAGGTGCAATTCCTAGGCCACGTGATAAATGAACATGGAATACAAGTTGACCCTGTAAAGATCGAGGCCATCAAGAAATGGGAAGTACCGAAGAATCCCACTGAAATCAGAAGATTTCTGGGGTTAGCAGGATACTATATAAGGTTTATTCAAGACTTCTCAAAGATTGCAACACCATTAACCACACTAACCCAGAAAGCCTCTAAGTTTAATTGGGGACCTAAACAAGAAGAAGCCTTTAACATGATAAAGCATAAGTTATGTAGCGCCCCAATACTGTCACTTCCTGAAGGAACGAAAGATTTTGTCGTCTACTGTGATGCATCTCACTATGGTATGGGATGTGTACTCATGCAAAGAGGCAAAGTGATTGCCTACGCCTCTAGACAGTTGAAGATTCATGAACGGAACTACACAACCCATGATTTGGAACTTGGTACCGTAGTGTTCGCATTGAAAATTTGGAGGCACTATCTTTACGGTACAAAGTGCACTATCTATAGTGACCATAAAAGTTTAAAACATATATTTGAGCAGAAGGAGCTCAATATGTGTCAGAGACGATGGATGGAGTTATTAAGTGATTACGACTGTGAGATCCAATACCATCCAGGTAAGGCAAACATAATAGCAAATGCTCTAAGTAGAAAAGAGAAACCTCAACGAATTAGAATTCATGCAACCAGAATAGAGGTTAAAACTAGTCTCTTAGATCAAGTTAAGAATATACAACAAGAAGCCTTAAAAGAGAATCATATTGTAAAAGAAAGAATGATTGGGAGACTGAAGCTACTGACAATGAGAAATGATAATATCCTTAGGTTCAACAATAAGATATGGGTTCCTAATTTTGGAGGACTGCATGATACAATCTTAGAGGAAGCTCATAAGTCTAAGTATTCCATTCACCCTGGCAGTGACAAGATGTATAAGGATTTAAGGAGAGATTATTGGTGGTCGGGAATGAAGCGATCTATTGCCCATTATGTGGAAAAGTGCCTTACATGCCTAAAAAGGCAGAACATAAAAAACCCTCTGGATACTTGCAACAACCAGAGATTCCAGAATGGAAATGGGAGAAAATCACCATGGATTTTATCACGAAGCTCCCAAGGTCAAGTCACGGTTATGATACTATTTGGGTAATAGTGGACAGACTGACCAAGTCTGCACACTTCATGCCAATTCGTGAGGACTATAAGATGAACAAGCTAGCTCTAATTTACATCAAAGAAATAGTCTCATGACATGGGGTGCCTGTATCGATCATATCAGACAGAGATAGTTGTTTCACATCTAAATTCTGGCAAAGTTTCCAACAAGAGTTGGGAACCAAGCTTAATCTAAGCACTGCATATCATCCTCAGACGGATGGGCAGAGTGAATGGACTATTTAGACATTAGAAGATATGCTTCGGGCTTGTGTAATTGATTTTGGTGGAAGTTGGGACACTCATCTACCACTCATCGAATTCGCCTACAATAATAGCTATCACACCAGCATCAAAGCTGCACCTTATGAAGCTTTATACGGAAGAAGGTGCCGAACTCCTATCTGTTGGACGGAAGTAGGGGAAAGTCAACTATCAGGACCATAAATCATTGTGGAGACCACAGAAAAGATCCAACAAATAAAAGAAAGGATGAAAAGTGCTCAAGATCAACAAAAGAGTTATGCAGATAAGAGGCGTAAACCCCTAGAGTTCCAACTAGGGGATAAAGTAATGCTTAAGGTATCGCCTCTGAAAGGAGTGATTCAGTTTGGAAAGAGAGGAAAGTTGAAACCCCGATACATTGGGCCATTTGAAGTAACAAGCAAAGTAGGACCAGTGGCTTATCGGCTAAAACTTCCTGAACAGCTGGCAGGAATACATAATACTTTTCATGTATCAAATTTAAGGAAGTGCCTAGTGGACGAAGCCCAACAAATACCCTTGGAAGACGTACAGGTTGACGAAAAACTCAACTTCATTGAAGAACCACTACAAATCGAAGATAGGAAGGTTAAAAGTTACGCAAGAAGGAAATCCCGTTAGTCAAAGTCAAGTGGAACGCACGTCATGGATCCAACTTTACATGGGAATTAGAAAACATAATGAAAGATAAGTACCCTCATCTTTTTAAGTGATGACAAATTTCGAGGATGAAATTTTTGTAAGGAGGGAAGGATGTAATACCCCGAACCTTAATGTACTGGTTATAAACGTATGAATTATGTAATTTATATTTCATATGTTGTTAAACGAGTAAGAAGATTGTGTGAAAGGTGAAATATCTTGACAAGCCTTGGCTAATATAGGAGACCGTTTAATATTAATAATTAAATGTATTATTTTTTACCTTACTCCGTTTTTAATGAAACTTAGGTTAAAACATAGATAAAAATATGCTCGTTCTAATGACATATTCATCGTTTTATAAAACGTCATATTGTAAAAGTTATACGAGAAAAACAAGTGAAACAGCTGAATTAATATATATAAGCAAGCAAGCTAGCAGGTCAAGCAGGCAGGTAGGCATGTCAATTGTATCCCAAATCGACCCAGAAAGGTTTTGAGGTGCTTGCTTGCTTCCTTTAAATAAGAGTCTCAGTAGTTTGTTTAGGTACCAGTTTCTTTAACGGGAATGCTCTAGTATAGAGAATCCTGAGTATACGATACCCCATTGGGTATTGTTAGTAGTCGTTTTTGGAGTGCGAGTAGAAGCAGGAGTAGGGAAACTCTACATCAACGTATCGTAGATAGTTTTACGGTATGCTTTCGTTTACGTCTATGTTTAGTTATTTATTATTTAATTTTAGTAGTTAATAGGAGTATTATTATTAGTAGTAATATTATTATTAGTAGTAGTAATGTTAGTATTAATTTTAGGTACTAGGGTTATTGTCAGGGGCGGGTATTGGGTAGCCTAGCCTTAGTTAAGCATAGACTGATCAACCATGCTTAAACAAGGCAGCGCTAACCAATATCCAACCATGATAATGACTAGTTAGGTGTACTATTACCTAACCTAGGATTATGTAATTGTGTCAGGACCTTGAGACATAACCCAGTCGTGCTAGCGGCTGTTAAGCAATTGCTAATCAGGTGAGTCATCATACTTGTCTTTTAAACTGTGATAGTATACTCGCCCATAACTGGTAATATGAGAATGCTGCAGTATGCATGTGTCAGTAGGGGTATATGGGATCCTATTATGATTAATGAGGTGTGTCACTCTGGGAAGGGTAATAAGGTGTTGTATCCACAGGCACTTCGTGCTTATAAGGTCCAGCGACACACACTCATACCTATGTGACGGCCGTAGGGGGACACAGCTGGAGGACCAGCATGTCTCTTGTACGGTGGTTTGTGACAAGTCAAATGTGACCTATAAGGTTCAATGAGGCCCAACCTGACTATAACGTGGTCACATGCCCATATTATGTATGCATATAATGTAAACTGTGGTCTGTCTTTATAAAAATTGTATAGTATGAGCTCACCAGTATATATCTGACGTCGTTTTGAGTATACTTATCTCAGGTGAGTCATGAGGAAAGCTATAGGAACTACTTGACAGTTGTGGAGTTTTAAAAGATCAAGGAATTCTTAGTTGCCAAAAGTTTGTAAATAAATAAAGTGTTGTACTCAGACTATTATAAGTTTTAATGAAAGTTTAGTTTGTTTCCGCTGTAAGTGTATCAATTGTGCATAATCACCCGGGTTACGGGGTGGGTGTTACATGGCCCAATAACATTAAAACATGGGCAAGGCCCAATGACATTAAAACATGGGTAAGGCCCAATAACATTAAAACATGGGCAAGGGCCCAATGACATAAATACATGGGCAGAGGCCCAATGACATAAAAACATGGACCAAGGCCCAATAACATAAAGACATGGACAAGGCCCAATAACATTAAAACATGGGCAAGGCCCAATAACATTAAGACATGGGCAAAGGCCCAATGACATAAAAGACATGGGAAGGACCCAATAACATAAATGACATGGGCTAGGCCCAATGACACGCGTGCAAGGCATGAGAACATGTGAAGGGTGAGGCCCGTTCACACATGTTCAATACAAAGAAAATATATATACCATTGTGAAGGAAATATATATATATAACAATCGAACGAACAATCTACCAACACTCTAAAATACAAAGTTGTTCCAAAGATGACAAGTGAAAACATAATAAGAATTCAAGATAAACAACTTGTACGAGGTCCGATAAGACCTAAGTGTCTAATAAAATTACTACACATGTAGGTTACTCACGCGTATGGACGCTCAATCTCAGTATTACAATACACGGAACGCAAATATGTGAGTTCATGTCCCTCCTTTCAATGATTTCAATGATTTGTTTGTAAAGCAATCGAGGGGAAATACATGTCTTAACAAACGGTGTGTTAGCTATGGGTTTAGATGATAACATGATCAATATGCGTAAGTAGGATGATGACATTAGTAACCATTAATCACTTAGTGACCAAGGTGCAAAAGGTATAGATCTATCGAGCTTGAGGCGCGCTACACTCCAGGTTGGTATACCCTTAGGAGTGCTTTTGTGATCCCTATGATGTCAAAGTTGTCTCGGGTTGGTTACTTACTTATGGCACATATGTCATGGTGCAAGCTACACAATGATAAATCCTTAAACTCCATGAATGCTAATTACATACCATGATTTCATTAGAAGATAACACTTATGAGATTTCACATGATAACAATAACTGCATGAACTCGCTTAACTTTTGTTGACTTTTTAAACTACATGTATTTCAGGAAACAAGGCTTGAGCCGGTGACACACTACGGGAAACGGGAATAACAATGACAATGATTGCCGCTTTTGGAGGATTTGTCTTCTATATCCCAACTTCGTATGGGTATGTGGTGGACACAACCTCAATAGGTTTTATGTCAAAGACAATCTTTTGTGAAGTGTAATATAACTTAAAATCTATGTGTTGGAAAACTTGTAAACTTTTGTTGAAATCAGTATATCTATGGCATCGTTGGTTTATATTGTTTACACATTTGGATGCAATGATTACCTTTCTTACGTCACACACAATACGCTTCCGCTACTAGCAGGGTGTGACAAACAACTATTCCTAATTATGCCTTCAACAGCTCAACACAACTTAGCCAGCCACGAAACAGTTTTCCTTTAGCTCCACAAGGGGGGCACTCCAGCAGGGTCCACACAAGCGTGTTTCCTACCTGCCCAACCGAACGCAAGAACATCTGTTGGTCGAAGAGTAGACCTCCTCTCAAGCGGGTCTGTCCGAAAATTCGCAATGGCCTCTTTTGTGATTTACACGGTCTGTCGGGGTGTTATACAAATTTGTGATTTACATTTTTTTATATTTAAGCCGTGTAGTACACAAGTTTCTAACCTAGTTATTTATAAACCAATACTAAGTCTTATTTATCTTCATCGAAAAGTATAGTCTTGCCCAATATTTAGGTAGTGTTTGGTATGCAGGAATGGGAGGTGGAATGGAATGAACTGTTGCGAGGGAATGAAAAAAAGTGTGTTTGGTTGGTCAACGTAATGGAATCACCCATTACATAAATCATTCCATTCCCTCAAATTCATTCGATCCACTCCCCCTGTTTTTTTTTCCATTCCATTCCCTCTCTCAACCTATGTCACAAACACCGCCCATCACCTCCACCATATACCACCACCACCTGCAGTCGTCACCACCTGCCACCAACCTACGCTGACCACCACCACCGTCCTTCGCCGCCACCGCCGCCCGCCACCACTACCATCGCTGCCACCCGCCATCGCAAACCACCGCCACTCCGACCACTACCGCTACCCTCCGCTGACCACCACCACCATCCTCCGCTGCCACCACCCGCTACCGTCGACCACCACCACCTATCGTCGTCCTCGCCACCACCACCCGTCGCCACCACCATCGACCACTATCGCCACCAGCCGCCACCACCACCGACCACCACCACCCTCCGCCGGCCACCACCACCGTCATCCACGGCCACCTCCCGCTACCGTTGACCACCACCACCCACCGTCGTCGTCGCCACCACCATCAACCACCATCGCCGCCACCCGTAACCACCGACAACCGCCACCCTGACCACTACCGCCGACCACCACCACCATCCTCCGTGGCCACCACCCGCTACCATCGACCACCACCACCCACCGTCGTCGCCACCACCATAGCTGCCACCTGCCACCGCAGACCACCGCCAATCCCGACCATCGCTACCGCTAACAACCGCCACCCACCACCGCTACCACCGACCACCGCCACCCATCGCTGCCACTGTCACTAGCCGCCACAGATCACCGCCACCACCGATCGCCGATTTAATTCATTCCTCTTTTTTTACCTACCAAACAACACAAGATAATGATTTATTTCTTTCCTGCATGGTAACCAAACAAGACTATGGAATGTAATGATCCATTTCATTCTTTTTTCCATTCCATTACTTCATCCATTCCATTTCTTCGTCTATTCCATTACGCCATATCAAACAGAGTATTAGAGAGAGTGTTTGGAATTGAGTTTGGTTAATAAGTCAATAAGTTATTTACAAAAGACAGGATTTAGGGTGTTTTTTCAAATAACTTATTGGCTTCAATAAATTAACAAGTCATTTCCAAACTCAATCCCTAACACCTCTTAAAGTTGATTTAACAACCGTCACGTATGGTTGATAAGTTATTTTTTAAGTTAAACACACTAAAACTAAACTTTAGTGTATATACTTGATGCAATAATTGTGATGACATGATATATATTTGAATTTGGATAATTTATAACCCAACCAACTCTTTTTGGATTTAAATTTATAAAACACTTATCCACATATAAAGCATTATTCTTCATTTAAATATAAAATAAAGATATTATTCTTTACCCGAGTACAAAACAAAGAATGATACTCATTCTTTGCTTTGCTTCTTGAGCTATGTACATTTGGAATAAAGCTAGTCTTCACCCACTATAAAACGAACTAATAATAACATTCTAATCATATGTTATATGATTATCATGAGTCACCAAGCTACAAACGTATTTATTCTTCATTTTCACAATGCAAAACTTCAACTGTGTGTGTAAAAGGTGTGACTGACAAATTGACTGCACCACCGTTATTACTACAAGTGTATCATGTCGTAATGCAATTGCTTCCTCTATAAGTTTTGTGAAGAAATGCTAATAACCTTACAATTCCAAAGTTGGGTGATGGATTGTATTTTGCTCACCAAATGTGGCAGTAGATCGATTCCACAATTGCATGTTGAACAACGATAACAAAGGTCATCTCAATTTGAGACAAGCGCGACGCTTCTAATCATTTGTTATTTTTCAAAGATAAGAGTATGAGAAGGGTGACCTTGGAGTTGTAAGATTGTTGGGATTCTTAACAGATTTATAAAGGGAGTAATTACATGACGACATGCTACACTTGTAGTAATAACGGTGGTATAGTCAACTCGTCTGTCACACCGTTTACATATGTTGTTGAAGTAGTGCCTCATGAAAATGAAGAATAAATATGTCTGTACCTGGTCATTGATGATAATTTTTACAATATATGTGACTTAGAATGTGATTCTCACTTCAACTTTATTTTAAATATCTGTAGTTCATGATGGAAAGCCAAAGAATGACTAAATGAGTATGATTCTTTGTTTTATATACAGGATTCTTTGTTCTATGTAGGTAAATAATTATATTTTTGTTTTATATTATATAAAGAATAATGCTATGGATAAATATATATATATAAGCTGGATGTATATGTGTGTGAGTGTGTTTTGTCTTGTAGTGGATCGTCCAAATCGTCCACAAGTGGACGAGGAGGACGCTAGAGGGGGACGCTGGAGTGGGGCGAAATGGCTGGAGGAGCGGTGCCGGTGGGGGACGGTCCAAAACCGATCCCATACCGAGCAGCCTAATACGCACCGAATGTTCAAGACCAGTTACAAAAATGTCATTTACAAATGCTCCATAACTAAGAAATCATGTGGGCCACTCCAAAGGAATCCCCTATTCATTTGAAATGCATGATAGAATACCAAACTTAGAATTTTATCCAGTCAAATGATCAAACCGATGACCCGTTGTTGGAAGGTTGACGACGTGAAGATTCTATGCCATTATTAATATCTTTTACTCCGTTCGGGTCATTTCGTTACCAGTAAGGTTCCGCAAATAGTTGTAGTTTATGACAAAAAAAAAATTATTCTTAGCAAAACCCGATTCGTTACGGTATTTGTACTCTATATTATAGTTTACGATAAAAAAAAAGTATTTACAATGATTTCGTGACGGGAATTTTGTCCGTATCAGTTCGGATTGTTTCCTTACACCATGGTACCAGCAATTGTTGATAAAATTACAACATCAACAGGGAGCAAGGGCGGAACTAATTAAGAATGAGTCATAGCACGGGCTACGGCTCAACCCCGTATTCGTATTCGCACTGTAAATTTTTTTTTTTTATTTTATACATAGCCTACCCAAAAACATATACGAGGATACCCCTAAAAGAAAATTATGAAACTTGATATTATTCATTAAGCCCAAAACATGTTTAGTAACAAAACCTAAATAATTAGTTTTATGATAATTAAGCACAAATTGTAATAACTAATAAAGTTCATATAACCTTGTGCATCTTATGGTTGAAATGAGAACACATAGTTCTTGTTCTTTGTTTTATTGGGTAGTGAAACTAGCTTTGGTTTTACCGGTTGCAACCGCAACCGTTGAAAGATATTTTTTTTTGAAAATTGAAGATTATCAAGACGGATTTACGCAATCGAATGGGCCCGTAATTTTTGAACAATGTCATGTTTGTGCGGTCGAACATGATTTTTTTCTTAAAGTAAAAGACGATGATGTGATAGAATGATTTCAATCTATGAAAAAAAAGAAGAGGCCAAATCTATTAGTTAGTTGTTTACTTTATTTATTTATTGTTTTTTTTTAATATTGTATGATTGCACGGTAAAAAAAAAGTTTAGGATACCCCTGATTTAATGGGCTAGTTCCGCCACTGACAGGGAGGTTTGGTTAATCTTAAAGGGGTAAGGAGTAAAATAATAATTAAAATTATTTTATTAATATCTAGTAGTATTAGTTTTATTATTATTTGTTTAGATAAGTATTGTTTAGTATTTAAATCAAAGAAGAAATACAATTGGTATTAGTCTAGGATTTTTAGTCTTTAAATAATGAGTTCTTGTAATCAAATTTATTCATTCACAATCTCGTTTGCATTCATCTCTGATCTCGTACTTAGATTCAACAAATGGTATCAGAACCATGATTTTGAGTCATTTTCTGAGAAGGAGAGCCGCCCCTCATGGGGATGCAGCGGTGATGAAAAGGGATCTGGTGGTGGTTGTGTGGTGGCAAACCACAAATGGATGCGATGACGAGTGGACGACCGGCGAGAGAAATAGTGATTCCGTGGCACAAGAAAAAAAAAGGTATGTGTGGAGAATTGTTTCTCGTGATTGGTGTATGAGTAGAAATCAATTAAAGTGGTTAGTGGATTCAATAAAAGGAAGTAAAGAGTCCGTGACTACTAATCGAATCTAGATGAAAACACATTTTTAAGCTAGGTCGAAGCGTGTGTCGTTCGCATTCTTCAGGATGAAGTGGCGTTGTGACTACCAGAAGAAGTAATGTTAGTACCGGTAATATGTTGTAACCAAAGACGATAATAGTACTGTGTCTATTGAAGATGTCAATGGAGGTCATGTGTTTACCGAAGTTGGTGCGTTACATCGAGACAAAATGAGTCAAAATTGAGAAGAAGACTTATGGAAGTTGATGTTGAGAGGGAGTGGTAAAATTACATCAACATGGAGGTTTGATTGATCTCAAAGGGGTGGTCTGGAGGAGATCTTAAGTCGAAGGACTAAACGAGTAAAATAATAATTAAAGTTATTTAATTATTATTTGAATATAGTTTTAGTTTTATTATTATTTTTTAGATAGGTATTGTTTAGTGTCACACCCCCAAAATCCACGCGGAGTATCACCGCTTGGAGGCGTGACATGACCAGGATCAAGCCACCAATCATATTGAACATCACAAGTAATAAGTAAAACTCAACCACACAATATGAAAGGTGTTTCAAAACAAAACGTAGTTAAGTGTTTAGCGGAAGCATAATTGTAAAACCCAATGCAAGTATTAAGTACGAAATAAAGTAATGTTTTTAGCATGGCACACACTGCCATGTCCCACAACGACCGCGCCTCCCTGTGCAAGCTCCATGAGTACCTAACGACCTGCAAGGCATGTAACAACGAGTCAACAACAAAGTTGAGCGAGTTCACAGTTGGTTGTTTAGATATAGCATTCGTTTCGTAAATCATATGTTCGTTTTGTAAACCATGTATCGTATTGATTCGTATCGCAGTCTCTCAGACATGTTTGCGAAGATTAGTGGGGGCTTCCCATGTGTTACTAAACCACGCGTATCGACTGCTACGAAAATGTAAGAGGTGCCCTAAGTCAATGTCTATCAGCATTGACCCTTTGCCCATAGTCCATTAGTACACGCCCGTTCGGACGACACGGTGTGAGGTTTGTTAAACCTAATAGCGCTATTAACTAATGACCCGCTCGCCATAGGCCTCGGCGATTAAGTCGATATAAATGAGGGACTTCATGATAGAGGTTTGGTCCAGTGTGTAATCTTGGCATCCTACCCACGGAGGATGGCCGTACGTATCCTACCCAAGGAGAATACGCGAGGTTGTAGTTACCGTTTAATTCATTAACCCATTCCCAACCATTGGGAATCCCATGCCTTGGAAAGAGTGTGAACTCACCTTGGTTTGCTCGGTATGCTAAAGAAATACACGCTCACAAATAATCAGTCACGACCTATAGTACGCACGTATATACAACCAGTTTCGTTCGTAATGACTCGCATGTAAATCTAACATCACATAGTGCTTGGAAGTTAACCTCATGTATGACGTAAGCAATTAATCAATTTCATGCAATTCATGCTTCACATTCACATAAGTGTCTTTCACAGTTTGCTATAACATGGTTATTCATTATTATCCTGGACAGGGTTAACTGGTTTAACAAGGTTAACATATTTAACAAAGTTAATAACCTAAACAGAGTTAACACACTTAACAGGAATAATAAACTAACCAAGCAAATCAACTAACTGAGTTAATAACTAATAGAGTTAATAACTTAACAGGATTGATAAGCTAACAATGTTACTGTGCTACGAAAACTACATGTGCCGAAAACACATGTTTGGCGGAATCCCTTGGGCCGAAATCCCTTTGGGCCGAAATCTCTTTGGGCCGAAATCTCTTTGGGCCGAAATCCCTTCAGTGACGAAATCCCTTTGGATTTCCTCGAGATATATTTTCGTCGAGGTGGGGGGGTTTTCGTCGGAATACATCATCATCAACATCAGTTACACAAATCAATTCATGACATCCATTTAATCATCACACAATCATCAGCAAGTTATTGTGATTATCAAGAACCCTAACCATCATTAACTGTTACGTGATTAAATCATCATCTCTATCATACCAGAGCATCAATCATAAGAAAAGAATGAATACAGATTATGAATTTATAATTAACCCTAACTATTAACAGATTCACTGTCTCCTCATGACAGAATATCAGATCATCATAACCATAACATCACAGTACATAACATTTATCAGGAACCCTAGTTTCCACATCGCATAATCGAACACTATTAGCAAGTTAAAATGTTTTTCCGATCCTGATCACGTTCATATCATACAAGATAAATCATTCAATCATATCATGTTTCGTATACAATTATATAACTGATCGATCATATACAATTCTTTCAAGAACACAACCAACAACATAACAATGTATATTCAGATCTGAAAACAACTAAACGTGAAAGCCACTAACCGAACTCAGAATGATCAACAAGAGATCTGGCTTCGAATGAGGGGAGGGCTGCCGTCGACTTGAGGGTGAGAGTTAGGGTTTGACGATTAAAACGTTTACGTAAAGGTTGAGGCAAAGATATAGTGGATCGCTACTGGGCCAAAGGCCCACTTTGATTTTGTTGACACAAGTTGACGAAAACACTAAGGTGTTTTCGTGAGGGAGGTGTTTTCGGATGGGGGGTTGATTTCGTGGGTGTGGGTTTTCAGCTAGAGGGTGTTTGATCAAAGTTCCCCTTTTTAATTACACATAACACAATACTAATATGAAACATATTATTAACATACACTCAATTGGAATACACACCATATATATAACATATCAATCACAATAAGATTTAACATATTACAAACGTATACAGTTGTGAAACAAACAAGTCGTGCGAATAAACAACTTAAACAATTAACGCGCAATTAATGCGAAGATGGAAATCTTGGAAACTCGAGTTGTCACATTTAGTATTTGAGTCAGAGAAGAAATAGAATTGTTATAAGTAGGATGTTGAATCCTTGTAATCAAGTTTATTCATTCACAATCTCGTTTGTATTCATCTCTAATCTCATACCCAGATTCAACAATAGCTATAGTATACGACAAAAAAGAACATTCTTAACAAAACTTGGCTAGTTATAGTACATGTAATCTATATTATAGTTTACTATATGAAAAATTATTTACTAATGGTTTCATAAAACAAAAGTTGTCCTAATATAACCCAAAAAAAAGTTGTGTAACCAAAAAATTATAGTCATGTTTTACATTCCATAATACCAACATCATTACCGGTGATGTTGTTTAGGCAGCATCGGTTTCATTCGTCATGATTTGGAATTTCGTCCCGAAATTCTGTAGTAGCTTCAGCCTCAGTAGTGGTTGCACTGTTTCCGAACAACTGGGGATACTTGAGTTTCATTTGATCTTCTCGTTCCCAGGTGAACTCTGGGCCACGACGGGAGTTCCAACGAACTCGAACAAGATGTATTCTGGTGTGCTTGAGGACCTTAACATCCCGGTCCGTGATTTCAACTAGTTCCTCGACGAATCGCAACTGATCATCGATAGTGAGCTCCTTCAAAGGAAATATGAGGGTCTCATCTGACAGACACTTCTTCAGATTTGACACGTGAAAAACGTTGTGAACTGCACTGAGTTCTGCGGGCAGATTTAGTTTGTAGGCCACCTTGCCTATTTTCTCAATGATTTCGAACGGTCCGACATATCGCGGATTGAGCTTGCCCCGTTTACCAAAACGAACCACACCCTTCCAGGGTGAAACTTTGAGTAGCACTCGATCCCCAACTTGGAACTCGAGTGGTTTCCAGCGATTGTTTGCATAGGCTTTCTGACGGTCGCGAGCTGCCGCCATGCGTTGTCGTATCTGAGAAATTCTTTCCGTTGCGTCTACCACCAGTTCTGGACCCGTGATCTGACTGTCACCCACCTCTGCCCAACAAAGAGGTGATCGGCATTTACGTCCGTATAATGCCTCGAATGGAGCGGCTTGAATGCTGGTGTGGTAACTGTTGTTATACGAAAACTCCACTAATGGGAGGTGTTTTTTCCAGCCGTTGCCTAAATCGATAACACATGCACGAAGCATGTCTTCTAGAGTTTGGATGGTGCGTTCAGACTGCCCATCTGTTTGCGGATGGTAAGTTGTGCTCATGTCTAATCGTGAGCCAAAGGACTTGTGCATTGCTTGCCACAGTTCAGAAGTAAAACGTGCATCACGATCAGAGATAATAGAGGTTGGCACCCCGTGCCTCGAAACCACTTCCTTAAGATAGACGTCTGCTAGGGTGGAGAACTTATCCGTTTCCTTGATAGCCAAGAAGTGTGCAGACTTTGTGAGTCGATCCACGATCACCCGAATAGTATCATTCCCACGTTGAGATCTAGGCAGGCCAGTAATGAAATCCATGGAAATTTGCCCCCATTTCCATTGTGGTATCTCTGGTTGTTGGAGTAGGCCTGATGGTTTCTGATATTCGGTCTTGACTCTCGCACAAGTCAAACATTTGCTAACGTAAGTTTCTATGTGAGCTTTCATGCTAGGCCACCAATACGTAGTCCTGAGATCGTGGTACATCTTATCCGAACCAGGGTGTACCGAGTAACGAGACTTATGCGCTTCATCCATCACAAGCTCGCGTAAATTGCCATAGAGTGGGACCCAGATGCGTCCTGTTACGTAATAGGCACCGTCTTCCTTTTGTTCTAACCGTTGCCTTGAGCCGCGTAGAGCTTCAGCCCTGGCGTTTTCTGGTTTCTATGCTTCTACCTGAGCATCTCGTATCTGTGAAGGAAGACTAGACTGAATAGTGAGTTGCAACGCTCGTACACGCCTAGGTGTAGTATCCTTTCGACTGAGGGCGTCGGCCACCACATTGGCTTTGCCCGGATGGTACTTTATAGCACATTCATACTCGTTTAAAAGCTCGACCCATCGATGCTGACGCATGTTTAATTCCTTCTGTTTGAAGATATGCTCGAGACTCCTGTGATCGGTGTAGATGGTGCACTTGGTACCGTACAGGTAATGTCTCCATATCTTGAGTGCGAAGACAACAGCTCCCAGCTCCAGATCGCGTGTCGTGTAGTTCCTTTCATGAACTTTAAGTTGGCGTGAGGCGTAGGCTATGACCTTGTCACGTTGCATCAACACACATCCAAGACCCTGAATGGATGTGTCGCAATAGACCACAAAATCGTCTGTGCCCTCTGGCAATGAGAGAATAGGCGCGCTACAGAGCCTATCCTTTAAGTGTTGAAATGCTGATTCCTGAGCATTACTCCAACGATAGGTGACGCCTTTCTGCATTAGTAAAGTGAGAGTTACGCAATCTTGGAAAAATCCTTGATGAACCTCCTGTAGTAACCTGCCAAACCCAAGAATTGGCGAATTTCCGTTGGTGTGCGAGGTGCAGGCCAATTCTTAATCGAGTCTACCTTAGATGGATCAACATGAATCCCATCCTTGTTTACCACGTGGCCTAGAAAGTGGACTTCACGAAGCCAGAAGTCGCATTCTGAAAACTTGGCGTACAGCTGTTCTGCTCGAAGGAGTTCCAAAATGAGTCGTAAATGGTGCTCGTGTTCCACCTGACTCTTGGAGTAGATCAAAATGTCGTCGATGAATACAATCACGAACTTATCCAAGTAAGGCTTGCACACTCTGTTCCTAAGATCGATGAAAACTGCAGGTGCGTTTGTTAACCCGAATGGCATGACCAGAAACTCGTAATGGCCGTAGCGTGTTCTGAATGTTGTTTTGGAGACGTCCTCATCCCGGACTCTCAGCTGATGGTAGCCTGACCTCAGATCAATCTTTGAATAGTAGCTTGACCATTGTAGCTGGTCGAACAAGTCGTCAATGCGTGGGGGAGGATAGCGATTCTTTACGGTCACCTTGTTTAGTTCGCGGTAATCTATGCACATATGGAAGGTACCGTCTTTCTTCTTCACAAACAATACTGGAGCTCCCCAAGGCGAAGAGCTAGGACGAATAAAACCTTTAACCAAAAGTTCTTGCAATTGCTTGGACAGTTCTTCAAGTTCAGTTGGAGCTAAGCGATAAGGTGCTCGAGCTATGGGTGCTGCTCCAGGAGCTAGCTCGATCTGAAATTCGACCTGGCGATGAGGCGGTAGCCCAGGTAAATCTTCAGGAAACACTTGAGGAAAGTCGCGTACTACTGGAATATCCTCTATCTTCTTCTCTTTCGTTGATGCGTCAGTAACAAGCGCTAAAATAGCGGTGTGGCCCTTTCGCAAACACTTCTGGGCCTTAAGGAAGGAGATGATGCCCACTACAGCACCACTCTTGTCGCCTTGAATTTCAAGAGGTTCTTTGCCAGAACGGGGAATACGAACAATCTTCTCTTTGCATAGAATCTTTGCTTGCTGTTGGGATAACCAATCCATCCCAATGACGATGTCGAAACTACCCAGAACTATAGGAATGAGATTGATGGAGAAGGTCTACCCAGCTAGGACGAGCTTACAATCTTTAACTACGTGTGTGGCTTCTACACTCTTACCGTTTGCTAACTCTACAACATGCTTGGTGTTTAAGGGAGTTGGTGTGCGTTTTAACAATTGACTAACTTTTAGAGACACATAACTGGTATCGGCACCCGAATCAAATAAAAAAGTAACATAAAAGTCGTCGAGAAGGAACTTACCCATCACCACGTTAGGATCATTCCTTGCGTCACCCTGACCCAGCACGAACACTCGACCCCTGGCACCATTGTTTCCCCCGTTGTTATTCCCATTTCCCTGATTATTGTTGTTGTTGTTGTTCGGATTTTGGTTTAGCTGGGGGCAGTCCCGCTTGAAGTGGCCTTCAGCACCACACTGAAAGCATCCCCTGTTACCTCGCTGTTGCTGCTGGTTCTGTGGAGATGGTGGTTGTTGTTGTTGGTTCTGATTTGCAGGCCGTGAGCTCCTGCAATCCTTAGCTTCATGACCCATCTTGAGACATCTCTGACAACGACCCCTGTTGCACTGACCACTGTGGTGCCTGTTGCATCTGTTGCACTTTGGGTGGTTTCCTCGATATCCACCCTGCCCTTGACTACCAGAAGACTGCTGACCAGGGCTCTGATAGTCATCAATCTTTCGTTGCTGTGCCTGGGGCTGAACTGAAGTCGAACCCCTGCTAGAGGTTCCATCCCACTTTCGTTTATTGTCACTGGGAATAGCAGAAGTAGTGGTAGTAGTAGCACCAATACGTTTAGGCAGCTTGTTCTGTTCCACTGCTTGGTCTGTGAGACGATGAGCAAGACGAGTAACATCCTGGATAGTAGCAAGGTTAGCAACAGTCACATGTCTTTGAATCTCTGGTACTAAGCCCTTGAGGTACAGCTCAATGCGCTTGATGGGAGGATCCACCATAGTTGGACATAACACTGCCAGTTCGTTGGATCGTTTCGTGTACATTTCTATCTCTGACCCCGTCATCTTCAGGTTAAAGAACTCCACTTCCAACTTGTGGATGTCATCACGACTACAGTATTCACGTTTGATCAGTTCCTTGAAATCATTCCATGGGGTGGCGTTAGCAGCCGCCAGCCCCAACATCTGAACTTGCGCGTTCCACCAAGTTAGCGCAGTGCCTTCGAGAGTACCAGTGGCATATTTCACCCTACGAGCCTCAGGGCATTCACACATTTCGACGATTCGAGCTTCTCGAACCAGTGGAGGAGTCCAACGGCCCCTTCAGTGCCACTGAAAGTAGTAGGACGACAGTCCATAAAAGTCTTAAAAGTACACACAGGAGGCTGAGCGTGTTGACCTGTCGTGTGTGTAAGAGTAAACAAAATTAAGCACAAGTGTTGGTTTACGAGAGTAGGATCCAAGGATCCTAGAGTAAGTTGCGACTACAGGATATACCTCCTGCCTAGGCAGCTGCGAGTGCTGCAGTAACTTGTTCAGTGATCAAAGCCGCCAACTGGGCTTGAGTCATGTTAACGCGTCCACTCATGATCTTCATATCAAAGGAAACACGAGTGAGAAAGGTTCGCGAAAGTGCGATGATAGAAGAGAGTAAGCACGCATGTGTTTTCAAACAATAGTTGTTACGTTTATCTAAGCATACCATGAGCAAAGTTCTATGTAATCTAACAAGTAGGCAATGTAAACAAAAATCGTATCACCTAGAATGTCGAGTCTTGCACGTGGAGTGAAGCGTCGTTGTGGATCGTTGAGCACTGTTCAGGTTATAGTCTGGTTTTAACAAAAACTTTTTCCCTTATTAAAACCAAGTTCACTATGACCAATGGCTCTGATACCATCTGTAACAGCCTAGTGTAACCGCACCATGATATTATCCGCTTTGGTGGCCAGCACGCCCCCGGTGTCCGCCCCTCACGGTTTTCACAACGCGTCATGATGGTGAAGGTATCCAGCCCCTTATAAGGAAATCCCCTTCACAACCGATGTGGGATGTCACAATCCACCCCCCTTAAGGGGTCCAGCGTCCTCGCAGGACCTGGCACCACCGGTCCGGCCCTGGCTCTGATACCAATCTGTCACACCCCCAAAATCCACACGTGGAGTATCACCGCTTGGAGGCGTGACATGACCAGGATCAAGCCACCAATCATATTGAACATCACAAGTAATAAGTAAAACTCAACCACACAATATGAAAGGTGTTTCAAAACAAAACATAGTTAAGTGTTTAACGGAAGCATAATTGTAAAACCCAATGCAAGTATTAAGTACGAAATAAAGTAATGCTTTTAGCATGGCACACACTGCCATGTCCCACAACGACCGCGCCTCCCTGTGCAAGCTCCATGAGTACCTAACGACCTGCAAGGCATGTAACAACGAGTCAACAACAAAGTTGAGCGAGTTCACAGTTGGTTGTTTAGATATAGCATTCGTTTCGTAAATCATATGTTCGTTTTGTAAACCATGTATCGTATTGATTCGTATCGCGGTCTCCCAGACATGTTTGCGAAGATTAGTGGGGGCTTCCCATGTGTTACTAGACCATGCGTATCGACTGCTACGAAAATGTAAGAGGTGCCCTAAGTCAATGTCTATCAGCATTGACCCTTTGCCCATAGTCCATTAGTACACGCCCGTTCGGATGACACGGTGTGAGGTTTGTTAAACCTAATAGCGCTATTAACTAATGACCCGCTCGCCATAGGCCTCGGCGATTAAGTCGATATAAATGAGGGACTTCATGATAGAGGTTTGGTCCAGTGTGTAATCTTGGCATCCTACCCACGGAGGATGGCCGTACGTATCCTACCC
Organism: Helianthus tuberosus; assembly: GCA_030545235.1. Lineage (NCBI taxonomy): Eukaryota > Viridiplantae > Streptophyta > Magnoliopsida > Asterales > Asteraceae > Helianthus > Helianthus tuberosus. Next base: position 125,142,419 of record CM060394.1, on the reverse strand, counting down.
AAGGAGAATACGCGAGGTTGTAGTTACCGTTTAATTCATTAACCCATTCCCAACCCTTAGGAATCCCATGCCTTGGAAAGAGTGTGAACTCACCTTGGTTTGCTCGGTATGCTAAAGAAATACACGCTCACAAATAATCAGTCACGACCTATAGTACGCACGTATATACAATCAGTTTCGTTCGTAATGACTCGCATGTAAATCTAACATCACATAGTGCTTGGCAGTTAACCTCATGTATGACGTAAGCAATTAATCAATTTCATGCAATTCATGCTTCACATTCACATAAGTGTCTTTCACAGTTTGCTATAACATGGTTATTCATTAGTATGCTGGACAAGGTTAACTGGTTTAACAAGGTTAACATATTTAACAAAGTTAATAACCTAAACAGAGTTAACACACTTAACAGGAATAATAAACTAACCAAGCAAATCAACTAACTGAGTTAATAACTAATAGAGTTAATAACATAACAGGTTTGATAAGCTAACAATGTTACTGTGCTACGAAAACTACATGTGCCGAAAACACATGTTTGGCGGAATCCCTTGGGCCGAAATCCCTTTGGGCCGAAATCTCTTTGGGCCGAAATCCCTTCAGTGACGAAATCCCTTTGGATTTCGTCGAGATATATTTTCGTCGAGGTGGGGGGGTTTTCGTCGGAATACATCATCATCAACCTCAGTTACACAAATCAATTCATGACATCCATTTAATCATCGCACAATCATCAGCAAGTTATTGTGATTATCAAGAACCCTAACCATCATTAACTGTTACGTGATTAAATCACCATCTCTATCATACCGGAGCATCAATCATAAGAAAAGAATGAATACAGATTATGAATTTATAATTAACCCTAACTATTAACAGATTCACTATCTCCTCATGATAGAATATCAGATCATCATAACCATAACATCACAGTACATAACATTTATCAGGAACCCTAGTTTCCACATCGCATAATCGAACACTATTAGCAAGTTAAAATGTTTTTCCGATCCTGATCACGTTCATATCATACAAGATAAATCATTCAATCATATCATGTTGCGTATACAATTATATAACTGATCGATCATATACAATTCTTTCAAGAACACAACCAACAACATAACAATATGTATTCAGATCTGAAAACAACTAAACGTGAAAGCCACTAACCGAACTCAGAATGATCAACAAGAGATCTGGCTTCGAATGAGGGGAGGGCTGCCGTCGACTTGAGGGTGAGAGTTAGGGTTTGACGATTAAAACGTTTACGTAAAGGTTGAGGCAAAGATATAGTGGATCGCTACTGGGCCAAAGGCCCACTTTGATTTCGTTGACACAAGTTGACGAAAACACTAAGGTGTTTTCGTGAGGGAGGTGTTTTCGGATGGGGGGTTGATTTCGTGGGTGTGGGTTTTCAGCTAGAGGGTGTTTGATCAAAGTTCCCATTTTTAATTACACATAACACAATATTAATATGAAACATATTATTAACATACACTCAATTGTAATACACACCATATATATAACATATCAATCACAATAAGATTTAACATATTACAAACGAATACAGTTGTGAAACATACAAGTCGTGCGAATAAACAACTTAAACAATTAACGCGCAATTAATGCGAAGATGGAAATCTTGAAAACTCGAGTTGTCACATTTAGTATTTGAGTCAGAGAAGAAATAGAATTGTTATAAGTAGGATGTTGAGTCCTTGTAATCAAGTTTATTCATTCACAATCTCGTTTGTATTCATCTCTAATCTCATACCCAGATTCAACAATAGCTATAGTATACGACAAAAAAGAACATTCTTAACAAAACTCGGCTAGTTATAGTACATGTAATCTATATTATAGTTTACTATATGACAAATTATTTACTAATGGTTTCATAAAACAAAAGTTGTCCTAATATAACCCAAAAAAAAGTTGTGTAACCAAAAAATTGTAGTCATGTTTTACATTCCATAATACTAACATCATTACCGGTGATGTTGTTTAGGCAGCATCGGTTTCATTCGTCATGATATTGTAGCCTAGACACACAAAAGTAAAAAAAAAAAAAAAAACTAGCAGTTAGGCTGTATTTCTATTTATTACCATCGAATCCTTTTACCTTGAGTAGATAGAAAAATAACTAGCCATAATAGTTGGAAGAGTGCAGCTGACTGGTGGCTGAGGGTGAGAGTCATAATACTTAGGGTGTTGGAGAGAAGAGGGAGAAGGGTGGGAAGCTTTGGGGGAATGACTATTGGCCCGAGGGTATTGAATATTGGGGCGAAGGCATTAACATATGCAAAGTTATAAAAGAGAATCATTCAAAGTTTTCATTTTCTTGTAATTTTAAACATGTTTTTAGTAAATTCACGCATGTATTTTTAAGATATAAACTGGGTCGCCCATCACTCGCATACTAACTAAAGCCTAAGAGAATGCCTAGGGATGTATTTTAACATCTTGTAATGTAATTCATTTGTCTAAATGAATCATAGGGGTTGGGCTCTAATCATGGTTAAATGAATGTATACAAGTTAAAAGAGTTTACCTTATTAAATGTATATTTTTATTTAAATTGCTCAACCCCACAACACTGTATCAATCAAACTCGAAAGATATGAGATGTATAAACTCACAATTACATATATCAAGTTTTACATGGCAAGCATAAAAGAAAATTGCGATAAAAACAAGCAATGAAGTGATGTCAAATCTTACGACGAATTAACAAAACGTCGAGCAGCAGTTAAAGATAACTCCTCGAAAACCTGAAAATAACAGATAATTAAATATTTCATAGCATAAAATAGGCATCGGATTTAAAAGATGAGACGGGTACACACAAGTTTCCTGTAAACATGTTGGAACGCCTTCACGAACCCCTCAGCGTCAGCATTACCAACCTGCAATATGAGAGCAGACATAGTGAAATTTTGGTGGTCGGTTTGGGTTGTTTTAATGTCAAACTAATAAATTTAACTAAAAAGGAAACAGATTGCTATTGCTATTATTGTTATTGTTGTAAGAACATTGTATTGTAATCGTGAGCATGAAAGAAAAGTTTAGGACCAAATGTGCATGCAGCAAAACCCAGCATAGTGTGTACTCTAAAATAACCTAGTCCTTTTCTGAGTAAAAGAGATCAGCAATACCAAGCATGTCATTGTCATCTTGATAAATATGCTATACATAGGGATGTTCATGGCTTACGATTTCCGTCAGTCAACTGAACACCTAACTAAACTACAGTTAGGTAGGTATTCAACAATTTAGGCGGGTAAACTAAAATGAGGATAAAAATAGTTGATTTTCTAAAAAGATAGAAAAACAAACCCTGCTTGAAAATGAAACTGTTAACTACAAACGCTGTAAATTTGTGACCAAGATGTCGGATGAGTGTTTTCCACCCTCAACCAACCCTGCATGCATCCTTAGCACCTCATTTTTTTTCAATGATTTGCCAAGGGGCAAGAATGTAAATACAATCAAGGGTTTTTATGACGCTACTGATCTGTGAAAGTGCTAGCGTGGATTGAAACCTAACAGATCATAGATGAAGAAGCTAACCTTTATATCGGAGTCTCCAATTTAGAAAAGAACATTCCAGAACTAGGAATGGTACTATAGATATCAAGTCAAACATTTGACAAGCTCAGACAAAAAATGCGTTTGGATTTATTTTTGCTAAAAGCATAACGCAAAAGATGTGGTTGGTTATACTAACGCAAAACAAAGTCATACCAAAATTCCTCACATAAAATGCTAAGTTCCCATAAGGCATCATGGGTGACTGTAGCATAAGGCGAGTAAAGCCCCTTGCTTGAGGCCATTTAAGATTTACAGGTCCAAAGTTGCGCCATATTAGATCTATGATACAGATAAAAACGCTTAAAAAATATAAAAATATCATAATTCATAAATAAATTACTATTAGGGTAAATTACACTTTCGTCCTTTATGTTTGTATCTGATTGCAATGGATGCCCTTTAACTTCAATAATTACAGTTACAATCTTTTATTTGGAAAACCCGTTAAACCTTAGGTCCTTTAGCACTAACCCAGATTATTTTTAATATTGGATGGTGTCATGTGGACCCCATGTAAGGGTACAACCATCATTTTACTCTTTTAGGGACAATTTGTGTAATTAAACTAAACTTTTGAACCAAGTTTTATTCTACCCTCTCTTTTATATCTCTTTCTCACACACCCAATAAACATCTTCTCTCTTTCTCCACACTAGTCGCCACCAACACTGCCCTACCCCACCCCTTCTTCTCCAACGATCTCCTCCATGCCACACCCATGCCGGCGACCGTTCTGCCGGTTCGTGTTTCGTGTTCTCCAGCGACCGTTGCGGAGGGAGGTTGTTAGGTTGTTTATGTGGGCGACCATTCTGCCAGTTCGTGTTCTGCGCTGTTGTTCCCGTCCTTTAACAACTTAACGACAACAAACTGTATGTGTGAAAGTGAAACAAGGTGTGTCCTTACCGTGCAACGGTCGCCGGCGTACTCGTGATTTTGATTGGGGGTGTGTGCTTAAGTGTGTGTTTGGAGAGTTGGATTGAAATGGTTTGGTTTAGGTGTAGTTGTTGTCTGGAATGTTTGATCGAGGGGATTAAGAGGAATGATTCCCTCAAAACAGTTTACAACTATCAAAAAAATAAAGATTGCTTATTTGATATCGATTATTGTCTCACTTTTTAAGAGGCGCTGGTTATAGATTTTGAGTGACGGTGGAGGATGCATCAGAACTTGCTAATGGTTGTCGAAGATATGTGGTTAGGCGGTAGTGATGATGGTGTTGGGTAGTAAATGGGATTTCAGAAGAGAGTGAAAGTGTATGTGTGACTATAATAGTGGTGGTGGGTTCCGGTGTTAGAGAAAGGGAGGGAGAGAGGTGAGAGACTAAAAGGTGACAATAATAGTGGTGGTGGTGGTGGTTGTGGTGTGTTGGTGGTGGTAGTGGTGGTGGGTTGGTGGTGATGGCAAGTGGAGAAGAACAATGAATGACAAAAGGATAGGGTTTTATTTATAAATATACTTTTAAATAAAAGGGTAATGTAAAATGACTGAAATTCCCTCATGTGCCTTGCACATGATCAGACTTAACTGCTAAACTTGACTGGGTTAGTACCAAAGGATTGTGACGGTAGTTATTGAAGTTAAAGGACATCCATTGCAATCCGATACAAACATAAAGAACGAAAAGTGTAATTTACCCTTACTGTTAAGTCATTTTTATTCTATCTTTTCTATTAAGATTCTCATAATTTTTAATGGATCATGTCTTTGAACAATAAATCAAACCATATTGTCAAATAAAATTGATTTGATCGGTTACAAATACAAAAATTATTTTGGGCTTCCTATAATTTCCCACTTGTTGAAAAAATGTAAAGAAGGCATAGAACCATAATAGAAACAAATAACTGTACCTTCTTAGCAGCAGCAACTTTTAGCTTCTCCCAAAACGCATCTATAAAATAGCAAAAGAGAAAGAATTAAATAACTCTACAAGATCATTCATTCTGTCAAGACCATTTTCCACATATTCTTGAGACATAGTTGCAATAGAGATTACAAACTCAGTGACTGATGGTAAGAATAGACATTTTACTTGTAGTAATTTAATTGTTTCAAAATCAAATTTGGATGAGTTTCTATGTTATTATCTGTTATTTTTTAGTTTATATGAAACCCCAACAAAGTTATATATGCATATCAAGATATAAAATAGGATATATATAGTAACTAGAAATCTAATTACCTTGTCCATCAATACCTCCAATAACCTTGTCCCTTGCACTCCCATCAATTTGAGAATTCATACGCTCTCTTATCTATCAAAAGTAAAAAATGTTAGAATGAAAAATCTGGAAAATGACGACAAATTCCAAATAAGATATGATAAAAATAGCATACCCTGCGTGATGCCTGAGTGGTTAATTGCCTTTGAACTTCAGACTCGGCCTAAATAAAATTGCAACATTAGTTACAAGCATGTATAAGCACTCTTAATGAAATATAAAAAATAACACATGTAGTGGACATTTCATCCAAAAAAGCAAAATAATTAACACAACAAATACCATGTTTTGGTGAATGCCAATTGTGAAATGACCACAAAAAACAGTTTCTAGGCATGAGTTGGGTACTTTCCCCAAGAAGATGAAACCATCTTATGACACTTTTTATACAGCCAAAACATATAAATCTTGTTCATAACCAGATTGAACACCATATGGCAAAGAGGGTCTTTTATTATCTGTTTAATTTTTCCACTTTGTGCACATTATTTATAAAACTTCTCCTTAGTAACTAACATACACAAGTTCGACACGTAAATCAATTAACATCCCAATAATATATAAATTTTCCCTGTAAATGATAGCTGTGAATGGTTTGTTGTCACCAGCTTAAAAATGAACTAGTAAACTACAAAGAACAAGTATGATCACCATTAAAAGGATCAATGATAATTGCTGAGTTTTGCCTTTAATATAATAATCATATTCTAGAATGAATGCTTAAACAAAACAACACCACAAATCTACAGCTAGCTAGAATATAAGCCATAATAACAATCTCTAATTAAATTAATCAATAATCACTTGAACTAAATCCATGCCCTAATTTGTAACCCAAAATTTTACATCTCAAATATTCGATTGGGCAGGGCAAATTGATTCAAGTCAGTCACCAACAACTTCCTATCGAAATTATTCATCAACAAGTTCAAAATTTTATGAGTTTTTGAGATACATATGATTTGATTCCCCGTGGCGAAAAAGAAATAGAACGTATCTAGGGATTATTTGAACAATAGGGCACACATATATCATATTTAAAAATTGAAATAGTGAGAGATGTACATTATAATCGCGAGTACGAACAACGGGAAAAAGATGAAGAACTCGTTGAAATTCGAGCTCATCCATGGCTCTCCGATTGTCTGAGCACAAACACAACGGATGGCTGGGTCGGGTGCGCTACAAATTCGATGAACCTTTTAGGCTCTATGAGGAGTCATATCTTGCTCAAACCCATGAAAACACTATAGGCTTTTCTTAGGTGCCCTTTGTTTTTTAAAAGGTAAAATGTCCGCACTCTGCGGACCATTTCTACAATCTGCAAGAAAAAGACTATTTGTTTTTTAACGTATGCAGACTTATAAAATAAACTGGTGGTGGTGTACGTACGGTGATGGTGGGTGGTGGACGGTCATAGGTGGTGGTGTGGACGGTGGCCGGTGGTGGTGGTGAACGGTGATGGTGGTGATGGACGGTGGTGATGTTTAACCCTCTGCATATCTTATAAAATCTTATAAGTGGTTGGGCCAAGTCTGCACCAATAAGAGCTCGCGCAGACGTTTTTTAATGAAACGTCTTCGGAAAACAAACAGTCTGTGCGTGACAATGTCTGCGCGTGGTCTACCTGCGCAGAGCTTTTCAGAAAAAACAAACAGCACCTTAATTAACTAGCCATTTACCCGCGCGATGCAGGGAGTGGTGATTTACAATATGATACTCATTTACCGTTAGTTTATTAGTCGTCTCGTGATATACTGTATAGTACTTAAGTTAGTTTTCTTATTCGTGATATGTTGGCACTGGTTTTTCTGTAGTATATCGATTCTTTGATGATATACTTTTGTTAATTTTTTGTAGCCGTAATTTCGGCGTGATCTATCTACAAGAAGAGTACAAAACAAGGAAGTATATATAATTAAAAACAAGAAGAGTACAAAACAAGCAAGTAGCTGAACAAAACACAAAAAACAAAATACGGGGAGTCTCTTGTATCTCTTCCTGTTTTACCAATACATCCGTTCGCTCATGAATTTATTGTATCTTCTCCTCTACTGTACCAGATTTCGACATATAAAAAAAACAATGTTAGACGCTTACAGGTATTTTAAAAAAGTAATTACGTATATTTCATCGACACCGTCTTGACATCTTCATCTTCCCCATTTTGTTTCTGTATATATAAACTTAAAAATAACTACTACAGCAACACTAGAAAAAAAAAAAAAAAAACTCACCCGTTCTTCTTTTGACTTCAATTACTTTTGGTAACACAACTTAAGATGGCCAAACTACAAAAACTTCTCATTTGGATTGTCGGATACCTTTATAATCATTTGGATACCTTAGTTTTGTCAATGTTGAGGGGTATCTCGGGCAACCCCTCGACTATACATAGATCCGCTCTTGATCTGGGTTTTTGATTTTTTTTTTTCAAAATATAGGAATAGTATACTTGTTTTAAAGATAAAAAACGTTCGTTTTTATGGTGCAACTTTTGTAAAAAAAATAATATCGTATGAAAGAATAATTAGCGTTTTAAAAACATGTGAAATTGAATGAGAGAGAAACTATTGTCTTATACACTAGAATACCCTTAAACTAACTCACACATCTTTTTTTTTTTGTTCAATTTCACTCATTTAATCTTATTTATTTATTTTAAATTTAATGGATAATTACTTGCTAAACTTTCTACTAAAACAATCTTCATAGTATATTTTGTCCCACCTATTCAAACCTACCTATTTTATACAAACTTTTTGTTTATTCGGTGGCAAGTAATAAAAGCATTGAAAGTGGTGGTTTAAGAGTATAAATACGGCAATCGTATTGTTAGTATCCTCGTCTTTGTCTGTGCTATATTATTTGTATTGGTCTACGAATAAATCCTAATTTGCGGTGTCGATGAGTGGGCTTATAACCAACGTTTTAAAAACCGGTTCAAACCGGCCGGTTGTATCGGTTGAACCATTCGGTAAAACTGCCTGGTACACCCGGTTGAAACGCCCGATACATCCGGTTAACCCGTTTTTGAGCCAAATCAGGTACGGTATAAAAATCGGATTTTAAAACATTGCTTATAACTGCATAGTGTTAAGATGCAATGTTCTTGATCAGCATTTGCTAGGCTTAATTGTAAAAAAAAAAAAAAAAAAAAAAAAAAAAAGTGGTTAAAAATAGTCCTTCTCGTTTCTCCTTCTATTTCTCTTAAAAATAAGGTTTTAAAAAGAAAACAATTGCATGGGATATGTAATTTAGTATAAAGTAATTGTATTATATGTATACTATCTAGATATTCAGGTCTAAAAGTGTACAAGTAATCATAATTCAAAGACATGTAGGTTCAGGGGGTTTTACACTAGCCAATGACCCTTGGTCTAAGTGGTTGGTAGGCTGGTTTTCTTGTGAGAGAGACCAGTTCGATCCCCACTAGACTCACAAGGTGAGGTCAGGGGTTTTACACTAGTCATGGTTGTGTGGTTTCCTCCTGGAGCGGGCCGAGTGAGAATTAAATGCCTATGATATCCATTCTTAGTGGTGTTCTATCCACGGGTGGATTGAGGGCCATGATGTACCTAGCCCAAATGGAGGGTCTCCTGGTTTCAAACCCGGGTCTCTCAGTGTACCACTGAAAGTTGGTGTGAAAGCCCAACCAGTTGGTCGACTAGCCGTTCAAAAAAAAATGTATCATAAGGCCTAGCATGACTTGTTATAACTTAAGGTTGTTTTGTGTAACATTAATTAACCCATCAACGCACGACAAGACATATTAACAACCAAAATTGTACAAGTAATCAGAGACATGTATCATAAGCTCCTAGGTTACTTTTATAATCTGATGTTGCTTTGAGTAACACAAACTAAGCCATTAACACATTCTAAAGCCCATTGAGGCCCAACAAACTTGTGATTATACAACTATATCATAAGACCCAAAATTAAGTGTTACAACTTAATTTAATGTTGCTTTGTTTAACCTAAAAATTCATTAACAAATGACTAGGTCCATTAAGGCTCAAGAAAAATGGGTATCCTAAATAATGTCTAGTTGCTAATCGACCATGGATCACTGATGGATTTTGAAACGGGCTAAGTCGGCATAAATCATGTCAAAATCGCCGTCTATCAAAACAGAAGAACAACCCATTCGAAAACAGGTCACACTCCCTTCCTCTCTTTTCCAGCCCCGATTATGTCGCCTGACCACCGCACGAGCGCCCACCGTCGCACCTCCAACTTAACTGCCACCGTCACACCTCTATTTACCACCAGGGCCGGCTCAACAAATTCGGAGGCCCAAAGCAAACTAAAATCTTGAGGCCTTTACGATTGAAACTGTTATCCAATAATTACTCTTTCTATGAGTTTTTTAAATAAAAATCCACAAATCCACAAAACTCTAAAGTAGTATTTTACTCTTAAACCTACATTTATATTTTAAAAATGACTATATATCGATTATCAACTAACCATTGGCATCCAAGATCCTCTGCAAGAATTTTTTTTTTTTTTGGAAATTGCTTAATCACTCCATAAAAAAACTTGACATGTTGCTAAGTTAATATCCAATTCTGCTTAAATATATTATCTCTACCTTGATAAAAAAACATTTACATGGAAACAGAAATAGCATGAAAACTATAACACCTAATTCACATTGTCAAACAATTGACCATAATTGTAGATTCAAATTAAACCTCTGCTTAATTCTTTAAAAGCAAAAATTAGTCAACAAACTTATGTTCTTAGCATCCCATCATAACCTAGTAAAAATCAAATAGGATGAACTATGAAGTCTTTTAGGGACAGTAAGAAATTAAAGAACAACCATAAAAATCAATGAATGGTTACCTTTGATCATAATCTTAATTCTCTGGTCTCAATATTCTAAAGAACTTTTGTGGGTTCCATTAAAAATATAGTAAAACAGAAAATGACTGGAAAATGGCATAATCGTCGCTTCAATTCCATACCTAATTTACTTCTTTTTTAATGGCATTTAATACCGCGTCCAAATTTACAGCTATGGGGGAGGCCCGATCAATTCTGAAAGTCAGCCCATTTTCTTAGTTAAGCCCTGAATCGGAAACAATCATATATAATTTTTTTTAGGAGGCCCTTTCTAGTTGGAGGCCCAAAGCCCTAGCTTTACTTTACTGGCCCATGGGCCGGCCCTGTTTACCACCACGATCTACAATCATTGTACCTCCACCTCCAATCCCTTGAAAACCTTTCTCAGTTGCTCACCACTACTATTCGAAACCATCTCCACCATCACGACCACCATTTGTGAGTTGATCTTTGTGATGTTATTTATGTATGGATTTTTGTTAATAATAATAAGGGCTTATTTTTGTTACTCTAGTGTAGTACAGCCATTTTATTGTTGATGTTAATCTATTTATTTGTATGAATGTGTATGTAACTTGTATGCATTTGTACCTACCTATGTATGTATGTATGCGTATGTAATTTATATGTATAAGTATATATGTTGTAAAACTTGAATATGCCGTAGAAATTTATTATAGTGAGATAAGGTATGTTATGTATATGACTTTTGTTGTACAAAACAAAATAGTTATGTCAACATTCACAAACAGCGTATAGATGAATAGAAGAAAATGGCATATAGCATTAAGTTTATCGATAGAATGAAAGGTTTCTTTAAATTTGTGCATTTTTTGAAATATATGTTGAAAGGCAAAATTGAATTATATAAGGAAACTGAATATGTGAAGAAAGAAAATGGTTTTCTGCATAGTTATTACATGTGGTGGAACCATGTTGAACAAAGGCACTCTACTAGTCATCCTCCAGTTCAAGCTTCTAATCCGAATAGAAAATGATGTTGACGGTTTCACATAAATGGTGATGGATAACATGGTATTTACAAAGTCAAGGGTAAAACAAGACACTAATCCGTCAGCACAGTGATATTTTAACAATTTATAATATGCCAACGAGCCTTTACAGAATGGGTGTCAGTTGCCAGTCTACTCAAGTGATGGATTGATCACTCTAGCATGCGCACTCGTCCGCTCTATTTTTTTCTGTTAATGGATAATACAATTTCCATACACAGAAATATGTTGTTAGGCAACTCACGCACAAAAGTGGCGTATGTGTGAATGAGCTGAGGTTGAATATTACTTCCTTTGTTGTTGTGTTGTTATGCTCGTCAAGTGTACATAGTTTGATAGTAGCAACTGTGTTAGTGTGGACCCCAAACATGGTTTGGTCGACATCGGATTCAAATCAAGGCTAAACTCTAACTACCCATACATTCTAGCATCACACACAGAAGAAGTATACACACCATATCCTTTGATGAGAAATAATTTGAAACATTGGTGGGCTGTTGTATAGTTAAAGGAAAGGGTGTTCAATATTTGAACAAACTCAAAAACTTGAAATTTGATTCAAGTCGAATTCGAATTTTAGGTTTGAATTTCCGATTCAACCCTGGAGAATTTTGAATGCCGGCTCGTGTGATTTATACGTAATTGGAAAAAACAAACATTGTAGGTGAGAAACAAAGTGAAAAGCATTTAAAAGTATCGAATACGATTAAATACATTAGTTATTCTCTTTAAATAGTTACTAAATGATACATTACCTTTTCATAGTCATGATTACCTAAAAACTCAACGTAACTCTTAAGCTCATTGTTACGAACCATAATTTATTATTATATATGTAACCTCACGCACAGTAAAAAAAAACCCGACCTCAATCGTAGAAATTCTAGATTTGTCATAGGATAGATTTACTAACCCAAAAGACCAAATACGAGTGATTTAGGACCACGTATTCTTTAGAAACTGCAATGTATGGTAATATTAACTATTATTTCGCCTAGACAAACGTATTCCATTTCTCCTATTTTGTCTCCCCAATCAATATTTGTCCGTATCATGGCTCCTCTTCCTCCTCACTCCGTCAACAACCATCATGTCCTTCCTAATGTCGCAGCAACAACAAGGGTATCCGGGATCTTGGAAAAGTGGGTGAATTGTGGCAAAGGCTGGAAACCAAGATGGTTTGTGTTACAAGATGGTGTGCTTTCATATTACAAGATTCATGGTCTCCACAAAATTATCGTTTCAAAGGAAACCGATAAAGGATCTCGGGTGATCGGTAGTTGTTTGCCACACCACCGCAGGCCACTGGGCGAACTTCACCTCAAGGTTGGTTAAGTCCCCATTCAAACTAAGATTACTTTTATATTTGTTGGTGTCCTTGGAAATTAATAAGAGTATCTGAGATGTTTTTTAAGATGTTTGGTTTATAGGCGACTCACCTAATTTGCTTATTGGGAGAGCGAATCAGGATATGTAAATATTGAACTCTTTATAATTTGATTCTCTTATGACTTCAAATATATGTTTTTTCATAAAAACCTAGATACACAGTCACAGTTTTTATTTCGACGTTGCGAAATAAATTTTATCAAACTTTTTCAACAGCAAAACCTAGATCTTCTAGGATAAATACACTCATAAGTTGCATTCTACAATAATTGATCTCTCAACCTTCACCACTTAATCACTAGTATATCCTCTTGAGGACATATAAATTTATGAGTAAATTACAAGTTTTGTCCTTTATGTTTGCATCAAATTTCAGGCGCTGACCTTTACCTTTAAAATTGTCAGGCGGTGTCCTTTACGTTTCAAAATCTTGCAAGTTTTGTCCTTTAAGCCAAACCAGGTTAGAATTTTCAGTTAAAATACCTCATGTGCAAGGCACATGAGGGTAAAATGGTCATTCCCTCCTAAATCATTTAATTCCCATTTAATTCCTCATTTATATAAAAACTATTTATTTCTCTCTCTTTCATATAAACCTGCATCTCTCTCTCTCTTCTCTCTCTCCCCACTCTCATCTGAATCAACCTCCATCTTTCTCTTCTCCAGCCGACAACGTCACCTCTTCGTCTTCCCTTGTACAGATCCATCACCACCATCGGCATAACCCACAACTCCATCACCTGAGGTCACTCGTCACCCACCCACCTCCCACAACCACTCTTCACCCATCGCCGCCCCTAACCCACCTCCCACAACCACCCTTCACCCACTGCCGCCATCAAGCCACCACCTCAAGTCCTCAACCACCCTTCACGCAACACACAACGCCGCTACAACTCTGTTTATAAAATGATTTGAACTTCCCACCACACGGATCAATCATTTCTGTTTATAAACTGATTTGAACTCCCCACCTGCTGCCGACCACCTCCACTGTCATATCTCTTCTTCAAACAATACAATACGAACCCTAACCCCTTTTTAACCTTCGAATTCAATCCTCATAAAGGTCGTTCACAGAAATAAAAATAGGGGTTTTGATTCTATGAGAAAGACGAACATAAAGACATAGATTAGAGCTTACGTTTCGCGTTATATCGATGAGGTATGATGTTCTCCGGCGAGGTCTTGAATTCCGGCAAACTGAAACTGTACCGGACGAAAATAGGTTGGTCGGATCTGTTATGTTACTGGCTAGATTTGGATTTTTCCGACAACACCTGTTGACTATGATGATTTAGAAAATCAGAGTTTTTAATAAATTGGGGCATGGATTGATAATGGGTCTAAAGTTTTTGGAATTTATTTTTAATAATAGATGGTATTAGTGCTTGAGTAAGCGGTGCTTCCTTTCTGTTTGCAATTACCGCTGCAGAATAGTCATCCCTAAAAGAAGTTGTTTTCAAATTCAAATAGGTTGCATTTAGAATAGTTTGTTCTCGAATAAACTCTTTGAAAGATAACTGAATGGCACCATGTCTACTGTTTAGTTCATAATTTTGGGGGTGTTGATTTGGGTTTTTTGGTTATGATGGGGGTGTTCATAATTTTGGGGGTGTCTACTGTTTAGTTCATAATCTGTTAGTGAAACAGATTAGAAGAGTCCTAATGTGCAGACTTGAGTTTCATATATTTTTTTTAATTTGACACAATAGTCCTCCTAATATAAATTGTTTTACACAATAGCCCCTGGATAATGAAATGACAAAAATACCCTCATGTGCAAGGCACATGATCAAACTTAACCAAAAAATCTAACTGGGTTTGGCCTAAAGGACAAAACGTGCAAGATTTTGAAACATAAAGGACACCGCCTGACAATTTTAAAGGTAAAGGACAACGCCTGAAATTTGATGCAAACATAAAGGACAAAACTTGTAATTTACTCTAAATTTATTATTACCCAGTTGTATTCAAAATCTAAATACACAATGTTTTTTGTTAGCAAAATAATTTATTTTGAATACAACTTAGTTTTCAATAAAATTTATATATGAATGCTGATTTTTTTTATAAAGAAAACTGTGTATTTAGAATTTCATAAAAAAGATATATACTATAAGTGTTATTATTAGAGAAAATCAAATTAAAGTATATGTTAAATAATTACTGTAAAGAAAAAACATCAATATTTAGACATCTTCAAAAAGTACACTTCTAGTTCTTAATTTCCTATAACACCTACAAATAAAAAGGTTCTCAAAGGAATTAATGTTGTTATGATCAGATTCATTATTTTGGTTGTCAAATTATAGGTATCATCAATTCGGGAAAGTAGATCAGATGACAGAAGGTTTTCAATATTTACAGGCACAACAAGGCTGCATTTGCGGGCAAACAGTCCGGAAGATCAAACGGAATGGATGGAAGCCTTGAAGGCCACGAAGCAGATGTTCCCGCGAATGTCTAACAAGGAACTGATGCTTACTATGAGCAATGAAATTACGGTTTCCACTGAATTGTTAAGAGCAAGATTATCAAAAGAAGGCGTAAACGAGGAAGTTATTCAAGATGCTGAAAAGATTATGAAGACTGAGTTTTCGGAATTGCAAACTCAGCTTGCGGTTCTTAGAAAGAAGCTAAGACTTCTAATAGATCGCGCGTGTTATAGCAAACACCCTTTTGGTTAAGAAATACGGGTGATGGTAATAAGTTGAGCTTGTTATAGGATTATTTTTGGTTGATATAAGACACATATCAATATCCATATCTGGGTCATACGTTTATGGTTTTAGAATTCTATTAAAATGGGTATTTGTGACTGCCAGAACAGTAGTAAATACAGTCGTAAATAGGTTGCTAAAAAGTATTTGCGTCTAACTTGGGTTGTCCCAAATTATTTCGTCGCTAAAAATTTTGGGACAAAAGGTTTTTGCAATAGATTTTAGTGTCACACTACAACTAGCAACGGAAACAAAAGGTGTCACACCCCAACCGATGGCAGAAACATCAGAGTGAGATGAAAACGAGATTGAAAGAGACTTCATAACAACTAATTGTGACAATATTTAGATAACACCAATCTCATTGATACTAAAATGATATTACATTATCTTGAAAGAAAAATATGACAAGTAGCAAATAACGAAACGACATGAAACAAGTTACATAAATTTAAATCTAGGTGTGTTCGTAATACACCCAAAATAATATTCTTCATCGGCATCAACTAGTTTCATGCAACATGTATTAAAATAATGGTCAACAAAAAGTTGGTGAGTATACAAGTTTAATTACATAGTATAATGGTGAGTAAAAGTTGTCTCATATCCAACATGGTAAATTGCATACATTGTTACTAACATACTAGCATGTGTTTACTATAAGTCAAACCAAATTGTACCGCAATCGTGCATACCATTGTCGCCGAAATGACAAGGTTGTAAAATAGTTTACTTAACAATACCACAAGAATACGGGCAGTGCGTTAATCCTATAGCGATATAACTGTTAAGGTAGGCTTGCAAAGTTAATGAGCATATCTATACTATTTATAGAACTTTTCCCCCACTTTAAGATACCCAAAAATGAGGGTAGTTTAGTCTTTTAAGCACTATTTATTTTTTAGCCCCTAAACTTATTACACTTAAATCCCTAAGGTTTTAACAAAATTATAGATAATTAGTTACAATTCACCTATCCACAACAAACTTAAAATTTTTGTATGTGTTGGGATTGAACCCTACAAAGGAACAGATGATAAAAGCCAAAACTGGTTCAGAACAGTGGATCATCATAAGCAGTGTTTGCACAAAGATCTTTCCCCTTGACAGTGGCTCTAACAACTGATTGATTCCAAGTACTGCCCAATACAACTGTTGCTGACCTAAAGGCTGATGAAGATTAAAGTACTGAAGCTCAATCTACTGATGTGTCCTAAGTACTGTTGAAGACCAAAGCTCTGCTCATTCAAAGGACTGATCATCTATTGAAGAAAGCACTGATGCTCAACATCAGTGCTTAGCCTAGAACAGTGGAATGAAGAATCAGTAGTTTACTTATGTATTGTCTATGTAATCAGTAGTTTGTAATCAGTGGTTGTATGTAACAGTACTTAGAGGTTTTTAGGAAGTTAGATGTCACTTTCATGGTGACGTCAGCCGAAGATGCTCAGTGGTTAGATTGTACTATAAATAGAACAAAATACTCTGTACTTTTCCATTAGCTCTTTCCTTCTAAGTCATTCTGTATGATCAATCACTGAGCTCAGGCTGATGGGGAGACTTGTGCGTGCATGCATTTGATTTGTTTATTGTAATTAAATACAATCATTCCATTAAATGTTAAACATGTGTGCTTAAACCTTTCTTCCATTGATTGTGTATTCAAAGTTTACTTTCATTATTCCGCGGCAATTTATCTCTGTTTCATCTTCACTTTAATTAAACAAACACAATTTAAGAAACTCAGATCCTAACAATTGGTATCCGAGCTAGGACAGTCAAATTTGATCTAACAATCATTTTGACGTAAAAGTTCAGCTCAATCTCGTTGATACTTTCGATTGTTCGTATTTAGTTGAAAAACAGAGTAAGGGATAATCACGTACAAAAGTTGATTATTCAGTGCTTGTAAAACAACCAGAATGACGTCACAATCACAAGACATTCATAACACCGGCTCACTCTTCAAACCACCTATGCTGGTCAGATCCGAGTACAATATCTGGCAACGTAGGATGGGTCACATTTTGGCTCAACAAAATACAGGATGTTGGAAGTCGGTTGTCTTTGGACCACACGTTCCAATGGTGCCGAGTGCTCAAGATCCAAAAACCTTTGTACCTAAGAAAATTGAAAAGTATTCCGAACAGGATTTCCAAAAAATTGAACTGGATGCAAAGGCCTTTATATCAGTTTATGTGACCAATCACTAGCACCGTTAAGCTTTAAACATTTTCAGTTCTAAACGATTCACATAGATTAACGATATTGTTGTCCACTTAAACTCAAACTAAAAACTTTCGAAATGCTTACCGATACGTTATGGTATATTAATATTGCACTAAATTCTTATGGACCCCACGATCTCAGTATATCCCCTCATCATGCAATACACTGACTCAAGTAATGCCTTTAAACTATTATCAACTGTGATTTGTGCGAAAACAAAGTAGAATGTTTAAACATTAACAATCAGGTCGATACTTCCGTATACGCAGAGAAAGTCCAATGTTTAAACAAAATAAAAAAAATAAGTTGAAGTTGTTTAGGCTTTAACCACCAGGTCGATACTTCCGTATACACAGAGGTGATCCAAAGCTTAAACGAAACACCAAAGAAAATAAAGCAGAACGTTTAGGCAATAACATCCAGGTCAATACTCACGTATACGCAGAGGATGTCCAATGCTTAAACAAAATAAAGAAATAAAAAAAGTTTAAATCTTTGCAAAATAAAATGCACAATCACAGTGACTTTTCAGCAAAGTTGTGAAAGCTCACAAACTTAACCAGTTTTATGTCTTTTGACAATCAGCGATTACTGAGTGGGCACACAATCAAGAAGGACAAAACCAAGTACTATGCTTTCAACCATGTTTCCCACTAGAACTAGGCCTTTTGCTTTATGTTTGTATCGTTATCGCAAATTTACTAGTCTAGCTGAGCCTACCGTCACATCTTTAGTGAGACCGTTTATCACATTTTATCTTTCCATTTCTTTAGCATGCTGTGATCGTCCACTGATGTACTATCATTTCCTCTTTTTGACAACAAAACTCATTTTTGAATTTTATCATGTTTTTGCCTTTTTCAAATTTTCAAATGTTTTTGGATTTTCTGAAATTTCTTACTCCCCCTAAAATTCAAACACATTTAAAAAAAATTGAAAACAAACTGTACAGATAAAGTGACAACATGATATCGAATCACTTCAAATCACCATCCACTTGGCATAAACAATCAGAACTCCCCCTTACAACAAACTATTTTCCCATTGTGATTTCAAAACACTTAAGTTTGTTTTAATCAAATGGTTTTTCCGGAAAATTAGTTTTGTTGATTGATTTTACCATTTGTAGGTTAGGGGTTCATCACATTGTTTTCAAAATACCACTTGTAATAATGATCCAATCAAGTTCAACCTAATGACCTTGATTAACCATTTGTAAGATCATAACCTCTTTTTCAACCACATGTACCAACCATTACCATTTGTAGGTTGAATTATCAAGATGCCGATTCCTACTCCACACTTACCAACCTGGGAGTTCCGGCAAGTCACACTTATCAAAATTTTCAATTTTTCAAAAACAATTTAAGAAAGATGCTGATTCATGCTCCGCGATTTCCAACTTGGGAGCTCCGGCAAGTCAGGTTTTTTTTAGTTAGAGATTTTATCCCAAGCCTAACGGTCCTTGGGAGATTCCGAGTTACCAACACTCGGTTGCTTACCTGCCATCTTTTTCTCATAAAATTCTTTAACCCCATTAACCTTCCCATCAATCATTTTACCAAACATGTTTTGCACTGTGGGGTTAAAAGCCTTTTCAACATCAAATTCTTTCTTTTCAGAAAAGAATTGATTTGAAATTTCAATTTTACCAATTTTAGATTTCAAATTTCAGCCCGCAATGGTGGAAAATTTGCATCATCCAAAGGCGGAACTGAATTCTCACATTTTTTCTCAACACGTGGCTCCTCTGATTTTGTGGAATCAGATTCATCACCAGAACTATCACTTGAATTCTTAACAACCCATTTTTGATTGTTAAGTTTCTCCTTCATTTTGTAAACATTTTTCGAACATTCACCAACCTCAAAAATTGAATTTTCAAAAACTTTAAATCTGTTTGTTGGTGGTTCAGTTTTCTCAACAACCTTTTCTTTCAGTTTACCAGAAACTCCCTGTTTTGTTTGAATTGTCTTTGGACAATTTCTGGCAATGTGACCAACCGTTTTACATTGAAAACAGGTCCTAGTCTCTATCTTCTTCTGAGCAAAGCTTTTCTTCATTTCATCTTGCTTCTTGGCAAGGAATTCTTTGTTCGTCTGCTTTCTGAATGCTTGCTCCATCTCAGCTTCAGTTGTTTTTCCTGAAACAAACACAGTTTTTGGTTTATAAACTTTTTCATTTTTATAATTTTTCGGTTGATTAAATCCAAGACCTTTCTTTTTGAAATTACTACTATGGTTTGGTTTCTTTTGGAAACTATAACCATAATTGTAACCCATTTTCTTGTTTATTCTTTGTTGATCTCTTGAAGTGTATTGTTTAGGTTTTTCAGAAAGATATAAATCTTTTATTTCAGAAATTTTAATTTCTGTTATTTTGAAAACCTTTTTAATCATTTCCATTTTAACACTTCTTATTGGAAAAACCTCATCAGAATATAATTTGTCAGAATCTTTCAAAGTATATGCTACTTTGATCGGTTCGTCATCCAAATTAGATTTTGATAACAAGAACTCTTTATTATACACCCGTTTTTTCTGTTTGGCTTTTTGACTTGACGTGTCGGACTTTGACTTTGACTTTGATTTTGACTCCGACATTGACTCCTCTGTTTTATCCTTATCCAACACCTGATCGACCACTTTTTTTATTAATTCGGACTCATGATCAGTATCGGACGACGTGAAAGTGACATCTATACTTTCTGGCAAATTATCTGTAGACTCAGACTCCCATTGTAAGTTTGTTGCCTTTTCGACTCTTTCAGAATTTGGATTTCGAGGAGAATATCCATTTTTAACCGGGGGTGGACATTTGTTATAGACAACACTTGGTTTCTTACCAGAAATCTTCACTTCATCATCTTCTTTTGTTTCGGACTTCTT
This sequence comes from Helianthus tuberosus, assembly GCA_030545235.1. NCBI lineage: Eukaryota > Viridiplantae > Streptophyta > Magnoliopsida > Asterales > Asteraceae > Helianthus > Helianthus tuberosus. The sequence continues at coordinate 125,121,504 of CM060394.1, read as the reverse complement.
CTCTTCCGAAGTCTTTTCTTCTTCAAATGTCTTCATTCCTTCCACAATGGGGTAAATCCTGTCAACAATAAAAGTAGAACATGAGTAAATTTTTAACAATTCATTTACTCTATTTGTTTCAATTTTCTGAGTTTCCAATTTCTTCTCAAGTTCAGCACATTTTTCTGTGTAATAAATGACATTGTCAAGCTGCCTCATGTATGCCCCTTTGAGTGTATTCATTGCTACAGCCTGTTCACTGTTCGACTCATAATACTTATTCATCTCTCGGTTCAAAACATCGTAGGATTCTTTCAGTGTTTTGATGTTGTGTAGCAGTTCATTGTTTTGCTTTATCAGAGATTCACAATTCATACACTTCTCTGCAACCTTGACTACCTCCTCATCTGCTTTGATTTCAAATGCTGAAACTTCTTTGACTACTCTCACTTGAACTTCTTCAGCTCTTTTCTTTTTCTCTGCTTCAGCTTGTCTCTTTTCTTCTTCTTCTTCATATCTCTTCCATTTCTCTTCTTCAGCCTCCTTAATTTTTCTGTATTTTTCTGCCCTATATTCATCAGTATAATCATAACAACATGAGCAACAAATCCTTTAGCCAGGAATTCTTTGTCTAGGCAATAATTGTCCCAACTGAAACCTTCTGGCAATTTTTCATCTTCTTGATCTACCACACATGCTTTACTTGTCACACCCTGGCTTTGCGGAAGCGTGGTTAATTTGGTGTGACTTCTTAATACCATAGCTTAATCATAACAAAGCTATATGAAAATAAAATCATGCAAGATCATCCATTAAAATAAGTTTTAAAACCAAGGTAACATAACATTGTCTTGGAACTACACCATCTTAACATAAAGCATTGTTTTGAAAGACATAAACATCAACGTGAATAAAACGCAGTTTAAGGACTGTGACTCGTCCAGGTAAAAGTCACATCCCCTAAACCTGGATGACCTCGGAACCCATATGCAGCGGGAAAACATAACATACCGCGCCAGATCTTTAATTCCCTGAAATACATGTAAGTTGGAAAAATCAACAATAATGTTGAGCGAGTTCATGTGTTTAGTATGAGCGCGCAAATAAACCTTTATAATCATTGTAAGTATGATTGTTTTGTAAACTCTGGTATGAAAGCAATTTAGGAAACATATCAGTTAATGTGTAACCACATGGTCCAACCTGCGGGCGCATGGGAGGGGATAGGACGAGGTCACCACATGGTCCAACCTTAGGGCGCATGGGTGGTGTTAAGACATGGTCACCACATGGTCCAACCTTAGGGTGCATGGGTGGTGTTAAGACAAGGTCACCACATGGTCCAACCTTAGGGCTCATGGGTGGGGTTTGTTATGCTCAAATAGGCCTATCACTTCTATCCCTCGATCGTACTACGAGGACTAATGTTCTTAAGATTTCACCTACCCAATCACATAACTTAACAGTTCCTTCCTTAGCTGACCATACCATTCATAATAGTCCGTAGCAGTATGTAACATGTATTTCACCCCCGTAGTTTAGAAAACTGAAAACAGTTAAGAGAAAAGGGGGACATGAACTCACAGTGGTGCGTCTCTACCAAGTATACCTCCAAATCAAGCAGCTGTGTGACGACCTACACGTACTAATTCTATTAGACGGACGGCCGTGCCTTAGCTTTAAGGTTTAAGTTTTTGGGAATTAGTTAGACAACTACTTCGTGTTTATATTCTGTATACTTGGTAATTATTTTCCTCCCAAGGATGGGGGATTTAATACATGTGTGTTCGTAACTTTCGAATTGCACTATTAAGTCTCACTTAATATATTTTATTTCTAATTCCAAAATATAAATATTCTTCCCAAGAATATTATATTTTAATACATGTAATTTTCCCAAAATAATACTTAGTAATATTATTTTTACTTTAAAAATAATATTTACGTAGTTCACAAAATAATCATAAACATTTACACAAGTGATGTTGTGAAAAATATGTTTACTAAATACATATATTTATCACGTTTCATTTTGTGAAATCCCACCTCCGATGTTTTGTAAATAAAGTCGTGGCGAAATCTATAATTTGAAAACAAGTCAAAATGTATTTCTAACACTTGTGGTAGAAATATTTCTAAGTGTTAGGTTTTTGGGAAAATTTCGCCAGAGTTTCCTCCGTAACTGGAGGTGGCCACGCTTTCAAGCGTATCATTTTCTTTTACAAATCAAACCAACAATTTTCTTATTCAACCAAAACAATGTTCAACGTATCAAACTAGTTAATAAACATGTAAATTGGCAAGAATCTCATGAACTTGTAGTTTTCTAATATTATGAAGTAAATCCCATTTCTTTTAGTGGATCTTTATATAAAGCAATACGATTTCGTAAAAGTCCCGTTTTTAAAGAAATTCCATCTTTACAACTTCTTGTCAACTTTTACAAAAATAGTTATTTTGTCGAAACTTTGTGCTACACAAGTGTTTACACACTTGTGTGTTCTAAAAATCATTCGCGTTAGTGTAAGATCCGTCTTTAGAAAACATGATTTCTTTGATACTTGGTTCTTTGAAAATACCGCTTGTAGATACGTAGATCTACTAGTTTTAAACACTATTTCACAAACAAAATTGCTTTTACACAAGTTCGTGATTTATGTGTGGTAGAGTTCATCCTTTAACCCTTGTTACTTCCAAAACAACCTTATGTCATGATCCATGATCATGACCAACCCGGGTTAAACGATGATCCGAGCTACCATAACATAGATCGGGACTAAATAATCACACAAATCAAATACTACATGATTTACACAACATATGAGCTTTTAACCAACATTTTTAGTGTTTTAAGTAGACTTTTAAGCTCCAACTTGTATGTTCATGACTTTTAACCGTTACATATCATTTTAACCATCTTAAAATAGTTTGAGAAGGTGATTCAAGCAACTTACTACTAGCTCGAGGCTAGGGAAGAATCTAGACGAAAATCGGGTGGTTAAAAGCAAGAGAGTGAGGTCCTTCGCCTTCCGATTGCACCAAGGTTCCTTATACGCGGTCCTTATCACTTGTATGAACTTGGAATTAGGTGTTCGAAATTGAAAAGTGGTGGTGTGTTCAAGGGGGTGTTCGGCCGAAGCCTTTGAGAGAGAGAGGGAGTGTGTGAAGTTGTCAAGTGTGTGTAATGAACATGTTATGCTAAGCTTTGAACTTATAGGCAAATCTCAAGTTAATTAACCAATGGATCATGTGCTATCTAGATACTAAGCACAAGGGATTAAAATAATCATCAAAAGGACAAGGGTGTCCCCCCTCTTGGGGACGGTTTGTAAAGGGGGGGGGGTACTAGTTCACTTCCAACCAATTAGTTAGACATTAGTTAGGTTAATATAGTTAAGTTTAGGGATTAACCCGGTTAGTGGTGTGTTGTGCTTTAAAGCGGGTGTTAGGGTATTCAGGGACCCTAACCGGCTCAGAAAAAGGTAAATAATGTTATTAACAATATTTTCATGTTCCGGGTATAGTCCGGTTGTTCGGTTGGATAGTAATCCGTTAAAGTGCTTAACAAAGCTTTAAAGTGTCGTTATAATTATTTTTAGTGACACAACTTATTCCTCCAAAGTGTCAGGAATATTTCCTCATGTTTTGGCACTTTATTAGTTAGCTAAAAGCTGGATTGTTTATTAAAGTGCTGAGTTTTTGTGCTTAGAGCACGTTTTAGGCACATCCAGTCATTGTAACTTATTCCTAGAGACGCAGTTCTACAACCCTTGTATCCCTACACTCACCACTAGTGTAGTAAAATATTTCTGGCTCATACAGGCCTTAGAGGCAGTGTCTGCCTGATGCTGGCTTTATCAGCATGTTCAATAGGTTATCCGTTTATAGTGCTACTGTGCTTTTTGTGCATCATGTTTGTCACTAAGGTTCAGCATGTAAATAATGTAGTGACGGTAAGTAAAGTATGATGCAGATAAGTACATGTATCAGAAATCAAGTAGCAGTTCATCAGCAATTTCAAACAAGCACAGTAATTAAGCAGTAATTAATTATTAATTAAGTCGTACGGATACCTGGTTTAGTGAGGGTTGTCACATTCTCCCCCCGTTAGAAAAATTTCGTCCCGAAATTTTAAGTTTTGCTTGTAGATGCAGGGTTCTTAGGAAATAAGTGGGGGTATTTCTCTTTCATCCGGTCCTCACGCTCCCAGGTGTATTCAGGACCATGTCTGGCATTCCAACGAACTTTGACGAGCTTGACACTGCTCCGGCGGGTCTTATTTACTTTCCAATCCGTAACCTCAACCGGTTCTTCAACGAAATGGAGCGTGTCGTCAACATGAATCTCGTCGATGGGAATGGCAATGGTATCTTGAGTTGGACTTTTCTTTAGGTTGGATACATGAAATGTATCGTGAACTGAATGGAGTTCAGCAGGTAAGTCCAGCTTGTATGCTACTAGTCCTATTCTTTCCAGAATTCTGAAAGGACCAATGTAGCGCGGATTTAACTTCCCACGCTTTCCGAAGCGTGCCACACCCTTCCAGGGTGAAACTTTCAATAAAACCATTTCTCCAACTTGGAATTCCAAGTGTTTCCGGTTTGGATCTGCATAGGCTTTCTGTCTGTGGCGAGCTGCTTCGATGCGTTTTAGGATCTGCGCAATCTTGTCTGTCGTCTCTTGGACGATTTTGGGACCAGGAAGTTGCCTATCACCTGCGTCAGCCCAGCATAAGGGTGATCGGCACTTGCGTTGTAACACCTGTGTCATTTCAACCATCAAACAAATTCCAAACCCATGAAATATTGTATTTCATACTTTGGACTTGTATAAATATGTGTATCTTTTGCACATATCAACTCTTGTTCGATTTCAAGCACTAAATCGCTTTCTGGAAGGTTATACGCGCACTGATGTGTAGATATAACCAGTTTAATCCAAAGAACACTCCGGAATAGTGAAATAGGCTTAACATACCTTAAATAACCTTTACATAACTTAGATATAAGTTTTGGAAGGTTTGGTGTGGTGAAATCAAAGTTTAATCGCTTACAGGGACTAAAGTTGACAAACTACGAAAGTATGCCAATTTGAACTGTAACAGACCTTCCGGGACATGAACATAAGTTAAACATACCATAAATATCCTTTACATAGCTTAGAAATAGGCTTTGAGGTGTTCGGTGTGCTAAAATAAACTTTTGGGTCATTCAGGGACTAAAAGTGTCAAAAAGTGCACAAGTTTGCATTTTCGCGCATAACTTACGTTCTGAATACATCCGGACATCCAAAAATTTATGTAAGCACTAAAATATTTTATTTTAGTGTTCGCCATAAGAAAAATCCATTCGTCGCGTCATTTGGTTCGTTTTTCGCATTCGGGACCAGATTCGATGTATTAGCCGTTGTTTAATTCACAACCACACATTCTAAACTTGCTTAGTCAGCGGATAAGGATGGAATTTTGGCACCATGACTTTGCAACACATGTATGGATGGAATTTAAACACCTAAACACCATGACTTTGCAACACATGTATGGATGGAATTTAAACACCTAAACACCATGACTTTGCAACACATGTATGGATGGAATTTAAACACCTAAACACCATAACTTTGCAACACATGTACGGATAGGATTAAGGCACGTTTTCCATGAAACGATCTTAACGGTTCGGGTATTCCTATAAATACCCCATACCCCCCATTGCTAAAATCACTAGAAACTTGATTTGAGAAACTCTAAGTTGAAACATTTGTTTCATACCTGAGATTTTTGAATCGAGTTTAGCATTCGGGGACCCTTCGTAAGTATTCTTTCGTTCTTTTCCTTATTTTACTGCTTTTCGAGTCAGAAAGTCAAACTTTGTTTGACTTTCAGTGTTGACCAGTAATGGTCAATGCGAAGTTCGTTTGAACTTCGCAACGTGAGTGTAATCACGTTGGTCATAGTCCCTTGGGACTATGCCCACTGATTACCACGTTGTCTAGGGTCGTAGGGTAAGCGATCTAATGAATCGCTTATACCTCGAACCCGACCCAGTTTGGTCGATCATTAGGATCCGACCAAACACATTAGGTGACCATAGTAGGTAGGGAATAACCTTCCGAGGTTATACCCTATGGTCACATCGTTTAAGTAGTTGTATGATAGGTAGTTTATATGCCTTAGGTAAATTACCAGAATACCCTTTTCATGTATAATTGGTAATTAAGCATATGTAACCTAAACCTTTGTCACATAACTGATTATGTAATATGTTTAGGCATATAACACTTGTCATAGGGCTAGTTAGGCGGTCCGAACGCGTTTCACGCGAACGACGCGTTAAAGTAGCATAAGCTACCTAAACGGGTCGTAATGGGTCGTAGACACTTAGGTTAAGTTTCATTTAGTATGTAGGCTTTGTTAAACCAAATGACACGAGTCTCTACACTCGTTTGGTTTACAAACCCTAATGCTACCCGATCTTCCGATTTAGGTCCGGTTTATTAATGTAGCTACCTATACTAGGTGCCGTTTGATATCCGCGATCTCTAGCATTGTTTAGTTGTTACTCAAGGACTACTGAGCAATCTCAAGTGAGTACATAGACCCCTCTTTTACTGTTTTCCAAACTGTTTTGGGGTGGAACACATGTGCCTACTTGTTACTTTCATGCTTTCCTGTTTTAACATCATATACTGCTATGTTCGTTAGTACATTATAGTACATGATTTTATGACATTTCATGCTAGGTGTGCCCAATTGTGTGCATTACTTAGTACATCGTTTTACATGACATTTTGACATAGACATTTCGGCATAGACATTTTAACATGATTGACATTTGATCATGCATTTCCCACAAAACATAACTTTGATTTAAACCAAGATTTACTTCAATACTTTGTTTTTGTGCATATGGTTTAGTTGAGACATTTCACTTGCCATACATGACATCTTGACATAGACGTTTGACATGGATATTTGACATAGACATTTGACATGGATATTTGACATAGACATTTTGATATGATTTACATCTTGACATGAACACTTTGACATATTACCCAATACATTTGACAATTGATTTAAACATAGACTTCTTACATTGGTTGGTTTGGTTTGATTAAGTGATTAAGTAACGATGCGTGTGTAATATGATACAAGCATGGTGGATACGCCGCTGGTACTTCCTATATATAAGTGTTTGTATGGTATTACATATCATAGCGTTATTTGAATCATTTCAGTTTGAGACATAGAACATTTTATACAAATAACATACTTTTCACAAGACATTGATTTATAAACAACTTATCTTATGCAAACATATTTTACTTGGTTATTCATTTAACCTTACATTTATTTATACTTATCATCTGATCTTATCGATTTTCAAATGATTTACCAAGCAAAGCAAATAACAAGGTTCATGACTAAACATTTTCTCAAACATAAGTCATGAAACCTATTTTCACAAAACCTATGTATCTCACAGGCATTTTTATGCTGACGTACCTATTTTCACATGTGTTTTTCAGGAGCTGTTGCATAAGATGATCAAGATATACTTAGGCAGACTTGGGCTTTAGTGACAATAAAAGATGCAAGACTAGTTAATTATGTTGTATTTCTTTGTTTGTTAAGACATTGTAACACTTTTAATCAATAAAACGAAACTTCAATTGCCATGGATTTGAAACAATTAATTCTGTTACAACACTCCCCGACGTTTCCGCCACGTTTTGTATGTTCTACGTGGTCGGGGTGTGACAGAAAAGATGGTATCAGAGCCAATGGTTATAGGGAATTAGGTTATTAGTAATGCTTTGACCTAGTCTATAACTTTCTTAGGACCCTAACGCGAGTTTACTTGCGTTTAGTCATAAAACAATACCGTCACCTATCCTTAGGCGACGACCATAACAAGAACATAAATTTCAAAACCGCTTTGAAAACTAATCATCTGTTCTAGGATGATTTATTACAAGGTTTTGAACCCTCTATTGTAAGGTTTTGAACCCTCTGTTATATGGTTTTGAACCCCTTTGAATTTTCAAAATCTCGTCAAGGTTTTGGGTTTTAAATAATGTGAACACGTGCAAACTGGAAGGGTGAATGCCTGTATTCTGGGTTTTCTGTCTAGGCAAGCACTTCGTATACATCTCATCAGACGCGAGGCCAGTTGTGCTTACCTGGGAATTCTTGGGATGAGTGTTCACTTATAGGCGAGCATGTCTTCGCGATACATTATATTGACCCGCTTACTTTGATTAGTCACTGTCTCATTTGTTTGCCTTTGGTAACAAACAAATGGTCACAATCTACATGCCTTGTCATTTTCTTTTGACTATCTTTCGCTTGTTTCCTCCTATGCCTTTCGTTATCTTCAAGATGCTTCTTCATCGCAACAACAATGTCCGAATCAGGTGCTGCAATTGCCCAACAAATAGGCGTCGTACTCCAGAAGACCGTTGACTTAGCTATCACCATGACTCGCCTCAGGGATGAAGCTGTATAAGGGAACTGCTCCTTGGTGCAATCAATGCCATCGTCATTATCCAAACCAAATACCCTGTTTCAAATGTACCCACGGTTGACGATGAAGACATTTGGTTAACATGTGCCGCTTTGCAATCCAAAGCAAAGCTGTTACAAATCCTACTGCTGCTCAACCTTCAAACTCTGCTTCATATGTTGCTTGGCATATCTGGCGCCTCAACCTCATGAACTTTCTACCTTGTGTATCGAATTAAGCACGCCTAGTGCAAGGTGTCGGAACACCTCTCGTTACACAAATTCCAAAATCCATGTAGGATCTTTCTATCCTCATAATTAGATCCTTGTGGATGGGTATCATTCATCGGAGTCCTTAATTGAATTCTTTGTATGATTCAATACGTACATCACAATTCAATAAGGACAAAGCCGAATTCCTTTTAAGATTATCCTATCTTCATAGATAGATTCTTGTTATGATTAAAGTGCCAAATGAAATCCACGAATTGGATTCCTGGTGTGCTTTAAGTATCCGCGTCCAAAGATAACAAATTAAAAACCAAGTTAAACAACTATGTGATTATGTGCTTATGTGTTCCCTTTTTATGTTTTTGTGTGATCCAAATTCTTGTCATCCAAATCCTCGTAGAATCTTCCATATCTTTGTGTACTATATTAAATCCTCAATGGGCTTTTACGTAGTAGTTAAGTCCCTTGGATTATATTGTACCATTCCATAATTAGACCCCTGAGTGGTCTAGGTAAACAGATTGATCCAAAAATCTGGTTAGGAATATCATGTGATGATATAGCTGAAAGGACTCCTTGGTGGTCTAATTAAAAGGATCCTTTGTTGATCTAATTAAAAGGACCCTATGGTAGTCTAGTCACACTCATCACAGGTTTGATTATCCTCCCCACAAACATTTCAAGACAAGTTGTGCGGACTATGCAAGGAATTGCATAATTATGGATGCATACATAATTATGGAATTCAGTGCACAGAAACCACAGCAAATTTTGTCATGTGTCTAGAGTCTATTCCGTTCATTTTTGTTTCTGAAGATGTAAAATGACTATTCCGTTCATTTTTGTTTCTGAAGATGTAAAATGACTATTCCGTTCATTTTTGTTTCTGAAGATGTAAAATGGCTATTCCGTTCATTTTTGTTTCTGAAGATGTAAAATGGCTATTCCGTTCATTTTTGTTTCTGAAGATGTAAAATGACTATTCCGTTCATTTTTGTTTCTGAAGATGTAAAATGACTATTCCGTTCATTTTTGTTTCTGAAGATGTAAAATGACTATTCCGTTCATTTTTGTTTCTGAAGATGTAAAATGACTATTCCGTTCATTTTTGTTTCTGAAGATGTAAAATGACTATTCCGTTCATTTTTGTTTCTGAAGATGTAAAATGACTATTCCGTTCATTTTTGTTTCTAAAGATGTAAAATGACTATTCCGTTCATTTTTGTTTCTGAAGATGTAAAATGACTATTCCGTTCATTTTTGTTTCTGAAGAGGTAAAATGACTATTCTGTTCATTTTTGTTTCTGAAGATGTAAAATGACTATTCTGTTCATTTTTGTTTCTGAAGATGTAAAATGACTATTCTGTTCATTTTTGTTTCTGAAGATGTTGTGGAAAATGACTATTCTGTTCATTTTCGTTTCTAAAGAATGCCTGTTGAAAATAACTCTGTTCATTTTTCATTTCTGAAAAATGTTCGTTAAAGAGAAAGTACAGGGTTATGTCTTGTTCATCTCTGGTGGTTATCTGACACAAAGTCACAAATAGACTCCTACGAATTAATTTCGGGACGAAATTTCCTAAAGTAGGGGAGACTGTAACACCTGTGTCATTTCAACCATCAAACAAATGCCAAACCCATGAAATATTGTATTTCATACTTTGGACTTGTATAAATATGTGTATCTTTTGCACATATCAACTCTTGTTCGATTTCAAGCTCTAAATCGCTTTCTGGAAGGTTATACGCGCACTGATGTGTAGATATAACCAGTTTAATCCAACGAACACTCCGGAATAGTGAAATAGGCTTAACATACCTTAAATAACCTTTACATAACTTAGATATAAGTTTTGGAAGGTTTGGTGTGGTGAAATCAAAGTTTAATCGCTTACAGGGACTAAAGTTGACAAACTACGAAAGTATGCCAATTTGAACTGTAACAGACCTTCCGGGACATGAACATAAGTTAAACATACCATAAATATCCTTTACATAGCTTAGAAATAGGCTTTGAGGTGTTCGGTGTGCTAAAATAAACTTTTGGGTCATTCAGGGACTAAAAGTGTCAAAAAGTGCACAAGTTTGCATTTTCGCGCATAACTTACGTTCTGAATACATCCGGACATCCAAAAATTTATGTAAGCACTAAAATATTTTATTTTAGTGTTCGCCATAAGAAAAATCCATTCGTCGCGTCATTTGGTTCGTTTTTCGCATTCGGGACCAGATTCGATGTATTAGCCGTTGTTTAATTCACAACCACACATTCTAAACTTGCTTAGTCAGCGGATAAGGATGGAATTTTGGCACCATGACTTTGCAACACATGTATGGATGGAATTTAAACACCTAAACACCATGACTTTGCAACACATGTATGGATGGAATTTAAACACCTAAACACCATAACTTTGCAACACATGTACGGATGGGATTAAGGCACGTTTTCCATGAAACGATCTTAACGGTTCGGGTATTCCTATAAATACCCCATACCCCCCATTGCTAAAATCACTAGAAACTTGATTTGAGAAACTCTAAGTTGAAACATTTGTTTCATACCTGAGATTTTTTAATCGAGTTTAGCATTCGGGGACCCTTCGTAAGTATTCTTTCGTTCTTTTCCTTATTTTACTGCTTTTCGAGTCAGAAAGTCAAACTTTGTTTGACTTTCAGTGTTGACCAGTAATGGTCAATGCGAAGTTCGTTTGAACTTCGCAACGTGAGTGTAATCACGTTGGTCATAGTCCCTTGGGACTATGCCCACTGATTACCACGTTGTCTAGGGTCGTAGGGTAAGGGATCTAATGAATCGCTTATACCTCGAACCCGACCCAGTTTGGTCGATCATTAGGATCCGACCAAACACATTAGGTGACCATAGTAGGTAGGGAATAACCTTCCGAGGTTATACCCTATGGTCACATCGTTTAAGTAGTTGTATGATAGGTAGTTTATATGCCTTAGGTAAATTACCAGAATACCCTTTTCATGTATAATTGGTAATTAAGCATATGTAACCTAAACCTTTGTCACATAACTGATTATGTAATATGTTTAGGCATATAACACTTGTCATAGGGCTAGTTAGGCGGTCCGAACGCGTTTCACGCGAACGACGCGTTAAAGTAGCATAAGCTACCTAAACGGGTCGTAATGGGTCGTAGACACTTAGGTTAAGTTTCATTTAGTATGTAGGCTTTGTTAAACCAAATGACACGAGTCTCTACACTCGTTTGGTTTACAAACCCTAATGCTACCCGATCTTCCGATTTAGGTCCGGTTTATTAATGTAGCTACCTATACTAGGTGCCGTTTGATATCCGCGATCTCTAGCATTGTTTAGTTGTTACTCAAGGACTACTGAGCAATCTCAAGTGAGTACATAGACCCCTCTTTTACTGTTTTCCAAACTGTTTTGGGGTGGAACACATGTGCCTACTTGTTACTTTCATGCTTTCCTGTTTTAACATCATATACTGCTATGTTCGTTAGTACATTATAGTACATGATTTTATGACATTTCATGCTAGGTGTGCCCAATTGTGTGCATTACTTAGTACATCGTTTTACATGACATTTTGACATAGACATTTCGGCATAGACATTTTAACATGATTGACATTTGATCATGCATTTCCCACAAAACATAACTTTGATTTAAACCAAGATTTACTTCAATACTTTGTTTTTGTGCATATGGTTTAGTTGAGACATTTCACTTGCCATACATGACATCTTGACATAGACGTTTGACATGGATATTTGACATAGACATTTGACATGGATATTTGACATAGACATTTTGATATGATTTACATCTTGACATGAACACTTTGACATATTACCCAATACATTTGACAATTGATTTAAACATAGACTTCTTACATTGGTTGGTTTGGTTTGATTAAGTGATTAAGTAACGATGCGTGTGTAATATGATACAAGCATGGTGGATACGCCGCTGGTACTTCCTATATATAAGTGTTTGTATGGTATTACATATCATAGCGTTATTTGAATCATTTCAGTTTGAGACATAGAACATTTTATACAAATAACATACTTTTCACAAGACATTGATTTATAAACAACTTATCTTATGCAAACATATTTTACTTGGTTATTCATTTAACCTTACATTTATTTATACTTATCATCTGATCTTATCGATTTTCAAATGATTTACCAAGCAAAGAAAATAACAAGGTTCATGACTAAACATTTTCTCAAACATAAGTCATGAAACCTATTTTCACAAAACCTATGTATCTCACAGGCATTTTTATGCTGACGTACCTATTTTCACATGTGTTTTTCAGGAGCTGTTGCATAAGATGATCAAGATATACTTAGGCAGACTTGGGCTTTAGTGACAATAAAAGATGCAAGACTAGTTAATTATGTTGTATTTCTTTGTTTGTTAAGACATTGTAACACTTTTAATCAATAAAACGAAACTTCAATTGCCATGGATTTGAAACAATTAATTCTGTTACAACACTCCCCGACGTTTCCGCCACGTTTTGTATGTTCTACGTGGTCGGGGTGTGACATGCGTCCGTAAAGGGCTTCAAATGGCGCGACACCAATACTGGTGTGGTAGCTGTTGTTGTATGAAAATTCGACCAAAGGTAAATGCTTGTCCCAGCTACCGCCCAATCCATAACACACGCTCTCAGCATGTCTTCCAAAGTCTGTATCGTCCGCTCGCTTTGCCCGTCGGTCTGCGGGTGAAATGCGGTGCTCAGATTTAATTGTGAGCCAAAAGCTTCTTGGAAGGATTGTCATATCCTTGATACAAACCTTCCGTCTCTATCGGAGATGATCAAGGGAGGCACTCCATGACGTGCGACGATCTCTCTCATGTAAATTTCAGCCAATTTGCTCGTATTATCCTTCTCACTGATAGGTAAGAAGTGAGCTGACTTTGTTAATCGATCCACTATTACCCAAATAGTGTCATGGCCTCTTGGCGTTCTTGGCAACTTTGTAATAAAATCCATTGAGATTTATTCCCATTTCCACTTGGGAATCTCAGGTTGTTGCAGAAGTCTTGAAGGCTTCTGATATTCGGTTTTAGCCTTAGCACATGTTAAACATTTGCTCACATAAACAGCAACATCGCCTTTCATCCTAGGCCACCAATAATAATCTTTGAGATCCTGATACATCTTATCCGCTCCTGGATGGATAGAGTACCATGATTTGTGAGCTTTATCAAAAATAACTTTCCTTAAACCACCAAACAGAGGAACCCAAATCCTTTTCTCAAAACTTAACATTCCTTCCTCGTTTGGTACCAGTAGCTTCTCCATCCCACGGAGATATTCTTCTTCAAGGTTTCGTTCCTTGAGAGCTTCTTTCTGTGCGGCACGAATGCGCAAGGAAAGATCGGTTCGGATAATCATTTCTAAAGCCCTAACCCTTAAGGGCTTGATCCTCTCCTTTCGACTTAGGGCATCGGCGACCACATTCGCCTTCCCTGGATGATACTTTATCTCGCAGTCGTAATCGTTCAGCAACTCAACCCATCGTCTTTGTCTCATATTCGACTCCTTCTGGTTGAATATGTGTTGTAGGCTCTCGTGATCTGTAAAAATTATACACTTTGTACCATAAAGGTAGTGTCTCCAGATCTTTAATGCAAAAACCACTGCGCCAATTTCAAAATCATGTGTGGTATAGTGCTTTTCGTGCACTTTCAATTGACGCGATGCGTAAGCAATAACCTTTTGGCGTTGCATCAACACACAACCCAATCCTTGACGCGAAGCGTCACAGTATACCATGAAATCATCTGTACCTTCCGGTAGTGCTAAGATTGGCGCATTGCAGAGCTTATCCTTCAACGGCTGCAACGCTTCTTCCTGTTTGATTCCCCAATCAAACTTCTTATCCTTCTGAGTGAGGAGCGTCAATGGTTGGGCGATCTTAGAAAAATCCTCAATGAACCTTCGATAGTAGCCAGCCAAACCCAAGAATTGTCGAATCTCGGTTGGCGTCTTTGGCGTTTCCCAATTCTTAATCGCTTCGATCTTGGTGGGATCCACGTGGATTCCATCTCCATTTACCACGTGCCCAAGGAATTGGACTTCATGTAGCCAAAAATCGCACTTAGAGGATTTGGCATACAGCTGTTCTTTCTTTAGCAGTTCCAAAATAGCTCTTAGATGCTGTTCGTGCTCAGCCTTTGTTCTTGAATAAATCAAAATGTCATCGATAAACACAATCACGAACTTGTCCAAGTACGGCTTGCAAACTCTATTCATCAAGTCCATAAACACCGCAGGTGCGTTTGTCAAACCAAACGGCATAACAAGGAACTCGTAGTGTCCATAACGAGTTCTGAAGGCTGTCTTCGGGATACTTTCCTCTTGTATCCTTAAGTGATGGTACCCAGATCGCAAGTCGATCTTTGAGTAAAAGCTTGAACCTTGCAGTTGATCAAACAGATCATCAATTCTTGGCAGAGGGTATCTATTCTTGATTGTCAGCTTGTTCAGCTCCCGGTAGTTGATGTTTATTTGAAAATCATCATCCTTCTTTTTGACGAGTAGAAATGGGGTTACCCCAAAAGGGAATTTTGGTCTGTTATCTTCCTTCTCTATCCATTGCTAAAACTTCTCTGTCAATCCTTGCATCTCCGAAAATGTAAGTCGCTACGATGCATCGACTACGGGTGCAGTGCCTGGAATTAAATCGACGCGGGATTCGACTAATCGTTGAGGAGACGATTCCGGCAAGTCTTCGAGGAAGACTTCGGGGTATTCTCCAATCACAGGGATATCTTCGAGTTTTGGTTCTTCGGCTTCTTTTTCCACGACATGAGCCAAGAATGCAACACATCCTTTGTGCGAAAATTTTTGTGTCTTCTTTGCCTGATAATCCGTAGGAGCGTATCCTGCTCCATGAATCACAATCATTTCTCCGTTCGTCGTCGGGGCGCGGATGACAATCTCCGCCGGGTTGTTCGACAACCAGTCCATCCCAATTATCACATCGAAGCTTCCGTTAGGCTTATTCTATCGAGAACGATATCCACGCTTGGATTTTATCCCCGCTGTTGAGCTTTCATCCACGTGCCTGAGTGTTCTTAGGGCAATACTTCCTGAAATGCCCCACATCACCGCAATTATAACATGCTTGGCCACAGCCTTGATCGTCACCATCCCTGCCTTGATAGTTGTTGTCATCGTTATTTCCTCCGCGATTTCCGTTACCATCTTGACCTCTATTTCCATGTTTAGTACCTTGCCGACATGTTTCCTTGACATGTCCCACCTTGCCACAGTTACCACATTTTCCATATCTACACCGGCCGTTATGGTGACGTCGACGGTTGTCGCACTTTGGTAGGATACCCGTGTACTCTTTTCTCTTTTTGGCCTTGTCGTCGCTACTCGACTGGGTACCCTGTTTGAAATTCGCCAACTTCCTCTTGTTGTCCCCAGATGACTCTACATGAGTCTCCTTCTTCTCCTCAGAGGTTGAAAATTTGTTCATCCTGATTGCCTCTTCCGTCAGGGCTACACTTAGATTGATGGCCTCAGTGATTGTTGCAGGCTTTGATGTCGTTACCATGCTCATGATTTGGGGTGCCAATCCCCAAATGAAACGCTCAATCCTCTTAAACTCCGGATCTACCATGTAAGGAACGATACGTGATAGAACTTGGAACTTCTCCACATACTCAGCTATTTTTGGACCTTCCATCTTCAAGTTCCAGAACTCAGTTTCTACCTTCTGGCTTTCTGTTCTCGAACAGTACTTTTTATGCATTAGCTCTTTCAGTTCGTCCCATGATAGAGCATACGCAGCAGCCTCGCCCATTATCTGAACCTGAAGTTTCCACCATGACAGAGCCCCATCTCGGAACAGCCCGGAAATGTACGTGCCCTGATCTCTTGGGGCGCATTTGCTCGCACGCAAAACAGTGTCCGTCTTCTCAATCCAGCGTACGAAGGCTACGGCACCCCCAGTGCCGTCGAAGTGTGGGGGCTGGCAGCCTAAGAACTGCTTGTAGGTGCAGCCGTTGGGTGGCTTATTTCCTGAGGTACCTCCGTTGCGCTCGGAGTGATGGGCCTCGTATTGTGCGATGACTGCAGCAATGATTCCCTGAAGTTCCGCCTCGTTGGTGGGTATGCGTACATCCCGTCTTGGAGGCATCTTCTAAATGATGATCGTATGGGTCAGGTCATAGTAAGTAAAGTGTACGTAAGTATACAACAATATCAACACATAACATCTCATGTTATAAATAAATCAATCACATAACATCTCATGTTATAAATCAATCACCCATATTGATAGCCTCTGCAATGGTTGAGGGCTTCGAGGTAGTAACCATGCCCCTGATCTGGGGTGCAAGTCCCCAAATGAATCGTTCCATCCTTTTGAACTTCGGTTTGACTAAGTAGGGGACGACCCTAGACAAGTCGTGAGATTGCTGGATGTATTCAGGAATCTCTGGTCCGTCCATTTTCAATTTCCGGAACTCTACCTCACGCTTCTGGTTTCCAGCCCTAGAATTGTATTTCTTCTCCATCATTCCTTTGAGCTTGTCCCAGCTCAGTGTATTAGCAGTATCTTGTACCAAGGGTCTGAACCTGGAGGTTCCATTATGAGAGTGTGACATCTAGAAATAACCCCGAGATATAGGTAACACTCTGTTGGGGCGAACAGTTACTCATTCTTAGAATGGAGTCGGTCCTTTCGGACCAACGAACAAATGCCACGACGCCTCCTATTTCGTCAAGGTTCAAAGACTTGCAGTTCAGGGACTGCTTATAGGTGCAGCCAGTTAGGGGGGGGGGGTTGTTCCCAGTGGTTCCATTGCTGTGCTTAGAGCGGAGAGCTTTACGTCGTGCAGTTGCCTGTGAGATGCGCTCTTGCAGCTCGGCTTCTGTCCTTGGCAACGTACTGGTGTTTGTGTCACGTCTGGGTGACATTCTCTTCTGTCGAAGTGGTATGAAGCGGGTTAGACAACGTTTCAATTGTCTATGAGATATATGGCACCATAAGCCATCATGTACTCACCCAATTTTACACGTAAATATACTCGATGTATGAGTGAGGAAATAATTTCTGAGCCTTCACATAGGCTTGCCAATTGGGCTTGTTGCTTGTAATAGAATGAACTCGAGGCCACATCGCCTTGGTCATTCGTGTTTTAGTTATTTCCTGCTACATTGGTTTTCATTAGCTTGACCCGCAGAGTCTACCAGGATTTCTGTGCACCACAAGTTGTTATTACGTGGGCCCCCGTAATAATAAATTGTTTTGCACAGTTACCCCAAATTTTCTCTCGTCCAAGCAGATGATCAATCAAGGAGCATCAGCAGGTGCATCGGCATGAACAGGGTTATGCTCCAATGCGGGGTCAGGAGCAACGCCTGGCTCAGGGGCCACAGCCGGCTCCGGATCAACAAACATAGGGTCGACAGGGACTACAGAATCCTCCAAGGGCTGGCCTAAGTGTATGAACTCCATGTCATGGTCTGGATCAAGACCAGGCGGAAACACAGGGTCGGAATCATCATCAATATCATGCTCGATCGCGAAACCCGGGGCAGGGACAGGTGCAGCAGACGATGCTCTATCAGGGTCGGCGTCGTGTGAGTGGTGCTGCACTCCCTGTATATGCGAAGATGCGGACGCCACAGACTCAAATGAGTCTGGGACGGGTGAATGGGCCTGAGCCTCTTCTTGCAGGAACGTCAGCAAGTGGTAGGCTATCACTAGCAGCAATAGGGCCTCGCCCTCAATTGGGTCCTCCTCCTCTAAGGGCTCGTCATCAAACAGATCGACGTCGGGACGCATATCAACAACGGGAGAAGCGGTAAGGGCACGGGAGTAGGGATCACCGCGAGTGGCAAATTCCCAACAAGATGGCCATCAGCAGGCTCTGCTACGACATCAGGCAGCGCAAAGGGCTGAAAGTCGTCATTGTCTGTGCCGGTATTATCGGAAATGTACACCTCGTGCTCCGATGAAACTATGTCGTCTGATACTATGGCCATGGGATCTGTAGTGTCCATCTTTCTAGTACATGATGAAGGCATGATGTTTGTAACACAAACACACATACGTATAACAATCAATCATATAATCATATAAACATATTAGTCACCAAGTAAGCAATCAAATAATTCTCCTAGTCCCACTAGCCTCCCAGCCTCTCAGACTGCTCTTCCTAGTCCCACTAGCCAATTCTCCTAGTCCCACTAGCTAATTCTCCTAGTCCCACTAGCCAATTCTCCTAGTCCCACTAGCCAACTACCTCGATCTCCCAGACCGAGCCTCGGCCTCTAAGACCGAGCCTCAGCCTCCAAGACTGAGACTATAATTAATAAATAAAATGTGCTCAACATTTGTTTGTAAAAACGTTTTGGATCTGGACTTAAGTGGTATGCAGTAAAAATGTTTTCGTGAGAGCCCTAGTGATCATAGTCTAGACTCGAGAAAGAATCCTAGTTCGCTATGATCAGAGCTCTGATACCAAGCTGTCACACCCTGGCTTTGCGGAAGCGTGGTTAATTTGGTGTGACTTCTTAATACCATAGCTTAATCATAACAAAGCTATATGAAAATAAAATCATGCAAGATCATCCATTAAAATAAGTTTTAAAACCAAGGTAACATAACATTATCTTGGAACTACACCATCTTAACATAAAGCATTGTTTTGAAAGACATAAACATCAACGTGAATAAAACGCAGTTTAAGGACTGTGACTCGTCCAGGTAAAAGTCACATCCCCTAAACCTGGATGACCTCGGAACCCATATGCAGCGGGAAACATAACATACCACGCCAGATCTTTAATTCCCTGAAATACATGTAAGTTGGAAAAATCAACAATAATGTTGAGCGAGTTCATGTGTTTAGTATGAGCGCGCAAATAAACCTTTATAATCATTGTAAGTATGATTGTTTTGTAAACTCTGGTATGAAAGCAATTTAGGAAACATATCAGTTAATGTGTAACCACATGGTCCAACCTGCGGGCGCATGGGAGGGGATAGGACGAGGTCACCACATGGTCCAACCTTAGGGCGCATGGGTGGTGTTAAGACAAGGTCACCACATGGTCCAACCTTAGGGCTCATGGGTGGGGTTTGTTATGCTCAAATAGGCCTATCACTTCTATCCCTCGATCGTACTACGAGGACTAATGTTCTTAAGATTTCACCTACCCAATCACATAACTTAACAGTTCCTTCCTTAGCTGACCATACCATTCATAATTGTCCGTAGCAGTATGTAACATGTATTTCACCCCCGTAGTTTAGAAAACTGAAAACAGTTAAGAGAAAAGGGGGACATGAACTCACAGTGGTGCGTCTCTACCAAGTATACCTCCAAATCAAGCAGCTGTGTGACGACCTACACGTACTAATTCTATTAGACGGACGGCCATGCCTTAGCTTTAAGGTTTAAGTTTTTGGGAAATAGTTAGACAACTACTTCGTGTTTATATTCTGTATACTTGGTAATTATTTTCCTCCCAAGGATGGGGGATTTAATACATGTGTGTTCGTAACTTTCGAATTACACTATTAAGTCTCACTTAATATATTTTATTTCTAATTCCAAAATATAAATATTCTTCCCAATAATATTATATTTTAATACATGTAATTTTCCCAAAATAATACTTAGTAATATTATTTTTACTTTAAAAATAATATTTACGTAGTTCACAAAATAATCATAAACATTTACACAAGTGATGTTGTGAAAAATATGTTTACTAAATACATATATTTATCACGTTTCATTTTGTGAAATCCCACCTCCGATGTTTTGTAAATAAAGTCGTGGCGAAATCTATAATTTGAAAACAAGTCAAAATGTATTTCTAACACTTGTGGTAGAAATATTTCTAAGTGTTAGGTTTTTGGGAAAATTTCGCCAGAGTTTCCTCCGTAACTGGAGGTGGCCACACTTTCAAGCGTATCATTTTCTTTTACAAATCAAACCAACAATTTTCTTATTCAACCAAAACAATGTTCAACGTATCAAACTAGTTAATAAACATGTAAATTGGCAAGAATCTCATGAACTTGTAGTTTTCTAATATTATGAAGTAAATCCCATTTCTTTTAGTGGATCTTTATATAAAGCAATACGATTTCGTAAAAGTCCCGTTTTTAAAGAAATTCCATCTTTACAACTTCTTGTCAACTTTTACAAAAATAGTTATTTTGTCGAAACTTTGTGCTACACAAGTGTTTACACACTTGTGTGTTCTAAAAATCATTCGTGTTAGTGTAAGATCCGTCTTTAGAAAACATGATTTCTTTGATACTTGGTTCTTTGAAAATACCGCTTGTAGATACGTAGATCTACTAGTTTTAAACACTATTTCACAAACAAAATCGCTTTTACACAAGTTCATGATTTATGTGTGGTAGAGTTCATCTTTTAACCCTTGTTACTTCCAAAACAACCTTATGTCATGATCCATGATCATGACCAACCCGGGTTAAACGATGATCCGAGCTACCATAACATAGATCGGGACTAAATAATCACACAAATCAAGTACTACATGATTTACACAACATATGAGCTTTTAACCAACATTTTTAGTGTTTTAAGTAGACTTTTAAGCTCCAACTTGTATGTTCATGACTTTTAACCGTTACATATCATTTTAACCATCTTAAAATAGTTCGAGAAGGTGATTCAAGCAACTTACTACTAGCTCGAGGCTAGGGAAGAATCTAGACAAAAATCGGGTGGTTAAAAGCAAGAGAGTGAGGTCCTTCGCCTTCCGATTGCACCAAGGTTCCTTATACGCGGTCCTTATCACTTGTATGAACTTGGAATTAGGTGTTCGAAATTGAAAAGTGGTGGTGTGTTCAAGGGGGTGTTCGGCCGAAGCCTTTGAGAGAGAGAGGGAGTGTGTGAAGTTGTCAAGTGTGTGTAATGAACATGTTATGCTAAGCTTTGAACTTATAGGCAAATCTCAAGTTAATTAACCAATGGATCATGTGCTATCTAGATACTAAGCACAAGGGATTAAAATAATCATCAAAAGGACAAGGGTGTCCCCCCTCTTGGGGACGGTTTGTAAAGGGGGGGGGGGGTACTAGTTCACTTCCAACCAATTAGTTAGACATTAGTTAGGTTAATATAGTTAAGTTTAGGGATTAACCCGGTTAGTGGTGTGTTGTGCTTTAAAGCGGGTGTTAGGGTATTCAGGGACCCTAACCGGCTCAGAAAAAGGTAAATAATGTTATTAACAATATTTTCATGTTCCGGGTATAGTCCGGTTGTTCGGTTGGATAGTAATCCGTTAAAGTGCTTAACAAAGCTTTAAAGTGTCGTTATAATTATTTTTAGTGACACAACTTATTCCTCCAAAGTGTCAGGAATATTTCCTCATGTTTTGGCACTTTATTAGTTAGCTAAAAGCTGGATTGTTTATTAAATTGCTGAGTTTTTGTGCTTAGAGCACGTTTTAGGCACATCCAGTCATTGTAACTTATTCCTAGAGACGCAGTTCTACAACCCTTGTATCCCTACACTCACCACTAGTGTAGTAAAATATTTCTGGCTCATACAGGCCTTAGAGGCAGTGTCTGCCTGATGCTGGCTTTATCAGCATGTTCAATAGGTTATCCGTTTATAGTGCTACTGTGCTTTTTGTGCATCATGTTTGTCACTAAGGTTCAGCATGTAAATAATGTAGTGACGGTAAGTAAAGTATGATGCAGATAAGTACATGTATCAGAAATCAAGTAGCAGTTCATCAGCAATTTCAAACAAGCACAGTAATTAAGCAGTAATTAATTATTAATTAAGTCGTACGGATACCTGGTTTAGTGAGGGTTGTCACATTACTATCTTTTGGAATGTATTTATCCCAACTGGATCCTTTTCCATTATCTTGATTAACAAGGCATGCTTTCTTTGAATCTTCAATTTCTTTTCTTCCATGAGCTGTTTGTGGCTGTTGTTGTTGATGTGGTTGTTGAGCAACTTGATGATATATCGCTTTTCGATAGTAGTCATTGTTTCCAAAGGGATTTTGAGCTCCACTTGCTTCACGATTGGTACACTCCCTCTTGAAATGCCCTTTCTCCCTGCAACGAAAACAAGTAACTTTAGACTTATCAAATCCTAAAGTTGAAACATTTGCATCGCGAAAATCATCTCTGCCTGTAATTTGTTTAAACTTTTCAACTCGTTTCAACACACTAGCCATACACCATTTTATATCCATCAATTCCATCTCCTCAGCATCAATTTGATCGTAATCCTCTTTCGTTAGCATTGGATTCCCGATCCTCCCTACAACTAAACCTCCATAGGATTCAAGCACAGTTACCAACAAAGACATATGGCTTTTAGCAACTTCCTCGGTATAATTCTGATCATTTTCAAGGTTCAAAGCAATGTTGCATTGAAGAACTTTGCCACTTTTTGTTGTAGAAAAATGTGGATCAAATGTTGGAAATGAAGTGAATCCAGTTTTGTTGGTTGATCCCTGAGATGAACTTTCTGAAGAACTTTTTGCATTGAAAGCTGTTTCAACTTTTGGAGAAAAATTTGTCTTTTCACTAACACCACCTTTGAAATACAATCCGGTGTCTTGTTCTCCATCATAATTCTTCATTCTAGCAATCTTTCTTTGCTCCATCTCTTGAGCTTCAAGATGTTTGATGAACCCACCCAGTGTTAGCTCGTTATATTCCTTTCTATTATTCCTTAACATCATCAGAAACGTTCCCCAAACATCATGTGGCAACGCATCAGCCAGCTTCTCAATCAACTCATCTTTATTTTTGTTGATGCCCAATCTTGTCATGTTTTTTACCAAGTTACAATATCTTTCAATAATCTGCTTGGTGCTTTCCGTTCTCAAACCACGGAATAGATCAAATTCTTTCTTCATAAGTGACATCTTGTTCCTGAGCATATCATCACTACCAAGAGACTTTGCTTCTAATTCTTTCCAAATCGAATATGCACTTCCGTTATGTTGAAGAAGAACCATGATGTCCTCTTTGATTGCTTGCTGTAACAAACTAACCATCAATTTCTCATCTTTATACTTCTTTTTCTCCTCAGGATTCATTTCTCTAATTGGTATTTTTTTCATCATTGTTCTTGAGTGGTCTAGTATATTGCTCTTCAGTATGTTCCCAAGCATCCAAATGATATGCTTCAACCCAGTTACCAAAATGTTTGGACCAACCATTATAATCATCAATATCCAAAAGCTTAGGCGGTTTTTGTGTTGTCCCCGTCTCATTTTCAATCAATGTACTTTGAGTAAGAGTCATTGGACTAGCAAAGGCATTATAAAACTCGTTCTCCATGTTTTCAGTTTTCAAAAGTTCACAAACAGTTTACTTCAAATCGAATTCCACTCTTCAAGCGAAATTACCCTCTCAAACGGAATCACCCTGAAGCGAAATCAGACTTATTTCAAGCGGAATTATCTTTCAAACGAAATCAGTCTACTTTCAAGCGGAATCAGATTTTCAAGTGGAATAACCACTTTCAAACGGAATTACCTAATTTCGTTTGAAAATACAGGCCACGTTCAAGCGGAATAAGGATTTCAAGCGAAATCACTCAAGCAAGATATCGGTTTCAAGCGGAATTACTGTCTAATTCCATATGAAATGCTGATGACGTCAGCAAATTCGATCAGTTTTCAAGCGAAATTACGATTTTAACACGTTTTAGTTTGATTTTAGTTCTGAAACTTTCCAGGATTTGTTAAAACACTGTTGCGCACATTATGTGAGAAAATTAGCCGATTTTAACCGTGAAAAAAATTTCAATTTGAAAAAGAAGGTGCAGAAATCAGAAAATGCAGCTGAAATGGTAAGAACTCTTCCTCCTGAGCTCTGATACCACTTGTAGGATCGTTTTCAGACCCAAATGAGTCGATCAGAAGAGTAATTCACCAATACAAAAGGCGGAAACAGTTGTATTAGTGTTATTTCAGCTAGATTCACTTTAAAACTGTCTTTTTATTGATTCTGGAATGATTATAATTCAGAAGACACCTCGACAGAGCTTCGTCGTCGGAAACAAACTTTCTAATCTCGTTTCAAATGACACCGAACATTAAGTATTTATAGGAGACATGATTCCTCTTGAAACTACTTCAAACGAGATCTAATTCCGCTTGAATATGTCTCAAGCGAAATTACCATGTTGATTCAAGCGAAATTATCATGTTGATTCCGTTTGAAATGACACAGTGTCATTTCAAGCGGAATTACCTATAAATCTACTTTCTCGATTTCCGTGCCCTGATCTATCTAGTTTAGTACAAGACTCGATACAAGACGAAGTCGACAGACGCATGCACCAACAATCCGATCGGACGAGTGACGTCAGCACTGTTCATCACAAACTTCATGGTTTTTTATCGATTTCGATGTGTTTTAGTTCGAATTTTGCCGTGAAAATTTGTAGGATTGTTTTATAACAGATTGCGAACACAATTATGTCAATTCTAGGCCATTACTGTGAATTCTTTGTCAATTTTAGATTTTTAGCAGTTTTGGATGAGAAAAGGTAGAACAAATATAGAAATAGAGAAGTAGATGAAGAATCAGGAAAAATCTCTGGTGAAATCGGCTGTAATCGGTCAAAATCTCTGTGAAAATGATGTCGATCCTCTCCGAATCCGACCTCCAAGCTCTGATACCACTTGTGAGGATCGGAAGTTCGGCTCTATAATGAACAACTCAGGTCGGATCGATCACTGAAGAAGGGCGGAATCCATATTCAGTATGGAAGTAGAATCAACAACGAGTTCAATGCTTAATACTTCAGTTCTCATTAAGATTTGCAAAGATACAAGGAACCGGTGAGAATTTGACAAAGCTTCGCCTTCAGAGACAACCAAGCAATCAACACTAACAAAAGAACCCCTAGTCTCTATTTATAGGCGAGCTAGCTGGGAGAGAACATGTCGTCCGATCGGATGGTCATCCGACCAGATGATCATCCGTCCGGATGACACAAGCCATCTGATTAGACGGGCTTTACAATTCATGTTTCATTCTGATATCTCCCAGTTATAATATAAAATACAAACAAAACTATACAATGACACATACAGGACAAAATATAGACTAAGTACAAACAGAAGCTACAGACATAGTGCATCTATAGGGGTAGACCGGGTAAATCGTCAGGAAAGACATTAGGAAAATCACGAACCACAAGTACCATTTCCATCGTCTTCTTTTCCTCCTTCGCTACTACAATATGGGCTAAGAAAGCCAAGTATTCCTTGCGGAGATACTTGCTCGCTCGAATGCATGACATAAGTTTCAATTCTTTTGAGGATAATTCGCCATAAACACATAATTGATCACCATTTGAAAGAAAGAAACGAATCACCTTTTCGAAACAAACAACTTCAGCACGATTTACAAGAAGAAAATCCATGCCTACTATAACGTCGAAACTACCAAGTTGCATAGGGATGAGATCGATCGGGAAAACATGATTGTTGAGTGTAAGAGTACAATCACGGAGAATGGAGCTGATGGTGACAGTTCTTCCGGTGGCAACTTCTACATCGAAGGTCTTTGGGAGGTTAGCGCGTTTACGTTTTAAAAGCTTTTTGAATTCAAACGATAGAAAATAGTTATCGGCTCCAGTATCAAACAAGCAAGAAGCATAAATACCGTTAACAAGGAACGTACCATTGAAAACATTGTTGTCAATTTGAGCCTGGCGGACGTGGATGTTGAAGGTTCTTCCGCGGGCTACTTGTTGTGGCTGTTGCTGTTGCTGCTGAGGTTGTTGTTGCTGTTATTGCTGCTGCTGCGGTGGTTGCTGTTGAGGTTCTTGTTTCACAATGTGGTGCGGGCAGACATTAGCAAAATGATTAGGGTCACCAAAAGTATAACAGGTTCGAGCATTAGCAAGTGGCGCTGGAACTGCTGGGTTACCCTGAAGAGCTAGAGGTTGAGCTGGTGGTGCTGGGAGGGCTTGCGAAGCTTGCTGTCGGGGGCCTGAGTGGCAGTGTGCGATGAAGTGCCCGTAGAGGTTGTAGTTCACACAGAAACGACAGTTGACCCTTGTCGGATGATGATAAGTGCAACTAGGGCACAGAGGGTGAGTACCAGTGTACGTACGCTTGGCAGGCGGTGCGTTGGTAGTAGCAACTTGACGATTCTGGTTGTTGGGTGGTGCGGTGACTACTGCGTTATTCTTGCTGTTGTTGTTGCTCCTTCGCTTGCGACTTTGACGTGAGGACTTTGAAGCTTGAGATGCTGCAGTTTCGGTGCTGGGAGTTGCGGTAGCTTGGCTGAGACTTTTGGTCGAGGTTTTGAAAGCTCCAGCCAAGACTCGCTTGTCGTTGATCTGAGCTGCAAGTTGGTAGGTTTCCTCGATGGTAGTATGTCTCGCTACCTGAACAAAATCAGCTACACAATCGGGAAGAGCGCGCATATACTTCTTGATAGTCTTATCAGGTGTGTCCACCTGACTGGGACAGATAATGCTCAACTGTTTGAAATGAGCGGTGAGACCAGCGTTGTCACCTCCTTCCTGCTTGATGTTCCACAACTCATTCTCCAGCTTCTGGACTTCGTGGGGAGGACAAAATTCCTTTATCATGAGCTCCCTGAGCTCCTCCCATGTGAGACCATAAGCTGCATCGTTTCCGCGCCTGTTGCGCTCGTCGGTCCACCAATCCAGTGCCCTGGACTAAAAGACTCCTGTAGCATTCACAGTGTGGAGATTTTCAGGACATCCACTTTGACGAAAGGTGACTTCGATCGAGTTAAACCTCTGGAACATTGCACTGGGTCCATCTTCGCCAGTAAAGTTTGCAGGACCACAGGCTTTGAATTGTTTGAAGCTGAACGGAGCTTTAGGCGCTTCATTCTTAGAGTCAACAGAAAATTTACTGATAACCTCGTTGATTTCACTGACAATTTGAGGTATGAACTTGGCCATTTCCTTGGCCACAAGTGAAGCGATTCGTTTGTCAGCTTTGTTCCTCTAAACACTTCGATGCATGTGAGATCCAAAGGAAGACATTGTCAAGTGTAGCTTCTGCAGCAGACATCATCCCGAGGGATTTGATGAGATTCGATTATTTTAGGTTATGCTTTGAAAATTTTAGCATTTTAACAACCCTTATTATTATTATTATTATTATTGTTGTTGTTGTTGTTGTTGTTGTTATTATTATTATTATTACCCATGTAGAGCGCAGAAACACGTCGGCACATATTCATGTATACACATAATTCACATAAGCACGTATACATATAAGCACATTATTCACATAAACACATATTTTGCACGTATTCACCTACATATTTTACATGTATTCACCTATCTTTCAAGGTCGCATAGCGCGCGCGAGAGTTGCGAGAGAGAGATAGCGAGGAGTGTAGCGTACGAGAGTTCTTAGTTTATTCGCGGTTAGTTAGCATTTTAGGTTACGAGAGCTGTGCAAGTTGTGCGCGATGAGCAGAAAGCGGAGAGAGGAAAGCGAGAAACCAAAACCCTAAAAGCGTAAAGTTGGAACACATAAACACAACTAAAATCGATGACGCGTAAAATCGGCGATTGTAGGCTTAAAATAGATGGAGTGTCCTGGGTGTTAGACATCGACTACCCAAAGTGATTCATCCGTCCCCAACGAGTTTGAGTACACGCTTTGGCCTAATAAACTGTGCTCTCACCGTAATATGGCTAACGGCACTCATCCTTCCAGTTACTACGTGACTCGAGTTATTGGAATAGCTGAGAATTTGGTGGGATCTTTTAAAAATCAATTTAGAGAGTGGAACGGGTTATTAAGATGCGGATTTCACCTCTAACTTAACAACTTCGCTCTATTTCGTTTTAAGCCCTTTACAGAATAAATTCGGGAGTGCTATCAGATAGAGAGATGGAGATTTCTGTCAAGATATGGATGTTACTCCTAACTCAACGAAAGATTCTCGTGTTGAGAGTAAACATACGCGGAGTGAGCGATCTTATCGAGAGTTCTTGGTTTTCACACCTAATCTCGACCCAATCACTAGGTTGTGTCATACGAGTGTTTTCCAAAACGTGTGTATTGTGTTAGCCTTAGGAAAGGCAAGTAGCATTTAAACCTTAAGAAAGGTTTCCCCTTCGTACGAAGCTGTATATGTGTGGGTTCGTACGAAGGTGTGTACTGCAGGTTCGAATGAGAGCATTTCAATATGTGGGTTCGTACGAAGCACCTACTGGGTTCATACGAAGGGTCTGTTTTGGGTACTTAGACTATAGACTAGGTCAATTTTACACGACTCGGCCTAATTCCCTATAGTTATGGCTCTGATACCAACCTGTCACACCACAACCGATGGCGGAAACATCGGAGCGCAGCACTAGGCGAACCAGATTGCTCAAGAGAATCCATAACAACTATTAAATGACAATATTTGAAAGGTTCATTGTCCCATACCAATAAACAAATATTTCACAAACAGTCATCATAGAGTTCAGATCTCTTAAACAAAACCAATCCGACAACCTAGATTTTTATTTGCGGGTTTCTAGACTTCCTAATCCATTGCAGCAAACAGACAATCAACCTGTCACATACGTTAAAATAAAAGTCAGTACATAAAGTAAAGATGAGTACACAAGTTTGTATATATATAGTAATAAAAGCGTTTACGCATAACCAGCATGTGACACGTAACAGGCGAAGCATGTAACTATTAACAATGATACAACCTAACCACGTGACTGCGATGTAGAGTATGCGTGACACATGTTCACCGAAGAAAACACGTGAAGTAAAGTAATGTGATCCTTAGCAACCCCTGTCACAACAGGTGCTAAGTCCAAATTAGAGTACTATCGTTGCTAAATGTGGTCTAGTAGTAACACTATGTAAGCATAGTAACAAGCATTCAACAAATCACGTATAGCATGCGGGAGCGGTTAGCGTTTAATAAGTGTTTGCGTTGTGTGTTGTGTTTTGATAGTGAACGTATGCAACACCCAAAAGTGCGTTAAACGAAAATGGGTTCGAGTATACTCACAGAGCATGTACTAATCAAGAAACACGATCCTTAATGGATTGAAGGGAGCACCGGATCAGCTTGCGTACGGGAACAGAAGCATGAGTCCTCCAAAGTACAGAAACGGTCGAAAATCAGAGTGTCGGTGGGAAAACAGAAGCTTCGTACGAAGCTGGTGCCTTCGTACGAAGGTGTGCCTTCATACGAAGGTGGTTCTTCATACACGTATCGCTTCCATTGTCTAAAATCGAATGTCTTCTCGTCGTCTTCGGAAAATCAAGTGTTCATCCCTCCAACCTTAAGCTACTGATTAAACTTAAAGTCGGAGAGGTCTTTGATTACGTCACGAGTGGGAATCGGGATTTTAGGTGTAAAACCAGTGCCTTTGTACGAAGGCAGCGCCTTCGTATGAGACCATGTGCCTTCGTCGCCTTCGTACGAGGCCATGTGCCTTCGTACGAAGGCAGTGCCTTCGTACGAAGCTGTCTTCGCACAGAACAGTCCAGTTTACAAACATGGCTGTTTTGGCGTTCGGTGCAGTGTTTTCACCTGAATCAGATGTATTTCCAAGTCCTTTTCAAGCTGGTTTTCGACATTACCTCGTTCCACTATTCAGTGAATGAGATACATGTCGTTTTTGGTCCATTTTGTTGTAAAAATCAAGTTTAAGAAAGTTTTGGAAGGTTTTTACTTAGATCTAGAACTTGGTGAGTGTGTAACCAACAGATTTCTAACTTGGGAAGCCGTAGCTAGTCCCAATACACTCGGCTAAGTGTAAATCTATTGTAAAAGAAGAAGGTTTGATGAAAAAGATGAAGATTTTTGTAAAAACGGGAATTTATGAAGAAAAGAAGAAGTTTAAGTGAAAAGATGAAGTTTGAAGTGAGAACATAAGAGTTTTAGATGAAAATGAAGTGATTCTTGTGGAAATCGAAGTGGAAAACGTTGTGTAATTGAATAAAACTGTTAAATTTTACTTGAAAATGGTTGGACAACAATTCGGCAGAGTTTCGGTATGAAATCAGCAAGTGAGAATGAATGAAGAAGGGCTTGGGTATTTATAGAGGAGCTGGGTTCGCACAACAGCCCTTGGTTCGAACCAGCTGCCTTCGTACGAGGCTGCCTGGCTTCGTATGAGGGGCCTGTTTTGTGTGGGAAAACCTCGTTTTCGTGTATAGGATGCTCGTTTAATGCGTTTTGTTGCGTTAGTTAGTATTGGTACTTTAGGTATTTTAGCGTATCATTGAGTTTCGAGTTGCGTTGCGTTTTAGAGTGATAAATCGAGTTGTGCGAGTAACGTTGAGTTTGCGTTGCGATAGCGTTTTCGAGTATAATCCATAAACTTAATAAGCACTCACAAGTAAAGCATATAAAAACATACAGCATCACATTACTACTACTGATAACAGCGTTTTCGATTTGGCGTGTTAGTCGTGATAAGCGTATACGGAGGTGTATGGTAACCAAACAAACACACTCGGCAATTTAAATAGCATAATTCTCTTTAATTCGTGTTGCATAAGCGTTGTGAGTATAAAGCATTAAACAGATAGCGGTGCGGTGTGATGAAAAAGTATTTAGTATAACATAGCCCTTTATTTATATCGAATCCCGGAATACAAGACGGTTATAAATCGAAGTAAAAGCAAACGGGTAACGATCCGAAAAGTTGGGTTTTTACAGATTTGTTGTTCTTTAGTGCATCCAGTTTCCTCCTCTCTCTTTCCGATCTCACTCTCTCTACTTTCCCTCTCTCCCTCTTTCTCAAAACGTCAGCGAAATTTTGTGGGTGAACAAAAACAAGATGTGTGAAATAAAAGAGCGTGAAACCGTTTCTAATATTGAAAAGCCTCATTCAATTGAGAGGGCTTTCCAGCTTCCAGTATTAAAAACCTTCCGGTATTCCAGTTGAAGGCCACGAAGGAAGAGGAGAGGTTTATTTGTGTTGTGTTGTGTTGTGATGTAAAATTATATCCCTCTTAAATGCGTTGTCTTTGTTTGTACATATTGCTTCAAAAGTTGTACGTGATGTAATATTACATCTTTATCCATCACATTTGCTTTATATTTTTATTTGTGTTGTGTTGTGATGTAAAATTATATCTCTCTTAAATGCGTTGTGTTTATTTGTATATTTTTTTTCTTTTCTGGACCATTCTTACCAAACCAAAGAACATCATTCAACATTATGGGCTTTAGGAGTTTGGTTACTTACCAAATAAAAGACCCTATATTTTACAACAAAATTATCATTGTATCAAAACAATACATAAATCTAATCAATCTACAATGCATAATTTTAATTACAATAATAATTAATTTAGTCTCTTCACATGTCATCTTAATAGGTTACAAAGGTGCCGAAATCCTTAAAATGCCCCTAAAGTGTCTTAAATTTTTGGACAATACGCAAGTTTACCCCCTCTAAAATAACTTGCCTTTCTTGTAAATGTTGCTTTAAAATGTGTATACCTAGTTTACTTAATAAGGTAGTATAGATATAGATATTGATATAGATATAGATTATTACATTATATTACATTATTACATTGTATACTATCTTAAAAGACAAAGTCGGTGGGCTTTCCCACTGGCTTTGTCTCCCCCTAAACTTTTACAATATTGCATTTCAAGCCCCTAAGCTTTGTTTGTCACACCCCGACCACGTAGAACATACAAAACGTGGCGGAAACATCGGGGAGTGTTGTAACAGAATTAATTGTTTCAAATCCATGGCAATTGAAGTTTCGTTTTATTGATTAAAAGTGTTACAATGTCTTAACAAACAAAGAAATACAACATAATTAACTAGTCTTGCATCTTTTATTGTCACTAAAGCCCAAGTCTGCCTATGTGTATCTTGATCATCTTATGCAACAGCTCCTGAAAAACACATGTGAAAATAGGTACGTCAGCATAAAAATGCCGGTGAGATACATAGGTTTTGTGAAAATAGGTTTCATGACTTATGTTTGAGAAAATGTTTAGTCATGAACCTTGTTATTTGCTTTGTTTTGTAAATCATTTGAAAATCGATAAGATCAGATGATATGTATAAATAATGTACGGTTAAATGAATAACCATGTAAAATGAGTTTGTATTAGATAAATTGTTTGTAAATCAATGTCTTGTGAAAAATATGTTATTTGTATAAAATGTTCTATGTCTCAACCTGAAATGATCCAGATAACGCTACAATATGTAATACCATACAAACACTTATATATAGGAAGTACCAGCGGCGTATCCACCATGCTTGTATCATATTACACACGCCTCGTTACTTAAATCACTTACACAAACCAAACCAACAATGTAAGATGTCTATGTTTAAACCAATTGTCCTACCAAAATGTAAGCATATGATGAATAAGAAATGTACTAAGTATGCTATAACAGACATACATAGCATGTGGACTGAAATATCTGTACTAAGTATGCAACAACAGACATACATAGCATGTGAACTGAAATATCTGTACTAAGTATGCAACAACAGACATACATAGCATGTGAACTGTACTAAGTAATGCACACAAATGGGCACACGTAGCATGAAATGTAATGTAAAACGATGTACTAAGTAATGCACACAATGGGCACACCTAGCATGAACACAATGAAATCATGTACTATTATGTACTAATGAACATAGCAAGTATATGATGTGAAAACAGGAAAGCATGAAAGTAACAAGTAGGCACATGTGTTCCACCCCAAAACGTTTGGAAAACAGTAAAAGAGGGGTCTATGTACTCACTTGAGAGTGCTCAGTAGTCCTTGAGTAACAACCAAACAAAGCTAGAGATCACGGAAATCAAACGGCACCTAATATAGGTAACTATGTTAATTAACCGGACCTAAATCGGAAGATTGGGTAGCATTAGGGTTTGTAAACCAAATGAGTGTAGGAACTCATATGATATGGTTTAACAAAGCCTACATACTAAATGAAACTTAACCTAAGTGCTTTCGACCCATTACGACCCGTTTAGGAAGCTTATGCTACTTTAACGCGTCGTGCGCGTGAAACGCGTTCGGACCGCCTAACTAGTCCTATGACAAGTGTTATATGCCTAAACATGTTACATAATCAGTTATGTGAAAAAAGTTTAGGTTACATATGCTTAATTACCAATTATACATGAAAAGGGTATTCTGGTAATTTACCTAAGGCATATAAACTACCTATCATACAACTACTTAAACGATGTGACCATAGGGTATAACCTCGGAAGGTTATTCCCTACCTACTATGGTCACCTAATGAGTTTGGTCGGATCCTAATGATCGACCAAATGGGTCGAGTTCGAAGGTATAGGCGATTTATTAGATCGCCTACCCTACGACCCTAGACAACGTGGTAATCAGTGGGCATAGTCCCAAGGGACTATGACCAACGTGATTACACTCACGTTGCGAAGTTCAAACGAACTTCGCATTGACCATTACTGGTCAACGCTGAAAGTCAAACAAAGTTTGACTTTCTGACTCGAAAAGCAGTAAAATAAGGAAAAGAACGAAAGAATACTTACGAAGGGTCCCCGAATGCTAATCCCGATCCAAGAATCTCAGGTATGAAACAATGGTTTCAACTTAGAGCTTCTCAAATCAGAATTCTAGTGATTTTTGAGGTAATGGGGGTGGGGTATTTATAGTTTTCGGGTAACCGTTAAGATCGTTTGTCGAATATCGTGCCTTAATCGTATCCGTACAAGTGTCGGAAAGTTGTGGTGCCTAAAAACCATCCTTATCAGCTGATTAGGCAAGTGGGAAAGATGTGGTTGTGGTTAAAACAGCTGGTACACGCTGACTGTTCGTTCTGATCTGTTTTGGGAGTCTGACGCGGGCCGCCTAAGATTTAGGCTTGGCTGAGGCGGGCTGCCTAGCTGTCTGATCAGCAAACTTCTTGCAGAATTGACAGTTTTGGTCCCTGCACGTGTTTAAGCCCATTTCCGGCACTTCTAAGGCCCGTAAAGCCAACTTTAAGGCCCTAAAATGATGCCTAAACATTGTGGACATGAAACATGCTCAAAAATATGCCGGAGGTTGGTTCGTTTGGCCGTACGAACGCGATGTTCGCTTAATTACGACGGAATGCGCATAAGCGCGAAAAACGATCCAAATGACGCAACGAATGGATTTTTCTTATGGCGAACACTAAAATATAATATAGTCATGCTTACATAAATTTTTGGATGTCCGGATGTATTCAGAACGTAAGTTATGCGTAAAAATGCAAACTTGTGCACTTTTTGACGCTTTTAGTCCCTGAATGACACAAAAGTTTATTTTAGCATACCGAACACCTCAAAGCCTATTTCTAAGCTATGTAAAGGATATTTATGGTATGTTTAACTTATGGTCATGTTCCGGAATGTCTGTTACAGTTCAAATTGGCATACTTTCGCAGTTTGTCAACTTTAGTCCCTGTAAGCGATTTAACTTTGATTTCACCACACCAAACCTTCCAAAACTTATATCTAAGTTATGTAAAGGTTATTTAAGGTATGTTAAGCCTATTTCACTATTCCGGAGTGTTCGTTGGATTAAACTGGTTATATCTACACATCAGAGCGCGTATAACCCTCCAGAAAGCGATTTAAAGCTTGAAATCGAACAAGAATTGATATGTGTAAACGATAAACATATTTTTACAAATACCAAGTATGAAATACAATATTTCATTGGTTTGGCATTTGTTTGATGGTTGGAGTGACACGGGTGTCACAGTCTCCCCTACTTTAGGAAATTTCGTCCCGAAATTAATTCGTAGGAGTCTATCTGTGGCTTTGTGTGAAGTAACCATCAAAGATAAGCAAGGCATAATCCTGTAATTTCTCTTTAACTAACATTTTTCAGAAATGAAAAATGAACAGAGTTATTTTCAACAGGCATTCTTTAGAAACAAAAATGAACGGAATAGTCATTTTACATCTTCAGAAACAAAAATGAACCGAATGAGTCATTTTACATCTTCAGAAACAAAAATGAACCGAATGAGTCATTTTACATCCTTAGAAACAAAAATGAACCGAATGAGTCATTTTACATCTTCAGAAACAAAAATGAACAGAATAGTCATTTTACATCTTCATAAACAAAAATGAACCGAATGAGTCATTTTACATCTTCAGAAACAAAAATGAACCGAATGAGTCATTTTACATCTTCAGAAACAAAAATGAACCGAATGAGTCATTTTACATCTTCAGAAACAAAAATGAACCGAATGAGTCATTTTACATCTTCAGAAACAAAAATGAACAGAATAGTCATTTTACATCTTCAGAAACAAAAATGAACCGAATGAGTCATTTTACATCTTCAGAAACAAAAATGAACAGAATAGTCATTTTACATCTTCAGAAACAAAAATGAACCGAATGAGTCATTTTACATCTTTAGAAACAAAAATGAACCGAATGAGTCATTTTACATCTTTAGAAACAAAAATGAACCGAATGAGTCATTTTACATCTTCAGAAACAAAAATGAACAGAATAGTCATTTTACATCTTCAGAAACAAAAATGAACAGAATAGTCATTTTACATCTTCAGAAACAAAAATGAACAGAATTAGCTCTAGATACATGACAAAACTTGCTGTGGTTTCTGTGCACTAAATTCTATAATTATGTACGCGTCCATAATTACGTAATTCCTTGCACAGTCCGCACAGTGCATTTCATGATGTGTAGGGGAAGAAAATATTAAACCTGTGATGAGTGTGACTAGACTACCATAGGGTCCTTTTAATCAGATCAACACATGATCTTTTTAATTAGACCTCCAAGGAGTCCTTTCAGCTATATCATCACTTGATATACCTAACCAGATTTTTGGATCAATCTGTTTAACTAGACCACTCAAGGGGTCTAATTATAGAATAGTACAATAAAATCCAAGGGACTTAACTACAACGTAGAAGCCCATTGAGGATTTAATATAGTACACAAAGATATGGAAGATTCTACGAGAATTTGGATAACAAAACTTGGATTATTCAAAAACATAAAAGGAAACACATAAGCACATAATCACATAGTTGTTTAATTTGTTATTATCTTGTTAATGATTGCAATTAACTTGGCACCTCGTACTTCGTTTCTTTTGGAAGAAACGGGTACTTAGGATCTTTGTGGAAAACGCATGAGATTGTATAACGGAAGAATTTGGGTGGTAGTTTGCTTTTCAAGGAATGCGGTTCCTTGATTGTCGGTATTGTAGGGGATATGTTGTTTATGCATACAACCACATAATATACATTGAAATGTAAATAAAAAGATTTATTTATTAACAATGATAACAACTGTTTCATGGATCTTGACAACAAAAGAAAATAATACATAAGATATGATTATTTTTAAAGAGTGTTGTCTTCTAGTCGATCAGATGCTCAACTCTGTGCTGGATTAGCATTTGCAAGCTTTGGGCAATTTCTTCGGAAATGTCCCATCTCACCACACTTGTTGCAAGAACCTGGTGGAAAGCGAGCTCGAGCAGGTTTGTTGTCAGCTTGATTCGGTGCAGCTGCTGCAACGCAAACTTTTGCCATATGACCTTTAAGTCCACAAATTTGGCATTCGTGGCACTTCACATTAGCATGATGATGTATGCCACATCGGTTGCACAAGGGTGAAGTTCCATTGTATGGCTTCCTAGCACGGGGTTGAGCTGGTTGTTTGGGGACGGCTTGACCATTGTGAGTAACCATGGCGAAGTTTTGAGAAGCCTTTTGCTTCTTTGACCGCTTAAGGGATCCAGTCTGCTCATCCATGGTCTTTGATTCCTCGATTGGTTTCTTGTCACCCTTCCGGAAAAGTTTACGTTTCCTGATCTGAGATTCAGTCAGAGTTGCAGATAACTCAATGGCCTGCCTAACCGTAGTGGGGTTACTACCAGTAACAATGTCTTGAACTGAGTCAGGGAGACCATCAATGTATTTTTCGATCGCCTTATCCAAAGGCGTAACCATGGTAGGACACAACAGGCTCAGCTCCTCATATCGATCAGTGTATGCTCGATGTTCACCGCTGTCTTGCTTAAGATCATCGAATTCCCTTTCCAATGCCCTGATCTCGTGACGAGGACAGAATTCCTTCATCATCAGTGCTCGAAGTTCTTCCCAAGTTTGGGCCAGTGCCACTTCGGCACCCCTATCTCTCACCACATCGTTCCACCATGTCAAAGCTCGTTTCTCGAAGACACTAGATGCAAAATCTACCTTTCGCTCGTTTGGACATTGAACATGCCTGAAGGTGCTCTCTAGACTCTCGAACCATTGCAGAAGTGCAGTCGCTCCTTGAGACCCAGAAAACTTTGATGGCTTGGCCGAGTTAAACGTCTTGAAGTTGCAGAGAGCATTATTGTTGTTGATGGCTTGGTGACATTGGGCAACGATGATCGGGATTGCAGCAGTCATTTGCTGTGTAATGACAGCTGCCAGCTCGTCAACAGATACAGGATTTTCGCGTCGTGGAGGCATTCTAAAAAGGGAAACATGAAATGAAACGAGTGAGAGAAATAGACGAAAAGAATGAGATGAACAAATCTGATGAAAGCCAGGATAGTGGTCATTTGTTTGTTACTACAAAGCAACAAACGACACACAGTGACTGAATTAAAGTAAATGGATCAAAAATAATGTATCGCGAAGACATGCTCGCCTATAAGTGAACACTCATCCCAAGAATTCCCAGGTAAGCACAACTGGTCTCGCGTCTGATGAGATGTATACGAAGTGCTTGCCTAGACAGAAAACCCAGAATACAGGCATTCACCCTTCCAGTTTGCACGTGTTCACATTATTTAAAACCCAAAACCTTGACGAGATTTTGAAAACTCAAAGGGTTCAAAACCTTATAATCAATCATCCTAGAACAGATGATTAGTTTTCGAAGCGGTTTTGAAATTTATGTTCTTGTTGTGGTCGTCGCCTAAGGATAGGTGACGGTATTGTTTTATGACTAAACGCAAGTAAACTCGCGTTAGGGTCCTAAGAAAGTTATAGACTAGGTCAAAGCATTACTAATAACCTAATTCCCTATAACCATTGGCTCTGATACCATCTTTTCTGTCACACCCCGACCACGTAGAACATACAAAACGTGGCGGAAACATCGGGGAGTGTTGTAACAGAATTAATTGTTTCAAATCCATGGCAATTGAAGTTTCGTTTTATTGATTAAAAGTGTTACAATGTCTTAACAAACAAAGAAATACAACATAATTAACTAGTCTTGCATCTTTTATTGTCACTAAAGCCCAAGTCTGCCTATGTGTATCTTGATCATCTTATGCAACAGCTCCTGAAAAACACATGTGAAAATAGGTACGTCAGCATAAAAATGCCGGTGAGATACATAGGTTTTGTGAAAATAGGTTTCATGACTTATGTTTGAGAAAATGTTTAGTCATGAACCTTGTTATTTGCTTTGTTTTGTAAATCATTTGAAAATCGATAAGATCAGATGATATGTATAAATAATGTACGGTTAAATGAATAACCATGTAAAATGAGTTTGTATTAGATAAATTGTTTGTAAATCAATGTCTTGTGAAAAATATGTTATTTGTATAAAATGTTCTATGTCTCAACCTGAAATGATCCAGATAACGCTACAATATGTAATACCATACAAACACTTATATATAGGAAGTACCAGCGGCGTATCCACCATGCTTGTATCATATTACACATGCCTCGTTACTTAAATCACTTACACAAACCAAACCAACAATGTAAGATGTCTATGTTTAAACCAATTGTCCTACCAAAATGTAAGCATATGATGAATAAGAAATGTACTAAGTATGCTATAACAGACATACATAGCATGTGGACTGAAATATCTGTACTAAGTATGCAACAACAGACATACATAGCATGTGAACTGAAATATCTGTACTAAGTATGCAACAACAGACATACATAGCATGTGAACTGTACTAAGTAATGCACACAAATGGGCACACGTAGCATGAAATGTAATGTAAAACGATGTACTAAGTAATGCACACAATGGGCACACCTAGCATGAACACAATGAAATCATGTACTATTATGTACTAATGAACATAGCAAGTATATGATGTGAAAACAGGAAAGCATGAAAGTAACAAGTAGGCACATGTGTTCCACCCCAAAACGTTTGGAAAACAGTAAAAGAGGGGTCTATGTACTCACTTGAGAGTGCTCAGTAGTCCTTGAGTAACAACCAAACAAAGCTAGAGATCACGGAAATCAAACGGCACCTAATATAGGTAACTATGTTAATTAACCGGACCTAAATCGGAAGATTGGGTAGCATTAGGGTTTGTAAACCAAATGAGTGTAGGAACTCATATGATATGGTTTAACAAAGCCTACATACTAAATGAAAATTAACCTAAGTGCTTTCGACCCATTACGACCCGTTTAGGAAGCTTATGCTACTTTAACGCGTCGTGCGCGTGAAACGCGTTCGGACCGCCTAACTAGTCCTATGACAAGTGTTATATGCCTAAACATGTTACATAATCAGTTATGTGAAAAAAGTTTAGGTTACATATGCTTAATTACCAATTATACATGAAAAGGGTATTCTGGTAATTTACCTAAGGCATATAAACTACCTATCATACAACTACTTAAACGATGTGACCATAGGGTATAACCTCGGAAGGTTATTCCCTACCTACTATGGTCACCTAATGAGTTTGGTCGGATCCTAATGATCGACCAAATGGGTCGAGTTCGAAGGTATAGGCGATTTATTAGATCGCCTACCCTACGACCCTAGACAACGTGGTAATCAGTGGGCATAGTCCCAAGGGACTATGACCAACGTGATTACACTCACGTTGCGAAGTTCAAACGAACTTCGCATTGACCATTACTGGTCAACGCTGAAAGTCAAACAAAGTTTGACTTTCTGACTCGAAAAGCAGTAAAATAAGGAAAAGAACGAAATAATACTTACGAAGGGTCCCCGAATGCTAATCCCGATCCAAGAATCTCAGGTATGAAACAATGGTTTCAACTTAGAGCTTCTCAAATCAGAATTCTAGTGATTTTTGAGGTAATGGGGGTGGGGTATTTATAGTTTTCGGGTAACCGTTAAGATCGTTTGTCGAATATCGTGCCTTAATCGTATCCGTACAAGTGTCGGAAAGTTGTGGTGCCTAAAAACCATCCTTATCAGCTGATTAGGCAAGTGGGAAAGATGTGGTTGTGGTTAAAACAGCTGGTACACGCTGACTGTTCGTTCTGATCTGTTTTGGGAGTCTGACGCGGGCCGCCTAAGATTTAGGCTTGGCTGAGGCGGGCCGCCTAGCTGTCTGATCAGCAAACTTCTTGCAGAATTGACAGTTTTGGTCCCTGCACGTGTTTAAGCCCATTTCCGGCACTTCTAAGGCCCGTAAAGCCAACTTTAAGGCCCTAAAATGATGCCTAAACATTGTGGACATGAAACATGCTCAAAAATATGCCGGAGGTTGGTTCGTTTGGCCGTACGAACGCGATGTTCGCTTAATTACGACGGAATGCGCATAAGCGCGAAAAACGATCCAAATGACGCAACGAATGGATTTTTCTTATGGCGAACACTAAAATATAATATAGTCATGCTTACATAAATTTTTGGATGTCCGGATGTATTCAGAACGTAAGTTATGCGTAAAAATGCAAACTTGTGCACTTTTTGACGCTTTTAGTCCCTGAATGACACAAAAGTTTATTTTAGCATACCGAACACCTCAAAGCCTATTTCTAAGCTATGTAAAGGATATTTATGGTATGTTTAACTTATGGTCATGTTCCGGAATGTCTGTTACAGTTCAAATTGGCATACTTTCGCAGTTTGTCAACTTTAGTCCCTGTAAGCGATTTAACTTTGATTTCACCACACCAAACCTTCCAAAACTTATATCTAAGTTATGTAAAGGTTATTTAAGGTATGTTAAGCCTATTTCACTATTCCGGAGTGTTCGTTGGATTAAACTGGTTATATCTACACATCAGAGCGCGTATAACCCTCCAGAAAGCGATTTAAAGCTTGAAATCGAACAAGAATTGATATGTGTAAACGATAAACATATTTTTACAAATACCAAGTATGAAATACAATATTTCATTCGTTTGGCATTTGTTTGATGGTTGGAGTGACACGGGTGTCACATTGTTACAGTCCCTTCACTTTTGAAGTAATCAATTTTAGTCCCTTATCTAACTTTATTATTCTTCTACTAACAAGTCACATTTTTTAGCCTCTAGCTTTTTACTTATTTAAATTTCCTTCGACAACATTCGTTCGTGAAGGGGTAAGGTCCCAAAAACCTTGCTTCGAGTACTTGGGACCATACCACAACCTCATCCTTCTAACTCTCTTTAGACCTTGCGCGGCCACGCTCTGGTCCTACAAAGAAAACTTAGAAAGAAAACAATAATCAACACCTGCGCGCCAAAAGGAGAATAATAAATCCTTGCGCTTATCTCCATAGCAGACAGGATAAAAATCCTAGCTAAACACTTCCGCATAAATAATATCCAGACTTGGATATTATTAAACTTCTCTGTTACCACAGAATTAACATAAAGAAGAGCCACACAGGATTACAGCTGTATTCTTCTAGAAGGCTCCATCGTGCACCACTAGTCAGTTATAACCGAATGGCCATGTGGCATCATCCCAGGCTCTCTTGAGGTCACGATGATGGCACGGAATTGAAGAGAGATCTCCACTTGCCCACTTTCCACGTGGCAATACCCTAACCGTTGATCAAAATCGCGATCCGTGTGCATACTCAAATCGTTAGCGATTAACGAAAGTAAAAATAACTGCTTACGGAGAAAGCACTTTCCGTCAACTTTTCACTAACAGGTTTTGCCGCCCAAACTTCGACTATAAATACAAGGATAACTCAGGTATAATTCCCAAGTTACATTCACTTCACTTTCACTTCTTCTTCTTCATCAAACCTGTACTTATTCTCACGACGGTGGGTGGTCACGGAGAGAACCCCCATTCTCCCCGTGGCAAGTCTAACGGTGGTTGTTTTGTAGTTATTGTGAGAAGAGGAAGGTTATTCACCCACGAATTGGACGAGAAGACTTAACCCTTTATGCAGATTCAAACCCCCTGGTTCGGTTGATTCCGGTCAATTAAACCAGTGTTTCTTCATTGGCACCCACCGATTTCTCAGTTTATTCATTTCTTCTCGTTCCAATTCATTTTCTCTTCATTTCTCTGTTTTCATATGGCAGAAAATTTGACAACATACTCATCAAGTCCTCGATCTGGAATCAAGGGCACGAAAACCCAAGGTATCCA
This sequence comes from Helianthus tuberosus, assembly GCA_030545235.1. NCBI lineage: Eukaryota > Viridiplantae > Streptophyta > Magnoliopsida > Asterales > Asteraceae > Helianthus > Helianthus tuberosus. The sequence continues at coordinate 125,078,460 of CM060394.1, read as the reverse complement.
GATCGACGGAATCATGGGTAACAAAGACAACAAAAAAAGTTATCTGGAAGAAAAAATCTGTACGATACCAACAGGAGTTGATAAACACCGAGATCTACTCTCGGTAGAAACTCCAGAATACTGGTTCACAAGATTCCAGAACGCCATGAACCAAATTTTTGCATAAAACATCAGATCTGAGTTAGTATACAGTAGATCTGATACCCAAAAAGGTACAGCACAAAATCCAGAATAGACCAATCACCAGGGAGTCAAGACAAGGCAGATAAACATGGTGCAAGGAGGTCCCTCACGAAGGCCGAACAAACGAAGCCATAATCAGCATTGGCGAGAGCAACAAGTAGTCTTCCCTGTTGTCCATGGAGGTCCTCAGGAAGAACGTCCAGTAATTATCACCGGTATCTTCGGCCATTACCGAACTGGATATATGTTCATAGATCCAGAAAGTTCAATGGATATAATCTATGAACAATGTTTCAAGCAACTCGACCCAGAGGATAAGGCACGCTTAAAACCAGTCGATTTTCCTCTCACTGGTTTCTGTAATGAAGCTGTCTTCCCGCTAGGTCAAATCGCTTTCCCTGTAACTCTCTAAGATGGCGAACATTCACGCACTGTCACAGTGAATTTCATGGTTATGCCTGCAACGTCATGTCATGACGTACTACTGGGGAGACGCTCTCAGAGAGAATTCAGCATGATCACCTCTATGCCACACGCCGCTTGCAGTTTTCCAACGGAAACTGGGGTAGCAATTTTGTATTCCAGCAAGGAAGTTATGTATGTCGAAGATGAACCACCAACAAAGGTTGCCAAACTTTCAACATCAAACGAAACAGAAAAATGGGTTCTCAACGAGAAACATCCGGAACAAACCATCTTGCTAGGGCACACCATCTCCTCGGCAATCCGGATAAAACTGAAGGAACTACTCTCCAACAACATGGACATCTTCGCTTGGTCCCCAGCGGACATGACTGGAGTACCACGAGATATAGCGCAACACTGTTTAAACGTCTGACCTTCAGCAGAACCCTTCGCGCAAGGAAGGCGCAGTCTCAGCGCAGAAAAGGCAGAAGCATTGAACGAGCAAGTAACAGAATTACTTAACGCTGGGATCCTGCGCGAAGTACAGTACCAAACCTGGGTCGCCAACCCAGTAATGGTCCAAAAACAAAATGGCGGGTGGCGCATGTGTGTCGACTTCAAAGACCTCAACAAAGCCTGCCCGAAAGATTGCTATGCACTCCCGGAAATAGACAAGAAAGTCGACTCTCTAGCATCCTTCCGCTGGAAGTGTTTTCTAGACTGTTATAAAGGCTACCATCAAGTACAGATGAAAGAGGAAGATGAACACAAAAGGGCCTTCCATACAGATAAAGGTATCTTTTGCTATACGAAAATGCCTTTTAGTCTCCGCAACGCAGGGGCTACTTACTAGCGCTTGATGGATAGAGTCTTCAGGGAAGACATTGGTAAAACAGTGGAAGTTTATATGGATGACCTTGTCATCATGAGCCAAGAAGAAGAGACCATGCTCGTGCACATTCAGCGCACGTTTGATTCTTTGCGCAGCGTCAATTTAAAACTGAACCCAAAAAAATGCTCCTTCGGAATGGAGGAGAGCAAATTTCTAGGGTTCATAGTAACCAGAGATGGCTTTAAGGTCAAAACGGAGAAAGTACAGGCCATTCAACTAATGCCATCGACAGCAACAGTTAAAGAAATGCAACGTCTCGTGGGACGATTAACAGCACTAAACAGATTCTTAGCAAACCACACCGCGAAATCTTATCTGTTCATTAACACGTTGCGCAATTGCGCCAAGAAGAGCCATTTTCAATGGACACCAGAAGCGGAGACAGCCTTCAAACAAATGAAGGAATGTCTAATCCAGATACCAACTTTAACAGCACCACGGGAGGAGGAGCCCTTAATCCTATATATGTCCGCAGCAGAAGTAGCGGTTGGCGCGGTATTAATGGTAGAAAGAGATGGCGTTCAAACTCCGATATACTATATTAGTAAGATGCTAACCGGCCCAGAGACACGCTACTCAATGATAGAAAAACTAGTCCTCGCACTGGTACACGCATCACGAAGACTACGCTGGTATTTCTCTGGCCATGTTATTACAGTACTCACTAATTATCATCTAGGCAAAATTTTGTCTAAACCTGATGTCGCGGGACGATTAGCCAACTGGGCCATCGAACTAGGAGGATACAATATCCTATACAAACCCCGACCGGTAATCAAAGCACAAGTATTAGCGGACTTCTCCACTGAAGTTTTCATCGACAAGATACAAAAATGCGAGGCAATCCAAAACCCTATTCCAGTCTTCGACGATATGGTTTGGACGTTGCACACATACAGTGCCTCCAATGATGACGGTGCAGGCGCAGGCCCTCTACTGGTTAGCCCAGACAATCACGAGCTCACATACGCAATACGCCTAGATTTCAAAAGTACAAACAATGAGGCAGAATACGAAGCATTTCTCGCGGGCCTCCATTTGGCACTTAAAATGGGAGCAAAGAACCTCGAAGCACACGTCGATTCTAAGCTAGTGGCTGAACAAGTCAATGGTCATTACAACGCTAAAGGCGAAGCCATGGCTTTATATTTGGAGCAAGCACGAATGCTTATCAGCCAGTTCCAAACGTTCAAGATAGTCCACATAAATAGAAGTGAAAATAAACATGCGGACGCACTGAGCAAGCTGGCCACCACCAATTTCAAACATCTAGCAAAAGAAGTTCGCATTGAGGTATTATCTAATCTATCCGTTCCTCTAAGGCAAGTGAACATCATCAAAGTTGGCAGTCCATCCTGGATATCCCCTATCATTATGTACCTGCAGCATGGCAAGCTTCCAGAAGGAAAAGCGGAAGCTAGGAAAATCCAAAACAAAGCGCTGAACTACGAAATGGCGGACGGTATCTTATACCGAAAGTCATTCATGGGTCCACTCCTACGCTGTGTTGATAAAACAGATGCACAATATCTGGTCAGAGAAATCCACGAAGGATTATGTGGAATTCACACTGGACCACGCATGGTAGTGGCAAAGATAATGAATGCAGGCTATTATTGGCCAGGGATGCATGTGGACGCAGTGGAACTATTGCGCAAATGCGCAGCATGTCAGCGCCTGACGGGTGGCCCGTAGGACAACCCTTAAGAGCCTTAAAATGATTAAAATCCCATACTATACACGGTTAATTGCTTGAACATGGTAATCACTAGATGCTTGATGTTGTAGGTATTCAAGTGCTCAAGATGCTGATTTTATGATGATTGGATGGAAGTGCAAGCGGCGGAAACGAGTTTGGACTTCTTTTAGAAGTAACAAGAAAACAAGGAAGAAGGACTCAAGTCAGTGCCGTAACCTACGGCCATCTGCCGTAGGTTACGGCCATCAATGTTTCACAAAAAGCGCACCGTAAGACAGGGTCTTAGCACCGTATGATATTAATGATTGCCGTAAGCTACGGCGACTTGGCGTAGCTTACGGCACTAAGAGGACTTCCGGACTTGCTGAGCCGTAGGTTACGGCACCGACTGGTGCTTTTATGTAACTTCCATATTTATTGCTGTTTTCAAGAGGTTTTATGGAGACTAATCATATCCAAACGGTTATTATTCACTGTTGGGGACGATTTTTGGGTATCTTGGAGATTAGAGAGCTTGAAAAACACTTGTCTAATCATTACTTTTGGTGCTTCAATCTTTATGAACAATAGAACTTTTGTTATAATGTTGCTTCAAGCCATGAGTGGCTAAACACTTGATGATTGTCCTAGATTGAAGGTTTGGTTGAGACATTTCATGTTTGATTTCTCTAATTTCTAGAATAACAATCTTTATCGTTATGAATTGTTGTTATGGTGTGTGATTGTTTGTTAGTAGCTTGTTAATCCTTATGTTGAACTAATTAGAAACCATACGTTCTTGGTGCCATTGGCAATCGAGATATCATGGGTATAGTTAGGCTTGGGTAAGGGTTGATTGATCATCGGGTAACAACCTCACGTTCTAGGAATCTGAGTACTTAGTTCCCTTTTATCACTGCAAGTAATCACTCATGAGCTATGTCTATGTAGTTCTTTCTAGTGAAACGATAATATGAATGTCGAAACAAACCGGAAATCTAGGATGGTCATTTGTCTCTAATTTGCTTACAACCAAAACTTTTCTTTTGCAATCTATTTAGTTAAATTTAGTTTCTAAAACCAATTCACTCACATAAACTCTTGAATTTTACTTTTCTTGCAATTAGATTAATTTAGTCAAGTTAGATAGTCTTTTAAATAACACATATTCCACAAACTCCCTGTGTTCGATACCCACTTACCACTAACTATTTAGTTGTATTTGGATTAAATTTGATTGTGACCACGACATCACGTCAAATTTTGGCGCCGTTGCCGGGGAGTAGTGCGCAACGTGTGTTATTTTCTTTCTTTTTAAGTTTGTTATTTTTCTGGTTTACACTGGGTGTGTTAGTGTGCATGTATTTACAGGTGCATGCGTACTAGAAGCTCTCACAAGCTATCACCATTGGCGTTTGATCCGGAAATTGAGAGAACATTAAGGGGAAACAGAATTTTGCTAAGAGAGAACAGAATCAGTGGTTCACCAACTACACCAATCACACCAATTCGATACATGGATCCACCACAACCACCACCCACTACGGGTGAACTTATACCACCTTTCATACCATCATCCACTCAACCTTCACCAAACACTACCATACCAAACACCACTACCAATCCTACTCAACCTCACAATGTTACACCAACCAACATCACCCAACCCATTACCACTCAAGAAGAACCTTCACTTTCCTTTAACCCTTCTACTACAATTCCACCATTCACTCATTTCTTCCCAGTTTCAGGTCAATCATCCGCAACCTATACATTACCACAAGGTTCAACTGTCGTTCATGCTACTTCTACGTTTAGACCATCGAACCAGTCGGGTTTTCAATATTCAACTCTTCCATTTGGGCAATCATCGGGTATAGGAGGAGATGGATATGAAGAAGGATTTGAGGATTTTGAGGGTTATGAAGATGAAGGATATGCATATATGGGTGATGGGGAACAAGGAGAACTTACTTATGTGCCAGGGCAAACTCAAAGAATGCCAAGTGTTGGTGGGTTTCAACAACAACAAATTATACCACAACACATTCGGCCAAGGCCACAAGGGCCACCAATGCAACGCCCTATACCATTGCAAAAAGTTCGTCCGCAAAATGCACAACCACAATTCCAAAGGCCAATTCAACACCCACCGATGCCACAACAACAATATCAACCCTATGTACCACAAGGGCCTATGCAAAGACCAATGGGTCCTATTCGACCAAGGGTTCGGGTGGGTGTGCCAAGAAGGCATCTTAGAGATCATGCAAGAGGCATTGAAGCGCATTTTAGGCCGGTAATCACTCAAAATCCTTCACCGGTAGTTATTCCTCACAATGATCAAGGGAGAACTTTTGAAGTGAGAACAAATTCTTTGCAAAGTTTGCCGAAATATAAGGGTCTAGCAACGGAGGAGCCTTATTTCCATTTGGAGGCCTATGACTCAATTTGCAATACTCTTGGGAGTCAAGGTTTTTCGGCCGATGATGTCAAGTTAGTCTTGTTTCAATTTTCGTTGGAGGACAAGGCAAAGCAGTGGTTCTATACTTTGCCTTCAGCATCTATTTACACTTGGGCGAAAATGCAACAAATTTTCCTAGATGAGTTTCACACCACTCAAAAAACCAACGATGCTAGGAAGGGGTTGAGGAGTTTTCAACAACAACAAGGCGAAATGTTTCATGAAGCCTTTGAGCGTTTCAATATGATGATCAAGAATTGCCCTCACCATGGAATTGAACTTTGGGAATTAATGAATGCTTTCCATGAGGGGTTGAGTGCCGAAGATGCTCGAGACTTAATGTCTATTACTGGTGGCACTTTTGGTACAAATTATGAGTAAGACGATTGGGAGTTCTTGGAACAAATGGCAATTACATCAAAGAGGAAAGCCCAAGCATCAAGGAGAGCACGGCCGGCTGTTACCCGAACACAAGTGCATGCGGTTGACGATGGTAATGTTCAAACCTCTAATCAAATTTATGATGTTTGTGCTATTTGCAATGAAATAGGTCATGCGGCTGAAAATTGCCAAGGAGTAGTAGAAGGGCAATATGAGGAAGTTCATGCGGTACAAGGTCAAGGAGGGGGTCGTAGAAACTATAACATGAATTCCAACACTTACCACCCCGGGTTGAGGAACCACCCAAATTTTCGCTATGGGAACCCTTCAAATCAAGCAAACCTGAATTTCCAAGGTAACCAAGGTAACTATGGTTCACGCCAACCTTACAATAACCAAAGTGGATATAGAGGTGGGAACAACCAAGGATACCAAAGGCAATATCAAGCGGGTCAAGAACAAGGGGGTCTTCGGGTGGAAATGAGATGATGGATATGTTGAAGAGCATGCAAACGGAGATGCAAAAGAGGAACCAAATGGATGATGCTCGCATACAAAAGGATGAAGCCTGAGATAAAGCAATTCAAACTTTGACCACCCAAATGGGTCAACTTGCAACCGAAGTGTCAGAATTGAAGAAAAATAAAGGTCAATTACCAAGCGACACTAAGGTAAACCCATCTCATGGTACTTCAAGAGGTAATAATGTTAACATTCACCATGTAAGTGTTTTGAGAAGTGGGAAAGAGTATAAAACCAATCCTTCACCGGATTTGGTTGATGGGGTGGTTGAAGATATAACGGGTCAAGATAGTGAGGAAGAAAATGAACCACCTATTGTTTCTTCTAAAAAAACCCAATTTTGAAAAACCCGAAATTAATAAAGAAAACGAAAAGAAAAATGAGGGTGAGGGATCTAGTCAAGTACCATTTCCCTCGGCTTTATTAGATCCGGGTAAGAAAAATTTCATTTCGAAACGGGGGCCTCAAAAAGAGGAAATGTGGGAGGTTTTTAAACAAGTAAAAATTAATCTTCCTTTACTTGAAGCAATCAAACAGGTACCCGCTTACGCCAAGTATTTAAAAGAGTTATGTACTCAAAAGAGGCAACAAAAAGTGCCTAAACTGGTTGACTTGACGGAGCGGGTAAGCGCGGTTTTGAAAGGAGATCTTCCTCCTAAGCTACAAGATCCGGGAATGCCTCTTATAAACATTCAAGTGGGAACTTTTCAAACCGCAAGGGCGTTATTGGATCTTGGAGCTGGAGTAAGTATCTTACCGGGGGGGTTATACGACCAATACAATTTTGGTCCATTGAAACGGGTTGAGACAACGGTGGTATTAGCCGATTTGTCTCATAAACTTCCTCGGGGTATTGTACGGGATGTGATAGTTAAGGTTGATGAGTTTTATTATCCCGTGGACTTTCTTGTGCTAGACTACTCATCCGCGGACCCAATTCAACAACAAAATGTTATTTTGGGTCGGCCATTTTTGAACACCGCACATGCCGTTATTGATTGTCGATATGGTACGGTCGACAAAACATTCGGTAATAGGAAGATGAGATTAAATGTTTTTACTAACGGTACTAACATTTATGGTGATGAGTGTTTTGTAGCAGATTTCATAGATGGATACGACCCAAAGGAGTTCGAGGAAGAGATTTTGGGTTCTTGTGTTTGTGATGTGTCTTTGCAGGTGCACGCATGTGATTTGGAAAAGGAAGAGAAAGAGCAAGAGGCTCTTGCGGTGAAAGAAGGAAGACCGCCATGGACCCACCAAACGGACACTTTACCGGTGGGAATTGATTCGGGTACAAAGCCTTCCTTGGAATGTCCACCAAGCGTGGAATTGAAAGAGCTACCGAGGCATTTGAAGTATGTATTCTTAGGGGAGAATGACACCTTACCGGTGAAACACAAAGAAGGTTGAATCCGAATCTGAGAGAGGTGGTCAAGAAGGAAGTTATCAAGTGGTTGGATGCGGGGATCATTTATCCCATTTCGGATAGCGCATTGGTAAGTCTGACTCAGGTAGTGCCGAAAAAGTCAGGCATTCAGGTAATAAAAGATGAGCAAGGTGAGCAAATTGCCACCCGCCTGGTAACCGGGTGGCGATTTTGTATCGATTATAGAAAATTAAATGACGCTACCTCCAAAGATCATTTCCCGTTACCCTTCATTGACCAAATCATTGAAAAACTTTCCGATCAAAAATACTATTGTTTTTTGGATGGGTACTCGGGATATAACCAAATTGCTATTCACCCGGACGACCAACACAAAACCACGTTTACATGTCCATACGGTACATTTGCTTTTCGGCGAATGCCATTTGGACTATGTAATGCCCCGGCCACATTCCAAAGGTGTATGATGAGTATATTTTCAGATATGGTTGGGGAGTCTCTTGAAGTGTTTATGGATGATTTTTCTATATTTGGCCCAAGTTTTGACTCTTGTCTTGACGAATTGGAAAAAGTTTTAAAAAGGTGTGTTGAGACAAACTTGGTGCTAAGTTGGGAAAAGAGCCATTTTATGGTTCAAGAGGGTATTGTGTTGGGACATGTAATATCGGACCGGGGAATGGAGGTAGACAAAGCAAAAATTCGGGTAATTTGATCTCTACCTCCACCAAAGAATGTAAAGGGGGTGAGATCATTTTTGGGACATGCGGGGTTTTATAGAAGGTTTATTAAGGGTTTTAGTGTAATTACAAAACCTTTATGTAACTTATTTTTGAAAGATGTTCCATTTGATTTTACTGACGAATGTTTTCAAGCGTTTCATGTGTTGAAGGAACAGTTGGTGAAGGCTCATATCTTACAACCACCGGATTGGTCGAAGCCGTTCGAAATTATGTGTGATGCTAGCGACACGATCATTGGAGCGGTTTTGGGTCAAAGGGTTGATAAGAAGCCGGTGGTAATTTATTACGCAAGTAAAACTTTGTCCGAGGCGCAACTGAATTACACCACAACCGAGAAAGAATTATTAGCGGTGGTGTATGCCTTGGACAAGTTTAGAGCTTACATTTGGGGGAGCAAGGTGATCATGTATTCGGATCATAGTGCGGTTCAATACTTAATGGAAAAGAAGGATGCAAAGCCTTGATTAATTCGTTGGGTGCTTTTGTTGCAAGAGTTCGATCTTGAGATTCGGGACAAAAAGGGGTGTGAAAATGTTGTTGCGGATCATTTGTCCCGGATCCCGTTGGAAGGTGTTGATGACCCGAGTGAGATTAATGAATGGTTTCCCTATGAGCAATTGTTAGCTGTTTCTACTTTTGTTGCACCTTGGTACGCCCATTATGTGAACTATTTGGCCAAGGGTGCAATTCCGAATCATTGGTCAAAGAAGAGACAACAACAATTTCTAAGTCAAGTGAAACAGTATATTTGGGATGAACCGGATTTGTTCAAAATTGGACCCGATCAAGTAATAAGAAGGTGTGTTCCCGAAACTGAGGTTCTAGAGATTTTGACCCATGCTCATTCATCGACATGTGGAGGGCATTTTAGTGGGAACAAGACGGGTTATCGGGTGTTATCATGTGGGTTTTATTGGCCCACAATTTTCAAAGATTCTTGTGAGTTCGCCCGGAATTGTATCAAATGTCAAAAAGTTGGAAGTATATCGAAGCGGGATGAAATGCCTCTACAACCAATTTTGGTGGTTGAGGTGTTTGATGTTTGGGGAATAGATTTCATGGGTCCGTTTCCTAATTCGAATGGGTTCTTGTATATATTGGTTGCGGTAGATTATGTGACAAAGTGGATAGAAGCCATTGCTACAAGGACCAATGATCATTCTGTTGTGTGTAAGTTTGTGCAATCCAACATATTTGCTCGATTCGGTGTGCCAAGGGTGATAATAAGTGATGGCGGTTCACATTTCAAGAACTTCAATTTTGGCAAATTGCTAAAAAGATATAATGTGAACCATCGTGTGGCGACACCGTACCATCCGCAAATGAGTGGACAAGTTGAAGTGTCCAACCGTCAAATCAAGGAGATTCTCATGAAGACGGTAAGAACGGATCGAAAAGATTGGTCAAGTAAGCTTGACGATGCGTTGTGGGCATACCGGACGGCCTATAAAACTCCAATCGGTACCACCCCTTATCGGATGGTGTATGGGAAGGGGTGCCATTTACCAATGGAGTTAGCACATCGAGTGCATTGGGCCATTAAAACTGTTAATGCGGATTATGACGAAGCGGGTCGAGCAAGAAAGTTACAATTGAACGAGATTGAGGAGATTAGAGACGAAGCCTATGAATGTGCGTCCGCATACAAAGACAAACTGAAGAAAGTTCATGATGCAAAGATAAGGAAAAAGAACTTCGAAGTGGGTCAAAAGGCGTGGTTATACAATTCGAGGTTGAAGATGTTCGCGGGAAAACTCAAGAGCAAGTGGATGCCCGTGGGAAGATTTGGTGATGTCGATATTGAAGACGAACAAACAAATAGACAACAAACGGTGAACAGGCATCGGCTCAAACTGTATTTGGAAGGTAACGACATCAACACTCTTGACTTCAACAAAGTGGGTTACATTTTACGCCCATTGGATGATGAGGAAACATGAAAGAGGCCCAGGTTTGGTGTTTTGTACATATTTTAGTTTAGTTTCGTGTTTGAATAAAGTCCCGTTTGAAACCGGTGTTTGAAACAAGTGTGGGGAAATCCGTGCGAATTTCCCGAGCATAGTGTTGAGGACAACATGGGTTTTTAGCGGGGGGGGGGGGTAGGGTTCATTTTCATGTTTTTTTTTTTTTTGAAAATTTAGAAAAACCATAAAAATTAACAATTTAGAAAAGTAAAAAAAAAAACTTTTAGTTGATAATTAATAAAAAGATCGAACAAGGTTGCCCAGCTATCGCCGTAGGTTACGGCATTGTGCCGTAGCTTACGGCAGTTGTAAACATTTTGGAGTCTTACGGCACCAATATCCTGATCTACGGCCTCATTTTTTACCAGACATTGTCGTAACCTACGGCAAGTTGTCGTAGGCTACGGCACAGATTGAAGAAATGGGTCCAGGTTTGTTCGGCGGTTTCATATAAAAAAAACCGAAAATATTATTAATAATAATAATAACCTAATTAATAAAACACAACTTTCCCTATCCACACATATCGTTCTTTCTACCCCAACCACACAATCATCTTCTTCATCTTTCTTCTTCTAAGAACCCTAGGTCCCATAACCTTCAAATCTTCATAACTCCCTCATATCTAGCCCGATTTCAGTGATTTTTGGGTCTATTTTGGGTGAAATTTCACAAGGATTCTGGTTTTATACTCATATCTCGAAGAATCCTTTGTTTTTGGGTCGGATTTACACATAAGGGTGCCGAAAATTTTGGGGCTTTTGTGGGTTTTTTGTGAAGTTCAAGTTCTTGTGAGTCTCATCTTCTACAACACTAAGGTATGTAATTTCTTGTTGCTCTTTTATGTACATTGAGGTTTGTAAGTTTCCATCTTTGTTTTTGCTTACACACACTTGCTTGTACATGATAGATGTAGGAATTTGTGAACCATTGAATGTTTGGGTATGAATGTGTTTGATGTCTAGTGAAAATGTTTTGGAAAATTCTGAATTATAGGGGACATCATGCCGAAATTTTGTTTGAAAGAATGAAATTTTGGTTTTTGCACACTTATACCCATAACATGAAGCAAGTGTGGGGAAGATTGGGAAGAAGTACTAACTTGAAATTGTTTGTGTGGTTTGTGAATGTGTGTAGATATGGTGAAGAAAAAGGGAAAAGCAGTTGCAAGTTCGTCTAACGAGCCTCAAGGGGAAGATATACAACAAAAGAGGAGGAGATTGACACGGATAGGCGACCCGGATTCGGAGGAGGATGCGCCTCCAAGGGGTCCGAAACCGAATTGGACATCCGGTTCATTGCTTGACCAACCTGTGGAATGGAGAGAGGACTTGTTCCATGAACAAATGAACAAGTTGAAACAACGGGCTGAAGCATTTATCTGTGAAAAGGAGATCCGGGAGGTTGATTTCGGGCCGTTTGGGATAACAGCAAAGTTTAAAGAATTGGGTTGGGGGCAGCTTTGAAGTGTTATGATGGAGAGGTGAAGAAGATGTATGGTACTCAGATTCAAGAATGGATGGCTTCGCTCGAATGTCCCCCGTTTAAGGCCCCAAGCAAGATGAAGCTCGTTGGGTGGTGTAATGGGGTTAAGGTCGAAATGTCTTATGACTCGTTGCGCCGAGTAGCAAAGTTTGATGACTTACCATCCGGTGAATATAGCTATCCAAGCCTCAAAGATCTCTACCATGAGCCCGATAAGCACCCTCAATGGAAAAATATGTTGGATTATCTATTTCTTCCGGGTAGAACACATGGGAAGTTGTATAGACGTAACTTGAGAATAGAAGCAAAGTTGTTGTTGACTTTGTGTACATACAATCTTATCCCGCGGCGGGGTGACAAGATGGAGGTCCGGTTTCAAGAGGTGCCGATTTTGTATATAATGATGCATGGTTCTCCAAAGGTACCATTCCGATTTCTAGTGTTAAACAACATCTGGCTGAGCAGGAATAGTGGAGAAAGAAAGATTGTGCCTCATTGCCGGTTGATTACGGCGTTGCTAAAAAAATATGGGGCAATTAAAGGTGATGAAAAAGGTTCTTACAAGAGGTTTAAACCATTTGACCTCAAGAATCTGGGGCCAGGTTGGGATTACAAGGAATCGGAGAGGTATCATAAGCTGAAAACAGATGGGAGAAGATGGAGAGTGTTAAAAGCGGATGCGAGGCTGTTACGACTGGGTGAGGCTGATGAGCCCGAAACGACCGATGAAGAAGTGAGTGGTGACGATGATTATCGTGAAACACTTTTGTGGTTGATACTCAGATAAGGGGCACTGGTTATGTGGGGAGTGCGTACGACCATAGTCACATGGATCGTGGTACGCTCCGGTACGAGAACGTGGAACGGGATCGCAATTCGCTAGGTCCCCAAAATTCGGTACGAGGGGTGGTAGGCTCATTTCGGATCGCTTCGGTACGATGTACCATATAATGTGGTACGATGTAGTGTACTGGTTAAACTACGTGCTATTTTTATAATTTTATAAGTTAAAGGACTAAATGTAAACTAATCAAGATAAACGGGGTTAATGGAGAAATAACAACTTTTTACTAAACTCTTTCTTGTAAACTAGTTCTAAAATTATAATAAAGGAAACTATAGGGTTTAAAGTGACAAAAAGTAAAGTTGATTTAAAACCCTAAAAATAGAACGATGAGAGCGGCGCTGTACATTCTTTCTCCTTTCTCCCTTCCCATCTTCCAACAGCAATGTGTAACCAGAGCTTTCGTTGCTCCTGCCAGATATTCCGGCAACAACGAAAGCGGTTCATGGCTGCATCTTCGGCAAAGACGATGCGACCAACTTTCCAATTCTGGTTCCGTTCGATTTTACAATGGATTTTCATACGTGGTTTGAATTCTGGAAGATCGCGATCCCAATAGCATGTAATACGATTGAATTCTAGAGGCAAGAACGCCAATTTCAACTTCGAAATCGCGATCCGGGTCGATCCGGGTCGATCCGGGATCACGAACGTACCGCGAATGGGATCGTGCGAACTGGATCGTAGATCGTGGGTAACCTAGCGAATTATGGGACTATGCGTACGACTATGCACAACAGGCTTATGATCCCTATTGGGCTCATTCGGGAAATATGGGCCAGATCATTGAACAGAGGCGGTCACCCACTTTTGGAGAATGGAGTGAACCAAACCATATGCTCTTTGATCAGCAAACTTTCATGGGGGCAAGTATGGAGTGGGCTTTGAAGCAGAGTTATGATAGGAGTGAGCAATGGAACCGTGCTCATATGTATGCCCATGAAGAAGAAGTGAACAATCGCTACCTAGACGATCGTCAGAGACGCGTGCACGATCAGTGGCATGCGGGCCAACCAATTGAAGCGGATCCGCCAGTTGTGGATTATACTACATTGCCACCTTATGACGGTAGTGTGTCGTATCCCACCCCAGCATTACATCATTCTCAGTGGGTGGATCCGCACGCTATGAGTTATCAGCAGGCGAATCCAAGTAGTGATCAGGGTGGTAGCAGTAGCAGCGGAGCATTTGGCTTTGGCGAGTGGAATGATATGATGACATCCATCTTCGGGCCTCCACAGCCGAAGTATTACTAGCCAGGTCGTATCTTGCTCCTTTGTATATTTGTGTATATTTGTTTATTTCGTACGTTTATGTTAGGGTTGGGAGGTAGGGTGGTGTTTTGATGATGATGTGTTGTTTTGGGATGTGAAAATTTGGTGGTGTTTTTAGTTATAAAATATAAAAAAAATATAAAAAGAAAGTTGGGATTTGAGAATATTAGCGAAGGCTAATATTGTTGGTTAAAAGCGATTCTTCCCTCAAAGCCATACATTAGGACAATGTATCCCAAGTGTGGGGATGGGGGAAATTTTTGAGAAATTTAAAAATTTTTGTAAATCCGAGCAAAATTGTAAAAATTTGAAAGCTTGATTTTGTCCCGCTTGACACGCCGACACCTATTCCTAGTCTTTTCTTGGTGAGAATTTGGGCCACATATGATTGTTATTGATATTTCTTTGTTTGAGTGGCGGTGTATGTTATGTGTTAATAGAACTTGTGTATGAATTCTTGTTAAATCCTAGAGTTAGCATGCTTGTGAAAATGATAGGGGACTTTTAGGTAGCCTCGTCTAGATGTGTGAGAGTGTGGGATTGGTGGGTTGGACCTCATACTTTACATATATGAGCTTGGTATTGTGAGGGGTGGGGGGTTTGGTCTTTAGAAAGCCATGTTTGAGCCTTTGACCATTCGGTTGTGACCCAATCCTACTTCTTATAAATTTTACCTTTTGAGATGACCCGGTTTAGGAATTTAGTATGTAGTGTTGATGTTCGTGTACATATTGTTGAGCTTTTATGTTTTATGTTTGAAGTCAAAAAAAAGAGAGAAAAATATGAAAAATACCAAAAAGAGTGTTTAGTTGTAATAGTAGTTGAGAATGTGAAGAAGTTTTGTATATATTTGGTGTTTGCTTCGTAGTAGTAGAAATAAAAACCGGGTCAAATCAATTAGCTCTTTCATATGTAATCTACCATGTTCTTAACTTTGCACCTAGCCTCGTTACAACCCGTAAGTTCCTTTGATTCATAAGCATGCTAGATATTTGTTAGGAGGATATTTGATTTTTATACAAGCTTATTGTCGCACACACACACGCATTGAGTGGTTTAGCATTATGCTAATAATTCTTGTTACCGAGAGATTTTTGTGAGGGGTGTGTCTTGTGGTATGATTGAAAGTTAGTAAAAGGACGGCACATTTAGCTTGCTTTGCATAATTGATCGCTTGTGGTTTTGAATAGTTGTTGAATGGGTTGCTTGGGACAAGCAACGGATAAGTGTGGGGATGTGACGGGTGGTCCGTAGGACAACCCTTAAGAGCCTTAAAATGATTAAAATCCCATACTATACACGGTTGATTGCTTGAACATGGTAATCACTAGATGCTTGATGTTGTAGGTATTCAAGTGCTCAAGATGCGGATTTTATGATGATTGGATGGAAGTGCAAGTTGCGGAAACGAGTTTGGACTTCTTTTAGAAGTAACAAGAAAACAAGGAAGAAGGACTCAAGTCAGTGCCGTAACCTACGGCCATCAATGTTTCACAAAAAGCTCACCGTAAGACAGGGTCTTAGCACCGTATGATATTAATGATTGCCGTAAGCTACGGTGACTTGGCGTAGCTTACGGCACTAAGAGGACTTCCGGACTTGCTGACTGCCGTAACCTACGGCGGAGGGTCGTAGGTTACGGCACCGACTGGTGCTTTTATGTAACTTCCATATTTATTGATGTTTTCAAGAGGTTTTATGGAGACTAATCATATCCAATCGGTTATTATTCACTGTTGGGGATGATTTTTGGGTATCTTGGAGATTAGAGAGCTTGAAGAACACTTGTCTAATCATTAGTTTTGATGCTTCGATCTTTATGAACAATAGAACTTTTGTTATAATGTTGCTTCAAGCCATGAGTGGCTAAACACTTGATGATTGTCCTGGATTGAAGGTTTGGTTGAGACATTTCATGTTTGATTTCTCTAATTTCTAGAATAACAATCTTTATCGTTATGAATTGTTGTTATGGTGTGTGATTGTTTGTTAGTAGCTTGTTAATCCTTATGTTGAACTAATTAGAAACTATACGTTCTTGGTGCCGTTGGCAATCGAGATATCATGGGTATAGTTAGGCTTGGGTAAGGGTTGATTGATCATCGGGTAACAACCTCACGTTCTAGGAATCTGAGTACTTAGTTCCCTTTTATCACTGCAAGTAATCACTCATGAGCTATGTCTATGTAGTTCTTTCTAGTGAAACGATAATATGAATGTCGAAACAAACCGGAAATCTAGGATGGTCATTTGTCTCTAATTTGCTTACAACCAAAACTTTTCTTTTGCAATCTATTTAGTTAAATTTAGTTTCTAAAACCAATTCAATCACATAAACTCTTGAATTTTACTTTTCTTGCAATTAGATTAATTTAGTCAAGTTAGATAGTCTTTTAAATAACACATATTCCACAAACTCCCTGTGTTCGATACCCACTTACCACTAACTATTTAGTTGTATTTGGATTAAATTTGATTGTGACCACGACATCACGTCAGCGCCACGCGCCAAAAACTCTCCGTCCAAAAAATCCTCTAGTCCCAGTCACCTTGGCATGGCCTTTTCAACAATGGGGTATCGACCTTGTCGGTCCTTTCCCTGACGCGTCAGGCATAGTCAAATTCATCATTGTGGCAGTTGACTACTTCACCAAGTGGGTGGAGGCTAAGGCATTAGCATCGACCACAGCAATGGTAATCCGAAAGTTCATATGGGAACATATTATTTGTCGATTCGGGTTGCCATTACGCATTATTTCTGATAACGGCACAAACTTTGCCTCGGAAGACCTCCAGAAGTGGTTTAAAGAAATGAAAATCGAGCACAGCTTTGCCTCTGTGGCGCACCCACAAGCAAATGGGCAGGTCGAAAGCGTGAATAAACAAATAGTTGATGGCATCAAGGCAAGATTGGGAACCGCGAGTAGAGGATGTGTCGATGAGCTCCCCAGCATCTTATGGGCCCATCGCACCATGCCAAAAACCAGTACAGGGGAAACCCCATTCAGCCTTGTATATGGTTCGGAGGCAGTAATACCAGCAGAGATCGGACTCCCATCACCGCGCATGATCGCCATGGAAATACAAGATGAAAAAGAACGAAGGATGGATCTGGATCTTCTCGAGGAAAGGCGCGAGAATGCAGCCATCGCAGAAGCAAGATATAAATCCAAATTAGAAAAATACTACAACGTGCGCGTACGCGTACGCGTATGCACCTTCGTTCCAGGAGACTTCGTCCTGCGCGATAACGAAGCGTCCAACGCGGAAAAGCCAGGAAAATTAGCACCTAAATGGGAAGGACCGTACATTATCAGTGAAGTCCTGGGCAAAGGGGCATACACCTTAAAGAAGCTCGACGGAACAGACGTTCCCCGCACCTGGAACGCCCAGCAGCTGCGTAGGTGCTACATGTGACCAAGCCAAGCCATTCGGCACAGAAGGCCAGACACTTACACAGGAAATGCATTTATTCTAATTATTCACTTTGTATCCATCGGCCCCGCGCCTTATTAATACAAAGACTATCCTTACATATTTTATAATTTATTACAAATTGCATGTAATTCCTTTTGGTACACGCGAAAACAATATGGTGAAACATTGTAAGCCTCATGAACGGTCTAATGGGCACAAGTCCCGCGCACAGTCCAGACCTATGTTCACACATGAGCACAATACCATTCTTATTCGCTTTACCTAAACAAAGTAATTATACACATGCAACATATTGTAATTCAAACACAACTTATAACTAGCGCACCACGCGCGTCAAGCAAAAAACATATATGCATAACAATGCATCAAAAAGTTACTTGTGCAACAAAGCACATTAACAAACTGTCACACCCCGACCACGTAGAACTTACAAAACGTGGCGGAAACGTCGGGGAGTGTTGTAACAGAATTAATTGTTTCAAATCCATGGCAATTGAAGTTTCGTTTTATTGATTAAAAGTGTTACAATGTCTTAACAAACAAAGAAATACAACATAATTAACTAGTCTTGCATCTTTTATTGTCACTAAAGCCCAAGTCTGCCTATGTGTATCTTGATCATCTTATGCAACAACTCCTGAAAAACACATGTGAAAATAGGTACGTCAGCATAAAAATGCCTGTGAGATACATAGGTTTTGTGAAAATAGGTTTCATGACTTATGTTTGAGAAAATGTTTAGTCATGAACCTTGTAATTTGCTTTGTTTTGTAAATCATTTGAAAAATGATAAGGTCAGATGATATGTATAAATAAATGTCAGGTTAAATGAATAACCATGTAAAAATGTGTTTGTATAAGATAAGTTGTTTGTAAATCAATGTCTTGTGAAAAGTATGATATTTGTAATAAATGTTATATATATCTCAAACTGAAATGATTCAAATAACACTACGATATGTAATACCATACAAACACTTATATATAGGAAGTACCAGCGGCGTATCCACCATGCTTGTATCATATTACACATGCCTCGTTACTTAAATCACTTAATCAAACCAAACCATCAAGATGAAAAATGTTCATGTCTAATGTAAATCATGTAATATGTATCCAAAATGTAAGCCTGTGATGAATAACAAATGTACTAAGTACGCGACAATAGACATACGTAGCATGTGACCTGTACTAAGTATGCAACAATAGACATACGTAGCATGTGACCTGTACTACGTATACAACAATAGACATACGTAGCATGTGACCTGTACTACGTATACAACAACAGACATACGTAGCATGTGACCTGTACTACGCATACAACAATAGACATACGTAGCATGTGACCTGTACTACGTATACAACAATAGACATACGTAGCATGTGACCTGTACTACGTATACAACAATAGACATACGTAGCATGTAATGTAATGTAAAACGATGTACTAAGTAATGCACACAATGGGCATACCTAGCATAAGATGTAATAAAATCATGTACTATAATGTACTAACGAACATAGCAGGTATATGAAGTGAAAACAGGAAAGCATGAAAGTAACAAGTAGGCACATGTGTTCCACCCCAAAACGTTTGGAAAACAATAAAAGAGGGGTCTATGTACTCACTTGAGAATGCTCAGTAGTCCTTGAGTGACAACCAAACAATGCTAGATATCACGGATATCAAACGGCACCTAATATAGGTAACTATGTTAATAAACCGGACCTAAATCGGAAGATCTGGTAGAATGAGGGTTCGTAAACCAAACGAGTATAGGGACTCGTGTCATATGGTTTAACAAAGCCTACATACTAAATGAAACCTTAATCTAAGGGCTTACGACCCGTTTAGGTAGCTTATGCTACTTTAACGCGTCGTTCGCGTGAAACGCGTTCGGACCGCTTAACTAGTCCTATGACAAGTGTTATATGCCTAAACATGTTACATAATCAGTTATGTGACAAAAGTTTAGGTTACGTATGCTTAATTACCAATTATACATGAAAAGGGTATTCTGGTAATTTACCTAAGGCATATAAACTACCTATCATACAACTACTTAACGAAGCGACCATAAGGTATAACCTCGGAAGGTTATTCCCTATATACTATGGTCACCTAATGTATTTGGTCGGATCCTAATGATCGACCAAATGGGTCGGGTTCGAGGTATAAGCGATTTATTAGATCGCTTACCCTACGACCCTAGACAACGTGGTAATCAGTAGGCCTCTAGTCCCAAGGGACTATAACCAACGTGATTACACTCACGTTGCGAAGTTCAAACGAACTTCGCATTGACCATAAGCTGGTCAACGCTGAAAGTCAAACAAAGTTTGACTTTCTGACTCGAAAAGCAATAAAAGAAAGAAAAGAACGAAAGAATACTTACGAAGGGTCCCCGAATGCTAATCTCGATCCAAGAATCTCAGGTATGAAACAATGGTTTCAACTTAGAGTTTCTAAGATCAAAATTCTAGTGGTTTTTGAAGTTGTGGGGTGGGGTATTTATAGTTTTCGGGTAACCGTTAAGATCGTTTCATGGAAACCGTGCTCGAATCTCATGCGTACACTTGTCGGAAACTCATGGTAGCTAAAAATGGGTCTAAATGAGCTGAATGTGCAGTTGTGAGCTTGTGGTTGTGGTTAAAACAGCTGGAATATGCTGACTGTTCGTTCTGATCTGTTCTGGGAGGCTGAGGCGGCCCGCTTCAGGATCAGACAAATCTAATGCGGGCCGCATGGCCCTTCTGATCAGCATATAACTTTCAAAAATGACAGTTTCAGCCCCTGCACGTGTTTTAGGCCATTCCCGACACTTCTAAGGCCCTTAAAGCCAAATTTAAGGCCCTAAAATGATGCCTAAACATTGTGGACATGAAACATGCTCAAAAATATGTCGGATGTCAGTTCGTTTGGTCGTACGAACGCGATGTTCGCTTAATTACGACGGAATGCGCATAAGCGCGAAAAACGATCCAAATGACGAAACGAATGGATTTTTCTTATGCCAAACACTAAAATAAAATATTTTACTGCTTACATAAATTTTTGGATGTCCGGATGTATTCAGAACGTAAGTTATGCGCGAAAATGCAAACTTGTGCACTTTTTGACGCTTTTAGTCCCCGAATGACACAAAAGTTTATTTTAGCATACCGAACACCTCAAAGCCTATTTCTAAGCTATGTAAAGGATATTTATGGTATGTTTAACTTATGGTCATGTTCCGGAATGTCTGTTACAGTTCAAATTGGCATACTTTCGCAGTTTGTCAAATTCAGTCCCTGTAAGCGAATAAACTTTGATTTCACCACACCAAACCTTCCAAAACTTATATCTAAGTTATGTAAAGGTTATTTAAGGTATGTTAAGCCTATTTCACTATTCCGGAGTGTTCGTTGCATTAAACTGGTTATATTTACGCATCAGTGCGCGTATAACCTTCCAGAAAGCGATTTAGAGCTTGAAATCGAACAAGAGTTGATATGTGCAAACGATACACATATTTTTACAAATCCCAAGTATGAAATACAATATTTCATTGGTTTGGCATTTGTTTGATGGTTGAAGTGACACAGGTGTCACAGTCTCCCCTACTTTAGGAAATTTCGTCCCGAAATTAATACGTAGGAGTCTATTTGTGACTTTGTGTCAAATAACCACCCGAGATATGTAAGGCATAATCCTGACATTTCCTTAACGGACATTTTTCAGAAATGAAAATGAACGAAATGAGTCATTTTCCACAACTTCTTCAGAAACGAAAATGAACGAAATGAGTCATTTTCCACAACTTCTTCAGACCCGAAAATGGACGAAATGAGTCATTTTCCACAACTTCTTCAGAACCGAAAATGAACGAAATGAGTCATTTTCCACAACTTTTTCAGAACCGAAAATGAACGAAATGAGTCATTTTCCACAACTTCTTCAGAACCGAAAATGAACGAAATGAGTCATTTTCCACAACTTCTTCAGAACCGAAAATGAATGAAATGAGTCATTTTTCACAACTTCTTCAGAACCGAAAATGAACGAAATGAGTCATTTTCCACAACTTCTTCAGAACCGAAAATGAACGAAATGAGTCATTTTCCACAACTTCTTCAGAACTGAAAATGAACGAAATGAGTCATTTTTCCAGAACTTCTTCAGAACCGAAAATGAACGAAATGAGTCATTTTCCAGACACACGACCAAACTAGCTGTGGTTTCCGTGCACTGAATTCCATAATTATGTATGCATCCATAATTACGCAATTCCTTGCATAGTCCGCACAATTTGTTTGTAATGTGAAGGAGAGGAAAAATCGAACCTGTGATGAGTGTGACTAGGCTACCATAAGGTCCTTTTAATTAGATCGACAAATGATCCTTTTAATTAGGCCATTAAGGAGTCCTTTCAGCTATCTCATCACATGATATTCCTAACCAGATTTTTGGATCAATCTGTTTACCTAGACCACTCAAGGGTCTAATTATGGAATAGTACAATATAATCCAAGGGTCTTTACTATTACGTAAAAGCCCATTGAGGATTTAATATAGTACCTTTGGATATCCTACCATGAATCCCTTATACGAAGATATGGAAGATTCTACGAGGATTTGGATAACAAAAACTTGGATTACTCAAAAGCATAAAAGGAAACACATAAGCACATAATCACATAGTTGTTTAACTTGGTTATTGATTTGTTATCTTTGGACGCGGATACTTAAAGCACACCAGGAATCCAATTCGTGGATTTCATTTGGCACTTTAATCATTTCAAGAATCCATCCATGAAGATAGGATGATCTACCAAAAATTCGATTTTCGTTTTCAGGAAAACGCAATATGCGAATTAAGGTACACAATAATTTAGGACATACGGAAATACCCTTGGGTACCCTATTAAGAATTTATAGTGGTACTTGGGGTATTCGTATAGAATTATAACTTGCACCTTGCACTTCGTCTCTTTGCAAGAGACGAGTACTTAGGATCTTTGTGTAAAACGCAAGAGATTGTAAAATGGAAGAATTTTGGGGGTAGTTTGCTTTTCAAGGAATACGATTCCTTGATTGTCGGTATTGTAGGGGATATGTTGTTTATACATACAATCACATAAATACATTGCAATGTAAATAAAAAGATTTATTTATTAACAATGATAACAACTGTTTCATGGACCTTGACAACAAAAGAAAATAATACATAAGACATGATTATTTCTAAACGGTGTTGTCTTCTAGTCGGTCAGATGCTCATCTTTGTGCTGGATTAGCATTAGCAAGCTTTGGGCAATTTTTTCGGAAATGTCCCATCTCGCCACACTTGTAGCAAGAACCTGGTGGAAAGCGAGCTCGAGCAGGTTTGTTGTTAGCTTGATTTGGTGCAACTGCTGCTACGCAAACTTTTGCTGTATGACCTTTACGTCCACAAATTTAGCATTCGCGGCACTTCACCATAGCATGATGATAAAGGTTACATTTGTTGCACAAGGGTGAAGTTCCATTGTATGGCTTCCTAGTACGGGGTTTAGCTGGTTGGTTGGGGGCGGCTTGATCATTGTGAGCGACCATGGAGAAGTTCTGAGAAGCCTTTTGCTTCTTTGACCGCTCAAGGGATCTAGTATGTTCATCCATGGTCTTTGATTCCTCGATTGGTTTCTTGTCACCCTTTCTGAAAAGCTTACGTTTCCTGATCTGAGATTCAGTCAGGGTTGCAGATAGCTCAATGGCCTGCCTAACCGTAGTGGGGTTACTACCAGTAACAATGTCTTGAACTGAGTCAGGGAGACCATCAATGTATTTTTCGATTGCCTTATCCAAAGGCGTGACCATGGTAGGACACAACAGGCTCAGCTCCTCATATCGATCAGTGTATGCTCGATGTTCGCCGCTGTCTTGCTTAAGGTCGTCGAATTCCCTTTCCAATGCCCTGATCTCGTGACGAGGACAGAATTCCTTCATCATCAGTGCTCTAAGTTCTTCCCATGTTTGAGCCAGTGCCACATCGGCACCCCTATCTCTCACCACACCGTTCCACCACGTCAAAGCTCGTTTCTCAAAGACACTAGATGCGAAATCTACCTTTCGCTCATTTGGACATTGTACATGCCTGAAGGTGCTCTCTAGACTCTCGAACCATTGCAGAAGTGCTGTCGCTCCTTGAGACCCAGAAAACTTTGATGGCTTGGCCGAGTTGAACGTCTTGAAGTTGCAGAGGGCATTATTGTTGTTGATAGCTTGGTGACATTGGGCAACGATGGTCGGGATTGCAGCAGTCATTTGCTGTGTAATGACAGCTGCCAGATCGTCAATAGATACCGGATTTTCGTGTCGTGGAGGCATTCTAAAAGAGGAAACATGAAAGGAAACGAGTGAGAGAATTAGACGAAAAGAATGAGATGAAACAAATCTGATGAAAGCAAGAATAGTGGTCATTTGTTTGTTACTACAAAGCAACAAACGACCTCGGTGATTAATCAAAGTAAATAGGTCAAAAATAATGTATCGCGAAGACATGCTCGCCTATAAGTGAACACTCATCCCAAGAATTCCCAGGTAAGCACAACTGGTCTCGCGTCTGATGAGATATATACGAAGTGCTTGCCTAGACAGAAAACCCAGAATACAGGCATTCACCCTTCCAGTTTGCACGTGTTCACATTATTTAAAACCCAAAACCTTGACGAGATTTTTTTTTTTTTTTGAAAATTCAAAGGGGTTCAAAACCATATAACAGAGGGTTCAAAACCTTACAATAGAGGGTTCAAAACCTAGTAATCAATCATCCTAGAACAGATGATTAGTTTTCAAAGCGGTTTTGAAATTTATGTTCTTGTTGTGGTCGTCGCCTAAGGATAGGTGACGGTATTGTTTTATGACTAAACGCAAGTAAACTCGCGTTAGGGTCCTAAGAAGGTTATAGACTAGGTCAAAGCATTACTAATAACCTAATTCCCTATAACCATTGGCTCTGATACCATCTTTTCTGTCACACCCCGACCACGTAGAACTTACAAAACGTGGCGGAAACGTCGGGGAGTGTTGTAACAGAATTAATTGTTTCAAATCCATGGCAATTGAAGTTTCGTTTTATTGATTAAAAGTGTTACAATGTCTTAACAAACAAAGAAATACAACATAATTAACTAGTCTTGCATCTTTTATTGTCACTAAAGCCCAAGTTTGCCTATGTGTATCTTGATCATCTTATGCAACAACTCCTGAAAAACACATGTGAAAATAGGTACGTCAGCATAAAAATGCCTGTGAGATACATAGGTTTTGTGAAAATAGGTTTCATGACTTATGTTTGAGAAAATGTTTAGTCATGAACCTTGTAATTTGCTTTATTTTGTAAATCATTTGAAAAATGATAAGGTCAGATGATATGTATAAATAAATGTCAGGTTAAATGAATAACCATGTAAAAATGTGTTTGTATAAGATAAGTTGTTTGTAAATCAATGTCTTGTGAAAAGTATGATATTTGTAATAAATGTTATATATATCTCAAACTGAAATGATTCAAATAACGATACGATATGTAATACCATACAAACACTTATATATAGGAAGTACCAGTGGCGTATCCACCATGCTTGTATCATATTACACATGCCTCGTTACTTAAATCACTTAATCAAACCAAACCAACAAGATGAAAAATGTTCATGTCTAATGTAAATCATGTAATATGTATCCAAAATGTAAGCCTGTGATGAATAACAAATGTACTAAGTACGCGACAATAGACATACGTAGCATGTGACCTGTACTAAGTATGCAACAATAGACATACGTAGCATGTGACCTGTACTACGTATACAACAATAGACATACGTAGCATGTGACCTGTACTACGTATACAACAATAGACATACGTAGCATGTGACCTGTACTACGCATACAACAATAGACATACGTAGCATGTGACCTGTACTACGTATACAACAATAGACATACGTAGCATGTGACCTGTACTACGTATACAACAATAGACATACGTAGCATGTAATGTAATGTAAAACGATGTACTAAGTAATGCACACAATGGGCATACCTAGCATAAGATGTAATAAAATCATGTACTATAATGTACTAACGAACATAGCAGGTATATAAAGTGAAAACAGGAAAGCATGAAAGTAACAAGTAGGCACATGTGTTCCACCCCAAAACGTTTGGAAAATAGTAAAAGAGGGGTCTATGTACTCACTTGAGAATGCTCAGTAGTCCTTGAGTGACAACCAAACAATGCTAGAGATCACGGATATCAAACGGCACCTAATATAGGTAACTATGTTAATAAACCGGACCTAAATCGGAAGATCTGGTAGAATGAGGGTTCGTAAACCAAACAAGTATAGGGACTCGTGTCATATGGTTTAACAAAGCCTACATACTAAATGAAACCTTAATCTAAGGGCTTACGACCCATTACGACCCGTTTAGGTAGCTTATGCTACTTTAACGCGTCGTTCGCGTGAAACGCGTTCGGACCGCTTAACTAGTCCTATGACAAGTGTTATATGCCTAAACATGTTACATAATCAGTTATGTGACAAAAGTTTAGGTTACGTATGCTTAATTACCAATTATACATGAAAAGGGTATTCTGGTAATTTACCTAAGGCATATAAACTACCTATCATACAACTACTTAACGAAGCGACCATAAGGTATAACCTCGGAAGGTTATTCCCTATATACTATGGTCACCTAATGTATTTGGTCGGATCCTAATGATCGACCAAATGGGTCGGGTTCGAGGTATAAGCGATTTATTAGATCGCTTACCCTACGACCCTAGACAACGTGGTAATCAGTAGGCATAGTCCCAAGGGACTATAACCAACGTGATTACACTCACGTTGCGAAGTTCAAACGAACTTCGCATTGACCATAAGCTGGTCAACGCTGAAAGTCAAACAAAGTTTGACTTTCTGACTCGAAAAGCAATAAAAGAAAGAAAAGAACGAAAGAATACTTACGAAGGGTCCCCGAATGCTAATCTCGATCCAAGAATCTCAGGTATGAAACAATGGTTTCAACTTAGAGTTTCTAAGATCAAAATTCTAGTGGTTTTTGAAGTTGTGGGGTGGGGTATTTATAGTTTTCGGGTAACCGTTAAGATCGTTTCATGGAAACCGTGCTCGAATCTCATGCGTACACTTGTCGGAAACTCATGGTAGCTAAAAATGGGTCTAAATGAGCTGAATGTGCAGTTGTGAGCTTGTGGTTGTGGTTAAAACAGCTGGAATATGCTAACTGTTCGTTCTGATCTGTTCTGGGAGGCTGAGGCGGCCCGCTTCAGGATCAGACAAATCTAATGCGGGCCGCATGGCCCTTCTGATCAGCATATAACTTTCAAAAATGACAGTTTTAGCCCCTGCACGTGTTTTAGTCCATTCCCGACACTTCTAAGGCCCTTAAAGCCAACTTTAAGGCCCTAAAATGATGCCTAAACATTGTGGACATGAAACATGCTCAAAAATATGTCGGATGTCAGTTCGTTTGGTCGTACGAACGCGATGTTCGCTTAATTACGACGGAATGCGCATAAGCGCGAAAAACGATCCAAATGACGAAACGAATGGATTTTTCTTATGCCAAACACTAAAATAAAATAATTTAGTGCTTACATAAATTTTTGGATGTCCGGATGTATTCAGAACGTAAGTTATGCGCGAAAATGCAAACTTGTGCACTTTTTGACGCTTTTAGTCCCCGAATGACACAAAAGTTTATTTTAGCATACCGAACACCTCAAAGCCTATTTCTAAGCTATGTAAAGGATATTTATGGTATGTTTAAGTTATGTTCATGTTCCGGAATGTCTGTTACAGTTCAAATTGGCATACTTTCGCAGTTTGTCAAATTCAGTCCCTGTAAGCGAATAAACTTTGATTTCACCACACCAAACCTTCCAAAACTTATATCTAAGTTATGTAAAGGTTATTTAAGGTATGTTAAGCCTATTTCACTATTCCGGAGTGTTCGTTGCATTAAACTGGATATATTTACGCATCAGTGCGCGTATAACCTTCCAGAAAGCGATTTAGAGCTTGAAATCGAACAAGAGTTGATATGTGCAAACGCTACACATATTTTTACAAATACCAAGTATGAAATACAATATTTCATTGGTTTGGCATTTGTTTGATGGTTGAAGTGACACAGGTGTCACACAGACTTTACAAAACACGGCAATGTATCAAAACGTTAGATACAAAATAAGCAAGTTACACACCAGGAAACATATCCAAAACACCCAAAGGGGTGTGCAGTACTTCACCATAGTAGGAAATAGGATGAGGATCAACAATCCAAGGGTTTACACCCTCCTCATCACCCATAGCAGGAGCAACCGCATAATCACCGGTCGGAATCTCGGCCGGAGGAACTGAACAGGGACCACAGCGACGCCATTGGTACACAATCGAGCAACTCCCCATCTGATCAGCCGGAAATACCCGAGTTACGGCATATGCCGACAGTCTGGTAACCCCCTCGTTACTATCATCGGCAAAATAAGAGAGGGCATGATTCCTTGGGAACTCCGGTCGAACAACTCCACGAACACCTTCGTCTCCGGCAACAATTCCAGTCGTCAGGCCGGAAAGGAGGAGCAAACCATCAGCAGCATCAAAAACCTTGAGAATTTCCGAAATTCTCCAGGAACGGAATTGACGCCTAACTCTCATATTGGCAAATTTGGTAAAGTTTTATAACTTCTATATGTATATATAGTGCAACCAAAATGACGTCAGAGATGGTAGAAATTTTGATGATTAAGGGTCAAATCATCCCCTTTTGAAATGGCGCTGCCACTGCAAGTGTCATATCCCATTAAATACATCTTGACAGCGTCTCCACGCATTCCAAGAAGCTATAGTTCAATGAGAAGACGAAGGGGTAATATAAAATAGGTTTCCATTTTTGGGTAACGTAACAATAGCCAACTCATGATTAAAAAGCTTCTCGCCAAGTGAACAGTTCGAAATAAAGTAAAAAATACAAAAAATCTTCTTTAAGAAGATTTCCATTTTTTCCAAACCAAAAGCTCTACAGCAAAAAACACTTATCTCTCATAGTCCAGTGCTCCACTTATTTGCATAAGAGCAACGCTAGACTGGGGGACTTGAAGGGGTAAGGTCCCAAAAACCTTGCTTCGAGTACTTGGGACCATACCACAGCCTCATCCTTCTAACTCTCTTTAGACCTTGCGCGGCCGCGCACTGGTCCTACAAAGAAAACTTAGAAAGAAAACAATAATCAACACCTGCGCGCCAAAAGGAGAATAACAAATCCTTGCGCTTATCTCCATAGCAGACAGGATAAAAGTCCTAGCTAAACACTTCCGCATAAATAATATCCAGACTTGGATATTATTAAACTTCTCTGTTACCACAGAATTAACATAAAGAAGAGCCACACAGGATTAGAGCTGTATTCTTCTAGAAGGCTCCATCGTGCACCACTAGTAAGTTATAACCGAATGGCCACGTGGCATCATCCCAGGCTCTCATGAAGTCACGATGATGGCACGAAATTGAAGAGAGATCTCCACTTGCCCACTTTCCACGTGGCGCTACCCCAACCGTTGATCAAAATCGCGATCCGTGTGCATACTCAAATCGTTTGCGATTAACGAAGGGAAAAATAACTGCTTACGGAGAAAGCACTTTCCGTCAACTTTTCACTAACATGTTTTCCCGCCCAAACTTCGGCTATAAATACAAGGATAACTCAGGTATAATTCCCAAGTTACATTCACTTCACTTTCACTTATTCTTCTTCATCAAACCTGTACTTATTCTCACGCCGGAGGGTGGTAACGGAGAGAACCCCCATTCTCCCTGTGGCGAGTCTAACGGTGGTTGTTTTGCAGTTATTGTGAGAAGAGGAAGGTCATTCACCCACGAATCGGACGAGAAGATTTAACCCTTTATGCAGATTCAAACCCCCTGGTTCGGTTGATTCCGGTCAATTAAACCAGTGTTTCTTCAGTTCGTTAATTTCTTTTGTTTACCCATATGATTTTCTTACTTAGAAAAACTATTTTTCTGTGCATATTTTATGTACATATCCGTATAAATTTAAGGGTGTCTACGTTTCGACATAAACTTTTTCTAGAAACGAGTTAGGTCAAATATAACAAGTTTTCGTTTAAAAAACCATTTTTACGTGCATATTTTTATGTATGCGTTTGTATCAATTCGAGTTGGTCTACATTTGGATATACTTTTTTTTTAATATAATACGTTTTCTTACTTATTTTATGTAAGTTTTCATAAATTTTGTTCCGAACAGAGTGGAGTCAAATTGTGTGTTTTTTTCTTTTTTTTCAAAGCTTTAATTAATCCTATAATAAGTTATGATTATACGAGATAGATTCAATTTACTTTACGTTATGATCCAATCGCAATACTTATATAGGTTACATTGAGTTCAATTAGATATGTTGAAACACGCGTTTTCATATGGTTAACACATCACCTAACATTTGAACAAATCGTGCGTAACGCATTGTGTTTTACACTCAGTGTTTTACTACACGTTCGTTCAGCCGTGCGTTACCGCAACGCGTGACGAAAAAAAAAAAAAAAAAACTAGTTACACGCGCACTAAAAGATAAAAGTAGAACATAAATGGGCATGCTCATGATTTTCCAAAAGAATGAAAATAATATAACATGGTCGGTTTCGGCCGTCAATACCAATTTGTCGGCACCCATGAACCCTAATTTGCTCACGTCACCTTCTACCCCTAACCCTCCCTCCCTCCCTCCCTCTGTTCTATCGAAACTACACAATAATAATATCTTATTAATCAGTTGAGGCTCAATTCAATTTGGTAATCGCATATTTCAGATTCAATGACTCACAATCAGCTTGATCAACGCAAGCATTTTGCTTCGCATTGGTCTATGGAAGCTATTCATCTTGCATTAGAGGTTATTCATCTTTATCGTTTAAAGATCAACTGTTTGTGAATTTTTACTAATAAGTTTTTATGTTGCAGAAAGGCGATGTGTTCAAATCGATGTTTAGAGTGAATGCGCATAATCGGATTGAGGTATTTCATTATTGTTTCAGTTGTTTTGATTATGTGTTTGTTATAATGTTTGTGTGCATTGGTTAGGCCTATTGCAAGATTGATGGATTGCCGGTTGATGTTCTTATTAGTGGATTTCATAGCCAGAATAGAGCTGTAAGTTTTTTATTGGTTTTATCACATACTGATTCTATTTTATGATTGTTATATGTTTATGATGGATGATGTGTTAAAATCTTTCAAGCATAGTCGTTAATAGCACTTATAGCAGCGTAGCGAAGCGGTCATACATCGCTATCTGATTTTGGCACCTCCATAGCGAGTAGATAGCGGGATTTCAGGTTTTTTTGGTTTTAATATAAATAGCTAGTTTTTTGTTAAAGATGCATATAGAAACACCGTATTTGGATATAATATACAAATAAAATATTTCTAAAATTTTTTATTGCTATCCGCTAAACATAAAATAGCGCTCGCCATTTCATCGCTATCGCTACGTAGCGTATAGGTTGCTTCTCGCTATATGCTTTAAAGTCAACTTAGGATAATAACATTCATGTTGTCGTTTTCTGAAACTTTTAGTGTATAAGCGGGGTGTTAGGTCAACTATTTTGATTTAGAGGTTTGAAGGGGCATGGGAGCTTGGAATGACTGACAAAATGGATTTCCATCATAGTTATCAAAGGCGCTAGGCACTTAAGTGAAAAAATTATAAAGTATTTTATATGTATTAGAATTATATTGTTCTTCAAGTAAACTAAACAAAAGCTATCATATAACATTTAATGTTAGATAATCATCTCATTAGTACCAAAAGTTCTAAAATAGTGAAGATTCAAATGTAATTCCAAAATCTGAAAGTTGGAAAGTTCTAAACTGGATCAGAAATCTAGGTGAAAGTTTTTTAATTCGGTAATTGTGGAAGCCTATATTGTGGAGAAGATTAATAATTTTACATCAGATGATAACCAAAAAAAAAAAAGAATAAATCTGTATTTAGTGCACCTAGAGAGCTAAAGCGAGCGTCTAGGAACTAAAAGCGCAATTAATGAGTCTCGCCTGGAATATGGGCCTAGTCGCATGAAGCGAGGGCTTCTAATAACTATGGTTTGTATCTCAACTTATTTGTATTGTGTTGTTAATTTGTTTTGTTCTCTGCGGTTATGAATGGAAGGAATCTAAGAATGTAGTCTGCAAATTGACAGAAAGAGAATTCTTTCCTTATCAAGATTATTCTATTTGGATTAATGGTTTATTTGATAATTTTCTTTCTTTTGTTCAGGTAGAAGGAGACATTGTTGCAATTAAAGTAGATCCTTTTTCATCTTGGACAAAGATGAAAGGGTCAAGTGCAGTGGAGGACAGTTACGTAAACGATAGTGTTCAAAGTGAAGATGTCGGTCAAGAGCTAATTAGAAGCTACATGGATGAAAATAACCATCCAGCTGCTTGTTCATCTAGTGAAAGAAGAGAAGCCATACCTCTAGTAGAAAAGTTGTGCGCTACGATAAATTCATTTCCAACGAAACGGCCAACAGGTAGAGTTGTGGGTATCATTGAAACGTCTCCTCGGAGGAAGTCTATTGTTGGTTTTCTTAGAATAAAGCCATGGTTATTTAACTGGAAGAAAGACACCAAGAAATCTAGACTTGTATTATTATCTCCAAAACGTGACTACATCCAACTTGTATCCACTGATCCAAAGTTTCCTAAAATGATGGTGGCCGTGAAAACGTTGCCAAACAGCATTATGAAAAGGTTAGACAACTGTGACTTAACACTTGAAATGGACCTCATTGCTGCAGAAATCGTTGAATGGAATGAAGAGTATGATAGTCCATTAGCTCATGTTATTCACAACTTTGGAAGAGGTGGAGAGGTAGAGTCACAGATTTCCGCCATTTTATTTCAAAACGCAATTAATACTTCTGAGTTCACTTCCGATGCAATTTCCTGTATACCTCATGTTCCTTGGAGAATACCCGAAGAGGAATTTCACCGTAGAATAGATTTAAGGAACCTGTGCGCATTTACAATTGACCCCGCCACTGCATCTGATCTTGATGATGCTCTTTCAGTTGAAAG
This sequence comes from Helianthus tuberosus, assembly GCA_030545235.1. Taxonomy (NCBI): domain Eukaryota; kingdom Viridiplantae; phylum Streptophyta; class Magnoliopsida; order Asterales; family Asteraceae; genus Helianthus; species Helianthus tuberosus. The sequence goes on along the minus strand of CM060394.1, from coordinate 125,045,652 downwards.
GTTACCAAATGGTATTTACAGAGTAGGTGTTCATATTGCAGATGTATCATATTTTGTTCCGCCGCACACTGTTTTGGATGAAGAAGCACAAATCCGATCCACAAGCGTGTATTTAAAGCATTATAAGTTACCGATGCTGCCATCGTTGCTTGGTGACAAATTAGGCTCGCTTATTCCCGGGGTGGAAAGACTTGCCTTTTCCATAATATGGGATATTAATCGTGATGGGGAGGTTCTAGATCGTTGGATCGGTCGTACCATTATGCAATCTTGTTGTAAGCTTTCGTATGAACATGCTCAAGACATTATTGATGGTACTTTGAACGTTGAGGGGCTCCAACTGCATGGGAATTTCACATGGTCGGATGTGGTTACCTCTGTACGCACTCTTGATGAGTTATCTAAAGTGTTGAAAGAAAAAAGGTACAAAGATGGTGCTTTGTCTCTTGAAAACGCTAGAACCGATTTCTTGTTTGATCAAGATGGCATCCCGTATGATATTGTTTTCACCGGAAGGAAGAAATCCGACTTTCTTGTTGAAGAATTTATGCTTTTGGCTAATACGACAGCTGCTCAAGTAATAACTAGGGCTTACCCTTCTTGTGCATTGTTAAGAAGACATCCCGAACCTAATTTGTCAAAGCTTAGAGATCTCGAATCTTTTTGCAGTAAACATGGTTTACAGTTGAACGCTTCTAGTTCCAGTGAGCTAAATCAATCTTTGGAGAGAATACGGCACGAATTGAAGGACGATTCCGTCTTTTTTGACGTTCTTATGAACTATGCTACAAAGCCAATGCAATTGGCAACTTATTTCTGCAGCGGGGACGTGATAGATAACGGTAAAGATTGGGGTCATTACGCATTGGCGGTCCCGCTTTACACACACTTCACTTCTCCATTAAGACGTTACGCTGATATTGTTGTGCATCGGACATTGGCTGCGACATTGGAAGCAGAAGTCATGTTGGACTTGAACGAGAAGAAATTGGCTAAAAGATGCTTTACGGGCTTGCGTTTCAATAAAGAAGAAGTGGAAAGTTTTGACGCTCAAAAGGCGTTGGCGGATGCAGCAATGAAATATGTTGTTCCGGGCACAGATGTACTTGCTGATGTTGCCGCCTATTGCAATGCAAGAAAACTGGCCAGTAGGCATGTAAAGGATGCTACTGATAAACTATATATGTGGCTGTTGCTGAGGAACAAAGAGGTTAACATATTGTTGACTTTAACTCACTTTTCTGTTTGTTTTACTTGCTTTTCTGCAACTGGATAGCTTTAGCCGTTCAGTAAAGGTGAGAAATTGAGTGGGTCGTGGGTTAAAATGAGTTTAAGCTAAAAGGGGTAGTTTTTTAGTGTAAGAATTGAATGGAAAAGGCTGACTTGTGTTGAACATGATCACAAAAAGTATGTTATTTTAATAATAAGATAGTTTTTATCAAGATGATATAGGAGGTTTTTATGCATTAAAAATACACCTGTTTTATGCATTGATAAGTAACCTAAATCAATTTCTTATGCATTGATAAGTAACCTAAATCAATTTCATATGCATTGGGTCGTTGGTGACTTTTGACCTATATAACCAATTTCCTCTTTTGCAATTTTTTAAAATTTACCCTTCCAACCTGTTTTATGCATTGATAAGTAACCTAAATCAACACATCCATAAGTAAGGGGGCTTAAGTTGCCATCTAATGCTCAGCTTTTCGTAGTTTTATTATTCTATTGAGTAAATTACATGGATGGTCTTTGTGGTTTACCAAAATTTTGGATTTGGTCCCCAACTTTCTAAAAGTACAGGATGGTCCCTGTGGCTTGCACTTTGTAACGCATTTAGTCCCCAGCCAACAAATCTAAAGGTTTCAGCAGGTCCAAGTTAGGGAATGCGTTACCAAGTGCAAACCACAGGGACCATCCATGTACTTCTGGCAAAGCTGGAGACTAAATGAGTTGCACAGTGCAAGCCACCAGGACCATCCGTGTAATTTTGGCAAACCACAGGGACCATCCATGTAATTTCTGTGGTTTACCCTTTAAATATAGTATAAAGCTATCTTTCCTTCAACCTTTATACTAATATTTATTAGGTCATGCTATACAAATATAGTATGTATGTACGTTGACTTGTGGCATGGTATTTGCAGGTTTTCCTTTCAGAAGCTAGAGTGTTGGGGTTGGGACCAAGATTCATGTCTATATATGTCACCAAGCTAGCTGTGAGTATATACATAAGTAAATGGGTCGTAATAGCCTCTTTTATCATTTTGTAATTGCATATTTCTTGTGCTTTCATGCTTCTAGATTGAGCGACGGATATACTATGACGAGGTTGAGGGTCTTACTGCCGAATGGCTCGATGCTACGTCAACATTGGTACTTAATTATCATCCAAACAACCGCTCACATAAAAAAGGAAGCAGTTGCAAGTTTAAAGCGATCGACGAGGTTGCTATGCTTACATTTCCATACAGCGACATGGTATCATCAAAGAATCCAGACATCGAGCCAGCAGTCTTTCCCCTAGTGTTGCATATTCTCTCAACCGTACCTGTTGCACTTCATCCTATTGGTGGGGATGATGGCCATATCGATATAGGGGCAAGATTATGCATGAGCTCATATTTTTGTTGATTTTGTATACAAAGGGGGCTGTTGTGGATGTAGATAACAGGTTTTATGATATTGTTTGCTCGGTACCTGCTTGTTTTTAAACCAAAGCAGACTACTGTGCAAGATTCATGACAGTGGATGTGTCGGTTATTTATCATCGTAGACCAGTTCCACCGATTGAAGCTAGAACTAGATGATGTCACATGAAATTTCTGCTTTTAGATTTCACTTTTGCAAATTTTACGCTCAGTTCCGCTCAGTAATGCTTACAGATGTTGGTTGCTTTTTGTCTTGTTAAAATTGATCTGTGTTCTTGCCAAGTTCTGTGACTGTTTAACGCCTGCTGTAAGTGATACTTTTCTGGGTTAGAAAATCTGGGATGAATCGGTATGTCTAGTCACGAATGATGAACCAAAAGCATTGCGACTAAAATAACATGTCACACAGACTCTATTTGCATTCACTGTTGGTTGTCCGCCCTGTATGTACCCAAGTTTCTGTTCATACATCATGGAAAGAATGGCATCGTGACAGGTTAAGTAGACAACTAGACGAACTCAAACATAAAACATATATAAGTATGTCATGTAATCCATTTAGATAAATGAGTCAAGAAGGTTGATAGTTTGTTAAAAGGTTGTTAGATTGGCAGGTTTAATTAATGACTAGATAATTAAGTATTAAATGTTTGACTTTATAGGTTGTAATAAGTTGGTTGGTGAGTTGATGTTGCAATATATATAGGGCAGGGTTCCTAAGAGAAGTCCACCTTATTTGAGAAACTTGAGAAGTAATCTGGACCACACATTTTCCCTAAGCAAAAAAATGCAAAAAAATGTGAAAAAAATGCGATTTTTTTTTTGGAAAAATCGCAGCTTTTTCTTTAAGGATTAAATTTTTTATTTTTATTTTTTTTTTAATTTTTTTTTTGGATTTATACATATGTGTATATTGTTAATCTTTTAACTATATATATATGTATATTATCAATTATACATATATGTATATACATGTTTAAAATTGAAAAAATATGTGTTATAAATACTAAACCTTATACCATAAACACTAAAGCTAAACCCTAAAGCTAAACCCTAATTCTAAACCCTAATGCTAAACCCTAAAGCTAAACCCTAATTCTAAACCCTAAAGCTAAACCCTAATGCTAAACCCTAAAGCTAAAACTAAACCCTAAAGCTAAACCCTTAATGCTAAACCCTAATGCAAACCCTAAAGATAAAGCTAAACCCAAAAGTTAAAGTTAAAGCTAAACCCTAATGCTAAACTCAAAAGCTAAACTCAAAAGCTAAACCCTAATGCTAAACCCTAAATACTATTACTAAACGCTAATGCTAAACCCTAATGCTAAACCCTAAACCATAAAGCTAAACCCTAAACCATAAAGCTAAACCCTAAACCCTAATGCTAAACCCTAAATACTAATGCTAAACCCTAAATAACACTTATTTTTCAATTTTAAACATGTATATACATATATGTATAATTGACAATATACATATATGTATAGTTAGAAGATTAACAATATACACATATGTATAAATCTAAAAAAAAAATATTTAAAAAAAATAAAAAATTAAATCCTTAAAGAAAAAGCTGCGATTTTTCAAAAAAAAAAAAATTGCATTTTTTTTACATTTTTTTTTGCATTTTTTTTGCTTAGGGAAAATGTGTGGTCCAGAATGCTTCTCAAGTTTCTCAAATAGCCTATTACTTCTCACATGATTCTTCTCCTATATATATATATATATATATATACACACACATTATTTTAATTTTAAACGGGGTTGATTTGTTTGATAGGTGGATCATACACATCAATCTGCACACCTTCTTTAATTACACAGGTTAAACACGTCAACTTAAACACATGTTTAGTAAATAGGATCGACATAACAGCCTAAACTTGAGCATTTACTCAGGTTTTTGTCGTGTTTCGATAATGTCAAAACTTATGACCCCACCTCACAAAACTCTCTTTGTATCTTTTAAATGTGCGTCAAGAAAAAAACGTTTGCGGATTCTTAACATCTGTGTTATCATAATTCTTAGGAATTAAACATTCACGGCTAAGGAACATGTATCACTTTAACTAATGCAAGATGATCATAATAAGAAAGATACAAGTAAGAATGTGTAAAGAAACATGATGAACAATGCCACAGAATAAAAAGTATAAAAGCCACTCTGGTGCAAAATTTCAACCATCATCGGCCTTGATATGGTGGATGTCTATGATTGCTCCGTAGATTCCTGAGTGGAAGGATCGGCTTGACCCGGCCCAGAAGAAACCTTGACCATTGCGGGTCTAAGCAGTCGTTCCCCAAGAACAAACCCTCGTCTGAACTCTTCTATAACAATGCCTTCACTGAATTCCTTGGACTCTTCTCGCGCAATTGCCTCATGAACCTACACCATCACAAATAAACATTGCATACTAAACACGGGTAAGCGGAAAAATGGATTAACCAAACAAAAGGAACCGTTGAACTTACTGAGGGATCGAATGGTTTTCCAACTGTTGGTACAACGGCCACCTGTAAGCTCCTCATTATTTCCACAAATTGTTTATAAATCCCCTGGTAACTTGCATCAATCTTCTTCTCCTGCTCTGTTTCCAGCTTCAATTGATGCTTTGCTCTCTCGAAATTATCAACCATGGGCAAAAGACTCTCGATCACTTCCCCTTGGGCATTACTTCTAATGCTAAGCCTCTCCTTCTCTGACCTTTTTCTAAAATTCTCGAAGTCCGCTTGCAACCGGATATATCTTTCCTTCCCGGAATTTGCCTCTTCTGACAATGCCGTCACCTGCCCAAATAATTTATTTTTCTCATTTTCTAGATGAGATAATGTAGCCTCTATTTCAGATGTAGTTGTGTCATCTTCATTGAGGACAGCTTCTTTGTAAAGCAGAAGCAGGGACTTGACGCTCAATACACTCTCCTGATTTCTATCGCTTTCGGATTCGTCTAATTGAGCCTCGTCTTCACTTGTCTGCCGAGCAAAAATGTATGAGATAAAAAAAAAAGAACATATAATTAAGCAGTCAACTAGTATAAAGTCAAACAAACAGACTGAGACTTTAGCTCCAACATCGATATTAGTTATACCATGCTTCCTGCAAATTTTGACGTTGGTTTTAGATTTTATATGAAACTAGAGATGGTAATAAGCCGGGTATGTGACGGGTTTTTGTAATCCTAGTCCCAAACCTGTTTGTAAAAACCATGAACTACCGTTGGAACCCAAATTCTTGTAATTTCTATGTTTTTGATAATTTCAAGTTTCTAACAACTTTAAAATCATATTTGGTTTCAATGCGGGTAAACATATATGCACCGATTTCGGGTAATCGAGGGGGTATCACCTAATAGTAATACCATACCCGTCCCAAACCGTGAAAGAAATTATAATTAACTGCATATCTGAATACCTGCCCTAAGTCCCAACATAATATAATAAAATCCCACACCCGAATACCCATCCGGTTCAAGTATTTGACTGTTATGGGTTGAACTCGAAAGTTAAGTTCTAAATTCTTTTCAGCTCGCTTATGAAACAAATTGACATTCAGAAGGATATGAGTAAATCAAGTATCCTTTGGCCATAGGCTAAAATTAATAAAGATGCATGCTTTATAAATATTCTATTGTTAGGATGATGTTAAAATTACCGTAAAATGTTCATCAAAATGAAATGACACAAGCACGTTATCTACGTAGCAACTCAACTATTTGGTGTTTTAATGGTTTGTGTTACCAAAGAAATAGAGTAAGTACTCCTTGCAGACACTATGCAGGAATCTGGAAACAGGTTACATTTAAACGGCTCAACCTGCTCCTGCTTTTCAAACTTAAGTTTAATCACATATACATAGGTATTGACTCGGGTTATGGTCTATGCCCATTTATCTTATGAATATATAGTCCCATAATGGGTCTAACAAGCCAAGATTAAACTTCTAAAATAACTAATTGTTAAGACTATCCTATGACCAAACAGCCTCCTTATTGTATAAGCCAACTGTAATCCTATCTAGTTGTTCTTATAGGAGCTAAAGACGAATTGATAAACTAATAACATTTACACGTCTAAAGATGTTCAGGATGGGTATTGACCCTGCCACCTTGACCGAAAGTCATGAAAGGGGGTGGGGGATCAAAATGCAATTAATGACTGATGACCAAACAAAAAAGAATACACTTTGCTACCCAATACCAAATGGACATCAATGCTGCCTACATAAGCAAATGCTTGTTTATTTTTTGTGCTGAATAATCGGCCTTAAGAACAGTAAATGATCATTTTACGTTAACGATTCAAGCACAAACAAAACTTTATTGGTATATCAAATATCAATCAGCCCTAATACACAAGTTCAAGTGAATTAAGAAATAATCCAGGTTTTAAAGCAACAGATTCTGAAACCGAATTCGAGATCTACCACCAAGAAATCATAATCCTTAATTGAAGAGTAACATTTTTAAGTGGCAAGACAACGATAATATAAAGTCAAGTATGAAATCAAGATTAGGGTTACAACAACATATAAATCAAGACGACTTATTTGTTTTTGTCAATGGAGATGTTCTATCGGTCAAGCGAGTTCGAGATGCCTTGGAAAGTTTTACAAGCGTCTCCGGCCTGGTTCCTAATTTGACTAAGAGTACTGTTTTCTTTTGTAACGTTCCTGATTCAGTCAAGATTGAAATCATGCAACTGATGCCATTTCAAAAGGGAGTGCTCCCGGTTCGTTACCTAGGGGTCCAGCTGGCGTATAGAGAGTGCAAAGTTCTCGTAGAAAGAATGGATAGAAGGATAGATAACTGGATGTCCAAGACTCTCTCATTTGCAGGTAGGCTTCAACTTATTAGCTCGGTTTTAGCTGCCATGTATACGTACTGGGCATCGGTGTTTATTCTCCCAGCCCGTATCACGAAGGAGTTAGAAAAAAGGATGCGCAGGTTCTTATGGAATGCTGGCTTGCAAGGGCCTGTCCGATCCAAGGTGGCTTGGAAAGAAATTTGTTTACCGAAGGATGAAGGTGGGTTAGGGATTCGAAGTATTTCGGATGTAAATAAAGCGCTTATGACATCTCATATTTGGAGCATTATTACTAATCGCCAATCCCTTTGGGTTCAATGGATTCATGTATACAAATTAAAAGGGAGAAGTATCTGGGATGTGCCATGTCGTGGTAATCTGAGTTGGGGATGGCGAAAGTTGTTATCCATAAGAAGCATGGTTCGGCCGTACATTTGGAGGTCTATTAATTGTGGGCAACAAACGAATGCTTGGAGTGATAATTGGTGTGTATGCAGCCCACTTCGTGCGTTTATATCCCCAAGAACGATTGCAAATGCTGGTTTCAGTATTCATACAACTGTTGCCGAGACAAAGTGTCTTGGGTCAATATGATCTGGTTCAGCCAATGCATTCCTCGACATTCTTTTCACTTGTAGCTCGTGATCAAGAACAAACTGAAGACTCAAGATCGCATGGCTGCATGGGAAGCTGGAAGTGCAACAAACTTAAATCTTATGTGTTGTCCTCTTTGCAGGTATGATAGAGACTCTAGAGACCACCTTTTCTTCCAATGCTCGTTTTCAGCTGAGGTATGGAACATAGTAAAGAAGATGGTGGACATGGGGAGCGTTTCGGATACATGGAACTCCATTACCATGTGGATGGAACAGCATTCAAACTCCAAGAAGCTAAATCACACGGTTTGCAAGATGGTTGTTGCTGCGTCCACGTATTTCATATGGCAAGAACGAAACAACCGCTTATTCTCTCAAACACGGAGGAGTGCAAACACAATATCCCAAGCGATCATCCGTACGGTGCGGCTGAGATTGATGGGTTTTCATGTTGGTAGAGAACCGAGATACAAAGAACTCTTGGAGAGATGGACGATCCCTATGAAGAACACTCTAGGCGATTGATGTTAGTTCTATAGCTTATAGTGTGTAGAGTTGTGGCTTTGTCTAGTTTTGTCGGGTCTTGGTTGTGCATTCTATGTCGGGTTTGTCTTGTGGTTTCCTAGGCTTGGTATGTCAAGTCTAGTAGTGTGTGTCGTTGCTTGTTGACACACCCTGTTCTTCATTTTTCATTTATAAAATTTCACCGGGGTAACCCTTTACCCAAAAAAAAAAAAACATATAAAACCATCAAACAATGGAATGAATTCAAAGTCTGTCAATGAAAGCAAAATGCGAGAATGATAAATATTAAGGGTGTGTGTGTCTCATTGATTTTCATAATAAAGATCAATATATATTATTTAGTTATTTATTTATATAACCTCTAGTATCCTTTCAAAGTTCACTTAACTTGGCTACCTAGCTTTGCTTATCGCCTTTATAACCAAAAATAGACGAGGGAAAAACAGATTTATTGAGGTTTAGAATAATAGTACATGTCCATGTTAAAAGTACAAGTATGTTATGTACCATAAAGCGCAGTCCTATGCATTAGCATGCATACAAAACATGGATGTCAGTCAAACAAACTTGAATTGTAGAGTTATGATAGCCAAAAATAGCATACTTGCTAGTTAATACATAATTCCATTCCCAACCAATATATTACAGCCCGTTTGGTTTGGTTTGGTTTGGTTTGGTTTGTAAAACAAAATCTTTGGAGTCTGAGTACAAGTGTGAACCTTACCTTATAGTTTTGATGAAAAAAACCAACCCATCAAGATACTTAGCAGCAGCCTAAGAGTTAGAATTTACAACTAAGTTGATAAGTCACTAAGTTAATAATAATAATTCCAACAAACAGAATATGCTGCAGTTATAAAACAAATTAATTTGAAAAGTGAAGAGGGTACCTCAACTGTTGTATCCTTGGCTGTACTAAAAGAAAATCTAAGGTTTTGAGGTGGAGAAGAGGTGTGGAATTGGAAAGATCGAGAAATGCCCAAAATGGGTTGTTGAAAAGAGAGATTTTTGGGTCCAAATTGTGGGGATTTGAGAGCAGATAGGCGATGATGAGTGCAGAGGGAGTATTGATGAGAAAGAGGAAGTGCCGCCATGGAAGGAAGGAAGATGGATTTGATATTATTATTCACAACTGTAGATAGATAGGGCAGCAAAAAGGGGGTTTCTGCTACTGCTCAGTCAAATTTTGTTCATGATTCGATATATACCACGTTTTACAACATCATTTTAGGTGTGCATTGATCTTTTAATAATAAAGAGTAAACTGTCATTTTGGTCCATGTGGTCTGAGTGCTTTTGTCATTTTAGTCCAAATCTTAAACCTTTTAAATCTGTGTCCCTGTAGTTTTACTTTTATTGTCATTTTAGTCCAAAATTCAAAAAACATAATATTTAACTGTTGAAAGCTGGTTATTTTGTCGTTTTGTTTAGGGGCAATTTTGTCCATCTCAATTTATTATAACATATTAATAAACTAAATTAATTTAACCCTATATAAACAGCAGATTATATTCCCTCATTTAATCATCATCTTCCCCAAAAAACCCTACCCTCAAAATCGCCACACCAAACCCTAATCACATAACAGTCTTCTTCACTCTTCACATCCACGAATAACCCCCTTGGAGATTCCAGCGCTTAAAGTTTGATTCTGAATCAATACGTCAAGTCAAGCTATATTATACAAACAATATGAAATGCGAATACGTTATACAACTATTGGTAAAGCGGAATTTAAAAACTAAACATGCTCGGATTCAGACTCATCTCCTGAACTGCCATCAAATCTGCCATAATTTATTCCTGGTCTGGGCCTAACAGATCTCTTAGTCTTTTCATCGTCGTTCGGTTCGACCCGTGATTCCTTCTTGACCGGTTGCGGTTCAGAAGCATTAGCGGAAACAGAACAACTAGACTCAACAGACCTCTTAGTCTTTTCGTCGTCATTGGGCTCAACCTTTGGTTCCTTCTTGACTGATTGCGATTCCGAAGTACTACCAAAAACATAGCAACTATACCCAACTTTGTTATCATCGGCCCTTTTCAGAGAAAAGGCGACGATTGACTCAAACCCAGGTGGAATTAAGGGAATATCTATGCTCTCTTCTTTGACATGATGTCTGATGAGTTCAGTCCCCATCATGTATATACTTGCAAGGGAGAAGATGAAGAAGACTGTTATGTGATTAGGGTTTGGTGTGGCGATTTTGAGGGTAGGGTTTTTTTGGGAAGATGATGATTAAATGGGGGAATATAATATGTTGTTTATATAGGGTTAAATTAATTTAGTTTATTAATATGTTATAATAAATTGAGATGGACAAAATTGCCCCTGAACAAAAAGACAAAATAACCAGCTTTCAACAGTCAAATATCAGGTTTTTTGAATTTTGGACTAAAATGGCAATAAAAGTGAAACCACGGGGACCCAGATTTAAAAGGTTTGAGATTTGGACTAAAATGGCAAAAATGCCCCAACCACATGGACCAAAATGGCAGTTTACTCAATAATAAATAAATCATTTGTACAAAAATTATTACCATTTCTATTGGGTTGTATTATTGGCACACCTTGAATTATTAAATCGGCACCTTCAATACGCATCGTATAGGCCTATACAATACGTATTAAGGTTGGTTCAAACTTCAAGGTCAGTCAAAGGTTGACAATGTCTCCACTATAAAGAGTAATACGCATCGTATAGGCCTATATGATGCGTATTATTAGTAGGTTGAACGTCAAAGCTGACATATAGGGTTCACATGCAACCCTAATACGCATCGTATAGGCCTATACGATGCGTATTACTTTTTAAAGAAAGTACGAGGTAGCTTTCTATCACTGTTGAGTGACATAAAGTGATTGACGTAAGTCCTATACGGGTCGTATAGGCCTATACGACCCGTATTGAATTCTGAATTTGCATTCTCCTTCCCCTATTTAAACGATGAAGAAAACGATGATATATATCGTCTTCGTTATATATTCACATTCCCTAATAAACATGTCTTGGTTCAACCACATTTTCGGCGAGTCGTCCGACACAAACACGAGCACGTTTATTCCGGAAAGCAGTGTGGTATAACATTTTTTTAACTTGTTCTATTTTTTTTTTATGAAATTGTTGGTGCATGTTTGTGACAACAGCTTAGATTTGGTCTTTGGATATCTTGTAATTAGATAAACGATAAACTGTTAGCGGGTTTAGCTTTGTATTAGTGAGTTAATAGAGTTTGGGCTAAACAAAACCCACATTGGGTGATGGGGGGCGAATTGGGCCTGTCCAATTCGCAGTCCATGTTGGAAACCTTGGCCCAAGTAGTAACTTTGTGTTATATAAACAAAGTTAGGCTTTAGGGTTTAGGTTAATCAGCCAGAACATTGTGTGAGAGTAATTTCGTGAGAGTTGAGAGACTTGGACGAAATTGTGATTGGTTAGGGTTTGATTGATTGTAATTCTTGTAATCGATAATCAATAGAAACCCAGTTTGAAAGTGTCTTGTTGTTCCTGTTTTCTACTTGTTTCTGTGATATTCTGATCAAGAGGATTCCACACTCTTGATTGGAAAGACAATTCTGTGAAAGATCCATACGAAAAGGGGACCTACAATCATTCTGATCAAGAGGATTCTGCACTCTTGATTGGAAAGACAATTCTGTGAAAGATCCATACGAAAAGGGGACCTACAATTGGTATCAGAGCTTTAGGCTCTTGAAGGCTCGGTTCAGAATTGTTGCTGCATAAACAGGAAGAAGTGTCGAAATCTTGAAACCTGAAAAATTAGGGTTTCGAAATTTTTTGGCTGAATTTGATAAAATTTTCGAATTTTTTGGCTGTTTGATCTTCTGGTTTGTTTGTTTGGTGGTTTGCAGGATTTCTGGAAAGATTCGGTTGATTCTGGAAAAGTTTTTGGCTGATAGACTTGAAGATTCGAAGACTGTTCTTCGTGTTCTTCGTGTTTATTCAATCAGTTCTTCATAATTTTCGGTTTTACGTTGCTGATTTGCTTGTTTTGATTTTGCAGATTCGTGTTAGAGAATCAGAAAAATCTTCAAAATTTCAATCAGATCAAGTTTCCAAACTTAACTGGCGAATTTGATTTATTTTGCTGACTGACCAGCGAAATTAACACACCAGCGAATTTGTGACTAAATTACTCGGTGACCGGCGAAGTTAAAATCCAAAGGCGACTTTGGTAACCGTGAAATTTTCCATAGCGAAAATATTACGGTTTTCAGCGACCTTACCAGTCGTCGTAATAGCGAACTGGTTACCCGGCGAAATTAACAAACTTGTCAGCGAACTAGAGCAGCGAATTTGACTTGTCAGTGAAGCAGACCTAGCGAAATTAATAACTCTCCCAGCGAAATTAAGGCAACGAAATTAATAAAAGTGGTGGAATTTCGGTTGGCAAGCGTCGATAAAATTTGACTGTTTTGCAAATAGAAATTGATCCGTAGCTCGTTAGAAAGAACCGTTTGGACTCTGGAAAATCCCGATTTCGGTTTTCGACATTAGATATCATTGGACTCGTCTTTTCGAGACGATTCTAACGGTGTAATTTGGTAACCACTGTTTTCGGAAAAATTCTGTACGGTTTTATCAGTCTGTTACGTTAAAAATGTCGAACATGTCTAGTTTGAATGAGCTGTTGAGAATGGAGCATGAGGTTGGCACTACCAACAAACCACCTAAGATGATGAGGGTGGAGAACTATTTGACATGGAAGGATCGTTTTCAATCGTTCATTGAATATCAAGACATGCGAATGTGGATATGTATTGAAGATGGGTACACAAACCCTACTCATGACTTTGAGGGCAGACCTCGTAGAACAGCCTATGTAAACATGGAAAGACAATTCTGTGAAAGATCCATACGAATAGGGGACCTACAATTGGTATCAGAGCGTTAGGCTCTTGAAGGCTCGGTTCAGAATTGTTGCTGCATAAACAGGAAGAATTGTCGAAATCTTGAAACCTGAAAAATTAGGGTTTCAAAATTTTTTGGCTGCTATTAAAAGATGTATGAGGCTGAAAAGAGAGCATTGGCTGCTATTAAAATGTCGTTACCTGATAGCATCAAGCATACATTCACAAAGTACACAAATTCAAAAGATATGTGGGATGCATTAGAAAAACGATATGCAGGAAATGCAGATGTTAAGAAAAACAAGATTGATCTACTGAAGAAGCAGTTTGCTATTTTCAAGCACATGAAGCATGAGTCACTTGAGGACATCATCACACGTTACTATCATCTGATGTCAGAAATGGAAAACTATAAGATTGATTGCTATACTGATGTAGAGAAGAATGACAAGCTGCTCGATGCTTTACCTACTAAGTGGGATATCTACACTCTCATGATTAAGGGAGAGGCAGATTATGAGACAAAGGAGCTGGAAGAAGTAGTTGGCAAGCTGAGAGCTTATGAGCTCAGTATGAAGAAGAAAGATACTGGATATGATCAGGTTCAAGATCCAACGATTTACAATGGGCTTGCATCTTCTTCATCACACAATGCTTCTAGCGACTCTGCTACTGCTTTTCTTTCGTGTGAGAACGAGCAGGTCACAGTGAATGAAGATGGTGATGTGTGTTTTGTAGCTGCTTCAGGAGGATCAACAGGAGCCAAGAAAACATCAGCTTCTAAGCAGAGTAGTGGTGTTAAGTCAATGCCAATGAGTGTGAAGTCTGCTGAAGAGCATCTGGCTTTACTTGCTTCATTTGTTGCTTCCTATGAGAACTACATTCAGGGGAAGATATCTGATCCTGCTACTTTGGATGAAGATTATGATCAGATTGACCCTGATGATCTTGAAGATATGGATTTGCAGTGGCAAATGGCCATGATCACCAGAAGAGTGAAGAGATTTATGAACCGAACAGGAAGGAAGTTTATAGGAAAGACGGTTGGTTTCGATAAGACCAAAGTGAGATGCTTCAACTGTCAAAGTTATGGGCATTTTGCTAGGGAATGTCAGAAACAAAAGCAGGATAATTCGAGTCAGAGTTCAAACAATAGGAATGCATCAAACAACTCTAACTCAAGAGCGCTGATCTCTACTGCTAGAGAAGGTTCATATGACTGGAGTATTCACTTGGAAAAAGATGACAATGTCACACAGGCATTCATGGCAGAGATAACTCCAGTTGATGATGGTGAAGCTACTGTGGGAGATGCTGAAGCAAAAGTGGATGCTGAGCTGAGGTGAAGATAGAGAATAAAGCTGAAGAAAAGAAGGTTGCTCAGACACCAGTTGCTGAAGAAGAAAAGCAAAAGTCTGACCAGGAACGGGAAGCTGAAGAAAAGGAAGCTGAATACAACAGAGTGAAAGCTCAGCTTGCGGCCCTCATGGCCAACCTTGATAAACAAACAGGAGAGGTAAAATCTAATTCTGTGTGTTTAAAATGTCGTGAATTACAGGGTGAAGTTGACAAGTTGTCCACACAAAACCAAAGTCTGGTGGACGAGATGTCTACCATAAAAGAAGCAAACTTTTTTGCTAAAAGAAATGAATTATCATACTTGAAGAAAATAAAAGGTTATGAAAGTAAAATTGAAGCTGTAACCTGCAAATTAAATGAAAAACTTCAAGTGATAGACTTAGCTCATGAAATGATGGCAGAGAAAACAAAAGAGATTTCTGAAAAATGCAAAGAGTTGTCAGATGCACAACTCAAAATTGTTGAACTTGAAAAGAAATTAGGTCAATTCAGGGACTCTACTTTTGTTATGAAACATATGATGGGTGGCTTGAAGAAAAGTAATGACAAAACAAGTGTGGGATTTCATGGTTTCAATGAAGTTCCACCTCCTGTTAGTCATGACTATTCTTTCTTGCCTGATGAAGATGATCTCATGGACTTTGGGTCAACATTGCCAAGTAGTTCCACGTCACGTCAAGGAAATGTTTTTGAGAATGCTGATGCTAAGAAGGATAATAACAACAAACCTGTTTTGAAAAAGAACACATCACATCCTAAAAATAAAAATCCAACTTTTGTTAAAAGTGTTAATTTTGTTCAAGGAAGTGACATGAAAGAGGAAACAACTGTTATTGAAAATGAATCAAATATAGAGTTTGCTAAAAACAAGAACATAGAAAATTCTGAAACTAAGCAAACTGAACCAAATCCTTCTAAGGCATCATCAGAAGAAAAACCCGAATCTAGTTCAAAGGCTTCAGAAAAGAAGTCTTCGAAAAAGAAATCGTGCTTCAAATGTCACACCAAGGGACATGTAGCTAGCTGCTGTCCTAACAAAAAGAGTGAAGCACAAGTGGGTGAGGAGAAGAGAGAGAAGTCACCAGAGAATAGTGGTGATAAACAGGAGAAAGTTGCAAACTCTCCAAAGAAATCTGCTCCTAAGCAACCAGAAAATGTTGCTGTTGGTGTAGATAAGGCTGGAACAGGAACTTCACAGGTTCCACGTTTTCAAAGAAATCAACCTAGATTTCAGCCTAGATCTCCACCAGGCAGATTTGACAGACCTAGAAGCAGTTCACAAAGAATGAACAATTTTAATTCTAATAATTTCAGAAGTCAAGGTCAATATCAAAATCGATACCAGAATAATGGTGGTCGAAATTTTTATAACAATGGCTTTAGAAATTACAACAATAATGCTTCTTGGAATCAAAATGCAAGATATCAAAATCAAAATTTTCAAAGGTCAAATAGTCCAAACACATATAGGAACCCTCAGGACCATAGACCTAGTGGAAATCAAAATCAAATTCCATCAACAGGTCTGAGATCCAAGACTCCAGTTAGGAGTAATGGATATTGGATGGATGTTCCAGTAGTTGGTGAATTTGGACGACCCAAGACCATTAAGGCTTGGGTCCCCCAATCTAACTAATTTCTTAGTTGGTGTGTGCAGGAGCTGCTAAGGAGGATTATCAACTTATGTTGATAATGGCTGCTCTAGGCATGTGAAGGGGGATGTGAGATTGTTGATATATTTATATTGATTGATTTAAATTGAAGTTCAAAGTGCTGAGTCGACACACTAGATGACCTGGCAGATCTTTACACTAAAGCTTTTGATCGAGCTCGCTTTGAGCACTTAGTCGAACTCAACGGGATGAGGAATCCTGAATAACTGGTTTTTCATAAGAATTTTTGTAAATAGTTTATTGCTTTTCTTAAAAATCAAAAATAAAAAAAATTGAAAAATAAAAAACATAAAAAAAAAATAGAAAATCAAAAATGAGTTATCACTGTGCGGAAAAGAAGAAATGATAGTACATCAGCAAGTTAGACTGTCACACTGAAACTGAAATTAAATTGCTTAAGTGTGATAGCAACTTCATCATATGATGTACCAGTAGGCAAAAAGCATGAAATAATCAACTTACCAAAGTGATATAAACCTAAATGAACTAAGTATGAGTGGGGAACACATCAGTGGTGTATGGTTTAATGACCTTAAATCTTGCATTGATAGATTGCCAAAATTTGAAGTTTTAGGTCTTTATACTGTTATTTCATCTGGGGATATCTTGACTGTTTTTCTGTTCAGAACTAAAATTGTACATGACCTCAGGAAAGAAAGTCACTTGGAATTAGCACATTTCTATTTGAATGTCTGTATGTTGTCCCGATACACACAATTTTGATCTGATTCTGAAATCTTCTCTGAAAAAAGTCGTGTACCTCCTCTGCTGCATCCAGATATATGCTGACCTGGAGGTGCTAGGCAACGACAGCTTCTGCTGCATCCAGATACATGCTGACCTAGCTGTACGTTGTCGCACTATAGATCTAATACACCCGAAAGAGGCCCTCAAGTGCCCAAATGAAACCCAAGAAACCTATATCAAACTGAGAAAACCTCATTTGATCTGTATATTATACCATCTCTCCTAAAGATCTATTCTGTTCTCTTCTCAACCTATTCCCAGTTAAGATTTCAGAAATCTGGATTGGACTTGTGAAATATGTGGTAGGGAAGATACTTGCATGATAGAGTGTGTTGTTTATATTTCCAGGATTTGATTAGTATTTATTTGGGTGTTCATTGTTAAGCAATCAAAACATGATAAAACATATTATATGCAGACCAGACACTGTCAGGATATCTTAAAGGATGACATCGGTATACTCACCTACTACGATGAATCTTTGTGCATACCTTGATCGCGGGGGTATATCCTGAAGTGGGACACACTAGTATCTCAGTAATTAATATTACCTTAACGTATCATACGGTAATGGAACTTGAAATGTTCATGCATTTTGTTTAAGTGGAGAAACATACTGGTAATCGTCTTGAACTGCTTTTCATGAAAAAATAAATAAAGAATTATCTAATAGTGTGAAACAGTTTGATTGTGCTGATATGATCTTCTTACCAGTGATTCTCACAAAAATAGAGTGTTTATTGCTTTTGTTATTTACTTGCTTTCAGAAAATATAAAAATCCAAAAATAGTGTCTTTTTCTGTTTAAAATTCGTAATGTACGGAAAACTGTTATTCTTGGAGGAATTGTTACTGATAGGGGGAGACGGTGTTGGAAAGTGAGTTCAAAATTTTAAATCATGCGGGTTATAGGGTGTGTGATTAAAAAGTTTTGCGTGTTGGTGATGAAGTTGAAAATGCTTAATCTGTGATACAGTTTAACTGTCTCTTGAATAATAATAATTTGTTTAACTTATGTTGAAAAATTCTTATGGTTTCTCGAGATGTTTATTTTATAGTAAACAGATTGAAGCAGTGTGTTGCTGAGAAGTTGCTATGTTGCTGAGAAGTTGCTGTGTTGCTGAGACGTTGAAGTGATGAGTTGCTGTGAAGATGAGAGTTTGATTGGATGCATGGTAGAACCTTCTTTCTATATTGCAGACAAAGTTGAAGAGTTTGAAGATTGCTATACATATGCTGAACTGGAGTTTACTCAAACGCTAAAGTTTTTGAAGATTTGGTGATTGGATGCATCAGCTTAGGGGGAGTCTGTTGCTGACAGAGGCTATTGAAGCTGAAGCTATCCAAAGACCAAAGACAGTGCAAGATTACATGAAGATTGCAAGATGACTGAAGACAAAGTTATTTTATGAAGCTATTGTCAAGGGGGAGTTTGTTGGTGCATGTTTGTGACAACAACTTAGATTTGGTCTTTGGATATCTTGTAATTAGATAAACGATAAACTGTTAGCGGGTTTAGCTTTGTATTAGTGAGTTAATAGAGTTTGGGCTTAACAAAACCCACATTGGGTGATGGGGGGCGAATTGGGCCTGTCCAATTCGCAGTCCATGTTGGAAACCTTGGCCCAAGTAGTAACTTTGTGTTATATAAACAAAGTTAGGCTTTAGGGTTTAGGTTAATCAGCCAGAACATTGTGTGAGAGTAATTTCGTGAGAGTTGAGAGACTTGGACGAAATTGTGATTGGTTAGGGTTTGATTGATTGTAATTCTTGTAATCGATAATCAATAGAAACCCAGTTTGAAAGTGTCTTGCTGTTCCTGTTTTCTACTTGTTTCTGTGATATTCTGATCAAGAGGATTCCGCACTCTTGATTGGAAAGACAATTCTGTGAAAGATCCATACGAAAAGGGGACCTACAATCATTCTGATCAAGAGGATTCCGCACTCTTGATTGGAAAGACAATTCTGTGAAAGATCCATACGAAAAGGGGACCTACAGAAATACTTAGCATACCGTTTGTATTAGGAGGGGTCTAATGTCCCTGATTCTTACGATGGGAGAGGAAATGATGATCACGCGAAGGAGGTCGTGTCCGGCTTTCATCCCCATCATAATGAATCGTTGTTACAAGACCTCAACGAGGTAAGTATATATATTTACTTTTTTGTGTTTGGCGTTAAACTTACCATTACCTTTTACACGTTGGTTTTTTAGTCTGCTATGCCCCGCCAACCATTGTTACCAGATCTGAACGAGGTAAAAATATATTTACTTACTATTATGAAGGCTTTTAGATGTGTCGTTATGATTTAACTGTTGTTTTTTTTTCAGTTAGTCGTGTCCAGCTATGATCATGGTTATGGGTCTCCGTATTATGAAGTCGGTTACGGTGCCTCTTACGGACAGGAAGAATATTGCAATAACTTTTTCGTTAGTGGTGCCTCAGGAGTACAAGAAGACGTTGGTCAACCTTCTTACGCGCAAGAGTCATTGGGTGACGAGCAACCCGGTTACCCTAAAGTTTCGTACAAAACTGATCAGGTACGAATAATATATATATTTTTGTTAAATGTTATATTTTTTCTGTTAAAAAATTATTATAAAATTGTTGATAAAAAATACATTAAAAATTGTTATATTTTTCAAATAGGATAAAAATTAATTAAAAAAATATTATATTTTTTTATAAAATTAATTAAAATTGTTGTATTTTTTAAATATAATAAAAAATACATTAAAATTGTTATATTTTTTAAATTATTTTTTATATTTTTATATTGATATGGATGACGTTGTTATATATTTTTGTAAATGAATTATAAATGTTATATGTAATATTTTTTAAAATTAAATAAAATCGTTATATTTTTTTCAAATATTTGTTAGATTATTAGATTGATATGGATGACGTTGTTATATATATATATATATATATATTAAATTGTCGATTTTTAAAATATTTGTTAGATTATTAAATGTTATATTTTGTTGGTTAAAAAATTATGTTTTTATGTTAAATTATTATAAAATTGTAAAGAAAAAATACATTCAAAATTGTTATATTTTGTAAATAGGATAAAAATTAATTAAAAAAATGTTATATTTTTTTATAAAATTAATTAAAATTGTTATATTTTTTAAACAGAATAAAAAATACATTAAAATTGTTATACTTTTAGGATTTTTTATCCCGCGATGATTTGGAAGGTTGGGTAAAATGAAGGGGTTTAGCCAACGAATACGTTATTGTTACTAGATGGTCCAAGGATCACTGGATATGGCTCCAATGTTGTCGTAGTGGTAAGCATGAGAGTAAGGCCACGGTTAAGAAAACAGGCAGCAAAAAATGCGCGTGCCCTTTTATGGTGATAGGTCATTTTTACTATCTCACATAATGTTTTCAGAGTAAAACATGTCGTTAAAAGAAAAGTATATATTTTCAAATAAAAATATGCTTTTAAATTATATAAAAATGTATTTTCATCGAGAATACGATTTTTAGAGTATCATAATATGTTTTATGAACTAAAAAAGATGTATAACTTAAACTATTTTTAAGAAAAGCGAGTTTTAAAGTATCATACGGGTTTCAGGGAGAAACTGGGTGAATTGACGACGTTATGGGTATAACGATCGTAAAGATTTAAAAACACATTTTTAAATCTAAGTTGGGACAAATCAGTCAAAATCTCAAGTGTGTAAGTAACTGTATAGGCTTGAATTGCGTGGGGGATGCTGGGGATTTGTACAATGCCCAATATTAAATTGTTATTCAGTAGGTTATATATATTGTTGTGTTGAGGCATGCACATGGTTTTCCTAAATGCGGGAACCTGGGCACCAATTTTTAGCATTTAAGCATTAAGTAATGCACACGTGGAATCGTTAATAGATCTATTGGGTTGACACCCCGTTGTCACACCCCGACCACGTAGAACATACAAAACGTGGCGGAAATGTCGGGGAGTGTTGTAACATAATTAATTGTTTCAAATCCATGGCAATTGAAGTTTCGTTTTATTGATTAAAAGTGTTACAATGTCTTAACAAACAAGGAAATACAACATAATTAACTAGTCTTGCATCTTTTATTGTCACTAAAGCCCAAGTCTGCCTATGTGTATCTTGATCATCTTATGCAACAGCTCCTGAAAAACACATGTGAAAATAGGTACGTCAGCATAAAAATGCCTGTGAGATACATAGGTTTTGTGAAAATAGGTTTCATGACTTATGTTTGAGAAAATGTTTAGTCATGAACCTTGTAATTTGCTTTGTCTTTGTAAATCATTTGAAAAACAATAAGTTCAGATGATATGTATAAATAAGAAAATAATGCATGGTTAAATGAATAACCAAGTATAATGAGTTTGTAAAAGTTAAGTTGTTTGTAAAACAATGTATTGTGAAAGGTATGTTATTTGTATAAAATGTTATATGTATCAAACTGAAATGATTCAAATAACGCTACGATATATGTAATACCATACAAACACTTATATATAGGAAGTACCAGCGGCATATCCACCATGCTTGTATCATATTACACACGCATCGTTACTTAATCACTTACTCAAACCACCAATGTAATAAGTCTATGTTTAAACCAATAGTCAAAAGTCCTTGTATAAACCATGTCAAATGTTTATAGTCCAAAAGTAGTCAAGTAATGTATAACCAAAATGATATGTATGGTAAGTAAAATTTAGACTACTTAAACCATAAGTAAAAAATGTACAAAACAAAGTATTGAAGTAAAACTTGGTTTAAATCAAAGTTATGTTTTGTAAGATATATGCATGCTATACTGAATATGAACATTTATGCGGTATTGTGAAAATTCATACATCCAAGCCTTGAGACAGACGGATAACTATGTAAAAGTGAGTTATCAAGAGAATATGTATTCGGATTCGGTCATTCCTTTCATCCCCTTTCCCTGGGATGTCCGGAACGGGATTTGTCAAGTCCTATGGTACCACTACCTACTAACGAACGGCATGATCGGTGTTAATGAATGTATAGTATAGTTTAAACAAACCAAATGTCATACCAAAATGTAAGCATGTTTTATGAAGATAATGTACCTAGTATGCTAGAGTAAACATACAGGGTAGAGCTGTAAAACAATGTGTCCATATGTTACTGGAACATATGCAACAGAGATGCAGTATAAAACAATGTACTAAGTATGCAAAGTCATCATACAAAGCATAGAACACCATGAAATCATGTACTATAAATGTACTAATGAACATAGCAAGTATATGATGTGAAAACAGGAAAGCACGAAAGTAACAAGTAGGCACATGTGTTTCACCCCAAAACAGTTTGGAAAATAGTAAAAGAGGGGTCTATGTACTCACTTGAGATTGCTCAGAAGTCCTTGAGTAACAACCAAACAATGCTAGAGATTGCGGATATCAAACGGCACCTAATATAGGTAACTATGTTAATTAACCGGACCTAGATCGGAAGATCGGGTAGCATTAGGGTTTGTAAACCAAACGAGTGTAGAGACTCGTGTAGTATGGTTCAACAAAGCCTACATACTAATTGAAACCTAACATAATTGTTTACGACCCATTACGACCCGTTTAGGTAGTTTATGCTACTTTAACGCGTCGTTCGCGTGAAACGCGTTCGGACCGCCTAACTAGCCCTATGACAAGTGTTATATGCCTAAACATATTACATAATCAGTTATGTGACAAAGGTTTAGGTTACATATGCTTAATTACCAATTATACATGAAAAGGGGTATTCTGGTAATTTACCTAAGGCATATAAACTACCTATCATACAACTACTCAAACGATGTGACCATAGGGTATAACCTCGGAAGGTTATTCCCTACCTACTATGGTCACCTAATGTATTTGGTCGGATCCTAATGATCGACCAAATGGGTCGAGTTCGAAGGTATAGGCGATTTATTAGATCGCCTACCCTACGACCCTAGACAACGTGGTAATCAGTGGGCATAGTCCCAAGGGACTATGACCAACGTGATTACAATCACGTTGCGAAGTTCAAATGAACTTTGCATTGACCATAAGCTGGTCAACGCTGAAAGTCAAACAAAGTTTGACTTTCTGACTCTAAAAGCAATAAAATAAAGAAAAGAACGAAAGAATACTTACGAAGGGTCCCCGAATGCTAATCCCGATTCAAGAATCTCAGGTATGAAACAATGGTTTCAACTTAGAGGTTCTCAAATCAGAATTCTTGTAATTTTGAAGCATGGGGGGTGGGGTATTTATAGTAAAAGGTCCACCGTTAAGATCGTTTCATGGAAAACGTGCCTTAATCCCACCCGTACAAGTGTCGGGACCTTATGGTGACTAAAATGTGATCCTTATCAGATGACTAGACAAATGAGAATGTGTGGTGGTGGATCAAACAGCTGAAATCTGCTGTTAGAAACATTTAACCTGGTCAGAAGGTCTGACGTGGGCCGCCTAAGGATGTTAAGATCCTGAGGCGGGCCGCCTAGGAGTCACAGATCAGAACAAAGTTTCAGAAATGTCAGTTTCAGTCCCTGCACGTGTTTAAGGCCATTTCCGACACTTCTAAGGCCCGTAAAGCCAACTTTAAGGCCCTAAAATGTTGCCTAAACATTGAGGACATGAAACATGCTCAAAAATATGCCGGGTGTTGGTTCGTTTGGTCATACGAACGCGATGTTCGCTTAATTACGACGGAATGCGCATAAGCGCGAAAAACGATCCAAATGACGCGACGAATGGATTTTTTGGCAAGCCAAACACTAAAGTATAATATATTCATGCTTACATAAATTTTTGGATGTCCGGATGTATTCAGAACGTAAGTTATGCGCGAAAATGCAAACTTGTGCACTTTTTGACACTTTTAGTCCCTGAATGACCCAAAAGTTTATTTTAGCACACCTAACCCCTTAAAGCCTATTTCTAAGCTATGTAAAGGATATTTATGGTGTGTTTAACTTATGGTCATGTTCTGGAATGTCTGTTACAGTTCAAATTGGCATACTTTCGCAGTTTGTCATATTTAGTCCCTGTAAGCGATTTAACTTGATTTTGCCATACCAAAGCCTTCAAAACTTATTTATAAGTTATGTAAAGGTTATTTAAGGTATGTTAAGCCTATGTCACTATTCCGGAGTGTTTGTTGCATTAAACTGGTTATATTTACGCATCGGTGCGCGTATAACCTTCCAGAAAGCGATTTAGAGTTTGAAATTGAACAAGAATTGATATGTGCAAATGATACACATATTTTTACAAATCCCAAGTATGAAATATAATATTTCATTGGTTCGGTATTTGTTTGATGGCCGTGGAGGCACAGGTGTTACACCCGTCGTGATCGGTCGCTCCGATCTACATAGCGGCGAATTTGAATTCTTGAATTGTCTAGCATTGATTAAAACCTCAATCTTAGTATATAGCTAGTAATGTCTAGCTAACTTACAAAACCGAAGTTTTAACGAAAAATTTAATATTAAAACCGAGTCATGGGTATAAGTTTCCATACGAATGCGGTATAGCACCGTTTCGAATGAATTCTTCCATGACATTTTTTATATGAAATACGGTACAGTACCGATTTCAATCATATTACAATGACATTATTTTTAAAGAAATAAATGTCTTTCTTAAACATATGAACATGTTTTCAAAAGCGTTAAGGATTGAAATAAGGAAGTTTTCCTTAAATAAATCGTAACAAAAATTATATGTGAACTCACCTTCCTTTGTGTTGACACTTGATTTTTACGTGTTCTTCAGGTACTTGATTTCGGCTTCGGAGAATTTTGGCTTGCGTTGTCATGTGGTTATGTGATGCTTGTGTATTAAAATTTTAAAATAATGTTGGAAACTTTTTAAACTATGGGACCATGTATGTAGTAAGACCTCTAAGGGTCAAACTAACTATGACATGATCATGATGGATGTGGTAATCTTAAAAAAATGTTTTAAAAACATTAAAATGTCCAAAATAACTATAGCATCAACCACTAAGACGTTATATGGGTACCAACCTCCGTCACTGCCACGTTTGTATTTCCGCTGCGACGTTTTTTGGGTGGACAGTCTTTCTTCAAGTGCTTGATACAAAAGTGTAATATCATGGTTTGTCGGTCTACGTAAAAACTCTTTGTCATACAACTAAATTATGCCATTGCATAAATATTCTAGGCATTCACGTGAAGTCCGATCGGCCTTACATAAATACTCACCATATTCGTCATGAGGATTACTAGTTGCGAGTTGTCTAACCGGCGATGTTCATTTTTGTAAAGTTGTAAAACTCTTGTTCATCCTCTCATCTACGCCCTCTTGAAATCTCTTCAACATCTAAAATCTTGATCAAAACATACTCGCATCATATTTTGGGTTATCGATGAAATAATCTTCCATTAGGACCTCGAGAGATTTTTCACGATCATGTCGCACATTATTTTTTATTTTGACGTGTCTTCATCTCCAACTTGGGCGACAATATCTGCGAAAGAATTCTAGGCTATGATCATTGAACAAATCAAACTCATCCAACGAATCGGGAGTAAGATATAATTTGTGATCAATATTGTGGTGTAAAAATATTCGGTTGAATACATGGGTGTAGAAAATGAAGATAAAAGTGACAATTTTGGTTAGAAATTGCGAAAGAATGAAGATAATATATAGGTTTTAATTTATTTTTTATAGTAAATAATCGTGGTTCCATGGTTGGATTTTTTGAAAAATGAAACATACCCCATACCCTCAACCTCTAGCCGCATGATCCTTGGCAGTGTAGCCGCACCCACCCACGACCCTCCACCCGTAGGCACCCCTAATACCATTAATAAATGAGTTTCTCTTAAGCTTTGTAGTTTCTATAATTGTTTTATCTCTTGTTCATTTTACGCTACCAACACCAAAGATTACCATACAAAGAAAATGTGAAAGATAAATCGGTGCAAAGGTAAAACTCACAAAAAGCCAAATGAGCAAAAAAAAGCAGTTGCTGTAACCCATAAGAGGTTATATGCAAACCCCAAAAGAGGTATTGATAAAACCCCAAATGAGTTAAATGTACCAAAAGACAATATTACATTTCTATAAGAAAATGATTATACCTTAGAAGGGGGATATAAAGTTTAGAAGGAACACTAGTATTGAATGAACATTAAGATCTCTACAAACTATGTACATAATAAGTACACTACAAAACCATATTAAAACATGTGTTATTGAAATATTTGCATATGTCCTAGCAACAAATGCAAGCGATGAAAAAGATTACATACATAAAATGTGTAAGAATAAATACACAAAACTGACTAACCAAAATGGCAAGATGCCTTAAAGGTTAAATTAAATTCGCTCGACAAGCAAAATGTATTCAGGCTTGTAGTTCGAATACCCATAGATGTTAAAACAATAGGTTATATCGGGGGCTTTAGGCCTATTTTGTTTGAGGGAAATTCAAATTTGTTTTCGGTTGATTTGTTTTAGTGTTTTGTTGCTTTGAATTGTTTGGTATCCATGATGATGGAAACAACTTCATCTCATCTCGATTGATTAGCTACTCATGGTTGTATTGTTGAAAACATCATCTGAGCCTCGATTAATCTGACACTCACGCGCATTGCGCGTCGGTGTATAATCCTAGTTAGTATTAAAAATTCTTGTTGTTGGAAATCTTACAAATTTAATGAGCTTAATAACATGATGAAACAAATATTAAACTGAAGTAGATATCGAAAAGTTGTAGGTCTGAGGAGCGTTTGAGTGTAGTTAGATTACATATGTATTTTTGAATCAATCAAGGTACATATATACAATTTTTCTACTAGATCTTCGTGGATCTCAATTTGATTTTGCTTTTCGCTTTATTTATATTTATCCATGAATACTCTAAATCGTTCTTGCTCTTTGTTATGTCACACTGTTACTAGTTATTTTGTATATATGCAGAGGCAAGCAAGTTTAAGGTTCATCCCAAAAATCTATGTAACCGACCAAACCAACTCGTAAAACCCAAGAACCACAATACCAAGTACGATCCTTAGTCTTGAAAATTGTCATATTTTGGTTTCGGGCCAGTTTGGTCCTGACCCACCTAAATCTCGAAAAAGCTGGATATGAATAAAAAACTCAAAGCTTTAGAGGAATCATGGTTATATTGAAAATTGGTTTCTATATTCAGTTGTTCAAACTATTGTTCAGTCACCAAGGATCACCATTGTTCATTCACCAAGGATCATCACTCATTCACCAAAATCACCGTCGATCGTTCATCAAGATCACTACCATTCATCTGCTCACTACCAAACAGCAACTACTACTTCATCATTTGACATTGTATGTATGTATTACCTCAGGAACAATACTAATGTTTCAATATTGTTATTTCATTTCAGTTGAAATTATTGTAATTCTTTTTTTACGACGTGTTCTTTTCTTATTTCAATATTGTATTGTAGTATTGTTGTTTCGATGTGTAATGTTGTTCTTTTGGTAATTCTTTTTTCATCATTTCGCAATGTACGTGGAATTGATATTACTTATTTCGGCATCTATGCATTATTCCTTTTCCTTACAAAAGATTATTTTCTTAATCAAAAGGAACTTATCATAAAAGGAGATTTTTATATCAAGAAAAAAGATACTCCTTACATTTGATATACATACATTTCATTTATTAAGCATGCCAACCCATGTGACTTGTTTAGATAACATGTTGAAGAAGTCGTATAGTGAATCCAATGATTTTATGTGTGTGATAATTAGGGTTTATATGTTTGACAAGAGTAATTATACGACTCATGTTAGATTTAATTATTTTAAACCTGCAATCCGACATGATTAGACCTCTAATATATAGCATTGGCTCATTGATTGTAGTTAAAAATGGTTGATGTCACACCCAAAAAACGCGCAGCGAAAATACAAACGTGGCAGTGACAGAGGTTGGTACCCATAAAAGTCTTAGTGGCCGATGCTATAATTATGTTGGATTGGTTCATTTTAAAAACATAGTTGTTAAGTTACCACATTCATCACAACCAAGTCACAGTCGTTTAACCCTTAGGGGTCTTATTACACACGGTCCCAAAAGTAGTTAAAATGTCCAAACATTATTTAATTACATTAGCATCACACAACCACATGACAACACAAGCCAAAATTCCCTGAAGCCGAACTCATGTACCTGAAGAACACGTAAAAATCAAGTGTCAACACAAAGGAGGGTGAATTCACATATCAAATTCGTAACAATTTCATTTAAGGAAAACTTTCTCAATGTAGAAATTTTGATAATTTTAAAAATATATCCATATTTGCTTAAGAAAGTCGATTTTATTTCCTTAATAAAATCCATAGTTAAAATCATTCGAAATACGCTCAGCGAGCATATTTATGATAAAAACTTGTGCCCACGGTTTTAATATTAAACATAGTTATACTTTCGATTTCGTACGTTTACAAGGCGTTACGAGCCATATATTAAGATTGAGGTTTTAATCAATACTAGACAATTAAAGAATTCAATTCACCGTTGTGTGGACCGGAGCTACCGGTCACGACGGGGTAGTCAACCCAATAGATATATCAACAATTCCACGCGTACTTTACTTAAGTGATTAAATATTATGACAGGGATATCTCTTTTGTGCCTCCCCAATTCACTAATACATATAACCTACTAAATAACAATTCAATATTGTATGTTGTACAAATTTCCGTTGTCTCCATGTGACGTAAGCCTATTCCGTTACTTACACTGCCATGTGACGTAAGCCTATTCTGTTACTTACACTCTCGAGACCCGGTGAACATGTCCCAACCAAAATTTAATTTATTCCACGATTGTTTTACCCAAAACACCGTAACCTTTTCCCGTTTTTCCCTGAAACATATTTATTTAAATAAAATCCCATTTCTCCCCGAAATATATTTTTATCAATCAAAAACCCATTTTTCTCGAAAACAGTTTAAGTCATAGACCTTTCCAAATCCATGTTTTCCATAAAACACATTATATCATTCCAAAAATCATATTTTCCATGAAAAAATATTTTATATAGATCAAAAGCATATTTTATATGTAAACATATACTTTTCCTTCATAACGACGTGATTTTCCCCCAAAATAATGTATAAAACAGTATAAAGTGGGGCTTAGGGATACTCACTAAAAGATATTTATTCAAAAGCATGTTTCATACTAAACATTTAATTACCCTTTTTAAAGGTGTGTTCTTCCCCCAAAACAGTATATAAAGTAGTAAAAAGAGGGGTATTCGTGACACTCACCTTTGGGTGCGTTTTTAATATCTCAATCCCTCAGATCGAATCCACATATCCTAATTTAAATAGGAATAATTTAATAACTAATTGTTCTACAAACAATCAAGTTTCTCCAATACTTAGAATTTTCACATATCTTTGAGGTTTTTATGAAAAAGTCTTTGTTTTGATTATGTTGGCATTTATACATATATATATATATATATACATATTAAAATTTTTGCGATTTGAATGATTTTATTGGTGACTCTTTATTTGTTATTATGTCTACTTATTGCGTTTCGTAATATATATGCATAAGTATGGACATATTCGAGTTATATTGTAATTCACATATTACGTCATTTCACACATATATTATACTTAAACACTTAAATGCCAAACAACTCATCAAGTTAACTTAAGTATTATTTTTCATGTTCATCACAATTTTCACACATAACACGATTTTTGATATAGTTTACCGTTTTTATCGCACAAACGCTTAAACATAGCATCAACTCATATCATCATGTAATCACTTAACAAGTCACATTACACATACTCATCTCCACATCATTTTATAACACCTAAAGTTCATGTCACACCCCGACCGCGTAATACAACAAACCGCGGCGGAAACGTTGGGGAGTGTCGTAACAAAATCATTGTTTCACAACACATGGTAATTGAAGTTTTGTTTTATTTCATTAATTGTCTCAGTGTTTTGATACAAACCAAATAATTACAACAATTGTCTTTCAAGTTTTAAGTCACTAAAGCCCGCGTCCATCCTATGTGTAGCAAGCAATCAACAATCATCACATAGTAGAACCTGAAACATATGTGAAATCAGTCAGCAATTAAATGCCGGCGAGTACATAGGTTTTGTATGTCAAATTCATGGCCTTGAATTCATATTGCAATACCTCGACCAACTACTAGAGTTGTTGAGTATGTACCTTGAAATCAAAAGTGTTTAATATTGCAATATGTTTTATCAACTTTACAAGTTGATATATCTAAAACCAAAACCATTGTAGCCATGAATCTTGACCGAAAACATTTGTCTTTGTAAAACCAAGTAGTAAATCGTTTTTGAAAGTAAACATTGTATGGTTTATATCTTTAAGTAAACCTCGTTGTGTGACATCGTTTGAAAACATTCGTCCATAATCGTTCAAATCGTTCAATCATTTAAATCGTCTGTGTTTTAATTGTGAAATACAACTTTTGGTCGTTCTTTAAAGAATACATTCAAACCTGTGTGACTCGATATACCACCCATGGGGTATCTTTAACAGGCCCTGAAAGACCTCTTTAACAAGATTAACAAACCAACACATGATTTGTTAATCAGATAACAGTTACTGTCGTTACCCACATTACCCACCAAAGGGATAGTCCGATAACGTGATTTGTCAGATCCTATGGTACCATAACATACTACTGGTCGGCTTGATCATAGTTAATGAATGTCATTCGAATGTCTTTCGACTAACGCCCCAACAAGTTCGTTCACATTATTGAAATCATCGTGTTTTATATAAACCATAATCAATGTTTTGAAAACATGAAAAGCATTTAGAACATATGAGTCACCACAAAACAATTGAAAGCATAAAAGAGGGGAGCTATGTACTCACTTGAGATTGCAAGTATCCTTGATTAAGTGTCCTAACAAAGCTGGGGAAATCAAGGAATCAAGTGGCACCTAGTATCGGATCACTATGTTAATAATCGGGACCTAAATCAGGAGATCGGGTAGAATGAGGTCTTGTAAACCAAATGAGTGTTGGAACTCATATGAAATGGTTTAACAAAGCCTACATTCTGATTTGGAACCTATCCTAAGTGCTTATGACCCGTTAAGGTAGTTTACGCTACTTTAACGCGTCATTTGCGCAAATGCGCTTTCAGATGGCCTAACTAGTCCTATGATAAGTATTATATGCCTAAACATGTTTAATAATGTTGTATAATCAGTTTAAGTGTCAAAATTTTGGTTACATATGCGCAAAAAAGGCATTTTGGTCATTTTCCTAAGGCATATAAACTACCTATCATACAACTAATTAAACTAAGTGACCATAAGGTATAACCTCGGAAGGTTATTCCCTATACAACTATGGTCACAAAATATGTTTGGTCGGATCCTAATGATCGACCAAACGGGTCGGGTGACCCTAAACAAGCACTAAACTAAAAGTGACAAGTTAAACATGTTAAAACATGTTTAACTAAGTTAGAAAACTGATTTGATATCAAAACAAAGTGTTTTGATACCCGAAAATAGTTTCGTCGCAAAATGCACATAATCGTGCATTTTGACCGAAACTTTGACTCGTCACTTCGACTAGTCAACGTGGTAATCAGTAGGTATAGTCGTAAGGGACTATAACCATCGTGATTATGATCACGTTGCAAAGTTCAATCGAACTTTGTCTTGATCAATTCATGGTCAAAGCCGAAAGTCAAACACTGTTTGACTTTTAGCTTGAAATATCTAAAATAAATAAACAAGACTAGGAAGAACACTTACAAGTGTTCTAGGATGGAAAGAAGACTAGAAAACTCAGGTAGGAAGCCTCCAACAAGTGTGGTAGCGTTCACTTAGAGTTCAAGATGAAGAAAGAATGAATTGAGAAAGTTGTGAATGAAATGGGGCATGCTATTTATAGTAATCCATGAACCACAAGATCATGCCACATGTTTTGTGTGTTGCCCAAGGAAGAACAAGATCATTCCATGTGTCCAAGATCAAATTCTATGCTTGGAGATCACACAAATAGCCCACAATATCAAAAACCACTTGTAAAACAAAGGTTGCTGCTAAAAATGGACAGTTCTGAAAAACAGTCTCTGTCATGTGTCGCGCCAGGACCCCAGAGAGCCCTCGCGTGGCGTGAGGGAGCCTGTTTTGCCAAAAGTTTCATTTTTGATAGTTTCAGTCCCTGTAACATGTTTTGATGGTTTTTGACGCGTATAACCCCCGCTAACCTCAAATTCAGGTTTTATAAAGATTTTATAGCATAGGGGAATTGAAATATGCTTGGAAATATCATGTATGTCGGTTCGTTTGGTCGTACGATCGCGTTTTTCTGTTAATTAGGACGAAACTCGAACGGACGAGAAAACTATCCAAATTGTGCGACTAATGGTATTTTTGCATTCCTATCACTAAAATATAATATTTTAGTGATTACAAATTTTTTGGATGTCCGGATATGGTCAGAACGCGAGATATGCACGTTTATGCAAACTTTTGCAGTTTGTCGCAAATAGTCCCTGTGATCGAATAAAATTGTTTTCGCCATACCAAACCCTTCAAAACTTATTTCTAATCTATGTTAAGGGTATTTAGGGTATGTTTAGCTTATGATCTTGTTCCGGAGTGTTCGTTGCTATACGAATTGGTAGACTTTTGCAGTTTGTCGCAAATAGTCCATGTGATCGAATAAACTTGTTTTCGCCATACCAAACCCTTCAAAACTTTTTTCTAAGTTATGTAAAGGTTATTTAAGGTATGTTAAGCTTATGTCACTATTTAGGAGTGTATGTCGTGTTAAATTGATTACATTTACGTAACAGTTTGCGTATAACTTCCAGAAAAGCTTCTCGAGAGTTCGGAATCATATGAAATTTGATATGTGTACTTGTCACATGTAATTGTACAAATCCCGGGAATGAAACACAAGATTTCATTGAATTCGTAATTGTATGATGATCATAATGGCACAAATGTCACAGTCTCCCCTACTTTACGAAATTTCGTCCAGAAATTTAATTTAGAAGAAACTTGTGAAGACAGATGTGGATGATTCGCTTTCAAATAAATCCTCCGTTCCCTAAGTAAAACTCTGGGCTACGTCTGGATTTCCAGCAAACTTTGTTATTTGTACTCGTCTGTTGTTTGTAGGGAAGAGTTCATATCCGAAGATTTAAACTCCATTGCGTATGATTGCACCGAATCTCAAGAGTGACATGTAATTGTCAAAATGATATCCTTGTTGTAGTAAAATATGGAGAGCTTGTGAATTCGACAAGAAGTTGGAGTTTCGAACAACGGATAGAGAGAATGTTTCCTCTGAAGACTATTATAGGAAACTTGTGTGTGCTCGAAATTGGAGTCGAAGAGTATAACATAAAACAACATTGATCAAGGTCCAGAACTTCTAGTAACTTAAATAACGCTACGCTCGCAATGTAATAAGGAACACTTAGGAAGTACCATCGGCGTTTCCACCATGCCCTTATTATATTGTTCCCGTTTCGTTACTCTCATCACTATAGGTTCTTACACATGACAAAACTTGCTGTGGTTTCTATGCACTGAATTCCATAATTATGTATGCATCCATAATTTCGTAATTCCTTGCACAGTTCGCACAGTTCATTTTTATAATGTGTAGGGGATAAATCAAACGAATAATCCTGTGATGACTTTGACTAGACTACCATAGAGTCTCTTTAACTAGATCAACGAATGATCTCTTTAAATAGACTACCAAAGAGTCTCTTCAACTAGATCACCAAAGGATCTCTTTAAATAGATCGACTAGACCAACACATGATCTCTTTAACTAGATCAACGAACGACCTCTTTAACTAGACCACCAGAGGGTCTCTTTAACTAGATCAACACATGATCTCTTTAACTAGATTGAAGAATCAATCTCTTTAACTAGACCACCAAAGGGTCTCTTTAACTATATCAACGAATGATATCTTTAACTAGATCAACACATGATCTCTTTAACTAGACCACCAAAGGGTCTCTTTAAGTACATCAACGAATGATGTCTTTAACTAGATCAACACATGATCTCTTTAACTAGACCACCAAAGGGTCTCTTTAACTACATCAATGAATTATGTCTTTAACTAGATCAACGCATGATCTCTTTAACTAGACCACCAAAGGGTTTCTTTAACTATATCAACGAATGATATCTTTAACTAGATCAACGCATGATCTCTTTAACTAGACCACCAAAGGGTCTCTTTAACTACATCAACGAATGATGTCTTTAACTTTGGAATAGTACTTTACAATCCAAGGGTCTTAACTATTGCATAGAAGCCCATTACGGATTTAAGATAGTACTTTTGGATATCCTTCTAAGAATCCATCATATGAAGATATGGAAGATTCTACAAGGATTTGGATAGCGAGCACTTGGATCACACATAAACACATAATCACATAGTTGTCAACTTGGTCATCAGCTTGTTATCAATTTGTTATCGATTTGTACACTTGCATTTAAAGTACACCAGGAATCCAATCAATGGACTTCAACTAGTACTTTAAACATCCTCAAGAATCTAACTATGAAGATAGGAAGATCTTATAAGGATTTTGGAATTCGTGTAGCGGGAAATTGTTTCGAAACTTTGTACTAGGTATGCTAAGTCAACATACGAAGTGAAGTGTTCATGAAATCAAGTGCTAGATATGCTAAGTCAACATATGAAGCAAATAGGATCCTTGAAATCAATGTGCTAGGCATGCTAAGTCAACATACGAAGCAGAATATCCTTGAAAATCGTGTACTACGTATGCTAAGTCAACATACGAAGCAGAATGTCCTTGAAAATCGTGTACTACGTATGCTAAGTCAACATACGAGTAGAATGTCTTTGAAAACTATGCATGGGATCTTTGAAAATATGTTTAATGTTTTTAAAACCTTATGTAATGTTTTTAAAATCATGTACTAGGTATATTAGGTAAATATGTTTATAAAGTGTCTTAAAACCATGTGAAATGCCTTTGGAATCATGTATGAAGTTTTTGAAAACATGGATAATGTTTTTGAAATTATGCACTTGGTATATTAGGTAAATATACTATGTTAAAATGTTTTTAAACCATATGAAATGTTTTTGAAATCATGTAAGATGTCTTTGAAATCCTATACTATGTATATTGTTATGAAAACCAGAATGTAATGATTTGTACATAGACATATCGCATAAGACCAATTAAGGAATTATGAAAAGTACCCGTAGATATCCAAGCAAGGATTTAAAGTGGTACTTTGAGTATTCGTCCAGAGTTGTAACTTGTACGCTGTACTTTGTTTCTTAAAAGAAACGAGTACTTAGGATTTTCGTGGAGATCGCGAGCGAACACAAAAATGGAAGAACTACGAGAGTAGTTTGTCTTGCAAGGAACATGGTTCCTTGGTATCGGTATCGTAGGGGTATGCCATACATACACGTGTTCACATTGACTTTGTAAATAAGATGGAAACGACCAAAGCTATTTATAGAACAACCAAAGTGTTTCAAGATACACGGAAAACATAAAAGTTTAAGTGTTTATGCAGACATTAGCACAAACCTTGATATTTCCAGTGTTAATCTTGTGCCCATTCGTTGAGTCGTCATTTGCCAGCCAAGTCAATTGAAATGGTTAGGATAACCACAATTGAAGCAGGTTCCATGTGGGTAGTATCACATGAGGAGTTGCGATAAATTGAGTAGAAACTGCCATAGCTTCGTTTGGCGTAACGGCAAAATAACAGACATTTGTTGTTTGACCAAAACGTCCACAGTTTGAACATTTTCGGCATTGGGCACTGGCATAGTGGTGACGGTTACATCGATTGCAAAGAGAAGCTTTTCCTCTGTATGGCTTCCTAGCTGGTGGTGATGCCACCTGGCTAGGTCCCACTTGGTGAAGCGGAACTGGAGCAATCGCTGTAAGATTCCTTGAAGCTTTACGCTTCTTTGATTTTCTTGAAGGCTTGGCTTTTGCCTTCTTAGGTGCCTCTTGAGTAGTTTCATCATTGAGATGAGACATGGAGACAGCTAACTCAATGGTCCCATGGAGTACTATGCTTAGTTGTTAGGCAATTGTAGCAGCCAGTTCGGACCTTTGAGCATCGTTGCAATGAGGAGGCATTCTAAAGATAGTGGAAAATATGAGAGAAAACAAGCGAGATGTTATCGGATAATCAAAACTGAATGTTAAAAGTATCGACGAAACATGAGGATTGTGACCATTTGTTTGTTAACTAAAACAAACAAATGACACTGTGACTAATTAAAGTAAGTGAGTCTTTATAATGTATCGTGAAGATATGCTTTAGCCTATAGGTGGACATTCACCCCAAGAGTTCCCAGGTAAGAGTGACTGGTCCAATGAAGTGGATTTGTACGAACACTCTAGCCTTAGACAGAAAACTCAGGGTACAGGCACCCACCCTTCCGGATTGCACATGTTCACATTTAAAGCCCAAACTTTGACGAGATTTTGAAAACAACAAAGGCTTAAAAGCCTAAAATAAATCATCTATGGATAGACGATTTCTTGTGAAGTTTTGAAAAATTTTGACGTGAGAGAATGAATTGTGTTTTGTTTTTGTTAATCTCCTAAGGATAGGTGATTGGTATTGTATTAAGATTTTAAACGCAAATTCACTTGCGTTAGGGTCCTAGGAAGGTTATAGACTAGGTCAAGAGCATTACTAATAACCTAATTCCCTATAACCATGAGCTCTGATACCAACTCTTCTGTCACACCCCGACCGCGTAATACAACAAACCGCGGTGGAAACGTCGGGGAGTGTCGTAACATAATCATTGTTTCACAACACATGGTAATTGAAGTTTTGTTTTATTTCATTAATTATCTCATTGTTTTGATACAAGTCCTCAAACTCTTTCTCCAACGCTCGCTGTTCATGACGAGGACAGAATTCCCTCATCATAAGGGCCCTAAGTTCAGCCCAAGTTTGCGCTAGAGCAACTTCTGCACCCCGATCTCTCATAACCCCGTTCCACCATGTGAGAGCCCTCTTTTGAAACACGCTGGAAGAAAACTCGACCTTGCGATTATCCAGACACTGCACGTGGCGGAAAGTATTCTCAATGCTCTCGAACCATTGAAGAAGCCCAGTCGCCCCCTCAGAACCACTAAACTTGAGTGGTTTAGCCGAGTTAAAATCCTTGTATTTGCATGGAGCATTGTTGTTGTTATTGGCTTGGTGCAATTGAGCAAAGAGATTTGGGAATTGAGCAGCCATCTGCTGCGCAATGATTTCTGCCAGTTCGGCAGTCGCTATTTGGTTTTCGCGTCGAGGAGGAATTCTAAAAGAGGAAAACATGAAAGGAAACGAGTGAGATGATTGGATGAAAAGAATGAGATGAATCAAAATTAACAAAAGCAAAGATGGTGGTCATTTGTCCGCATTACCAAGCAAACAAACGACGCACAGTGACTAATCAAAGTAAATGGATCAAAATAATGTATCACGAAGACATGCTCGCCTATAAGTGAACACTCATCCCAAGAATTCCCAGGTAAGCACAACTGGTCTCGCGTCTGATGAGATGTATACGAAGTGCTTGCCTAGACAGAAAACCCAGAATACAGGCATTCACTCTTCCAGTTTGCACGTGTTCACATTATTTAAAACCCAAAACGTTGACGAGATTTTGAAAATTTGAAGGCACAAGGCCAAAAATTTAGTCAAACTGGAAGGGTTCAAAACATTACAAAAGAGGGTTCAAAACCTTGTAATAAATCATCCAAAAACAGAAGATTGTTTTTCAAAAATCGTTTCGGAAAAATTTGGTTTTTGTTTTGATAATCACCTAAGGATAGGTGATGTGTATGTTTTAAGATCTAAACACAAGATAACTCGTGTTAGGGTCCTGGAAAGGTTATAGTCTAGGTCAAAGCATTACTAATAACCTAATTCCCTATAACCATTGGCTCTGATACCAACTCATCTGTCACACCCCGACCACGTATAACATACAAAACGTGGCGGAAAATGTCGGGGAGTGTTGTAACAGAATTAATTGTTTCATAACCATGGCATTGAAACTTGTATTTTATTTATCAACAAGCGTGTTACATTGTCAATACAGGAAATAAAGAGTTTATAACATAATTAAACTAGTTCTATCTTCATTTTTAGTCTCTAAGGCACAAGTCCGCCCTAGTGTCACGATCATCATCCTACGGAAAAGCTCCTGAAAACACATGTGAAAATAGGTACGTCAGCATAAAAATGCCTGTGAGATACATAGGTTTTGTGAAAATAGGATTCATGACTTAAGTTTAAGAAATTGTTTAATAACAGTCAATCATGAACCTTGTAAATTGTTTTGTCTTGTAAATCATTTGAAAAGTGATAAAATAACATGATATGTATAAATAAGATCATAAAGTATGGTTTAATAAATAACCAAGTAAAATGAGTTTGCATAAGATAAGTTTGTTTTGTAAAACAATGTCTTGTGAAAAGTATGTTATTTGTATAAAATGTCATATGTCTAAATTGAAATGATTCAAATAACGCTACAATATGTAATACCATACAAACACTTATATATAGGAAGTACTAGCGGCATATCCACCGTGCTTGTATCATATTACACATGCCTCGTTACTTAAACCACTTAAACAAACCACCAATGTATAAAGTCTATGTTTAAACCAATAGTCAAAAGTCCTTGTATAAGCCATGTCAAATGTTTATAAGTCCAAAAGTAGTCAAGTAATGTGTAACAAATGTTATGTATTGTAAGTAGAGTATTGTCACATAGTCCAAAATGTATAAATGTACAAAACAAAGTATTTTGAATATATCAAAAGTTATGTTTTGCAAAGTAATGCATGTTACATTGATACAAACATTTATGTGGTAAGTTAACGCATACATTCAAGCCTTGAGACAGTCGGATAACCCTTTCAGTCAAGGTTATCAAAAGAAATGTTTTCGGATTCAGTCATTTCTTACATCCAAACAAACCCGGGATGTCAGGAATGGGATTTGTCAAGTCCTATGGTACCAGTACTTACTACCGAGCGGCGTAGTTAATGTTAATGAACGTATAATAGTCTCGTTTGTGCAAACCAAATGTCATAGCAAAAGTGAACATGTTATATGAAAACAATGTACTAAGTATGCTTAGTTAACGTACAAAGCAGAAAGTCATGTAAATAAATGTGCTAGCATGCTATCAGTCAACATACATAGCAGAAATGTAAAGTAAAACAATGTACTAAGTATGCACACAATGGACATACATAACATGAAATGTAATGTAAAACGATGTACTAAATAATGTACTAACAAACATAGCAAGTATATGATGTGAAAACATGAAAGCACGAAAGTAACAAGTAGGCACATGTGTTCCACCCCAAAACAGTTTGAAAACAGTAAAAGAGGGGCTATATGTACTCACTTGAGATTACTCAGTAGTCCTGGAGTGACAACCAAACAATGATAGAGATCACGGAATCAAACGGCACCTAATATAGGTAACTATGTTAACAAACCGGACCTAAATCGGAGGATTTAGATAGAATGAGGGTTCGTAAACCAAACGAGTATAGAGACTCGTGTCATATGGTTTAACAAAGCCTACATACTAAATGAAACCTAACATAAGTGCTTACGACCCATTACGACCCGTTTAGGTAGCTTATGCTACTTTAAAGCGTCGTTCGCGTGAAACGCGTTCGGAACGTCTAACTAGTCCTATGACAAGTGTTATATGCCTAAACATGTTACATAATCAGTTATGTGACAAAAGTTTAGGTTACATATGCTTAATTACCAATTATACATGAAAAGGGTATTCTGGTAATTTACCTAAGGCATATAAACTACCTATCATACAACTACTTAACGAAGCGACCATAAGGTATAACCTCGGAATGTGACACCTGTGTCACTTCAACCATCAAACAAATGCCAAACCAATGAAATATTGTATTTCATACTTTGGACTTGTATAAATATGTGTATCTTTTGCACATATCAACTCTTGTTCGATTTCAAGCTCTAAATCACTTTCTGGAAGGTTATACGCGCACTAATGCGTAAATATAACCAGTTTAATGCAACAAACACTCCGGAATAGTGACATGGACTTAACATACCTTAAATAACCTCTACATAACTTAGAAATAAGTTTTGGAAGGTTTGGTATGCCGAAATCAAGTTAAATCGCTTACAGGGACTAAAATTGACAAACTGCGAAAGTATGCCAATTTGAACTGTAACAGACATTCCGGAACATGGCCATAAGTTAAACATACCATAAATATCCTTTACATAGCTTAGAAATAGGCTTTGAGGGGTTCGGTGTGCTAAAATAAACTTTTGGGTCATTCAGGGACTAAAAGCGTCAAAAAGTGCACAAGTTTGCATTTTCGCGCATAACTTACGTCCTGAATACATCCGGACATCCAAAAATTTATGTAAGCACTAAAACATTTTATTTTAGTGTTCGGCATAAGAAAAATCCATTCGTCACGCCATTTGGATCGTTTTTCGCGCTTATGCGCATTCCGTCGTAATTAACCGAACAACGCAATCGTACGGCTAAACGAACCGACATCCGAGATATTTTTGAGCACATTTTAAGTTCCCTATAGTTTACCTTCATTTTTGAGCTTTGAAATGGGGTTAACGGGCCTTAAACGCGTCAGAAATGACCTTATAGCACAACAGGGACCAAAATGGTAAATCTGCCAAACTTGGCCCTTGCGCACCGTAAGGGTTATTTGTTACGGTGCGCAAGCAGGGGCCAGATGCAGCAAATCATTTTTCTCAGCTGTTAACTGCCCTTAAACACTCCCCAAAGGTCAAGTGCCACATGTTAATCTCTTGTGGTGGCCAAAATCAGTTACCATAACATTCCGACAAGTGTACGGGCTAGATCATTCCCTCTTCTCCAAGAAACGATCTTAACGGTGGACCGAAAACTATAAATACCCACCTCCACCCTTCACATTTCTCACAGGAATCTAATCTTATGTGCTCTAAGTTGAAACCTTTCTTTCATACCTGAGCTATTTTGATCTAGATTAGCATTCGGGGACCCTTCGTAAGTGTTCCTTCGTTCTTTTATTGCTTTTCGAGTCCGAAAGTCAAACTTTGTTTGACTTTCTGCATTGACCAGTTTATGGTCAATGCGAAGTTCGTTTGAACTTTGCGACGTGATTGTAATCACGATGGTTATAGTCCTTTGTGACTATGCCTAATGATTACCACGTTGTCTAGGGTCGTAAGGGTAAGCGATCTAATAAATCGCTTATACCTTCGAACCCGACCCATTTGGTCGATCATTAGGATCCGACCAAACACATTAGGTGACCATAGTATATAGGGAATAACCTTCCGAGGTTATACCTTATGGTCGCTTCGTTTA
This sequence comes from Helianthus tuberosus, assembly GCA_030545235.1. Taxonomy (NCBI): domain Eukaryota; kingdom Viridiplantae; phylum Streptophyta; class Magnoliopsida; order Asterales; family Asteraceae; genus Helianthus; species Helianthus tuberosus. The sequence continues at coordinate 125,003,971 of CM060394.1, read as the reverse complement.
AGTAGTTCTATGATAGGTAGTTTATATGCCTTAGGTAAATTACCAAAATGCCCTTTTTACGCCAAAATTCATTTTAAGCATATGTAACATAACTTTTGGTATCTAAGCTGATTTGGTAACAATATTAGATATGTTAAGGCATATTTTACTTGTCATAGGACTAGTTAGGCGGTCCAAACGCGTTTCACGCGAACGACGCGTTAAAGTAGCATAAGCTACCTAAACGGGTCGTAATGGGTCGTAAGCACTTAAGTTAGGTTTCATTTAGCATGAAGGCTTTGTTAAACCATATGACACGAGTCTCTATACTCGTATGGTTTACGAACCCTCATTCTATCCAATCATCCGATTTAGGTCCGGTTATTAACATAGTTACCTATATTAGGTGCCGTTTGATATCCGCGATCTCTAGTGTAACAACTGTGCTTGTAATCACTATGAACAGTTCTGTTATCAATAAAACAATGTTATTTGATCACAATGTTTGTTTTGTTATGTTATACATTTTTCATGTTTTGACTTTTATGTAATTTCAAACTCTACATCACTTTCTGGAGAGTTATACGCAAACTAGTGCGTAAACGTACTCAGTTTAATGCGAGAAATACTCTGGAACATCAACATATACTCAACATACCTTAAATAACCTATACATAACTTAGAAATAAGTTTTGAAGGCTTTGGTATGGCAAAAATAAGTTAATTCGCTTACAGGGACTAAATATGACAAACTGCGAAAGTATGTCAATTTGAACTGTAACGAACATTCCGGAACATGACCATAAGTTAAACACACCTTAAATATCCTTTACATAGCTTAGAAATAGGCTTTGAGGGGTTTGGTGTGCTAAAATAAACTTTTGGAACATTCAGGGACTAAAAGTGTCAAAAAGTGCACAAGTTTGCATTTTCGCGCATAACTTACGTTCTGAATACATCTGGACATCCAAAAATTTATATAAGCATGACTACATTATATTTTGGTGTTCGCCTTAAGAAAAATCCATTCGTCGCGTCATTTGGATCGTTTTTCGCGCTTATGCGCATTCCGTCGTAATTAAGCGAACATCGCGTTCGTACGACCAAACGAACCGACATCCGAGATATTTTTGAACATGTTTTAAGTTCCCTATACTTTAACTTCATTTTAGAGCTTTGAAATGGGGTTAACGGGCCTTAAACGTGTCAAAAATGACCTAAATACAGTTCAGGGACCAAAAGTGTAAATCTGCCAAAGTTCACCCATACGATGCGTATGGTATATATACCATACGATGCGTATGGGGTCTCCAGACCAGATGCAGAGTACTTAACAGCCTGTTTTCAGCTGTTTTGCACTCCCTAACCCCTTGCCAAGTGTCCAATCCTTATGGTGGTGAGCATTTTGAGGCACCATGACTTTCCGACAAGTGTACGGCCTTGATCGTGCCCTCCTTTCCAAGAAACGATCTCAACGGTTACCCGAATTCTATAAATACCCATCCACCCACAACCCCAAAACCCACAAATCTGATTAAGAAAGCTCTAAGTTGGAACCTTCGTTTCATACCTGAGCTATTTTGATCTGGGTTAGCTTTCGGGGACCCTTCGTAAGTATTCTTTCGTTCTTTTCCTTATTTTTACTGCTTTTCGAGTCAGAAAGTCAAACTTTGTTTGACTTTCAGCGTTGACCAGTAATGGTCAATGCGAAGTTCGTTTGAACTTCGCAACGTGATTGTAATCACGATGGTCATAGTCCCTTGGGACTATGCCTACTGATTACCACGTTGTCTAGGGTCGTAGGGTAAGCGATCTAATAAATCGCTTATACCTCGAACCCAACCCAGTTTGGTCGATCATTAGGATCCGACCAAACACATTAGGTGACCATAGTGTAGGGAATAACCTTCCAAGGTTATACCTTATGGTCACGACGTTTAAGTAGTTGTATGATAGGTAGTTTATATGCCTTAGGTAAATTACCAAAATACCCTTTTCATACATAATTGGTAATTTAGCATATGTAACCTAAACTTTTGTCACATAACTGATTATGTAACATGTTTAGGCATATAATACTTGTCATAGGACTAGTTAGGCGGTCCAAACGCGTTTCACGCGCACGACGCGTTAAAGTAGCATAAGCTTCCTAAACGGGTCGTATTGGGTCGTAAACAATTATGTTAAGTTTCATTTAGTATGTAGGCTTTGTTAAACCAAATGACACGAGTCTCTACACTCGTTTGGTTTACGAAACCTCATTCTATCCAATCTTCCGATTTAGGTCCGGTTTATTAACATAGTTACCTATATTAGGTGCCGTTTGATTCCGAGATCTATAGCATTACTTGGTGGTTATCTTTTGGCAACTGAGCAATCTCAAGTGAGTACATAGACCCCTCTTTTACTGTTTTCCAAACTGTTTTGGGGTGGAACACATGTGCCTACTTGTTACTTTCCTGCTTTCCAGTTTTCACATCATATACTGCTATGTTCGTTACTACATTATAGTACATGATTTCATTACATTTCATGCTAGGTGTGCCCATTGTGTGCATTACTTAGTACATCGTTTTATATGACATTTCATGCTAGGTATGCCCATTGTGTGCATTACTTAGTACATCGTTTTACATGACATTTCATGCTAGGTATGCCCATTGTGTGCATTACTTAGTACATCGTTTTACATGACATTTCATGCTAGGTATGCCCATTGTGTGCATTACTTAGTACATCGTTTTACATGACATTTCACGCTTTGTATGTTCATTTGATTACATACTTAGTGCATTGTTTTCACATGCTCACATTTTGGTATGACATTTGGTTTGTTTACATGGGACAATACATTCATTAACACCGATCATGCCGTTCGTTAGTAGGTAGTGGTACCATAGGAATTGACAACTCCCGTTCCGGACATCCCAGGGTAAGGGGACAGAAAGGAATGACCGAATTCGTTGACATTAAGACAGATAGACCTTTAATTTGTTTAAAGGGTTTATCACCACAGTCGCCAGGCTTGGATGTATGCATTTTCACAATACCACATAAATGTTCATATTAAATAGTTGCATGCATTTACACAAAACATAGCTTTGATTAGACCAAGTTTTACTTCAATACTTTGTTTTTGTGCATATGGTTTAGTTTAGACATTTCACTTGCCATACATGACATTTTGACTTAGACATTTTACACAAAGACATTTGACATGGATATTTGACATAGACATTTGACATGGATATTTGACATAGACATTTGACATGGATAATTGACATAGACATTTGACATGATTTACACTTGACATATTATTCAATACATTTGACAATTTGTTTAAACATAGACTTCTTACATTGGTTGGTTTTGTTTGATTAAGTGATTAAGTAACGATGCGTGTGTAATATGATACAAGCATGGTGGATACGCCGCTGGTACTTCCTATATATAAGTGTTTGTATGGTATTACATGGCGTAACGTTATTTGAATCATTTCAGTTTGAGACATAGAACATTTTATACAAATAACATACTTTTCACAAGACATTGATTTACAAAACAACTTATCTTATACAAACACATCTTTTTACATGGTCATTTATTTAACTGACAATTACTTATACATATCATCTGATCTTATTGTTTTCAATGATTTACAAGACAAAGCAAATAACAAGGTTCATGACTAAACATTTTCTCAAACATAAGTCATGAATCTTATTTTCACAAAACCTATGTATCTCACAGGCATTTTTATGCTGACGTACCTATTTTCACATGTGTTTTCAGGTGCTTTTCCATAGGATGTTGATCACGATACTAGGGCGGACCTGTGCCTTAGAAACTTTAAAAGAAGATAGACTATGTTTAATTATGTTCTGAACTCTTTAATTACCTGTTTGAAACAATGAAACACCCTTGTTTAATAAATAAATAAAACTTTGTATGCCATGGTTATGAGACAATTAATTCTGTCGCAACACGCCCCGATGTTTCCGCCGCGATTTGTTGTTTTACGCGGTCGGGGTGTGACAGAAGAGTTGGTATCAGAGCCAATGGTTATAGGGAATTAGGTTATTAGTAATGCTTTAACCTAGACTATAACTTTTCTAGGAACCTAACACAAGTTATCTTGTGTTTAGATCTTAAAACATGTACATCACCTATCCTTAGGTGATTAACAAAACAAGGAACCAAAATTTTTCCGAAACGATTTTTGAAAAACAATCATCTGTTTTTGAATAAATTTTTACAAGGTTTTGAACCCTCAATTCTAAGGTTTTGAACCCTCTGTTATATGGTTTTGAACCCTTTTCAGTTTGGTTTTTGGCCTTGTGCCTTCTAATTTTCAAAAAAATCCCGTCAAACGTTTTGGGTTTTAAATAATGTGAACATGTGCAAACTGGAAGGGTGAATGCCTGTATTCTGGGTTTTCTGTCTAGGCAAGCACTTCGTATACATCTCAACCAGACGCGAGACCAGTTGTGCTTACCTGGGAATTCTTGGAGTGAGTGTTCACTTATAGGCGAGCATGTCTTCATTATACATTATTTTTGACCCATTTACTTTGATTAGTCACTGTGAGTCGTTTGTTTGCTTTGTGATACGGACGAATGACCACCATCTATGCTGTTTGCAATTCTTGTTTTTATCATCTCGTTCTTTTCATCCAATCATCTCACTCGTTTCTTTTCATGTTTTCCTCTTTTAGAATGCCTCCTCGACGCGAGAACCAGATAGCTACTGCTGAACTGGCAGAAATTATTGCGCAGCAGATGGCTGCTCAATTCCCAAATCTCTTTGCTCAATGGAACCAGGCCAACAACAACAACAATGTTCCATGCAAATACAAGGATTTTAACCAGGCTAAACCACTCAAGTTTAGTGGTTCTGAGGGAGCGACTGGGCTTCTTCAGTGGTTCGAGAGTATAGAGAATACTTTTCGCCATGTGCAGTGTCCGGATAATCGCAAGGTCGAGTTCTCCTCGAGCGTATTTCAGAAGAGGGCTTTGACATGGTGGAATGGGGTTATGAGAGACCAGGGTGCTGAAGTTGCTCTCGCACAGACATGGGCTGAACTTAGAGCCCTTATGATGAGGGAATTCTGTCCTCGTCATGAGCAGCGAGCGTTAGAGAAAGAGTTTGATGTTCTGAAGCAAGATAGTGGTGAGCACAGGGCTTATACTGATCGGTTTGAAGAATTGAGTCTGCTTTGCCCAACAATGGTCACCCCACTCGACAAGGCTATCGAGAGATACATCGACGGCCTACCTGACTCGGTACAAGACATTCTTACTGGTAGTAACCCTGCCACACTTCGTCAGGCGATCGAGTTATCTGCGACATTGACTGAGTCGCAGATCAGGAAGAACAAGTTACACCGGAAGGGTGACAAGGGCAAGAAGCAATCGGCTGACAAGGAAGATAGCAAGAAAGGTCAAAACTTGAATGGAAAGAACTCTGGTTCTTCGAAAAGGTCAAGGAAGCGTAAGGCTTCCCAAAATTTTTCTATCACTGCTAAACTAATCAGGCAGCTCCCAACCAACCCGCACAGTTTCCAGCAAAGAAACCCTATACAGGGAATGCACCTTTATGCAATAGATGCAACAGTCACCACCAGCCGCAACTTCCATGCCGTTTCTGTACTAACTGTGGGAAATCAGGCCATCTTGCCAATGTTTGTCGGTCTGCTCAGAATCCCGCGGTTCAGAACCCGGCTCAACAAGTTGCTCAGCCTCCTGCTCCACAACAGGGTCAAGCTGCACGACCACAATACCCACCGGGTGCTTGTTACAATTGTGGGGATCTGACCCACTATAGAAATCGGTGCCCAAGGCTAGCGAACCAGAACCAGAACCAGAACCAGAATCAGGCTCCGGCTCGAGGCCGAGTTTTTAACATGAATGCCCAAGAGGCACAGGCTGACGATAATGTGGTGAACGGTACGTTCTTTATTAATAATCAGCCTGCATCTGTTCTTTTCGATTCCGGTGCCGATAAGAGTTTCGTGTCTTTGTCTTTTGAGCAAATGCTTCGAGTGTCTAGAACGAAACTAGGCAAATCTTTGACAGTAGAGGTTGCTAGTGGTGAACCCGTTATTCTTGATTCTGTTCTTCGCAACTGCCAGTTGAATCTTAACGACCATCTTTTTCCTATTGACCTCGTGCCTATGCAACTTGGAAGCTTCGACGTTATTGTGGGAATGGATTGGTTATCCAAGCATCACGCAGAGATAGTTTGTTCTAAGAAGATTGTTCGTGTGCCGCTTTCGACAGGCGAGATTCTGCAGGTTCAAGGTGAGAAGCCCATCGGTGGTCTCAAACTCATGTCTTGTTTTAAAGCTCGGAAGTATCTGCAGAAGAACTATGTGGCTTTCTTAGCACATGTTACAGAAGATAAAGGCAAGGGTAAGTCTATTTCAGATATTCCTGTCATTCGGGATTATTCTGAAGTGTTCCCTGAAGATTTACCTGGTCTACCTCCAGCACGCCAAGTCGAGTTTCGCATTGATCTCGTACCTGGTGCAAATCCCATTGCCAGAGCTCCATATCGTCTTGCACCATCTGAGATGCAAGAGTTGTCTAAACAGCTTCAGGAGCTCTCTGACAAAGGTTTTATCCGTCCCAGCTTTTCACCTTGGGGTGCTCCAGTTCTTTTTGTCAAGAAGAAGGATGGATCCTTTAGGATGTGTATCGATTATCGTGAGCTTAACAAGCTTACCATCAAGAATCGATATCCCCTACCTCGCATCGACGACCTCTTTGATCAGTTACAAGGCGCTTCTTATTTTTCGAAGATTGATCTGCGATCTGGATATCATCAACTTCGGGTGCAAGAAGAAGATATTCCGAAGACAGCATTCCGTACTCGTTATGGACATTACGAGTTCACAGTCATGCCATTCGGTTTGACTAATGCTCCTGCTGTTTTCATGGACTTAATGAATAGGGTCTGTAAACCTTATTTGGATCAGTTCGTCATTGTTTTTATCGATGATATCTTGATTTACTCTAAGACGCGAGCTGATCACGAGCAGCATCTTCGTCTTACTCTGGAACTCCTGAAGAAAGAGCAACTTTTCGCCAAATTCTCCAAGTGCGAATTTTGGCTTAAAGAAGTTCAATTTTTGGGGCACATTATCAACGAACAGGGTATTCATGTAGATCCCTCCAAGATCAGTGCGATTAAGGATTGGGATACGCCTACTACTCCTACTGAAGTTCGTTCATTTCTTGGTCTAGCGGGTTATTATCGCCGCTTCATTGAAAACTTCTCTAAGATTGCAGTTCCTCTAACTGCTCTAACTCAGAAGAAAATGCCCTTTTATTGGGGAATCAAACAAGAGGAAGCTTTTCAACACTTGAAGCAGAAGCTTTGCGATGCGCCTGTACTATCATTGCCTGAGGGTGATGATGATTTTGTCGTGTATTGTGATGCATCTAAATTGGGTCTTGGCTGTGTTCTTATGCAAAGAAACAAAGTCATAGCCTATGCATCGAGGCAGTTGAAGATACATGAAAAGAACTACACCACTCATGATCTTGAGTTGGGTGCAGTTGTCTTTGCTCTCAAGATCTGGAGACACTATTTGTACGGTACAAAATGTGTGGTTTTCACTGACCACAAAAGTCTTCAGCATATCTTCAACCAGAAAGAACTCAACATGAGGCAACGACGTTGGGTTGAGCTTTTAAACGACTATGATTGCGAAATTCGCTACCATCCTGGTAAGGCGAATGTCGTAGCTGATGCATTGAGTCATAAGGAGCGTACTAAGCTTCATTGTGTACGTGTTCAATCTGTTATTCAAGCTCGATCTGATATTCAAGCACGCATTTCTCAAGCTCAACAATCTTGTGTTTCACAAGGATTAATGGATAAGGAATTTCCCTATCACATAACACCTGCTCTGGAACTGAAGGACAATGGATCATATTACTTCATGGACCGTTTGTGGGTCCCAAGCCAGGATGATCTTCGTACCTTGCTTATGGATGAAGCCCATAAGTCTCGTTATTCCATTCATCCGGGCTCAGATAAAATGTATAAGGACCTTCGTATTCACTATTGGTGGCCTAGTATGAAGAAAGACATTGCCTTATACGTGTCAAAATGCCTTACTTGTCTAAAGGTTAAGGCTGAACATCAGCGTCCTTCTGGTTTATTGGAGCAACCAGAGATCCCAGTTTGGAAATGGGAAAACATTACTATGGATCTCATTACTAAACTCCCGCGCACAAAGAAAGGTCATGATGCCATCTGGGTAGTCGTTGATCGTCTTACAAAGTCAGCACATTTCTTGCCAATCCGCGAGGATTTTCCTACTGACAGACTTGCTCAAATCTATGTAGATGAAATTGTAGCTCGACATGGTGTTCCTTTGAACATCATTTCTGACAGAGATGCTCGTTTCACTTCTCACTTTTGGAGAACCATGCAATCTGCTATGGGGACCCAACTTAATCTGAGCACAGCTTATCATCCGCAAACGGATGGTCAATCTGAGAGAACAATCCAGACTCTGGAGGATATGCTAAGAGCTTGTGTGATCGATTTTGGTGGTAGCTGGGATTCACATCTTAAATTGATTGAATTCTCCTACAACAACAGTTATCACACTAGCATCAAAATGGCTCCTTTCGAAGCTCTCTATGGTCGAAAATGTCGTTCACCAGTCTGCTGGAATGAGATTGGCGAGGCTCAACTTACTGGACCTGCCCTCATTTTAGAGACAACTGACAAGGTCAAGAAAGTTCGTGATAACCTTCAGGCAGCTAGAAGCCGTCAGAAGATTTACGCGGACCCAAAACGCAAAGCCTTGGAATTTCAAGTCGGTGATCGAGTATTACTTAAGGTCTCACCTTGGAAAGGTGTGATCAGATTTGGAAAGAAAGGAAAACTTGCACCTAGATACGTTGGACCATTCAAGATCGTCGAAAGAATCGGAAAGGTAGCCTACAGACTTGAGTTACCTCCTGAACTGGGAAATGTTCATCCAACTTTTCACATATCAAATCTCAAGAAGTGTACAGCTGATGAGAACTACTCCATACCGCTTGACGAAATTCGTGTTGGCAAAACACTTAAATTTGTTGAGAAACCAGTGGAAATAAAGGAACGTGAAGTCAAGTGGCTTAAACGCAAGCGCATTCCTTTGGTCAAAGTTCGCTGGGAAGCTAAACGTGGACCTGAGTTTACTTGGGAACGCGAAGATCAAATGAAGGCGAAATATCCACATCTTTTTCCACGAGTTTCCTCTAAATAAATTTCGGGACGAAATTTCCACAAGTAGGGGAGACTGTAACAACTGTGCTTGTAATCACTATGAACAGTTCTGTTATCAATAAAACAATGTTATTTGATCACAATGTTTGTTTTGTTATGTTATACATTTTTCATGTTTTGACTTTTATGTAATTTCAAACTCTACATCACTTTCTGGAGAGTTATACGCAAACTAGTGCGTAAACGTACTCAGTTTAATGCGAGAAATACTCTGGAACATCAACATATACTCAACATACCTTAAATAACCTATACATAACTTAGAAATAAGTTTTGAAGGCTTTGGTATGGCAAAAATAAGTTAATTCGCTTACAGGGACTAAATATGACAAACTGCGAAAGTATGTCAATTTGAACTGTAACGAACATTCCGGAACATGACCATAAGTTAAACACACCTTAAATATCCTTTACATAGCTTAGAAATAGGCTTTGAGGGGTTTGGTGTGCTAAAATAAACTTTTGGAACATTCAGGGACTAAAAGTGTCAAAAAGTGCACAAGTTTGCATTTTCGCGCATAACTTACGTTCTGAATACATCTGGACATCCAAAAATTTATATAAGCATGACTACATTATATTTTGGTGTTCGCCTTAAGAAAAATCCATTCGTCGCGTCATTTGGATCGTTTTTCGCGCTTATGCGCATTCCGTCGTAATTAAGCGAACATCGCGTTCGTACGACCAAACGAACCGACATCCGAGATATTTTTGAACATGTTTTAAGTTCCCTATACTTTAACTTCATTTTAGAGCTTTGAAATGGGGTTAACGGGCCTTAAACGTGTCAAAAATGACCTAAATACAGTTCAGGGACCAAAAGTGTAAATCTGCCAAAGTTCACCCATACGATGCGTATGGTATATATACCATACGATGCGTATGGGGTCTCCAGACCAGATGCAGAGTACTTAACAGCCTGTTTTCAGCTGTTTTGCACTCCCTAACCCCTTGCCAAGTGTCCAATCCTTATGGTGGTGAGCATTTTGAGGCACCATGACTTTCCGACAAGTGTACGGCCTTGATCGTGCCCTCCTTTCCAAGAAACGATCTCAACGGTTACCCGAATTCTATAAATACCCATCCACCCACAACCCCAAAACCCACAAATCTGATTAAGAAAGCTCTAAGTTGGAACCTTCGTTTCATACCTGAGCTATTTTGATCTGGGTTAGCTTTCGGGGACCCTTCGTAAGTATTCTTTCGTTCTTTTCCTTATTTTTACTGCTTTTCGAGTCAGAAAGTCAAACTTTGTTTGACTTTCAGCGTTGACCAGTAATGGTCAATGCGAAGTTCGTTTGAACTTCGCAACGTGATTGTAATCACGATGGTCATAGTCCCTTGGGACTATGCCTACTGATTACCACGTTGTCTAGGGTCGTAGGGTAAGCGATCTAATAAATCGCTTATACCTCGAACCCAACCCAGTTTGGTCGATCATTAGGATCCGACCAAACACATTAGGTGACCATAGTGTAGGGAATAACCTTCCAAGGTTATACCTTATGGTCACGACGTTTAAGTAGTTGTATGATAGGTAGTTTATATGCCTTAGGTAAATTACCAAAATACCCTTTTCATACATAATTGGTAATTTAGCATATGTAACCTAAACTTTTGTCACATAACTGATTATGTAACATGTTTAGGCATATAATACTTGTCATAGGACTAGTTAGGCGGTCCAAACGCGTTTCACGCGCACGACGCGTTAAAGTAGCATAAGCTTCCTAAACGGGTCGTATTGGGTCGTAAACAATTATGTTAAGTTTCATTTAGTATGTAGGCTTTGTTAAACCAAATGACACGAGTCTCTACACTCGTTTGGTTTACGAAACCTCATTCTATCCAATCTTCCGATTTAGGTCCGGTTTATTAACATAGTTACCTATATTAGGTGCCGTTTGATTCCGAGATCTATAGCATTACTTGGTGGTTATCTTTTGGCAACTGAGCAATCTCAAGTGAGTACATAGACCCCTCTTTTACTGTTTTCCAAACTGTTTTGGGGTGGAACACATGTGCCTACTTGTTACTTTCCTGCTTTCCAGTTTTCACATCATATACTGCTATGTTCGTTACTACATTATAGTACATGATTTCATTACATTTCATGCTAGGTGTGCCCATTGTGTGCATTACTTAGTACATCGTTTTATATGACATTTCATGCTAGGTATGCCCATTGTGTGCATTACTTAGTACATCGTTTTACATGACATTTCATGCTAGGTATGCCCATTGTGTGCATTACTTAGTACATCGTTTTACATGACATTTCATGCTAGGTATGCCCATTGTGTGCATTACTTAGTACATCGTTTTACATGACATTTCACGCTTTGTATGTTCATTTGATTACATACTTAGTGCATTGTTTTCACATGCTCACATTTTGGTATGACATTTGGTTTGTTTACATGGGACAATACATTCATTAACACCGATCATGCCGTTCGTTAGTAGGTAGTGGTACCATAGGAATTGACAACTCCCGTTCCGGACATCCCAGGGTAAGGGGACAGAAAGGAATGACCGAATTCGTTGACATTAAGACAGATAGACCTTTAATTTGTTTAAAGGGTTTATCACCACAGTCGCCAGGCTTGGATGTATGCATTTTCACAATACCACATAAATGTTCATATTAAATAGTTGCATGCATTTACACAAAACATAGCTTTGATTTAAACCAAGTTTTACTTCAATACTTTGTTTTTGTGCATATGGTTTAGTTTAGACATTTCACTTGCCATACATGACATTTTGACTTAGACATTTTACACAAAGACATTTGACATGGATATTTGACATAGACATTTGACATAGACATTTGACATGGATAATTGACATAGACATTTGACATGATTTACACTTGACATATTATTCAATACATTTGACAATTTGTTTAAACATAGACTTCTTACATTGGTTGGTTTTGTTTGATTAAGTGATTAAGTAACGATGCGTGTGTAATATGATACAAGCATGGTGGATACGCCGCTGGTACTTCCTATATATAAGTGTTTGTATGGTATTACATGGCGTAACGTTATTTGAATCATTTCAGTTTGAGACATAGAACATTTTATACAAATAACATACTTTTCACAAGACATTGATTTACAAAACAACTTATCTTATACAAACACATCTTTTTACATGGTCATTTATTTAACTGACAATTACTTATACATATCATCTGATCTTATTGTTTTCAATGATTTACAAGACAAAGCAAATAACAAGGTTCATGACTAAACATTTTCTCAAACATAAGTCATGAATCTTATTTTCACAAAACCTATGTATCTCACAGGCATTTTTATGCTGACGTACCTATTTTCACATGTGTTTTCAGGTGCTTTTCCATAGGATGTTGATCACGATACTAGGGCGGACCTGTGCCTTAGAAACTTTAAAAGAAGATAGACTATGTTTAATTATGTTCTGAACTCTTTAATTACCTGTTTGAAACAATGAAACACCCTTGTTTAATAAATAAATAAAACTTTGTATGCCATGGTTATGAGACAATTAATTCTGTCGCAACACGCCCCGATGTTTCCGCCGCGATTTGTTGTTTTACGCGGTCGGGGTGTGACATCTAGCATTGTTTGGTTGTTACTCAAGGACTACTAAGCAATCTCAAGTGAGTACATAGACCCCTCTTTTACTGTTTTCCAAACTGTTTTGGGGTGAAACACATGTGCCTACTTGTTACTTTCATGCTTTCCATGCTTTCACATCTTATACCTGCTATGTTCGTTAGTACATTATAGTACATGATTTCATTGCATTTCATGCTATGTATGCCCATTGTGTGCGTACTTAGTACATCGTTTTACATTACATGCTATGTATGCCCATTGTGTGCGTACTTAGTACATCGTTTCACATTACATGCTATGTATGCCCATTGTGTGCGTACTTAGTACATCGTTTTACATTACATTTTATGCTATGTATGTCCATTTAGTTCATACTTAGTACATTGTTTTACATTACACTTATGCTATGTATGTTCATTGTGTGCATGCTTAGTACATTGTTTTACATTGCATTTCTGTTGCATATGCTCATCCAGCATGTGAACACATTATACTACATTTTGAACCGTTGTAACCTTTTGACTATGTGAACCGTCGTAACCATTTGATTATATGAACCGTTTGTAACTATTGAGCCGTGTGAACCATTTGTATCTGTTGACAGGATTTACATTTAACAATAGACATTTGACAATACATAAACATTTCTACAATTGTTAAACATTACTTTGGTGGTTTGGTTTGATTAAGTGATTAAGTAACGATGCGTGTGTAATATGATACAAGCATGGTGGATACGCCGCTGGTACTTCCTATATATAAGTGTTTGTATGGTATTACATATCGTAGCATTATTTGAATCATTTCAGTTTGAGACATATAACATTTTATACAAATAACATACTTTTCACAAGACATTGATTTACAAACAACTTATCTTATACAAACACATTTTTACATGGTTATTCATTTAACCTGACATTTATTTATACATATCATCTGATCTTATCGTTTTTCAAATGATTTACAAGACAAGACAAAGCAAATTACAAGGTTCATGACTAAACATTTTCTCAAACATAAGTCATGAATTTTGTTTTCACAAAACCTATGTATCTCACAGGCATTTTTATGCTGACGTACCTATTTTCACATGTGTTTTTCAGGAGATGATGCATAGGACTTATCAAGACAAACTTCGGCGGACCTGTGCCTTAGTGACTTAAAACGAGACAAGAACTAGTTAAATTTTGTTATGTACTCTTTATTTCTTGTTTAAAGACAATGTAACTCGCTTGTTTGATGAATAAAACGAAACTTAAATTTCCATGGTTGTGAAACATTAATTCTGTTACAACACTCCCCGATGTTTCCGCCACGTTTTGTATGTTCTACGTGGTCGGGGTGTGACAGAAAAGATGGTATCAGAGCCAATGGTTATAGGGAATTAGGTTATTAGTAATGCTTTGACCTAGTCTATAACCTTTCTAGGACCCTAACGCGAGTTTACTTGCGTTTAGTCATAAAACAATACCGTCACCTATCCTTAGGCGACGACCACAACAAGAACATAAATTTCAAAACCGCTTTGAAAACTAATCATCTGTTCTAGGATGATTGATTACTAGGTTTTGAACCCTCTATTGTAAGGTTTTAAACTCTCTATTATATGGTTTTGAACCCCTTTGAGTTTTCAAAACCTCGTAAAGATTTTGGTTCTTAAATAATGTGAACACGTGCAAAATGGAAGGGTGAATGCCTGTATTCTGGGTTTTCTGTCTAGGCAAGCACTTCGTATACATCTCATCAGACGCGAGACCAGTTGTGCTTACCTGGGAATTCTTGGGATGAGTGTTCACTTATAGGCGAGCATGTCTTCGCGATACATTATTTTCGACTCCTTTACTTTGATTAGTCCCTGTGTGTCGTTTGTTTACCTGGTGGTAACAAACAAATGACCACTATCCTTGCTTTCATCAAATTTGTTTCATCTCATTCTTTTCGTCTAATTCTCTCACTCGTTTCCTTTCATGTTTCCTCTTTTAGAATACCTCCTCGACGCGAAAGCCAGATAGCGACTGCCGAATTGGCAGAAATCATTGCGCAGCAAATGGCTGCTCAATTCCCAAACCTCTTTGCTCAATGGAATCAAGCCAACAACAACAACAATGGTCCATGCAATTTCAAGAGTTTTAACTCGGCGAAACCACTCAAGTTTAGTGGTTCTGAGGGAGCGACTGGGCTTCTTCAATGGTTCGAGAGCATTGAGAATACTTTCCGCCACGTGCAGTGTCCTGACAATCTCAAGGTCGAGTTTGCTTCGAGTGTGTTTCAGAAGAGGGCCCTTACGTGGTGGAACGGGCTTATGAGAGATCGTGGTGCAGAAGTTGCTCTAGCACAGACATGGGCTGAACTTAGGGCCCTTATGATGAAGGAATTCTGTCCTCGTCACGAGATCAGGGCCTTGGAAAGGGAATTCGACAATCTTGAGCAAGACAGCGGTGAGCATCGAGCCTACATGGACCGTTATGAGGAGTTGAGTCTGTTATGCCCAAACATGGTCACGCCTTTGGATAAGGCAATAGAAAAGTACATTGATGGCCTCCCTGACTCAATACAAGACATTGTGACTGGCAGCAACCCTACTACAGTTAGACAGGCCATTGAGCTATCTGCAACCTTGACTGAATCAAAGATCAGGAAAGGTAAACTTTTTCGAAAAGGTGACAAGAAACCGGTCGAGGAATCGAACCCAATCGAGGAATCAAAGACCATGGATGAACAGATTGGATCCCCTAAAAAGTCAAAGAAGTGAAAGGCTTCTCAGAACTTCGCCATGGTTACTCACAATGATCAAGCCGTCCCCAACCAACCAGCTCAACCCCCTGCTAGGAAGCCATATAATGGAACTGCACCCTTGTGCAACCAATGTAGCCTCCATCATCATGCCAATGTAAAGTGCCGCAAATGCCAAACTTGTGGGCTTATAGGCCATACGGCAAGAGTCTGCCCAGCTGCAGCTGCACCAAACCAAGCTGGCAACAATACCGCTCAAGGTCGTTTTCTACCAGGTTCTTGCTTCAACTATGGCGAGATGGGTCATTTCCGAAGAAATTGCCCAAAACTTGCTAATGCAAATCCAGCACAGGGATGAGCATCTGACCGAATGGAAGACAACGCTGTTTAGAAATAATCAATCCTTATGTATTATTTTCTTTAGTTGTCAAGGTCCAAGAAACAGTTGTTATCGTTGTTTATAAATAAATCTTTTATATACATTGCAATGTATTTATGTGGTTGCATGTATAAACAACATATCTCTTACAATACCGACATTCAAGGAACCGTATTCCTTGAAGAACAAACTACCCCCAAAAATTTTCCCATTCTATGATCTCTTGCGTTTCCACGAAATTCCTAAGTACCCGTTTATTCTAAGGAAACGAAGTACAAGGCGCAAGTTACAACACTGGAGGAATACCCAAAGTACCACTATAAATCTTTAATAGGGTACCTAAGGGTATTTCCGTGAATCCCAAAATTGTTGTGTTCCTTAATTCGACTATTACGTTTCTTTGAAAACAAAATCGAATTTTTGGGAGATCTTCCTATCTCTTCAGATAGATCCCAGAGGACATTAAAGTCCATCGACTGGTTTCCATATCCATTCTCAATCGATAACAAATTAATAACAAATTAATAACCAAGTTAAACAACTATGTGATTATGTGCTTATGAACATTACAAGACAAACTGTGCGGACTGTGCAAGGAATTACGTAATTATGGATGCATACATAATTATGGAATTTAGTGCATAGAAACCACAGTGAGCCTTGTCATGTGCCTAGAAGTTAACTCTATTCATTTCCATTTCTGAGGAAGCACCCGTTGAAAATGACTCCGTTTGTTCACTTTCGTTTCTGAAGATTGACCGTTGAGGAAATGAATATCCGTTTGTCTATCCTTTTCATTTCTATTTCTGAGGAAGCACTCGTTGAAAATGACTCCGTTTGTTCATTTTCGTTTCGGAAGATTTGTCCGTTGAGGAAATGAATATCCGTTTGTTTCTCCTTTTCATTTCCATTTCTGATGAAGCACCCGTTGAAAATGACTCCGTTTGTTCATTTTCGTTTCAGAAGATTTGTCCGTTCAGGAAATGAATATCCGTTTGTTTCTCCTTTTCATTTCCATTTCTGATGAAGCACCCGTTGAAAATGACTCCGTTTGTTCATTTTCGTTTCTGAAGATTTGTCCGTTGAGGAAATGAATATCCGTTTGTTTCTCCTTTTCATTTCCATTTCTGATAAAGCACCCGTTGAAAATGACTCCGTTTGTTCATTTTCGTTTCTGAAGATTTGTCCGTTGAGGAAATGAATATCTGTTTGTTTCTCCTTTTCATTTCCATTTCTGATGACACACCCGTTGAAAATGACTCCGTAAGTTCATTTTACGTTTCTGAAGATTGCCCGTTGAGGAAATGAATCCCCGTTTGTTTATTCCTTCATTTCCGCTTCTGAAGAATACTCGTTGAGGAAAATGACTTCGTCTGTTCATTTTCGTTCTGAAGAATGTCCATTAAGGAAATGACAGGATTATGCCTTACATATCTCTGGTGGTTATTTGACGCAAAGTCACAAATAGACTCCTACGAATAAATTTCGGGACGAAATTTCCTAAAGTAGGGGAGACTGTGACACCTGTGTCACTTCAACCATCAAACAAATGCCAAACCAATGAAATATTGTATTTCATACTTTGGACTTGTATAAATATGTGTATCTTTTGCACATATCAACTCTTGTTCGATTTCAAGCTCTAAATCGCTTTCTGGAAGGTTATACGCGCACTAATGCGTAAATATAACCAGTTTAATAAAACAAACACTCCGGAATAGTGACATGGACTTAACATACCTTAAATAACCTCTACATAACTTAGAAATAAGTTTTGGAAGGTTTGGTATGCCGAAATCAAGTTAAATCGCTTACAGGGACTAAAATTGACAAACTGCGAAAGTATGCCAATTTGAACTGTAACAGACATTCCGGAACATGGCCATAAGTTAAACATACCATAAATATCCTTTACATATCTTAGAAATAGGCTTTGAGGGGTTCGGTGTGCTAAAATAAACTTTTGGGTCATTCAGGGACTAAAAGCGTCAAAAAGTGCACAAGTTTGCATTTTCGCGCATAACTTACGTCCTGAATACATCCGGACATCCAAAAATTTATGTAAGCACTAAAACATTTTATTTTAGTGTTCGGCATAAGAAAAATCCATTCGTCACGCCATTTGGATCGTTTTTCGCGCTTATGCGCATTCCGTCGTAATTAACCGAACAACGCAATCGTACGGCTAAACGAACCGACATCCGAGATATTTTTGAGCACATTTTAAGTTCCCTATACTTTAACTTCATTTTTGAGCTTTGAAATTGGGTTAACGGGCCTTAAACGCGTCAGAAATGACCTTATAGCACAATAGGGACCAAAATGGTAAATCTGCCAAACTTGGCCCTTGCGCACCGTAAGGGTTATTTGTTACGGTGCGCAAGCAGGGGCCAGATGCAGCAAATCATTTTTCTCAGCTGTTAACTGCCCTTAAACACTCCCCAAAGGTCAAGTGCCACATGTTAATCTCTTGTGGTGGCCAAAATCAGTTACCACAACATTCCGACAAGTGTACGGGCTAGATCATTCCCTCTTCTCCAAGAAACGATCTTAACGGTGGACCGAAAACTATAAATACCCACCTCCACCCTTCACATTTCTCACAAGAATCTGATCTTATGTGCTCTAAGTTGAAACCTTTGTTTCATACCTGAGCTATTTTGATCTAGATTAGCATTCGGGGACCCTTCGTAAGTGTTCCTTCGTTCTTTTATTGCTTTTCGAGTCCGAAAGTCAAACTTTGTTTGACTTTCTGCATTGACCAGTTTAAGGTCAATGCGAAGTTCGTTTGAACTTCGCAACGTGATTGTAATCACGATGGTTATAGTCCTTTGTGACTATGCCTAATGATTACCACGTTGTCTAGGGTCGTAAGGGTAAGCGATCTAATAAATCGCTTATACCTTCGAACCCGACCCATTTGGTCGATCATTAGGATCCGACCAAACACATTAGGTGACCATAGTATATAGGGAATAACCTTCCGAGGTTATACCTTATGGTCGCTTCGTTTAAGTAGTTGTATGATAGGTAGTTTATATGCCTTAGGTAAATTACCAAAATGCCCTTTTTACGCCAAAATTCATTTTAAGCATATGTAACATAACTTTTGGTATCTAAACTGATTTGGTAACAATATTAGATATGTTAAGGCATATTTTACTTGTCATAGGACTAGTTAGGCGGTCCAAACGCGTTTCACACGAACGACGCGTTAAAGTAGCATAAGCTACCTAAACGGGTCGTAATGGGTCGTAAGCACTTAAGTTAGGTTTCATTTAGCATGAAGGCTTTTTTAAACCATATGACACGAGTCTCTATACTCGTTTGGTTTATGAACCCTCATTCTATCCAATCATCCGATTTAGGTCCGGTTATTAACATAGTTACCTATATTAGGTGCCGTTTGATATCCGCGATCTCTAGCATTGTTTGGTTGTTACTCAAGGACTACTAAGCAATCTCAAGTGAGTACATAGACCCCTCTTTTACTGTTTTCCAAACTGTTTTGGGGTGAAACACATGTGCCTACTTGTTACTTTCATGCTTTCCATGCTTTCACATCATATACCTGCTATGTTCGTTAGTACATTATAGTACATGATTTCATTGCATTTCATGCTATGTATGCCCATTGTGTGCGTACTTAGTACATCGTTTTACATTACATGCTATGTATGCCCATTGTGTGGGTACTTAGTACATCGTTTTACATTACATGCTATGTATGCCCATTGAGTGCGTACTTAGTACATCGTTTTACATTACATTTTATGCTATGTATGTCCATTTAGTTCATACTTAGTACATTGTTTTACATTACACTTATGCTATGTATGTTCATTGTGTGCATGCTTAGTACATTGTTTTACATTGCATTTCTGTTGCATATGCTCATCCAGCATGTGAACACATTATACTACATTTTGAACCGTTGTAACCTTTTGACTATGTGAACCGTCGTAACCATTTGATTATATGAACCGTTTGTAACTATTGAGCCGTGTGAACCATTTGTATCTGTTGACAGGATTTACATTTAACAATAGACATTTGACAATACATAAACATTTCTACAATTGTTAAACATTACTTTGGTGGTTTGGTTTGATTAAGTGATTAAGTAACGATGCGTGTGTAATATGATACAAGCATGGTGGATACGCCGCTGGTACTTCCTATATATAAGTGTTTGTATGGTATTACATATCGTAGCGTTATTTGAATCATTTCAGTTTGAGACATATAACATTTTATACAAATAACATACTTTTCACAAGACATTGATTTACAAACAACTTATCTTATACAAACACATTTTTACATGGTTATTCATTTAACCTGACATTTATTTATACATATCATCTGATCTTATCGTTTTTCAAATGATTTACAAGACAAGACAAAGCAAATTACAAGGTTCATGACTAAACATTTTCTCAAACATAAGTCATGAATTTTGTTTTCACAAAACCTATGTATCTCACAGGCATTTTTATGCTGACGTACCTATTTTCACATGTGTTTTTCAGGAGATGATGCATAGGACTTATCAAGACAAACTTCGGCGGACCTGTGCCTTAGTGACTTAAAACGAGACAAGAACTAGTTAAATTTTGTTATGTACTCTTTATTTCTTGTTTAAAGACAATGTAACTCGCTTGTTTGATGAATAAAACGAAACTTAAATTTCCATGGTTGTGAAACATTAATTCTGTTACAACACTCCCCGATGTTTCCGCCACGTTTTGTATGTTCTACGTGGTCGGGGTGTGACAGAAAAGATGGTATCAGAGCCAATGGTTATAGGGAATTAGGTTATTAGTAATGCTTTGACCTAGTCTATAACCTTTCTAGGACCTTAACGCGAGTTTACTTGCGTTTAGTCATAAAACAATACCGTCACCTATCCTTAGGCGACGACCACAACAAGAACATAAATTTCAAAACCGCTTTGAAAACTAATCATCTGTTCTAGGATGATTGATTACTAGGTTTTGAACCCTCTATTGTAAGGTTTTGAACTCTCTATTATATGGTTTTGAACCCCTTTGAGTTTTCAAAACCTCGTCAAGATTTTGGGTCTTAAATAATGTGAACACGTGCAAACTGGAAGGGTGAATGCCTGTATTCTGGGTTTTCTGTCTAGGCAAGCACTTCGTATACATCTCATCAGACGCGAGACCAGTAGTGCTTACCTGGGAATTCTTGGGATGAGTGTTCACTTATAGGCGAGCATGTCTTCGCGATACATTATTTTTGACTCCTTTACTTTGATTAGTCCCTGTGTGTCATTTGTTTACCTGGTGGTAACAAACAAATGACCACTATCCTTGCTTTCATCAAATTTGTTTCATCTCATTCTTTTCGTCTAATTCTCTCACTCGTTTCCTTTCATGTTTCCTCTTTTAGAATGCCTCCTCGACGCGAAAGCCAGATAGCGACTGCCGAATTGGCAGAAATCATTGCGCAGCAAATGGCTGCTCAATTCCCAAACCTCTTTGCTCAATGGAATCAAGCCAACAACAACAACAATGGTCCATGCAATTTCAAGAGTTTTAACTCGGCGAAACCACTCAAGTTTAGGGGTTCTGAGGGAGCGACTGGGCTTCTTCAATGGTTCGAGAGCATTGAGAATACTTTCCGCCACGTGCAGTGTCCTGACAATCGCAAGGTCGAGTTTGCTTCGAGTGTGTTTCAGAAGAGGGCCCTTACGTGGTGGAACGGGCTTATGAGAGATCGTGGTGCAGAAGTTGCTCTAGCACAGACATGGGCTGAACTTAGGGCCCTTATGATGAAGGAATTCTGTCCTCATCACGAGATCAGGGCCTTGGAAAGGGAATTCGACAATCTTGAGCAAGACAGCGGTGAGCATCGAGCCTACATGGACCGTTATGAGGAGTTGAGTCTGTTATGCCCAAACATGGTCACGCCTTTGGATAAGGCAATAGAAAAGTACATTGATGGCCTCCCTGACTCAATGCAAGACATTGTGACTGGCAGCAACCCTACTACAGTTAGACAGGCCATTGAGCTATCTGCAACCTTGACTGAATCAAAGATCAGGAAAGGTAAACTTTTTCGAAAAGGTGACAAGAAACCGGTCGAGGAATCGAACCCAATCGAGGAATCAAAGACCATGGATGAACAGATTGGATCCCCTAAAAAGTCAAAGAAGCGAAAGGCTTCTCAGAACTTCGCCATGGTTACTCACAATGATCAAGCCGTCCCCAACCAACCAGCTCAACCCCCTGCTAGGAAGCCATATAATGGAACTGCACCCTTGTGCAACCAATGTAGCCTCCATCATCATGCCAATGTAAAGTGCCGCAAATGCCAAACTTGTGGGCTTATAGGCCATACGGCAAGAGTCTGCCCAGCTGCAGCTGCACCAAACCAAGCTGGCAACAATACCGCTCAAGGTCGTTTTCTACCAGGTTCTTGCTTCAACTGTGGCGAGATGGGTCATTTCCGAAGAAATTTCCCAAAACTTGCTAATGCAAATCCAGCACAGGGATGAGCATCTGACCGAATGGAAGACAACGCTGTTTGGAAATAATCAATCCTTATGTATTATTTTCTTTAGTTGTCAAGGTCCAAGAAACAGTTGTTATCGTTGTTTATAAATAAATCTTTTATATACATTGCAATGTATTTATGTGGTTGCATGTATAAACAACATATCTCTTACAATACCGACATTCAAGGAACCGTATTCCTTGAAGAACAAACTACTCCCAAAAATTTTCCCATTCTATGATCTCTTGCGTTTCCACGAAATTCCTAAGTACCCGTTTATTCTAAGGAAACGAAGTACAAGGCGCAAGTTACAACACTGGACGAATACCCAAAGTACCACTATAAATCCTTAATAGGGTACCTAAGGGTATTTCCGTGAATCCCAAAATTGTTATGTTCCTTAATTCGACTATTACGTTTCTTTGAAAACAAAATCGAATTTTTGGGAGATCTTCCTATCTATTCAGATAGATCCCAGAGGACATTGAAGTCCATCGACTGGTTTCCATATCCATTCTCAATCGATAACAAATTAATAACAAATTAATAACCAAGTTAAACAACTATGTGATTATGTGCTTATGAACATTACAAGACAAACTGTGCGGACTGTGCAAGGAATTACGTAATTATGGATGCATACATAATTATGGAATTTAGTGCACAGAAACCACAGCGAGCCTTGTCATGTGCCTAGAAGTTAACTCTATTCATTTCCATTTCTAAGGAAGCACCCGTTGAAAATGACTCCGTTTGTTCACTTTCGATTCTGAAGATTGACCGTTGAGGAAATGAATATCCGTTTGTCTATCCTTTTCATTTCCATTTCTGAGGAAGCACTCGTTGAAAATGACTCCGTTTGTTCATTTTCGTTTCGGAAGATTTGTCCGTTGAGGAAATGAATATCCGTTTGTTTCTCCTTTTCATTTCCATTTCTGATGAAGCACCCGTTGAAAATGAATCCGTTTGTTCATTTTCGTTTATGAAGATTTGTCCGTTGAGGAAATGAATATCCGTTTGTTTTTCCTTTTCATTTCCATTTCTGATGAAGCACCCGTTGAAAATGACTCCGTTTGTTCATTTTCGTTTCTGAAGATTTGTCCGTTGAGGAAATGAATATCCGTTTGTTTCTCCTTTTCATTTCCATTTCTGATAAAGCACCTGTTGAAAATGACTCCGTTTGTTCATTTTCGTTTCTGAAGATTTGTCCGTTGAGGAAATGAATATCCGTTTGTTTCTCCTTTTCATTTCCATTTCTGATGACACACCCGTTGAAAATGACTCCGTAAGTTCATTTTACGTTTCTGAAGATTGCCCGTTGAGGAAATGAATCCCCGTTTGTTTATTCCTTCATTTCCGCTTCTGAAGAATACTCGTTGAGGAAAATGACTCCGTCTGTTTATTTTCGTTCTGAAGAATGTCCATTAAGGAAATGACAGGATTATGCCATACATATCTCTGGTGGTTATTTGACGCAAAGTCACAAAGAGACTCCTACGAATAAATTTCGGGACGAAATTTCCTAAAGTAGGGGAGACTGTGACACCTGTGTCACTTCAACCATCAAACAAATTCCAAACCAATGAAATATTGTATTTCATACTTTGGACTTGTATAAATATGTGTATCTTTTGCACATATCAACTCTTGTTCGATTTCAAGCTCTAAATCGCTTTCTGGAAGGTTATACGCGCACTAATGCGTAAATATAACCAGTTTAATGCAACAAACACTCCGGAATAGTGACATGGACTTAACATACCTTACATCCAAACAAACTCGGGATGTCAGGAATGGGATTTGTCAAGTCCTATGGTACCAGTACTTACTACCGAGCGGCGTAGCTAATGTTAATGAACGTATAATAGTCTCGTTTGTGCAAACCAAATGTCATAGCAAAAGTGAACATGTTATATGAAAACAATGTACTAAGTATGCTTAGTTAACGTACAAAGCAGAAAGTCATGTAAATAAATGTGCTAGCATGCTATCAGTCAACATACATAGCAGAAATGTAAAGTAAAACAATGTACTAAGTATGCACACAATGGACATACATAGCATGAAATGTAATGTAAAACGATGTACTAAATAATGTACTAATAAACATAGCAAGTATATGATGTGAAAACAGGAAAGCACGAAAGTAACAAGTAGGCACATGTGTTCCACCCCAAAACAGTTTGAAAACAGTAAAAGAGGGGTTCTATGTACTCACTTGAGATTACTCAGTAGTCCTGGAGTGACAACCAAACAATGATAGAGATCACGGAATCAAACGGCACCTAATATAGGTAACTATGTTAATAAACCGGACCTAAATCGGAGGATTTAGATAGAATGAGGGTTCGTAAACCAAACGAGTATAGAGACTCGTGTCATATGGTTTAACAAAGCCTACATACTAAATGAAACCTAACATAAGTGCTTACGACCCATTACGACCCGTTTAGGTAGCTTATGCTACTTTAAAGCGTCGTTCGCGTGAAACGCGTTCGGAACGTCTAACTAGTCCTATGACAAGTGTTATATGCCTAAACATGTTACATAATCAGTTATGTGACAAAAGTTTAGGTTACATATGCTTAATTACCAATTATACATGAAAAGGGTATTCTGGTAATTTACCTAAGGCATATAAACTACCTATCATACAACTACTTAATGAAGCGACCATAAGGTATAACCTCGGAAGGTTATTCCCTATTTACTATGGTCACCTAATGCGTTTGGTCGGATCCTAATGATCGACCAAATGGGTCGGGTTCGAAGGTATAAGCGATTTATTAGATCGCTTACCCTTACGACCCTAGACAACGTGGTAATCAGTAGGCATAGTCCCAAGGGACTATAACCATCGTGATTACAATCACGTTGCGAAGTTCATACGAACTTCGCATTGACCATAAACTGTTCAACGTAGAAAGTCAAACAAAGTTTGACTTTCAGACTCGAAAAGACTCGAAAAGCAATAAAAGAACGAAGGAACACTTACGAAGGGTCCCCGAATGCTAATCTAGATCAAAATAGCTCAGGTATGAAACAAAGGTTTCAACTTAGAGCACAATTGATCAGATTCTTGTGAGGAATGAGTGAAAATGTGATGGGTATTTATAGATTTCGGTCCATCGTTAGGATCGTTTCTTGGTAAAGAGGGAATGATCTAGCCCGTACACTTGTCAAGATGTTGTGGTAACTAAAAATGGTTCCTCATGAGCTGAAAGGGCAAGTTAGAATGTGTGGTTGTGAATTAATCAGCTGAAATATGCTGATTAGATGATCTTATCTGATCTGGGAGCCTGATGTGGCCCGCTTCAGGATCAGGCAAAACTCAGGCGGGCCGCCTGGCCTTGTCTGATCAGCAACATGTTTCAGAAGTTACAGTTTTGGTCCCTGCACGTGTTTAAAGCCATTTCTGACACTTCTAAGGCCCGTAAAGCCAACTTTAAGGCCCTAAAATGATGCCTAAACATTGTGGACATGAAACATGCTAAAAAATATGTCGGATGTTGGTTCGTTTGGTCGTACGAATGCGATGTTCGCTTAATTACGACGGAATGCGCACAAGCGCGTAAAACGATCCAAATGACGCAACGAATGAATTTCTCTTATGCCAAACACTAAAATAAAATATTTTAGTGCTTACATAAATTTTTGGATGTCCAGATGTATTCAGAACGTAAGTTATGCGCGAAAGTGCAAACTTGTGCACTTTTTGACACTTTTAGTCCCTGAATGACCCAAAAGTTTATTTTAGCATACCGAACCCCTTAAAGCCTATTTCTAAGCTATATAAAGGATATTTAAGGTGTGTTTAACTTATGGTCATGTTCCAGAATGTTCGTTACAGTTCAAATTGGCATACTTTCGTAGTTTGTCAAGTTTAGTCCCTGTAAGCGAATTAACTTGTTTTTGCCATACCAAAGCCTTCAAAACTTATTTCTAAGTTATGTAAAGGTTATTTAAGGTATGTTAAGTATATGTTGATGTTCTGGAGTATTTGTCGCATTAAACTGGCTACGTTTACGCACCAGTTTGCGTATAACTCTCTAGAAAGTGATATAGAGTTTGAAATTACATAAAAGTCAAAACATGAAAAATGTAAAACACAACCAAACAAACATTGGGATCAAATAACATTGTTTTATTGATAATAGAACTGTTCACAATGATTACGAGCACGGATGTTACAGTCTCCCCTACTTGTAGAAATTTCGTCTCGAAATTTATTTAGAGGAAACTCGTGGGAAAAGATGCGGATATTTCGCCTTCATTTGATCTTCGCGTTCCCAAGTAAACTCGGGTCCACGTTTAGCTTCCGAGCGAACTTTGACCAAAGGAATGCGCTTGCGTTTAAGCCACTTGACTTCACGTTCCATGATTTCCACTGGCTTCTCAACAAATTTCAGTGTTTTGCCAACACGAATTTCGTCAAGTGGTATGTGGAGGTTCTCATCAGCTAAACACCTCTTGAGATTGGACACGTGAAAAGTTGGATGAACATTTCCAAGTTCAGGAGGTAACTCAAGTCTGTAGGCTACCTTTCCGATTCTTTCGATGATCTTGAATGGTCCAACGTATCTTGGTGCAAGTTTTCCTTTCTTTCCAAATCTGATCACACCTTTCCAAGGTGAGACCTTAAGTTATACTCGATCACCGACTTGAAATTCCAAGGGCTTGCGTTTTGGATCCGCGTAACTCTTTTGACGGCTTCTAGCTGTCTGAAGGTTATCACGAACTTTCTTTATCTTGTCAGTTGTCTCTAAAATGAGAGCAGGTCCAGTAAGTTGAGCCTCGCCGATCTCATTCCAGCAGACTGGTGAACGACATTTTCAACCATAGAGAGCCTCGAAAGGAGCCATTTTGATGCTGGTGTGATAACTGTTGTTGTAGGAGAATTCAATCAACTTAAGATGTGAATCCCAACTACCACCAAAATCGATCACACAAGCTCTAAGCATATCCTCCAGAGTCTGGATTGTTCTTTCAGATTGACCATCCGTTTGCGGATGATAAGCCGTGCTCAGATTAAGTTGGGTCCCCATAGCAGATTGCATGGTTCTCCAAAAATGAGACGTGAAACGAGCATCTCTGTCAGAAATGATGTTCAAAGGAACACCATGTCGAGCCACAATTTCATCCACATAGATTTTTGCAAGTCTGTCAGCAGGAAAATCCTCGCGGATTGGCAAGAAATGCGCTGATTTAGTAAGACGATCAACAACTACCCAGATGGCATCATGACCTTTCTTTGTGCGTGGAAGTTTGGTGATGAGATCCATAGTAATGTTTTCCCATTTCCAAACCGGGATCTCTGGTTGCTCCAATAAACCAGAAGGACGCTGATGTTCAGCCTTAACCTTAAGACAAGTAAGGCATTTTGATACGTATAAGGCAATGTCTTTCTTCATACCAGGCCACCAATAATGAATACGAAGATCCTTATACATCTTATCTGAGCCCGGATGAACAGAATAACGAGACTTATGGGCTTCATCCATAAGCAAGGTACGAAGATCATCCTGGCTTAGGACCCACAAACGGTCCATGAAGTAATACGATCCATTGTCCTTCAGTTCCAAAGCAGGCGTTATGTGATAGGGAAATTCCTTATCCATTAAACCTTGTGAAACACAAGATTGTTGAGCCTGAGAAATGCGTGCTTGGATATCGGATTGAGCTTGAATAACAGATTGAACACATACACAATGAAGCTTAGTATGTTCCTTACGACTCAATGCATCAGCTACGACATTCGCCTTACCAGGATGGTAGCGAATTTCGCAGTCATAGTCGTTTAAAAGCTCAACCCAACGTCGTTGCCTCATGTTGAGTTCTTTCTGATTGAAGATATGCTGAAGACTTTTGTGGTCCGTGAAAACCACACATTTTGTACCGTACAAATAGTGTCTCCAGATCTTAAGAGCGAAGACAACTGCACCCAACTCAAGATCATGAGTGGTGTAGTTCTTCTCATGTATCTTCAACTGCCTCGATGCATATGCTATGACTTTGTTCCTTTGCGTCAGGACACAGCCAAGACCCAGTTTAGATGCGTCGCAATAAACGACAAAATCATCATTGCCCTCAGGCAAAGTCAGAACAGGCGCGTCGCAAAGCTTCTGCTTCAAGTTTTGAAAAGCTTCCTCTTGTCTGTATCCCCAATCAAAGGGCTTGTTCTTCTGAGTTAAAGCAGTTAGAGGAACTGCAATTTTCAAGAAATTCTCAATGAAGCGGCGGTAATAACCCGCTAGACCAAGAAAAGAACGAACCTCAGTGGGAGTAGTAGGCGTATCCCAATCCTTAATCGCACTGATCTTGGAGGGATCTACATGGATACCTTGTTCGTTGATAATATGCCCCAAAAATTGAACTTCTTTAAGCCAAAATTCACACTTGGAGAATTTGGCGAAAAGTTGCTCTTTCTTTAGGAGTTCAAGAGTAAGACGAAGATGTTGCTCGTGATCAGCTCGCGTCTTGGAGTAAATCAAGATGTCGTCAATAAAAACAATGACGAACTGATCCAAATAAGGTTTGCAGACCCTATTCATTAAGTCCATGAAAACAGCAGGAGCATTAGTCAAACCGAATGGCATGACTGTGAATTCATAATGCCCATAACGAGTGCGGAACGCTGTCTTGGGAATATCTTCTTCATGCACCCAAAGTTGATGATATCCAGAACGTAGATCAATCTTCAAAAAATAAGAAGCGCCCTGCAGCTGATCAAAGAGGTCGTCTATGCGCGGTAGGGGATATCGATTCTTGATGGTAAGCTAGTTAAGCTCACGATAATCGATACACATCCTAAAGGATCCATCCTTCTTCTTGACAAAAAGAACGGGAGCACCCCAGGGTGAAAAGCTAGGACGGATAAAACCTTTGTCAGAGAGTTCCTGAAGCTGCTTAGACAACTCTTGCATCTCTGATGGTGCAAGACGATATGGAGCTCTGGCAATGGGATTTGCACCAGGTACGAGATCAATGCGGAACTCGACTTGTCGTGCTGGAGGTAGACCAGGTAACTCTTCAGGGAAAACTTCAGAATAATCCCGAACGACAGGAATATCTGAAATAGACTTACCCTTGCCTTTATCTGCTGTAACATGTGCTAAGAAAGCCACATAGTTCTTCCGCAGATATTTCCGAGCTTTAAAACAAGACATGAGCTTGAGGCCACCAGGCGGTTTCTCACCTTGAACCTGTAGGATCTCGCCTGTCGAAAGCGGCACACGAACTATCTTCTCGAAACAAACTATCTCTGCGCGATGCTTAGATAACCAATCCATACCCACTATGACGTCGAAGCTTCCAAGTTGCATAGGCGTGAGGTCAATAGGAAAAAAGATGGTCGTTAAGATTCAACTAGCAGTTGCGAAGAACAGAATCAAGAACAATGGGTTCACCACTAGCAACTTCTACTGTCAAAGGTTTACCTAGTTTTGTTCTAGACACGCGAAGTAATGGCTCAAAAGACAATGACACAAAACTCTTGTCGGCACCCGAATCAAAAAGAACAGATGCAGGCTGATTATTAATAAAGAATGTACCGTTCACCACATTATCGTCCGCCTGCGCCTCTTGGGCATTCAAGTTAAAAGCTCGCCCTCGAGCCTGAGCCTGATTTTGGTTCTGATTCTGGTTTTGGTTGGCTAGTCTTGGGCACCGGTTCCTGTAGTGGGTCAGATCCCCACAATTGTAGCACGAACCAGGAGGAAAATGAGGTCGTGCAGCTTGACCTTGTTGCTGAGCAAGAGGCTGAGCAACTTGTTGGGCATGGTTCTGAACTGCCTGGTTCTGGTTAACAGGAATGCGGCAGGTGGCAGCAAGATGACCAGGCCTTCCGCAGTTGGTGCACTGACGACACTGGAGGTGTGGTTGATGATGGTCGTTACACCTGTTGCACAAAGGTGCATTGCCAAGATAAGGCTTCTTGGCTAGTGGTTGCGCAGGCTGATTTGGTGCAGCTTGAGCCTGTGCAGTAACAACATAGTTCTGGGAAGCCTTCCGCTTCCTAGACCCTCCAGAATTCTTTCCCTTCTTGTTTTGACCTTTCTTGCTATCTTCCTTATCAGACATCTGCTTCTTACCCTTGTCACCCTTTTTGTGCAGCTTCCCCTTTCGAATCTGCGACTCAGTCAATGTCGCTGATAACTTGATCGCCTGACGGAGTGTGGTAGGGTTACTACCAGTAATGATGTCTTGTACTGAGTCAGGTAGGCCGTCGATGTATCTTTCAATAGCCTTGTCGAGTAGGGTAACCATAGTTGGGCAAAGCAGACTCAACTCTTCAAACCTATCAGTATAAGCCCTGTGCTCGCCACTGTCTTGTTTCAAGTCCTCAAACTCTTTCTCCAACGCTCGCTGTTCATGACGAGGACAGAATTCCCTCATCATAAGGGCCCTAAGTTCAGCCCAAGTTTGCGCTAGAGCAACTTCTGCACCCCGATCTCTCATAACCCCGTTCCACCATGTGAGAGCCCTCTTTTGAAACACGCTCGAA
Source organism: Helianthus tuberosus (assembly GCA_030545235.1). NCBI lineage: Eukaryota > Viridiplantae > Streptophyta > Magnoliopsida > Asterales > Asteraceae > Helianthus > Helianthus tuberosus. The sequence continues at coordinate 124,972,956 of CM060394.1, read as the reverse complement.
GAAAACTCGACCTTGCGATTATCCAGACACTGCACGTGGCGGAAAGTATTCTCAATACTCTCGAACCATTGAAGAAGCCCAGTCGCTCCCTCAGAACCACTAAACTTGAGTGGTTTAGCCGAGTTAAAATCCTTGTATTTGCATGGAGCATTGTTGTTGTTATTGGCTTGGTGCCATTGAGCAAAGAGATTTGGGAATTGAGCAGCCATCTGCTGCGCAATGATTTCTGCCAGTTCGGCAGTCGCTATTTGGTTTTCGCGTCGAGGAGGAATTCTAAAAGAGGAAAACATGAAAGGAAACGAGTGAGATGATTGGATGAAAAGAATGAGATGAATCAAAATTAACAAAAGCAAAGATGGTGGTCATTTGTCCGCATTACCAAGCAAACAAACGACGCACAGTGACTAATCAAAGTAAATGGATCAAAATAATGTATCACGAAGACATGCTCGCCTATAAGTGAACACTCATCCCAAGAATTCCCAGGTAAGCACAACTGGTCTCGCGTCTGATGAGATGTATACGAAGTGCTTGCCTAGACAGAAAACCCAGAATACAGGCATTCACTCTTCCAGTTTGCACGTGTTCACATTATTTAAAACCCAAAACGTTGACGAGATTTTGAAAATTTGAAGGCACAAGGCCAAAAATTTAGTTAAACTGGAAGGGTTCAAAACATTACAAAAGAGGGTTCAAAACCTTGTAATAAATCATCCAAAAACAGAAGATTGTTTTTCAAAAATCGTTTCGGAAAAATTTGGTTTTTGTTTTGATAATCACCTAAGGATAGGTGATGTGTATGTTTTAAGATCTAAACACAAGATAACTCGTGTTAGGGTCCTGGAAAGGTTATAGTCTAGGTCAAAGCATTACTAATAACCTAATTCCCTATAACCATTGGCTCTGATACCAAGTCATCTGTCACACCCCGACCACGTATAACATACAAAACGTGGCGGACAATGTCGGGGAGTGTTGTAACAGAATTAATTGTTTCATAACCATGGCATTCAAACTTGTATTTTATTTATCAACAAGTGTGTTACATTGTCAATACAGGAAATAAAGAGTTTATAACATAATTAAACTAGTTCTATCTTCATTTTTAGTCTCTAAGGCACAAGTCCGCCCTAGTGTCACGATCATCATCCTACGGAAAAGCTCCTGAAAACACATGTGAAAATAGGTACGTCAGCATAAAAATGCCTGTGAGATACATAGGTTTTGTGAAAATAGGATTCATGACTTAAGTTTAAGAAATTGTTTAATAACAGTCAGTCATGAACCTTGTAAATTGTTTTGTCTTGTAAATCATTTGAAAAGTGATAAAATAAGATGATATGTATAAATAAGATCATAAAGTATGGTTTAATAAATAACCAAGTAAAATGAGTTTGCATAAGATAAGTTTGTTTTGTAAAACAATGTCTTGTGAAAAGTATGTTATTTGTATAAAATGTCATATGTCTAAATTGAAATGATTCAAATAACGCTACAATATGTAATACCATACAAACACTTATATATAGGAAGTACTAGCGGCGTATCCACCGTGCTTGTATCATATTACACATGCCTCGTTACTTAAATCACTTAAACAAACCACCAATGTATAAAGTCTATGTTTAAACCAATAGTCAAAAGTCCTTGTATAAGCCATGTCAAATGTTTATAAGTCCAAAAGTAGTCAAGTAATGTGTAACAAATGTTATGTATTGTAAGTAGAGTATTGTCACATAGTCCAAAATGTATAAATGTACAAAACAAAGTATTTTGAATATATCAAAAGTTATGTTTTGCAAAGTAATGCATGTTACATTGATACAAACATTTATGTGGTAAGTTAACGCATACATTCAAGCCTTGAGACAGTCGGATAACCCTTTCAGTCAAGGTTATCAAAAGAAATGTTTTCGGATTCAGTCATTTCTTACATCCAAACAAACCCGGGATGTCAGGAATGGGATTTGTCAAGTCCTATGGTACCAGTACTTACTACCGAGCGGCGTAGTTAATGTTAATGAACGTATAATAGTCTCGTTTGTGCAAACCAAATGTCATAGCAAAAGTGAACATGTTATATGAAAACAATGTACTAAGTATGCTTAGTTAACGTACAAAGCAGAAAGTCATGTAAATAAATGTGCTAGCATGCTATCCGTCAACATACATAGCAGAAATGTAAAGTAAAACAATGTACTAAGTATGCACACAATGGACATACATAGCATGAAATGTAATGTAAAACGATGTACTAAATAATGTACTAACAAACATAGCAAGTATATGATGTGAAAACAGGAAAGCACGAAAGTAACAAGTAGGCACATGTGTTCCACCCCAAAACAGTTTGAAAACAGTAAAAGAGGGGCTCTATGTACTCACTTGAGATTACTCAGTAGTCCTGGAGTGACAACCAAACAATGATAGAGATCACGGAATCAAACGGCACCTAATATAGGTAACTATGTTAATAAACCGGACCTAAATCGGAGGATTTAGATAGAATGAGGGTTCGTAAACCAAACGAGTATAGAGACTCGTGTCATATGGTTTAACAAAGCCTACATACTAAATGAAACCTAACATAAGTGCTTACGACCCGTTTAGGTAGCTTATGCTACTTTAAAGCGTCGTTCGCGTGAAACACGTTCGGAACGTCTAACTAGTCCTATGACAAGTGTTATATGCCTAAACATGTTACATAATCAGTTATGTGACAAAAGTTTAGGTTACATATGCTTAATTACCAATTATACATGAAAAGGGTATTCTGGTAATTTACCTAAGGCATATAAACTACCTATCATACAACTACTTAACGAAGCGACCATAAGGTATAACCTCGGAAGGTTATTCCCTATATACTACGGTCACCTAATGTGTTTGGTCGGATCTTAATGATCGACCAAATGGGTCAGGTTCGAAGGTATAAGCGATTTATTAGATTGCTTACCCTTACGACCCTAGACAACATGGTAATCAGTAGGCATAGTCCCAAGGGACTATAACCATCGTGATTACAATCATGTTGCGAAGTTCATACGAACTTCGCATTGACCATAAACTGGTCAACGCAGAAAGTCAAACAAAGTTTGACTTTCAGACTCGAAAAGACTCGAAAAGCAATAAAAGAACGAAGGAACACTTACGAAGGGTCCCCGAATGCTAATCTAGATCAAAATAGCTCAGGTATGAAACAAAGGTTTCAACTTAGAGCACAATTGATCAGATTCTTGTGAGGAATGAGTGAAAATGTGATGGGTATTTATAGATTTCGGTCACCGTTAGGATCGTTTCTTGGAAAAGAGGGATTGATCTAGCCCGTACACTTGTCAAGATGTTGTGGTAACTAAAAATGGTTCCTCATGAGCTGAAAGGGCAAGTTAGAATGTGTGGTTGTGAATTAATCAGCTGAAATCTGCTGATTAGATGATCTTATCTGATCTGGGAGCCTGATGCGGCCCGCTTCAGGATCAGGCAAAACTCAGGCGGGCCGCCTGGCCTTGTCTGATCAGCAACATGTTTCAGAAGTTCCAGTTTTGGTCCCTGCACGTGTTTAAAGCCATTTCCGACACTTCTAAGGCCCGTAAAGCCAAATTTAAGGCCCCAAAATGATGTCTAAACATTGTGGACATGAAACATGCTAAAAAATATGTCGGATGTTGGTTCGTTTGGTCGTACGAACGCGATGTTCGCTTAATTACGACGGAATGCGCACAAGCGCGTAAAACGATCCAAATGACGCAACGAATGAATTTCTCTTATGCCAAACACTAAAATAAAATATTTTAGTGCTTACATAAATTTTTAAATGTCCAGATGTATTCAGAACGTAAGTTATGCGCGGAAGTGCAAACTTGTGCACTTTTTGACACTTTTAGTCCCTGAATGACCCAAAAGTTTATTTTAGCATACCGAACCCCTTAAAGCCTATTTCTAAGCTATGTAAAGGATATTTAAGGTGTGTTTAACTTATGGTCATGTTCCAGAATGTTCGTTACAGTTCAAATTGGCATACTTTCGTAGTTTGTCAAGTTTAGTCCCTGTAAGCGAATTAACTTGTTTTTGCCATACCAAAGCCTTCAAAACTTATTTCTAAGTTATGTAAAGGTTATTTAAGGTATGTTAAGTATATGTTGATGTTCCGGAGTATTTTTCGCATTAAACTGGCTACGTTTACGCACCAGTTTGCGTATAACTCTCTAGAAAGTGATATAGAGTTTGAAATTACATAAAAGTCAAAACATGAAAAATGTAAAACACAACCAAACAAACATTGAGATCAAATAACATTGTTTTATTGATAATAGAACTGTTCACAATGATTACGAGCATGGATGTTACAATATATGTAAACCAAAACCATTGTAGCCATGAATCTTGACCGAAAACATTTGTCTTTGTAAAACCAAGTAGTAAATCGTTTTTGAAAGTAAACATTGTATGGTTTATATCTTTAAGTAAGCCTCGTTGTGTGACATCGTTTGAAAACATTCGTCCATAATCGTTCAAATCGTTCAATCGTTTAAATCGTCCGTGTTTTAATTGTGAAATACAACTTTTGGTCGTTCTTTAAAGAATACATTCAAACCTGTGTGACTCGATATACCACCCATGGGGTATCTTTAACAGGCCCTGAAAGACCTCTTTAACAAGATTAACAAACCAACACATGATTTGTTAATCAGATAACAGTTACTGTCGTTACCCACATTACCCACCAAAGGGATAGTCCGATAACGTGATTTGTCAGATCCTATGGTACCATAACATACTACTGGTCGGCTTGATCATAGTTAATGAATGTCATTCGAATGTATTTCGACTAACGCCCCAACAAGTTCGTTCACATTATTGAAATCATCGTGTTTTATATAAACCATAATCAATGTTTTGAAAACATGAAAAGCATTTAGAACATACGAGTCACCACAAAACAATTGAAAGCATAAAATAGGGGTGCTATGTACTCACTTGAGATTGCAAGTATCCTTGATTAAGTGTCCTAACAAAGCTGGGGAAATCAAGGAATCAAGTGGCACCTAGTATCGGATCACTATGTTAATAATCGGGACCTAAATCAGGAGATCGGGTAGAATGAGGTCTTGTAAACCAAATGAGTGTTGGAACTCATATGAAATGGTTTAACAAAGCCTACATTCTGATTTGGAACCTATCCTAAGTGCTTATGACCCGTTATGACCCGTTAAGGTAGTTTACGCTACTTTAACGCGTCATTTGCGCAAATGCACTTTCGGATGGCCTAACTAGTCCTATGATAAGTATTATATGCCTAAACATGTTTAATAATGTTGCATAATCTGTTTAAGTGTCAAAATTTTGGTTACATATGCGCAAAAAGGGCATTTTGGTCATTTTCCTAAGGCATATAAACTACCTATCATACAACTAATTAAACTAAGTGACCATAAGGTATAACCTCGGAAGGTTATTCCCTATAGAACTATGGTCACAAAATATGTTTGGTTGGATCCTAATGATCGACCAAACGGGTCGGGTGACCCTAAACAAGCACTAAACTAAAAGTGACAAGTTAAACATGTTAAAACATGTTTAACTAAGTTAGAAAACTGGTTTGATATCAAAACAAAGTGTTTTGATACCCGAAAATATTTTCGTCGCAAAATGCACATAATCGTGCATTTTGACCGAAACTTTGACTTGTCACTTCGACTAGTCAACGTGGTAATCAGTAGGTATAGTCGTAAGGGACTATAACCATCGTGATTACGATCACGTTGCAAAGTTCAATCGAACTTTGTCTTGATCAATTCATGGTCAAAGCCGAAAGTCAAACACTGTTTGACTTTTAGCTTGAAATATCTAAAATAAATAAACAAGACTAGGAAGAACACTTACAAGTGTTCTAGGATGGAAAGAAGACTAGAAAACTCAGGTAGGAAGCCTCCAACAAGTGTGGTAGCCTTCACTTAGAGTTCAAGATGAAGAAAGAATGAATTGAGAAAGTTGTGAATGAAATGGGGCATGCTATTTATAGTAATCCATGAACCACAAGATCATGCCACATGTTTTGTGTGTTGCCCAAGGAAGAACAAGATCATTCCATGTGTCCAAGATCAGATTCTATGCTTGGAGATCACACAAATAGCCCACAATATCAAAAACCACTTGTAAAACAACGGCTGCTGCTAAAAATGGACAGTTTAGAAAAACAGTCTCTGTCATGTGTCACGCCAGGACCCCAGAGAGCCCTCGCGTGGCGTGAGGGAGCCTGTTTTGCCAAAAGTTTCATTTTTGATAGTTTCAGTCCCTGCAACATGTTTTGATGGTTTTTGACGTGTATAACCCCCGCTAACCTCAAATTCAGGTTTTATAAAGATTTATAGCATAGGGGACTTGAAATATGCTTGGAAATATCATGGATGTCGGTTCGTTTGGTCGTACGATCGCGTTTTTCTGTTAATTAGGACGAAACTCGAACGGACGAGAAAACTATCCAAATTGTGCGACGAATGGTATTTTTGCATTCCTATCACTAAAATATAATATTTTAGTGATTACAAATTTTTTGGATGTCCGGATATGGTCAGAACGCGAGATATGCACGTTTATGCAAACTTTTGCAGTTTGTCGCAAATAGTCCCTATGATCGAATAAAATTGTTTTCGCCATACCAAACCCTTCAAAACTTATTTCTAAGCTATGTTAAGGGTATTTAGGGTATGTTTAGCTTATGATCTTGTTCCGGAGTGTTCGTTGCTATACGAATTGGTGGACTTTTGCAGTTTGTCGCAAATAGTCCCTGTGATCGAATAAACTTGTTTTCGCCATACCAAACCCTTCAAAACTTATTTCTAAGTTATGTAACGGTTATTTAAGGTATGTTAAGCTTATGTCACTATTCCGGAGTGTATGTCACATTAAACTGATTACGTTTACGTAACAGTTTGCGTATAACTTCCAGAAAAGCTTCTCGAGAGTTCGGAATCATATGAAATTTGATATGTGTACTTGTCACATGTAATTGTACAAATCCCGGGAATGAAACATAATATTTCATTGAATTAGTAATTGTATGATGATCGTAATGGCACAAATGTCACAGTTCACTCTTAAACGTTCCATTTTCGTGTACGTTGAAACATGCATATTTTACCGTTTCGATAGCGTTTTCGAGCGTTGGATGTCACATATGACTAACCAAACACCAAAGATACTTAATATAAGTTAAAATACTTATATTTATTATAAATATATCAGTTTATAATCTATTTTAAAACATTTTCGCAAAAATCACTTTAAAAGTCGATTTTTACCGTTTTTAACGCATAGTCTTGTACCGAGCTTTATCGTAACCATCCCAAATCATCATGACTTGATATTTTAACATAACACATGTTATCTACTGATTAAAATGGTAATTATACCCATGATAGTGCAGGTCTCATGTATGACACATAAATCATGCAATTTCACCCATTTTACTACTTTTTAAGCTACATGTAAAAACATGCAAAGCTACCAAGTCTATGACATAATTTTGATAACATCAAAACACATCATATAACATCAGTTTGTAAGTTTATAATTTTATTTTTATGCATCTTTATCATACCAAAACATTTTCATTCACTTATGATCATTTAATCATCATGCAAGCCTATTTACAATCATCTAATGCACATTTACTTCATCATCATCATCCAAGATTAAATACCCTTATCCTATATTTATTATGATTCTTTAACCTATTTCAAAACTTAATTCTTGTTCAATCATTGAAATCATCAGGTACATGTAACACACGTTAACATTTATGAATATGCAAACAACCTACAATTTCCATATACATATACATATATTTCAGCCCCATATATAGGGGGCGGTTCCTCTACAAAGTGTGTTTTGTTTAAAAAGTGTAAGAAGTGATTATAGCCATTAGATTATGTAATTGATGGATAAGATTAAATGAATGGAAAAATTGTAATATTTATTTTAATTAAATTGATTAATTTATTGAATTAAGGGTATAAAAGTAAATTTCGTATGCCTTAAATTTAGGAATCACATGCAACTCACATGTAACTTCCCCCCATCTTTTTAAAACGTCAATACCTTTTTTATACATAATTTGTTTTTAAAAAAAATTATACCATAATAATGAGCGTTTTTTTATCTTTAATATGAGTACCATATTGCTACATATCTAAAAAAATTAATATTCAAATAATTCAGACACTAGTGTGTTTTATATAATGTCTGCGTGTTTTATATTGTGTATTTCACTGGTGTGTTTTATATTGTACATTTCAGACATCATTGTGTTTTATAAGTGAGGGGTGTGTTTAGTTGTGAAAACTGGTATAACACAATGTGAAGAAATCAGTTGATGAAAGACAACGTCAAGAAATAATGAATGTGTTTTATGTTTCGAAATATATGAGGGGTGTGTTTAATTGTGAAAATTGATATAACACGGTGTGAAGAAATCGTAAACTGATAAAAGACAATGTTAAGAAATGATGAATTTATTTTATGTTTCGAACTTCGGATAAATTAATTGTGGATATGAATGATGTAACTTCCAATTTTGAATAGTTAATAGACATAACTTTCCATAAAAAGAGTCTTTTATTGTTATGATATAAAATCTTCTATAAATAGTTGTAATTATTCAATTGCCTTAATGCCCTTTAATAAAATAATACTATATGCCACATGTCACAAGGAGATTGCTTCCTACACTTTGTAGGAAAAATAGGCTTTGTAGCCAACTCCTACCCCATATATATATATATATAGGGGATCGCTAAAATGAGAACCACCTCAAGTTGTAAGAACCGTAAGAACTTTTTGATCCGGGGCGAGTTGGACAAAAAATATTTTTCATAAATGTAGATGCGTGTGTTATAAACACATTTGTAAAAAAATTCAAAAAAATGTCGTGTGTGTAGTTTTGAGCACCACAAGTTTGTGTTTACGGATACCGTAAATTTTAAATAAAATTTACGGTACCTGTAAACACAAACTTGGGGTGCTCAAAACTACACACACGACATTTTTTTTTGAATTTTTTTTACAAATGTGTTTATAACACACGTATCTACGTTTATGAAATTTTTTTTTGCTCCAACTCGCCCCGTACGGTGTAGTTCTCATGGTACTTACAACTGGAGGTGGTTCTCATTTTAGCGGTCCCCTATATATATATATATATATATATATATATTACTTCCAAAATTTCACTTTTCTTTTATTTATTTCAATTCATAAGACTTTGTTATGACACCTTTATGAAAATCCCTTTTTGATTTGAACATGCATACTTTCCAAAATCGAAATCAATGATCAATCAAAACACAACTTTAAAATATATGCATGTATATAATCGGCCATATATACATACCTACATACTTTTAACATCATTTCAAATAAAATCCAAGATTCAATCATCACTTCAATCATACACACTTTAACATATATCATTTCATCATTCAAACAATCACCTTTCAAGAATCATTTAATCAAAACTCAAAACATAAACTCTAAACATATATACATACCTACGACTATTCATATACACACATATATTCTCATTTTCATTTTTATAAAAATCATTTGTTGTTTTGATTTCAAGAGTTGTGAGAATCCAAGTATTTGAGAATCATGCTAATCATCATCATCATCATCAAATGAGTTTAAAAGAAATTAAAATGTTATACCTTTCAAGAACAAAGTGGGTTTTTATGATGAGATTCTTGATGAAAATAAGCTTGTTCCTCTTTGTAATCACCTTTAAATCTTCAAACCGACTTCAAACTAACTTGAAATGGCCATGATCTTCAAGAAATGATTTTGAAAATTTTGAGTGTGTGTGTTAGTGGGTGTGTTCGGCCAAGAGCTTCCAAGGAAAAAGAAATGGATGGTTTTTGGGTAATTTCTTGAATTGTGTTTAAGTTAAGTGTTTTAAGAAAAGTGTAATGATTGGCTTTCATATAATCTCAACACATGGCACATCTAGGCTTTGGTGTGCACCTTATGTGCCACCACCTTACCTCCACTCTCACACTTTCTCTCTCTTAAATACATATACATACACATATATATGCAATAAACAAGTATTTAAATGATTACCGTGTATTTTATTTCACGTTTTATGTGCGTTTTTGATGTGCGTGTAGTGTGATAGGTTTTTATGTATATTTTAAGCCCTTTTTAACACGTTAGTCAAGTTTTAAATTTATAAAACACGATATTCTACTAACACTAAACACACATATGGGCAAGTGCACCCATCGTGAGCGTAGTATAGTGTTGGTAAGATACCAAGGTCGTCCAAGGACACAAGAGCTTTTAGTACAGGTTTATCCTCAACGTCTAATCAAATCAAAAATATAGAAAAAGGTTTTAAATATGAAAATTAAAACTAAAAATGCTGAAAATAAAAATAAAATAAAAACAGATAGACAAGATGAATCACTTGGATCCGACTCGCCTTTAGTGTAACCTTTGATGATTTCTAGACTTTTGCACTTTTTAAGAGCTTATCTTAGTTATAGTAGTAGGCCCCTCTTTTGAAGGTGACGTTACCCTCAACCCAGTAGTTTTAGTCAGCAAGGATACAATCCTAAAGGGTCGGAATATTGAAATACAATTAATTAAGTTATTAATGCGTAATGTGGTAGGCCCCTCTTTTAAAGGTGACGTTACCCTCGACTAAGTGGTTTGAGTCAGCAGGGATACAATCCCAAGTAGCCGGGTTAATGTATTAATAGTAGTTTACATATGAGGGGATCAAGCCATTCGCACCCCCGCCATCTAATACCAGTGGGTATTGAAGGAGGTCCTAGTAAGCTTGACCCAGGTCCTTGCAGGATCTATACACTGAACAAGGTAAGAACCTTACCAAACCATTCTCTTAACCCCCGACCAGGTAGCCAACATATCTCTATATAGACCTTAGAGATATGAATGTTGTAAATCTTTTATTTTATATAGACAGTAAAATAACGACAAGACACCACAGACAAATGATAAGGAAGTTTCACCTTCAACATAAGAAACTAGTTATTAAAGTCATTAATACAAAACCAAATAAAAAGTGTGAAAAGATTAAAAATAAAAAGTATTACACTAAATGCTTGTCTTCACCAAGTGATGTAAGAGACTTAGGCAAACATGGCCTTTGATTGTCAAGAACTCTTACTATCAATCTTGGATCCCGAGACTATTACACACACTCTAGATGGATGATGGATGATTGTGGTGGATGTGGGTGTTGTGATGGTGGTGGAGTGTGGGTGAAGTGGTAGAGAGGTGGTTTGCCAATGGATGCCTTTGAAGTGAACCAGCACCCCTATTTATAGCCTACACAGAAGCCTGGACACGACCCCGTGTCCACCCTTTTTGTCTTTCTTCATTAATTACAATTTGTCTGCATTAGCTCCACACGCCCCCATGTCCGCTGAGCACGACCCCGTGTGCAGAAGCGTATCTGTACTATCAAGATTTGCAAGATTCTGCGAATCTTAGCGTTGACCACGGCCCCGTGTTGAGCTGGGCACGCCCCCGTGTCGGGAATAGAAGCTTCTATAGCTTTGTCTTTTCTACAGACAACTGGCCACGCCCCCGTGTCCGCTAGGCATGCCACGTGGTGAGCTAGGCACGCCCCGTGGTGAGCTGAGCACAGCCCCATGCTCAGCTTTTTTTCTTGTTTTTTGCTTTGGGAGATGTTGTCAAGGGGTCGGGCATGCCACGTTTCTTCATTTTCTTTGTATTTATGTTGCTTTGACTGTATATATTTTCCTTTTGTTCGTTTAAGCTCATTTGATCCTGAAAATTCAAAAGGAAGACCAAAACACACTTTTTCCAACATTAGTACTTAAAAGGGTTAGTTTTATGCCTTATTTGATGTAATTTATATGTTGCATTTTACACACATCAAATACCCCCACACTTGAATCTTTGCTTGTCCTCAAGCAAAACTCTTTATTATGTGGCTTACACACCCAAATGGAATGGGTAGAAGAGAACTTTTGGGCTTGTCTTGAGTGTCGGGAATCCAAGATCTTTATTGGGTTTTATTTTTATATTATTTACAATCCTATTCGTTATGATTTATTTAGAACGTTTCATAAGAGAAATTACTTATTTGGGCATAACATGCCTTTTTAAAATTCCGTTTATATACAAGTTCACATACCTCACGGAAGATCACTCAACACTCGGCCGAAGATGTATTCTTGTGAAACACTCGAGACCGGCATGGAACTTACTTCTACCATATGCTTGCCAATCAATCAATCCTCCTCCTTTTTAACTATAAACCTTTGTAAATATCAAGAGGACTTGGGGAATGGTTAGGCTTGGGTTAAAGGTGGGTGGTTTTGGGCTAGTGGTTAGTAAAAAGGGCTAAAAGCGTAAAAAGCGTCGGTTGTCGTGAATGCTTTTTTTGTTGACATTTATTCAAAGTAAGCATATTCAAACAAGATTTTTGAGGAGCTTGTTTGGTTATTGCAAAATTCTCTCTTTTTTTTGGGCACAAGATAACCTAGCTTTTTACTAAAACAAAAGGGGTTTGAAAAGAAAAAAAAGGTTTTGGTGGGTAAAGGGTATTTGTTTTGTGGGTTTTCAAACGAAAAGGTTTAGGCTCAAAGGGGTTAACTAGGGGGATTTTGGGTAGGTGATAAAGAAAATGAAAAATAATGGTGTTGAAAGGAAAATGGGTTAGTCCTAATGCCTCCATCATTTACTTACTTGGGTTTAAGCTGGTAAGGACCGGGAATGTATCGTTATGGCAAGTTCTAGAGTCGTAAGAACCAAGCGGCTATTCACACAAGAAATGAAAAATGAGCATTTAGTTTAAAGATATATGCTTGTATGCTCAATAAAGGCTCAAAACTCACTTGTTGTGGGAATCAGTTTATAATGTGATCAAGTATATATAATCAAATTTTAATTAGATTTGTCATGCCTTTTCATAATCTTCTTATTTGGTTCTTTTTATCACGATGCTATTGGTTGTAAATTTGTAAAAATATAACCTTTTTAGAACTTGTTATTCCCGAATTAAACCAAGATAAGTAAAAAAAATGAAGCGGTTCCAATAGAGTTTTGCGTAAGTCTTGTTATTAGGACTTGCAAAATTCAAGGTTTTAGCATCCCCCCACACTTAAATTACACATTGTCCTCAATGTGTCCAAAAATAAGTTTTTTTGTTGATTAAAATGTGTAAAAGTGGGTTAAAAACAAGATTTTATGTTACTGGGTAGTTGAACACGGGGTGTGGTGGGCTGAGCACGGCCCCGTGGTCAGACTGCCAGTATCAAATTTAAACAGAAGGCTGGGCACGGGGGCGTGTTCAGTGAGCACGGCCCCATGTCCAGTTACCTGAACTGGGCATTTTCTGCAGAACCTCGGGCACGGGGGCGTGTTGGGCTAGGCACGGCCCCGTGCTGAACTCGCTGTACTAAAGGAAAATTGTCGAGAGGCTTTGTTTTTGTGCATGGGGTGTGGTTTTAAAGTTCCCTTGGTAACCTCTACCTTTTCGAGTGTGTTTTATTCCTGAAAAGTAAAGTTAAACTAGAAAAACATAAAAGTTAATCTAAACTAAAACTAAGGATAGTTCCACGGAATGCCTCCATGGTGCGCCACGTTTATAAGGGTCCTTGGCTAGACCCGCCTTATCAGCTGGTTCTGGCTCATCTTCAATTAGGGGGTCGTCATTGCCAATTGGATATTTCATTAAACGCTCAAGATCGATACTTCTTTTGAATGCCCCTAATTGAATGGGTAGATTGTTTTTCTTCCTATTTTTCAAAGCTTCATGAGTCTTTACAAAAGGTCATCCTAACACTAACGGAGCGTCATCAAGGATGACGAAGTCGGTTGGGATTACCATTTGATTGGTTTGGACTAACACATCTTCAACTATCCCTAATGATTTTTCCGTTTTCCGATTAGATAGAAAAATGGGTATTTGAAGTGGAGAAAAATCACCAATACTTAATTTTTCGAAAATGTAGTTCGGCATTATATTAACACAAAGATCTTTATCAATTGTAATATTACTAATAAAGGAATTTTGAAAGAAACATGGAACCGGTGTAATGTTTATTTAAAATGGATCTTCTTTTATTAGCGTAGTTTGATCATTTGTTAACTTAATGCTTACCGTTTCGTCAATTTTAGTGCTAGTATTTAACTCTTTTAAAAACGTAGCATGAGTGGGTACTAAACAATGATTTTCGAAAGAAGGTGACAAGAGATTAATTTCTTTAAAATTAGACTCTTCTTGAATTTTAACGTTGTCAGACTCACCTCTTTCGTTGTTTAACTCATGTGTCGGCTTTTCACTTACTTGTTCTTCCATTTTTACCTTTTCAACTATCTCTTCTTTATTACATGTTAATTCTTCCCTTGCGCAGGATTCCTCTTCCCTTGCGCGGGCTTCTTTTATACAGCGCTCGATAGTTTTAAGGTGTTCTATTATCTTTTCGGCTACGGGTGAGATAGTGGGTGGTTCATCAAAGTGAGTTGAATAATTATCATCAAAGCTTGAATTCGGAAATTCGATCCTTGGTTCCTCATAGTACTCATATGAGGTAGATGGTTCACACCATTGTTCCTCATGGTAAGTATATGATGGATAAGGGTCGTAACTTGGTTCTTCATAATACTCATATGAGGTGGGTTGTTCATGCCATGGTTCCCCATAGTAAGCATATGAAGGTGGAGGCTCATATCTTGATTCCTCAAAGTATGAGTATGAAGGCTCATACCTTGGTTCATCAAAATATGAGTATGAGGTAGAAGGTTCATACCTTGGTTTTTCATAGGGTGTGTATGAAGTTGATGGCTCGTACCTGGGCTCCTCAAAGTGGTTGTATGAAGGGGATGGTTGAAATAAGTCACAATATTGTACCGAATGAGGTTGCCACAAATAGTACAATACTCTTCCCAATAATCATTCGTGTAGTGTGATAGGTTTTTATGTATATTTTAAGCCCTTTTTAACACTTTAGTCAAGTTTTAAATTTATAAAACACGATATGCTACTAACACTAAACACACATATGGGCAAGTGCACCCATCGTGAGCGTAGTATAGTGTTGGTAAGATACCGAGGTCGTCCAAAGACACAAGAGCTTTTAGTACCGGTTTATCCTCAACGTCTAATCAAATCAAAAATTTAGAAAAAAGGTTTTAAATATGAAAATAAAAACTAAAAATGCTGAAAATAAAAATAAAATAAAAATAGATAGACAAGATGAATCACTTGGATCCGACTCGCCTTTAGTGTAACCTTTGATGATTTCCGCACTTTTGCACTTTTTAAGAGATTATCTTAGTTATAGTAGTAGGCCCCTCTTTTGAAGGTGACGTTACCCTCAACCCAGTAGTTTGAGTCAGCAATGATACAATCCTAAAGGGTCTGAATATTGAAAGATAATTAATTAAGTTATTAATGTGTAATGTGGTAGGCCCCTCTTTTGAAGGTAACGTTACCCTCGGCTAAGTGGTTTGAGTCAGCAGGGATACAATCCCAAGTAGCCGGGTTAATGTATTAATAGTAGTTTACATATGAGGGGATCAAGCCATTCGCACCCCCGCCATCCAATACCAGTGGGTATTGAAGGAGGTCCTAGTAAGCTTGACCCATGTCCTTGCATGATCTATACACTGAACAAGGCAAGAACCTTACCAAACCATTCCCTTAACCCCCGACCAGGTAGCCAACATATCTCTATATAGACCGTAGAGATATGAATGATGTAAATCTTTTATTTTATATAGATAGTAAAATAACGCCAAGACACCACGGACAAATGATAAGGAAGTTTCACCTTCAACATAAGAAACTAGTTATTAAAGTCATTAATACAAAACCAAATAAAAAGTGCGAAAAGATTAAAAATCAAAAGTATTACACTAAATGCTTGTCTTCACCAAGTGATGTAAGAGACTTAGGCAAACATGGTCTTTGATTGTCAAGAACTCTTACTATCAATCTTGGATCCCGAGACTACTACACACATTCTAGATGGATGATGGATGATGGATGATGGTGGTGGATGTGGGTGTTATGATGGTGGTGGAGTGTGGGTGAAGTGGTAGAGAGGTGGTTTGCCAAGGGATGCCTTTGAAGTGAACCAAGCACCCCTATTTATAGCCTACACAGAAGCCTGGACACGACCCCGTGTCCACCCTTTTTCGCTTTCTTCATTAATTACAATTTGTCTGCATTAGCTCCACACGCCCCCGTGTCTGCTGGGCATGGCCCCGTGTGCAGAAGCGTATCTGTACTATCAAGATTTGCAAGATTCTGCGAATCTTAGCGTTGACCACGCCCCGTGTTGAGCTGGGCACGCCCCTGTGTCGAGAATAGAAGCTTCTTTAGCTTTGTCTTTTCTACAGACAACTGGCCACGCCCCCGTGTCCACTGGGCACGCTCCGTGGTGAGCTGGGCACGCCCCGTGGTGAGCTGGGCACATCCCCATGCTCAGCTTTTTTTCTTGTTTTTTGCTTTGGGAGATGCTGTCGAGGGGTCGGGCATGCCACGTTTCTTCCTTTTCTTTGTATTTATGTTGGCTTTGGCTGTGTATTTGTTCCTTTTGTTCGTTTAAGCTCATTTGATCCTTTAAATTCAAAAGGAAGACAAAAACACACTTTTTCTAACATTAGTACTAAAATATGGTTAGTTTTATGCCTTATTTGATGTAATTTATATGTTGCATTTTACACACATCAGTTTTAAGGCCTTTAAAATTGTTTTTTTATCATTCTATAAAAATTAACTCACCATAATATTTCTAAACAAAATTTCGTTCACCTAGACTGGCTGCGTTGTCTGCGTTTTGCAATATACGCGCTTTATTGATCAGTACGCGCTTAAATTCGCAAAATAAGAATTTTAAGCGCTTTAATTTATTTTTCTTCACGAATATGATTAAAAATAGGATTTTAATCATAACAAAATATTTTCAGGATTTTAACATTATCTGGACAGTCACCGACGTTCGTTTCGCATTTCGTTCGTTACACGATAAGCGTTTATCTTATTGTTGCCAACATAATTTTTTAACAAAGTTTGGGTTTATCAATATTTCAAATACCTCATATTAAAATCATATTTAATAATTTAGTTCCTTTATATATTCATAACACGTGTCACACTAGTACAATACAAGCTCTGAATAGCCGAGGTGTCACAATTGCCTCTCCATAGTAACCAAATTGTCTTCTTTTGTTTAATTAGTCTCCAAACCCATCAATAACTTCATTTCCGTAATTGCGAAGTTTATTTGCCTATTAGGTCGACCCTTAGTATAACCTTGTTGGGTATGGACCTATGATTTGTTTGTTATCAATTTATTTGCGTCGTCAAAGTTTTCAAATTTTTTATTGTATACATCAATAATTGCAACAAAAATAATGAAATTGAATATATAAAGAGAGTTGTATTGAACGACTGGCAATAGTATAAGAAATAAAAATCTAGACAACAACAAAGGAGATCCACGTATAAGATACGAACCATTGATTCCACGTTGTTTGAAAATGAGAAATGTCAGTTCATATAAGGCTATATAAAGATGGTTTTGTCTCGGGGGGGACTCGACAGAGAAAAGAAGAAAAAGAAAAGTATGTTGAGTTGAGATGGTCCTTGATTGTTGCATGAGAAAGATAATCGATGGTGACTTGTGTTTTTAGAGAGAAACCATAGGTTTGCTCTGATAATGTGCAAAGCGGTCCATGATCATGAGGGTTTATCGCTTTCTATATCAATATTAGATTCTAAAGTGGAAAGATTGATTACAATAAATCCCTAACCTATATACTATAATATAATCTAGAAAGTACTGGACAAAATAAACGATATTATTCATTTTTTAAGCATTAACTTATCTATCAAATGCCTCAATGCATAATTCAGTTACCATTTAGAAAGTTATATAATCATTTGAATTAAAGGTTTAGTTTTAGAAGGAATATAAAATACAGAGAAAATGCATGGATAGTCCCTGTGGTTTGGTGAAATTTACCTATAGTCCCCACCTTTCTAAAATTATAGCTATAGTCTCTAACTTTTGCATAATCGTTTCTCAGATGGTCCCTAACGTGGATGAGGGTTAGTTTTCTCAGTTAAGTAAGTGGGTGTGAAATTACAAAAATGCCTTTTATATTAAAAAAACTAATAAACAAACATTTGATAAATAAAGTGCACCCCACCTTTTATTTAGTTATAAAACAGTTGACCCCAACCTCACCCTCCCTACCGTCATCACCCCACCCTACTTCGTCGGATCCGACGAGAATTATGGCTACCACCTTATCTAAACTTGTGCAAATTTGAAATAAAAAACCTACAACCTACAAATATCTCATTAACCTGCAACTCAGAGTGGAGTGCTTATAATTCTAGAGTTTTGTAGTTCCAATAACCACCCCTGTCACATTCAACCACCATTGTTAATCCCCATCAAGTTCCAAAGCATCAAGAACCGATTTTTAAATGAACATTTTAAGGCTGGATGGTATGGGGACCGTCCAACATCGTCCTCCCTCCGTCACCGTCCCCCTCTCCATCACAAGCCCTCCGTCACCGTTCCTCTAGCGTCGCCAATGTCGGGGTCTCGACGACAAAGGCGCCCCTCCCCCTCTCTCACATACCTATACATATATATATTAGGCCCATCCCCCATTTCCTTAGCTCCATCCTCTTTGGCCCATCCTCACACCCGATCTATATGGCGGATCATCCTCCAAGGGAGGACCATCACCTTACCGCATAGCCTAAAGTCTTATAACAGAAAAGAGTGTTTGGTGCATCAAATTTTACCTTCGTTGTCGGAAGATACTCTTGTCGGCCTCCGCTGTTGCCGAAACCCTACGGTTAGCCACCTTCAACGTTATATCCTTTCCAACCACCGTAAACCTCTATCACAATCTTACCTTCACTGCCAACATCACCAATCTTACCTTCACTGCCAATATCACCAATCTTACCTTCAACGCTACATTTAACACCATAATTCGCACCTGTCATTGCAGACAAAACAAAATAACTCAACGATATCGCCATCATTACCACTGTCTTTGCCTTTTGTTGTCGTCGCTAGAAGACCAACATTATAACCATTGTCTATGGTTGTCATCAAAAAGGGGGAGGCCAACTCCCTCTCCTTTATTCTACTCTCTAATCTCTCCCCCCCCCCCACACACTATCTCTCTTTCTATGACTCTCTCTCTTTTTTCCCTGATTCTCTCTAACTCTCTCTCCCTCTCTAGAATTTTGTAGCAAATGAAGGAGTGGTGTGTTGTTAAAGAAGAACAAGATACAGATAATGGTGTCTGGCAGTGGGATGACATCCCTTGCTGAATAAGATGAACGGCGATAGAGATAGAGATGTGATTGGGGATTTCATCTGGGTTTAGTAACTGGCTATGTTAAGGATTCTATGGTGCAATTAGGGATTAGAACTCAAAGCAAGGAGGTGGTTATTGTAGTAGATAAAGAGACACAGAGTTGATGGTTAAGGTTGACTGTTTCAGCTAGTGGTGACAGGTGGGTAGAGAGAGAACTGAGAAACTCCATGTTGGAGGTGGAAGATGAAGGAAGTGGGTGGGTCCCACTAAACAATATAATAAGATTGTATTTCTTATCTAAGGGTAGTTTAGTAATTTTATACTCACTTAACTGAGAAAACTAACTTTCATCCACGTTGGGGACTATCCAAGAAATGGATGTACAAACATTAGGGATTATGGCTGTAATTTTAGAAGGGTTGGGACTATATGTGAAATTTCACCAAACCACATGGACTATCCAGACATTTTTCTCTAATATACATGCTTCTTATGTTAGTTTTTAAATTGATGTATAGTTAGGTTTTGTAATTGGATCATTTACTAAATCAACCATATTCTGTCTTTTATCAATCAAATAAGTCGATAACATTGAATGTCGCGCGTTTACACGCGCATCCCTCGACATATTATAATTTTATTATCCATTTTTGTGTACATATAGATAGCTAGTAGGATTCCTCGTGCTTTGTGATGGGAGTCAGTTCAATTCACAGATAAAAATAAGAAGGTTAATTACAAATTAAATGAAAATGAGATATATTTTAAAAGATAAAAAAGGTAAAAATAGTAAAATAGATAATACGTAAACGAGGAAATAGTTTGGAGTTATATAAAGTTAGAGTAAAATGCTAAAATCGTCCTTGAGGTTTGGGTTGATTTGTTTGTTACATCCAAATAACTTTTTTTTGTATCTGGACATCTGACGTTTTGATTTTCTTGCCATTTCCATCCAAATCAGAAACCCAGTTAAAATGTATCATTAACTGAGTTTGTGTTTTGGATGGAAATGGTAACAAAATCAAAACGTTAGGTGTCCTGATATTAACAAAAGTTATTTAAGATGTAACAAACAAATCAGCTGAAACCTTAGGGACTATTTTGGCATTTTACTCTAAAAATTTAAAGAAAAATATAAAGCATGTATATAATAATAAAAATAAATAAATAAAATGCACGCATGATGTTTAGAAGAAAAAAACGGCTGAGGTGGGGGTTGCGTCGGCTTGAACCTGGGCAGGGAAGGTCAATGGCCTATTGCGTACCACCAAACGTAACGCCCCAAAACTCAAATTTTTAAATTCGCCAATATGTTTCCATATGTTATAGCATGAAATAAAATAACTAGGCCGTTTAACCTAGCTAAATACTTAGCCAAACATGTAAGGAATAAAGTTTGTGACAAGTAGGAAAGAATAGCAAACTTAAAGGACTAAATTTGGTGAAATAGATTTAAGTATATAAAAACAAAAAGGGTCTAGTATGGGTGTTTAGTGTGTGTCGTGAATGGGGAGAAAGAGAGAAGGGAGGTGGTGAAATCCTCTCAAGAACAAGTAAAGAATTCACCAAATTGAAGAATATTGGCTTAATAATCAAGATGCATGGGTCAAGAATTAACATCATCTAGCTCTAACAAACATGTGGTAAGTTATAGAATTAGATTTGGTAATTTTGGTAAAAATGGGTGTATAATCAGTCTTTACTCTTGTATGAAAACAAGCATGAATATGTGTTGAATCACTAGGGTTGTAATCGAACCAAACGAACACGAACAAGGCCATGTTCGCGTTCATTCGTTAAGGAAATTAACATGTTCACGAGCGAACATAAGTTTATGTTTGTGTTTGTTCGTTAAGGAAATTTAGTTGTTCGCAAACAGTTCGTGAGCTCTGGTCTCGAACACAAACAAATGCAGACGAATAAAAACGAATGTAAATGAACATTTAACTTGAAAATAAAAAATAAAAACATTGTTAACCTTAAAAAATGGACATAAGTAGTTAAATACAACCATCAAATGGTAAATCAAAACACAAGAAGTTTACTACAATCACCAAACGATGAATCAAGTTTAACTAGCTTAGACATAAGTATTCAAAGTTTAACTAACGTAGACATAATTGTCCCAAAAACTATCTTGGATGTCCAAATTTTAGCTAACTTAGAAAAAAAGGGTTTCAAATTTTTAATATGTTTATATAAAAGGTTTATTATCTATTATTTTTTAATATAATCAAACGAATATGAACGAACATAATCAAACATATGTTCAAATGTTCACGAACTCAGTCAAACATATGAGACCTTTGTTCGTGTTCGTTCGCTAAGCTAACCGAACAAGATTTTTTGCCCGTATTCGTTCGTTAAGCTAATCGAACAAACATAAATGAATTTCTTGCCGAATAGTTCACGAACTATTCGCTGAACATTTGGTTCGTTTACAGCCCTAGGAATCACAAAATAAAACTTGTATTTTGAAGGATTGTAAGTAAATTGACGTTTGAAGGTGAAACCCACTAGAAGTGGTGAAGATGGTGACATGGGTGTGTCACCCATGTCCAATTCTTATTCCATTTTGATGTGTTATGTTGTATGTGATTGATTCTTGTTAGTTAGATTGTGTATGGTATGGAAGTAATGTGATTTTAGTTGTTATTGATTAATGAAAGCAAGAGGTAGGAGATGAGAATGACATACATGTACATTGTGCCTTATTTGTGGTACACACACCAAGTGTTTGATGAAATGCCTAAGTAACACTTGTAGATGAAATAGTACGCAAGAACTTGGTAAGTAGGTATATAATGTAATAATAATGAATTTGTTAGTAAAATTACATGAGAAAGGTGTGTTTGATTGAATCCATATGGAGATTTTGTTTGATTTCATAATAGGGAAAAAGTGTGCACTAGCGGCTTGCACTATATGTTTGAATAATGAGATGCAAACTATATATTTGTTTGATTTCTTAACTGTGGTTAAGAAGTAAGTGTATACTAAATGTGATGCATATAAGATTATTATAAGGAGATAAGGTTGGAATGATGTTGGGTTGGCCAAGCACGGGTTATGGTGTTAATGGTATAATTATGAGAATGCTAGTATGAATGGAATTGATCATATATGTGTATGTGCATGTAATTAAATAATCATATGGTTGTATGTCTCCTATAGCATGAGTATGAAATGCATAGGGTGTCATTAGTATGGTTAACTATGTCAAAATGGATGTATGTTGTTAAGGATGTAAGCTTGTATGTTAGATAGTTGACTTTTAGAAAAGTCAACGCATGCGAGATTGATGTGGTAGGCTTTCTAACATGAACGTAAGACTTGGGAAATTATGTGGTACATGTTATATCAATATGTGTTATATGTGATGACATGTTGAATTATGTTAGGGGCTGTTTGTTTACCTCTTAATGAGGCTCTTAATGGTTCAGACCTCTTACTAGTTTAGCAATTAATGGTTCAGACTGTTTGTTTTGCGAACTGATGTCTGAATGGTTCAGACATTTTCCTCTGAATGTTTAAGCATTATACTGAGTCTGAATGATTAAGACCTGCAATCTGAATTGGTCAGACATTTGCCTCTGAACTGTAACACCCGACTTCTTCGTACTTTCCATAATCAGACATTTGCCTCTGAATTGGTCAGACATTCATCTTTTCGTTGTAATCGTTGTAAAATCCGAGACTTGGATCATAAATAAAATTCATATTTCTTTAAATTCGTGTTATATATATTCATACTTGTTCATACATTTGAATTCATGAAACAATTGATAGATTATTCGTAATTCTTGGAAATATGGGTTATACTTGCAAAATTCGTGATATACAGTGAACATACGTTATTTGGATGCATATGATACTTATATATGCCATACATACGCTAAATCATTCTTCATTATACTTGTTTTATGTTGTTTATACTTAACAAACCTTATAATATGCTTATATGTCATAATATGCCCTTAAAACAACCTAAAACACATATATATGGAATTTAAGGGGGGCTAAAATCCAAAAATAACAAACTTGCCCCGCCAGCCAACTCTCTCACCGGCTGCGACCCGGCCACCTAGGTGGTTCGCACCCCGCGAGGTCGCCAAATCCGCAGGAACCCATATCAGCTTCATCCATTGGTCGAGTTTGTGCTAGTTGGTGTGTTTTCTTGCATTTAATGGCCACCAACTTAACCCTAATTCACCCCATATATAACCCAACACTTCTCCACACTTCTTTCACTTTGTAAACACTCTAAACTCACTCTTAAACACTCAAAAAACACAGCTGAATTCAGAAGCAAGTCAGATTCATTTCAACTCACAAAAGTGAGCATAACTTCATCATTTCTTCATCTTTTTCAATAATTCTTCTTTCTAATCACTTGGAACAACCTTAGGTATGTTTCCACAGGTTTTCCATGGAAAAAAAGGCTGGAACATCACCATATAAGGCTCCAAAGCAGGCTTACGCGGCCCGTGACCGCCCAGGATAACAGCAACAGTTTCAGAATCTGCAGTTTTGGTCCCTGCAGTGTTTTAAGCTTTATTCTGACACATCTAAGGCCCGCTAAGCCAACTTTAAGGGCCTAAAATGATTCCTAAACATAGTGGACATGAAACATGCTAAAAAATATGTCGGATTTCGGTTCGTTTGGTCGTACGGACGCGTTATTTGCTTAATTACGACGAAATACGCACGAACTCGAAAAACGATCCAAATTGCGCGACGAAAGGATTTTTCTCATGCCAATCACTAAAATAAAATATTTTAATGATTACATAAATTTTTGGATGTCTGGATGTATTCAGAACGTAAGATATGCACGAAAATGCAAACTTATGCACTTTTTGACGCTTTTAGTCCCTGAATGACCAAAAAGTTTATTTTAGCACACCAAACCCCTCAAAGCCTATTTCTAAGCTATTTAAAGGATATTTAGGGTATGTTTAAATTATGATCAAGTTTCGGAATGTTCGTTACAGTACGAATCGTCATACTTTCGCAGTTTGTCGAATTTAGTCCCGGTAAGTGAATAAGTTTGATTTCGACACACCAAACCTTCCAAAACTTATTTCTAAGTTATGTAAAGGTTATTTAAGGTATTTTAAGCCCATGTCACTATTCCAGAGTGTTTGTCGCGTTAATCTGATTACGTTTTCGCATCAGTGCGCGTATAACTTTCCAGAAAGCGATTTAGAGCTCGAAATCGAACAAGAATTGATATGTTCAAATGATACACATATTTATACAAATCCCAAGTATGAAATACAATATTTCATTGATTTGGTATTTGTTTGATGGCCATGGAGGCACAAGTGTCACATAATGCGCCGCCCGTAGTCTTGTGGTCATGTTAAAATTTCATTCTTTATTGCGTAAACAGAGGGTTGACTAGAATTATCGCATGCCATGTTACGATCATCTTGAATAACTTAAGTTTCCATGTGGATTCCTTTAAACTTTTATACTTATACATATATTGAAAACTTGTATACTTGCCTTTGCTTTTGCATTGAACTTTATTTTAAACATGTTACAGGCTGAGGATGACGATGCTATGAAATTGAAGTAGCGATGATGCTTAGATACACATATAGACGCCTTAGGTTTTAATATGTTGCATCAATTTTATCTTTATTGTTATGTTGTTTCCTTGTATTGAACATGTTTTACTTGTGATTCCATGTATTGTACTCTTTTGAATGATGAAATGAAAACGCTTTATTTAATTATTGCCACAATTAGCATTATGTGTGATGAGCAATCTTTCTTCGTCCCACTCCGATGATTCCGCCATTGGTCGGGGTGTGACAGATTGGTATCAGAGCCATAACTATAGGGAATTAGGTAGAATTTCCATGTTCGACCTAGTCTATAGTAGGTACCTCATTTTGACCATTCTTATTTTTTTGCTTAAAATGTTATTCTTCCTACTTTACTCCTTTCTCTTCTTTTTGGTCTAAATACTTACATTATGTCTTTCCTAAGTCATTTTACACAATACACTTGAAGACTTGAAGATACTCTTAATACAAAAGAGACGAGTTTACCAAAATAGGCGTGAACCCCACAATTTGGTGAACGACTCACATTCCGCTTAGACTTTATTTTTGCACGAAATTACGTCATTAAGTTAGGAGTGAAATCCACATCTTAATGGTAAATTTCCAATTCAAACTCTAGTGGACCCTCGTCAAAGTGTCGAAATTATATTTTGACCCGACGAGTACCAACCACATTAGGGTACGAAATCGTCAAGTTAGGGATGAAACCCGCACCTTGTCGATTAAGTCCCATTCCTCGATTTTCAAACTCACCAAAGTTTCGATTGTTTCAATCGATTAGAGATGTGTAGTAACTGGAAGGGTAAGATACCATTAATCGCTTCTCGATGAGAGTATCTTACCTATAGGCCAAAGCACGTTTCTCAAATTTGAAAGGACTTTCGATTCACTTTGGAATAGTCGACGTTTCTCTACCCGAAACAATCCCATGTTTTATGAGCCTCTCTTTTATGTGATTCAATTTATATGTGATTTTATACTTGTTACCTCGTTCATTTCAAAACCGTCACACAATTCGCATGTCTCGCGCAATAAAAAACAATAATAATTCTCGTGAACAAACTAAATTTATACTCTTTTTACGCATTCTTACGTGTTTATACTTGTTTAATGTTTGTCAAATTCATGATAATTATGAGAACCATACGTGATACAACTTGCTTACATGCCTATACATGACAAACTTGTTTTGAAATTTATGATCAAGTCTCATCTTTTCCTTTTCTTTCGAATATCTAGATGGCATCTTCAAGCTCATCCGAAAAGCCCAAGTCTAAGAAGAGTTCCCGCTCTGGTTCCATCTCCAAGAAAGAACTCGTAGGTCTCATTGCTGAACAAATGGCCGACCAGATGGCTCGAGTTATACCTGACATCATTAGCCGCATCCAAACCAACTCAGATTCGCCCCATGGTTTGGTTGATTCCAAGGTGGAGAAGCCTAAGACACCATTCCTTTTCAAGCAATTCATGGCTTGTAAAATGTCACACCCTCAAAATACCACATGCGAATACCACCGCGAGGCGTGTGACATACCAGGATCTAGCCACTAATCACATTGAACTAATAGTAAAATATTATTAAACGCAAAAGTTTTGTCCAACATGAATGGTGTAATTCCAGATAGCATTTCAACATTACATGTGTTCAGCGGAAGTAGTTGTAACTGTTTCAATATAATCAAACCAAACCTTTTTAAATTTCACAAGTTTAATAGTTTGCATCAAGTAGCGCACCCCATAACACTCCCAGCTCCCCAGACTGCAAGTTCCAAAGCTTAGTGTATCTAACAACCTGCAAAGCATGTAGTAGGGTGTCAACAAAAAGTTGGCGAGTTCACAGTTGTTTTGTTTAGTGTTGTTCCAAAAACCACGAGTTGTTAAGTTCCTTTATTCTTTATAAAAACATGCCATGGAGAGCTACCCAACTGTTTTAAACCACTAGACTCGTTACCTATCGACTACTGACTTAAGTTATGTTGAGTGCCCCGAGTCAATGTCTATCATCATTGACTAAGTGCCCAAGTATATTAGTCCACGCCCGTCCTCTACGGCACGGTGTGAGGCTTGTCAAACCTAATAGCGCTATTTAACTATTAACCCGTTCGCCATTGGCCCGGCGATTAAGTCGATATATAATATGGGGGACTTAAGATAGAGATGCTATCTAGTATGCTTAAGACATGTATTATAACGGTTGTCGCCCTTTTCAAGGAGGGCGGAGGTACGTATCCTACCCAAGGAGAATACGCAGGTTGCATCCCACCCAAGGGGGATAGTTGTTATTTAACCCATTCCCAAACCACCAGGAATCTTTTGATGAAAAGTGTGAACTCACCTTAGGGTGCGTATTATATCCAAAGTACTATGTGTCAACAACACGAACTGGCATAGCATGCAAATAGTCACCAATACATCGCTAATAATATTAGCACAACATAAGTAACTAATACCAAGTAAAGTTGTTTCACGTGTAATCGAGCTCTACCGAATCACTAAACGTGCGACCCGATGGTAGGGTTATTACTGTGATGCAACAGTAACCCTAGGTTCGTTTAATCCCACATATATCCCGCATATGTACTAAGTCTTAAGAACAACTTAGTTCTCGAGTGAATAAATATATAATTACATATATTCATAAAATCATGTTAACATATATGTAAGTGTGTGTCTGAATTAGAATAACACACGTTGCAAAATCGAGTAATATATATTAATATAGTTTCCCAAATAATTGCCATACTTATTAACAATCATTTAAACTAAAGCAGACTTATCAGAGTTTCATAAAGTGTATATGATATATATATATATAGAATGTACGACACATGTAACTAAATAATAAATCAAGAACGTACCTGCCTATCATTTATAATCGTTAACTAAATATCATTACAAATATTTATTTTGGTTTATTTTATTCGGATTATGCGATAAAATCCCAAATGATATTTCCTATCATCATACAATAATTATGTTTCAAATCTCGTTTAGACGTACGAAATAAATATAGCTAATTATATGTTGTATTTCTAAAATAGTAGATAATTTAAATACCAAGTTAAAATATATCCTTGTTTCATGAGTCGCAAGCGTCGTTCAACGTAAATATATATACGTATACTTGTTTTTGTAAAACTATTTAATCCCGTTATGTTTCCATTCGTTTTAAAATACGTAACTTAAGATTCTTACCAAAAATCGGGCAGAGTTTCCTCTGTTTATAGGGCAAACCTCGACAACACAAGTTGTCAAACATCAAAAGTTCAAGTCACGTTGCACATTTAATATAACACATAGGTTCACATAAGTCACGTACAAGTCTGATTTCAACTGAATACCTAACTTAAAATTCAATTATTATTATTATACAATTTTTACGAATCGGGTTGGTTTCACTAGAGCTCGTTCCACACCCCATTATTACAAATAACACCCTTATATATGAATATACAAAAAAACCAACATAGAACCACCTCGAACTACGTGTTGCCCAAGTCTGACCCGTTGACCAATGACTCGAGTGTTGACTGACAGTTGACCAGCTTTGACTTATCTTGACCAAGCCTAAAATTCGTCAAAAGCAGTTTCCAAACACCACTAAGTGCACCGCATAACCCTCCATCCCCACCAACATTGTTGTTCGGCGGCCGAAGGTCGTTTCCGCCGTCGGCAGCCGCCGTAACCGTCTACAACTACCACCAATCTCTACTAATAACCACAAGTGCAACAGATCCAAGCGAAACAGATGCGAATAAGATGGATTGACTAACCGGAGTTCTTGTAACCCATCAGAACGGGGGAGATCTGAGTCGAACCGTGACACACCCGCAAACTGACATTGCTCTACTGTCACTAAGTTGTAGATGCTGCTGCTACAAGACCAAGACTGCCGCTACGGGTTCAGGCAGAACCCTAGCCATGCCGCGCCGCCCCTGTTTCCACCGCCACAACGCCTCTGTCACCATTTGTGGTGGCTTACCACACACCACAACCACGAACCGACGCCACCACACTTCCCAATCACCACGTCAGCCACTGCCTTCTCTTAAACCACCGCGCCACTGCAAGCACCACCAGCCAGCCGTCTCTGTCTCCCGTCATCCTTTATCCCTCTCTCGATTCTGATTCACTCTCAACGGCCCCCCTCTTAAATTCTCTCACGCTGTGTTCCCGAGTTAAGTTAAGGGGAGAAAAGAAACTATTCTCTCATTTTCTTTTCTCTTCTCTCTGTTTCTTTCCAAATTGGAAAGATTAAATTTAGGCAAAAAAACCTCTCATTTTCTCTTCTCTTCTCTCCTTTAATGAAACTCCGGAACACAACTAAAAATTATTTAAAATTATTTCCTTCTAAATCTTTTCTTTTCTCTCATTTAATGAAACTCAGGAACACAGTGTCAGTGTTGTGTTTTGGGAGGAAGATTATTGTGGGGCTAGGGTTTGTTGAAGTGAAGAGAGGGGGAAGAGAAAGAAAGAGTTAAATGCTTGGTTGGTCCCTGTGGTTTGCAAAAATTGCAGACTTGGTCCCAATGGTTTACTAATTACACGCGTGGTCCCTGTGGTTTTCAAAAATGCACTCGGTTGGTCCCTAGCCCTAACATCAGTTAAATTTCTCAGTTAAGTCCATGTTAAATGACCAAAATACCCTTTCTTATTAACAAATACATAAACAGATCAATCTCTCACCTCTCTCTAACTCTCTTTCTCTATCTCTCAGCTCTCTCTCTCTAGTTCTTTATTCTCACCACCACCCACCCTACCACCACTACCACACACCTGCGGCCACCGCCACCTAACCACACCGCCGCCTAACCACACCGCCGCCACCACCTTACTCCCTCTCTCCTCTCTCAACACTTTCTCTCTCTAAAAAAACCCACTTCAAAACACCCAAAAACACATTGCTGACACAAATTCGGAGCTCCAGATCTGGAACCAGCCTAAATCACGTCTAAAACCCCTAAAAATGGTCTCTCAGTAATACGGTACGCTTTGCAATGCAAGCACTCACTTTCAAATAGTCCATAAAATACATAGATTCAAAGGATGACAAACAGAGGATGATAACCCAACAACTATCAAAATTAAGGGAAGTGTTAAATACCAGCAAGTGAGAAAGATCCAAGCTTCTAATCTGCTTACACTTAACACCAATCAAAGCCACACCTAAATCACTAACACCCAAACACCACTTCAAACTCAAAACCCTCAACTTCAAACACCCAACAGCTACACACCCAATCCCAATATCACTCAACCCCTTACACCTCGTCAACCAGAGCCTCTCCAAACTCCGGCAACTCGCAACCGCAGCTGCCGCAGTGTCATTCATATGCACAGCATTCGACAGATCAATCTCAACCAAATTCACACAATTCGAGACCAAATTCACCAACCCCACATGGGTAAAGAACCTAGACCGAGACAGATCGATGGATTTCAAGTGTTTCCCACACGAATTCGACGTGTATGACAAACACCCATCGGTTACTCGAGGACATAGGGTGAGATCGAGGTGGGTTACAAATGGGTAACGGTTTAAGAGCTTTTTCAATTGGTGGTAATGATGATCGTTTGTTGTACGAGGAAAGGGTTTCAAAGTTCTGCGGTGACGAGATTCGATTGAGTAGAATGATTTTGAAACTAAGGAGAATGATTTTCGATCAAATGGGTTTGGTTTGAGATAATCCAAGATTGTGAAAATGATTTCTTCTGAGAGGAAATCGAAGGGGTTGATCTGGGTTTCGATTGGTTTGTGTTTCTTCATTTTTGGGTTGTGAAGATTTGTGCGTGTCTTAATGGAGAAAATGGGGTTTGATTTGTTGAGAATTTAAAGAAGGTGAGTAACCGTTAAACAGGAAAAATGGTGGTTTGGTTATTGGGGGGGCAGTTGATAACTGAGTGAAGGTTGAAGATGAACAAGAATGAAGGTGCTGATATATTACTATTTTGCCCTTGTTTGATCTGTTTATGTATTTGTTAATAAGCAAGGGTATTTTGGTCATTTAACATGGACTTAACTGAGAAATTTAACTGATGTTAGGGCTAGGGACCAACCGAGTGCATTTTTGAAAACCACAGGGACCACGCGTGTAATTAGTAAACCATTGGGACCAAGTCTGCAATTTTTGCAAACCACAGGGACCAACCAAGCAAAGTGATTGTTAATGAGGAACGTACCGTTGACCACATTAGGGTCCTTGCGTGCGTCCCTTGCTCTAATTACAAATGCTCGGGTCAGAGCATTGTTTCCCCTTGGGCAATTTTTCTTGAAATGATCCATGCCTCCACAACCAAAGCATCCTTGGCTTTGCCCAGCTCCACGGCTATTCCGGTTACCATTGCCATTCCCATTCCTTCCGTTTCCCCAACAGTTTTCTGCTTGGTGACCCAATCTACCACATTTGTCGCACCTTGGAATGCGACAAGCTTCTTTATGATGAAACTTACATTTTTGGCATTCAGGCATGGAGCCTTGGTATGCCTTGGTTGAAAGGGTCTTTGCCTCCTGAGACGGGTTAGCGTCACGCTTTTTGTTGAAACCTTTGTTGTTGCGAGTCGCTTGATTCAGATTCGAACGCTTTCTCTTCTTGTCACCGGACGACTCAGCATGTGTCTCGGTCTTCTCTGTTGGGTTCAACGATAACTTCTTCTTACGAACACAATCTTTGGTCAGGCTGACAGCCAGAGTTACAGCCTCAGTGATTGTTTGTGGTTTGGCTGACGTCACCATGCCACGAAACTCTGAGGCAAGTCCCCAAATGTAGCGTTCGACACGCTTGAATTCGGGAGTCACCATGTAGGGAAGCACTCTGGACAGATCATGGAATCTTCGAGTATAACTATCAATATCAGCACCTTCCATAGTCAAGTGCCAGAACTCCGTTTCCAGTCTTTGGAGTTCAGCACGAGAGCAATACTTCTCTCTCATCCTTTCCTTCAGTTCCTCCCAGGTTAGACCATACGCGGCATTATTGAGCAAGGTTTGGGCTTGCAAATTCCACCAAGTCAGAGCTTCATCGACAAACAACCCGGTAGCAAAGGTGACTTGTTGATCCGCGGTACACTTGCTCATGCGGAAAGTAGCTTCAGTCTTCTCCGTCCAGCGCACAAATGCTACTGCACCTCCTGTGCCATCATAGTTCATCGGCTTGCAGTCGAGGAACTGCTTAAATGTGCAGCTTCGAACTGCGCTGTCTCCAGATGAATCTCCATTCCCATTATGTCTAGCGTTGCTTGGTCCTCCACTGTCTTGAGTACGGTTTGCCTCGTACTGGGCGATAGCAGCGGAGATCCTTTCTTCCAGTAGAGCCTCCAGCTCTTCGGCAATTCTTGGCAGTGGGGGAGGAGGAGGTTGGTCACGAGCGTTCACAGCTCTTTTGGGTGCCATGTTCTGAAGAACACAACCCAATAGGGTTAGACATTTGTTTGATATCGTGATACGAGACAGTGGTAGTATTTATATATACACAAGCATATACCACATAGTAACATTAAACAATCCGCCAATTGTATAAATCAATTCATACTGCAGCAAGCATGTAGAGTTAGGTAAACACCTTATTGACGGTTCTTGTCTTTATGCCCTAAATCATTACTCTGGCAGAGTACTTAGTAGGCTTGCACTGAGGGAATCTATACGCGACAAGACTTGCTGTGATTTTTGTGCACTGAATTCCATAATTATGTATGCATCCATAATTACGTAACTCCTTGCACAGTCCGCACAGTTCGTTTCATCCTCGTATTTCTTCCTTCAGATGGGCCATCGCTTTTAGGTAAAATCACGTATACTTGTGACATTCTACTTCTAGTACATGCTAATTATCACACATAATTGCAAGTAATTTCTAGTCAACGACAAGTGCTACTCAAGTGCACTCTAAGTCTCGTAGTGTCTTTTCTAGACTCATGTAGACAGTTTCAGGCAGTGGATTTCACGGGAAGTTTTATGCAATGAAAACTCTTTGTAAATTGTTTTCGTGAAAGGATCCTAGAGATTGTAGACTAGACTCGAGAAGGAATCCTGGTTCACTACAATCGCAGCTCTGATACCAATCTGTCACACCCCTTTCTGTGGCGGAAGCACGAGGTGTGATCATGAAAGGTTCTCATTGCATACGAAGAGTAAACATACTACATGCTAAAAAATATCTTCAAATATTACATTACTGAAAACATATGTCAAGTGTTTACAACACGAGATAACATATTGTCTTAAAAGTCACAACTTTATTTAAAGATAAACAAAGCGACATCCACGAGCATGAGTAAGACCACGCGCACATCCATCCTAGTTACCTGAAATACATGTGAGTTTTGGAAAAACGTCAACATAAAGTTGGTGTGAATTCATGCAATTTTTGTATTTCACGTTTGTATACTTTGTATGAAAACATAATTTGTCTTTTGTATAAATCAAGTCTTTTGTGTACACCACGTACTCATGTATAAGTCAAATATTTCTGTATGTATCAAGTGTTAATGGGTTGCAAAGCCATTAACATGTGACACGACATAGGAAGTCACCAAACCATAGGCATTTTTCTGTAGTCGATTTACGACTGAGACACAAAAACACTGCTTGGTAAAAGAGTGGCCAACAGTGGGGCTGCCCGGAACCCATTAGATCTAACCTTTTGTTCTGCGGTCTAAGTATGTACACGATTAATGGTGCTTATGGTACCCTATTCGTGACACGATTTCTCGTATCATTCTTGTATCCATCATACCATTTGTAAACATTGTAATATTTGTAACATGTATTTCACCCCCGAAGTTATAAAACTGAAAACAGTTAAAAGAAAAGGGGGAGCATGAACTCACAACTTTGCGTTCCTGTGCGTCGTAAACTTCACCGGATTTGCTTAATTAACGTCGTAACCTATACGTGTTTTCTTAATGTTAGTCACTAGACTTGTATCGCACAAGTACAGTCACTCTCTTTTGTATTTGTATTGTTGTGTTAAAAATATTTCATATTTTTAACTACGTATCTTACTTATATTATTTCCTCTAAAATAAATATAAGTCTTTTGTGTTTTGCACTTCGCACCCGAATTATGTATCTTGTATTTTGTATGTGTATTTTTATGTTTATACTCTTCACGAGTATTTAGTGTATTTTTAAGTCTTAATACACTAGTACGTATAACACATACTATATACACTTAGCACATAAGTTGGTGATAAAATAATATATATTTTTCCTTCAAAAATATACATACTTATGTCCATTTTTATTCTTGAAGAAATCCTCATTTCTTATCACCAAAAATTAGGGAAACCTTGGTAATACTTTTAAACACATTTTGGGGGAATAAGTTTCTCAAAAACTTATATTTTTCTAAGTGTCAAAATTTATAAAAATTTTGGCAGAGTTTCCCCTAAAAATGGAGGTTTCCCATGTTTTCAAAACATGTGTTTATTTTCTTTTAAATCGTCAACAATTTCCTCATTCAACAATAAACAATATGCAACTAATTTAAAATAGACATAATCGCAGAAATACATGAACTTGTGGTTTTTCCAAAATAGGTAGTATCCTTCCATTATTTTTAGTGGATCTTTGTATAGATCAACTTTGTTTCTTGAAAGTCTCGCTTTTAAAGAAGTTACATCTTTACAACTTCCGGTAAGCATTTACAAAAATAGTTATTTTGTCGAAACTTTAAGTTACACAAGTGTTTACATACTCGTGTGTTTGCTAAAATCATTCTTTTTCATGTACGATTCGGCTTTAGAAAATATGATTTCTTGGACACTTGGTCCTTTGAAAATACCGCTTGTAGATACGTAGATCTACTAGTTTTAAACACTATTTCACAAGTTAAATCGCTTTTACACAAGTTCATGATTCGTGTGTGGTAGAGTTTCATCATTTAACCTTTGTTACTCTTAAACAAGCTTTATGTCATAATCCAAGATTATGACTAAACCGGGTTAAATGATGATCCGAGCTACCACAACATAGATCGGGTCCAAATAATTACACAAATCAAATACTACAAGATTTACACAACATATGAGCTTTTAACCAACATTTTTAGTGTTTTTAGTAGACTTTTGTGTGTCATCTTGTATGTTAACGAGTTTTAACCGTTACGAATCATTTTAACCACTTCAATATAGTTCAAGAGAGTGATTTAAGCAACTTACTACTAGCTCAAGGCTAGGGAAGATTCTAAGCGAAAAATGCGTGGATAAAAGCAAAGTAGAGAGGTCCTTCGTCTTCCGTTTGCTCCAAGGTTCCTTATACGCGATCCTTAACACTCGTATGAGCTTGGAAAGGCAAGATCAAAACTCGAAAATGATGGATGGATCTAGGGATGTTTGGCCGTGAGTTTTTAGAGGGAGAGAGAGAGAGTTTTGTGATCAAGAGTTGTGATGAAATGAATGGTGTGTTTAGGCTAGATCTTATAGACAAAGTTTAAGTTTATTAACCAAAGGTTCTTATGTCCAATATCAACTAGACAAACAAGACTATAAAAATCTAATAAAGGACAAGGATGTCCCCTTGGGGACCAAATTCGGTTAGAGGGGGGGGGGTATCCGGTTCCAAATCAACCATTTAGTTAGCATGTAGTTTGGTTAGTTTAGCTAGTTTAGGGATTAACCCGGTTACTAGTGTGTTGTGCTCTACAGTGGGTGTTAGGGTATTCAGGGACCCTAACTGGCTCAGAAAAAGATAAACAATGTTATTAACAATATTTTTATGTTCCGGGTAAAGTCCGGTTGTTCGGTTACATACCGATTCGTTAAAGTGCTAAATTACACTTTTTAGTGTCGTTTAAGTACCTTTCTTGTACTCTTTCAATTCCCAACACTTAGGGAAATATTCTGGATAATAAAACGACATTTCTGCATAATATTTATATGTCTAAATGCTGATTTATTGCTGAATTTTATAAATTCTGCAATTAAAGTGCGTTTCGGGTGCTTTTTAGTGCTTATTTTTGCTTTCGTATTGCATATATATTAAACCCTTGTATGTACTCTTGGGTTTTAATGCATTCCTGCTGTCGGACCTACACCTAGGCTCCAATTTTTATTGTCTGGCTGCTTTCTGCAGTTCTGTTGACACATAGTGTCTTACCGGTGAGTTTACTTAGTATTTTTGACGCAACGCTCTCGTTTGTGCATAAAGCAATATTTTGTAGTATACAACATGCATGAATTCACTTGTTTAGTATGTGATTAGACATGGCTGACAATTAAGCACATAATTGCAGTCATTAAGCACTAATTAAAGTGTACGGAAATTACCGGTTTGAGCCAGTTGTCACAGGTTAAATGACACGTTGCACGCATCGTCGTTTGCTATTATACGTTGTTATTATTTACTAAAAAAATAATCCATAATATTTCCGCGATTAACTTCCTATAGTTAACTGGGGTCGAAAATACGGGTTGTCACATAAACCTTTGGAGTTTACTGGAAAGGATGGTGCCACTGCGTTACTAACTTGGTTTGATGCCATGGAGATCACGTTCCGTCAAGGTGGTTGTCCTGACGACTTGCGCACCCAAAACGCTACAGGGGTGTTCCGATCAAGAGCCCTTGATTGGTGGACCTCTGAGCGAAGCACAAGAGGGGAGGATGCCGCCCACGCTTTACCATGGGCTGAACTGAAGAAAATCATGAGAGAAGAATTTTGCCCTCCTCACGAACTGGGGAAACTGGAACACAAGTTTTGGCACCTTAAGCAAATTGATGATGACAACGATGGTTTAACCCTTCGCTTCAAGCAACTCAGCATCCTTTGCCCTAGCCAAGTTGATACCCCTGAGAAGTCCATCAACAAATACATCCACTGCCTACCCGATTCTTTCATGAACCTCGTGGAAGTTGCTTGTCCAGCAACTATCAAGGAAACCTTTCGTTTAGCCGCTCGCCTTAACAGCAACCATGTCATGCGAAGGAATGCCGCAAAAACTTTGTTGAAAAACGCACATCAATCCATTGCTGAAACCACCACCGAAACACCCGCTACCACCAAGAAAAACCAAGGCAAGAAGCGGAAGGCTTCAAGCCAAAACAGTGCGGTCATCACTCCACCAAACCCACAACCTATCCAAGTTGTAGCCGCTGTTACCCCCGCCGCTAACGAACTACCAAAACGAGCCTACACTGGATCTCACCCTCGGTGCACTACATGTTTATACCATCACCCTACCACTGTACCATGCCGCAAATGCGCCACTTGTTATAAGTTTGGGCATTTTTCTGATCGATGTCGAAATGGCCCTCAAAACCATCAACACTAAGCCATTGTAGCCCAGAACCCTGCTACAAACCAAGCTCAAG
This sequence comes from Helianthus tuberosus, assembly GCA_030545235.1. NCBI lineage: Eukaryota > Viridiplantae > Streptophyta > Magnoliopsida > Asterales > Asteraceae > Helianthus > Helianthus tuberosus. The sequence goes on along the minus strand of CM060394.1, from coordinate 124,935,720 downwards.
TTGCTCTTGTGAGAGCATGCTTCAAATGTGGGGATCTTAACCATCTTGCAAACGTCTGTCCCCAACGAAACCAGCCTCAACAGCAACAACAACCAGCTAGAGGCCGAGCCTTTCTCCTCACCACTGCTCAGGATCAAAACGCAAACGATGTTATCACTGGTACGTTCCTTGTCAACCATGTTTATGCTTCGTGTTTATTTGATACTGGCGCCGATAAGAGTTTTGTATCATTAGAATTCGAACCTTTTCTTAAGTGTAAACGCTCTAAGTTGCCAAGATCCTTTGCTGTCGAAGTCGCTGATGGTAAATTCGTCGCTGTCGATTCCATCATTTCCAAGTGTTCCTTGATTCTTAACGATCACATGTTTCGCATCGACCTCATACCAATGCAAATGGGTAGTTTCGACATCATAGTAGGTATGGACTGGCTTAGGCGAGTTCGTGCTGAAGTTGTCTGTTCTGAGAAGTTCATTCGTCTTCCTTTACCAAATGGTGATTCCTTGCACGTCTATGGCTAGAAACCTTCTCAAGGTCTTAAGCTTATGTCGTGCATTCAAGCAAACAAATACTTGCTCAAGGGTACCTTCGCCTTTTTCGCCCACATTGTGTAAAAGAAGGACAAAGGCCCAAGCATGAGTGACGTTCCCGTTGTACGTGACTTTCTTGACGTGTTTCCCGACGATCTTCCTGGTCCGCCTCCTGCTCGTTCTGTTGATTTTCGAATCGATCTAGTGCCTGGCGCTACGCCTGTCGCTAAGTCTCCATACCGTTTAGCACCCTCTGAGATGCAAGAGCTTTCGAGCCAACTTCAAGAGCTTCTTGATAAAGGCTTTATACACCCTAGCACTTCTCCTAGGGGTGCTCTGATATAAGGTAAAATACACATAATTGTCCCGTGTAGATTGTATAATTTTTGTATAGTTTTTATTTGTTTTTTATAGTTTTAGTGTTCTATTATATTATTTTGTGTTTTGGCAGGTACTGGTGCAAATGGAGCGAAAACGAGTAATATGGAAATGACATGCCAGTTGGACAGAGTGGGGTGCCAGAAACTGAAGTAAAATTGACGCTATTTTCTGTGAGTGGGCCGAAACTACCATCTCTATTTTGAAGTTAGAGGCTGCATATTATTTCTGAAAGGGACAAATTAAAAGAATGAATTATTATTCTTTCTGACCACATGGGCCGTCAAAGACATTCAGATGTCATGATTTTTGTGGTTTTGTGCTTGTTGACTAATATTTAGACAAATATTATTGGATGCAAAGCCAAGCCAAAGGTGTACGAAAAATAAAGAAAAGAATTCAAGTTTCTATGTTGACCAAAATTAAGAAAAGTTAACCGTATATATTATTTTCTATTTGATTTGGGCCGGTTCGTGGAGAAGCAAGATGAGAAGCCCAGTTCGTGTAATTTGGATATGATTCAAAGTGCAATACTAGAGATTTTATTGGGTCTTGGATACGATAAAACAAGAGGGGAGGCGGCTGACATATTATTAAATAGAGACGGACGAACAGGAAAAGAAAACATCACGGAGATCAGACGCACGAACATCAGTTTTGAAGATTATTTTGCAAGAAATTAAGTTCGGGAATCATTGGGGTCAAGTGGGAAGCTTAGAGATCAAGGAATTTACGGGTTATACCTTACGATTTCTTTTATTTTCTAGTTTCTTGTTTTACTTCGATGAATTCTTATTTGAGACCTTGTTTGATTGTTTTTAAGACCATGTTTTCCGGCTAAACTTCTCGTACTACCTAGGTTATGACAATAGCTTAATAAAGTTTGGATCTTTATTTGATTTTTAGCGTGGTTGTGGTTATTCTTGTATTGTAAAAGCTTTGGGAATCTACCTTGGTGCATATGCGTATTTGACAATTGTTTTATTATTGTTTATTGCTTCATATAACTCTTGGTGACGGTCTTTATCACATAATAGGGTTGTATTAGGGTTTCTTGATTTAGGTGACGGTCTTTATCACATAATAAATCATTAATCCTTTAGGGTGAAAATAGCTTAAGTAACCTTAGAAGTAATATTCGGTAATTTTATAAAATCAAATGTGCTGCTAAACTCGTCGCGGAAAGGCTCGAGGGTATTGATAGGTCTAGGTTTGGTTATAAGTCCTTAACATTCCATAGCTTATTAAACCAAGATTAGAACCCATTGTCGCTTTAGACGTTCGCGCGGCAAAGTAGAGCGTCTTACATAAGCACTTTCAAGAAACTAGAGGACGGAAAAGAAATCTAGAAAACCGGTAAGCGTAACAGCCTAGGTAGTGCCATAAGAATCGCCTTGAGAGTGTTCGAGGGGCTTAGTGGTGTCTTAATAGGTTTAGTATCTAAAGATCCCGGTTCCACACCACAAAATCATCGAATAGAGATCCATTCTGAGTTTAGCTTGCGTCTAGCCTAGGTAGTCTTCATTCCCCACTGGTCAAAGTCTTCGTGCAAGTTAGTGTTAGTTACTTAGTTAATCTAGTTTAGTCGTTATTTGCATTCTTAGGATTTTTAGAAAACCCCCCCTCAATAAACATTTAGTTAAGTCGTGTCAGTCTAAGTCTAGATAGAGTCGTTAGCGTAATCAGTAGAGTCTCTTGGGTTCGATACTCGGACTTCCTTAGGCTATACTTCATCGATCGGTACACTTGCCGGTTGTGTGATTTAGGGTTTTAGAGAGTCTTAGTTTTATAAATTTAAAACTTAGAGAGTGTAGATTTAGGGTAATTTTAGTTGTTTTAGTTAACCCATTTTTAGCACATCATGCTCCCATTTTGTTCGTCAAAAAGAAAGATGGGTCATTCCGTATGTGTATTGACTATCGTGAGCTAAACAAGCTCACTGTCAAAAGCCGATACCCTCTTCCTCGCATTGACGACCTCTTCGATCAATTGCAAGTCGCGACCTGCTTACAAAAATCGATCTTCGTTCTGGGTATCATCAACTTTGATGTGACAACCCTCATAATTACAAGTATCCGTACGATTACTTAATATTAAATTGTGCTTATTGATTGTGCAAAAAATTGACTTAATGGTCCTGAATGTTTTCCTAAGTGTTGAGAATTAAAAGTATTACAAAAAGTTACATAAAAGACACTATACGGAACAACTTAGCACTTTAACGAACTGGTATCTAACCGAACAACCGGACATTACCCGGGACACCGAAATATTGCTAGAAACATTATTTTATTATTTCTTGGCTAGTATGGTCCCCGAACACCCTAACATACTACATAATGCAAGATACACATAAAATACTAGACCATACACTTAACACCCTAGCCAATTACCCACTTACAATCAAAAGTTACACATGGACCCCCTCCCCCTCCATACTTACGATTTTGGGGATGGCCCCACCTCAAGATTTCTTTAATCTTCACTAAATCTCCTAGATTGCATGATATCTTGTTTAGATCTCTCTTGGATTCTTCTTGGATATGCTAAGATTTTGTAATGTACTAGTTAGTTCAATGTTACACTTAGACCCCCTCCCCATATCTAGAAATCGGCCCACATGATCTAATTACTAGATTTGATTCTTTATTTTATTTAGATGTGTTGCTTGAGAATATGGCCAGGATATTGTAAGAAATCTACAAGTATGGTGGCATAGATTTTTTAGATCACTTCATATCTTTCATCCTCTCACTTCACAAGATCACCCATCCCTTACTCTCTCCTCTCCTCTCGGCTCACTCTAGGCCGCCACCACCACCACCTTGTCACCACCACATCCATCAAATTCCAAGTTCATTCAAGCTTAGAAGGTGATACATGGAGCTTGGGGCTTAAGGATCTTGAAGAATCCTTCTCATTTGCTTTCATCATCCACTTTTCATCATCTTTTCTCTAGTGTTCTTCCCTAGCTTAAAGCTAGTTGTAAGTTCTTGATTAACCCTTGTTTACTTCTACTTTAATGGTTAAAAGATGTAGTATGTTGATAATAACTAGAACACTAAAAGACTTGAATCTTGAATCTTGAATCATGAGATGAAATATGATGATATATTGTTAGAATGATATTGTTTAGTAGATGGATGATGATTGCATGTTAATTCTGGGATAATTGACTTATAACCTACTGTAAATAATCGATATGGGTCTTGGGTGCATTAGTTACTCGGTTGGGGAGTTCAGGTAACGATTAGAGCTGAAACAGAATCTGTCTATGATTCTGCATCCAACGCTGCACTTCAGTTGGCTATAACGGACCATCATAAATCGAAAAATTGATTTTCTAAAGTCTAAATTATGTATTTTCGAAATACGATTGGGAAGGACGCCAGCGCTAAACCTACGTATTCACTACGTACCATTGTCCTCGGATTGGGAAGGGCACCAGCGCTAAACCTACGTATCCTTATACATACCTCTGTCCTCGGATTGGGAAGGGCACCAGCGCTAAACCTACGTATTTAATATGTACCTCTGTCCTCGGATTGGGAAGGACACTTATATATACACCTAGTCTAGTGGTTCACAACATGGGGTAGCCCCAACCGTTTATGGTTTGGAAAACAAAGAAAGCTGATTTAACTGGTAGTTGCAAACAAACTCATAGTTCTTAAAGAACTACTTTATAACAAACACCTACTGTGAACTCGCTCAACTTTGTTGTTGACTCCTTGTTACATGCCTTGCAGGTCGTTAGGAATCTATGGAGCTTGCACGAGAGGAAGGAGTCGTTGTGGGACATGGACAGTGTGTGCCATGTTAAACTTGCTAAACTTATAACTTATGTTTTGGTTTTACAATTTATGCTTCCGCTGTTAACTTAAAGTTGGTTCCTTTCTTTTGGTCACCAATTATACTGTGGTTGGTTTTATTTACTTAATTACGTTGTTCAATATGATTGGTGGCTGGATCCTGGTCATGTCACGCCTCCATGCGGTGATACTCCGCATGGTGGATTTTTGGGGGTGTGACAGATTGGTATCAGAGCCATTGGTTATAGTGAACTTGGTTTTAAAAAGGGAAAAGTTTTTTTGACAAAACCAGACTATAACCTGTACAGTGCTCAACGATCCACAACGACGCTTTGCTCCACGTGCAAGACTCAACACTCTAGGTGGTATGATTTATGTATGTATTGCCTGCTTGCTAGTTTACATTTACATTGTGTGTTGCACATGGTATGCCTAGTTAGAGTAGTAGCATGTTATCTACTAGCCCGAATGTGCTCTTTATGATACCCAACTGTTTGCTTGAAACTTGACGTGTGATGGTCAAATTCTTTCCTGATTTTTCGTCACCCCGCTACAACGACTGTTTATGCGTTCTATCTACTCGTACGATCATCTCGACATGACGTCGCCATTTGACCCTCCGTACATTCGGCTTGTACGTCAACATTCACGAAGACCATACCTGGCTTAAACGAACTCGGGTTTTGGAGAACTATACCCACGCATCCCTGTTAACGAACCTCATCATCTCCACTGGTCGTCGTTACCAGAAACGAAGCAGCCATAGTTACGCGCGTTCGTCACTTTGCAACTCGCAACCCTACCAACCAAAATCTGTTTTGGACAAGTGAAATACTTCCGTGATCGTGATGCAACGAACTTCCCTTTTTGTGTCATGCCGCCACACCGCACTACTAGAATTGCTTCTAAGCAACAAATTACTTGGTTGAATTCTTCTGTTATTGGTGGACCCCTGTTTTCGCTCGATTCTTTGCATGAACCTCATTTATCCCCTGTTTCTTCGATTGGCAACTGATTTAACGAAACGCCAACAACCATACCACGATTTTCACCGATCACAAGACTATCGTATCACCCTGTTGGATGGTTTATTAGCTCTCTCGTATACCCAACTCAGTGAATGAATACCATTACTGGTGAAATAGTCTTCAGGACATTTGGGGACGGAGATATGGATCACTCAACCCACCGGCGAACACGATAATTTATACGTTTACCTGACCCACCTTACACTACAAGAGACATACTTTAATTTCATGATAGTTTTTCTTAAATATGCGGGAACTTTGCACTAGCTCTTGCACCGACACATGATTATTGATTAATGATACGTCCAATTTCTACCATTGGCTTAGATCAAACCATCACTCTCTTACCACAGTGACATTACGTTCTCGCTACTCCATGTTGAGATACTGAAATGAACACGCACTCGCTTAGAGAATTTGGAAGGCTCGACCTTCGATCATTAGTGATCACTCCTTGAAACCTTGAGAGTGGTGATGTATTGTTGATACGATCATACTCTCTTGAACATGTTTTCCCGTCTTTCCTTTGGAACCTCACGACTATGCAGACGTATTTTGGATTCATTCGCACAACCCAAGGAACTCCTCCTAACTTGGTTGCTTACTTGATGAATCACCAACCCACCTAAGTTCATGGATTCAGGTGAATTGTTCCTCCTTCGCATGTGGGCGAGTCCGACGACTTTTGATGGAAGTCTCAGTGAATCTTAACACTACACAATTGTATGACAATCATGCTGCTATGTTGAATTCTTGTTCTGATTGATTTAACCACGTGACAGCTATATTCGATCAACGGCATACTTTATCCTAACTATACCCAACTTGCGTACAACCAGCTGTACCTTCGACATCAGGTAAACCCCTGCTAGGGATTATTAAACGCTTATTCATCGATTGCGGCTACCCTTTCTCATGTTTCCCCACCCATACACGTTATACTTTTGAACCCTACGATCTTAAAAGTGTTCCCCGCGGACACTCGCTTGGACAAGTTACGCTCTATGAACGTTACTCAGTGAGCATTGGGCCATGAACATGTTGATACCCTAGGTACTTTTCCTTGATCTTGATATGGCCGATATGGATCCTCAGACACAATAGATATGTCCCTTGTTTTCTTTGACGACATCCGAACCCACTTGAAGAACTGTCCTCGCAACTACAAGAGCTCTTGGACAAGGGTTTTATTCATCCTAGCTCTTCGCCTTGGGGAGCTCCAGTGTTATTTGTAAAGAAGAAAGACGGTACCTTCAGAATGTGTATTGACTACCGCGAACTCAATAAGGTGACCGTGAAGAATCGTTATCCTCTTCCACGCATTGATGACGTATTCGACCAGTTGCAAGGGTCGAGTTTCTATTCCAAGATTGACTTAAGACCAGGTTACCATCAACTGAGAGTCCGAGATGAGGATATCTCTAAAACAACATTCAGGACTCGTTATGGGGATTACGAGTTTCTGGTTATGCCTTTCGGATTGACGAATGCACCTGCGATCTTCATGGATCTCATGAACCGAGTGTGCAAGCCTTACCTGGATAAGTTGTTATAGTTTTCATCGACGATATCCTAATCTATTCGAAGAGTCAGGAAGAACACAAGCAACACCTGAGGCTTATTTTGGAACTTCTTCGAACAGAGCAGTTGTACGCCAAATTTTCAAAATGTGACTTCTGGCTTCGCGAAGTCCACTTTCTAGGCCACGTGGTAAACAAGGATGGGATTCATGTGGATCCATCCAAGGTCGACTCGATCAAGAACTGGCCTGCACCCCGTACACCAACAGAAATCCGCCAATTCTTGGGTTTGGCCGGCTACTACAGAAGATTCATCAAGGATTTCTCTAAGATTACGCAACCTCTCACCTCGCTAACTCAGAAGGGCGTCACCTATCGTTGGGGTGATGCACAGGAATCTGCTTTTTAGCACTTAAAAGATAGACTTTGTACCGCGCCTATTCTCTCATTGCCTGAGGGCACAGATGATTTTGTGGTTTATTGCGACGCTTTCATCCAAGGACTTGGTTGCATGTTGATGCAACGTGACAAGGTCATTGCCTACGCATCACGCCAACTTAAAGTTCATGAAAGGAACTACACTACGCACGACTTGGAATTGGGAGCAGTTGTTTTCGCACTTAAGATATGGAGACATTACCTGTACGGTACCAAGTGCACCATTTACACCGATCACAGGAGTCTCGAGCATATCTTCAAGCAAAAGGAGTTAAACACGCGACAACGCCGATGGGTCGAGCTCTTGAATGATTACGAATTTGCGATCAAGTACCATCCGGGCAAAGCCAATGTTGTGGCCGACGCCCTTAGTCGAAAGGATACTACACCTAAGCGCGTGCGAGCGTTACAACTTACCATCCAATCTAGTCTTCCCGCTCAGATACGAGATGCTCAGGTTGAAGCATTGAAAGCAGAGAACATTAGGGCGGAGTCCCTACGAGGATCAAGGAAATAGTTAGAACAAAAGGAAGACGGCGCCTACTATGTAAACGGGCGCATCTGGGTTCCACTCTATGGTAATCTACGTGAGCTTGTGATGGAGGAAGCACATAAGTCTCGATACTCAGTACATCCTGGTTCGGATAAGATGTACCACGATCTGAAGACCACGTACTGGTGGCCGAGTATGAAAGCCAACATAGCAACTTACGTTAATAAATGTTTGACTTGTGCGAGAGTCAAAATCGAGTACCAGAAACCATCAGGCCTACTCCAACAACCAGAGATCCCGACATGGAAATGGGAGCAAATTTCCATGGATTTCGTTACTGGCCTGCCTAGATCTCAACGCGGAAATGACACTATTTGGGTGATAGTGGATCGATTGACCAAGTCTGCACATTTTCTGGCTATCAAAGAAATGGATAAGTTTTCTACTCTAGCAGACGTCTACCTAAAGGAAGTAGTATCAAGGCACGGAGTGCCAACCTCCATCATTTCTGATCGTGACTCACGTTTTAAATCTGAATTATGGCAAGCTATGCATAAGTCTTTTGGCTCACGCTTAGATATGAGCACCGCTTATCATCCACAGACGAATGGACAGTCTGAACGTACCATTCAAACCCTTGAGGACATGCTTAGGGCATGTGTGATTGATTTTGGTAACGGCTGGGAGCGACATCTACCTCTAGTACAATTTTCGTATAATAATAGCTACCACACCAGTATCCAGGCCGCTCCGTTCGAAGCATTGTACGGACAGAAGTGCCGATCACCTCTTTGTTGGGCAGAGGTTGGCGACAGTCAAATCACTGGCCCAGAACTTGTAGTAGATACAACCGAGAGGATTGCTCAGATACGACAACGAATGGCGGTAGTTCGTGACCGTCAGAAAAGCTACGTTGATAAGCGCAGGAAACCACTCGAGTTCCAGGTTGGGGATCAAGTGCTACTCAGGGTCTCACCTTGGAAAGGTGTAGTTGGTTTTGGCAAACGAGGCAAACTGAATCGGCGATATGTCGGACCGTTCGAAATCATTGAGAAAATTGGCAAAGTCGCTTACAAGTTGAATCTACCGGCAGAACTCAGCGGAGTTCACAATGTTTTCCATGTGTCAAATCTGAAGAAGTGTCTGTCAGATGAGACCCTCATTGTTCCTCTCAAGGAGCTCACTATCGACGATCAGCTGCGATTCGTCGAGGAACCAGTAGAGATTACCGATCGAGATGTTAAGGTTCTCAAGCGTACCAGAATACCTCTTGTTCGAGTTCGTTGGAACTCCCGTCGTGGCCCAGAGTATACCTGGGAACGAGAAGACCAAATGAAACACAAGTATCCCCAATTATTTGAGAAAAGTGCAACCAATACTGAGGCTGAAGCTACTGCGGAATTTCGGGATGAAATTCCAAACCAACGGGGGGATGATGTGACACCCCAGGAAAAACCAGTAAACCATGCAACTTAACTAGCTTCCTCAATAACCAGGTGCTAAATTTCGGGACGAAATTTTCTTAACAGGGGGAGAATGTGACAACCCTCATAATTACATGTATCCGTATAATTCATTAATATTAAATTGTGCTTATTGATTGTGCAGAAAATTGACTTAATGGTCCTGAATGTTTTCCTAAGTGTTGAGAATTAAAAGTATTACAAAAAGTTACATAAAAGACACTATACGGAACAACTTAGCACTTTAACGAACTGGTATCTAACCGAACAACCGGACATTACCCAGGACACCGAAATATTGCTAGAAACATTATTTTATTATTTCTTGGCTAGTATGGTCCCCGAACACCCTAACATACTACATAATGCAAGATACACATAAAATACTAGACCATACACTTAACACCCTAGCCAATTACGCACTTACCATCAAAAGTTACACATGGACCCCCTCCCCCTCCATACTTACGATTTTGGGGATGGCCCCACCTCAAGATTTTTTCAATCTTCACTAAATCTCCTAGATTGCATGATATCTTGTTTAGATCTCTCTTGGATTCTTCTTAGATATGCTAAGATTTTGTAGTGTACTAGTTAGTTCAATGTTACACTTAGACCCCCTCCCCATATCTAGAAATCGGCCCACATGATCTAATTACTAGATATGATTCTTTATTTTATTTAGATATGTTGCTTGAGAATATGGCCAAGATATTTTAAGAAATCTACAAGTATTGTGGAATAGATTTTTTAGATCACTTCATATCTTTCATCCTCTCACTTCACAAGATCACCCATCCCTCACTCTCTCCTCTCCTCTCGGCTCACTCTAGGCCGCCACCACCACCACCACCTTGTCACCACCACATCCATCAAATTCCAAGTTCATTCAAGCTTAGAAGGTGATACATGGAGCTTGGGGCTTAAAGATCTTGAAGAATCCTTCTCATTTGCTTTCATCATCCACTTTTCATCATCTTTTCTCTAGTGTTCTTCCCTAGCTTAAAGCTAGTTGTAAGTTCTTGATTAAGCCTTGTTTACTTCTACTTTAATGGTTAAAAGATGTAGTATGTTGATAATAACTAGAACACTAAAAGACTTGAATCTTGAATCTTGAATCATGAGATGAAATATGATGATATATTGTTAGAATGATATTGTTTAGTAGATGGATGATGATTGCATGTTAATTCTGGGATAATTGACTTATAACCTGCTGTAAATAATCGATATGGGTCGTGGGTGCATTAGTTACTCGGTTGGGGAGTTCGGGTAACGATTAGAGCTGAAACAGAATCTGTCTATGATTCTGCAGCCAACTTCAGTTGGCTGGAAACGGACCGTCATAAATCAAAAAATTGATTTTCTGAAGTCTAAATTATGTATTTTCAAAATACGGTTCTAATGGAACTAGAATCATAATTTTTGGACTTCGTTTGCTATTTTTAAAGGGTCGTTTTTCACAGCAGCAAAAGCTGCGTTTTTACTGCAGAAAATGTGTGTTATGTTTTTCGTCATAACTTGAAATCTGTGTAGAATTAGCTTATGAAATTTGTACTGTAGATGACCACTGATGTCTTTGTAATGCTCCAAATGGAATTTTATCAATCGGACTTACGATGAATTTTAAATAAATTTTTCGGTGGACTGCAGTCAGAAAGTGACGAATCTGATTACAGTCCGCTAAATGATTTTTTATAAAATATTGGTAATGAATTGGATCCCGATATTTTTACACAGTAATATTTGGAACTTTTAAAACATTCTGTAAATGGTTGGGAATTGTTGGAGTAAGTTAACTATTTTATTAAAATACTCGAAAACAGTCCAGTTTTGGATGTTCAAGCTGAAACAATATAACTAGTGATTTGCATGTCTAAATGTCAGTTAGGTTATCTGAGAATGATCTAATGTGTTATAGGTCAATGAAAGTGTTATGTGCAATATCGTATGTTTGCTTTTGAATGGGTATAGATGGGATGTTTGTATGGGCGTGAAATGTTAACGTGAGTATGTGCTATGTGATAGATGCGTGTAAGAACTTTGTGTTTTATTTAAAACTATTAACAAACTAAATGGTAATCATATTAGGACATGATTGACCAACCCTGACCGTTAGCTATTTTAAGAGTTCAACAGAGCAACCAAAGGTGAGTTCACACTCTTAAGGCATGGGATTCTCGGTGGGTTGGGAATGGGATTAAATAGCTAAGACGGAACTTGTACTTTCACCACTACTAGACTACTTACCTCCGTCCTCGGATTGGGAAGGACGCCAGCGTTAAACCTACGTATTCACTACGTACCACCGTCCTCGGATTGGGAAGGACGCCAGCGCTAAACCTACGTATTCACTACGTACCACCATCCTCGGATTGGGAAGGACGCCAGCGCTAAACCTACGTATTCACTACGTACCACCGTCCTTGGATTGGGAAGGACGCCAGCGCTAAACCTACGTATTCACTACGTACCACTGTCCTCGGATTGGGAAGGGCACCAGCGCTAAACCTACGTATCCTTATACATACCTATGTCCTTGGATTGGGAAGGGCACCAGCGCTAAACCTACGTATTTAATATGTACCTCTGTCCTCGGATTGGGAAGGACACTTATATATACACCTAGTCTAGTGGTTCACAACATGGGGTAGCCCCCACCGTTTATGGTTTGGAAAACAAAGAAAGCTGATTTAACTGGTAGTTGCAAACAAACTCATAGTTCTTAAAGAACTACTTTATAACAAACACCTACTGTGAACTCGCTTAACTTTGTTGTTGACTCCTTGTTACATGCCTTGTAGGTCGTTAGGAATCTATGGAGCTTGCATGAGAGGAAGGAGTCGTTGTGGGACATGGACAGTGTGTGCCATGTTAAACTTGCTAAACTTATAACTTATATTTTGGTTTTACAATTTATGCTTCCGCTGTTAACTTAAAGTTGGTTCCTTTCTTTTGGTCACCAATTATACTGTGGTTGGTTTATTTACTTAATTATGTTGTTCAATATGATTGGTGGCTGGATCCTGGTCATGTCACGCCTCCAAGCGGTGATACTCCACAAGGTGGATTTTTAGGGGTGTGACAAAAAGAAAGATGGGTCATTCCGTATGTGTATTGACTATCGTGAGCTCAACAAGCTTACTGTCAAAAACCGATACCCTCTTCCTCGCATTGACGACCTCTTCGATCAATTGCAAGGCGCGACCTGCTTACAAAAATCGATCTTCGTTCTGGGTATCATCAACTTCAAGTTCTCGAAGAAGATATACCTAAAACCGCCTTTCATATGCGATATGGTCATTACAAGTTCATGGTCATGACCTTTGGTTTGACCAACGCACCTGCTGTTTTCATGGATTTGAAGAACCGCGTGTGCAAAGCGTACTTGGACCGTTTCATGATCGTCTTCTTCGACGATATTCTTATCTACTCCAAGACTCAAGAAGAGCACAAGCAACACTTACGTCTTATCCTTTAGCTTTTGCGTACTGAACATCGTTACGCCAATTTCTCTAAATGTGAATTTTGGTTGAAAGAAGTCCAATTCCTTGGTCATACTGTCAACGAACGTGGTATTCACGTTGATCCCACTAAAATCGAAGCTGTGAAGAACTGGATTGCACCTAAGTCTCCATCGAAAATTCGTTCGTTTCTTGGTCTTGCTGGCTATTATCGTTGTTTTATTTCTAACTTTTCAAAGATCACTGTTCCTCTCACCTCTTTGACTCAAAAAGAGAAACCTTTTGTTTGGGGTCCCAAACAAAAGGAATCTTTTCAAACTCTCAAGGAAATGCTTTGTAATGCTCCTATCCTAGCTCTTCCTGATGGTAACAACGAATTCGTCATGTACTGTGATGCTTCAGACCTTAGCCTTGGTTGTGTCCTTATGCACCGAGACAAGGTTATCGCTTATGCGTCGAGACAACTCAAAATACATGAGAAGAACTATACTACTCATTACCTTGAACTTGGCGCAGTTGTTTTTGCCTTGAAGATTTGGCGACACTACCTTTATGGTACCAAGTGTGTGGTATTCACCGACCATAAGAGCCTTAAACATATCTTCAACGAAAAAGAACTGAACATGCGTCAACGTCGTTGGGTGGAATTGTTAAACAACTACGACTGCGAAATTCACTACCATCCAGGTAAAGCGAATGTAGTGACTGACCCGCTTAGTCGTAAAACTCATGTAAAGGGTATTCGTTGTCTCCAACTCGTTAATGATCTTCAAAACCGCATTCGTGAAGCTCAATACACCTCTCTCAATGAGGGTAGTCTCTCCCTCGAGATACGAGGTGGTGTTGAAGAAGATCTTAAGTCTAAATCCGATGGTATCCTATACTAACTCAATCGAATCTGGATTCCTAATCGTGATAACCTTTGAGACTTTCTAATGAAGATGGCACCCAAATCGAGATATTCTATTCATCCTGGTGCTAACAAGATGTACCAAGATATGCGTATGTCCTATTGGTGGCCTGGAATGAAGAAAGATATCGCCATCTTTGTTGCGAAATGTCTCACTTGTTCGAACGTTAAAGCTGAACACCAACGTCCCTCTGGCTTGCTCGAACAACCAGAAATTCCTATCTGGAAATAGGAGAGTATTGCAATGGAATTCATCACCAAACTCCCTCGTACTTCTTCTGGTCAAGACAATATTTGGGTGATCATTGATCGATTGACCAAATCAGCTCATTTTCTTCCCATTCGTGAAGATTTCAAAGTCGAGAAATTGGCTAGAATCTACACTGATGAGATCATTTGTCGTCATGGTATCCCCATTGAAATCATTTTCGATCATGATGGTCGCTTTACGTCCCGTCTTTGGAAAACCTTTCAATCTGCTATGGGTATTGTTCTTAACCTTAGCACCGCTTTCCATCCTCAGTCAGACGGTCAAACCGAGCATACTATCCAAACCTTAGAGGATATGATTTTTTCATGCATAATCGATGTTGGTGGCAACTGGGATTCACACTTGCCTTTGATCGAATTCTCGTACAACAATAGTTATCACATGAGTATTCAAATGGCACCCTTCGAAACATTATATGGTCCCAAATGTCGTTCGCCTATTTGTTGGCACGAGATTGGTGAAGTTTAAATCACTGGTCCCGAGCTTATACAAGAGACAACGGACAAGATTCTACATATTCGAGACAACTTTTGGAAAGCCAGGTGCTGATAAAAGAGTTACGCCGACAAACGTCGCAAGCCTTTGGAATTCGAGATAGGTGACTTTGTACTTCTCAAGGTGTCCCCTTGGAAGGGTGTGGTTTGATTTGGTAAGAAAGGAAAACTCGCACCTCGCTACGTCGGTCCTTTCAAGATTCTCGAAAGGATTGGCAAGGTTGCGTATAGACTGGACCTACCTGAAGAACTCAACAACGTTCATCCTGTCTTCCACGTTTCAAACTTAAAGAAGTGCTTAGCTGATGAAGGACTTCAAGTTCTACTTGAAGATCTTCAAATCAACAAAACACTACACTTTGTGGAGAAACCTGTCAAGATCATGGACCAAGGAGTCAAGCAATTGAGGCGCAGTTGAATTCCTATCGTCAAGGTTCGATGGGAAGGAAAACGTGACGCTGAGTTTACTTGGAAACTCGAAAGTGAGATGAAGACTAAGTATCTTCAAGTTTTCGTTACTTCTTTCTAAATTTCGGGACGAAATTTCCTAAAGGAGGGGAGACTGTAACGCCCTGCTTCTTCGTACTTTCCATAATTAGAAAGCGTTGTTTGTATTTCTATTTTGGAAGTCTTGTGTTCTTGTATTCATCTTTTCGTTATAATCGTTGTAAAATCTGAGACTTGGATCATAAATAAAATTCGTATTTCTTTAAATTCGTGTTATATATATTCATACTTGTTCATACATTTGAATTCATGAAACAATTGATACATTATTCGTAATTCTTGGAAATATGGGTTATACTTGCAAAATTTGTGATATAAATTGAACAAACGTTATTTGGATGCATACAATACTTATATACACCATACATACGCTAAAACATACTTCTTTATACTTGTTTTATGTTGTTTATACTTAACAAACCTTATAATATGCTTATATGTCATAATATGCCCTTAAAACAACCTAAAACACATATGTATGGAACTTGACCCATGAAAACATTAAAATCTTTTTGAGTTTCATAGTGTCAAGAATGAGTATTATATGATAGATGGTTATTTTCTTCTATGTTACTTTCCATATTCTTTTGATTCCGAATCCTTAATCTTTCGTTATCCTGCAATACTCATACGCCTTCGTTTCTTCGTGTAGAAGGACTTGGTGTTCCAAACTCCCACAACAACAACTCTCTCGCGGATTAACAAGTGGAAAGCTTGCAAAACCGTGAGTATACTTGAACCCCCTTTTTTGTTTACCACTTTTGGGGTGTAACATGTTAAATTTTAACCTACACTCAAACTTTATTCTTTATGCATGCACAAAACAATCCCTATACATGAAACTACTTGTTATGCTTGATACGTAAATTTAGGTGATTCTTATGTGATACAATAGTCATTAGCTTCGTACGAGCCTCCCTTTAACATGTATAGCGCTATAGGAGTAACGCACCACCCGTAGTCTTGTGGTCATGTTAAAATTTCATTCTTTACTACGTAAACAGAGGGTTGACTAGAATTATCGCATGCCATGTTATGATCATCTTGAATAACTTAAGTTGCCATGTGGATTCGTTTAAACTTTTATACTTATACATATATTGAAAACTTGTATACTCGCCTTTGCTTTTGCATTGAACTTTATTTTAAACATGTTATAGTTTGAGGATGACGATGCTATGAAATTGAAGTAGCGATGATGCTTAGATACACATATAGACTCCTTAGGTTTTAATATGTTGTATCAATTTTATCTTTGTTGTATGTTGTTTCCTTGTATTGAACATGTTTTACTTGTGATTCCATGTATTGTACTCTTTTGAATGATGAAATGAAAACGGTTTTATTTAATTATTGTCACAATTAGCGTTATGTGTGATGAGCAATCTTTCTTCGTCCCACTCCGATGATTCCGCCATTGGTTGGGGTGTGACATGACGGTTAAGCATTATACCGACTCTTAATGTTCAGACCTCTTACTGGTTCAGCACTTAATGGTTCAGACCTCTTATTGGTTCAGTACTAAACCATTCAAAAGTTGCCAAACAACCCCTTAGTTTGAAAAAGATGTGATTGTTGATCCATGCCTTATGTTTGTTAGAATTGACTAATGAAAGTCAAAGCAACCTTTGCGTTGGAAATAAGTGTTAGTGTGAATGGACATGTATACTAATAATGTTTTGGATATGATGGCATGAAAGGGTATGAAATTTACATTAGCATGGACTCGAGCACGAAAGGCTAACGAGTCAAGATGAGGCAAGGAAGCAAGCATGAACACAGACACTCAAGGTAAGTGATCCCCAAACTTAATTTCTTATTATGTAATGAAGTCTTGAAAGTAAGGAGATTGGGAATCATGAAAAGGGTGGTAAGTAATGGTAGGACCAAGGTAAGTGAGGTCGTATTGGACTATATGTAGTTTTAGTCACAACTGAAAAGTAAAGTGCACAATTAAGCAAAGTGCACAATTAAGCAAAGTGCACAAATCAGCATAGAGAACAGATCAGCGCACAATTTAATGAAGTGCACATATCAGTGCACAGGGCACAGTTTGACGAAGTGCACAGTGCACTGTTTGATGAAGTGCATAATTTAATAAAGTGCACAGTTTAACAAAGTACACAGATCAGTGCACAGTTTGATGAAGTGCACATTTTAATGAAGTGCACAGATCAATAAAGTGCATAGTGCACAAATTAGCGTTGTGCACATATTAGCATAATGTACATATCAGCGTAGTGCATAGATTAGCAGTGACATTTATGCCTTTCAATCATTGTACAATTCCAAACAATTTCGTATTCAATGAAACCTTGTGTTTTATTTCTAGGATTGTATAATCACATGTGACATTTGCACGTTTTAATCCTTGCACAATTTCAAACTCTCAAACATTTTCTAGAAGCAACATCGTAAACTATTACGCAAACGTAATCAGTTTAATGTGACGTACACTCTAGAACAATGACAAAAGCTAAGCATACCCTAAATACTCTTTACATAACTTAGAAATAAGTTTTGAAGGATTCGGTATGGCAAAAACATGCTTATTCGAGCTCAGAGACTATTTGCGACACACTGCGAAAGTCTGCCGATTCTCGTATTTTTTAATACGGACCATGAACACACATCCAAAAATTTTTGTAATCATTAAAATCTTGTATTTTATTGATAAGAATGCAAAAATATCAATCGTTGCACAATTTCGGTCGCTTTCGTGTTCGTTATAGCGTTCGTAGTAATTAAGCGAAAAACACAATTATACAACCGAACGAACCAACATCCATGACATTTTTAGGCATAATTCAAGTTACATATGCCTTAACACCCTCATAGAGCTTAAAAATTAGGTTAACGAGTGTTAGAAGTGACAAAACATGATGAAACAAGTCAAGGGGCCAAAATTGTCAAAATGTGAAAGTATGGCTGAACAGACCCCACGTAAGCTACGCCCTCTACCATGCTTACGGTAGAACATGTGTTAGCAGCAACAGTTTTCAACAGCCAGTGGTTTTGACATGCTTAGATCCCAAGAATTCGAATTTTCTTGGTTTTAACCTGCAAATGACATGTGTCTAAGCCTTCCTTGACGATTGCCACCTACTTGGACACATGGAAAGATCTTAAACACCTTCAATTGCTATAAATAGCAAGCATTTCATTCTTCACACCTTGCTCATTTCCCTCTTCTTCTCTAATCTACTCATAATTGGAGAATGTTTCCCTTTGGAGGCCTCCTACTGAGTATTCTTGCCTTCCTAGAACACAAGTAAGTGTTCTTTCCTAGTCTTGTTCATTACTTTAGCTTAGTTTGAGCTAAAAGTCAAACAGTTGACTTTCTGTTTGACTTTCGTAACTAACCATAATTGGTCAAGTCAAAGTTCAATTGAACTTTGTAACATGATCGTAATCACAAAGGTTATAATCCCTTGCGATTGCACCTTCTGATTACCACGTTTACTAGTCGAAGTGACGAGTCAAAGTTTTGGTCAAAGAGGCAAATTATGTGCATTTTACGATGGAACTATTTTCGGGTATCAAAACACAAAGTTTTGATACCAAATCAGTTTTGCAACTTAGTTATGTCACACCCCGACCACGTAAAACAACAAGACGTGGCGGAAACATCGGGGAGTGTTGTAATAGAATCATTGTTTCACAACCATGGATTAAACAATTTCGTTTTATTGAATTAAATGTATTACATTACATTGGAATTTGAAACAAAACATGAACAAATAGACTTTCATTGTTATTAAGTCACTAAGGCCTCGTCCATTCCTATGTGAGCGTACACAAATATCATCATCAATCATCATCAAACATCATCAACTATGGTACCTGAAACACATGTGAAAATACGTCAGCATAAAAATGACGGCGAGTACATAGGTTTTATATGAGTGTCGGATCCATGGCTAGTTTACATGTTGCAATACTTAATTAAAAACCTTGTTTTTGAAAAGTATAGTATTGCGACGTAATTAACCAACTCAAATCAAGTTGGTTATAATTTATAAAATCTCATAGCCATGATTCTTAACTCCAAAACATTTGTTTTATTAAATCAAATTATAAAACATCTCATAGAAACTCATTAATAAAACTCGTATGGTTTATATTATTCAGAAAACATCATTGAGTGATATCGTTTCAAAATCGTTTACCCAAGTGATCTAGATAACGCAACGATATATAATGTGTTAAAAGCACTTATATATAGGAAGTACCAGCGGCGTATCCACCATGCTTTTAACACATTACACCTGCCCCATTACCTAATCACTTCCCTAACCCAATGGTTAGCTACAAATAGTTCACATACATCCAATGATTACAAATGGTTCACATACATCCAACGATTACAAATGGTTCAAAACATAAAACAATTGTGCTAGCATGTTAAGTGAACATACATAGCAAAACATAATGAAATCATGTACTAATAGTGTACTAATGAACATAGCAAGTATATGATATGAAAACATGGAAAGCACAAAAATAACAAGTAGGCACATGTGTTTCACCCCAAAATGTTTGAAAACAGTAAAAGTGGGAACTATGTGTGATAACTGTGTTCTGTAATCGATGTACAATGTAAAACAATGTTAATTTTCAATAAAATAATGTGCTTTGGTGTTATTATATGTTTTTTGGTGTTATTATATGTGTAATTGTGTTTGATGATTTTACAATTTGATTCGATTCCGATTTCAAGCTTTAAATCGCTTTCTGGAAGGTTATACGCAAACTGGTGTGTAAACGCAGTCAGTTTAACGCAAAAAACACTCCAAAATAGTGACATAGGCTTAACATACCTTAAATAACCTCCACATGACTTAGAAATAAGCTTTGGATGGTTTGGTGTGTTGAAATCAAGTTTGTTCGATCGCAGGGACTAATTGTGTCAAACTGCGAAACTATACCGATTTGTATAGTAACGAACATTCTGGAACTTGATCATAGGTTAAACATACCCTAAATAACCTTTACATAGCTTAGAAATGGGCTTTGAGGGGTTCGGTATGCTAAAATAAACTTTATTGATCAATAGGGACTAAAAGCGTCAAAAAGTGCACAAGTTTGCATTTTCGCGCATATCTTACGTTCTGAATATATCCGGACACCCAAAAATTTATGTAATCATTAAAATATTTTATTTTAGTGATTGGATTGATAAAATTCCATTCGTCGCTTAATTTGGATCGTTTTTGCGTCCGTTACGACTTCCGTCGTAATTAAGCGAATATCGCGATCGTACGACCAAATGAACTGACATCCGACATATTTTCGAGCATGTTTCATGTCCACAATGTTAGGGCATCATTTTAGGGCCTTAAAGTTGGCTTGAAGGGCCTTAAAGGGTTGAAATGAGCTTAAAACACTAAAAGGGACTGAAACTGTAAAGTTGGAAAGTTGTTGCTGATCTGCAGAGACCAGGCGGGCCGCGTAGGCCAAGCCTGTCTCTTACGCGGGCCGCGTGGGAACATCAGACCTGCGCAGAATCTATTTTCCAGCTGTTTCCAGCTCATTCCAGCCATATTTTCCACTTTTTTTTTTGGGTAAAGGGTTACCCCGGTTCACTTTCATATATCACAACCAATAAAAACAAGTAGTAAGGAGAGTCCTCACTAGTTCACTATCCTGACATGCCAGGAAGTGTTAACACGCTAAACAGCAAACCACAAACACAAACAAACCAACTCTAGATACTAACTAGACACAACCAATACACTACATGCTTGGCACATTCCATTTTTCTAACAAGGTCAATCCAGTTGTAGAACTCTTGACCTTCACCGAGGCTAGCTTCAATCTAACCGTAGACACAATAGCTTCTGAAATCACATGCACCGTATGCTTCTTGGATTTAAAAATCCTCTGATTACGCTCTTGCCATAAAAAATATGCAGTCGCCGCTAGGAGACGGCCAATGACGCTCCGCATTGACTTCTTCAAAGGAACTGCAATCAGCCATTCGACCATATCCTCCCACTTACTGGAGATTAGTTGAATTCCAGCAAAAGATTTAATTGAAGACCAAACCTGCATTGAGAACGGGCATTCAAAAAACAAGTGATCATGCGAGTCCGGTTCCAAGCTACACAGCGGACAAGATAGCCGATTTAAGTTAGTGAGACCTCCAACATCCCATTGCCTTAATTTATCTTGCGTCTTGAGCTTCTTCTTGCAAATGAGCCACGCCAAAAAAGCATGTCTCGGAATACAGTTTGCAAACCAAACTATGTCGACCCAAGGGACTCTATCACCCTGACTTCGAATCGAATCCCACACAACAGTCGCTGAATAATCCTGTTCGGCTCCAGTAACATCACACCACTCTAGAAAATCAGATCTATGAGGACAAATTGTAGGTGGTTGAATATTTAATAAAACCGGAAATAAATCCATCCATGCTCTAGGCCACCCCCAATCACCATTATTCAGAATATCACGAACCTTCGTATTAAGAGTAAACCCCGCATTATGCACCCGTCGAGCTGAAACAAAGTCACATAACGGACCAATAGGCGACCACCGATCAAACCACGCTGACGTATTAAGACCATCCCCAATCTTCGAGAAGATAAAAGGACGAACTCGATCCCGAAGATTCAAAATATTTCGCCAACCCGTTGCACTGTTTCCCCTTGACCGAAGCTGCCAAAACGACTGGTCTTTTATTTTGTGCTCATGGATCCAATTCACCCAGATAGAATGCCTTCTAGTTAGGAGACTCCATATATGAGTAGTCATTAGCGCCATGTTCATGTCACGGATTCTCCTTATACCCAAACCACCTTCAAACTTTGGAAGACAAACATCAGACCATTTAACTTTGGCACGGCCTTTCTTCATTGGACCTTGACACCATAGAAACGCCCGCATCTTTTTCTCCAGATCATTAATAATACTAGCCGGAAGAATAAAAACTGACGCCCAATAAATATGCATGGAGGATAAGACAGATTTTATCAGTTGAAGGCGACCCGCAAAAGACAAAGTTTTATTTTTCCAACTATCAATTCTAGCTTCCATCTTTTCAACTAAAATCTTGCAATCTTTGTAAACTAACCTTGACGAGACTAGTGGCACGCCCAAGTATCGAACTGGTAAGGTGCCTTCCTCAAACGGCATCAATTGTAAAATGCTTTGCTTAACCTCCCTACCAACATTACCAAAAAAGACGGTACTCTTCGCCATACTAGGGATAAGACCCGAAACATTCTTGAAACTCTGCAACCCGTCCATAATAATCCTAGACGAAGAAACATCGCCTCTAGAAAACATAAACAAGTCATCCGCAAGACAAACATTCACAATTCTTTGTTTTTTACAAAGGTTATGAAACTTGAAGTTGGAAGAGTTATTCACCAAATTCTTTACAATGAGTGTCAAAGCTTCCATCACCATAGTGAATAAATAAGGTGACATTGGATCACCTTGTCGCAACCCCCTTTTACCTTGGAAAAAACCATGTATATTACCATTCACTCCAATAGAGAAAGAAACAGTAGTAACACATACCATTATCCAATGCACCATTTTGTGGTGAAAACCAAATCCCACAAGCAAAGACTATAGAAACGACCAATCTACCGTATCATACGCCTTTTGAATATCAACTTTAAAAGCACATTTCAGAGGCCCAGTATTACGGTGATAATTATGCATCAGCTCTTGTGTCAGCAAAATATTATCAGAAATACGTCTTCCAGGAACAAATGCTGATTGATTAATATCTACCACATCATCCAGCCCATCCTTAATTCTATTTGTAATAATCTTGCTAATGCACTTATAAAGAACATTACAGCAAGAAATGGGGCGATAATCTAGAACCGAATTAGGAGTATGAACTTTAGGAATGAGAGCCAAAACCGTATGATTTAATTCCTTTAGAAGCTTCCCATTAGCAAAAAACTCTTGAATAGCACAAGAGATATCGTTTCCCACCACATCCCAAGAATGTTTAAAGAAAGCCGCCGAAAAACAATCTGGGCCTGGCGCCTTATCATTACCAATAGAGAACATAGCTTCCTTTATTTCTTCTAGCGAGATATCCCGAACCATATTCTGAGCCTTCAACGGACATAACCTCCTATGAAATAACTCAGGATTCATGCTTTCCGTAATATTGCCCTCAACACCTAAGAATTGCGTAAAATGCTCAACCAGAGCTTTCGGGACTTCCACACCTTCAAAGACAATACCATGTCGATCTTTAATACAATCTATTCGAGTAACATGATTCCTGCACTTGAGAGCATTATGGAAGTAAGCTGAATTTGAATCGCCAACATGAAGCCATTCCACCTTAGATTTTTGCTTTAAAAAACGTTCCTCATCCAGCTTAGCCTCATTAAAAACACTGATTAATTCCGCCTCTTTATCTCATAAATTAACATTAATCGGATCACCATCAGTAGCCATTTGAACCTCATCCAACTCCGCCCTTAGTTTAACAACCTTCTCATGCAAGTTTCCTTGCTTATACAACAGTTTACGCATCGGAGACTTCAATTGCCTCAAACGTTTAACAACACAATACATACGATTACCTGTGCATGGCAAACTCCACACTTTCAAGACTTCCTCCCTGAATTCAGCTTTATGAACTAAAAAATTAGCAAATTTAAACGATTTCGGGCCGACTTTTGCGAGACTAGGAAGCTTTAAAACACACGGACTATGATCCGAAACACGATAAGGTTGAAAAACAACATGAGCCAAAGGAAACTCCACCAGAAACTGAGCATTTCCCATGACTCTATCAATTTTCTTCATAACACCTATGCCTTTCTTCGGCTTTTGACTCCAAGTGTAATGCAACCCAAACCGGTTAATGTCTAAAACCTCTATCTGCTCCACACACTCCTTGAAGTCTCTCATAGCTGTTGTAACATTTGATGAACCATAAAAATTATCCTCCAAATTCAGCGATGAATTAAAATCACCCAACAAGACCCACGGTTTATTACGAATAAAACAACTATGAACCTTTAAGTTCTGCCACAAATCCTTCCTTTTAACATAGTTGTTATCCGCATAAATAAAGGAGCAAAAAAACGATTTATTATCAGCTTTATTAAACACTTGAGTATGCATAACCTGATTTGTTTGAGAGATGACCATTAGATCAGCCACATCCGCATTCCAACCCACAATAATCCTGGTACCCTTATCACAAATCGCACCATTAGAAGTCCAACTCCACCTTCTACATATACTCTGACAAACATTATAAACTTTAGCTACATCCATATGAGATTCCAAAATGGCACACACATTAAGATGGTTTTCTTTGACAACTTCCTGAACCTCCTTCTGCTTAAGGGAGAGATTCAATCCCCTAATGTTCCAAGCTGTAATACTACCCATCTAAACTCACAAAACCGGGAGTGCTTGCCCCCTCAGAATTTGGTTTAACACCCGCTTCCATAAATAAAGCAGTTTCATCATACACCGTTTCAATGTTTTCCTCATCATCAACATTCACTTCCCTACGGGTAACATAGAAACTATTTGAGTTTACATTCACTGGTTTACTAGGACCATCACCTGCCTTATCCAAAATAGAAAACGGGTTAGACGTAGGAACCGAGCTGCTCGTAGCCTCTCCCCCTGCATTATTGCCCGCTTTCTTCTCTATGGGTCGATAGACCAAATTTTGTTTCACTTTATTTATCATGATCCCCTTTTTTTATTAGTTTTCCCCTTATTAACAATAAAACCATCAGCATCCTTTTCTTCCACCTTATTCTGTACAACCTTGACATTTTTAGGACAATTTGAGACCTGATGACCAAACACTTTGCATGTGTCGCATCTCGGAGGACGCCACTCATATTCCACCTTCATGGTTTCTTTCACGTATCCTTCACCATCTACCATAGGGATAGCAATTTTTAATTCCTCTTTTAATTCCTCTTCAGCCGAGAGTTCAATTAGTGCTCGAGCAAAACTGCTCCTTCCCCATGCGTCTGAACACATTTGAGCCGTATAAGAATCTAGCATCTTTGGGGTGCCCAGTTTAGTTGCTAACATACTCAATCCGTCATCCGAATAAGCTGCTAATGGAACATTATGAATCTTAATCCAAACCGCCACCTTCTTGATATCATCTTTTTTTCAGAATTGTGGTTGGAGACCAAGCATTTAACAAGAACGGCGTGTTTTTGATCAGCCATGGACCACCTTCCAAAACCTCCTTCATTCCTTTTTCATCCGAGAACTTGAAAAAGAAAAATCCATTCGAGTTCATCATTGATTTTTGTAAACCAAATTTCACCCAGTTCTTTCTAGCAAAATACTCCATAACTGGAAACGCCAGTCTCTTCCCCAGAAAATAGCCGTATAGTGTGTTTGCATACTTATCCTGGCTAATTCTAACAGCCTCTTTGGGCAGAACAATGTCAACATCCTCTAGCACTTCCTCAGATTTTAAAATTCTGAAATTAACAGGTTTAGTAATCTTACTCGACTTCAGCTTCGAAGCATAAGACATATCAGCTTTATTGACTTGCCCATGAGAATTCTGAGAATCATCAGCCTGAAGTTTACTCATTTCTTCATTCAAAACCTAATCACGTTGATCCGACTCCACATCCACCGGCACAGTGATCTTCGTCAATTCATCAATCACATTAAACAACCTCGGTTCAGATTGGGCAAAAAAAAAAAAAAAACCCGTTAAATTCCTTGCATTTTTAGGGCAAAAAAAAACCTCTGGAAAATCCCGAATTTGGTTTTTGACATTATATATCATTGGATTCGTCTTTTCGAGACGATTCTAACGGTGTAAGTTAGTAACCACTGTTTTCGGAGATATTTTGTACGGTTTTACCAGTCTGTTTGCGTTAAAATGTCGAACATGACAAAATTGAATGCACCTAAGATGATGAAGGTGGAGAATTATCTTACATGGAAGGACAGCTTCCAATCATTCATTAAATCTCAGGATGCACGCATGTGGATCTGTATCGAAGATGAGTACATAAACCCAACACACGATTATGAGGGCAGACCACGTCGAACAGACTATGTGAACATGAAAGAGGATGATAAAAGGATGCATGAGGCTGAAAAGAGAGCCTTGGCTACGATAAAGATGTCCTTACCTGATAGCATCAAGCATACCTTCACAAAGTACACTAATTCAAAGGATATGTGGGATGCATTACAAAAGCGATATCAAGGAAATAAGAGTGCCACTCAGGCATTCATGGCAGAGATAGTGCCAGTTGATGAGGCTGAAACTATTGTGAGTGATGCTGAATCTGAAGTGAAAAATGCTGAAGCTCAAGTGGAGAATGTTGAAGCTCAAGTGGAGAATACTGAAGCAAAAGTGGATGCTGAAGTAGGGAAAGAGAGTGAAGCTGAACAGGTTGTTGCTGATGAAAATACAGAAGTTCATGAGGAAAAGGTACAATCTAATTCTGTGTGTTTAAGATGTCGTGAACTACAGGGTGAGGTTGACAGGTTGAGAACAGAAAACCAAAGTCTGGTAAGCGAGATGTCAAACGTAAAAGAGTCAAACTTTTTTGCTAAAAGAAATGAATCTACATACTTGAAGAAGATAAGAGGTTATGAAAGTGAAATTGAAGCTTTAACATGCAAGTTAAATGAAAAACTTCAAGTAATAGATTTAGCTCATGACATGATGGCTGAGAAAACAAAAGAGATTTATGAAAAATGCAAAAAGTTGTCAGATGCACAACTCAAAATTGTTGAACTTGAAAAGAAATTGAGTCAATTCAGAGATTCGTCTTTTGTAATGAAACACATGATGGGTGGGTTAAAGAAGAGTAATGACAAGACCAGTGTGGGCTTCCAGGGCTTTAATGAAGTTCCACCTCCTCTTAGTCATGACTATTCATTCCTGCCTAGTGAAGATGAGCTAGCAAACTTTATGGCATCTGCACCAAGTAGTTTCGCATCCACATCAAGTCAAGGTGATGGATCTGAGAGTGATGATGCTAAGAAGAACAATAACAGGGAACCTTTGAAAAGGAAAAATTCACCGCCTAAGAATAAAATCAAGCTTTTGTTAAAAAGATTAATTTTGTTCAAGGTAGTGATATGAAAAATGAAACAACTGTTATTGAAAATGAATCAAATGTAGAGTTTGCTAAAAATAAAAACAAAGAAAAATCTGAATCCAAGCAAACTAAACAAGGTTCATCCAAGGGATCATCACCATCTGATAAAGGATCTACCTCAGAGACTACAGGTAAGAAATCTTTGAAAAGGAGATCGTGCTTCAAATGTCACATCAAAGGACATGTAGCTAGTTGCTGTCCTAACAAAAAGAATGAAGCACAACTTAGTGAAAACCAGAGAGGGAAATTACCAGAGAAGAAAGGTGATAGTGAGGAGAAAGGTTCAAATTCTCCAAAGAAATCTGTTCCTAAGCAACCAGAGAATGTTGCTGTTGGTGTAGATAAGGCTGAAAAAGGAACTCCACAAGTTCCTCGTTTTCAAAGAAATCAACAAAGATTTTAGCCTAGATCTCCACCAGGCAGATATGAGAGACCTAGAAGCAGTTCACCTAGGATGAACAATTTAAATGGAAATTCAAATAATTTCAGAAGTCAAGGTCAATATCAAAATCGATACCAAAATAATGGTGGTCGAACTTTTTATAACAATGGCTTTAGAAATTATGAAAATCAAGCTTCTTGGAATCAAAATTCAAGATATCAAAATCAAAATTTCCAAAGGTCAAATAGTCCAAACACATATAGGAACCCTCAGGACCAGAGACCTTATGGAAATCAAAACGCATTTCCATCAACAGGTATAAGATCCAAGACTCCAGTTAGGAGTAATGGATATTGGATGGATGTTCAAGTGGTTGGTGAATTTGGACGACCCAAGACCATTAAGGCTTGGGTCCCCCAATCTAACTAATTTCTTAGTTGGTGTGTGCAGGAGCTGCTAAGGAGGATTATCAACTTATGTTGATAGTGGCTGCTCTAGGCACATGAAGGGGGATGTGAGATTGTTGATATATATTTATATTGAATGATTTAAATTGAAGTTCAAAGTGCTGAGTCGACACACTAGATAACCTGACAGATCTTTATACTAAAGCTTTTGACAGGGCTCGCTTTGAACATTTAGTCGAACTCAACGGGATGAGGAATCCTGAATAACTGGTTTTTCATAAGAATTTTTGTAAATAGTTTACTGCTTTTTCTAAAAAATCAAAAATAAAAAAAATTGAAAAATAAAAAACATAAAAAAATAGAAAATTAAAAATGAGTTCACTGTGTGAAAAAAGAAGAAATGATAGTACATCAGCAAGTTAGACTGTCACACTGAAAATGAATTAAATTGCTTAAGTGTGATAGCAGCTTCATCATATGATGTACCAGTAGGCAAAAGGCATGAAATAATCAACTTACCAATGTGATATAAACCTAAATGAACTGTGTATGAGTGGGGAACACATCAGTGGTGTATGGTTTAATGACCTTAAATCTTGCGTTGATAGATTGCCAAAATTTGAAGTTTTGGGTCTTTATACTGTTATTTCATCTGGGGATATCTGGGGTGTCCTTCTGCTGCATCCAGATATATGCTGACCTAGACACACCCAGGATATCTTAAAAGAGCAAAAAATGCCAAATCCCATAAATGAAGAAGCTCTCAAAGAGAGTCATTCAAAAGTGCAAAAAGCACAAATCGTACCAAAAATGGTATTTGTCTTAGCCCTCGATAAGATATTTTGGTCTCTCTGCTGTACGGAAGTACTGACCTGTTCACCAATTATCTATCGTTGAAAAATAAAACGGATGAATTCAGTATACTCACCTACTACGATGAATCTTTGTGCATACCTTGATCGCGGGGGTATATCCTGAAGTGGGACACACTATTATATCAGTAATAAAATTACCTTAACGTATCATACGGTAATGGTACTTGAAATGTTCATGCATTTTGTTTAAGTGGACAAACATACTGGTAATCATCTTGGACTGCTTTTCACGAAAAATTAAATATAGAATTATCTAATAGTGTGAAACAGTTTGATTGTGCTGATATGATCTTCTTACCAGTGATTCTCACAAAAATAGAGTGTTTATTTCTTTTGTATTTACTTGCTTTCAGAAAATATAAAAATCCAAAAATAGTGTCTTTTTCTGTTTAAAATTCTTAACGTACGGAAAACTGTTATTCTTGGAGGAATTGTTACTGATAGGGGGAGACGGTGTTGGAAAGTGAGTTAAAAATTTTAAATCATGCGGGTTATAGGGTGTGTGATTAAAAAGTTTTGCGTGTTGGTAATGAAATTGAAAATGCTTAATCTGTGATACAGTTTAACTATCTCTTGAAAAATAATAATTTATTTAACTATGTTGAAAAATTCTTATGGTTTCTCGAGATGTTTGTTTTATAGTATACAGATTGAAGCAGTATGTTGCTGAGAAGTTAAAGTGATGAGTTGCTGTGAAGAGATGAGAGTTTGATTGGATGCATGGTAGAACCTCCTTTCTACATTGCAGACAAAGATTGAAGAGTTTGAAGATTGCTATACAAATGCTGAACTGGAGTTTACTCAAACGCTAAAGTTTTTGAAGATTTGGTGATTGGATGCATCAGCTTAGGGGGAGTCTGTTGCTGACAGAAGCTATTGAAGCTGAAGCTATCCAAAGACCAAAGACAGTGCAAGATTACATGAAGATTGCA
Source organism: Helianthus tuberosus (assembly GCA_030545235.1). Lineage (NCBI taxonomy): Eukaryota > Viridiplantae > Streptophyta > Magnoliopsida > Asterales > Asteraceae > Helianthus > Helianthus tuberosus. The sequence goes on along the minus strand of CM060394.1, from coordinate 124,905,715 downwards.
AGATGACTGAAGACAAAGTTATTTTATGAAGCTATTGTCAAGGGGGAGTTTATTGGTGCATGTTTGTGATAACAGCTTAGATTTGGTCTTTGGATATCTTGTAATTAGTTAAACAATAAACGGTTAGCGGGTTTAGCTTTGTATTAGTGAAATAATAGAGTTTGGGCTAAACAAAACCCAATTAGGGTGATGGGGGCGAATTGGGCTTGTCCAATTCGCAGTCCATGATGTTTAACCTTGGCCCAAGTAGCAAACCTTGTGTTATATAAACAAGGTTAGGCTTTAGGGTTTAGGGTAATCAGCCAAAACAGTTTTTAGTGAGAATTCGTGAGAGCATTACTAGCTTGGACGAATCTGGAGTTGGTTAGGGTTCTTGATTGATTGTAATCAGTTTGATAGATAATCAATAAAGATCCGGTTTGAAAGTGAATTGCTGTTTCTGTGTTTCTACTCATTCTGCTATATTCTGATCAAGAGGATTCCGCACTCTTGATTGGAAAGACAATTCTGTGAAAGATCCATACATCAAGGGGACCTACAATTGGTATCAGAGCGTTAGGCTCTTGAAGGCTCGGTTCAGAATTGTTGGCTGCAGAAACAGGAAGAATTTTCGAAGTCTTTGAAACCTGAAAATTAGGGTTTTGAAATTTTCGAAATTTTTGATATAAGTTTTCAAAATTTTTGGCTGTTTTTGATCTTCTGCATTGATTGTTTGCTGTTTTGCAGGTTTTAGGTTTTTCAGGAAAGTTTTGGTTGATTCTGGAAGAGTTTCTGGAAGAGTTTTTGGCTGAATTCTTTGAAGATTCGAAAACTGTTTTCGTGTTCTTCATTAAGTTCATCAGAAATTTGTCAAAAGTTTGCTGATTTGCTTGTTCGATTTTGCAGGAAGTTGTTAGGAGAATCAGAAAAATCTTCAGAATTTTGATCAGATTGAATTTCCAAAGTTAACAGGCGATTTTAACTAATTCACAGACTGATCAGCGAATTTGACACTTGATACCTCGGTGACCGGCGAAGTAAATCCAAAGGCGACTTTGGTAACCGGGTAATTATCCACAGCGAAATTACTACGGTTTTTGGGGACTTTACAAGTCGTCGTAATAGCGAAATACCCGGCGAAATTGACCTGTCTGTTCAGCGAACTAGATCTGCAAAATTAACAGCATAATTACCAGCAAATTTAATAAGTATAAAAGGCTAGCGAAATTAACATCATAACCAGCGAAATTAACAGCATAATTAAGGGGTGGAATTTTCGTTGGCAAGCGTCGATAAAATTTCAGTGTTTCGCAAATAGAAATTGATTCCCAGCTCGTTTGACAGAACCGTCTGCACCGTTAAATTCCTTGCATTTTTAGGGCAAAAAAAAAACCTCTGGAAAATCCCGAATTCGGTTTTTGACATTATATATCATTGGATTCGTCTTTTCGAGACGATTCTAACGGTGTAAGTTAGTAACCACTGTTTTCGGAGATATTTTGTACGGTTTTACCAGTCTGTTTGCGTTAAATTGTCGAACATGACAAAATTGAATGCACCTAAGATGATGAAGGTGGAGAATTATCTTACATGGAAGGACAACTTCCAATCATTCATTAAATCTCAGGATGCACGCATGTGGATCTGTATTGAAGATGGGTACATAAACCCAACACACGATTATGAGGGCAGACCACATCGAACAGACTATGTGAACATGAAAGAGGATGATAAAAGGATGCATGAGGCTGAAAAGAGAGCCTTGGCTGCGATAAAGATGTCCTTACCTGATAGCATCAAGCATACCTTCACAAAGTACACTAATTCAAAGGATATGTGGGATGCATTACAAAAGCGATATCAGGGAAATGAGAGTGCCACTCAGGCATTCATGGCAGAGATAGTGCCAGTTGATGAGGCTGAAACTATTGTGAGTGATGCTGAATCTGAAGTGAAAAATGCTGAAGCTCAAGTGGAGAATGCTGAAGCTCAAGTGGAGAATACTGAAGCAAAAGTGGATGCTGAAGTAGGGAAAGAGAGTGAAGCTGAACAGGTTGTTGCTGATGAAAATACAGAAGTTCATGAGGAAAAGGTACAATCTAATTCTGTGTGTTTAAGATGTCGTGAACTACAGGGTGAGGTTGACAGGTTGAGAACAAAAAACCAAAGTCTGGTAAGCGAGATGTCAAACGTAAAAGAGTCAAACTTTTTTGCTAAAAGAAATGAATCTACATACTTGAAGAAGATAAGAGGTTATGAAAGTGAAATTGAAGCTTTAACATGCAAGTTAAATGAAAAACTTCAAGTAATAGATTTAGCTCAGGACATGATGGCTGAGAAAACAAAAGAGATTTATGAAAAATGCAAAGAGTTGACAGATGCACAACTCAAAATTGTTGAACTTGAAAAGAAATTGAGTCAATTCAGAGATTCGTCTTTTGTAATGAAACACATGATGGGTGGGTTAAAGAAGAGTAATGACAAGACCAGTGTGGGCTTCCAGGGCTTTAATGAAGTTCCACCTCCTCTTAGTCGTGACTATTCATTCCTGCCTAGTGAAGATGAGCTAGCAAACTTTATGGCATCTGCACCAAGTAGTTTCGCATCCACATCAAGTCAAGGTGATGGATCTGAGAGTGATGATGCTAAGAAGAACAATAACAGGGAACCTTTGAAAAGGAAAAATTCACTGCCTTAGAATAAAATCAAGCTTTTGTTAAAAAGATTAATTTTGTTCAAGGTAGTGATATGAAAAATGAAACAACTGTTATTGAAAATGAATCAAATGTAGAGTTTGCTAAAAATAAAAACAAAGAAAAATCTGAATCCAAGCAAACTAAACAAGGTTCATCCAAGGGATCATCACCATCTGATAAAGGATCTACCTCAGAGACTACAGGTAAGAAATCTTTGAAAAGGAGATCGTGCTTCAAATGTCACATCAAAGGACATGTAGCTAGCTGTTGTCCTTACAAAAAGAATGAAGCACAACTTAGTGAAAACCAGAGAGGGAAATTACCAGAGAAGAAAGGTGATAGTGAGGAGAAAGGTTCAAATTCTCCAAAGAAATCTGTTCCTAAGCAACCAGAGAATGTTGCTGTTGGTGTAGATAAGGCTGAAAAAGGAACTCCACAAGTTCCTCGTTTTCAAAGAAATTAATAAAGATTTTAGCCTAGATCTCCACCAGGCAGATATGAGAGACCTAGAAGCAGTTCACCTAGGATCAACAATTTTAATGGAAATTCAAATAATTTCAGAAGTCAAGGTCAATATCAAAATCGATACCAAAATAATGGTGGTCGAACTTTTTATAACAATGGCTTTAGAAATTATGAAAATCAAGCTTCTTGGAATCAAAATTCAAGATATCAAAATCAAAATTTCCAAAGGTCAAATAGTCTAAACACATATAGGAACCCTCAGGACCAGAGACCTTATGGAAATCAAAACCCATTTCCATCAACAGGTATAAGATCCAAGACTCCAGTTAGGAGTAATGGATATTGGATGGATGTTCAAGTGGTTGGTGAATTTGGACGACCCAAGACCATTAAGGCTTGGGTCCCCCAATCTAACTAATTTCTTAGTTGGTGTGTGCAGGAGCTGCTAAGGAGGATTATCAACTTATGTTGATAGTGGCTGCTCTAGGAACATGAAGGGGGATGTGAGATTGTTGATATATATTTATATTGAATGATTTAAATTGAAGTTCAAAGTGCTGAGTCGACACACTAGATAACCTGGCAGATCTTTATACTAAAGCTTTTGACAGGGCTCGCTTTGAACATTTAGTCGAACTCAACGGGATGAGGAATCCTGAATAACTGGTTTTTCATAAGAATTTTTGTAAATAGTTTACTGCTTTTTCTAAAAAATCAAAAATAAAAAACATAAAAAAATAGAAAATTAAAAATGAGTTCACTGTGTGAAAAAAGAAGAAATGATAGTACATCAGTAAGTTCGACTGTCACACTGAAAATGAATTAAATTGCTTAAGTGTGATAGCAACTTCATCATATGATGTACCAGTAGGCAAAAAGCATGAAATAATCAACTTACCAATGTGATATAAACCTAAATGAACTGTGTATGAGTGGGGAACACATCAGTGGTGTATGGTTTAATGACCTTAAATCTTGCGTTGATAGATTGCCAAAATCTGAAGTTTTGGGTCTTTATACTGTTATTTCATCTGGGGATATCAGGGGTGTCCTTCTGCTGCATCCAGATATATGCTGACCTAGACACACCCAGGATATCTTAAAAGAGCAAAAAATGCCAAATCCCATAAATGAAGAAGCTCTCAAAGAGAGTCATTCAAAAGTGCAAAAAGCACAAATCGTACCAAAAATGGTATTTGTCTTAGCCCTCGATAAGATATTTTGGTCTCTCTGCTGTACGGAAGTACTGACCTGTTCACCAATTATCTATCGTTGAAAAATAAAACGGATGAATTCAGTATACTCACCTACTACGATGAATCTTTGTGCATACCTTGATCGCGGGGGTATATCCTGAAGTGGGACACACTATTATATCAGTAATAAAATTACCTTAACGTATCATACGGTAATGGTACTTGAAATGTTCATGCATTTTGTTTAAGTGGACAAACATACTGGTAATCGTCTTGGACTGCTTTTCACGAAAAATTAAATAAAGAATTATCTAATAGTGTGAAACAGTTTGATTGTGCTGATATGATCTTCTTACCAGTGATTCTCACAAAAATAGAGTGTTTATTTCTTTTGTATTTACTTGCTTTCAGAAAATATAAAAATCCAAAAATAGTGTCTTTTTCTGTTTAAAATTCTTAACGTACGGAAAACTGTTATTCTTGGAGGAATTGTTACTGATAGGGGGAGACGGTGTTGGAAAGTGAGTTAAAAATTTTAAATCATGCGGGTTATAGGGTGTGTGATTAAAAAGTTTTGCGTGTTGGTAATGAAATTGAAAATGCTTAATCTGTGATACAGTTTAACTATCTCTTGAAAAATAATAATTTATTTAACCGTGTTGAAAAATTCTTATGGTTTCTCGAGATGTTTGTTTTATAGTATACAGATTGAAGCAGTGTGTTGCTGAGAAGTTAAAGTGATGAGTTGCTGTGAAGAGATGAGAGTTTGATTGGATGCATGGTAGAACATCCTTTCTACATTGCAGACAAAGATGGAAGAGTTTGAAGATTGCTATACAAATGCTGAACTGGAGTTTACTCAAACGCTAAAGTTTTTGAAGATTTGGTGATTGGATGCATCAGCTTAGGGGGAGTCTGTTGCTGACAGAAGCTATTGAAGCTGAAGCTATCCAAAGACCAAAGACAGTGCAAGATTACATGAAGATTGCAAGATGACTGAAGACAAAGTTATTTTATGAAGCTATTGTCAAGGGGGAGTTTGTTGGTATATGTTTGTGACAACAGCTTAGATTTGGTCTTTGGATATCTTGTAATTAGTTAAACAATAAACGGTTAGCGGGTTTAGCTTTGTATTAGTGAAATAATAGAGTTTGGGCTAAACAAAACCCAATTAGGGTGATGGGGGCGAATTGGGCTTGTCCAATTCGCAGTCCATGATGTTTAACCTTGGCCCAAGTAGCAAACCTCGTGTTATATAAACAAGGTTCGGCTTTAGGGTTTAGGGTAATCAGCCAAAACAGTTTTTAGTGAGAATTCGTGAGAGCATTACTAGCTTGGACGAATTTGGAGTTGGTTAGGGATCTTGATTGATTGTAATCAGTTTGATAGATAATCAATAAAGATCCGGTTTTAAAGTGAATTGCTGTTTCTGTGTTTCTACTCATTCTGCTATATTCTGATCAAGAGGATTCCGCACTCTTGATTGGAAAGACAATTCTGTGAAAGATCCATACATCAAGGGGACCTACATATCCTTGCTGACTCAAACTACTGGGTTGAGGGTAACGTCACCATCAAAAGAGGGGCCTACTATAATAACTAAGATAATCTCTTAAAAAGTGCAAAAGTGCGGAAATAATCAAATGTTACACTAAACACGAGTCGGTGCCAAGTGATTCATCTTGTCTATCTGTTTTTACTTTTATTTTATTTTCAGCATTTTAGTTAGTTTTTATTTTTCTAGTTTAAAACCTTTTTCTAACTTTTGATTTGATTAGACGTTGAGGATAAACCGGTACTAAAAGCTCTTGTGTCCTTGGACGACCTCGGTATCTTGCCAACACTATACTACGCTCACGATGGGTGCACTTACCCATATGTGTGTTTGGTGTTAGTAAAATATCATGTTTTATAAATTTAAAAGTTGACTAACGTGTAAAAATGGCTTAAAATTTACTTAAAAACATATACACACTCGCACACATCAAGTTTTTGGTGTCGTTGCCGGGGCCACAAGGATTTTAAGAAAGTTAGGAATCAACGGCCTAATCGTTTTTTCTAATTTTTCTGTTTTTTTAGGATTTTCTTAATTTTTCAGCTTCTACAGAACTCAGCACGGGCCGTGCCCGCTGAACACGCCCCGTGCCCAATCATTGGAACTGGCAATCCTGTTTTAAGTCAGACAGTAAGCTGAACACGGGCCGTGCCCACTCAACACGCCCCGTGCCCAAGTTTCAGTTACAGAAAACAGAACCGTAAGATCCCGACGGTTGGTAATTTCTGACACAAACATGAGTGATACTGATATTTTTTACTTTCGGCACTCTTATGGTAAGTGGTGTCAAATATGTGGTGGTTCCCATAAAGAATTAGAATGTTATTTTCTAAATTATAAGCCCCACTATATAGACCCATCGTTTTCCCGTAGCCTTAAGAGGGGCGAAAGTAAAAATAATCCTATCTCTCCCTCGAATGCTCTCAACCGGATCTTCTAGGAGAAATGCTTCTTGATGAACTGTTTCAATTAGAAGATCTAATTCTTAATTGGTTAAGAGAACTTAAGATGGATTTCAATAATTTATCTCAAGACGATAACCAAGAAGAATTGTTGGGATCACATTCAAATAAAAACAACTTCGTTGTTCCCAATGTTACCTCTAACTCCAGCGAGGACTTGAGCGATAATCGTCCCTGTGTCGATTGTGCCGTGAAGGACTCCCCATCGACTTCGTTCGATGCATACATAGACCTGAGCGATTCGGCATACACCTTCTTTAACGAGAGCCCGGGAAAGGGTTGGACTTGTCCACCTACATATAGCATAGGAATCACCCTCACCGACAACCTCTTGCGTTCTTGTCTTAATCTAGAGCAATTAAGGTATCTTAGGCACTTTGGGGTTGTTCCATCCAGTAAGGAACCGCCCGATCTGGATAAATTCCTTAAAAATAAGAAAACTCCATAAGACAGCTTCTAGACACGGGGCCGTGTCCAGGTCAACACGCCCCCGTGTCCACCAAAAGATTCCTTTCTGATTTTTATCAGAATACGGACAAAATGTGTCAGGATTTTGTCTGCACACGGGGCATTGTCCAGCCGACACGGGGCCGTGTGCAGCGTGCTGTCGTTTCTATAAATACAGCAAGATTCCTGCTCATTTGGACCACTCCAAAGACATAGATTTGCTAGGATCTTCATTCATACCATCCTAGGTATATTCTAAAAGAAGGTTCTCAACAACCATCTTGTCTTTTCCACTTTTGTTCATTGCCTTCTTCTTCAATTTTCACTCAATACCTCCATTAAAGCTTGAAATCTCCATGGTTCCAAGCTTTATTGTAATGTTTGTAGGGCTATTATTCAAGGAATCTTGTTTAAAATAAGTGATACAACTTTGTTTTAAATTATTTATGCTTAAAAGTACCTTATAAATTGAAAAAAGTAATTTAAAACTACAAGATTCCTTGCTCTAAAAACCCGCAAAAGGCTGAACACGGGGTCGTGTTCATTGAACACGGGGCCGTGTCCGAGGTGCTGCTCCATAAAAGTTGAGCTCTTTTCGGTCTGTGTTCTGAGAATGGCGAGCAGAACAAGCGGAACACCTTCGTCACAATCTGTGATAACTGTAACTTTTCCGTACATTCCGTACACTAATTGAACAGTAAGCGGTGCTTAAATAATTGAGCATGATCTAGTTTACAAGACAAATGAATTATTGATTACTGTTATATACATACAATGGCATTTCATGATACAAGACTTTATTCGTTGCTACACGCAACACGAGATAGTTCTAATGATACATAGAACAGAATTGGCACTGTTACCAGACAAATAAGTTTCTGAATTCATGCACGTTTTATACTACAAAATATTGCTTTGTGCATTAACGAGAGCGTTGCGTCAGAAATACTAGTAAACTCACCGGTAAGACACAATATGCCAACAACTCTGCGGAAAATAGTCAGACAATAAAATTGGAGCCTAGGTGTAGGTCCAATGAAAAGAATACATTAAAACCCGAGAATACATACAAGGGTTAATATATAAACTTTCCGGAGACCAAAATACGCACTAAAAAGCACCCGAAACGCACTTTAAGTGCAGAATTTTTCTAAATTCAGCTATAACCAGCTTTTAAACATATAAATATCATGCAGAATTTACGTTTTATCATACAGAATATTTCCCTAAGTGTCGGGAATTGAAAGGGTACATAAAAGACACTTTACGGACGACTTAAACACTTTAACAGAACGGTATCCAACCGAATGACCGGACATTACCCGGGATACTAAATTTTTGCCAAACACATTGTTTATTTAATTCTTGGCTGGTCGTGATCCCCGAACACCCTAACACCCACTAAAAAGCAACTAACTAACATATAGAAGCACATTACTTGAAATCTAACTAGTCCTTACCATCTAGTTACAAAATGTTACAACCAACCCCCCCCCCAACCGAACTCGGTCCCAAGGACCATCACAACCATGCTTCAAATCTTGTCTTGGATTATATTCATTATTTTATTTGATTAGTTGCTTGTAGATCTTACCAAGATATGTGAACATATCTTATAAAGCATGGCCAAGATCACTACACCCTACTTCTCATCATCACCTCTCTCTCACTCCCCACTCTCTCCCTCCTCTCGGCTCCCCCTCAACCACCACCATCACCATCATTACACCACCTCATTCATCTATCTTCAAGCTTCATTCAAGGGTATATGAAGGATTGAAGGAGCTTGCAACTTGTGGAGCTTCAAAGGACTTTGTTTCTTGCTTGTTCATCATCATTCCTCATCATCTTCTTCACTAGATTCTACCCTAGTCTTGTTCTAGTAGTAAGTCTTGTTACACCTTGTTTCATCTTGTTTCTTAGTTAAAATATGTAGTATGATGATTATGTTTAAATCACAAGAACAAGAACACTAAGAAGATGAACACGAAACTTTACATGAAGCTTGAACATAAAAGTTTACTTGAAGATAAAATGCTACTAGTATGATGATGTTATGAGTATGTTGTTAAATTTTATGATGATTCTTGATTTTGTGATGTTAATCACCATATGATCTTGTTAAATAATATTTAAGAACATGATTTAACAAGAATAAAAAGTGGTTATGTGTTACATAAAAAGATCACTTTCTAACTAGATATGAACATGATAAAAATGATATTTTTCATGAAACATAAGTAAACTAGTAAGTTGATGATCTTGTAAATCCAAGAGTTACACAAGATTTTTGTAAAGAAACCAAGTTAGAGAAGCGGTATTTGGAAAACCATGACGATTAATTTTTGTAAAAATTGTTTACAAGTTGTAAACACTAAAGTTTTGCAAGAAGGTGATTTTTGGAAGTGATAATTATACTTTGGAAGGCAACTAAGCCCACTAAGAGCTTTACCAAGTTACTACGCGTTTTCGGGATATAACAAGTTCATGATATAGCGTGATTTACATGATTTTGGCTTGTAGTGAGACTTGAATGAGTTGTTGATGCTTGTTGATGATTTAAAAGAAAATAAACACATGTTCGAAAACATGGGAAACCTCCATTTTTAGGGGAAACTCTGTCAAAATTTCTATAAAATTTTGACATTTAGAAAAATATAAGTTTTTGGGAAACTTATTCCCTAAAAATGTATCTAAAAAAAATGTTACCAAGGTTTCCCTAACTTTTGTGTTAAGAAATGATGATTTCTTCAAAAATAAAAATCGATACTAAGTATGTATATTTTTTAGAAAAATATATATATTTATCGATCACAAAATTTTGTGCTAAGTGTATGTAGTATGTATTATACGTGATAGTGTATTAGGACTTGAAAATACACTAAATACCGTTGAGAAGTGAGAACACAAAAATACACATACAGCATACAAGATACACAATTCGGGTCCAAAATACAAGATACTTATATTTATTTATTTTTTTGAGAAAATAATATAAGTAAGATACATAGTTAAAAATATAAATTATTTTTAACACAAGAAAACATATACAAAAGATAGTGACCGTACTTGTGCAATATGTGACACCTGTGTCACTTCAACCATCAAACAAATGCCAAACCAATGAAATATTGTATTTCATACTTGGGATTTGTAAAAATATGTGTATCGTTTACACATATCAACCCTTGTTCAATTTCAAGCTTTAAATCGCTTTCTGGAGGGTTATACGCGCACTGATGCGTAAATATAACCTGTTTAATGCAACGAACACTCCGGAATAGAAAAATAGGCTTAACATACCTTAAGTAACCTTTACATAACTTAGAAATAAGTTTTGAAGGCTTTGGTATGGCAAAATCTAGTTTATTAACTTACAGGGACTAAACTTGACAAACTGCGAAAGTATGCCAATTTGAACTGTAACAGAAATTCCGGAACATGACCATAAGTTAAACATACCATAAATATCCTTCACATAGCTTAGAAATAGGCTTTGAGGGGTTCGGTGTGCTAAAATAAACTTTTGGGTCATTCAGGGACTAAAAGTGTCAAAAAGTGCACAAGTTTGCACTTTCGCGCATAACTTACGTTCTGAATACATCCGGACATCCAAAAATTTATGTAAGCACTAAAATATTTTATTTTAGTGTTTGGCATAAGAAAAATCCATTCGTCACGTCATTTGGATCGTTTTTTCGTGCTTATGCGCATTCCGTCGTAATTAAGCGAACATCGCGTTCGTACGACCAAACGAACCGACATCTGACATATTTTTGAGCATGTTTCATGTCCACAATGTTTAGGCATCATTTTAGGGCCTTAAAGTTGGCTTTACGGGCCTTAGAAGTGTCGGAAATGGCTTAAATACACAACAGGGACCAAAACTATCATTTTTGAAACTTATTTTCTGATCAGAACCCCCATGCGGCCCGCATTAGTTTTCGTGTATCCTGAAGCGGGCCGCGTCTGCCTTCCAGAACAGATAAGATCGATTAGTCAGCTGATTCCAGCTGTTTAATCCACTCCCACACATTCTAACTTGCCCTTTCAGCTCATGGGGGATCATTTTTAGTTACCACAACAATTGAACAAGTGTACGCACAAGATTCAAGCACGGTTTCCATGAAACGATCTTAACGGTTACCCGAAAACTATAAATACCCCACCCCCCATTGCTTCAAACTCACTAGAATCTGATCTAAAAGACTCTAAGTTGGAACCATTGTTTCATACCTGAGTTATTTGGATCTAGATTAGCATTCATGGACCCTTCGTAAGTATTCTTTCGTTCTTTTATTGCTTTTCGAGTCTTTTCGAGTCTGAAAGTCAAACTTTGTTTGACTTTCTGCATTGACCAGTTTATGGTCAATGCGAAGTTCATTTGAACTTCGCAACGTGAGTGTAATCACGTTGGTTATAGTCCCTTGGGACTATGCCTACTGATTACCACGTTGTCTAGGGTCGTAGGGTAAGCGATCTAATAAATCGCTTATACCTTCGAACCCGACCCATTTGGTCGATCATTAGGATCCGACCAAATACATTAGGTGACCATAGTATATAGGGAATAACCTTCCGAGGTTATACCCTATGGTCACATCGTTTAAGTAATTGTATGATAAGTAGTTTATATGCCTTAGGTAAATTACCAGAATACCCTTTTCATGTATAATTGGTAATTAAGCATATGTAACCTAAACTTTTGTCACATAACTGATTATGTAACATGTTTAGGCATATAACATTGGTCATAGGGCTAGTTAGGCGGTCCGAACGCGTTTCACGCGAACGACGCGTTAAAGTAGCATAAGCTACCTTAATGAGTCGCGATGGGTCGAAAGCACTTAGGTTAGGTTTCATTTAGTATGTAGGCTTTGTTAAACCATATGACACGAGTCTCTATACTCGTTTGGTTTACAAACCCTCATTCTATCTAAATCCTCTGATTTAGGTCCGGTTTATTAACATAGTTACCTATATTAGGTGCCGTTTGATATCCGCGATCTCTAGCATTGTTTGGTTGTTACTCAAGGACTACTAAGCAATCTCAAGTGAGTACATAGACCCCTCTTTTACCGTTTTCAAACTGTTTTGGGGTGAAACACATGTGCCTACTTGTTACTTTCATGCTTTCCTGTTTACACATCATATACCGGCTATATTTGTTAGTACATTATAGTACATGATTTCGTTAACATTTCATGCTATGTATGTCCATTGTGTACATACTTAGTACATTGTTTTACATTACAATTTGTTGCATATATTCATCCAGCATATGAACACATTATATTACATTTTGAACCGTTTATAACTATTTGACTATGTGAACCGTTGTAATCATTTGACTATGTGGACCGTTTGTATCTGTGAACCGTTTGTATCTGTGAACCGTTTATATCTGTGAACCGTTTGTATCTGTGAACCGTTTGTATCTGTGAACCGTGTGAACCGGATTTGACCATACATAAACATTTCTACAATTGTTAAACATTACATCTTGATGGTTTGGTTTGAGTAAGTGATTTAAGTAACGAGGCGTGTGTAATATGATACAAGCATGGTGGATACGCCGCTGGTAATTCCTATATATAAGTGTTTGTATGGTATTACATATGGTAGCGTTATTTAAATCATTTCAGTTTGAGACATATAACATTTTATACAAATAACATACTTTTCACAATACATTGATTTACAAACAACTTATCTTATACAAACTCATTTTACAATGGTTATTCATTTAACCATACATTATTCTCTTATTTATACATATCATCTGGTCTTATCGTTTTTCAAATGATTTACAAAACAAAAACAAAGCAAATTACAAGGTTCATGACTAAACATTTTCTCAAACATAAGTCATGAAACCTATTTTCACAAAACCTATGTATCTCACAGGCATTTTTATGCTGACGTACCTATTTTCACATGTGTTTTTCAGGAGCTGTTGCATAAGATGATCAAGATACACATAGGCAGACTTGGGCTTTAGTGACAATAAAAGATGCAAGACTAATTAATTATGTTGTATTTCTTTGTTTGTTAAGACATTGTAACACTTTTAATCAATAAAACGAAACTTCAATTGCCATGGATTTGAAACAATTAATTCTGTTACAACACTCCCCGACATTTCCGCCACGTTTTGTATGTTCTACGTGGTCGGGGTGTGACAGAAAAGATGGTATCAGAGCCAATGGTTATAGGGAATTAGGTTATTAGTAATGCTTTGACCTAGTCTATAACCTTCTTAGGACCCTAACGCGAGTTTACTTGCGTTTAGTCATAAAACAATACCGTCACCTATCCTTAGGCGACGACCACAACAAGAACATAAATTTCAAAACCGCTTTGAAAACTAATCATCTGTTCTAGGATGATTGATTACTAGGTTTTGAACCCTCTATTATAAGGTTTTGAACCCTCTGTTATATGGTTTTGAACCCCTTTGAATTTTCAAAATCTCGTCAAGGTTTTGGGTTTTAAATAATGTGAACACGTGCAAACTGGAAGGGTGAATGCCTGTATTCTGGGTTTTCTGTCTAGGCAAGCACTTCGTATACATCTCATCAGACGCGAGACCAGTTGTGCTTACCTGAGAATTCTTGGGATGAGTGTTCACTTATAGGCGAGCATGTCTTCACGATACATTATTTTTGACCTATTTACTTTGATTAATCACCGAGGTCGTTTGTTGCTTTGTAGTAACAAACAAATGACCACTATCCTTGCTTTCATCAGATTTGTTTCATCTCATTCTTTTCGTCTAATTCTCTCACTCGTTTCCTTTCATGTTTCCTCTTTTAGAATGCCTCCTCGACGCGAAAGCCACATAGCGACTGCCGAATTGGCAGAAATCATTGCGCAGCAAATGGCTGCTCAATTCCCAAACCTCTTTGCTCAATGGAATCAAGCCAACAACAACAACAATGGTCCATGCAATTTCAAGAGTTTTAACTCGGCGAAACCATTCAAGTTTAGTGGTTCTGAGGGAGCGACTGGGCTTCTTCAATGGTTCAAGAGCATTGAGAATACTTTCCGCCACGTGCAGTGTCCTGACAATCGCAAGGTCGAGTTTGCTTCGAGTGTGTTCCAGAAAAGAGCCCTTACATGGTGGAACGGAGTTATGAGAAATCGTGGTGCAGAAGTTGCTCTAGCACAGACATGGGCTGAACTTAGGGCCCTTATGATGAAGGAGTTTTGTCCTCGTCACGAGATCAGGGCCTTGGAAAGGGAATTCGACAATCTTGAGCAAGACAGTGGTGAGCATCGAGCCTACACGGACCGTTATGAGGAGTTGAGTCTGTTATGCCCAAACATGGTCACGCCTTTGGATAAGGCAATAGAAAAGTACATTGATGGCCTCCCTGACTCAATACAAGACATTGTGACTGGCAGCAACCCTACTACAGTTAGACAGGCCATTGAGCTATCTGCAACCTTGACTGAATCAAAGATCAGGAAAGGTAAACTTTTCCGAAAAGGTGACAAGAAACCGGTCGAGTAATCGAACCCAATCGAGGAATCAAAGACCATGGATGAACAGACTGGATCCCCTAAGAAGTCAAAGAAGCGAAAGACTTCTCAGAACTTCGCCATGGTTACTCACAATGATCAAGCCGCCCCCAACCAACCAGCTCAACCCCCTGCTAGGAAGCCATACAATGGAACTGCACCCTTGTGCAACCAATGTAGCCTCCATCATCATGCCAATGTAAAGTGCCGCAAATGCCAAACTTGTGGGCTTATAGGCCATACGGCAAGAGTCTGCCCAGCTGCAGCTGCACCAGACCAAGCTGGCAACAATACCGCTCAAGGTCGTTTTCTACCAGGTTCTTGCTTCAACTGTGGCGAGATGGGTCATTTCCGAAGAAATTGCCCAAAACTTGCTAATGCAAATCCAGCACAGGGGTGAGCATCTGACCGAATGGAAGACAACGCTGTTTAGAAATAATCAATCCTTATGTATTATTTTCTTTAGTTGTCAAGGTCCAAGAAACAGTTGTTATCGTTGTTTATAAATAAATCTTTTATATACATTGCAATGTATTTATGTGGTTGCATGTATAAACAACATATCTCTTACAATACCGACATTCAAGGAACCGTATTCCTTGAAGAACAAACTACCCCCAAAAATTTTCCCATTCTATGATCTCTTGTGTTTCCATGAAATTCCTAAGTACCCGTTTATTCTAAGGAAACGAAGTACAAGGCGCAAGTTACAACACTGGACGAATACCCAGAGTACCACTATAAATCCTTAATAGGGTACCTAAGGGTATTTCCGTGAATCCCAAAATTGTTGTGTTCCTTAATTCGACTATTACGTTTCTTTGAAAACAAAATCGAATTTTTGGGAGATCTTCCTATCTCTTCAGATAGATCCCAGAGGACATTGAAGTCCATCGACTGATTTCCATATCCATTCTCAATCGATAACAAATTAATAACAAATTAATAACCAAGTTAAACAACTATGTGATTATGTGCTTATGAACATTACAAGACAAACTGTGTGGACTGTGCAAGGAATTACGTAATTATGGATGCATACATAATTATGGAATTTAGTGCACAGAAACCATGGCGAGCCTTGTCATGTGCCTAGAAGTTAACTCTATTCATTTCCATTTCTGAGGAAGCACCCGTTGAAAATGACTCTGTTTGTTCATTTTCGTTTCTGAAGATTATCCGTTGAGGAAATGAATATCCGTTTTTCTATCCTTTTCATTTCCATTTCTGAGGAAGCACCCGTTGAAAATGACTCCGTTTGTTCATTTTCGTTTCTGAAGATTGTCCGTTGAGGAAATGAATATCCGTTTTTCTATCCTTTTCATTTCCATTTCTGAGGAAGCACCCGTTGAAAATGACTCCGTTTGTTCATTTTCGTTTCTGAAGATTGTCCGTTGAGGAAATGAATATCCGTTTGTCTATCCTTTTCATTTCCATTTATGAGGAAGCACCCGTTGAAAATGACTCCGTTTGTTCATTTTCGTTTCTGAAGATTTGTCCGTTGAGGAAATGAATATCCGTTTGTTTCTCCTTTTCATTTCCATTTCTGATGAAGCACCCGTTGAAAATGACTCTGTTTGTTCATTTTCGTTTCTGAAGATTTGTCCGTTGAGGAAATGAATATCCGTTTGTTTCTCCTTTTCATTTCCATTTCTGATGACGCACCCGTTGAAAATGACTCCGTTTGTTCATTTTCGTTTCTAAAGATTTGTCCGTTGAGGAAATGAATATCCGTTTGTTTCTCCTTTTCATTTCCTTTTCTGATGAAGCACCCGTTGAAAATGACTCCGTAAGTTCATTTTAAGTTTCTGAAGATTTCCCGTTGAGGAAATGAATCCCCATTTGTTTATTCCTTCATTTCCGCTTCTGAAGAATACTCGTTGAGGAAAATGACTCCGTCTGTTCATTTTCGTTCTGAAGAATGTCCGTTAAGGAAATGACAGGATTATGCCTTACATATCTCTGGTGATTATTTGACACAAAGTCACAAATAGACTCCTACGAATAAATTTCGGGACGAAATTTCCTAAAGTAGGGGAGACTGTGACACCTGTGTCACTTCAACCATCAAACAAATGCCAAACCAATGAAATATTGTATTTCATACTTGGGATTTGTAAAAATATGTGTATCGTTTACACATATCAACCCTTGTTCAATTTCAAGCTTTAAATCGCTTTCTGGAGGGTTATACGCGCACTGATGCGTAAATATAACCAGTTTAATGCAACGAACACTCCGGAATAGCAAAATAGGCTTAACATACCTTAAGTAACCTTTACATAACTTAGAAATAAGTTTTGAAGGCTTTGGTATGGCAAAATCTAGTTTATTAACTTACAGGGACTAAACTTGACAAACTGCGAAAGTATGCCAATTTGAACTGTAACAGACATTCCGGAACATGACCATAAGTTAAACATACCATAAATATCCTTCACATAGCTTAGAAATAGGCTTTGAGGGGTTCGGTGTGCTAAAATAAACTTTTGGGTCATTCAGGGACTAAAAGTGTCAAAAAGTGCACAAGTTTGCACTTTCGCACATAACTTACGTTCTGAATACATCCGGACATCCAAAAATTTATGTAAGCAGTAAAATATTTTATTTTAGTGTTTGGCATAAGAAAAATCCATTCGTCACGTCATTTGGATCGTTTTTTCGTGCTTATGCGCATTCCGTCGTAATTAAGCGAACATCGCGTTCGTACGACCAAACGAACCGACATCCGACATATTTTTGAGCATGTTTCATGTCCACAATGTTTAGGCATCATTTTAGGGCCTTAAAGTTGGCTTTACGGGCCTTAGAAGTGTCGGAAATGGCTTAAATACACAACAGGGACCAAAACTGTCATTTTTGAAACTTATTTTCTGATCAGAACCCCCATGCGGCCCGCATTAGTTTTGGTGTATCCTGAAGCGGGCCGCGTCAGCCTTCCAGAACAGATAAGATCGATTAGTCAGCTGATTCCAGCTGTTTAATCCACACCCACACATTCTAACTTGCCCTTTCAGCTCATGGGGGATCATTTTTAGTTACCACAACAATTGAACAAGTGTACGCACAAGATTCAAGCACGGTTTCCATGAAACGATCTTAACGGTTACCCGAAAACTATAAATACCCCACCCCCCATTGCTTCACACTCACTAGAATCTGATCTAAAAGACTCTAAGTTGGAACCATTGTTTCATACCTGAGTTATTTGGATCTAGATTAGCATTCGGGGACCCTTCGTAAGTATTCTTTCATTCTTTTATTGCTTTTCGAGTCTTTTTGAGTCTGAAAGTCAAACTTTGTTTGACTTTCTGCATTGACCAGTTTATGGTCAATGCGAAGTTCGTTTGAACTTCGCAACGTGAGTGTAATCACGTTGGTTATAGTCCCTTGGGACTATGCCTACTGATTACCACGTTGTCTAGGGTCGTAGGGTAAGCGATCTAATAAATCGCTTATACCTTCGAACCCGACCCATTTGGTCGATCATTAGGATCCGACCAAATACATTAGGTGACCATAGTATATAGGGAATAACCTTCCGAGGTTATACCCTATGGTCACATCGTTTAAGTAGTTGTATGATAAGTAGTTTATATGCCTTAGGTAAATTACCAAAATACCCTTTTCATGTATAATTGGTAATTAAGCATATGTAACCTAAACTTTTGTCACATAACTGATTATGTAACATGTTTAGGCATATAACACTGGTCATAGGGCTAGTTAGGCGGTCTGAACGCGTTTCACGCGAACGACGCGTTAAAGTAGCATAAGCTACCTTAATGAGTCGCGATGGGTCGAAAGCACTTAGGTTAGGTTTCATTTAGTATGTAGGCTTTGTTAAACCATATGACACGAGTCTCTATACTCGTTTGGTTTACAAACCCTCATTCTATCTAAATCCTCTGATTTAGGTCCGGTTTATTAACATAGTTACCTATATTAGGTGCCGTTTGATATCCGCGATCTCTAGCATTGTTTGGTTGTTACTCAAGGACTACTAAGCAATCTCAAGTGAGTACATAGACCCCTCTTTTACCGTTTTCAAACTGTTTTGGGGTGAAACACATGTGCCTACTTGTTACTTTCATGCTTTCCTGTTTACACATCATATACCGGCTATATTTGTTAGTACATTATAGTACATGATTTCATTAACATTTCATGCTATGTATGTCCATTGTGTGCATACTTAGTACATTGTTTTACATTACAATTTGTTGCATATACTCATCCAGCATATGAACACATTATATTACATTTTGAACCGTTTATAACTATTTGACTATGTGAACCGTTGTAATCATTTGACTATGTGGACCGTTTGTATCTGTGAACCGTTTGTATCTGTGAACCATTTGTATCTGTGAACCGTTTGTATCTGTGAACCATTTGTATCTGTGAACCGTGTGAACCTTATTTGACCATACATAAACATTTCTACAATTGTTAAACATTACATCTTGATGGTTTGGTTTGAGTAAGTGATTTAAGTAACGAGGCGTGTGTAATATGATACAAGCATGGTGGATACGCCGCTGGTAATTCCTATATATAAGTGTTTGTATGGTATTACATATCGTAGCGTTATTTAAATCATTTCAGTTTGAGACATATAACATTTTATACAAATAACATACTTTTCACAAGACATTGATTTACAAACAACTTATCTTATACAAACTCATTTTACAATGGTTATTCATTTAACCATACATTATTCTCTTATTTATACATATCATCTGGTCTTATCGTTTTTCAAATGATTTACAAAACAAAACAAAGCAAATTACAAGGTTCATGACTAAACATTTTCTCAAACATAAGTCATGAAACCTATTTTCACAAAACCTATGTATCTCACAGGCATTTTTATGCTGACGTACCTATTTTCACATGTGTTTTTCAGGAGCTGTTGCATAAGATGATCAAGATACACATAGGCAGACTTGGGCTTTAGTGACAATAAAAGATGCAAGACTAGTTAATTATGTTGTATTTCTTTGTTTGTTAAGACATTGTAACACATTTAATCAATAAAACGAAACTTCAATTGCCATGGATTTGAAACAATTAATTCTGTTACAACACTCCCCGACATTTCCGCCACGTTTTGTATGTTCTACGTGGTCGGGGTGTGACACAATACAAGTCCAGTGGCTAACGTTAAGAAAACACGTATAGGTCACGACGTTAATTAAGCAAATTCGGTGAAGTTTACGACGCAAGGAACGCAAAGTTGTGAGTTCATGCTCCCCCTTTTCTTTTAACTGTTTTCAGTTTTATAACTCTCAGGGGTGAAATACATGTTACAATTGTTACAAATGTTACAATGTTTACAAATGGTATGATACAAAAACAAGAAGCACTCTTGGTGAGAACGAGTACCAAGTATGATGCATTATATGAAATTCCTACGAAAGGCCTATAAAATACTAGATCATGTGAGCATAGACAAGATATTGAAATGCCATTAAATACTTAATTAGGGACGAGGGTTAGATCTAACGGGTACGGCCGAACCCCACTCATGGTCAAAACTAGTACCTAGTAGTGCTTCGGAGTCCCAGTCGAGGTTAATCAACACAGGCGAGGTTAATCGACACAGTCGAGGGTAATCGACACAGTCGAGGGAAATCGACACAGTCAAGGAGTCATAACAAGTACTCCCTGTGTCCTCACATGCCTTAAAGGAGCCATTACGAGTGCTTCCTGTGCCTTAAAGTCCTTGTAAAGCATTCATGTTCATACACACTTTTCATACCTATTTACAAAGGAGTCTCTCAAATATTTACAAGAATTACGATATACAAACAAGACGCATGAACTCGCTCAACTTTATGTTGATGTTTTCCAAAATTACATGTATTTCAGGTAACAGGATGGATCTTGGGCGCAAGTGTCGTAGCTAGAAGTAAACTCCAAGTTTAGATGTCATCCACTTTTATTGATTTGTAACCTAGACGGAGGTTGTGTTTTAAAACTTAAATAAAAAGTGTTTGTAATGCTCAAGATTTATAAATGGATGAACACCGTTTTGATCATGTAGTTGTTTATTATGATTGAATGCAATGATATTAAATCAGTCACACATCATACGCTTTCGCAAAAGACAGGGTGTGACAGTTTGGTATCAGAGCTTCGATTTTAGTGAACTAGGATTCCTTCTCGAGTCTAGACTATAATCACTAGAGTTCTCTCACTAAAACATTTTACAAAAAGGTTTTCATTGCATTCACGTAAGCGTCAAGATCCACGAGTCAAACACTTTTCAACAAGAGACAAGGCAAGGACATTAGTAGGGAATACCCTCAAGATAAGGTGCCAATTAAGGCATAGTCTACACGAGTTAGACTTGCCAAAGATAAAATACACTCTTGGTGAAAACTAGTACCAAGTAGTGTTTCTGTCGTGAATCGACAACTAGAAAAATGACCCCCCAAAAACGAGAGTCATACGTGATATAATGCATCAAATTGCTTGTTTATGCTAAGTAGCATAATTTTTATTGATATACATATATACGAATAAGTGTACGGAATAAATATTGACGTGAATACATACAAATAAGTGTACGGAATGATTATTGACGTAAATAAGATACTTTCGACTCCGACTCCTATTACTGTATGTAACTCGCACGATGAAGCTATCGACCTCGCGTCCATTGCAAAGCTCATGGCTAGAGTGATTACCAAACAAGATTCTGAGCTTGCTTGCGTAGGAGATGGCTGCTCTTCCCTCTCGATCGTGAAGGTGCCTGACTACGGTGATGATGACGAGGCAGAGGCGGCGACCTTGAACGAATTCTTGATCAACGGGACAAGATCCCTGCGGTTTATGTGAAGCAAGATTGACGACATACTTGACCGGAAAAGGAAGATGAAGTATTCATCTTGAAGGTGCCCCTCCAACTACTAGGAATTCTCTTCATTCCTATCATCGTGCCTATACGCGCGTAACGATAACGAGTGTTAGCGCGTGGACCACCGTAAAGGTCCTTTCCATGATGGAGGTATAAGGACAGTAGTGTCCCCTCCTTGATTGATCATCTGCTTGGACGAGAGAAAATTGGGGTAACTTTGCAAGACAATTTATTATTATGGGGGCCCACGTAATAACGACTTGTAGTGCACAGAAATCCTGATGGACTCTGCGGGTTGAGCTAATGAAAACCACACAAAAATAATCTATAGGTGTTCACACCTTCATCTGGTAGAACAATACATAGATCAGTGCTTTAGCACTTTATAAAGTAGGAAACCTATCTTTTCCTACTTCGTGTCTGACACTTCTACCCGTGTACGAGATGTTTGAGAAACGATATTTAAGCAAGTAAAGCTGGATAACATTCAGAAAGAATCAGTGACATTACACTCTCTATCACCCCTACGTGAACAACTACCATTTCACAAACTTGTACGACCAAGGCGAAGTAATCTCGAGTACAATACAAACAATAAGCCAAGTAGGCAAGCCTATGAAGGCTCAGTAATTGTTTCCTCGCTCATACATTAATTTTATATACATGTGAAATTGGGTGATTACATGATGGCTTATGGTGCTATGTACCTCATAGACAATTATGGAATATTGTCTAACCTACTTCATACCTTTTAACAGAAGAGAATGCCGCCCAGACGAGACACAAACACCAGTATGTTGCCAAGAACAGAAGCTGAGCTTCAAGAACGAATCTCACAGGCAATTGCAAGACATGAAGCCCTCCGCTCCGAACATAGCGGTGGCACTACCGGAAATAACCCTCCAACTGGCTGCACCTATAAACAATTCCTGGACTGCAAGCCATTGAATTTTGATGGCATAGGAGGTGCCATTGCATTTGTTCGTTGGTCAGAAAAGACTGACTCCATTCTAAGAATGAGTAATTGTTCGCCCCAACAGAGTGTTACCTATATCTCAGGGTTGTTTTTGGATGGCGCACTCTCCTGGTGGAACCTTCAGGTTCAGACCCTTGGTGCAGATGCTGCTTATGCACTGAACTGGGACGAGCTCAAGGAAATGATGGAAAAGAAATACTGTTCTAGGGCTGAAATCCAGAAGCTTGAGGTGGAGTTCTGGAACTTGAAAATGGACGGACCGAAGATTCCTGAATACGTCCAGCGATTTCACGACCTGTCTAGGGTCGTCCCCTACTTTGTCAAACCGGAATTCAAAAGGATTGAGCGATTCATTTGGGGACTTACACCTCAAATTAGGAGCTTGGTTACTACCTCAAGGCCTCCAACCATCGCAGAGGCTATCGATTTAAGCGTTACACTTACTGAAGAAGCTCTACGTGCGGGAAAATTTTCGGAATCTGAGGATAACAAGAAAGAGACTCATGTGGAGTCATCAGGCAATAAGAAAAGGAAGTCTTCGAACCTAAAGGTGGGCACACAAGTCGGCTATGGAAGCTCTAAAGCAAACAGAAGAAAGAAAGTGAAACCGCCGCATGGCAGGAAAGCTGATGGAGCCACTAAAAAGACCGGTGGTAAATTTACTCGGGGACTAAGCCGAGGTGCGGGGAATGAAATTTTCACCATGAAGGTCGATGTCTGAGGCCTAAGTGCGGAAAGTGTGGAAGAGAAGGGCACAGCAAGGACGCCTGTTGGGCAAAGGACCCAGATGGAAGAAATAAGAGAATACGAGGTTGCTACAGATGTGGTGAAGCAGGGCACTTTAGGAAAGATTGCCCTGGGAAGAAACAAGCAAAGAAGGGTTTTCAAGATCGAAACTCGTGAAGCACGCCAGGATCCAGATGCGGTTACGGGTACTTTCCCCATTAACCAACCTTATGCATCTATTTTTGATTTATACTGGCACCAACTTTAACATTGCATGCTTAGAACTTAAGAAACTGCTTGGCCTAGTTTCGAGTAAAATAGACGTCCCGTATTCTTTAGGAATGGGCATATAGAAGGCTAATTTAAGCAGACGAAGCGAATAAGGATTGTATGAAGGAACTCAGAAGGCCGAAACCCTCTGTTACCATTAACTTGAGAAGTCATAATATGATAGTCAGCATGGATTGAAAATCCAAGTATAAAGCCCGAAAACATCCCCGTATGGAAGAAATTCAGAAGCCTTTCTAAAGACTTGCCACGAACGCCCCTCCACAGCGTCAAGAGGAGTCTAGGATAAATCTCGTGCCAGGAGCGGCACCAGTACCGAATGACGCCTTACCGACTAGCTCCGCCCGCGAAGCATGAGCTTCCGATAGAACTGCTAGAGCTACTAGACAGAAGGAATTAAGGACATGACATCCTTAGTTAAGGACACGAGGAGAAAGTTGACAGTTCCATTTTGCATAAATTCCAGAGAATTGAGAAATCAGAATCCTTTGCCAAGGATTGATAACCTGAACAGACCAATCGTAAGGTTCTAGTTACCACTCGAAGATCAACTTGAGGACAAGATGTCCTCCACTATGAATACAAGAAGGGAATATCTCTAAAACGACCTTTAGGAATCGTTTCGAGCATTACGAGTCCTTGTCGTACCATTTGGCTTAACACATGCATCGACAATATTCATGGACCTCATGAGTCGAACGTGTAAGCCATACCTGGATAAATCATGACTATACTTATTGACTACATTCTTATATGGCCAACGACCAAGGAAGGTCGTGGGCCACAGCTGCAATTTACCTCGCAACTCTTAGAGAAAGAACAGTTATGTGCTATGATGATGAAAAGCGAATTTCGAATTCGCAAAGCGAGAACTTTAAAATATATGATGGATAAAAACGAGATTCATGCCAACCCTGCAATCAAGAGCTAAGGAGCTAGAGTTGCAATTATGTGACGCTTCTCGACAAAGTCTCGATTGTACGTCGATGCAACGAGACCACAACATTGCATACGCGGCACATTGATTAAGGAATCATAAGAAGAAACCTTGAGCTAGATACAGTAATTGCGCGCCGCAAATTTGACGTCATTACTTGAAAGAAAACGCTGCACGATCTTTACTGATCACAAGGGTTGCAGCACACCGTTGATCGTAAAAACTTGAATATTAACGTAGATGGGCTAATCTACTGAATGATGCTGACTGTATGGGCATGTTACGTGCTTAATAAACTTTGACGAAAAGTTGGAACACTCACTCGCCCTTAGTAGAGTTTTCCTACAACAGTATTTATCACACCGCCGTTTAAACCACTTCTTGTGAAGCTTTAGATGGAACACAATAAATCGATCCCCGTCGTGTTGATCAGAGACCGGGGATAAACAATCTACTGACCCGAGTTGGTTCGGGAAAAACTAGAGGCAAGATCGTTCAGATATGTGATCATATCGAGACAGCCGTGGAATACAGAAAGATTGCGCCGACGAGCGGCATAAATCGTAAGAATTCGAGACAAGAAGTATGGCTTTAATGAGAGCCTCGCCTAGAGAAGGAGTGATATGATTTGGAAAACGTAAAGGTTGAACCCCCGATGTAGGGTTCAGAACCATTGCCCACAAGATGAAACTTCCAAGAAAAGATCAGTAGTGATCGCGACACATTCCATGTGTCTAGAGGAGTCTGACTCAAGGAACAGTCGTTGTTCCCACAAATAAGATTCACGTCAATGACAAACGACAAAATTACTATAAAACCTGTTAAGGTTTCGGACCAAGAGTCCACAATGCTATAAAACCTGTTAAGGTTACGGACCAAGAGTCCACAAGACACAGAGAAGACGTAATTGATTTACTTGAGTGCATTAGAATTCATATCATGACCCAGAGTACATGGAAACATAAAGACAATCATGAACCTAAGTGACCACACTTGAGTCACAACTCCCCTGCGACCGATGGCATCGCTTGAATTTCGGGACAAAATTCTTTTAACGGGGGGAGACTGTGACAACTGTCACTTTTCCGTACATTCCGTACACTAATTGAACAGTAATCGGTGCTTAAATAATTGAGCATGATCTAGTTTACAAGACAAATGAATTATTAATTACTGTTATATACATACAATGGTCTTTCATGATACAAGACTTTATTCGTTGCTACACGCAACACGAGATAGTTCTAATGATACACAGAACAGAATTGGCACCATTACCAAACAAATAAGTTTCTGAATTCCATGCAAGTGAATTCATGCACGTTTTATACTACAAAATATTGCTTTGTGCATTAACGAGAGCGTTGCGTCAGAAATACTAGTAAACTCACCGGTAAGATACAATATGCCAACAACTCTGCGGAAAACAGTCAGACAATAAAATTGGAGCCTAGGTGTAGGTCCAATGACAAGAATACATTAAAACCCGAGAATACATACAAGGGTTAATGTATAAACTTTTCGGAGACCAAAATACGCACTAAAAAGCACCCGAAACGCACTTTAAGTGCATAATTTTTCTAAATTCAGCTATAACCAGCTTTTAAACATATAAATATCATGCAGAATTTACGTTTTATCATCCAGAATATTTCCCTAAGTGTCGGGAATTGAAAGGGTACATAAAAGACACTTTACGGACGAGTTAAACACTTTAACGGAACGGTATCCAACCGAATGACCGGACATTACCCGGGACATTAAATTTTTGCCAAACACATTGTTTATTTATTTCTTGGCTGGTCGTGATCCCCGAACACCCTAACACCCACTAAAAAGCAACTAACTAACATATAGAAGCACATTACTTGAAATCTAACTAGTCCTTACCATCTAGTTACAAAATGTTACAACCAACCCCCCCCCCCCCAACCGAACTCGGTCACAAGGACCATCACAACCATGCTTCAAATCTTGTCTTGGATTATATTCATTATTTTATTTGATTAGTTGCTTGTAGATCTTACCAAGATATATGAACATATCTTATAAAGCATGGCCAAGATCACTACACCCTACTTCTCATCATCACCTCTCTCTCACTCCCCACTCTCTCCCTCCTCTCGGCTCCCCCTCAACTGCCACCATCACCATCATTACACCACCTCATTCATCCATCTTCAAGCTTCATTCAAGGGTATAAGAATGATTGAAGGAGCTTGCAACTTGTGGAGCTTCAAAGGACTTTGTTTCTTGCTTGTTCATCATCATTCCTCATCATCTTCTTCACTAGATTCTACCCTAGTCTTGTGCTAGTAGTAAGTCTTGTTACACCTTGTTTCATCTTGTTTCTTAGTTAAAATATGTAGTATGATGATTATGTTTAAATCACAAGAACAAGAACACTAAGAAGATGAACATGAAACTTTACATGAAGCTTGAACATAAAAGTTTACTTGAAGATAAAATGCTACTAGTATGATGATGTTATGAGTATGTTGTTAAATTTTATGATGATTCTTGATTTTGTGATGTTAATCACCATATGATCTTGTTAAATAATATTTAAGAACATGATTTAACAAGAATAAAAAGTGGTTATGTGTTACATAAAAAGATCACTTTCTAACTAGATATGAACATGATAAAAATGATATTTTTCATGAAACATAAGTAAACTAATAAGTTGATGATCTTGTAAATCCAAGAGTTACACAAGATTTTTGTAAAGAAACCAAGTTAGACAAGCGGTTTTTGGAAAACCATGACGATTACAAACACTTACACTATTTTTAGAAATAAAACAAGTATGAGGATGTTTTATTTACAAGAAGAGTTCAAGAGTTTAATTTTTGTAAAAATTGTTTACAAGTTGTAAACACTAAACTTTTGCAAGAATGCGATTTTTGGAAGTGATAATTATACTTTGGAAGGTAACTAAGCCCACTAAGAGCTTTACCAAGTTACTACGCGTTTTCGGGATATAACAAGTTCATGATATAGCGTGATTTACATGATTTTGGCTTGTAGTGAGACTTGAATGAGTTGTTGATGCTTGTTGATGATTTAAAAGAAAATAAACACATGTTCGAAAACATGGTAAACCTCCATTTTTAGGGGAAACTCTGTCAAAATTTCTATAAAATTTTGACACTTAGAAAAATATAAGTTTTTGAGAAACTTATTCCCTAAAAATGTATCTAAAAAAATGTTACCAAGGTTTCCCTAACTTTTGTGTTAAGAAATTATGATTTCTTCAAAAATAAAAATCGATACTAAGTATGTATATTTTTGAGAAAAATATATATATTTATCGATCACAAAATTTTGTGCTAAGTGTATGTAGTATGTATTATACGTGATAGTGTATTAGGACTTGAAAATACACTAAATACCCTTGAGAAGTGAGAACACAAAAATACACATACAACATACAAGATACACAATTCGGGTGCAAAATACAAGATACTTATATTTAATTTTTTTTTGAGAAAATAATATAAGTAAGATACATAGTTAAAAATATAAATTATTTTTAACACAAGAAAACATATACAAAAGATAGTGACCGTACTTGTGCAATACAAGTCCAGTGGCTAACGTTAAGAAAACACGTATAGGTCACGACGCTAATTAAGCAAATCCGGTGAAGTTTACGACGCAAGGAACGCAAAGTTGTGAGTTCATGCTCCCCCTTTTCTTTTAACTGTTTTCAGTTTTATAACAATCGGGGGTGAAATACATGTTACAAATGTTACAATGTTTACAAATGGTATGATACAAAAACAAGAAGCACTCTTGGTGAGAACGAGTACCAAGTATGATGCGTTATATGAAATGCCTATGAAATGCCTACGATAGGCCTATGAAATACTAGATCATGTGAGCATAGACAAGATATTGAAATGCCATTAAATACTTAATTAGGGATGAGGGTTAGATCTAACGGGTACGGCCGAACCCCACTCATGGTCAAAACTAGTACCTAGTAGTGCTTCGGAGTCCCAGTCGAGGTTAATCGACACAGGCGAGGTTAATCGACACAATCGAGGGTAATCGACACAGTCAAGGAGTCATAACAAGTACTCCCTATGTCCTCACATGCCTTAAAGGAGCCATTACGAGTGCTTCCTGTGCCTTAAAGTCCTTGTAAAGCATTCATGTTCATACACACTTTTCATACCTATTTATAAAGGAGTCTCTCAAAGATTTACAAGAATTATGATATACAAACAAGACGCATGAACTCGCTCAACTTTATGTTGATGTTTTCCAAAATTACATGTATTTCAGGTAACAGGATGGATCTTGGGCGCAAGTGTCGTAGCTAGAAGTAAACTCCAAGTTTAGATGTCATCCATTTTTGTTGATTTGTAACCTAGACGGAGGTTGTATTTTAAAACTTAAATAACAAGTGTTTGTAATGCTCAAATTTATAAATGGATGAACATCATTTTGATCATGTAGTTGTTTATTACGATTGAATGCAATGATATTAAATCAGTCACACATCATACGCTTCCGCAAAAGACAGGGTGTGACACAATCAAGGAACAACCGGTAAGGGAGGAGGTCATCAACGGTAGAGGACTCTCTTGTAAACTACGTTTACGCCTTAAGAGAGGTCATTGATGAGATAACGGGGATGGAAGAAGCATTGGTCGACCGTATTAATCATCTGACGGTGGGGCTAGAAAGATGTCTCCGAGAAGTCAACCTTTTGCACCAAAGGTTGAACATTCTCGCCTCGCCTCCTTTGGTACCGATTATCACCCAAAGGGCATGGAATGTGGTATCAGAAGTCATCATTCCAGCCGAATGGTATGCCATACATCCGGAACCCCCTCGATACATACTCCAAGGGGTTCTGATTGGTGTCACCACCCCTCCACAAGATGTTGAGGAACATGAAGCCGCCTCCTTCCTCCCGAGAGAGATAGAGGAATGGCTCTAGCAACATCTAGGGAACACCGCTCGGCTCAGAGATCTACAAAACTTTTAGATACCGGAAAACTATTTCCGGAATTTTGGTTCTTATTGTATTAGTAGAGCTCCTTAGGATGATCTTACGTATCACTTGACCTATCTAATTTAGGACCCTTAAATTTTATTTTCTGTTTTGTTTTCAACTTTTTAGGATTATTATGTAATTCTCTCTATGACTTAATGAGTGATGGTTTTAGTAATTTGGTGTTTGGATGATGTTGAAATGAATAAAACACACTCGGGATGGTGAAGGATAACAAGGGAAACTTGAACCAGCACCCCATGCACGAAAACAGGGCCATCCGACAAAATTTTCTTCATTGCAGCAAGTTCAGCATGGGCCGTGCCCGCCCAACACGGCCCCGTGCTGCACAATCTGCAAAAAATGCCCAGTTCAGGTAACTTGACACGGGCCGTGTTCACCCAACACTCCCCCGTGCCCAGGCTTCTGTTTTTCTTTATTCATTTCTGTTACTGGCGATCTGAACACGGGGGTTCCCGGACACCACGGGGTCGTGTCCAGACGCCCAGTAACATAAATTTTGCTTTTTCACACCTTTTTACACATCCAATCAACCTAAAAACTTATTTTTTGGACACATTGAGGACAATGTGTAATTTAAGTGTGGGGGATGCTAAAACCTTGAATCTTACAAGTCCTAATCACAAGCCTTACACAAAACTCTATTGGAACCGCTAATCACCCCAAATTTTTTCAAAAATTTTTCATTTTTCTTACTTGTCTAGGTTTAACTTGGGAATTTCAAATTCTAAAAAAGCTATATTTTTACAAATTTACAACCGATAGCGTCGTGATAAAAAGAACCAACATAAGAAAATTATGAAACGGCATGACAAACTTAGTTAAAATTTGATTATATATACTTGATCACATAAAAACCCATTCCCACAAAAGTGAGTTTTGAGCCTTTATTGAGCATACAAATACATATCTTTAAACTAAATGCTCATTTTTCGTTTCTTGTGTGAATAGCCACTTGGTTCTTACGACTCTAGAACTTGCCACGACGATACATTCCCGGTCCTTACCAACTTAAACCCGAGTAAGTAAATGATGGAGGCACGGTTTGTTGTTTTAACGTGGTCGGGGTGTGACACTATAGGTAATTATGTAAGTAAACGGACCTAATTCGGAAGATCGGATAGAATGAGGTTTCGTAAACCAAATGAGTATAGGAACTCATGTAATATGGTTTAACAAAGCCTACATACTAAAATGAAACCTACTCTAAGTGCTTACGACCCATTATGACCCGTTTAGGTAGCTTACGCCACTTTAACGCGTCGTTCGCGCAAAAAGCGTTCGGACCGCCTAACTAGTCCTATGACAAGTATTATATGCCTTAAAATGTCTAATAATGTTGCCTAATCAATTTAGATGTCAAAATTTAGGTTACATATGCTTAAAATGAATTTATGCATAAAAAGGGCATTTTGGTAATTTTCCTAAGGTATATAAACTACCTATCATACAACTAGCTAAACGTAGTGACTATAAGGTATAACCTCGGAAGGTTATTACCTATACAACTATGGTCACCTAATGTGTTTGGTCGGATCCTAATGATCGACCAAACGGGTCGGGTTCGAAAGTCTTACGACTCTACATAAGCACTAATCTAAAAGTGGCGAGCTAAACATGTTTAACAAGGTTTGAAAACAGGTTTGGTATCAAAACAAACGGTTTTGGTACCCAAGAGTAGTTTGGTTACAAAATACGCATAAACGCGTATTCTGGCCGAAACTACGACTCGTCACTATGCCAAAATAACGTGATAATCAATAGGTATAGTCACGAGAGACTAAAACCATCATGAATACGCTCACGTTATGAAGTTCAAACGAAATTCGTGTTGACCATAAACTGGTCAATGCAGAAAGTCAAACAAAGTTTGACTTTCACGCTAAAACTTGTAAAAGAATGAAAGAATACTTACAAAAGGTCCAAGAATGGAGGTTTGATTCCAAATATTCTCAGGTATGAAGTGATAAACACATCAACTTAGAGAAATTTCAGAATCAAGTGTGAAGAATGCAAATGAGGAAGGTGGGTATTTATATAAAGTGAAGAACTGTTAGGATCGTTCCTTGATAAACGAGCATCAATCTGGACCGTCCAAGTGGGCACAAGGTTTTGGAATACTAGGGGTGCCCCAAAACCATCAAATGGTATTGAAAAAGTTACAAAAAAGACCCCCAAGTTCAATCCCATTGCTGAGAAAATGCTAAAAATCAATTTTCTGCCCAGATAGGGTCGTGGCGTCGCTCCACGGCAAAGGCTTATGGTGGTGGCGCAGCGCCACCATGTGCCAGCTCCAGCAATTTTTCCAAAATGGCAGAAATGGTCCCTGCACATGTTTAAGGCCTGTTTTGATGCGTTTAAACCCCGTTAACCCATTTTCAAGGCTCAATAATGAAGTTTAAGTATAGGGAACATGAAACATGCTCAAAAATATCCCGAATGTCGGTTCGTTTGGCCGTACGGTTGCGTTATTCGGTTAATTACGACGAAACACGAACGAACAAGAAAAACGGTCCAAATTAAGCGACAAATGGATTTTTATCAAGACAATCACTAAAATAAAATATTTTAATGATTACGTAAATTTGTGGATGTCTGGATGTATTCAGAACGTAAGATATGCGCAAAAATGCAAACTTATGCACTATTTGACGCTTTTAGTCCCTATTGATCACGAAGGTTTATTTTTGCGCACCAAACACCTCAAAGCCTATTTCTAAGCTATGTAAAGGATATTTAGGGCATATTTAACTTATGATCGAGTTCCGGAATGTTCGTTACAGTACAAATCGGCATACTTTAACAGTTTGTCGAAATTAGTCCCTGTAAGCGAATAAACTTGATTTCGCCACACCAAACCCTCCAAAACTTATTTATAAGTTATGTAAAGGTTATTTAAGGTATGTTAAGCCTATTTCACTATTTCGGAGTGTTCGTTGCATTAAACTGGTTATATTTACGCATCAGTGCGCGTATAACCTTCCAGAAAGCAATTTAAAGCTTGAAATCGAACATGAATTGATATGTGCAAACAATACATGTATTTTTACAAATCCCAAGTATGAAACACAATATTTCATAAGTTTGGTATTTGTTTGATGGTCGCAGAGGCACAGGTGTCACAGTCTCCCTTACTTTAGGAAATTCCGTCCCGAAATTTATTCGTAGGAGTCTGTCTGTGACGCTGTGTTAAATAATTGCCTTGCATGGAATCTAGGGTATTTATCTATTTGCGTAGAATAACCCATCAAAGATTATGCAAGGAATAAACCTGTCATTTCTCTCAATGGACAATCTTTAAAAATGAAAATGAAGGAAAAATCAAGGATATTCATTCCCCTCGATGGATATTCTTCAGAAACGAAAATGAACGGTATGAGTCATTTTCCTCAATGGGTATTCTTCAGAAACGGAAATGAAGAAAAAATCAAGAATATTCATTTCCCTCGATGGATATTCTTCAGAAACGAAAATGAACGGAATGAGTCATTTTCCTCAATGGGTATTCTTCAGAAACGGAAATGAAGGAAAAATCAAGAATATTCATTTCCCTCGATGGATATTCTTCTGAAACGAAAATGAACGGAATGAGTCATTTTCCTCAATGGGTATTCTTCAGAAACGGAAATGAAGGAAAAAGAAAAATCAGGGATATTCATTTCCCTCGATGGATATTCTTCAGAAACGAAAATGAACGGAAAAATCAAGAATATTCATTTCCCTCGATGGATATTCTTCAGAAACGAAAATGAACGGAATGAGTCATTTTCCTCAATGGGTATTCTTCATAAACGGAAATGAAGGAAAAATCAAGAATATTCATTTCCCTCGATGGATATTCTTCAGAAACAAAAATGAACGGAATGAGTCATTTTCCTCAATGGATATTCTTCAGAAACGGAAATGAACTGAGTCAACTCTAGACACATGACAAAACTTGTTGTGGTTTCTGTGCACTGAATTCCATAATTATGTATGCATCCATAATTACGTAATTCCTTGCACAGTCCGCACAGTTTGTTTTGTAATGTGAAGGGGAAGAAAATCAAACCTGTGATGAATGTGACTAGACTATCATAGGGTCCTTTTAATTAGATCGACAAATGATCTCTTTAATTAGACCACCAATGAGTCCTTTCAGCTATATCATCACATGATATTCCTAACCAGATTTTTGGATCAATATGTTTAACTAGACCCCTCAAGGGGTCTAATTATGGAGTAGTACATTATAATCCAAGGGTCTTTACTATTACGTAGAAGCCCATTAAGGATTTAAGGTAGTACCTTTGGATATCCTACTATAAATCCCTTATACGAAGATATGGAAGATTCTACGAGGATTTGGATAACATAAACTTGGATCACACAAAAACATAAAAGGGAACACATAAGCACGTAATCACATAATTGTTTAACTTGATTATTAATTTGTTATTAACTTGTTATCGATTGAACATAGATATTCAAGGTACACTAGGAAACCAGCCGATGGACTTTAATGTCCTCAAGAATCTATCTAAAACGATAGATGGTCTTCCAAAAATTCGACTTTGTTTTCAAAGAAACGTAATATTCCAATTTAGGAACACAACAATTTTAGGATTTACGGAAGTACCCTTAGGTACCCTATTAAGGATTTATAGTGGTACTTTGGGTATTCGTCCAGAGTTGTAACTTGCGCCTTGTACTTCGTCTCCTTGGAAGAAACGGGTACTTAGGATTTTCGTGGAAAACGCAAGAGATCATAAAATGGAAGAATTTTGGGGGTAGTCTGCTCTTCAAGGAATACGATTCCTTGATTGTCGGTATTGTAAGGGATATGTTGTTTATACATGCAACTACATAAATATATTGCAATGTAAATAAAAGATTTATTTATAAACAACGATAACAACTGTTTCATGGACCTTGAAAACAAAAGAAACTAATACAGAAGACGTGATTATTTCTAAACGGTGTCGTCTTCTAGTCGGTCAGATGCTCATCCTTGTGCTGGATTTGCATTAGCAAGTTTTGGGCAATTTCTTCAGAAATGACCCATCTCGCCACAGTTGTAGCAAGAACCTGGTGGAAAACGAGCTTGAGCAGGATTGTTGTCAGCTTGATTGGGTGCAACTGCAGCTCGGCAAACTCTTGCTGTATGCCCTATAAGTCCACAAATTTGGCATTTGCGGCACTTCACACTAGCATGATGATGAAGGTTACATTGGTTGCACAAGGGTGCAGTTCCGTTGTATGGCTTCCTAGCAGGGGATTGAGCTGGTTGGTTGGGGGCAGCTTGATCATTGTGAGCAAGCACGGTGAAGTTCTGGGAAGCTTTTCGCTTCCTTGACTTCTTGGAGGATTCAGTCTGTTCATCTTTGGGTTTCGATTCCTCGATTGGTTTCTTATTACCTTTTCGGAAAAGTTTACCTTTCTTGATTTGAGATTCAGTTAAGGTAGCAGATAACTCAATGGCCTGCCTAACCGTAGTGGGGTTACTACCAGTCACAATCTCTTGTACTGGGTCGTGGATGCCATCAATGTACTTTTCAATTGCCTTATCCAAAGGCGTAACCATATTCGGGCATAACAGACTTAACTCCTCATAATGATCCGTGTAGGCTCGATGCTCACCACTATCTTGCTTAAGATCATCGAATTCCCTTTCCAAGGCCCTGATCTCGTGACGAGGACAGAATTCCTTCATCATCAGAGCTCGAAGCTCTTCCCACGTTTGAGCCAGTGCCACATCGGCACCCTTATCTCTCATCACACCATTCCACCATGTCAAAGCTCGTTTCTCAAAGACACTAGATGCGAATTCTACCTTTCGCTCATTTGGGCAATGAACATGCCTGAAGGTGCTCTCTAGACTCTCGAACCATTGCAGAAGTGCAGTCACTCCTTGAGACCCAGAAACTTTGATGGCTTAGCCGAGTTGAACGTCTTGAAGTTGCAGGGGGCATTATTGTTGTTGAGAGCTTGGTTACATTGAGCAACAATGTTCGGGATTGCAGCAGTCATTTGCTGCGTAATGACAGCTGCCAGCTCTTCAATAGGTGTCGCCACCCCCGATCCCTTACTCCCGGGAACGGGGGCCGCGAACCAGTTTCGGTGGTATCGCAATGTTTGTCTAATTTGGCAGCGGAATTTTTTCATCAAGACCGTAGTTAGGAAATATTTATCAGAGTAAAACCACCATATTTGATATTAATAATAACATGGGCAAAACCCAAGTTTCTTATTACAATACACTTATAGGGATAAACCCTATTTTATTTAATTTAAAACATCGTTTATTAGGTAACTTTTATAGCCACATTTTTCCCAAGCCTTCAGTGCTCTCCAGCTGGCTTTTTACTAATTGGCTATCACATTGGGTTACCTAAAACGCGTTTTAAAAACATTTGTCAGTCAGAAATACTGGTGAGTGAATCCCAGTTTAATCAAGAAACATTTTATCAATTAAAACAGTATTGAGAGCGATCACATTGTTTATGTCTACATAATTACTCCATTTGGTACTATCAATCCACTGACTTATGGGTCATATTACACATTGGCTAACTCATTGTCTAATGGTAACGTACTGTCAACCTTGACTTACTACTCACAGTGTAGTAAATTTTGTATACAAAACCCCAACATACCGGTAGTAATTGAAGAACTACAAAGACTCAATCACTGCTTAATCGCATTGTAAAACATTTAAGGTTTTGTAAAACATTACAAAAAGGTTATCAAAAAGAGGATAAACTCACATTGCTATCTTAGGATTTTCGTAGGTTTCCTGGATATAATCTATAATTTATACAAATGTACATTGGTTAGTATCATAACCCTTTGAAAATATTAATGATACCCTCCCCAAGACGGCATTCCAACAACTACGTCGGGCAGAACCATGACAGTTGTTACGGAACCCTAAATCAATCGGGCAGCGTAACTATTACGAAACTGGGGTTATAATACTTACAACGGAGCAGAACCTCGCTAATTAGGGGTATAATACCCGACTATAATGCCTCTTCTACATAAATTGTGATTTGAGAATTGAGAATGAGCGACGGAAAACGAAAACTGATGCGTTCTATTTATAGTTGCAAAACCCGACCCTCACGCGGCCCGCGTAAAGCACAGGCCAGGGTTACGCGGCCCGCGTCAACCCTGGTCAACAGAATAGCTTGGCTGAGTCGATGTGTAGGTCCGCCACGATGTCGACACATGTCAGCACCGGATGTCTCCGCGTTTAATGATCTCTCGCGGCCCGCGTCAATGTAAGCTTAAGCTTACGCGGCCCGCTTGAACTAAAGAAACCAGCGGAGTCTGTTTCCAACCTTGATACCGCCCGCGTAAAAGCATGGGGTGGGTCTACGCGGCCCGCCTTAGCTTAATATTTTATGTTTTTAATTTATTTTATAAACTATAACGTATTTTGGGCTCAGTTTTCACATACGGGTTGTATTTCAAGACATATAAGGGTATTTTAACATATAATAGGGTGTCAAAAATATTATGAGAGTGTTGGTTTTACCGAGGGTTGTTACATTCTCCCCACCTTGTTTTAGAGCTCGTCCTCGAGATCTATTGAAACAAATGCGGGTATTTCTTTTGCATTTCTGATTCAAGCTCCCATGTGTACTCTGGTCCTCTTTTGGAGTCCCACTTCACTTTGACTAGAACTAGTCTTTTGTGTTTGAGATTCTTGAATTTTCTGTCTTCAATTTGTAGAGGTCTTTCTACAAACTTGAGTTGTTCATTTACCTCTATATCCTTAAGAGGTACTATCAATGATTCATCAGCTAAACACTTCTTGAGATTAGATACATGAAACACGTCATGTATCCCTGCCATTTCCTCTGGCAGTTGTAGCTGATAGGCTACATGTCCTATTCTTCTAATAATCTCAAAAGGTCCAACATACCTGGGACTTAGCTTTCCCCGTTTGATGAATCTTACTATTCCTTTCCAAGGAGAGACTTTTAACAAGACTTTATCTCCTACTCGAAATTCTAATGGCTTGCGTCGGTTATCAGCATAGCTTTTCTGTCGATCACGTGCTGCTTTTAGTCGTTCCTTGACTTGAATAATCTTGTCGGTTGTTTCTTGCACTATCTCAGGCCCAGATAGTTGCTTTTCCCCAATTTCTACCCAACAGACTGGGGTTCGACACTTTCTTCCATAAAGTGCTTCGAATGGTGCAGCATTGATACTTGTGTGATAACTATTATTATAAGAAAATTCTATTAAAGGTAAGTGATCGTCCCAATTACCTCCAAAATCAATTACACACGCTCTAAGCATGTCTTCCATTGTCTGAATTGTCCTTTCGCTTTGTTCGTCCGTTTGAGGATGATAAGTTGTGCTTAGTTTTAGCTTGGTTCCCATTGCCTTTTGGAAACTTGACCAAAAATGAGAGGTAAATCGACTATCCCTATCAGAAACAATTGATAAAGGAATACCATGTAAAGAAACAATTTCATTTACGTATAATTTAGCTAATTGTTCCATACTAAAAGTTTCTTTCATTGGTAGGAAATGAGCAGACTTGGTTAGCCTATCTACAATCACCCAGATTGTATCATTTCCTTTCTTTGTTTTGGGTAATTTAGTTACAAAATCCATTGTTATTAATTCCCATTTCCACACTGGCATTTCTAATTGCTGTAACAAACCTGAGGGTTTCTGGTGTTCAGCTTTGACTTGTGAATAGGTTAAACATTTAGAAACATAGGCTGCTATGTCTTTCTTCATTCCTATCCACCAGAAATTTTTCCTTAAATCCTGGTACATTTTATCACTTCCTGGGTGCATCGTATATTTAGACTTATGGGCCTCTTCTAGTATACGATGATGCAGGTTTCCTAATTTAGGTATCCACATTCTCTTTTCATGGAATTTCCAAATTCCATCTGTTCCTTGTTTTAATTCTTTCAACATACCTTTTAACTTTTCAGAATCATCCCTGATTACTGATTCTTGTGCTTCTCTTATTTGATCATTTAAATCTACTTGCAGATTTAATTTAAGAGAACGTACCCTTTTTGGTTTTTCATGATATTTTCGGCTTAAAGCATCTGCCACTACATTTGCTTTTCCTTCATGATACTGGATATGACAATCATAATCACTAAGCATTTCCATCCAACGTCTTTGTCTCATATTTAACTCTTTTTGCTTGAAGATATACCTTAAACTCTTATGATCAGTGAATATGGTAAACTTACTACCATAAAGGTAATGTCTCCAAATCTTAAGAGCAAAAATTATAGCTCCTTATTCTAAATCATGGGTTGAATAATTCTCTTCATGATTCTTAAGTTGTCTAGATGCGTAGGCTATAACCTTTTGGCGTTGCATTAACACACATCCATAACCTAATTTAGAAGCATCACAGTAGACTACAAAGTCTTCAGTTCCTTCTGGTAATGCTAATATGGGTGTATGAGTTAATCTTTGCTTAAGGATTCTAAAGGCTTCTTCTTGTTTCAATCCCCATTCAAACTTAACAGATTTACAGGTTAACTTAGTTAAAGGAATGGCTATTCTTGAAAAATCTTGAATAAACCTTCTATAATAACCGGCCAATCCTAAGAAACTTCTAACCTCGGTTGGTGACTCATGGGTTTTCCATTTAGTAATTGCCTCGATTTTTGTTGGATCTACATGAATTCCTTCATGATTGACTAGGTGTCCAAGGAATTGTACCTGTTCTAACCAAAATTCGCACTTAGAAAATTTAGCATAAAGCTTTTCCTTTCTTAATAGACTTAAAAGTGCGTGCAAATGTTTTGCATGATCCTCTTTATTCTTAGAGTAAATTAGAATATCATCTATGAAGACAATTATGAATTTATCCAAATATGGCTTACATATTCGGTTCATCATGTCCATAAATGCAGCTGGGCATTGGTTAAACCAAAGGGCATGACAGTAAATTCATAATGGCCATACCTTGTTCTGAAAGCGGTTTTAGGAATGTCCTCTTCCTGTACCTTTAACTGATGATATCCTGACCTTAAATTGATTTTAGAGAA
Organism: Helianthus tuberosus; assembly: GCA_030545235.1. Taxonomy (NCBI): domain Eukaryota; kingdom Viridiplantae; phylum Streptophyta; class Magnoliopsida; order Asterales; family Asteraceae; genus Helianthus; species Helianthus tuberosus. Next base: position 124,866,045 of record CM060394.1, on the reverse strand, counting down.
AAATCGAGCTCCTTGTAGTTGATCAAACAGATCATCGATTCTCGGTAATGGGTACCGATTCTTAATCGTGACCTTCTTCAATTCACGGTAGTCAATGCACATACGCATTGATCCGTCCTTTTTAACGAACAGTATCGGCGCTCCCCATGGCGACGAACTTGGCTGCATAAATCCTTTTTCTAACAATTCATCTAATTGTTTCTTCAGTTCCTGCATTTCAGCGGGTGCCAAACGGTAGGGTGCTTTGGCAATTGGTGATGTTCCTGGTATCAGGTGAATTCTAAATTCAACTTCTCTATCTGGAGGTAATCCTGGTAATTCTTCTGGAAAGACATCTGAAAATTGAGATACTACTGGAATATCTTTTAAATCTTTTCCTTTAGTGTTAGTGATTATGGAAATCAAATACACTATAGAACCTTTCCTTATACAACTTGTAGTTTTCATCACAAATATGAATTTTGTGGATCTAGAGGGCTTATCTCCTTTAATTGTGATCGTTTTACCTTTTGGTGAATTTACTTGAATTGACTTTTGATCACATAAAATATTGGCTTTATTGGCTATTAACCAATCCATTCCTAAAACAATATCGAATCCTGCCAGATTCATGGGATATAGGTTTGCTATAAACATTTGGTTAAAAATTTCTATTCTTGCTCCCTGCAAGATTTCAGAAATCCTAATAGTTTCTCCATTAGCTGTTTCTACTAGACATTCTTGTGGTAATTTAGTTAATGACTGATTTAGAATTTTGCAATACGAAGTATTGATAAAACTTTGGTTCGCACCAGAGTCAAATAATACTTTAGCAAATATATCATTAACTAAAAACGTACCAGCTATAACGTCTGGGATCATCTTGGCTTCTGTAGTCAGAACAAATGCTCTAGCATTTTTAGTATTCTTGGTGTTTGCAGCTGGGGCCAATTTCGGACAGTTTGGCCTGATATGACCTTTTTCTCCACAGTTGTAGCATAATCCATTACTGGATTTCCTCTTGCAATTTTCTTCCTTGTGTCCTGGCATCTTGCAATAATTGCAGAGAGTGGAGCATTTTCCCGAATGCTTTTTCTTGTAGACCTTGCAGTATGGTGCAGAAGTAGAACCCATATTCCTACGATTAAAATTTCCAGAAGGAAATTCTTGAGTAAGCCTTTGGGTTAGGTTTCTCCTCTGGTCTTCTTCTCTAGTACGGATTAACTCATTTGTCAAGGTATTTGCTAGTTCTACAGCTTCTTCTATAGTTTGAGGTCTAGCTGCCTTGACTAAATGTCTAATCTCTCCAATTAATCCCCAGATATAACGGGAGATTAACACCGGTTCTGGTGAAGCAAGGGTTGGCACTATTCTAGCATATTTAAAGAATAGCTTTGTGTACCCCTTACTATCCACACCAGTCATTCTAAGGTTTAGGAATTTGTTTGCTATCTGTTCATTTTCATTAGGAGGGCATAATTTCCTTTCTACCATATTCCTAAATTCTTCCCAATCCATACTATAAACCTTATCACTTCCTCTAGACTGAAGGATAGTGTTCCACCATTCTAAGGCTGCATTCTTAAATAGATTTCAAGCAAACATTATCTTGTCCTCTTCCGAACATTTACTTATTTTCAGAACAACCTCAGTCTTTTCTATCCAGCGTAGAGCTGCAATAGGTTCTTCATTGCCCGAGAATTCTATTGGTTTACAAGACCAGAATTCTTTGTAAGAACAACTGTAAGGCACGGTTCTTCTTCTTTTGGGAATGGGCAATTGAAGTATAGGTCCATTGTTAACACTGTTTTCTGGTTCAATTGGTCGCTTACTGCTATGTTTACTTTTATTATTTGCTTCTTGAACCGTTTGAAGAATACATGGCATTGCATCTATAATTCCTTGTGCCACTATGTGTTGGATAGCACTATTATCCACTTGATTTCCATTGTTATTGATGCTCGGATTTTCATTAACCACGTTAATGTTACTCTGATTATCGTTATTCAGATTTCCTTGATTTTCTTCGTCGGCCATCTGAATTTTAAACATTTACCCCATAGTAATATCACAAATAATAGTTAATATAGTAAGTCACATGACACGCAATCTAGCAAAAAACGTCGATCATTGCGACTTGTACTCTATTTTCATATATTATGCGTCTATTACACACTAGTACTGAAATAAAGATTACAATACCAACAGAAAGAAAATTACACTAATAGTACTATGCATCCGTACACACATATTTTACTTTATTTTTATTTTATTATATTATTATTATTACTTCCATTTCCTCCATTCTCACATTCACGGATATGGATTTATCCAAAAATCCATATTGCGTTCATCGTATTTCCATACGAGACGCTCTCCCACCTGACGCATTCTCTCACTGCTTTCTAAAATTTCCTCCCCAAAAGTCCTAAGTTCTTGGACGTTTTCTGCACTCATTGGGGGTGCTGGTTCTTGGACTTTGTTTTTTGAATCTGGGGTGCAGGTTCCTGATATGGGGGTGACAGTTCATGAAATTGGTAAGGATCCTCTAATATTTCCCTAATGTAGTTATCATGGTAATAGGGATCTAAAGGGTCCATACCTGGGTAGGCTTCTATGTTCTGTATGGGTGGATATTCCTGGATAGGGTAACGTTGCACAAAATCCCTATTGTCGTCCCACCAGGGATCGTAATTCGGATCTAGGGGGTTTGGTGCAGGTACCCTAGGGATTTCTTCTGGGTTAAAGTCGTGCATCTCCACTTGGTTTTCGGGATTTTCTATTTCCATGGGTTGTTCTGGGTTTTGTGGTTGTGGGGCTACTAGTTGTTCCAGACTCGGGTCAGCAGCAGTTGTAGCTAGGATATGGAAATTAGCTAGGCTTCTATTAAACATATCCTGTGTTTGGGCATCTATCTTTCGCTTAGCAGCTGCTAAAACTCTTTGCTGTTGCAACTTTCGCATTCTCTTCCTACGAGCAAAGGCTTCCTTACTGAACCATCCTCGTTTCTTATTAGGAAATGGCTCTTCAGATTGAGCTCTAAAGGCAAACACTCCTTCTTCCTGATCAGCAGTATACCCAGAGAGGGCAGGCTGTGAAGAGGTACCTTCACTCCTAGGTGATTCAGACAACTGACGACTCATGTCTGAGAGTCCTTGATCACTCATACTGTAAACTAACAGATAGTCAAATAACACATAACAAATAATTACAGTTATGCACGTATTTCCGTAATTTATTTCCTAACACTAAATTTTAGAATTTAAGTGTCAGCGGAACACTTCTTTGGCTCAAACCAGTGGCTAGGCTCTGATACCACCTCCTGTCGCCACCCCCGATCCCTTACTCCCGGGAACGGGCGGCCGCGAACCAGTTTCGGTGGTATCGCAATGTTTGTCTAATTTGGCAGCGGAATTTTTTCATCAGGACCGTAGTTAGGAAATATTTATCAGAGTAAAACCACCATATTTGATATTAATAATAACATGGGCAAAACCCAAGTTTCTTATTACAATACACTTATAGGGATAAACCCTATTTTATTTAATTTAAAACATCGTTTATTAGGTAACTTTTATAGCCACATTTTTTCCAAGCCTTCAGTGCTCTCCAGCTGGCTTTTTACTAATTGGCTGTCACATTGGGTTACCTGAAACGCGTTTTAAAAACATTTGTCAGTCGGAAATACTGGTGAGTGAATCCCAGTTTAATCAAGAAACATTTTATCAATTAAAACAATATTGAGAGCGATCACATTGTTTATGTCTACACAATTACTCCATTTGGTACTATCAATCCACTGACTTGTGGGTCATATTACACATTGCCTAACTCATTGTCCAATGGTAACGTACTGTCAACCTTGACTTACTACTCACAGTGTAGTAAATTTTGTATACAAAACCCCAACATACCGGCAGTAATTGAAGAACTACAAAGACTCAATCACTGCTTAATCGCATTGTAAAACAATTAAGGTTTTCTAAAATATTACAAAAAGGTTATCAAAAAGAGGATAAACTCACATTGCTATCTTAGGCTTTTCGTAAGGGTTTCCTGGATATAATCTATAATTTATATAAATGTACATTGGTTAGTATCATAACCCTTTGAAAATATTAATGATACCCTCCCCGAGACGGCATTCCAACAACTACGTCGGGCAGAACCACGACAGTTGTTACGGAACCCCAAATCAATCGGGCAGCGTAACTATTATGAAACTGGGGTTATAATACTTACAACGGAGCAGAACCTCGCTAATTAGGGGTATAATACCCGACTATAATGCCTCTTCTACATAAATTGTGATTTGAGAATTGAGAATGAGCGACGAAAAACGAAAACTGATGCGTTCTATTTATAGTTGCAAAACCCGACCCTCACGCGGCCCGCGTAAAGCACAGGCCAAGGTTACGCGGCCCGCGTCAACCCTGGTCAACAGAATAGCTTGGCTGAGTCGATGTGTAGGTCCGCCACGATGTCGACACGTGTCAGCACCAGATGTCTCCGCGTTTAATGATCTCTCGCGGCCCGCGTCAATGTAAGCTTAAGCTTACGCGGCCCGCTTGAACTAAAGAAACCAGAGGAGTCCGTTTCCAACCTTGATACCGCCCGCGTAAAAGCATGGGGTGGGTCTACGCGGCCCGCCTTAGCTTAATATTTTATGTTTTTAATTTATTTTATAAATTATAACGTATTTTGGGCTCATTTTTCACATACGGGTTGTATTTCAAGACATATAAGGGTATTTTAACATATAATAGGTTGTCGAAAATATTATGAGAGTGTTGGTTTTACCGAGGGTTGTTACAATAGGTACCTGATTTTCGCGTCGTGGAGGCATTCTAAAAAGGGGAAACAAGAGAGAAAACAAATGAAATGGCATTGGGTAAGAATAGGATGTTACAATTACCGACCAAAAATCATGGGTGACGGTCATTTGTTTGAACCACGAAGCAAACAAACGACACACAAAGGATGAATCAAAGTAAATAGGTCCTCATAATGTATCGCGAAGACATGCTCGCCTATAAGTGGACACTCACCCCAAGAGTTCCCAGGTAAGAGTGACTGGTCCGATACTGCGGATTTGTACGAACACTCTAGCCTTAGACAGAAAGCTCAGGGTACAGGCACTCACCCTTCCAGTTTGCACGTGTTCACATTATGCAGCCCCAAACTTTGACGAGAATTTGAAAACTTTGAAGGTTCGTAACCTTATAATAAATCATCCTAGAACAGATGATTAGTTTTCAAAGCAGATTCGAATTTTGTGTTCTTATTGTGGTTGCTGCTTAAAGGTAGGCAACGGTATTATTTTATGACTAAACGCAAGTAAACTCGCGTTAGGGTCCCAGGAAGGTTATAGTCTAGGTCAAAGTATTACTAATAACCTAATTCCCTATAACCATTGGCTCTGATACCAACTTTTCTGTCACACCCCGACCACATAAAACAACAAGACGTGGCGGAAACGTCGGGGAGTGTTGTAACAGAATCATTGTTTCACAACCATGGATTAAACAATTTCGTTTTATTGAATTAAATGTATTACATTACATTGGAATTTGAAACAAAACATGAATAAATAGACTTTCATTGTTATTAAGTCACTAAGGCCTCGTCCATTCCTATGTGAGCGTACACAAATATCATCATCAATCATCATCAAACATCATCAACTATGGTACCTAAAACACATGTGAAAATACGTCAGCATAAAAATACCGGCGAGTACATAGGTTTTATATGAGTGTCGGATCCATGGCTAGTTTACATGTTGCAATACTTAATTAAAAACCTTGTTTTTGAAAAGTATAGTATTGCGACGTAATTAACCAACTCAAATTAAGTTGGTTATAATTTATAAAATCTTATAGCCATGATTCTTAACTCTAAAACATTTGTTTTATTAAATCAAATTGTAAAACATCTCATAGAAACTCGTTAATAAAACTCATATGGTTTATATTATTCAGAAAACATCATTGAGTGATATTGTTTCAAAATCGTTTACCCAAGTGATCTAGATAACGCAACGATATATAATGTGTTAAAAGCACTTATATATAGGAAGTACCAGCGGCGTATCCACCATGCTTTTAACACATTACACCTGCCCCGTTACCTAATCACTTCCCTAACCCAATGGCTCAAATAGCTACAAATAGTTCACATACATCCAATGATTACAAATGGTTCACATACATCCAACGATTACAAATGGTTCAAAACGTAAAACAATTGTGCTAGCATGTTAAGTGAACATACATAGCAAAACATAATGAAATCATGTACTAATAGTGTACTAATGAACATAGCAAGTATATGATATGAAAACATGGAAAGCACGAAAATAACAAGTAGGCACATGTGTTTCACCCCAAAATGTTTAAAAACGGTAAAAGAGGGGAACTATGTACTCACTTGAGGATGCTTAGAAGTCTTGAATAACAACCAAGCAAAGCTAGAGGGATCACGGAATCAAACGGCACCTAATATAGGTAATTATGTAAATAAACAGACCTAAATCGGAAGATCGGATAGAATGAGGTTTCGTAAACCAAATGAGTATAGGAACTCATGTAATATAGTTTAACAAAGCCTACATACTAAAATGAAACCTACTCTAAGTGCTTACGACCCATTATGACCCGTTTAGGTAGCTTACGCCACTTTAACGCGTCGTTCGCGCAAAAAGCGTTCGGACCGCCTAACTAGTCCTATGACAAGTATTATATGCCTTAACATGTCTAATAATGTTGCCTAATCAGTTTAGATGTCAAAATTTAGGTTACATATGCTTAAAATGAATTTATGCATAAAAAGGGCATTTTGGTAATTTTCCCAAGGCATATAAACTACCTATCATACAACTAGCTAAACGTAGTGACCATAAGGTATAACCTCGAAAGGTTATTCCCTATACAACTATGGTCACCTAATGTGTTTGGTCGGATCCTAATGATCGACCAAACGGGTCGGGTTCGAAAGTCTAAGCGGTTGTTTAGACCGCTTGACTTACGACTCTACATAAGCACTAATCTAAAAGTGACGAGCTAAACATGTTTAAAACGTGTTTAACAAGGTTTGAAAACAGGTTTGGTATCAAAACAAACAGTTTTGATACCCATGAGTAGTTTGGTTACAAAATACGCATAAACGTGTATTCTGGCCGAAACTACGACTCGTTACTATGCCTAAATAACGTGGTAATCAGTAGGTATAGTCACGAGAGACTAAAACCATCATGATTACGCTCACGTTATGAAGTTCAAACGAACTTCGTGTTGACCATAAACTGGTCAATGCAGAAAGTCAAACAAAGTTTGACTTTCACGCTAAAACTTGTAAAAGAACGAAAGAATACTTACAAAAGGTCCAAGAATGGAGGTTTGATTCCAAATATTCTCAGGTATGAAGTGATAAACACATCAACTTAGAGAAATTTCAGAATCAAGTGTGAAGAATGCAAATGAGGAAGGTGGGTATTTATAGAAAGTGAAGAACCGTTAGGATCGTTCCTCGATAAATGAGCATCAATCTGGACCGTCCAAGTGGGCACAAGGTTTTGGAATACTAGGGGTGCCCCAAAACCATCAAATGGTATTGAAAAAGTTACAAAAAAGACCCCCAAGTTCAATCCCATTGCTGAAAAATGCTAAAAATCAATTTTCTGCCCAGATAGGACTGTGGCGTCGTGCCACGAAAATGGTTTATGGTGGTGGCGCAGCGCCACCATGTGCCAGCTCCAGCAATTTTGCCAAAATGGCAGAAATGGTCCCTGCACATGTTTAAGGCCTGTTTTGATGCGTTTAAACCCTGTTAACCCATTTTCAAGGCTCAATAATGAAGTTTAAGTATAGGGAACATGAAACATGCTCAAAAATATCCCGGATGTCAGTTCGTTTGGCCGTACGGTTGCGTTATTCCGTTAATTACGACGAAACACGAACGAACGCGAAAAACGGTCCAAATTACGCGACGAATGGATTTTTATCAAGCCAATCACTAAAATAAAATATTTTAATGATTACATAAATTTTTGGATGTCCGGATGTATTCAGAATGTAAGATATGCGCGAAAATGCAAACTTATGCACTTTTTGACGCTTTTAGTCCCTATTGATCAAGAAGGTTTATTTTTGCGCACCAAGCACCTCAAAGCCTATTTCTAAGCTATGTAAAGGATATTTAGGGCATATTTAACTTATGATAGAGTTCTGGAATTTTCGTTATAGTACAAATCGGCATACTTTCGTAGTTTGTCGAAATTAGTCCCTGTAAGCGAATAAACTTGATTTCGCCACACCAAACCCTCCAAAACTTATTTCTAAGTTATGTAAAGGTTATTTAAGGTATGTTAAGCCTATTTCACTATTCCGGAGTGTTCGTTGCATTAAACTGGTTATATTTACGCATCAGTGCGCGTATAACCTTCTAGAAAGCGATTTAAAGCTTGAAATCGAACATGAATTGATATGTGCAAACAATACGCGTATTTTTACAAATCCCAAGTATGAAACACAATATTTCATAAATTTGGTATTTGTTTGATGGTCGCAGAGGCACAGGTGTCACAGTCTCCCCTACTTTAGGAAATTTCGTCCCGAAATTTATTCGTAGGAGTCTGTCTGTGACGCTGTGTTAAATAATTGCCTTGCATGGAATCTAGGGTGTTTATCTATTTGCGTAGAATAACCCATCAAAGATTATGCAAGGCATAAACCTGTCATTTCTCTCAACGGACAATCTTTAAAAATGAAAATGAAGGAAAAATCAAGGATATTCATTTCCCTCGATGGATATTCTTCAGAAACGAAAATGAACAGAATGAGTCATTTTCCTCAATGGGTATTCTTCAGAAACGAAAATGAAGGAAAAATCAAGAATATTCATTTCCCTCGATGGATATTCTTCAGAAACGAAAATGAACGGAATGAGTCATTTTCCTCAACGGGTATTCTTCAGAAACGGAAATGACGGAAAAATCAAGAATATTCATTTCCCTCGATGAATATTCTTCAGAAACGAAAATGAACGGAATGAGTCATTTTCCTCAATGGGTATTCTTCAGAAACGGAAATGAAGGAAAAAGAAAAATCAGGGATATTCATTTCCCTCGATGGATATTCTTCAGAAACGAAAATGAACGGAAAAATCAAGAATATTCATTTCCCTCGATGGATATTCTTCAGAAACGAAAATGAACGGAATGAGTCATTTTTCTCAATGGGTATTCTTCAGAAACAGAAATGAAGGAAAAATCAAGAATATTCATTTCCCTCGATGGATATTCTTCAGAAACAAAAATGAACGGAATGAGTCATTTTCCTCAATGGGTATTCTTCAGAAACGGAAATGAACTGAGTCAACTCTAGACACATGACAAAACTTGTTGTGGTTTCTGTGCACTGAATTCCATAATTATGTATGCATCCATAATTACATAATTCATTGCACAGTCCGCACAGTTTGTTTTGTAATGTGAAGGGGAAGAAAATCAAACACGTGATGAATGTGACTAGACTATCATAGGGTCCTTTTAATTAGATCGACAAATGATCTCTTTAATTAGACCACCAATGAGTCCTTTCAGCTATATCATCACATGATATTCCTAACCAGATTTTTGGATCAATCTGTTTAACTAGACCACTCAAGGGGTCTAATTATGGAATAGTACATTATAATCCAAGGGTCTTTACTATTACGTAGAAGCCCATTAAGGATTTAAGGTAGTACCTTTGGATATCCTACTATGAATCCCTTATACGAAGATATGAAAGATTCTACGAGGATTTGGATAACATAAACTTGGATCACACAAAAACATAAAAGGGAACACATAAGCACGTAATCACATAATTGTTTAACTTGATTATTAATTTGTTATTAACTTGTTGTCGATTGAACATGGATATTCAAGGTACACTAGGAAACCAGCCGATGGACTTTAATGTCCTCAAGAATCTATCTAAAAAGATAGGATGGTCTTCCAAAAATTCGACTTTGTTTTCAAAGAAACGTAATATTCGAATTTAGGAACACAACAATTTTAGGATTTACGGAAGTACCCTTAGGTACCCTTCAACAGCACATGATTAGCATTTTTCAATGTTTCATCATTTTTTATGCTGAGGGTGGGCTTTATGATTATAGCAATGCAAAGCATTATACGAGGACTAGGCTATTGCTCCCACAAAATCAGTGTGACAACCGTGATTTACGGCACCTAATTACGTGATTAACAGGAAATTAACGCGATAATAAATTGAGTCTACAGCGCAAATTAACTTAATTAGGCCCTTGGAGTGCCTAGGAACGTCTATTCGACTATACGGTGCGCGTGTGGTGATTTACGAGAAATCTGCTGAATATTACGTGACAACGAACTGATACCATACAAAATACTGACAATGCCGACAAATACGGATTTCCTATGAATATTCTATATTTATGAAATTAATTTTGTGAATTTATTGGGCTTCCGTACGACACGAATGTAAACGTGGACTAAAAACGCGATGGTAGGAAACGCATCAGCATCAAGACGGAAGCGACGGAAACGCCTGACACCTTCATAACTTACATTTTACGCTATATTTAGCCTCGTAATAAAATTTGAGTGACTATAGTCGAAACCGGATCGAAAAACGGATTAAAAATGACGAACGGAGCATTTTACGCGATTTTCACGCAACCAACAGACGAATACGCAAACACCGACTACCGACCCTAATTTACGTATTTTAGTATTAAAATTATGCTCTACGATGCTTCCATGATGTTCGGGTGCGAAGACAGGCTTCAAAGACGAGATCGGGCCGTTCAAAATGCTAGAAACGGGCTTGTTGGCCTTGGGCCCAAGCTCACAAAACCCCCACTATTTAAAGGATTTTAACCCCCAATTCTTTCATTTTCACCATCTCTTCCTCTCTCTAACTTACAAAATGCTCTCAACTCACTCTCTCTCTAGAACTGAAATCCGGCAAGGAGCCGGTGAAGCTCCGGCGGCGATAGCCGGCAGCCACGGCGGTGTGTAGGCGGCGGCGGTCCGGCGAAGGCTCGACGTCATTTTTCCGGTCAAACACCCCTACCCCCACTAAACCAAACACTCCCGACACGATGGTGGTGTCCATTTTCAAAGAAACCGAGCCGTTTGGGTTGTGTATCAACTCCGGCGAAGTTCCGGTCAAGATTCCGGCCATCACGTTTTGAACTTTTGCTTCCGTGCATGCTTAGATCGGGACCCTTGGAGGATTTCTGCAAAGTTTTGAGAGTTTTTATTTTTCGGCGACATTCCGGTGAGTTTTCCGGTTCTGTTTTTCGTTTCTTTTATTGGCATCTTGGCTCGATTAATGGGAAGGATCATTTGAAGGTTTTCGTAGGGAGGGGATGGCTAACGGAGGTGGTCGACGACGGCGGTGCAGCCGCCGGAGTTCACAGCGGCGGCGACGGTGGGGCCGGCCGATGACCGTAGTGGTGGTTCGGGTCTCAGTTCGGTTTGGTTCAACGAGCCAGGCTACGGGTCAAACTTAGTCCATCTCGGATCACGATTTGGTTCGGTTCAGATTGTTTTGGACTCGGTTCAGTTTCAGAAGTGGTACAGGTCGACTCGGTCAACTCACCAAGTCAACTCGGTTAAACTCAACTGGTTGACTCGGTCAACCCAGTCAACGGCTCGACGTTCCGACACAAAGATGGTAAAGATTAACGGCGCGTTTTATTTCATTAGTTTTATAGTTATTGTCACGTGAAATGATCTCGAACCGGTTAAATTATAGATCACGTTTGATATATTAGATAAAAGTTTATATATGTATTGTTGAATTTGAAAATATAATGACAACTTGCGTTGTCGGGGCGTCCAAAAACAAGAGAAACTCTGCCTGTTTTTCGAGAAAATCCGTAAAATAAAGGGCATTTATTTATAAAACGAAAAACATACTTTATTCAAACAACTTTCATAAGACAAGACTAAAGGGCATGTTGTTCGACGACATTTTACAACGACATTTTAAATCGCACAAAAACGTCATTTACATAAACTATTTCATAAAATAAATATAAGGATTTGTATTTTTATTTTCAAACGCTTAAGGCGCGACAACTCTTTTATAAAAGTGAGTGTAGTCTATTTCGAACATCAAACGATTCGGGTTCATTTATAGAAATCAACATAGCTTTTATATTACTTTAAAGTTCGAAATTCGACAAATCCTTTACAAAAACAATATACTTATGGTTTCAAACGCCGACCATCCGATTTCATTATTACGAACAAATATAGTTCCTATACTTCCTTCAAACAATTAAACAACACGACGATTCTTTTGCAAAATATATATAGCTTTATATTTATTGCAAACATCAAACGACTTGTATTCGTTATAAAATAAATATAGTTTATATATTTATTTCAAACTTCCAACGACAATTCTTTTATAAAATAAATATAACTTTTATATTTATTTCGAACGCCTAAACGGCAAATACTTATATTTTGGTACTTATCATATGAGACGCGATACACAACACGAGTTGTTATATATTATTTTCGTGTAAATATTCTTGTATACACAACAACTTCCCAAGGAGACTAACATTATTTTGTCGATATATTGATATTTTTGTATAAATATTTATATATGTCGAATTTCTCAAAAATTAAGTACTTCCTAGACTTAGTAAATTATTAATGGTATCAAACGAGACTTAACGCGTATAACTTAGTCATTTTCATTAAGTTGACAAGTTACCATCGAATCGTTCGATTAACGATTCGGTAGAGCTCGGTGACACGTAGCTTAGTTATTGCTTTTATTTAGAAACTTATAAGATATTCCGTGTTAGGAATATTGTAGAATGCACGCTAGCAAGTCAAGTCTTGGAAACGACATCACGACATCACAAAGTCGTAATTAGCTAGCTTCGCACAAGGCAATTCAGGTGAGTTCATAACCCCACCTTTTACAGTTTTACATTTTTGTAAATGTTTTCGGGGTGGAAATACATGCACGTTTTTCAGAAACATACAAGGTTATCGGTAAACAAAGATTGCATATTTTAGACAAAGCACGTTTTGCAAGAACATACAAAGTTTTCGAATGAATGAAAACTCACATTTCTAAATCATGTTACGAACGGATTTCAAAGAACTCAAATGGTTTACGAATGAACTTTATACTAAATATACCGGTTTTTACAAAACAAATGCGTATTATCGAAAAGTGATTGATTTTTATGACTAGGGGAAGTTAGCCTTAGAGGTTGGGGAGGTTCAGCCTTAGAGGCTGGGGTAAAATACATGTTACAATTATTACAGACATTTAAAGACATTTACAGACATTTAAAGACATTTACAGACATTTATAGACATTTACAGACATTACAGACTTTTTTTTATACATGGTATGGTTAGCCTAAGGAGGGTTTACTACTAGACTAGATCATGTGAAGGGTGGGCACAACACTTGAGGCCATTAATCCTCATTATAGGACCGAGGGACACAAGAGTGATAGATCTATTTGGGTGTAGCGAGCCCACACCCGTGAGGCCGGGGCGGCCCATAGAGGTGACTGTGTCTTCCAGCCGGAAGCCCGGTAACAAGTTTGCTAGGTTTGAGTTTCCCTGCACCATTTCACACATACCAGTGGCTTTGCAACCCATTGGTGATCTCTTTTTCCTTAATGCTACATACCAGGGACTTTTATTCATACATGAAAGGTTATACATACTCACAGAAATACTTGATTTATACAAATTAAATGTCATGTTTTTTATACAAATTCAAAAAACATAGGATTATGCGGGCAGGAAGTCAAAGTCAGGGTGGGCATTGATGGGTATACGAACATTACAAATACGAGACTTTATGAATACATGGTTACAAATACAACATTTCCATATAACTTGGCAAGAAAATGATTTCTAAATTCGTTTTCTCAATATTATTTCACAAACCGGTTATTCAAAAGATTTATTTCAAATCTTTTACAAACAAACTATGAACTCGCTCAACTTTATGTTGATTTTTCGCATGTTTCTTTCTCAGGTTACAGTTCTAAGACAAGGCACGGTTGGAACAGGAGAACCATTGGGGATTCGAGTACTTAGTGGGCGTTCAATTTACTAAAAGACTTAGCTTATTTTGCTTCCGATGTGCAATGAAGATACCAGTCCAGTCACGCCAGCTCTGAAAATTTCGGGGTGTGACAATCAGAAGTCCTGATATAATACCCCAGATATCACCACGCACAAAGACCTAGTATGTCAGAAATAGAAAGCCCTTCAAACAAGATTTCAGGGGTTACCTATATATCCGAGAGATGTTCCCCATGAAATAAGTAAGTATGATATTTAGGTTTGTATCTCGAAAACAATCTACTGAATGTATAAAAACCTACTGGCATATCACCCGTGAGATCGATTATCACATTTGACTTTCCAATTCTTTAGCGTGTTGTGATAGTCCACTGATGTACTATCATTTCCTCTTTTTCACAACAAAACTCGTTTTCATTTTCTCATGTTTTTGTTGTTTTTCAATATTTTTCAATAAAAAAAATGAGTTTTGTGTTTTTTCAAATTTTCAAAATTTCTAAAATTTTTACTCCCCCTAAAATCAAAATTATGTTTCAAATTTTGATTTTCAAGGAAAATTTGAAAACAAATTGTACAAATAAAATGACAACTGATTCGAATTGCTTCAATTCACCATCCACTTGGTATAAACAATCAGAACTCCCCCTGACAACAAACTATTTTCCCATTATGATTTCAAAACACTTAAGTTTATATTAATCAAAATGGTTTTTCCGGAAAATAAGTTTTGTTGATTTTACCACTTGTAAGATTGGGGTTATGATCATCACTTTGTTTTCCAATCACTTTGTATGAAAGTTAAATCAAGTTCAACTTAATGACCTTGATTAACCACTTGTAGGTGAAAACCCCTTTTTCAACCATTTGAAGGTTCACTTATCAACCAATACCACTTTGTAAAATGAAATATAACAATTTTCAAGAATACTACCACTTGTAGGTCGAAATATCATTGAACAACCACCATTCACGAAAGTGATATTTCTCAAGAAAATGCCGATTCCTACTCCCTAATTACCAACCTGGGAGTTCCGGCAAGTCGGGATTTTAAGTAGAGAATGTTGTCACCCAAGCCTGACCAGTCTTGGGTGATTGTGAGTCATCTTCACTCCACCATCTTTTTTATTTATAAAAATCTTTCACGCCCTTTACCTTCCTGTTAACCATTTTTCCAAAAATATGTTTCACTTTTCCATTAAACGCCTTTTCAGCATCAAATTCTTCCTTACGAGAGAAGAATTGATCTGAAATCTCAATCTTTCCAACTTTTGATTTCAAATTATCTTTTGACAATGGTGGAAAGTTTTCATCGTTCATTTCTGGAACGGAATTCTCATCATTTTTCACAACATGTGGCTCCTCTGACTTTGACGAGTCAGATTCATCACCAGAACTTTCTGAACTTTTAACAACCCATTTTTGTTTATTCAAATTGACTCTTCTTTTGTAAAAATGTTTCAAACTTTCACCAATTTTGAAAGTCGAATTTTTGAACACTTAGAATTTTTCTGTTGGTTGTTCTGTTTTATCAACACATTTTTCTTTCATCTTTGAGTTAGAAGAAACTCCCTGTTTTGTGTTGTTAGACTTTGGGCAATTCCAACCAATGTGTCCAACTTCTTGACATTTGAAACAAGTTCTTCTGTCAACTCTTGGTGTAGATTTTTTTAAAACATTCATTTTCTTTTCTGCGAGAAAATCTTTGTTTGACTGTTTACTGAACAGTTTCTCCTTTTCTTCTTCTGAACTTGTACCTGAAACAAATTTAGTTTTTGGTTTATAAATTTTCTCATTTTTATAATTTACCAGAGGAATAAAACCTAAACCTTTCTTTTTTAAATTACTGTTATGGTTTGGTTTCTGTTGAAAACCAGAACCAAAACTGTAACCAGTGACAACTGTGCTCTGTAATCGATGTATAATATAAAACAATGTCAATTATCAATAAAACAATGTTATTTGGTGTTATTATATGTGTTTTGGTGTTATTATGTGTGTATTTGTGTTTGATGATTTTACGATTTGATTCGATTCCGATTTCAAGCTTTAAATCTCTTTCTGGAAGGTTATACGCAAACTGGTGCGTAAACGCGGTCAGTTTAATGCAACAAACACTCCAGAATAGTTACTTAGGCTTAACATACCTTAAATAACCTCCACATAACTCAGAAATAAGTTTTGGATGGTTTGGTGTGTTGAAATCAAGTTTGTTCGATCGCAGGGACTAGTTGTGTCAAACTACGAAACTATACCGATTTGTATAGTAACGAACATTCCAGAACTTCATCATAAGTTAAACATACCATAAATATCCTTAACATAGCTTAGAAATAGGCTTTGAGGGGTTCGGTATGCAAAAATAAACTTTATTGATCAATAGGGACTAAAATCGTCAAAAAGTGCAGAAGTTTGCATTTTCGCACATATCTTACGTTCTGAATATATTCGGAGATCCAAAAATTTATGTAATCATTAAAATATTTTATTTTAGTGATTGACATTATAAAATTCCATTCGTCGCTTAATTTGGATCGTTTTTGCGTCCGTTACGACTTCCGTCGTAAGTAACCGAATAACGCAACCGTACGACCAAACGAACTGACATCCGAGATGTTTTTGAGCATGTTTCATGTTCCCTATACTTTAACTTCATTGTGGAGCCTTGAAAGGGGGTTAACAGGGTTTAAACGCATCGAAAATGGCTTAAACGGGCTGCAGGGACCATTTCTGCCATTTTTTAAACTTTTCTGGATCTGGCACCTGGTGGTGCTGCGCCACCAGCAACTGTCTTTGCCGTGGCGCGACGTGAGCACCCTATCTGGGCAGAAAACTTGATTTTCAGCATTTTTCAGCAATGGGATTGAACTTGGGGGTCTTTTTTGTAACTTTTGCA
Organism: Helianthus tuberosus; assembly: GCA_030545235.1. Taxonomy (NCBI): domain Eukaryota; kingdom Viridiplantae; phylum Streptophyta; class Magnoliopsida; order Asterales; family Asteraceae; genus Helianthus; species Helianthus tuberosus. Next base: position 124,849,063 of record CM060394.1, on the reverse strand, counting down.
AAACCTTGAGCTGGTTTTCGACCCCCATTGTTTCTAATACCATGTACCCACATGTATGGCCAAGATTGCACCCTCTAAACACATGGAATGATCCTATTGATCTCAACTTCCTATAAATAGCAAGCTTCCTCATTTGGGTTTTTCACACCTTGATTCAACTTCTGCTCTAAGTTGAGGTTTTAACACCTCATACTTGAGTAACTTTGAATCAAAACACCTTCTTGGACCCTTTGTAAGTCCTCTTCTTGCTTGTTCTTGTATTTCAAGCATGAAATTCAAACAGAGTTTGCCTTTCAGCTTTGACTAGTCAATGGTCAACACAAAGTTCCGTTGAACTTTGCAACGTGAGCGTAATCACGATGGTTATAGTCCCTTGTGACCTACTGATTACCACGTTGACTAGGCGTAGTGACGAGTCGTAGTTTCGGCCAAAATGCGTATTTATGTGTATTTTTTAACCAAACTACTCTTGGGTATCAAAACACTTTGTTTTGATATCAAAACCTGTTTTCTAACTTAACTAAACATGTTTTAGCATGTTTAGCTAGTCACTTTTAGTTTAGTGCTTGTGTAGAGTCATAAGTCAAGCGCACTAAACACCCGCTTAGACTTTCGAACTCGACCCGTTTGGTCGATCATTAGGATCCGACCAAACATGTTTAGTGACCATAGTTGCATAGGGAATAACCTTCCGAGGTTATACCTTATGGTCACTTAGGTTTAATTAGTTGTATGATAGGTAGTTTATATGCCTTAGGTAAATGACCAAAATTCCCTTTTCATGCATAATTGGTAATTAAGCATATGTAACATAAACTTTTGTCACATAAATGATTATGCAACATATTTAAACATGTTTAGGCATATAATACTTGTCATTGGACTAGTTAGACGTCTCGAACGCGCATTTGCGTGCACGACGCGTTAAAGTAGCGTAAGCTACCTTAATGGGTCGTGACGGGTCGAAAGCACTTAGGATAGGTTCCGATTTAGGATGTAGGCTTTGTTAAACCATATCACATGAGTTCCAACACTCATTTGGTTTACAAGACCTCATTCTGCCCGATCTTCCGATTTAGGCGTCTATTATTTGACTAGTGGTTTAATTACGAGGTGCTTCTTGATTCTTTGGTTTACTTGAGTTTGTTGAAGTTCTATTGATTGAGGATACTTTTCACTTCATGTGAGTAAATAGTTCCCCTATTTTACTGTTTTTAATTGTTTTGGGGTGATTCATATGTTAAACGATTTTCGAGGTTTAAACGATGGTTTCAAAAGCGATTAAAATGGTTTATGCTAAAGTAATAATGATTTTGATAAAGTGAAAAAACTCGTTGGTTGTAGTTACATAACGAATGACATTCATTAGCATTGATCAAGCCGACCAGTATTAGGTTATGGTACCATAGGATCTGACAAATCCCGTTATCATACTGCACCCATGGTTATGTGTGGGTTAGGTGGGTAATGACTGAATCTGATTGTTAACTTACCCTTTGGTGGTTTGTTAATGCGAGAAGCGAGATAGTCGAGTCACGAAGGTTTGAATGTTATTAGCGAGACGACCAAAAGTAGTTTTCACAATTAAAACGAGTTAAACGATTTTGGGGCGAATTAAACGATTTGAAACGACTTAAACGAGATAAACGATTTGATTAAACGATTGGTTTTGGGTTGTGATTAGATAATGGGACGGGTGTAGCATGATAAAAGCATGGTAGATACATTGCTGGTACATCTTATATATAAGTGCTCTTATCATACTACATTTTGTGTCATTATCTAGTTCACTGGGGAAACGATTTTGAAACGATGTCACATAATGATGTTTTTGAGAAGTTATAAACCATACGAGTTTTACTAACGAGTTATTATGAGATGTTTTACAATTTGGTTTACTAAAACAAATGTTTTTGGGTTAAGAATCATGGCTATGAGATTTTATAAATTATAACCCGCTTGATTTGAGTTGGTTAATTACGTTGCAATATTATACACTTTTCAAAACAAGGCTTTTAATAAGATATTGCAACATGTAAACTAGGCATGAATCCGACACTCTTATAAAACCTATATGCTCGCCAGCATTTCTTTGCTGACTTTGTTTTTACATATGTTTCAGGTGATGTTGCTTGATGTTGATTACTAGGATGCATGAGTCACATAGGATCTGGACGAGGCCTTAGTGACATAATAACAGTGATAGTCGATATATAACTCATTTGTTTTTTTTGTGATAAAACAATGTAAATTACTTATCGAATAAATAAAACGAAACTCTTTTTGTATCCATGGTTGTGAAACAATAATTCTGTTACAACACTCCCCGACGTTTCCGCCATGATTTGTTGTTTTACGTGGTCGGGGTGTAACAGAAGAGTTGGTATCAGAGCCAATGGTTATAAAGAATTAGGTTATTAGTAATGCTTTTACCTAGACTATAACTTTCTAGGACCCCAACGCAAGTTTTCTGCCTTTAGATTTAAAAAAAAAAAACAAAACCGTTACCTACCCTTAGGTGATAATAGGGATGGGCTTTTTTTCCCAAATACCCGTACTCGTACCCGTACCGTACCCGTACCTGTACCTGTACCCGTACCGATTTTAGGTATTTGGTACATGTATCGGTACCTAGTTTTATTGATTTTGGTATTCGGTACTTTTGGTATTGGTACGAGTACGGGTACGGGTAAAAACGGGTACTGGTACCAAATTCTATGTATACCTTTAAAAGTTTTTTTGTATTATGTTTTATTTCATATTATGGTATTTATAATGTACTTGTATTGATTTTACCTATATGGTACCCGTATCGTATTGGTACTCGTACCAATTTTACCTATTTGGTACTCGTACTATATTCGTACTCATGTCAATTTTACCTATTTAGTACTCGTACAAGTGCTCAAAAAGTAAATAAAAACAAAATGGTACCAAGCGGGTACCGTACCGAAAATACCCGTACCGTACCTATATATTTGGTACGGTATTTGGTACCTAGTTTTGTTCAAATTCGGTACCGGTATTTTCAGTACTGGTACGGGTATAGGTACGGGTACTGTACCAATCTCATCCCTAGGTGATAACCACAACGAGAACACAAATTTCAAATCTGCTTCGAAAATTAATCATTCGTTCTAGGATGATTGATTACTAGGTTTTGAACCCTTCCAGTTTGACTCATATTTGGCTTGGTGCCTTTTGAGTTTTCAAAATATCGTCAAAGTTTGGGTCTAAATAATGTGAACACGTGCAAACTGGAAGAGTGAATGCCTGTACCCTGAGTTTTCTGTCTAAGGCTAGAGTGTTCGTACAAATCCACATAATCGGACCAGTCACTCTTACCTGGGAACTCTTGGGGTGAGTGTTCACATATAGGCGAGCATGTCTTCGCGATACGTTATTTTGACCCATTTACTTTGATTAGTCACTGTGTGTCGTTTGTTTGTTCGAGGTAACGAACAAATGATCGCCTTCCTTGTATTTTTGTCGATATTTTCAAAACCTCTTTTGTTTTTCCTAATTGTCGACCTCACTCGTTTCTCATATTTCCTTTTAGACAATGCCTCCTCGACGTGATGCACAATCTTTTACTGCTGAAGAAGTCGCAGCCCTTGTCTCTCAGCAAATGGCTGCTGTGCTTCCAGGCGTTGTGACCCAAATCCACGAATTATACAACAACAATAATAATAATAACAATGCACAGTGTAATTTCAAGAATTTCAATTCTGCTAAGCCGTTGAAGTTTTCTGGGTCGCAAGGAGCAACTGCGCTCCTTCAATGGTTCGAAAGTATGGAGAGCACATTCAGACATGTGCAATGTCCGAATGGGCGTAAGGTTGAATTTGCATCAAGTGTGTTTGAGAAGCGTGCTCTTACGTGGTGGAACGGAGTAATGCGCGATAGGGGTGCCAAAGTGGCATTAGCACAAACATGGGAATAGCTTCGAGCTCTCATGATGAAAGAGTTTTGTCCCCGTCACGAGGTTCGAGCATTGGAACGAGAGTTTGACGATCTAAAGCAAGATGGGGGAGAACACCGTGCGTATACAGATCGTTTTGAGGAGCTCAGTCTTTTGTGTCCTACTATTGTTACCCCGTTGGAGAAAGCGATAGAGAGGTATATCGATGGTTTACCCGATTCCATACAGGATATTGTGACTGGCATTAATCCTACTACTGTTCGTCACGTGATCGAGTTGTCTGCTACCCTGACTGAGTCTCAAGTCAGGAAGGGTAAACTTACCCGCAAGGGTGATAAGAAGAAGTCGACCGATTCTATCAAGGAAAAGGGTAAGAGTAAGAAAGGTGAGTCGTCGAAGAAGTCGAGAAAGCGAAAGGGTGCTCAGAATTTTGCAGTAACAGCTCAGAACCCTCAGAACCCACCGGCTCAGCCGCCTGCGAAGAAAGTGTATGCTGGTACTGCACCTCATTGTACTCACTGCAACGGTCATCATGTTGCACAACAAGCTTGCAAGCAATGCACAACGTGTGGTAAACTTGAGCATCTGGCCAACAATTGTCGTCTGGGTCAGAATCAAGTTGCTTAGGTTCCAGCACAGGTTCAAGGGAAGGCTGCGAGATTCCCACCAGGTTCATGTTTCAATTATGGAGAGTTTGGTCACTTCCGTAACAACTGCCCGAGGTTGGTGAATGCAAATGCGAATCCTAACGTGAATGTCAACGCGAATGTGAATCCCGCTCGTGGGAGAGTGTACAATCTGAATGCAAACGAGGCGAGGGCTGACAACGAGGTTGTCAATGGTACGTTTCTTGTTAACAATCGACCTGCATCTATTCTTCTTTATTCTGGTGCCGATAGAAGTTTTGTTTAGTTATCTTTTGAGCCTTTACTTGCGATACTTAGAACTAAACTGAGGAAACCCTTATCTGTCGAAGTTGCTACTGGTAAACCTCTTGTTCTCGATTCTGTTATTCGTGATTATCAGTTGAACCTTGATGACCATCTTTTTCCTATTGACCTCACACCGATGCAACTTTGGAGTTTCGATATTATCGTTGGGATGGATTGGTTAACCAAACATCATGCAGAGGTGATTTGTTTCAATAAGATCATTCGTATTCCTCTTTCGTCTGGCGATGTTCTGGAAGTTCGTGGCGAGAAACCATCTGGTGGATTGAAACTCATGTCGTGTACGAAAGCCCAAAGTTATTTACGAAAAGGATATGTTGCTTTTCTGGCACATGTCACCGAGGAGAAAAGCAAGAGTAAGAATATTCAGGATATTCCGATTGTTCGGGATTATCCAGAGGTGTTTCCTGATGAATTGCCTGGTTTGCCCCCAGTTCGTCAAGTCGAGTTTCATATTAACCTTGTACCCAATGCCAAACCGATTGCGAAAGCACCTTATCGTCTTGCATCGTCTGAGATGCAAGAGTTATCGAAACAGCTTCAAGAGTTATCTGATAAAGGATTCATCCGTCCGAGCTTTTCGCCTTGGGGAGCTCCTGTCCTCTTTGTGAAAAAGAAATATGGATCTTTTCGAATGTGTATCGATTATCGTGAGCTTAATAAGCTTACCATCAAGAATTGATATCCCCTACCTCAAATTGATGACCTCTTCGACCAGCTGCAAGGTGCTTCATGCTTTTCCAATATCGATCTGCGTTCTGGGTATCATCAACTTCATGTTCTCAAAGAAGATATTCCCAAAACTGCATTCCGCACAAGATATGGGCATTACGAGTTCACTGTCATGCCTTTTGGTTTGACGAATGCCCCAGCTATCTTTATGAACTTAATGAATAGGGTCTGTAAACCTTATTTAGACAAGTTCATCATTGTGTTCATCGACGATATTCTCATTTATTCGAAGTCTCGAGCCGATCACTAGCAACACCTTCATTTGACCTTGGAACTTCTGAAGAAGGAACAACTTTTTGCTAAATTCTCCAAGTGTGAATTTTGGCATAGAGAAGTTCAGTTTTTGGGTCATATTGTCAACGAGCAGGGTATTCATGTAGATCCATCCAAGATAGCTGCTATTAAGGATTGGAATACAACGACGACACCTACCGAGATTCAATCATTTCTTGGTCTTGCTTGTTATTATCGTCGATTCATTTCTAATTTCTCAAAGATCGCGGTTCCACTCACTACTTTGACTCAGAAGAATAAGCCTTTTGAGTGGGGACCTAAGCAAGAAGAAGCGTTCCAAACGCTGAAACAGAAGCTCTGTGATGCTCTTGTTTTATCTCTACCTGAGGGAAACGATGATTTTGTTGTCTATTGTGACGCGTCGAATCTAGGACTTGGTTGCGTTCTTATGCAACGAGGTAAAGTCATAGCTTATGCGTCTAGACAGCTGAAAATTCACGAGAAGAACTACACGACTCATGATCTTGAGTTAGGTGCTGTGGTTTTTGCTCTTAAGATTTGGAGACACTATCTTTATGGCATGAAGTGTGTGGTTTTCACAGACCACAAAAGTCTCCAGCATATTCTAAATCAGAAGGAGCTGAACATGAGGCAACGACGTTGGGTTGAGCTCTTAAGTGATTATGATTGTGAGATTCGCTACCATCCTGGTAAGGCGAATGTCGTAGCTGATACGCTTAGTCGAAAAGAGCGAGTCAAGCTTCATTTTGTTTGCACTCTATCTGATCTTCAAACTCGTATCCATCAAGCTCAACAATTTTGTGTTACACAAAATTTGATAGGTAAGGAATTACCACATCAGCTTGAGCTTAAGCTCGAAAGGAAAGACGATGGTTTGCTTTATTTCAAGGATCGTTTGTGGATTCCAAAACAAGACGATCTTCGCACCTTGGTAATGGACGAATCTGATAAGTCTCGATATTCTATCCATCCTGGTGCTGATAAAATGTACAAGGATCTTCGTACTCAGTATTGGTGGCCTGGTATGAAGAAGATGTTGCCTTGTATGTATCGAAATGCCTGACTTGTCTTAAAGTCAAGGCTGAACATCAACGACCTTCTGGTTTGCCTGTACAACCAGAGATACCGGTTTGGAAGTGGGAGAACATTGCGATGGATCTCATCACTAAATTACCGCGTACATCTAAAGGTCACGATGCGATTTGGGTTGTTATCGATCGTTTAACGAAATAAACTCATTTTATTCCGATTCGCGAGGATTTATCTGCTGATAAACTTGCAAAGATTTATGTTGATGAGATAGTATCTCTACATGGTGTTCCTTTGGACATCATTTCTGATCGTGATGCTCGATTTTCATCTCATTTTTAGAAGACCATGCAATCTGCTTTGGGGACCCAACTAAATCTAAGCACTGCTTATCATCCCCAAACAGATGGACAATCTGAGAGAACGATTCAAACTTTGGAGGATATGCTTAGAGCATGCGTAATAGACTTTGGTGGTAATTGGGATTCTCATCTTCCATTGATCGAGTTCTCTTACAACAATAGTCATCATGCTAGTATTAATATGGCACCATTCGAAGCTCTTTATGGTCGAAAATGTCGTTCACCTGTCTGTTGGAATGAGATCGGTAAAGCTCAGCTTACTGGACCTGAGCTCATTCTAGAAACAACAGACAAAATCAAGAAAATTCGCGATAATCTTGTGACAGCTCGAAGCCGTCAAAAGAGTTACGCGGATATGCGACGCAAGCCCTTAGAATTTCAAGTCGGAGATCGTGTCCTACTCAAGGTGTCACCTTGGAAGGGAGTGGTGAGATTTGGAAAGAAAGGAAAACTTACACCCCGATATGTTGGACCATTTAAGATTGTTGAAAGAATTGGAAAGGTTGCCTATCGACTAGAGCTACCTCCAGAGCTTGGAAATATTCATCCGACTTTTCACGTGTCCAATTTGCGAAAGTGTTTAGCTGATGCTGATCTTCACATTCCTCTCGACGAGATTCAAATCGATGAAACGATGCACTTTGTCGATAAACCTGTGGAGATAGTGGACCGTACATTCAAACAGTTGAAGAACAAACGGATTCAATTGGTCAAGGTTCGCTGGGATTCCAAACGTGGCCCAGAGTTTACTTGGGAACGTGAGGACCAAATGAAGGAGAAATATCCGCAATTCTTCTCACAAGCTTCCTCTAGTTAAAATTCCGGGACGAAATTTCCTGAAGTAGGGGAGACTGTGACAACTGTGCTCTGTAATCGATGTATAATATAAAACAATGTCAATTATCAATAAAAAAATGTTCTTTGGTGTTATTATATGTGTTTTGGTGTTATTATGTGTGTATTTGTGTTTGATGATTTTACGATTTGATTCGATTCCGATTTCAAGCTTTAAATCGCTTTCTGGAAGGTTATATGCAAACTGGTGCGTACACGCAGTCAGTTTAACGCAACAAACACTCCGTAATAGTTACATAGGCTTAACATACCTTAAATAACCTCCACATAACTTAGAAATAAGTTTTGGATGGTTTGGTGTGTTAAAATCAAGTTTGTTCGATCGTAGGGACTAGTTGTGTCAAACTATGAAACTATACCGATTTGTATAGTAACGAACATTCTGGAACTTGATCATAAGTTAAACATACCCTAAATATCATTTACATAGCTTAGAAATAGGATTTGAGGGGTTCGGTATGCTAAAATAAACTTTATTGATCAATAGGGACTAAAAGCGTCAAAAAGTGCATAAGTTTGCATTTTCGCGCATATCTTACGTTCTGAATATATCCGGACATCCAAAAATTTATGTAATCATAAAAATATTTTATTTTAGTGATTGACATGATAAAATTCCATTCGTCACTTAATTTGGATCGTTTTTGCGTCCGTTACGACTTCCGTCGTAATTAACCGAATAACGCAACCGTACGACCAAACGAACCGACATCCGAGATATTTTTGAGCATGTTTCATGTTCCGTATACTTTAACTTCATTGTGGAGCCTTGAAATGGGGTTAACGGGGTTTAAACGCATCAAAAATGGGTTAAACGGGCTGCAGGGACCATTTCTGCCATTTTTCAAACTTTTCTGGATCTGGCACCTGGTGGCGCTGTGCCACCAGCAACTGTCTCTGCCGTGGCATGATGCGAGCACCCTATCTAGGCAGAAAACTTTATTTTCAGCATTTTTCAGCAATGGGATTGAACTTGGGGGTCTTTTTTGTAACTTTTGCAAAACCTTGAGCTGGTTTTCGACCCCCGTTGTATTCTAATACCATGTACCCACATGTATAGCCAAGATTGCACCCTCTAAACACATGGAAAGATCCTATTGATCTCAACTTCCTATAAATAGCAAGCTTCCTCATTTGGGTTTTTCACACCTTGATTCAACTTCTGCTCTAAGTTGAGGTTTTAACACCTCATACCTGAGTAACTTTGAATCAAAACACCTTCTTGGACCCTTTGTAAGTCCTCTTCTTGCTTGTTCTTGTATTTCAAGCATGAAAGTCAAACAGAGTTTGCCTTTCAGCTTTGACTAGTCAATGGTCAACACAAAGTTCCGTTGAACTTTGCAACGTGAGCGTAATCACGATGGTTATAGTCCCTTGTGACTATACCTACTGATTACCACATTGACTAGGCGTAGTGACGAGTCATAGTTTCGGCCAAAATGCGTATTTATGCGTATTTTGTAACCAAACTATTCTTGGGTATCAAAACACTTTGTTTTGATATCAAAACCTGTTTTCTAACTTAACTAAACATGTTTTAGCATGTTTAGCTCGTCACTTTTAGTTTAGTGCTTGTGTAGAGTCGTAAGTCAAGCGGACTAAACACCCGCTTAGACTTTCGAACTCGACACGTTTGGTCGATCATTAGGATCCGACCAAACATGTTTAGTGACCATAGTTACATAGGGAATAACCTTCCGAGGTTATACCTTATGGTCACTTAGGTTTAATTAGTTGTATGATAGGTAGTTTATATGCCTTAGGTAAATGACCAAAATGCCCTTTTCATGCATAATTGGTAATTAAGCATATGTAACATAAACTTTTGTCACATAACTGATTATGCAACATATTTAAACATGTTTAGGCATATAATACTTGTCATAGGACTAGTTAGATGTCTCGAATGCGCATTTGCTCGTACGACGCGTTAAAGTAGCATAAGCTACCTTAATGGGTCGTGACGGGTCGAAAGCACTTAGGATAGGTTCCGATTTAGGATGTAGGCTTTGTTAAACCATATCACATGAGTTCCAACACTCATTTGGTTTACAAGACCTCATTCTGACCGATCTTCCGATTTAGGCGTCTATTATTTGACTAGTGGTTCAATTACTAGGTGCTGCTTGATTCTCTGGTTTACTTGAGTTTGTTGAAGTTCTATTGATTGAGGATACTTTGCACTTCATGTGAGTACATAGTTCCCCTATTTTACTGTTTTCATTTTTTTTGGGGTGATTCATATGTTAAACGATTTTTGAGGTTTAAACGATGGTTTCAAAAGCGATTAAAATGGATTATACTAAAGTAATAAAGATTTTGATAAAGTGAACAAACTCGTTGGTTGTAGTTACATAACGAATGACATTCATTAGCATTGATCAAGCCGACCAGTATTAGGTTATGGTACCATAGGATCTGACAAATCCCGTTATCATACTGCACCCATGGTTATGTTTGGGTTAGGTGGGTAATGACTGAATCTGATTGTTAACTTACCCTTTGGTAGTTTGTTAATGCGAGAAGCGAGATAGTCGAGTCACGAAGGTTTGAATGTTATTAGCGAGACGACCAAAAGTAGTTTTCACAATTAAAACGAGTTAAACGATTTTGGGGCGAATTAAACGACTTAAACGAGATAAACGATTTGATTAAACGATTGGTTTTGGGTTGTGATTAGATAATGGGACGGGTGTAGCATGATAAAAGCATGGTAGATACGCCGCTGGTACATCTTATATATAAGTGCTCTTATCATACTACATTTTGTGTCATTATTTAGTTCACTGGGGAAACGATTTTGAAACGATGTCACATAACGATGTTTTTGAGAAGTTATAAACCATATGAGTTTTATTAACGAGTTATTACGAGATGTTTTACAATTTGGTTTACTAAAACAAATGTTTTTGGGTTAAGAATCATGGCTATGAGGTTTTATAAATTATAACCCGCTTGATTTGAGTTGGTTAATTACGTTGCAATATTATACACTTTTCAAAACAAGGCTTTTAATAAGATATTGCAACATGTAAACTAGCCATGAATCCGACACTCTTATAAAACCTATGTGCTCGCCAGCATTTCTTTGCTGACTTTGTTTTTACATATGTTTCAGGTGATGTTGCTTGATGTTGATTACTAGGATGCATGAGTCACATAGGATCTGGACGAGGCCTTAGTGACATAATAACAGTGATAGTAGATATATAACTTGTTTTTTTTGTGTTAAAACAATGTAAATTACTTATCGAATAAATAAAACGAAACTCTTTTTGTATCCATATTTGTGAAACAATAATTCTGTTACAACACTCCCCGATGTTTCTGCCACGATTTGTTGTTTTACGTGGTCGGGGTGTGACATAACATTTTTTCTTGTTCAATCTTTGTTGAACCCTTGAAGTGTATTTTTTAGGTTTTTCAGTAAGATTTACATCTTTTATTTCAGAAATATTAATTTCTGTTAATTTGAAAACCTTGTTAATCATTTCAGTTTTGACACTTCTTATTGGAAATTCCTCATCAGAAAATAATTTGTCAGAATCATTCAAAGTATATGCCAGTTTGATTGGTTCATCATTCAAATTATTTTTTGATAACAGAAATTCTTTATTGTAAACCCTTTTGACTGGTGAACTTGGACTCTTGTCTGATGAACTCGAACTTTCAGATTTAGACTCCGACTTTGACTCTTCATCCATATCCAACACCCGATCGACCACTTTCTTTAATAACTCAGACTCATGATTAGTGTCAGACGCTGTGAATGTGACGTCAATGTTGTCTGGTAACTCATCAGTTGTTTCAGACTTTAACTTTATATTGACTGCCTTTTTTAATTGTTCCTCATTTGGCTTTCTAGGAGAATAACTTTCCCAGATCGGAGGCGGACACTTGTTATACTTGACACTTTGTTTCTTACCAGTATTCGTATCTTCCGTCTTTTTATCTTGAAAAGCTTCAAGACCTGCAACAGTAGGATAAACTCTATCAATCAAATAATCACAAGTTGAATAACTCAGCAGCAATCGTCTGATTCTTTCATTTTCAATCTTTTCGGTTTCCAAATCTTGCTTCAGCTTTGCACATTCTTCAATATAGCTAATGATGACCTTCTGCTTAGTCATTAATGTTGAACTCATCATCGTTGAGGCAACTTCTACTTCTAAATTTGTCTTGTTCAAACTATCAACCGTTCTGTTCAGCACATCATACGATTCTTTTACATACTTAACATCAAACAACAGTTTTTCTTTCAACTCATCTAGTTCACTATACTTCTTGTCTTTTTCTTCACAATGTTTGCATGGTTCCAAACATTTTAGAGAAGGTTTTGTGACTTCGACGATCATTTCAACTTCGACAATCTTTTCAACTTCTACGATTTTTTCAACTTCAACTACTTTCTCAACCTCAATTATTTTTTCAACTTTAACTATTTTCTCCACCACCTTCTCAATCACATTCTGTTTTTCATCAAATTCTATTTTTACTTCACTCACTTCAACTTCGGTTTTCTCTGTTGGTTTTTCTTCAACTTTTGTTTTCTCAGCTTCCAATTTTGCCTTTTCTTCAGCAATCCTTTTTGCTTCCAGTTCTCTCTTCAATCTAGTAGCCTTCTTCTCATTCAACATCTCGATCTTATCTGCAAAAAACAAATTAAAACTATAAGGATCCAATTCCAATCTAGCATTATTAATATACTCTTCCTCATCATCTGTGTCTTCATCACTTTCTGATGATTTGAAAATCTTCGTTCTCTTTGGCTTAGATTTGGCTGACTCTTCTTCCAAGATTCGAGCAACAAAGGCTGTTTTTTCTGAATTAGCTGGAATATATTTGTCCCAGCTAAATCCCTCTACCAATCTTTCATCATCTTGATTTACAAGATAAGCTTTCTTCTTTCCATCTTCAATAGCACGGGATGATGACGATTGTTGAGCAATCTGATGATAAATCGCTTTTCGATGATAATCGTTGTTTCCAAACGGATCTTGTCTTCCGGTTGCTTCTCTGTTTGTACACTCTCGTTTAAAATGCCCCTTTTCTCGGCAACGAAAACAAATAACCTTTGATTTATCAAACCCTAACGGAGATGTAGCAGCATCACGAAGATCATCTCTACCGGTGATTTGTTTGAATTTTTTTGCTCTTCTTACAGCACTGGCTAAACACCACTTGAAGTCCATCAACTCAAGTTCCTCAGAATCAATCTGGTCATAATCCTCTTTAGTAAGCATTGGATTTCCGATTCTTCCAGCAACTAAGCTTTCATAAGACTCTAACATAGTAACAAGTGATGCCATGTGTTGCTTAGCCATTTCTGGAGAGAGATTTTGACCATTTTGAATATTCAATGTAACATTGCATTGCAGATTTGTTGAACTCTGTCGTTGAGCACTTGGTGTTGAGAAATTCGGATCAAAACTTGAATAAGACGAAGAATATCCACCACTCTGAGTCGTAGTGCTAACATTTGTTCCTGAAGTACCATCAGCACTGAACGCAGTCTGAATCTTCGGACTCGGAGTAGTCTCAACTCTGCTTCCTCTATAGTATAAACTATCATCTTGTTGAGCACTTGGATTATTCATGATAGCAGTTTTCTGAACATCTAATTCATGTTCTTCAAGCTTCTGAATGAACTTACACAAATTCATACTTTCAGATTTTCTCATATGTTTTAAAATCAACAGATATGTTCCCCATTTATCTTGTGGTAACGCATCAGATAGCTAATCAACCCATTCATCATCTTCTTTTGTTATCTCCAATCTTTTCATTTCCTGGACAAGATGACAATATCTATCGATAGTCTTCTTAGTCGTTTCACCTTTACAAGCTATAAACATATCAAAAGATTTCTTTAGTAATGCACGTTTATTTTTTATCATGTCAGCACTTCCCTTAAACTTTTGAAGCAATGCCAACCAAATTGATCTAGCAGTTTCCTCATGTTGCAGTAGAACAAAAATATATTCTTTTACTGCTTGTTGGAGAATGCTAATCATCATTTTCTCACTGGTGTATTTTAACTTCTCATTCGCTGAATAGTCACTTAAAGGTTTTTCATTTCCACGGTCATCTTTTGGTTTAACGTAATCTTTGTCCAACGAAACCCATGCATCAAACTTATAGGCTTGCACCCAAGTTTCAAAACGGTTTTGCCATCCTTTAAAATCCTCGATGTACATAAGCTTTGGAGGCTTTTGAGACGTTCCCGTTTCATTTTCGATTTCAATAATTTCGGCAACTGTAATTGGAGCAACTGGAGCTGTAGCAAATTCATTGTAAAACTCTCCTTCCATGTTTCAATGTTGAAAGTTCACAAATTCACAAAGTTCAAACGAATTGGAGGTTCAAACGAATTGGGATCTCAAATAAACTGTACTACTTTGATGCGAACTGGTTCAATCGAACTGAACCTACAATCTGACTGATCACACGAACTGGGTTTGATGCGAATTTAACTTAATCTCAAATGATCAAGTTCAAACGGTTTGAACTCAAACAACCTGAACCTATGCACTTCAAATGAACTGGTTCAAAGACATTCCATACGAACTGGTTCTGATTATTAAATGACCTGATTTGATGCGAAATGAGCCAATCCATCCGAAATGGTTCAACTTCAAGCGAAATGGTTCTCTAAATGACCATTTCGTGCGAAATGGGGTTCCTTTCAAGCGAATTGGCACTATTCAAGCGAAGTGGACACTTTGGTGCGACCAGGAAGTCCAATTCGTGCGAAATGGAGGTCTGATTCACACGAATTGGGCCATTTCATACGAAATGATGCTGATGTCACACGATCGGGAAGTTTTTGACAAAATTGATCAGGTTTTAGTTCGAATTATGGTCTAATTCTTTCAAGGATTGATTAAAACTATGTTTTGCACGTTATATGTAAAAATCAGTCCATTTTAACCGTGAAATCTCCGTTAATTTTGAAAAATGTGAAGTAGAATGAGTAGAAGTCAGAAATTTCTGTGAAAACAAGCTGATTTGGTAAGAACTCTTCCTCCTGAGCTCTGATACCACTTGTAGGATCGAGATTCGACCTATACGAGTCTATCAGAAGAGTTCTAATCCAAATCAAAGGTGGAATTCAGTGATTCGGACTTGATTACAGCTTGATTCACACATAGATTCACTTTAACTGTCTTGATATAATGATTTGAAATCGTTACAGATCAAACGACACTTCAGCAGCACTTCAGCTCTGGAATCAGCAACTGTTACAAATGAATGGCAAGCTCAGGTATTTATAGGTGTGACCATTTCGCATGGAATGGACATGATCCATTTCGTGCGAAATGGACAATGTCCATTTCGTACGAATTGGCTTCTGCCATTTCGTGCGAACTGGTTCAATACCTCTGAAATTCTATTATCTAGCCTACCGAGCTCCATTCTATCCAATCTAGATACAAGACTCGATACAAGACGAAGTCGACAGACATATGCACCAACAGTTTGATAAATTGTTACTGTGATTGTGAGCCTATCCAACAGTTTTGTTGGTTATACTCCATCCAACATTTGTTATTTATGTTATTGTATTTAATTGTTTTGTAGATTGATTGTTACAAGGGAAACGTGTTGGTTTTTTTCTTTAGGATGTTTTTGTTGTGATTTTTAATAGATTTTTTTATTTGTTTATTTCTTTTTTTTATTTGTTTTAATTTCTTTTAGCTTTGATACCTTGTGGGTTACCGTTAATTTTGCAACCGGTAACTTTTTTTTGTTTTACTGATTTGCTAGACTATTAGGGGTCCGATTTAAGTTTTTTGGATTCTGTATTCTGATTTTGCTCTGTTTTTAATGCGATGTACACATGTGTATTATGATTTTTGCTCTTTTTTTAATGCGATGTACACATGTGTATAGCATCCGGTTTTTGTGATATCTCTGTTTTTTTTTTGTGTATTGAATGTGTAAAGTTGTTGATGTACACTTGTGAATTATGTAAAGTATTAGTTTCTGAGTTTTTTTGTTCAATTCTTTGATTTTGCTCTGTTTTTAACGCGATGTACACATGTGTATTCTGATTTTGCTCTGTTTTTAATGCGACGTACACATGTGTATTCTGATTTTGCTCTAATTATAACCCAATATACACATGTGTATAGCGTCTGCTTTTGTGATATCTCATAATTTTTTGTGTATTGAATGTGTAAAGTTGTTGATGTACACTTGTGAATTATGCAAAGTATTAGTTGCTGAGTTTTTTTGTGCTATTATAGGAGATGTCGTTAACGAGAAAAGTGGAGATGGAAGGTCGATAAGGATGATTCATGTATGAGGTCGATAAGGATGATTCAACATACAACATGGTGAATAGTTGTAAAAGATTATGTTTTCTGTTTTTTCGATTATGTTTGGTTTATTGTTTTTACGAAACTGAAACTTATAATTATATGTTTTTTTGTTTGGTTTGGAAAACATTATGGAACTTGTAATTTGTTAAATATAAAATAGTTTTACAGGTATTGTTTCTATGTATGTGCTATGTAGCTAATTACACATATGTACGATGCTGAGACACATGTGTACTGTTCTATTTATATCCAAGTACACATGTGTATACCGTTGAAATATTAACATTACGTGGATCTTAAAAATCAAAATTTGAACTCTGGTGATGAAATCTGAAATAAAAATTAAAATTGAAATATGGTGATTTGTTGTTTGTTTTGATAATTATCTTATTAATAAATAAAACATAATGTGGATAGTGAATTTAAATTAGGAAAGATGTAACTTAATTCAATTATTAAAATAATGATTTAAATCTAATTTTTTATATAATTACAATCCTACCCTTAACAACTAAAAAGGAAATCAAGGGTCAAGATCTGTTCACGCAGTTCACTCTTGGGAGGTTGTTCACGCTGGAACCCTACCCTATATATATATATAGGGGACCGCTAAAATGAGAACCACCTCCAGTTGTAAGAATCGTGAGAACTACACCGTACGGGGCGAGTTGGAACAATTTTTTTCATAAACGTAGATGCGTGTATTATAAACACATTTGTAAAAAAAAAATTCAAAAAAAAATGTCGTGTGTGTAGTTTTGAGCATCCCAAGTTTGTGTTTACGGATACCGTAAATTTTATTTAAATTTTACGGTACCCGTAAACACAAACTTGTGGTGCTCAAAACTACACAGACGACATTTTTTTTGAATTTTTTTTACAAATGTGTTTATAATACATGCATCTACGTTTATGAAAAAAATTTTGGTCCAACTCGCCCCGGATCAAAAAGTTCTCACGGTTCTTACAACTGGAGGTGGTTCTCATTTTAGCGGTCGCCTATATATGTATATGTATATATATATATATATATATATATATATATATATATATATATATATATATATATATATATATATATATATATATATATATATATATATATATATATGAGTATTAACGATGATGCTAACCAGGTTGCTTTTGAGAATGAAATGAAATGAAATGTAGGTCCATTATTGTTGACTCATTGAAGGTTAGACACCAAGATGAAATGATTGAACTCAGAAAGATAACCAAATGGAATGTATATGAGAATAGAACGTCACGTGATCCTATAACTATGAATCTTAGATTACATATAATGTCACCAAGTACTAATGATGTGAATGTATTTGGTGACTGCAGGTTGTACAGAATTATATATCATCTTCATGAAGTGTAAGCGATTGAAGATCGAGTCATATCATAGATTGTATGGTAATATGTGGGTATGTAACTTAGTAAATGTAGGTCATGTTTTTTTCTTAAATGAGAACGAAGAATGTGTTCATTGTAAAGAGTCATTTTAAAATGGACATTCAAGTATGCCAGAACTTTTATAACGAAAAAAATTTTAAGGTTTGTATTTTTCCGCTGCCTCTTTTTGGTTAAAACATGCAAGGGTCTTACATGAAACTAGGTGATGATTTGTGTTTAATGCATGCAACCAATAATATATAACAAAACAAAAAGTGAATTAGAAAAGAAGTTTTGCATTAGATTCTTGTAGTTTAAGTTTCACCATTTATGTGCAACAAACAATATTCTTCCCTAACAGTCACTATTTGTCTTTTGTTATACATATTTAGGTACTTATTTGCTAACTTTTAATACAATTATATTGTTATAGGTTGATTGGTTGGTTTTTGGACTTTATAAAATATGACCAACTATTATTTCAACATAGAAAAAACTATGTTATTTGTCTTTTGTTATACCTACCTACTTAGATACTTACTTGTTGTTATGAAAATGGATGACAAAAAGTTAAAAGAAGGATGACAGATTTTATATATTCTGGATGGTGTCATAATTGTCAAAAATAGATGGCAATTCCCACTATAAATAAATGTTACTTGAGATTGCATAGAATAGAGATTACAGACAAGATTTATAAAATTTCATCTTTGTTTCTTGAAGATATAACACAAAATCTAGTGTTAAATTTGTGGTATTATAACACGTTATCAGCACGAGGGTTCTCTACCAAGCATATCAACAAAGGCAAAGAAGTTATTATCATACTCAATGTAAGAATTTTATACATTTAAATATATATACATATGTGTACATATTATATAGGTTGAAAGCCTAAGGGTGCACCAGTGGATTGTAAAACCACACATCTTTAGGATGATCTTTTATATCCCGTTTCTCCTTTATATATATGTATATTTATAATATAGTTCTTTGATAAATAAAAATGAGTACAGGGTACCTATTACTATGGAAATATAATAATAATAATAATAATAATAATAATAATAATAATAATAATAATAATAATAATAATAATGGGACTACTAACCATTTAACATTTATTTATGAATTTAACATTTACGCATCTAACATTTATTTATACAGCTAACATTTATTTATGCAACTAACATTTATTTATGCAACTAACATTTTAATTATGTGTATTGTTATATTTTGTCTCATTTTAATAAGTATGTAATCCTAATATTTATATATATTTGTATTTAGTAACAAAATGGCAAATATCGCGAAACTGGAATTTCCAGCATTGAATATCTCCGGAGAAAATTATATGACTTGGACAGCAAATGTCAAAAGACACCTAAAAGCAATGGGTGTGATAGAAGTCATAAATGAAGAGAATAATTGTTCGAATCAGGAAAAGGCAAAAGCTGATGTGTTTATTCATAAACACATTGATAATTTACTACAACATGAATATTTCAATTCCGATGATCCATATGAATTATGGACGGATTTAAAGAACAGATTTGATAATCAAAAGGAAGTTTTACTTCCCACAGCTAAAAATGAATGGAACAGTCTGAGGTTCCAAGAGTTTACAAAAGTAAATGATTACACATCTGCTCTATTTAAAATATGTTCAAAATTAGAGTTTTGTGGGCACCCTGTTACTGAGGAAGAAAAATTGGAGAAAACTTACTCCGCATTTCATGCGTCACATATAAGTTTAGCACAACAATATCGATTGTTAAGATTTTACAGATACTCTGATTTGAATGCACATCTCCTCGTAGCAGAACAACATAACCTACTTCTGATGAAAAATCATGAAGCCTGTCCCACAGGATCATTAACTATACCTGAAGCGAATGTTGTTAATAATTATCAAAATAAAAGGGAACAAGGCCGTGGGCAAGGCCAAGGACAAGGCCGTGGGCAAGGCCAAGGACGAGGCCGTGGCCGCGGTCGTGGGTATTTTGGTAAAGGTCATTATAATGGTCACAATCATACTTTCAAAAATAATAAATATTACCGAGGTAGTGGGTGCGGTCGTGGCCGAAATCAAAGAACTACAAATTATCATGCTCCACAAAATAATACTTCCAATTTTCATAATCAAAGGAATGAAGCCGGTGTGTCCGGAAAAATTGATAATTCTTGTTATAGATGTGGAAGTATAGATCACTGGGCAAAAACTTGTAGAACAGCTCCACATCTATATGAGCTTTACAAAGCCTCGCTTAAAGGAAAGGACAAGGAAGTAAACTATTTGGATAAATTTAGTGTTCAGCTAAATGCCACGGATTTTAATGAAGACATTTAAACAAAATGTTGCTTGATCTCAATGATTTTATGTAACAATTAAATATGTATTTTTATTATGTCTTTCCTTCATATAAAGTTTTTTTTATAAAGTTATTATCAATAATTATAATATATTAATCAAACTCTTATCATTTTTTTTATAATTGTAAGATTAAAATGGATATCATTGAAGCTCAAGATCGAATGAATGATGTTGATATATGTATAGCTGACAGTGGAGCTACACATACTATACTTAAATCTGAGAAATATTTTTATGAGTTGAAACCAACAAAAGGAACCGTTGATACAATATCAGGTCCTACAAAATTAATAGAAGGAGTGGGAAAAACAAATTTAATATTACCAAATGGTACAAAGCTTTTAATAGAGAATGTTTTATTTTCCCCAAGGTCATCAAGAAACTTGTTAAGTTTCAAAAGCATATATCATAATGGATATGATACTCAGTCAAAGACTGTTGATAATGAAAAATATTTGTATATCATGAGCAAAGGTCAGATATTGGAAAAACTGCCAATGTTTCAATCTGGTTTGCATTATACATATATTGATGTGCCTCAAGCACATATGGCAGTAAAAGAAAATTTTTGTGATCCTGAAACATTTAATTTATGGCATGACAGATTAGGCCATCCAGGTTCAACAATGATGAAAAGAGTAATTGAAAATACTCATGGACATCCATTGAAGTATAAAAAGATCCCAAAATCTGATAAAATTCCTTTATGTGTATCTTGTTCTCTGGGAAAATTAATTACAAGACCTTCGTTTATAAAAGTTGAAAAGCAAATTCCAATGTTCCTTGAAAGAATTCAAGGAGATATATGTGGACCAATCCATCCACCATGTGGACCATTTAGATACTTCATGGTTCTAATAGATGCATCAAGTAGATGGTCTCATGTGTCTTTGTTATCAACTCGCAATATGGCTTTTGCAAAATTTCTTGCACAAATTATTAAATTGTGAACACATTTCCCAGATCATAGTATTAAAAGGGTGAGACTCGACAATGCTGGTGAATTTACATCACATGCTTTTAATGATTATTGCATGTCTGGAGGAATTATTGTTGAACACCCTGTTGCTCATGTGCATACACAAAATGGTTTAGCTGAATCATTAATTAAACGTCTACAACTAATAGCTCGACAATTAATAATGAGGACAAAACTTCATGTATCCATTTGGGGTCATGCAATATTACATGCTGAATCATTAATTCGCATAAGACTAAGTGCAAATCATGAATTCTCTCCCCAACAAATTGCATCCGGCCAACAGCCAAATATTTCCCATATTAGAATTTTTGGATGTGCAGTTTATGTCCCAATTGCACCACCACAACGCACAAAAATGGGACCTCAAAGAAGGTTGGGAATATATGTTGGATATGATTCACCTTCTATAATAAGATATCTTGAACCTTTAACAGGTGATGTCTTTACAGCACGGTTGGCTGATTGTAAATTTAATGAAACAACTTTCCCTGTATTAGGGGGAGAGAATAAAGATAAAAATAAGGAAAAGGATGTCACATGGTGTGAACCTTCATTGTTATATCTGGATCTAAGAACTAAACAATGTGAGACAGAGGTTCAAAAGATAATACATTTGCAAGAAATTGCAAATCAATTGCCTGATGCATTTGCTGATATAAATAGGGTTACTAAATATCATATACCAGCTGCTAATGCTCCAGCTCGAGTTGAGATCCCTAATAAGGAAATAGATAATAATATGACTCATGAATCTCAGAAACGTTTAAAACGTGGAAGGCCAATTGGTTCGAAGGATAAAAATCCTCGAAAAAGAAAAGCGCTTATAAATGAAATTGACCAAAAGGATAAAAATCTTGATAAAGCGGTAAATACCGAAACCTCTCATGAGGAAGATGTTGATGATACTAACAAAGAGATATCAATCAACGATGGTCATACACATATCATATGGAACCGATATGAAATGGAAAATATTGATGAGATATTTTCTTATTCTATAGCAAGTGACATCATGGGTGGAGATGATGATCCTGAACCAAAATATGTCAATGATTGTCAAAATAGACATGATTGGGATAAATGGAAAGGCGCTATGCAAGCTGAATTAGATTCACTCAACAAACGAAAGGTTTTTGGGTCTATTGTTGTTACACCTAAGGCTGTAAAGCCTGTAGGATATAAATGGGTTTTTGTACGAAAACGAAATGAGAAAAATGAGGTTACAAGATATAAAGCGAGACTTGTAGCTCAAGGTTTTTCACAAAGGCCAGGGATTGACTATGAAGAAACATATTCTCCCATTATGGATGCAATAACCTTTATATACTTAATCAGCTTAGCAGTTTCTAAAAAGTTAGAAATGCGTCTTATGGATGTCGTTACAGCTTACTTGTATGGATCACTTGATAGTGACATCTATATGAAAGTTCCTGAAGGATTTAAACTTCCTGAAGCGTTAAGTTCAAAACCCAAAGAAATGTATTCGATCAAATTACAAAGATCTTTATATGGGTTGAAACAATCTGGAAGGATGTGGTACAATCGTTTGAGTGACTATTTGACAAGTAAAGGTTATATGAATAATCTTATTTGTCCATGTGTCTTTATTAAGAAGACAACATCAGGATATGTGATCATAGCTGTATATGTTGATGACCTAAATATAATTGGGACGAAAAAAGAAATTCTTGAAGCAATGATTCTTTTAAAGAAAGAATTTGAAATGAAAGACCTTGGAAAAACCAAATATTATCTTGGTTTACAAATTGAACATATGTGCAATGGAATACTTGTGCATCAAACGAATTATACTGAAAAGCTGTTGAAACGTTTCAATATGGATAAGTCAAATCCTTTAAGCACTCCAATGGTCGTTAGGTCACTTAATGTCGAAAATGATCCATTTCGTCCTTGTGAGGACAACGAAGAAGTTCTTGGTCCAGAAGTACCATACCTCAGCGCAATTGGAGCACTTATGTATCTTACGAATTGTACGAGACCTGACATTTCTTTTGCAGTGAACTTGTTAGCAAGATTTAGTTCAGCTCCCACTAGAAGACACTGGAATGGAATTAAACACATTTTTCGATATCTTCGAGGTACCGTTGATTTAGGCTTGTTTTATCCTAACGATTCAAAAGAAGGGTTAGTTGGTTATGCAGATGCAGGTTATTTATCTGATCCTCATAAAGCAAAATCTCAAAGTGGATATGTATTTATGAACGGAGGAACTGCGATTTCATGGCGTTCTCAGAAACAAACACTTGTCGCAACATCCTCAAATCATGCTGAAGTCATTGCACTACATGAAGCTTCAAGAAAATGTGTATGGCTAAGATCTATGTCACAACACATAGTGACTTCTTGTGGGCTAGAGAAAGATCGAAATCCAACTCCTATCCATGAAGATAATGCCGCCTGTGTCTCTCAGATGAAAGAAGGGTATATCAAAAGTGACAGAACAAAACATATACCACCAAGATTCTTTGCATATACTCGGGACCTTATTAAAGACAATCAAGTCGAGATGAGATATGTCCAATCCAGCAACAATTCAGACGATCTTTTCACAAAAGCACTACCTACAGCAACTTTCAGGAAACACGTTCATGACATTGGCATGCGTCACGTACGGAGAATGTGATGCCTTACAAATTGCAACTTGAGGGGGAGCATTATACACGTTGCACTCTTTTTCCCTTAGCTATGGTTTTGTCCCACTGGGTTTTCCTAGCAAGGTTTTTAATGAGGCAACATATCTGGTCCACTGTGTATAATGCAAGCTGCACTCTTTTTCCCTTAGCTATGGTTTTGTCCCACTGGGTTTTCCTAGCAAGGTTTTTAACGAGGCAGTACTTAAAGACCCAGGAGTTTACAAAGTGTCATCCAAGGGGGAGTGTTATGAAAATGGATGACAAAAAGTCAAAAGAAGGATGACAGATTTTATATATTCTGGATGGTGTCATAATTGTCAAAAATAGATGGCAATTCCCACTATAAATAAATGTTACTTGAGATTGCATAGAATAGAGATTACAGACAAGATTTATAAAATTTCATCTTTGTTTCTTGAAGATATAACACAAAATCTAGTGTTAAATTTGTGGTATTATAACACTTGCTAACTTTTAATACAATTATATTGTTATAGGTTGGTTTTTGGGCTTTATAAAATATAACCAACTATTGTTTCAACATAGAAAAAACTATGTTATGTAATGAAGCATATGTCATACTCTCATACATTCAACCAAATATATGTTATACTCTGGAAAAAAATAACCAAATTGAAGGATTTCATAAATGATTCTTTCCATTCTACTTCACAAAATAAACTATTTTTTTTCACTCCGTTAATCCCCAAACATCACAAAAGTTAAAATTAGATTATAAGAAAGGGTACGACCTCTTATCAAACGATCTTGACTCTTAACCCGGGTCGTTTACAGAGAACAAAGGTCAAAGTTCTTTAAAGGAATCCTTTGATCTATGAAAGTCCTTTTACTATGACGATTAACATTTTATACATGTTTTTCTAAATGAGTGTCTATTCACTTGGTATACATAAGAAGTTTTCCCCGAAAACATGTACATTCGCTTCTTGCCTATAAAGAGAAGAACACCGTTATGACATTGTGATTATGAATGTGGTACTTTGGCTCTACTGTTATTTGTGTGAGGTAGTTAGGTAACACAAATTGATATCATTTTTTCTAAAGACAAATGATCTTCTTACTCTACTTTACCCCAGTTATCATAAACTACCCTTTGCCTATGTCTGAACCTGTGACATCCCCTCCAAGAAACATGTGCTATATCAACTATCAAAAGAATCTCATGTATAGTTGTCAATAAAATTTATCTTGCCATCCTCTTTATTTTATTCATATTTAACGTCCTCAATATGTTCGCCATTGTATTCCATTTTAAGCATAACAATATGTATGAATGTGTGCACACCCTACATATTTCTTTGTTATTCTTTACAAGTAGCTTGTATATACGATTACACTTAATGCAACTAACATAAGATACAATCCAATCACACATCTTTAGACAAAAACACATGATTTGATATAGTCAGTGTTTAATATGATCAAACCCTTCCAATATAAAAGAAGCATTTTATTAATTACCATCCAACATTAAGGGGGTGTTTGTTTTTTATAAAAAGCTCTTCTTGACCTTTTATGTCTGCCCCACGTAGACCACGCGTAGACGTTTGAGTTTGCAGTGTGTTTATTTTCTCGAAGTGATTGACCCACATCTTCTTACCTCTTCTCCATTCTTTCTTTTTGCTAGATACCACAAACACAAAAAAACCCTAGCTCCTTCTCCACCTCCTCCCTTCTCCATCTCCTCCACCCCAGCCATCGCAGTTGCCGCTCCTCTTCCTCCACGCCGCCGCTGCTGCCCCTCATCCATCCACGCCACTGCCGCCCTTCCTCCCTCCTCTGCCGCCGCTCCTCCTCTTCCTCCTTCTACCCCGCCGCTGCTGCTCCTCCTCCTTTAGCCAAGAGTCCACGATTGTTCCGGGCTTTGCCGAGTGCCATTACGACAATTCCCTTCCTCTTTCTTTTTCTGTGATGTTTTTCTTTTTCTTTCTGGCTTTACACATGTTAAAATAAGATCAAAGGGAACACTGAATTCTTGTATGGGAAAAATGGAAGTCACAAAATATGATCACTGATTTTTTTATTTATCCTTTTTCTATGAACGGCGACTAATATTGAAAATAAAGTCAACCAGAAGCTGAGCAATTATAAGAGAAATAAAATTAAAAAAAAAGAAGAATATACATAGATCAACTGGAAAGTAGACAAAAGTACAATACCACTTGAAAAAATTGGTTGTTAAATACTGATTATAATTGTTGCTTTTGATTATGTTAATTTTGGTGTTTAAATTCCGATTTTTGTTGTTTAATGTTAGTTCATAAGTTAATTGTTTATTTTTTTTGTTTAATGTTAGTTATAAGTTAATTATCAATGTTTATATTCTGATTTTGCTTATGATTATGTTAATTTTTTGTGTTTGTTATGGAATATAAATGGTTCATCTTCATAATTTGTTTGATTAGAGTTTTTGTTTGTTTGATTGCAGAAGTTAAAAAACAAATAGTCTTCTTCTTACAGACTGCAGATATTTGGTCCACCTCTTGTGCTACAGATGTGATCCGCAAACTACAAACGTTTTACCTCTGGAAAAAAAAAACAACACCTAAATCATGTAAAACCACTCCTCAACATCCTTGACAGTAAAAAGTAATCAATACATTCACATCATCTTTCCACCACAAAATCTTTGCATATCCTCCATTGGTAGAAAAAAACTTAATACCATTAAAAAAAACTTATAATCATATTTTGTGAAGTTAATACACATTTAATTTACCAGGCTGTAAATACAATATCAACAAAATCAAAATGCAATTTTTTATCATTATAATAATATTAATATTATTACCATGCCGTACAAAGTTTCAACCCCATTTCTCTACACTTCATAAGTCGCTTGGGGGTTGAAAACTTGAAATACATCTCCTCTTGCTTATGAACATCGTGCACAAATCTGACTAATTCAAGGTACAATTACTGCAATCTGTCATTAGGTTTCGGTTAATTGATGCTAAAATTCAATCGAATTGATCTCTAATGATGCAATTGCGGTTTCGTATGATCGGAATTGGTTGTTTCAACGAACGATGCTTTGATTCGTGTTGAATATATTAGTGTAGCTTGTTTCTAGCTTCCGAATTGTTGAGTTTGTCGGTGTTGAGTTTAGGTATTTGGATGATTGAAGTTGCGGTTATAATGTGTTCGTTTTTTACGTTTTGTTGGTGAATTATGGTTTGTAGTTGGTTAATGAGATGTGGATGTTTGGTAGGGTTTGGTGTGTCGTGTAATGGAATGCGAATACGGAATGTTGACTGATCACAGTTGGTTGATTTCCTTACAATGAGCTTAATTTTGTTATTGATGTTAGATTGATTATTGCATTACTGATTGTGTTTTTGTTACACATTATGAAGTTATCAATTAGCGTTTTTCTATTTGTAGCATTTTCCTTAGAAATCTATCTGGTCTAGCCAAAGATATGCAACGTGCGCGTTTATTTACAAATAACTTTGGAGAATATTCCAACTCACAATAGATTTTAGTAATAAGTATTTTAGTGCATGCGCTTGTATCATCTTGTGAGATGCCTTGTGTTACTTTTATTATGAAGTCTTGACTGAAAAGGAAATCTTTGTTATTATGGTTTGGCTAAAGGTCTTATGTTGCTGTTGTTCTGTTTATTTTTACTAGGGAAACGGGAAGTTGGATCTTCATACATCTGTAGTATATGATTAGGCATTATTAGTTGGAAGTCTGGACTTGTCGCATTTTTGTTATGAAACATATTTTTGCTAGAAGTCGACAGGATAAAAATGAATTTACAAGCTCTAATGGCAGGACAGTACCCGAGGCAGGTTACCAGTCAGGCTGGGACTTCAATGTCTGCCATGCCACAACAACAGAATATGATGCAGAACTCTGAAGGTCCCCATGCTTTACTTAATATGGAGTCTGCACGGCAGTTTATACGAGATAAGATGTAAGTTCTTTTTCACATATGTTTGTATGGCAAGGATGCTGTGTATGCATATATGTAATTATGTATGTGTTTGTGTGTTACAAACATGTTTACTATCATAATGGATGTTTGAAATTTTCTTTTGGGGACTGCATTTAGTGATCACGTGGCGGTGTTGAATGTGGGTAAAATGCCTACCTAAAATGTGCGTTTGTTGCTATAGTAGTAATTTGATGTAGCTATATTAAGTCTACGCTCACTAAGCTTTTTGTTGAACCTTATTTGCAGTCTATTAGCCAACATTCTATTTATTATATTTGTGGGCCTTCTTCCTTTATGTTAGATATAAGTTCATACCCTAATCACTTCCATGATGTGTCAGTGATTGTCACATAACGTTATGAAATGCTTCTATAATTAACTTTCCTTTTTCTTCTTTATTTGTTCCCCT
This sequence comes from Helianthus tuberosus, assembly GCA_030545235.1. Classification (NCBI taxonomy): domain Eukaryota; kingdom Viridiplantae; phylum Streptophyta; class Magnoliopsida; order Asterales; family Asteraceae; genus Helianthus; species Helianthus tuberosus. Next base: position 124,820,853 of record CM060394.1, on the reverse strand, counting down.
TCCTTTTTCGGTACTATTGCTCCTGCTTGCTTGTAATATCTCTTCTCATCTATAAGCATTGTGCTGATTTTGTTCTCTATCATGCCTATACATACCTAAATCATGGCCTTAGATATTGTTTCGTTCATGTATTTATTCTCTTTATGTATTCTTATGACTACTTTTCTTCTTTTAGCGCTTAGTTGATTTGTCATAATCTGACAATTCTATTTTTATTCCAGTGAAGTGCTTCATGAATTAGTGTTACAGTATGTATGACTGATGCTTTATATTTATTAAATCTTGATGACAAGTCTTAATATTTGTTTGTTAGATTTAATTACATCATGCTGCGACAAACTCGGGAGATGCCCCCAAAGGTCATGGATATTGCTAGACGCTTGGAAGAAGGCTTATTCAAAATTGCTGCAACAAAGGTTGTTTTTTCAGGAAATGTTTTACTTGCTGCATCCATATTCTATCATTTAACAATTAAACTCTTTTTTTTTTTAATTTAGGAGGACTATTTAAATTTAGACACATTGGAAAGTCGTTTACATGCTCTGATCAAACGTCCCCCCCAGAATCAACGATATCAGCAACAAAATAGTGCTAATGTTTCAATGGGACGAATGATTCCAACTCCTGGAAGTAATTTAATGGCTCCATCATCTGCTAATCATGGTAATAGCATGATGTCATCAGTTGTCAATCAAGGAAGCGTTTCTATGAATACCCTTGGGTCTTCCAGAAGCATGCACACTGATGGTATTTATCCTCTTACTAGTTACTTGTTCATATTATGAACTTGTATAAGAAAGCTGTACAACCAATTTTTGTGTAATTTTAGGTGGAATTTCATCAACAGGTGGACAAAGAATGATGCCTACTCCTGGATTTAATAACAGCACAAGTAACCAATCATATGTGAAACTAGAGTCATCTAATGATGTTTCTGGGATTTCGAGTATTGACTCAACAATGGTATCTCAGCCATTGCAACAGAAGCATATGGGTGGGGGGATCAGGTCTACTTTGACTCAAAAATCTTATGGGTATTCGAATGGGTCATCAAATGGTAATTTAGGGATGATGGGTAATAGTTTCGGAAACTCTGAAGGATTTTTGACAGATCCTCATTATGGAAACTCTCCCAAACCAGTGCCACAATATTTTGATCAACAAGGACATATCTCTCAGGGTATGCCTTCTCAACACACACATATCTGTCGGGTGGGTTGGTACTTGGTACGTGTATGTATAGGTAGTTTTCAGTGCCCGTCAAACTGGGTTTAATCGAAACACTTTTTGTCCAATTTTCTTATATGATTACAAGAATATACTTTAACAGTTATAATCTAGTTTTGCGAATACAATGATTTAGGAGGTTTGCGCACTAACAACACACACCGAGTAACTTTTGATCCATTTGAGAAATTTCCTTTTTAAATATATCTTTTTGATCTTTCCCGTGTGACATATTAAAGATAAAAGCATAAAATGGGTTGAAATGGCCATGTCTATTTATTTACCAGTCTAGTTACTGACCTGTTAATTGACAAAGTAGTTATGTTCATATGGTTAAATTTGTAGGTGAGGGATCAGGAAATTTATTCATCCCCACAACCTCTGGTACATCACCGATGAACACAAACTCAGTAAACTTATCAACATTACAAGGAACAAGCTATCACTCGTTGGTCAAGCAGTCATACTTGCACAATTCTGGTCAGCCTGCAAGCATGAAATCAGAAGAGATGGACTTGCGGTCTCAGCAACATCAACTTCGATCTCAAAGGCAACAGAATCAAGAATTACCATATAGGCAGTCTCAGGTGACATTAATAAAATCTGAGCCACAAGTGTATGAACATGTCCAGTCATCCAGAGGTAGTCAATTACATGGCTCTCAAGATACGTTTTTATCAATTCCAGAGACTTCAGAGCAGCAGCCTCACTTTGGTGATGACACTCAAAATACTATTACTGGTCAACCCGAGGCAGTACTTCAGGGTAAATGGCCTTCAAAATTGCAAGAAGCATCACATCATTTAGGTAACTCATCAAATGAGATGAAAATTCAACAAATTCAGAGGAATAATTTATCTACAGAAGCATCAATAGCTACCAAAAGACCTGACAGTCAGTTGCAGTTCAGGAATCAACAAAGATGGCTTTTGTTCTTACGACATGCTCGTAAATGTGTTTATCCACCTGGAAGTTGCCCTGAATCCCATTGTATCCTTGTTCAAAAACTCTGGAAACATATGATGTCATGCATGGATGTAACTCAATGTCAATATCCTCGCTGCCATAGGTCAAAGAAATTACTAAATCATCACAAGTACTGCAAGGACCAAAGCTGTCCTGTGTGTGTTCCTGTAAATGATTTCGTTCAAAGGACAGGAGTCCACCTTAAGAATAGCTCACAGTTGGGCGATCAATCCCGTGATCATACTTCAGAAGATTCTCATCTTTCCATGAAACGCGCCAAGATTGAGCAGCCACCAGCTGCTCATACCGAAAACCAAAACTCCATCACACCAGGTTCCATTACTGCTACATCTGAGGATCATGACACCTGTAAATACGAGGCCACTGGAGTGAAGCTAGAAGTTCCTTCAAGTTGTATGCAAGAACTTTCTAACAAGATTGAGGTGAATAATGATGGTGTTTCAAAGACAGAGAAAGAGGTGACACTTGTTGATGATACGTCCAAATCCGGGAAGCCAAAAATAAAGGGAGTATCAATGATTGAATTGTTCACACCAGAGCAGGTTCGAGAACATATAACTGGTCTCAGGCAGTGGGTCGGCCAGGTATTTGTTGATTTTGTGTTGGATCCTTTCTGAATCATTATCCATAGGCTATTGTATCCACTTTTACCTTTGGGCCTGTTAAACATGACATCCAAAGGCTATTATATATTTCTTTTGTGTAAAAGACTAAAGTATGCATTTCCGCTATGAGACAACCTTTACTTAATTAATATGGGTAAAGTTCTTGTACAAATAATCTTAACATACTAAACATACAAATTGAAGGAAAGCTCAAAAAGACAAGATGGCATTTTTGTAATTATCAATAACTATCAAAGTTACTCTACAAATATACCTAAAAAAACCTAACCACTCCCCCCCCCCCCCCAAAAAAAAAAACCTAAACCCCCCACCACCAAAAACCTAAAAAAACCTAACCCCCACTAAACCCTCAAAAAACCTAAAAAAATAAAAAAAAACACACAAATTATTTTATTTTATTTTTTTAACATTTTTTATTAAAAAATCACTACTTTTAGTAGCAGCAAAAAAAAAAAAAAAATTTTTTTTTTTGCTAACGAAATGTTGCAATTTTTTAATAAAAAATATTACAAAAAAAAAAATTTGTGTTTTTTTAGGTATTTTTGGTTGTAACTTTGATAGTTGGTGGTAATTACAAAAATGCCACCTTGTCTTTTTGGGTTTTCCTTCAGTTTGTATGTTTAGTATGTTAAGATTATTTGTATTTGATCTTTTGCCTAATTAATATGCCCTAATTTCTAATATCCATTATTTGCTGTGCAGAGTAAAGCCAAGGTAGAAAAGAATCAAGCAATGGAGAATTTAATGAATGAGAACTCTTGTCAGTTATGCGCAGTTGAAAAACTTAATTTTGAACCACCACCTATATATTGCTCACCCTGTGGTGCTCGCATTAAGAGAAATGCAATGTTTTACACATGGGGGAGCGGTGATACACGTCATTTTATCTGTATTCCTTGTTATAATGAGTCTCGTGGGGACACCATAAGTTTTGATGGAACTAATATTTTGAAGGCAAAACTAGAGAAAAAGAAAAATGACGAGGAGACTGAAGAACCGGTATTGTGCTAGTGCTACATCTGTTGTAAATTTTGTAAGTATCTATCTAACTTTTACCTTTCTACAGTGGGTTCAATGTGACAAATGTGAAGCGTGGCAACATCAAGTCTGTGCATTATTTAACAGTCGTAGAAATGACGGGGGACAAGCGGAGTACACTTGCCCTAATTGCTACATGGAAGAGGTTGAAAACGGAGAGCGGGTCCCCTTACCACAGAGTGCTCTTCTTGGAGCAAAAGATTTACCCCGAACCATTCTGAGTGATCATATAGAGAACCGATTATTTAAGCGGCTGAGGCAGGAAAGATTAGATAGGGCAAGGTTCTATGGGAAAAGCTATGATGAGGTGATATAACCTTCATAAATTCGTATTCTTCGGTTAGATTTGATTCAAGTTAATATTATGAGTTTTGTTATTATCAGGTTCCTGGAGCGGAATCGCTTGTTGTTAGAGTAGTCTCATCTGTGGACAAAAAGTTGGAAGTCAAGCAGCGATTCCTTGAGATCTTTCAAGAGGAAAATTACCCGTCCGAGTTTGCTTATAAATCCAAAGTATGTAGGGAGTATGGTTTTAAGTGTCAATGTGTTTGTTTAATTGAAGTTCATGAAGTACATTGACCAACCTACTGTTTCGTTTAGGTTGTTTTGTTGTTTCAGAAAATCGAAGGGGTAGAAGTATGTCTTTTTGGTATGTATGTTCAAGAATTTGGAGCAGAATGTCAGCAGCCAAATCACCGTCGTGTTTATCTCTCGTATTTGGATTCAGTCAAGTATTTTAGACCCGAGATAAGAACAGTGACAGGAGAAGCTCTGCGTACATTTGTATATCATGAAATTCTGGCAAGTTACTACATTCTTCAGCTCTTCCAGTTCAACCTAAGCTAAAAGATCAGGCTGGCCATTAAAACCGAATAAACAAACCTGTACCGAGTCACTGACTATATTGTTCGGTTCTTGGTTCCAGAGTTTCATAGTTGCCAATCATCGGTTCGGTCTGGTCCATTTAGGAACCAGACCTGTTTTTCTCAAGTTATAAAACCGTTATTTCATATTACTTTTATAAAATCCAAATTTATATTCGGTTTACGGTCCTGTTTCAGATTGGTTACCTAGAATATTGCAAGTTACGTGGGTTCACAAGCTGTTATATATGGGCATGCCCTCCCTTGAAGGGTGAAGATTATATCCTGTATTGTCATCCCGAAATTCAAAAGACACCAAAGTCAGATAAACTGAGAGAATGGTAAGTGCATTATATCATCAATGCTGTATTATTAGAAACCATCTGACATGATTCCTTTATCAGGTATTTATTGATGTTGAGAAAGGCCTCAAAGGAAAATATTGTAGTGGAGCTGACTAATTTATATGACCATTTTTTTGTCCAATCTGGTGAATGTAAAGCTAAGGTGACTGCAGCTCGATTGCCATATTTTGATGGTGACTATTGGCCTGGTGCTGCTGAGGATATAATCCATCAACTTCAGCAAGAAGAGGATGGAAGAAAACATAATAATAGGAAAGGGTCAACGAAACGGACTGTAACAAAAAGAGCTCTCAAAGCTTCTGGTCAAACTGATCTTTCATCCAATGCTTCTAAAGATGTGCTACTCATGCATAGGCTTGGTGAAACAATATCCTCAATGAAGGAAGATTTCATTATGGTTCACTTGCAGCATGCATGCACTCATTGCTGTCTCTTAATGGTCTCTGGAAAACGCTGGGTCTGCAACACTTGCAAAAATTTTCAGCTTTGCAACAGGTAATCACCATCATGTCTTACTTTACAGCTAATGTTGCTTCATTAATAAATAGTCCATCATTTGAGCTATCAATGCTGCTGACATGTTTCTTTGAGTTATTCCCCCTTTCAATTTATATGTAGTGTGATTGGTTGTTGATGTGTGTAATTGCAGTTGTTATGAAGTTGAACAAAATCTTGAAGACAGGGAGAGACATCCCGTAAACCAAAGGATGAAACACCCACTTTATCCTGTAAGTTGTATTTGACTTCCATACCGTAAAATAATATGGAAAAAATGGTTGTCTTAGTCATTTTTACTCGGTTTCTGAAATAATCAGAATTATCTAAACTCAAAACAACTGATTATTGTCTGAATATCTGATTATGATCACATAATCTAAATACATTCGAACACAGCCCTTAGATTTTAGTTCAATAATCCGATCTTGAATGGTGCAGAAAGAAATCAATGATGTGCCTACAGAAATGAAAGATAAAGATGAAATTCTCGAGAGTGAATTTTTTGATACGAGACAAGCTTTTCTGAGCCTTTGCCAAGGAAATCATTATCAATATGATACACTAAGACGTGCAAAACATTCATCAATGATGGCATTGTATCATCTTCACAACCCCACGGCTCCTGCATTTGTGATAAATTGCATTGTTTGTCGTCTTGATATTGAAACAGGCCAAGGATGGCGGTGTGAGACCTGCCCCGATTATGACATATGCAATGCTTGCTATCTCAAAGACAGAGGAATTAATCATCCTCACAAGTTGACTCACCACCAGTCGGTTGCTGAGCGTGATGCACAAAGCAAAGAAGCTCGACAACAACGGGTCTTACAGGTACGGTTGACTTGATCCCGTTGGTTTCGTGAGTTTTCCTGTCAGATTTTGTTTTATATAATATTGTTTTACAAATGAAAATTGGTTGTTGCAGCTACGAAAGATGCTTGATCTTCTGGTACATGCATCTCAGTGTAGATCGGCACCATGCCAGTATCCAAATTGTACAAAGGTGAGGGGACTCTTCAGACATGGAAGGCAATGCAAAGTGCGTGCATCCGGTGGTTGTGCTCTTTGCAAGAAAATGTGGCATCTCCTTCAACTTCATGCCCGCGCTTGTAAAGACACCCCGTGCACTGTCCCCCGTTGCAGGTTTTTTCCTTTTCTTTTTTAAATAAACTTTTATATTTCTTCACAAAAAAGGGAAATTAGGAGTCAATTTGTATTGAATGATTTTATACAGAGATCTCCGGGAACATTTGAGAAGGCTGAACCAGCAGGCTGATAGTCGGCGGAGGGCGGCGGTTATGGAGATGATGAGGCAGCGTGCCGCAGAGGTTGCGGGCGGCCGTGGATGATGACATCAAACTGTAAATATACAACATCTTGTGTACAGTTACAGTTTTGATTGCACTAGTTGTATTTTCAAGTATATTTTTTGGAATGGAGCTACCAGAGCAGCAACAGTAGCAGGAGCAGGAGGAACATAGGCATAGAAAAAATACAGACTATATGTAGGTTTGACCTACTTAGGTTAACAGCTCATGGAGATTGAAAAACATCAAACATAGGGAGAAATTTTGGGATTTTCTTTAAATTATATTGGTTTTTTGGTACGAGGTTACCCATTTTTAAAGAGTGCAAACTGGTCAATTTTGGTCTTTTTTTTTTTTGAAAGTCCAACAAAATTTTATTCAACCTCAATGATATCCTCTAGTTAACCCACTGTTAACAGAAGTTACACCAGAAAACTTACATACACCAAATTGAACAACATAATCAACCAAAACAATTCTCAGATCCTCATACAATCTAAATTGAACCCACACCAATCCTCCCATGTGAGACTTGAAGCCTTTCCTCGATACTTTATCCATAAAAACCCGAACACTCTGATCTCCTCCTTGATCAGAGCCACATTGATCAGCTTATTATTGAATATTGCGTCATTCCGGTGTTTCCATATAACCCATAATGCTGTTTGTATGACCAAATAGACTGCCTTTTGCCATCTTCTCGACCCCCTATTCCTCTTATGAATGTTAGCCACATCTTTGAGATCCAAATCCAACACATAAATAGGGCGAATCCTGCACCACTGTGATACAAACTCCCACAGCTGATCCGTGATTTTGCACGTACCGAAAAGATGCAGCGCCGACTCATCCTCATCTTCACACAATCTACATCGATTATCTGGGACCGAGATATTTCTTCTAGCAAGGGCCATGGTAGTAGGAACTTTATCTTGAACGATTATCCAAACCAAGAAATTAACCTTTATTGGAACCCAGCTGCTCCATTCAAACTCCAAACCAAGATCAGAAAATAGTAACCTTTCAGCTTTGTTCCGAATACTACTAACCGTAAAGTCGCCGTTAGCATCAAGAGCCCACCTCCATTGATCCCCACCGGCCCCGAACCCATACACCTGAACTGCTGCTGTAAGGGAATTCAATTCAGCATATTCTTCAGCACTATGAGGCGTTCTGGTCCAAGCTGTACACAGAACCGCCGACCCGTTTGGCTCCATCACACGGTCAGAAATCAAGGCATTTTTATTACTCTCAAGGCAAAACAAACGAGGGAATTTTTCGCACAATGGCTCCTTGAAAAGCCATCTTTCTTTCCAGAAGCTGACATCTTTTTGTCTACCCGGACAAACTCGGAATAATGCTGCCAGATCAATACCCAAGGACTCAAAATCTCTTGAAATACTACGGATTTGCTTCCAAGGCCCTGGTAAAGACAACTTAACTAGGATGAAACTCCACGATCTCGAATGACTATGTAGTGCCCATACAACCTTTCTCCACAACCCCCCTCTATCAATCTTGAACCGCCACCACCATTTAGAGAGCATAGCCAAATTCGCCATTTGGAGCGATATCGACAAAACATAAGGAAGGTGATCATTCGCTCGTTACTTCAAACAAACAAACGACACACAATGACTAATTAAAGTAAATGGGTCTTTATAATGTATCGCGAAGACATGCTTTAGCCTATAAGTGGACACTCACCCCAAGAGTTCCCAGGTAAGAGTGACTGGTCCGATAATGCGGATTTGTACGAACACTCTAGCCTTAGACAGAAAACTCGGTATACAGGCACCCACCCTTCCAGATTGCACGTGTTCACATTAATAAGACCCAAACTTGACGAGATTTTGAAAATTTTGAAGGCATAAAGCCTAAAACAAATCATCTAAGAATAGATGATTGATTTTAAAAAATGGATTTAAAATTTGTGTTCTCGTTGTGGTAGTCACCTAAAGATAGGTGACGGTATTGTTTTAAGATCTAAACACAAAATAACTTGTGTTAGGGTCTTAGAAAGGTTATAGTCTAGGTCAAAGCATTACTAATAACCTAATTCCCTATAACCATGGCTCTGATACCAACTTTTCCTGTAACACCCAGACCGCATAAAACAACAAACCGCGGCGGAAACGTCGGGGAGTCACGTCACATGATAAATTGTTTCACAACACATGGTAATTGAAGTTATGTTTTACTGAATTAACAAGTGTTTAACATTGTCTTGAAGTAAAATAAACAAGTTTAAACATATTGTCTTACATATTTTATGTCACTAAGGCCCGCGTCCATGTGACAACCCTCACTAAACCAGGTATCCGTACGACTTAATTAATAATTAATTACTGTGCTTGTTCGAATTTACTGATAAACTGCTACTTGATACTGATACATGTACTTACTTGCATCATACTTTACTTACCGTCACTACATTATTTACATGCTGAACCTTAGTGACAAACATGATGCACAAAAGCACAGTAGCACCATAAACGGATAGCCTATTGAACATGCTGATAGAGCCAGCATCAGGCAGACACTACCTCTAAGGCCTGTATGAGCCAGAAATATTTTGCTACACTAGTGGTGAGTGTAGGGATACAAGGGTTGTAGAACTGCGTCTCTAGGAATAAGTTTCAATGACTGTATGTGCCTAAAACGTGCTCTAAGCACAAAATTCAGCACTTTATATAATAATTCAGCTTTTAGCTAACTAATAAAGTGCCAAAACATGAGAAAAATATTGCTAGACACTTTCCAAAGTGTCAGAAATAAGTTGTGTCACTAAAAATGGTATTAACAACACATTAAAGCTTCGTTAAGCACTTTAACGGATTACTATCCAACCGAACAACCGGACTATACCCGGAACATGAAAATATTGTCATTTTCATTGTTTATTTTTTTTTCTGAGCCAGTTAGGGTCCCTGAATACCCTAACACCCGTCATAACACACTACACACTAGTAACCGGGTTAATCACTTAACTAACCTAGATTAACCTAACTATAACTAACTAATGGTTGGATTTGAACTAGATTACCCCCCCCCCCCTTGACCGAACTCGGTCACATTGTGACCCCCATGGCACAAAATTCAGCACTTTATATAATAATTCAGCTTTTAGCTAACTAATAAAGTGCCAAAACATGAGAAAAATATTGCTAGACACTTTCCAAAGTGTCAGAAATAAGTTGTGTCACTAAAAATGGTATTAACAACACATTAAAGCTTCGTTAAGCACTTTAACGGATTACTATCCAACCGAACAACCGGACTATACCCGGAACATGAAAATATTGTCATTTTCATTGTTTATTTTTTTTTCTGAGCCAGTTAGGGTCCCTGAATACCCTAACACCCGTCATAACACACTACACACTAGTAACCGGGTTAATCACTTAACTAACCTAGATTAACCTAACTATAACTAACTAATGGTTGGATTTGAACTAGATTACCCCCCCCCCTTGACCGAACTCGGTCACATTGTGACCCCCATGGTACATCATTTGAATATTTTATTTCCACTTGCTTAATATCTAGGGAGCACTTAAACTCATGGGTAATACACTTATAAATTGTCTATAAAATCTAGAGATTACACATCATAATCATTCATCACTTTTCACTCAACAAACACTCCCTCTCTCTCTCTCTCAAAGGCTTCGGCCGAACACACCCACAAACATCCATCAACTTTTGATTTTTGATCATCACTTTCCAAGCTCATACAAGTGTTAAGGATCGCGTACAAGGAACCTTGGTGCAAACGGAAGGCGAAGGACCACACTCTATTGCTTTTATCCACTCTTTTTGCGCTTAGATTCTTCCCTAGCCTCGAGCTAGTAGTAAGTTGCTTAAATCACCTTCTCGAACTATTTTAAAGTGGTTAATATGATTTGTAACGGTTAAAACTCGTAAAAATACAAGATGACACACAAAAGTCTACTTAAAATGCTATAAATGTTGGTTAAAAGCTCATATGTTGTGTAAATCATGTAGTATTTGATTTGTGTGAGTATTTGGACCCGATCTATGTTGTGGTAGCTCGGATCATCATTTAACCCGGGTTAGTCATGACCTTGGATCATGACATAAGGTTGTTTTGGAAGTAACAAGGGTTAAAGGATGAACTCTACCACACATAAATCATGAACTTGTGTAAAAGCGATTTTGCTTGTGAAATAGTGTTTAAAACTAGTAGATCTACGGATCTACAAGTGGTATTTTCAAAGGACCAAGTGTCAAGGGAAAACATGTTTTCTAAAGACGGATCTTACACTAACACGAATGGTTTTTAGAACACACAAGTGTGTAAACACTTGTGTAACACAAGGTTTCGACAAAATAACTATTTTTGAAAAAGATGACGAGAAGTTGTAAAGACGGAACTTCCCTAAAAACGAGGTTTTTACAAAATCGGATTGTTTTATATAAAGATCCACTAAAAATGATGGAAAGATACTACATATTTTGGAAAAACCACAAGTTCATGTATTTTTGCGATCTACATCTATTTTGACTAGTTTGATGGTTTGAATAATGCTTATTGTTGATTAAGAAAATTGTTGGTTTGATTTATAAAAGAAAATGACACGCTTTAAAGCGTGGCCACCTCCAGTTACAGAGGAAACTCTGGCGAAATTTTTCTAAAAACCTAACACTTAGAATTATTCTCACTATAAGTGTTAGAGATACTTGTCGACATGTTTTCAAACTATGAATTTCGCCACGACTTTATTTACAAAATATCGGAGGTGGGATTTCACAAAATAAAACGTGATACATATATATATTTAGTATATATTTTTCACAACATCACTTGTATAAGTGTTTATGATTATTTTGTGAACTACGTAAATATTATTTTTAGGGTAAAAATAATATTACTAAGTATTATTTTGGGAAAATCACATGTATTAAAATATAATATTTTTGAGAAGAATATTTATATTTTTAAGTTGGAAATAAAATATATTTTAAGTGAGACTTAATAATATATTACGAAATTATACGAACACACATGTATTAAAATCCCCCATCCTTGGGAAGGAAAATGACTACCAAGTATATACAGAATGTAAACACGAAATAGTTGCCTAACTATTTCCCAAAAACTTAAACCATAAAGCTAAGGCACGGCCGTCCGTCTAATAGAATTAGTACGTGTAGGTCGTCACATAGCTGCTTGATTTGGAGGCATACTTGGTAGAGACGCACCACTGTGAGTTCATGTCCCCCTTTTCTCTTAACTGTTTTCAGTTTTCTAAACTGCGGGGGTGAAATACATGTTACTTTGATTACAAGTACTTTATACATGGTATGATTAGCGTAAGGAGGTTTACTACTTAGATCATGTGAGTGGGTAGGCAGAAACTGGAGGCCATTAATCCTCATTGTAGGACCGAGGGACGTAAGCGGTAGATCTATCTGGGTGTAGCGAGCCCAATCCCAGGCCCAAACAGAACGGACCTTGGGGTGACTTTGTACCCATCGCGAAATCTGCTAGGTTTGAGTCTTCCTACTTGCACTTCACACATATCAATGGCCTTGCAAACCATTGGTGATCTCTTTTTCCTTATTTGCTACATACCAGGATTTTTATACATACAAGGTTTACTTACTCACTTATACATGAACTCGCTCAACATTATTGTTGATTTTTCAACTTACATGTATTTCAGGGAATTAAAGATCTGGCGCGGTATGTTATGTTTTCCCGCTGCATATGGGTTCCGAGGTCATCCGGGTTTAGGAAATGTGACTTTTTCCTGGACGAGTCACAAATCTTAAACTGCGTTTTATTCATGTTGATGTTCATGTCTTTCAAAACAATGTTTTATGTTATGATGTTGTAAGTCCCTAAGACAATGTTATGTTACTTCAGTTTTAAAACTTAAATCTATGGATGATCTTGCATGGTTTTATTTCATATAGCTTTGTTATGGTTAAGCTATGGTATTAAGAAGTCACACCAAATTAACCACGCTTCCGCAAAGCCAGGGTGTGACAGTCCAATCCTATGTGAAGCATCAAATTCATCAAACAACATCACCTGAAACATATGTGAAAAGAGAGCCAGCATAAAAAGCTGGCGAGTACATAGGTTTTGTGAGTGTGTCAAATTCATGGCTTGTATACATATTGCAATACCTCGTACGACTACTAGAGTCGATAATTGGAAACCTTGTAACAAAAAGTCTTTGGTATTGCAATATAATTAACAAACTAAAACATCTTTGTTAAAGTTTATGAAAACCTCGTTGCCATGAATCTTGACAAAAACATTTATTTTTGTAAACCAAGTAGTAAATCGTCTTGTAAGAAAACCTGTATGGTTTATATCTTTAAGTAAACATCGTTGCGTGACATCGTTTGAAAACATTTGTTCAAGTGATCTAGATAACGCCACGACATGTAATATGATAAAAGCACTTATATATAGGAAGAACCAGCGGCGTATCCACCATGCTTTTATCACATTACACCCGTTTCGTTATCTAATCACTTATCATAAACCAGTCGTCCATATCGTCATGTTATAAACCATCTGTTACTCGTCCGTGTTATAAACCATTTGTTAGTTGTCCGTGTTATAAATCATTTGTTATTTGTTCGTGTTATAAACCAAATCGTCAATCGTCCGTGTTATATACCAAATCGTCATTCGTCCGTGTTATAAATCAATCGTCATTCGTCCTTGTTTTAATTGTGAAAACTTTTGGTCATTCTATTTGAATACATTCAAACCTGTGTGACTCGTCTATACCACCAAAGGGTATCTTTAAATCGACTAACAAACCACCAAAGGGTTTGTTAAAATAACAGATTTTGTCGTTACCCTCCAAACTATCCACCAAATCCAGTGGATAGCCCGATAACGGGATTGTCAGTCCTATGGTACCATAACATACTACTGGTCGGCTTAGCCAAAGCTAATGAATGTCATTCGTGCTATGTACTAACGCACCAACAAGTTCGTTCACATTATTCAAATCGTCGTGTTTATATAAACCATAGTCTTTGTTTTTGAAAACTTGAAAACTAATTTAGCACATATGAATCACCCCAAAACAATTGAAAGCATAAAATGGGGGAACTATGTACTCACTTGAGATTGCAAATTATCCTTGATCAAGTGAACTAAGAAAGCTCAGGGAATCAAGGAATTAAGTGGCACCTAGTATTGAATAACTATGTTAATTAGTCGGGACCTAAATTGGGGAATCGGATGGAATGAGGTCTTGTAAACTAAATGAGTGTTGGAACTCATATGATATGGTTTAACAAAGTCTACATTCGGATTTGGAATGAATCATAAGTGCTTTTGACCCATTTTGACCCGTTAAGTTAGTTTACGCTACTTTAACGTGTCATTTAAGCAAATATGCGTTCGGATGGTTAAATATGATTTATGATAAGTCTTATATGCCAAAATTTGTTTAATTAAGTTGCAAAATCAGTTTATTTGTCAAAAAGTAGGTTGCACGTGTTTAAAACGGATTTATACGCAAAAAGGGCATTTTGGACATTTTTGGCATATAATAATCGACTTATCACAACACTAACCAAACGAAGTGACCATAAGGTATAACCTCAGGGGATTATTCCCTATACAACTATGGTCACAATATGTGTTTGGTCGGATCCTAATGATCGACCAAACTGGTCGAGTTCGAAAGTCAAAGCGGTGGTCAAACCGCTCGACTTACGACCCTAAATAAGTACTAAAGTAGAAGTGACGAGTTAAACATGTCAAAACATGTTTAACTAATTTGGAAAACTGATTTGGTATCAAAACAAAGTGTTTTGATACCCGAAAATAGTTTCATCGTAAAATGCACATAATTGTGCATTTTGACCAAAACTTTGACTCGTCACTTCGACTAGTCAATGTGGTAATCAGTTGGCATAATCGCAAGGGATTATAAGTGTCGTGATTACGATCACATTGCAAAGTTCAATTGAACTTTGACTTGACCAATTCAAGGTCAAAACCAAAAGTCAACCGGTAGTCAAACTGTTTGACTTTCAGCTTATAATTACTGAAAATAAATAAACAAGACTGGATAAAACACTTGTGTTCTTAGGATGAAAGAAGACTAGAAAAACTCAGATGGGAGGCCTCCTAATAAGGTAGCAAATCCACTTAGAGTGATGAGAGAAGAAAAGAGCAAATGAGCAAGTTTTTGAGGAAACGAAGATGAGTATTTATAGTGTTCATGGAGTCTTAGGATCTTGACATGTGTCTTGCGTGTTCACCAAGGCTTTACAAGATCTTAACAATTGCGTGGACCAGATTAGAAGGCTTGGAGAACACTAAACTTGGTGATTAAGCACCCAAAACCATCAAATAATACCAAGTATAGCAAGCAGAATTTAAGAAAAACACATTCTGTCCAGATCCTGTTGTCGCGCCCTGCGACCAAAACACCCACAGGGTGTCGCGCCCCGCGACCCTGTGTGGTCAGACTTTCGAAAGTTGTCAAAATTGGTCCCTGCAGCCTTCTAAACACGTTTTCGACGCATTTAACCCTCGTTAACCCAATTTTAAGGCTTTACAAGGACGTTAAAGCATATGGGACTTGAAATATGCTTGGAAATAATGTGGATGTCGGTTCGTTCGGTTGTACAATCGCGTTTTTCACTTAATTACGATTAAAGCTCGAACGGACGCGAAAACGATCCAAATTGTGTGACGAATGATATTTTTGCATTCACATCATTAAAATACAATATTTTAGTGATTAAAAAAAGTTTTGGATGTACGTAGATGGTCTGTATATAGAAATATGCGAATTTGCATACTTTCACAGTTTTGACACTTTTAGTCCCTGTTATCAAATAAGCATATTTTGACATACCGAACCCTCCAAAACTTATTTCTAAGCTATGTTAAGGGTATTTAGGGTATGTTTAGCTTATGTCATCATTCCGAAGTGTACGTTGCATTAGACTGATTACGTTTACGTATAACTTTCCAGAAAATGTTTAAGAGCTCGAAATTCAACAAGAACTTAAAACGTGCAATTGTCATAAGAAAATACAAAATCTTGAAATCAAAGCGCATTATTTTATTGATAATGAAGTTTTTCTAAATTGTACAAAAGGCACAAATGTCACACATTCTGATTTGGAAAGGATCCTAAGTGCTTTTGACCCGTTATGACTCGTTAAGTTAGTTTACGCTACTTTAACGGGTCATTTACGTAAATGTATGATCGGATAGTTAAATATGTCATATGATAAGTCTTCTATGCCAAAACATGTTTAATAATGTTGTAACATCAGTTTATATGTCAAAGATTTGGTTACATATGCTTAAAATGGATTTATGCGCAAAAAGGGTATTTTGGTCATTTTTAAGAACATAGAAATGACTTATCATATAACTAAAAAAATGACGTGACCATAAGGTATAACCTCAGTAGGTTATTCCCTATACTATTATGGTCACAAATATGTGTTTGGTCAAATCCAAAGATCGACCAAACGGGTCGGATTCGAAAGTCAAAGCGGTGGTCAAGACCGCTCGACTTACGACCCTAAATAAGCACTAAACTTGAAGTGATGAGTTAGATATGCAAAACATGTCTAACTAAGTTATCAAAACTGATTTGGTATCAAAACTTGGTGTTTTGATACCCGAAAATGGTTTCGTCATAAAATGCACATAATGTGCATCTTTGACCGAAACTTTGACTCGTCACTTCGACTAGTAAATGTGGTAATCAGAAGGTGCAATCGCAAGGGATTATAACATTCGTGATTACGATCACGTTGAAAAGTTCAATTGAACTTTGACTTGACCAATTAAGGTCAGAACCGAAAGTTAAACTGTTTGACTTTTAACTCAAAACAAGCTAAAATAATGAACAAGACTAAGGAAGAACACTTACTTGTGTTCTAGGAAGATGAGAAAACTCAGTAGGAGGCCTCTAAAGAGAAGCAAACTCCAATTTTGAGCAGATAGGAGAAGAAGAGATGAATGAGCAAGTTGAAATGGTGAAAATGCTTGCTATTTATAGCAATCTTGGAGCTATAGGATCAATTCACATGTTCCATGAGGTGTCAATCATCAAGGGAGGTGCAAACAAGTGTCAAGAGCATATTAGAGCTTGGAGAACACAAATTCTTGGGCTCCAAGTATGTTAAAACGGTTGGCTCTTAAAACTGCTGCTTCTGGGCAGGCTTTACGGACCGTAGGGGTCCTTAGCATACGGTCCGTAAAGTACCAGTAGGGACAGACTTTCCAAAAATGGCAGGTTTGGCCTTTGGACTTGTTTCGTCGCGTTTTGTCACTTTTAACACCTTTCAACCCAATTTTTAGGCTCTATAAGGGTGTTAAGGCATATGTAACTTGAATTTATGCCCAAAAATGTCGTGGATGTTGGTTCGTTCGGTTGTACGGTTGCATTTTTCGCTTAATTACGTCAAACGCTATAACGAACATGAAAATGACCAAAATTTCGCAACGATTGATATTTTTGCATTCTTATCAATAAAGTACAAGATTTTAATGATTACAAAATTTTTTGGATGTGTATACATGGTCCGTATTAAAAAATACGAGAATTGGCAGACTTTCGCAGTTTGTCGCAAATAGTCCTTGAGCTCGAATATGCATGTTTTTGCCATACCGAACTCTTCAAAACTTATTTATAAGTTATGTAAAGGGTATTTAGGGTATGTGTAGCTTATGTCCTTGTTTCGGAGGTTACGTCGTGTTAAACTGGTTACGTTTCAGTAACAGTTCTAGTATTACTTCAGAAAAGTTTTGAGAGTTTGAAATTGTACAAGGACTAAAAATGTGTAAATGTCACATGTAATTATACAATCCTAGAAATAAAACACAAGGTTTTATTGAATATGAAATTGGTCAGAATTGTACAATGGTTGAAAAGGCACAAATGTCACATTCTTATCAGAATTTCTGTTGAATGATCATTAGAATTTCTGATGATTAGAAGTTACCAGATTCTGATGATAATTACCAGATTTATCATCAAATTCATTAGATTAGCTTATTTTGATCGTCTTTCTTTACTTCTAAACAAATTCTGATATTTGTTGAAGATGTGTCTGTTGGTGCATATTTCGTACGACTGCCACTGCGCGAATAGTTAGATAGAGCATGTGTTGAATATTGTATAGCATAGAGAAAGTTGGACACAGTATTGTAATGTAAAAGTCCATCCGGATGGATAGACATAGTGTAGGTAGTTGTCTATAAATAGGGACTTGGGGTTCCCATTTGGACAAGCTTTTGGTTCCCAGAGGGGACATGCTGTCCAATTGGTCTCGTGGTGCTGTAACGTTGAATAATCAATAGAGACCAGATTGTAAGTGACTGCTCGGTGTCGTATCTATCTTCTACTCCTTTCTTAGTCGTAATAAACGCACCGAACACGTCACGTCAGGACCGAGGCTCCGTCAAACTCGTCGGTTCCTGGATCAGCAGTGGTATCAGAGCTACGGTACCGATTTAATCGATCTAACAGTCGGTTAAATCACCCAAAGCTCATCAATTTCGGGTTAAACGGGAGTTTTGATGTTAAAACAGAGAAAATCATCAAAATAAAGGTCAATTCACGGATGGATTTTGGAATTGAAGACTTCATTCTGTTCGGAATTGATTCGCGCACAATCCTGTGAAGTTTCATCATGAAATTCACACAAATAAAGATTCTGGATCGAAAAAACGTGATTTGGAGTGTTCTTGAGCTGTTAGAACATATCCGATCGATGACCATCCGATCGGATGACCATCTGATCGGAAGACCATCTGATCGGACGACCATCTGTTGGATCGTCGTGTGACCCTAACGAGTCAATCAGAAGAGTTTATGATCTATTTCAAAGGCGGAATCAGAGAAATAGACGTGAAACAGCTTAATTCTCCTTAATTATCTTCTTATTATTGATTCCAAAGCTTTTACAGATCGTTTGACAAACTGGCAGCACCTCGGCTCTGAATCGGAAAAGTTACAAATGAACTAGCAACACACCTATATATAGTGGAGGTGATTTCGCTTGAAAGTGACGCTGACCATTTCAAGCGAAATTACAATGTTTAATTTCGTTTGAAATAGCCAGTGGCCATTTCAAACGAAATTACACACTTTCACACAAACCCTAGTTTCTAACCTGCTGTGTGCTGGCTAATCCTATCTAGACATAAGACTCGATAAAGACGAAGTTAACAGACATTTATACACCAACAGACCCCCCCTTGGATGTTGACGAAGTCTTCAGCGTCGAGTCTTTAGTCTTGATCTCTTTCCAATTTGTCTAACAATGTATGCTTCCTTCAAATCTTCTCTTCTTCTATCAACAGCTAGCATGAATCACAGAAACTGGATCTTTAACAACCTTCAAACTCCCCCTTGAATGAAGATCCAGGAACTGTATCTGACGTTTAAGTCTTCAGACTCCCCCTATCAGTTAGCTGGGATTTGCTATGCTGCTTTCATAAATTCAAACTTTTTACCTGCACAATTTCTACCTTATCATAAGATTTATGATTATGACAATTTCAATCCAAACTTACCATTTGACTTCATTTGTTGGTTTTGTCAGAATTTAGAATTCCACTTAAGTATCTAGGTCCAAATTAATGACCCTGAGTACTTAAATTGTCTACCAAGTCCAATTTAATGACCTTGGTTGACCTGAGACAAAGCACACTGATATTTTGTACAAACTAGTTCAAACAATTTTCTGAAATTTACAAGTTTCAAATTAATGAACTTGTTTTGACTTTTCAATTTCACAAGTTTAACATGTTAAGCTCACAACTCTTCTGTCCAGCTCAGAAACTTCTAGCATCTGCTTCAAACTGCGAATCTGAAGATCAGCTTTCCACTTTGGTTTGTCGGAAAAAAATAAAGCAGAAATATAAAATCTTTTTGATTTTGAATAAAGTTTCTAAACTAGAAATGAATTACAGAAAATAAAATGCAGTAAATGTAAACTATTTACAAACATATTTTTGGTGAGCGTGTTAGGGAATCATATCAGTTGTCGACAAATCACAAGTACCGTTAAGCTTTGATTACATACTCAGAATTAAACAATTCACTTAGATTGTCGATATACTGATCCACTTAAATTCTCACACACATTTCAATCTGTCTAGGATACGAATTAGGTGAATTAAGAACTTAAACTCATTCATGTGTCCCACCTCTTGAATATACTCCCGTATCCAGATCCCAATATTCAGTCTTACAGGTGAGTACACCACATATGATATCTGTAAGGGGTTAAATGCGAGGGCCGTGAGAGCTCAGGCTATTGCTTTCGCAAAATCAGAGAGATGACGGCTTCGACTTTAAGTGGGTCCCCTTTAGAGGATCTTTTTTACAACAGCACATGATTAGCATTTTTCAATGTTTCATCATTTTTTTATGCTGAGGGCATGCTTTTATTTCAAGCAAGCGTAAAGTATTCTCCGGGGACTAGGCCATTGCTTCCGCAAAATCAGAAGTCCCGGGATAATACCCCAGATATCACTGAGTATAAAGACCTAGTATCTCAGAAAGAGGGGTCTTTCAAACGAGATTTCAGGGGTTACCTATATATCCAAGTAGTGTTCCCCACGAAATAAGCAAGTTTGAATTTAGGTTTATATCCCGAACAAACCTACTAAATGTGTAAAAACCTATCGTCACATCATCAGCGAGACTGTTTAAGACTTTTAAACTTTACATATCTTTAGCATACCGTAACTGTCAAGCCGATGTACTATCATTTTCCCTTTTTACACAAGCTCTTTCCGGTTTTCTATTGTTTTTGTATTTTGAAAATATCTCATGTTTTTGGATTTTTGAAATTTTTTACTGTTTTTGTATTTTCTGAAAATATTACCCTATACTCCCCCTAAATACCAAAACAAGTAAAAAATCGACAAACCATTGCAGATTGCGTCTCAACATCATCTACAGTGGTACCTTCATCTACGCCAAGAATCTCCTCCAACACCGAAAAAAGCTTCATACAGTTCAATTTTAGCAAATATTGAAAACGAGTTTTATCAAACGCTTTGGTATGTAAATCAGCTTTTTGTTCATCAGTGTGGATTTTCTCAATTCGTATCAACTTCTTCTCGAAACAGTCGCGAATGAAGTGATGACGAATTTCAATGTGTTTCGTTTTAGCGTGATGAACAGGATTTTTAGTGATGTTTATCGCTGCCTCATTATCAACAAAGATAGGGGTGTTAAGAAATTGCAAACCGTAGTCTCGCATCTGTTGCTGGATCCACAAGATCTGAGAGCAGCAACTGCTAGCAGATACATACTCGGCTTCACAGGTGGATAAAGCTACAGAGGTCTGCTTCTGGCATTGCCATGTGACCAAACGTGGTCCTAAAAACTGGCATCCCGCTGTTGTTGATTTAGCGTTAACTTTGCAGCAACCGAAATCGGAATCAGAATACCCTTCAAGCATAAAATCACCTTCTTTTGGATACCACAACCCCAATGATGGAGTTCCTTTCAGGTAGCGTAATATCCGTTTCACGATCACCATATGCGAAGCTCTGGGATTTGACTGAAACCGCACTGCGAGGCAGGTTGGATACATAATATAGGGTCTTGAAGCTGTCAAATACATCAGCGACTCGATCATGGAACGATATAACGTTTCATCTACCTTCTCTCAGGTGAGATCAGGATTTATCCCATGGTTCATCGCTAATGGGGTGGAAGCTAGAGTAGATCCTGACATCCCAAACTTCTCTAAGATATCATGAACATACTTCGTCTGATGTATGAAAATTCCCTCGGGTAGTTGATCAACCTGAAGTCCCAAGAAGAATTTCATCTCACCCATCGATGACATTTCAAATTTCTGCTTCATAACTCTTTCAAAATCTTTGCACAGACTTTCATTTGTTGACCCAAATATGATGTCACACCCTGGCTTTGCGGAAGCGTGGTTAATTTGGTGTGACTTCTTAATACCATAGCTTAATCATAACAAAGCTATATGAAAATAAAATCATGCAAGATCATCCATTAAAATAAGTTTTAAAACCAAGGTAACATAACATTGTCTTGGAACTACACCATCTTAACGTAAAGCATTGTTTTGAAAGACATAAACATCAACATGAATAAAACGCAGTTTAAGGACTGTGACTCGTCCAGGTAAAAGTGACATCCCCTAAACCTGGATGACCTCGGAACCCATATGCAGTGGGAAAACATAACATACCGCGCCAGATCTTTAATTCCCTGAAATACATGTAAGTTGGAAAAATCAACAATAATGTTGAGCGAGTTCATGTGTTTAGTATGAGCGCGCAAATAAACCTTTATAATCATTGTAAGTATGATTGTTTTGTAAACTCTGGTATGAAAGCAATTTAGGAAACATATCAGTTAATGTGTAACCACATGGTCCAACCTGTGGGCGCATGGGAGGGGATAGGACGAGGTCACCACATGGTCCAACCTTAGGGCGCATGGGTGGTGTTAAGACAAGGTCACCACATGGTCCAACCTTAGGGCTCATGGGTGGGGTTTGTTATGCTCAAATAGGCCTATCACTTCTATCCCTCGATCATACTACGAGGACTAATGTTCTTAAGATTTCACCTACCCAATCACATAACTTAACAGTTCCTTCCTTAGCTGACCATACCATTCATAATTGTCCGTAGCAGTATGTAACATGTATTTCAACCCCGTAGTTTAGAAGACTGAAAACAGTTAAGAGAAAAGGGGGACATGAACTCACAGTGGTGCGTCTCTACCAAGTATACCTCCAAATCAAGCAGCTGTGTGACGACCTACACGTACTAATTCTATTAGACGGACGGCCGTGCCTTAGCTTTAAGGTTTAAGTTTTTGGGAAATAGTTAGACAACTACTTCGTGTTTATATTCTGTATACTTGGTAATTATTTTCCTCCCAAGGATGGGGGATTTAATACATGTGTGTTCGTAACTTTCGAATTACACTATTAAGTCTCACTTAATATATTTTATTTCTAATTCCAAAATATAAATATTCTTCCCAAGAATATTATATTTTAATACATGTAATTTTCCCAAAATAATACTTAGTAATATTATTTTTACTTTAAAAATAATATTTACGTAGTTCACAAAATAATCATAAACATTTACACAAGTGATGTTGTGAAAAATATGTTTACTAAATACATATATTTATCACGTTTCATTTTGTGAAATCCCACCTCCGATGTTTTGTAAATAAAGTCGTGGCGAAATCTATAATTTGAAAACAAGTCAAAATGTATTTCTAACACTTGTGGTAGAAATATTTCTAAGTGTTAGGTTTTTGGGAAAATTTCGCCAGAGTTTCCTCCGTAACTGGAGGTGGCCACGCTTTCAAGCGTATCATTTTCTTTTACAAATCAAACCAACAATTTTCTTATTCAACCAAAACAATGTTCAACGTATCAAACTAGTTAATAAACATGTAAATTGGCAAGAATCTCATGAACTTGTAGTTTTCTAATATTATGAAGTAAATCCCATTTCTTTTAGTGGATCTTTATATAAAGCAATACGATTTTGTAAAAGTCCCGTTTTTAAAGAAATTCCATCTTTACAACTTCTTGTCAACTTTTACAAAAATAGTTATTTTGTCGAAACTTTGTGCTACACAAGTGTTTACACACTTGTGTGTCACAAGTGTTTACACACTTGTGTGTTCTAAAAATCATTCGTGTTAGTGTAAGATCCGTCTTTAGAAAACATGATTTCTTTGATACTTGGTTCTTTGAAAATACCGCTTGTAGATACGTAGATCTACTAGTTTTAAACACTATTTCACAAACAAAATCGCTTTTACACAAGTTCATGATTTATGTGTGGTAGAGTTCATCCTTTAACCCTTGTTACTTCCAAAACAACCTTATGTCATGATCCATGATCATGACCAACCCGGGTTAAACGATGATCCGAGCTACCATAACATAGATCGGGACTAAATAATCACACAAATCAAATACTACATGATTTACACAACATATGAGCTTTTAACCAACATTTTTAGTGTTTTAAGTAGACTTTTAAGCTCCAACTTGTATGTTCATGACTTTTAACCGTTACATATCATTTTAACCATCTTAAAATAGTTCGAGAAGGTGATTCAAGCAACTTACTACTAGCTCGAGGCTAGGGAAGAATCTAGACGAAAATCGGGTGGTTAAAAGCAAGAGAGTGAGGTCCTTCGCCTTCCGATTGCACCAAGGTTCCTTATACGCGGTCCTTATCACTTGTATGAACTTGGAATTAGGTGTTCGAAATTGAAAAGTGGTGGTGTGTTCGGCCGAAGCCTTTGAGAGAGAGAGAGAGGGAGTGTGTGAAGTTGTCAAGTGTGTGTAATGAACATGTTATGCTAAGCTTTGAACTTATAGGCAAATCTCAAGTTAATTAACCAATGGATCATGTGCTATCTAGATACTAAGAACAAGGGATTAAAATAATCATCAAAAGGACAAGGGTGTCCCCCCTCTTGGGGACGGTTTGTAAAGGGGGGGGGGTACTAGTTCACTTCCAACCAATTAGTTAGACATTAGTTAGGTTAATATAGTTAAGTTTAGGGATTAACCCGGTTAGTGGTGTGTTGTGCTTTAAAGCGGGTGTTAGGGTATTCAGGGACCCTAACCGGCTCAGAAAAAGGTAAATAATGTTATTAACAATATTTTCATGTTCCGGGTATAGTCCGGTTGTTCGGTTGGATAGTAATCCGTTAAAGTGCTTAACAAAGCTTTAAAGTGTCGTTATAATTATTTTTTGTGACACAACTTATTCCTCCAAAGTGTCAGGAATATTTCCTCATGTTTCGGCACTTTATTAGTTAGCTAAAAGCTGGATTGTTTATTAAAGTGCTGAGTTTTTGTGCTTAGAGCACGTTTTAGGCACATCCAGTCATTGTAACTTATTCCTAGAGACGCAGTTCTACAACCCTTGTATCCCTACACTCACCACTAGTGTAGTAAAATATTTCTGGCTCATACAGGCCTTAGAGGCAGTGTCTGCCTGATGCTGGCTTTATCAGCATGTTCAATAGGTTATCCGTTTATAGTGCTACTGTGCTTTTTGTGCATCATGTTTGTCACTAAGGTTCAGCATGTAAATAATGTAGTGACGGTAAGTAAAGTATGATGCAGATAAGTACATGTATCAGAAATCAAGTAGCAGTTCATCAGCAATTTCAAACAAGCACAGTAATTAAGCAGTAATTAATTATTAATTAAGTCGTACGGATACCTGGTTTAGTGAGGGTTGTCACATTCTCCCCCCGTTAGAAAAATTTCGTCCCGAAATTTTAAGTTCTGCTTGTAGATGCAGGGTTCTTAGGAAATAAGTGGGGGTATTTCTCTTTCATCCGGTCCTCACGCTCCCAGGTGTATTCAGGACCATGTCTGGCATTCCAACGAACTTTGACGAGCTTGACACTGCTCCGGCGGGTCTTGTTTACTTTCCAATCCGTAACCTCAACCGGTTCTTTAATGAAATGGAGCGTGTCGTCAACATGAATCTCGTCGATGGGAATGGCAATGGTATCTTGAGTTGGACTTTTCTTTTGGTTGGATACATGAAATGTATCGTGAACTGAATGGAGTTCAGCAGGTAAGTCCAGCTTGTATGCTACTAGTCCTATTCTTTCCAGAATTCTGAAAGGACCAATGTAGCGCGGATTTAACTTCCCACGCTTTCCGAAGCGTGCCACACCCTTCCAGGGTGAAACTTTCAATAAAACCATTTCTCCAACTTGGAATTCCAAGTGTTTCCGGTTTGGATCTGCATAGGCTTTCTGTCTGTGGCGAGCTGCTTCGATGCGTTTTAGGATCTGCGCAATCTTGTCTGTCGTCTCTTGGACGATTTCGGGACCAGCAAGTTGCCTATCACCTGCGTCAGCCCAGCATAAGGGTGATCGGCACTTGCGTCCGTAAAGGGCTTCAAATGGCGCGACACCAATACTGGTGTGGTAGCTGTTGTTGTATGAAAATTCGACCAAAGGTAAATGCTTGTCCCAGCTACCGCCCAATCCATAACACACGCTCTCAGCATGTCTTCCAAAGTCTGTATCGTCCGCTCGCTTTGCCCGTCGGTCTGCGGGTGAAATGCGGTGCTCAGATTTAATTGTGAGCCAAAAGCTTCTTGGAAGGATTGTCATATCCTTGATACAAACCTTCCGTCTCTATCGGAGATGATCGAGGGAGGCACTCCATGACGTGCGACGATCTCTCTCATGTAAATTTCAGCCAATTTGCTCGTATTATCCTTCTCTCTGATAGGTAAGAAGTGAGCTGACTTTGTTAATCGATCCACTATTACCCAAATAGTGTCATGGCCTCTTGGCGTTCTTGGCAACTTTGTAATAAAATCCATTGAGATTTGTTCCCATTTCCACCTGGGAATCTCAGGTTGTTGCAGAAGTCTTGAAGGCTTTTGATATTCGGTTTTAACCTTAGCGCATGTTAAACATTTGCTCACATATACAGCAACATCGCATTTCATCCTAGGCCACCAATAATAATCTTTGAGATCCTGGTACATCTTATCCGCTCCTGGATGGATAGAGTACCGTGATTTGTGAGCTTTATCAAAAATAACTTTCCTTAAACCACCAAATAGAGGAACCCAAATCCTTTTCTCAAAACTTAACGTTCCTTCCTCGTTTGGTACCAGTAGCTTCTCCATCCCACGGAGATATTCTTCTTCAAGGTTTCCTTCCTTGAGAGCTTCTTTCTGCGCGGCACGAATGCGCAAGGAAAGATCGGTTCGGATAATCATTTCTAAAGCCCTAACCCTTATGGGCTTGATCCTCTCTTTTCGACTTAGGGCATCGGCGACCACATTCGCCTTCCCTGGATGATACTTTATCTCGCAGTCGTAATCGTTCAGCAACTCATCCCATCGTCTTTGTCTCATATTCGACTCCTTCTGGTTGAATATGTGTTGTAGGCTCTTGTGATCTGTAAAAATTGTACACTTTGTACCATAAAGGTAGTGTCTCCAGATCTTTAATGCAAAAACCACTGCGCCAAGTTCCAAATCATGTGTGGTATAGTGCTTTTCGTGCACTTTCAATTGACGCGATGCGTAAGCAATAACCTTTTGGCGTTGCATCAACACACAACCCAATCCTTGACGCGAAGCGTCACAGTATACCACGAAATCATCTGTACCTTCCGGTAGTGCTAAGATTGGCGCATTGCAGAGCTTATCCTTCAACGGCTGCAACGCTTCTTCCTGTTTGATTCCCCAATCAAACTTCTTATCCTTCTGAGTGAGGAGCGTCAATGGTTGGGCGATCTTAGAAAAATCCTCAATGAACCTTCGATAGTAGCCAGCCAAACCCAAGAATTGTCGAATCTCGGTTGGCGTCTTTGGCGTTTCCCAATTCTTAATCGCTTCGATCTTGGTGGGATCCACGTGGATTCCATCTCCATTTACCACGTGCCCAAGGAATTGGACTTCATGTAGCCAAAACTCGCACTTAGAGGATTTGGCATACAGCTGTTCTTTCTTTAGCAGCTCCAAAATAGCTCTTAGATGCGGCTCGTGCTCAGCCTTTGTTCTTGAATAAATCAAGATGTCGTCGATAAACACAATCACGAACTTGTCCAAGTGCGGCTTGCAAACTCTATTCATCAAGTCCATAAAGACTGCAGGTGCGTTTGTCAAACCAAACGGCATAACAAGGAACTCGTAGTGTCCATAACGAGTTCTGAAGGCTGTCTTTGGGATACTCTCCTCTTGTATCCTTAACTGATGGTATCCAGATCGAAGGTCGATCTTTGAATAAAAGCTTGAACCTTGCAGTTGGTCGAATAGGTCATCAATCCTTGGCAGAGGGTATCTATTCTTGATCGTCAGCTTGTTCAGCTCCCGGTAGTTGATGTTTATTTGAAAATCATCATCCTTCTTTTTGACGAGTAGAAATGGGGTTACCCCAAAAGGGAATTTTGGTCTGTTGTCTTCCTTCTCTATCCATTGCTAAAACTTCTCTGTCAATCCTTGCATCTTCGAAAATGTAAGTCGCTACGATGCATTGACTACGGGTGCAGTGCCTGGAATTAAATTGACGCGGGATTCGACTAATCGTTGAGTAGACGATTCCGGCAAGTCTTCGAGGAAGACTTCGGGGTATTCTCCAATCACAGGGATATCTTCGAGTTTTGGTTCTTCGGCTTCTTTTTCCACGACATGAGCCAAGAATGCAACACATCCTTTGTGCGAAAATTTTTGTGTCTTCTTTGCCTGATAATCCGTAGGAGCGTATCCTGCTCCATGAATCACAATCATTTCTCCGTTCGTCGTCGGGGCGCGGATGACAATCTCCGCCGGGTTATTCGACAACCAGTCCATCCCAATTATCACATCGAAGCTTCCGTTAGGCTTGTTCTATCGAGAACGATATCCACGCTTGGATTCTATCCCCGCTGTTGAGCTTTCATCCACATGCCTGAGTGTTCTTAGGGCAATACTTCCTGAAATGCCCCACATCACCGCAATTAAAACATGCTTGGCCACAACCTTGATCGTCACCATCCCTGCCTTGATAGTTGTTGTCGTCGTTATTTCCTCCGCGATTTCCGTTACCATCTTGACCTCTATTTCCATGTTTAGTACCTTGCCGACACGTTTCCTTGACATGTCCCACCTTGCCACAGTTACCACATTTTCCATATCTACACTGCCCGTTATGGTGACGTCGACAGTTGTCGCACTTTGGTAGGATACCCGTGTACTCTTTTCTCTTTTTTGCCTTGGCGTCGCTACTCGACTGGGTACCCTGTTTGAAATTCGCCAACTTCCTCTTGTTGTCCCCAGATGACTCTACTTGAGTCTCCTTCTTCGCCTCAGAGGTTGAAAATTTGTTCATCCTGATTGCCTCTTCCGTCAGGGCTACACTTAGATTGATGGCCTCAGTGATTGTTGCAGGCTTTGATGTCGTTACCATGCTCATGATTTGGGGTGCCAGTCCCCAAATGAAAAGCTCAATCCTCTTAAACTCCGGATCTACCATGTAAGGAACGATACGCGATAGAACTTGGAACTTCTCCACATACTTAGCTATTTTTGGACCTTCCATCTTCAAGTTCCAGAACTCAGTTTCTACCTTCTGGCTTTCTGTTCTCGAACAGTACTTTTTATGCATTAGCTCTTTCAGTTCGTCCCATGATAGAGCATACACAGCAGCCTCGCCCATTGTCTGAACCTGAAGTTTCCACCATGACAGAGCCCCATCTCGGAACAGCCCGGAAATGTACGTGACCTGATCTCTTGGGGCGCATTTGCTCGCACGCAAAACAGTGTCCGTCTTCTCAATCCAGCGTACGAAGGCTACGGCACCCCCAGTGCCGTCGAAATGTAGGGGCTGGCAGCCTAAGAACTGCTTGTAGGTGCAGCCGTTGGGTGGGTTATTTCCTGAGGTACCTCCGTTGCGCTCGGAGTGATGGGCCTCGTATTGTGCGATGACTGCAGCAATGATTCCCTGAAGTTCCGCCTCGTTGGTGGGTATGCGTACATCCCGTCTTGGAGGCATCTTCTAAATGATGATCGTATGGGTCAGGTCATAGTAAGTAAGGTGTACGTAAGTATACAACAATATCAACACATAACATCTCATGTTATAAATAAATCAATCACATAACATCTCATGTTATAAATCAATCACCCATATTGATAGCCTCTGCAATGGTTGAGGGCTTCGAGGTAGTAACCATGCCCCTGATCTGGGGTGCAAGTCCCCAAATGAATCGTTCCATCCTTTTGAACTCCGGTTTGACTAAGTAGGGGACGACCCTAGACAAGTCGTGAGATTGCTGGATGTATTCAGGAATCTCTGGTCCGTCCATTTTCAATTTCCGGAACTCTACCTCACGCTTCTGGTTTCCAGCCCTAGAATTGTATTTCTTCTCCATCATTCCTTTGAGCTTGTCCCAGCTCAGTGTATTAGCAGTATCTTGTACCAAGGGTCTGAACCTGGAGGTTCCATTATGAGAGTGTGCCATCTAGAAATAACCCCGAGATATAGGTAACACTCTGTTGGGGCGAACAGTTACTCATTCTTAGAATGGAGTCGGTCCTTTCGGACCAACGAACAAATGCCACGACGCCTCCTATTTCGTCAAGGTTCAAAGACTTGCAGTTCAGGGACTGCTTATAGGTGCAGCCAGTTCGGGGGGGGGGGGGGTTGTTCCCAGTGGTGCCATTGCTGTGCTTAGAGCGGAGAGCTTTACGTCGTGCAGTTGCCTGTGAGATGCGCTCTTGCAGCTCGGCTTCTGTCCTTGGCAACGTACTGGTGTTTGTGTCACGTCTGGGTGACATTCTCTTCTGTCGAAGTGGTATGAAGCGGGTTAGACAACGTTTCAATTGTCTATGAGATATATGGCACCATAAGCCATCATGTACTCACCCAATTTTACTCGTAAATATACTCGATGTATGAGTGAGGAAATAATTTCTGAGCCTTCACATAGGCTTGCCAATTTGGCTTATTGCTTGTAATAGAATGAACTCGAGGCCACATCACCTTGGTCATTCGTGTTTTAGTTATTTCCTGCTACATTGGTCTTCATTAGCTTGACCCGCAGAGTCTACCAGGATTTCTGTGCACCACAAGTCGTTATTACGTGGGCCCCCGTAATAATAAATTGTTTTGCACAGTTACCCCAAATTTTCTCTCGTCCAAGCAGATGATCAATCAAGGAGCATCAGCAGGTGCATCGGCATGAACAGGGTCATGCTCCAATGCGGGGTCAGGAGCAACGCCTGGCTCAGGGGCCACAGCCGGCTCCGGATCAACAAACATAGGGTCGACAGGGACTACAGAATCCTCCAAGGGCTGGCCTAAGTGTATGAACTCCATGTCATGGTCTGGATCAAGACCAGGCGGAAACACAGGGTCGGAATCATCATCAATATCATGCTCGATCGCGAAACCCGGGGCAGGGACAGGTGCAGCAGACGATGCTCTATCAGGGTCGGCGTCGTGTGAGTGGTGCTGCACTCCCTGTATATGCGAAGATGCGGACGCCACAGACTCAAATGAGTCTGGGACGGGTGAATGGGCCTGAGCCTCTTCTTGCAGGAACGTCAGCAAGTGGTAGGCTATCACTAGCAGCAATAGGGCCTCGCCCTCAATTGGGTCCTCCTCCTCTAAGGGCTCGTCATCAAACAGATCGACGTCGGGATGCATATCAACAACGGGAGAAGCGGTAAGGGCACAGGAGCAGGGATCACCGCGAGTGGCAAATTCCCAACAAGATGGCCATCAGCAGGCTCTGCTACGACATCAGGCAGCGCAAAGGGCTGAAAGTCGTCATTGTCTGTGCCGGTAGTATCGGAAATGTACACCTCGTGCTCCGATGAAACTATGTCGTCTGATACTATGGCCATGGGATCTGTAGTGTCCATCTTTCTAGTACATGATGAAGGCATGATGTTTGTAACACAAACACACATATGTATAACAATCAATCATATAATCATATAAACATATTAGTCACCAAGTAAGCAATCAAATAATTCTCCTAGTCCCACTAGCCTCCGAGCCTCTCAGACTGCTATTCCTAGTCCCACTAGCCAATTCTCCTAGTCCCACTAGCTAATTCTCCTAGTCCCACTAGCCAATTCTCCTAGTCCCACTAGCCAATTCTCCTAGTCCCACTAGCCAACTACCTCGATCTCCCAGACCGAGCCTCGGCCTCCAAGACCGAGCCTCAGCCTCCAAGACTGAGCCTATAATTAATAAATAAAATGTGCTCAACATTTGTTTGTAAAAACGTTTTGGATCTGGACTTAAGTGGTATGCAGTAAAAATGTTTTCGTGAGAGCCCTAGTGATCATAGTCTAGACTCGAGAAAGAATCCTAGTTCGCTATGATCAGAGCTCTGATACCAAGCTGTCACACCCTGGCTTTGCGGAAGCGTGGTTAATTTGGTGTGACTTCTTAATACCATAGCTTAATCATAACAAAGCTATATGAAAATAAAATCATGCAAGATCATCCATTAAAATAAGTTTTAAAACCAAGGTAACATAACATTGTCTTGGAACTACACCATCTTAACATAAAGCATTGTTTTGAAAGACATAAACATCAACGTGAATAAAACGCAGTTTAAGGACTGTGACTCGTCCAGGTAAAAGTCACATCCCCTAAACCTGGATGACCTCGGAACCCATATGCAGCGGGAAAACATAACATACCGCGCCAGATCTTTAATTCCCTGAAATACATGTAAGTTGGAAAAATCAACAATAATGTTGAGCGATTTCATGTGTTTAGTATGAGCACGCAAATAAACCTTTATAATCATTGTAAGTATGATTGTTTTGTAAACTTTGGTATGAAAGCAATTTAGGAAACATATCAGTTAATGTGTAACCACATGGTCTAACCTGCGGGCGCATGGGAGGGGATAGGATGAGGTCACCACATGGTCCAACCTTAGGGCGCATGGGTGGTGTTAAGACAAGGTCACCACATGGTCCAACCTTAGGGCGCATGGGTGGTGTTAAGACAAGGTCACCACATGGTCCAACCTTAGGGCTCATGGGTGGGGTTTGTTATGCTCAAATAGGCCTATCACTTCTATCCCTCGATCGTACTACGAGGACTAATGTTCTTAAGATTTCACCTACCCAATCACATAACTTAACAGTTCCTTCCTTAGCTGACCATACCATTCATAATTGTCCGTAGCAGTATGTAACATGTATTTCACCCCCGTAGTTTAGAAAACTGAAAATAGTTAAGAGAAAAGGGGGACATGAACTCACAGTGGTGCGTCTCTACCAAGTATACCTCCAAATCAAGCAGCTGTGTGACGACCTACACGTCCTAATTCTATTAGACGGACGGCCGTGCCTTAGCTTTAAGGTTTAAGTTTTTGGGAAATAGTTAGACAACTACTTCGTGTTTATATTCTGTATACTTGGTAATTATTTTCCTCCCAAGGATGGGGGTTTTAATACATGTGTGTTCGTAACTTTCGAATTACACTATTAAGTCTCACTTAATATATTTTATTTCTAATTCCAAAATATAAATATTCTTCCCAAGAATATTATATTTTAATACATGTAATTTTCCCAAAATAATACTTAGTAATATTATTTTTACTTTAAAAATAATATTTACGTAGTTCACAAAATAATCATAAACATTTACACAAGTGATGTTGTGAAAAATATGTTTACTAAATACATATATTTATCACGTTTCATTTTGTGATATCCCACCTCCGATGTTTTGTAAATAAAGTCGTGGCGAAATCTATAATTTGAAAACAAGTCAAAATGTATTTCTAACACTTGTGGTAGAAATATTTCTAAGTGTTAGGTTTTTGGGAAAATTTCGCCAGAGTTTCCTCCGTAACTGGAGGTGGCCACGCTTTCAAGCGTATCATTTTCTTTTACAAATCAAACCAACAATTTTCTTATTCAACCAAAACAATGTTCAACGTATCAAACTAGTTAATAAACATGTAAATTGGCAAGAATCTCATGAACTTGTAGTTTTCTAATATTATGAAGTAAATCCCATTTCTTTTAGTGGATCTTTATATAAAGCAATACGATTTCGTAAAAGTCCCGTTTTTAAAGAAATTCCATCTTTACAACTTCTTGTCAACTTTTACAAAAATAGTTATTTTGTCGAAACTTTGTGCTACACAAGTGTTTACACACTTGTGTGTTCTAAAAATCATTCGTGTTAGTGTAAGATCCGTCTTTAGAAAACATGATTTCTTTGATACTTGGTTCTTTGAAAATACCGCTTGTAGATACGTAGATCTACTAGTTTTAAACACTATTTCACAAACAAAATCGCTTTTACACAAGTTCATGATTTATGTGTGGTAGAGTTCATCCTTTAACCCTTGTTACTTCCAAAACAACCTTATGTCATGATCCATGATCATGACCAACCCGGGTTAAACGATGATCCGAGCTACCATAACATAGATCGGGACTAAATAATCACACAAATCAAATACTACATGATTTACACAACATATGAGCTTTTAACCAACATTTTTAGTGTTTTAAGTAGACTTTTAAGCTCCAACTTGTATGTTCATGACTTTTAACCGTTACATATCATTTTAACCATCTTAAAATAGTTCGAGAAGGTGATTCAAGCAACTTACTACTAGCTCGAGGCTAGGGAAGAATCTAGACGAAAATCGGGTGGTTAAAAGCAAGAGAGTGAGGTCCTTCACCTTCCGATTGCACCAAGGTTCCTTATACGCGGTCCTTATCACTTGTATGAACTTGGAATTAGGTGTTCGAAATTGAAAAGTGGTGGTGTGTTCAAGGGGGTGTTCGGCCGAAGCCTTTGAGAGAGAGAGAGAGGGGGTGTGTGAAGTTGTCAAGTGTGTGTAATGAACATGTTATGCTAAGCTTTGAACTTATAGGCAAATCTCAAGTTAATTAACCAATGGATCATGTGCTATCTAGATACTAAGCACAAGGGATTAAAATAATCATCAAAAGGACAAGGGTGTCCCCCCTCTTGGGGACGGTTTGTAAAGGGGGGGGGGGGTACTAGTTCACTTCCAACCAATTAGTTAGACATTAGTTAGGTTAATATAGTTAAGTTTAGGGATTAACCCGGTTAGTGGTGTGTTGTGCTTTAAAGCGGGTGTTAGGGTATTCAGGGACCCTAACCGGCTCAGAAAAAGGTAAATAATGTTATTAACAATATTTTCATGTTCCGGGTATAGTCCGGTTGTTCGGTTGGATAGTAATCCGTTAAAGTGCTTAACAAAGCTTTAAAGTGTCGTTATAATTATTTTTAGTGACACAACTTATTCCTCCAAAGTGTCAGGAATATTTCCTCATGTTTTGGCACTTTATTAGTTAGCTAAAAGCTGGATTGTTTATTAAAGTGCTGAGTTTTTGTGCTTAGAGCACGTTTTAGGCACATCCAGTCATTGTAACTTATTCCTAGAGACGCAGTTCTACAACCCCTGTATCCCTACACTCACCACTAGTGTAGTAAAATATTTCTGGCTCATACAGGCCTTAGAGGCAGTGTCTGCCTGATGCTGGCTTTATCAGCATGTTCAATAGGTTATCCGTTTATAGTGCTACCGTGCTTTTTGTGCATCATGTTTGTCACTAAGGTTCAGCATGTAAATAATGTAGTGACGGTAAGTAAAGTATGATGCAGATAAGTACATGTATCAGAAATCAAGTAGCAGTTCATCAGCAATTTCAAACAAGCACACTAATTAAGCAGTAATTAATTATTAATTAAGTCGTACGGATACCTGGTTTAGTGAGGGTTGTCACATATGATGTCGTCCACGTATATCTGAACTATCAGAAGATGTCCGTTGACTTCTTTGGTGAAGAGAGTCGCATCCACTTTTCCACGGATGAAGCTGTTGGCTAGCAAGTGTTGAGACAATGTCTCGTACTAAGCTCTCGGGGCTTGGTGTAAACCATACAATGCTTTATCCAGTAAATAAACCTTATCTTTGTGGATTGGATCGGTGAAGCCCGGTGGCTGTCCGACATATACCTCCTCTTTTACCTTCCCATAGAGAAACGCCGATTTAACATCTAGCTGATAAACTTTAAATCCTTTCCAAGATGCAAATGCTAGGAAGATTCTGATCGCTTCAAGTCTAGCAACCAGAGCATACACTTCTGTGAAATCTATACCCTCCTGCTGACTAAAGCCCTGGACTACGAGTCGAGCTTTGTTACAAATAATAACCCCTCGATCATCCCTCTTGCACTTGAACACCCACTTGGTGTTTATCTTCCTGTGACTATCAGGCAAGTCTACCAATTTCCACACTCCTAACTTCTCAAACTGACTCAGCTCCTCTTGCATCGCGTTGACCCAAGAATCTTCAGTTAGTGCTTCCTTATATGTTCACTGTTCAATCTGAGAAATAAAACTACTAAGTGAAAACTCAGTTTGTAACGGAGCAACTGTAGAATAAAAACAAGTAAGGCCTTGGTCAATTTGTCGTCTTGTGCGAACGCCTGATTTTAATTCTCCAATAATCAGTTCTTCTGGATGGTACGAAAGAGTTCTCGGAATCACCACGCCTGGAACATCTACCTCGCCTTCCAAATTTGTGACATTCCGATTTGCACCTTGTTCACTGATTGGAATCGTTTGACTTGAAATCTGGATATGCTCCCCCTCAGAATCTGAATCACCATTATCAAATACAGGCCTATCATCAGATTCGTGATTATCATTGACTGCCGTCTGATTATCAAGAACATGTTCTGAAGATTGTTGAATATCATCATGTTCACCAGCATTGCTTGGACCGGCTTCATTATCATTTGAAGTTTGCCGTCGACTTGTAGTATATTCAGCTGGAAACCTTTCTTGTGATGACTCATACTCTCTTAGAATATCCAACTCATCAAAGAACTCTGGTTCTTCTTCTTCCATGTTAAACGAATCTCACAGAGTATCGTAGTTAAAGCGCCATGAGTCGCCTGGGTTCTGCGGTGGCATTGTGTAACCTTG
Organism: Helianthus tuberosus; assembly: GCA_030545235.1. Taxonomy (NCBI): domain Eukaryota; kingdom Viridiplantae; phylum Streptophyta; class Magnoliopsida; order Asterales; family Asteraceae; genus Helianthus; species Helianthus tuberosus. Next base: position 124,784,432 of record CM060394.1, on the reverse strand, counting down.
GCATTCAACATTGTGTGCTTCAATGTTGGACCGTGTGTGTGACACCTAAAAGTCAGTTAAGGTAGTTCATCTTCAAATATGAAGGCGGAATCAACGTATATAAAGTCATAACAACTTTGTTCCTTTCAATTCTTCCTCTATTAATCGATTCTGAGTCTTTACAATCAATTTCTAACAAAATTTCGGCAGCACCTCGACTCACACACAAACACCATACATGTTTCTCTTCAAATGACCTACTCACCTATATATAGGCCCCAGGTTTCTCTTGAAAATGGCACACTACTAGGTTTCTCTTGAATATGCACAATATCAGTTCAAGAGAAAGCTGATCAATAGGTTTCTCTTGAACTTGCCCTGAAACCCCTTCAAGCGAAACACCCTAGATAAACATGTAAAACCCTAATTTCTAATCTATTGTGTGTTCATTCATTCTATCTAGACAAAAGACTTGATAAGACATAGTTAACAGACATTTAGTACACCAACATTCAATAATCCGCTTCAAGCTTGGAATAAAAACTCGCTTTAATGGACTTGAGTAACCCACAAATATTCCTTCAATGCTCACCAAACTTTCCAAAAGGCTCTAGAACTGTGCAGGGAGACCCAAACGGTTCTAAATACTTCAGGTTCGATTTGCGGTTGTTGATCAACTCAAAACACGTCTTGTTGAATTTCTTCACTGTGAGAACCCGGTTGAGTGTATAGCAAGCGGCTGACACTGCTTCTGCCCAAAAGTTGACTGGTAGTTTCGAATCAGTAAGCATTGTCCTGGCCGTTTCAATTAGCGTCCTGTTCTTTCTTTCGGCTACTCCATTTTGCTGCGGAGTGTAAGGAGCACTAAATTCTTGCAATATACCTCTCTCATCATAATACTCTTCCATCTTGTTGTTCTTAAACTCAGTACCGTTGTCACTCCTGATTCTTCTGATTCGAGTTTGGTACAAGTTTTCAATTTTTCTGAACAACGCCATCAAACTTTCAAACGTCTCATCTTTAGTCTTCAGAAAAGATACCCACGAAAATCTCGAGTAGTCATCTGTTACTACTAAACAGTAGAGATCACCAGTTATGCTTTTGACGTTCACTGGACCAAAAAGATCCATATGAAGTCTCTCTAACGGTCTCAAGATTGAGTTTTCCTTCTTCCCAGGGTGAGATTTCTTCTTTTATTTGCCTTTGACACAACTAATGCACTCCCCTTCAAGATGGAAACCTTTTACATGAACACCAGTTACTAAGTCGTTATGCACCAGGTGATTTATTTTTCGAAGGTGAAGGTGACCTATCTTTCGATGCCACAATTGTGATTCTTTTTCCGTTGCTCTTGACATAAAACAGTGAGCCTGACCCATGGTAGTAGTTGCTACACTCGTGTCCAACATGTACAGATCATTGACTCTGGGTGCTCTCATGATAACCCACTCTTCAGGAACAACAAATCCTGGTTTCAAGATCAAACATTTTTTGTCTGTAAAGTGCGTTGTATACATACGATCATAGATTTGAGAGATGCTCAGAAGATTGTTTTCAAGCTCGGCGATGTAGTTTACTCTTTCAAACGTGACAATACCATAAGATAGAGTTCCTTTACCAACTATTCGACCACCTTGATTGCCTGCAAATCCCACATATCCTCCATTAAACCCTCGAACGTCGTACAGTAGGGTTTTCTTCCCCGTCATGTGCCGAGAAGCTCCACTATCCATAATCCAACGTGAAACGGATCTTGGAAGCTCCTGTACATGTCACAAAAACTTAGTTGGATTTTGATGCCACCCAAGCCTCTTTCGACTCGGGTAACTTGACATTTAGGTGAGATTTAATAGTGTAAAGTGGCGGAAAATTTTTGTCATTCATCTTTAAGCTCTCCTCAGACCCAATCTCAACCTTTTTGTATAAAAAGAAATCATTTTTAGAAGGTTGACCAGATGATTGGTCTTTCTTCTTTTCAGAAGTAGTAGACTCTTGTTTTTCAAGTTTCTCATAGTAATCCAAAGGAACATTCATCTTTACCGGAGCGGTAGAGGATGATTGTTTTTCTGTCTCAGAAACCTTTGGATTTGAAGAACTTGATTTCTTTTCAACTGATTTTGGCTTCCATGCTTGTTGAGGTGAAGCAACCCGTTTGTAAAATTTGTCAGTTTTAGTTACCACATTCTTTACGGGTTCAGTTTTGATCTGGGTGTTTTCATTTTTCAAAACTTTCTTCTCAACAACCATTGGAGCTTTGCCTTTTGCATCAGCTTTCCTTTTCTGAATCTCAACAACTTCAGACTTAGACTTTAAGTTGGTGCACTTTCGTGCAATATGTCCAACTTTGTTGCACTTAAAGCATGTACGAGTATCAAGTACCCGACTTGTGCCTTCGGTCTGATGCTGTGAGGCCTTTTCTTCAAAAAACTCTTCATTTGATTTTGAAAAAAATTCAGACTCTTGCTCGGAATGAGAACTCGAGCTTTTTACAAACACCTTTTTCTCAACAAACTTCTTGTTTTGAAAATTCCTTCTTTGATAATTCTTACCACCCTTATAACCACCCGACCATCTGTTTTGATAGTTGTTAGAAAAACGCGGTGGTACAACCGGTTTTTTATAGTAAGATTTATCTTTCTCAAAATTCAATTGTCTTTCAGCATTTTTCAAACCTTCAATTTCCGACACATCGATTTCAATCAACTTGAACACATTTCTCAATTTACCAACATTCACATTTTCTAAAGGAAAATCATGATCCGAATACAACTTATACTGTTGATCCAGAATCCTGACTCCCCCTTTCACAAACTCCTCCTCTCGAAATGCTGGGACTTGAATTCTGGTTCAAACTTTGAAAATTTGTTGCCATGGGGATTCCTGTAGAATCTCTACCCAAAAATAAGATATATGACAATAACAATTTCAATCCAAATTTACCTATAAACCTTCAGTGTTTAGAAATCCACTTAAGTACTTAGGTTCAAATTAATGACCCTGATTACTCTATTAATCTACCAAGTCCAACTTAATGACCTTGGTTGATCAGAGATAATTCACACTGACTTTTGGTCAATTTGATTTTCTGAAAATTTACAAGTTTCAAATTAATGAACTTGCTTTAACTGTTCAACTTCTCAAACTTATCAAGATTAGCTCACGACTCATCATCCAGTCAAGAAATCTCCTGCATCTGCTTTCAATCTTTCGAATCCGAAGATCAACTCTCCACTTTGGTTTGTCAAAAAAAAAGCAGAAGTGAAAAATCTTTTTGGATTTTTAATAAAGCTTCTAAACTAGGAATGAAATACAGAATTAAAATGCAATAAAAGTAAACTTATTTACAAACATATTTTTGGTGAGCGTGTTAGGGAATCATATCAGCTATCCGACAAGTCACAAGTACCGTTAAGCTTCAATTACATACTCAGAATTAAACAATTCGCGTAGATTGTCGATATACTGATCCACTTAAATTCTCACACAAATTTCAATCTGTCCAGGATACGAAATTAGTGTTTTAGAGACTTAAACTTATACGTGTGTCCCACCTCTTGAATATACTCCCGTATCCAGATCCCAATATTCAGTCTTACAGGTAATTATAACACAAATGATATCTGTAAGGGTTAATAATTTATGAAGAATCATGAGAGCTCAGGTCAGAACTACCGTTCAGCAGAGAGATCATGACTCAACTTGGGTGTGTCCCCTTTAGAGGATCTTTTTTACAACAGCATTGCTAAGCAATTTTATTGTCTTATCATGTATGCTGAGGGTGATGCTATGTTTCAAGCATTTGCGGAAAGTATTATTCGAGGACTAGGTCAGAACTTCCATTCAGCAGAAGTCCTGGAATAATACCCCAGACATCACTGAATATAAAAACCTAGTATATCAGAAAAAGGAATCTTTCAAACGAAATTTCAGGGGTTACCTATATATCCAAGTAGTGTTCCCCACGAAATAAGCAAGTAAGATTTAGGTTTATATCCTGAACAAACCTACTAAATGTGCAAAAACCTATCGGCATATCATCAGCGAGACTGTTTAATCTTTTAAAACATTCCATTTCTTTAGCATACCGTGACTGTCAAGCCGATGTACTATCATTTTCCCTTTTTACACAAGCTCTTTTTCTGGTTTTCTATTGTTTTTGGATTTTGAAAATATCTCATGTTTTTGTATTTTTGTCATTTTTTTATTGTTTTTGTATTTTCTGAAAAATTACCCTATACTCCCCCTAAATACCAAAACAAGTAAAAAATCATCTACAATGTCTCCTTCATCAACGCCAATGATCTCTTCCAACACCGATAAAAGCTTCATACCATTCAGTTTTAGCAAATATTCAAAACGTGTTCTATCAAATGCTTTGGTTTGTAAATCAGCTTTTTGTTCATCAGTGTGGATTTTCTCAATTCGTATCAACTTCTTCTCAAAACAATCTCGAATGAAGTGATGACGAATCTCTATGTGTTTCGTTTTAGCGTGATGTACTGGATTTTTCGTAATGTTAATCGCTGCCTCATTATCAACAAAGATAGGGGTGTTTAGAAATCGCAAACCGTAGTCGCGCATCTGTTGCTGGATCCACAAGATCTGTGAGCAGCAACTGCTAGCAGATACATACTCCGCTTCACATGTGGATAAAGCCACAGAGGTTTGCTTTTTGCATTGCCAAGTGACCAATCGTGATCCGAAAAACTGGCACCTTGCTGTTGTTGATTTAGCATTAACTTTGCAGCATCCAAAATCTGAATCGGAATAACCTTCGAGCGTGAAATCGCCTTCTCTTGGATACCACAACCCCAATGATGGAGTTCCTTTCAGGTAGCGCAATATCCTTTTCACAATCACCATATGCGAAACTCTCGGGTTAGATTGAAATCTTGCTGCGAGGCAGGTTGGGTACATGATATCGGGTCTTGAAGCTGTCAAATACATCAGCGAACCGATCTTGGAACGATACATCGTTTCATCTACCTTATCTCCGGTGAGATCAGGGTTTATCCCATGATTTGTTGCTAATGGGGTGGAAGCTGGAGTAGAACCTGACATCCCGAATTTCTCCAAGATATCATGAACGTACTTCGTTTGATGTATGAAAATTCCTTTGTGTAGTTGATCAACCTGCAATCCCAAAAAGAATTTCATCTCACCCATCGATGACATTTCGAATTTCTGCTTCATAACACGTTCAAAATCTTTGCATAGATCCTCATTTGTTGACCCAAATATGATGTCGTCCACGTATATCTGAACAATCAGAAGATGACCGTCGACCTCTTTGGTGAAGAGAGTGGCATCCACTTTTCCACGAATGAAACTGTTGGCTAGTAGGTGTTGAGACAATGTCTCGTACCAAGATCTCGGGGCCTGGTGTAAACCATACAGCGCTTTGTCTAGCAAGTAGACCTTGTCTTTGTGAAGTGGATCGGTGAAGCCCGGTGGCTGACCGACATAAACCACCTCTTTAACCTTCCCATAGAGAAAAGCCGATTTTACATCTAACTGATATACTTTGAAGTTTTTCCATGATACAAATGCGAGAAAGATTCTGATAGCTTCTAGTCTAGCTACAAGAGCATACACTTCAGTGAAATCTATCCCCTCCTGTTGACTAAAACCCTGGACTACGAGTCGAGCTTTGTTATGAACCACAATCCTCTATCGTCTCTCTTACACTTGAACACCCACTTGGTGTTTATCTTCCTCTGACCATCTGGCAAATCCACTAACTTCCACACTCCCAACTTTTTGAATTGACTCAGTTCCTCCTGCATTGCATTGACCCAAGAATCTTCTGTAAGCGCCTCTTTGTAAGTCCTTGGTTCAACCTGCGAGATAAAACAATTCAATGAAAATGCAGTTTGCAAAGGAGCAACTTTTGTATAAAAACATGTAAGCCCTTTATCAATCTGTCTTCGAGTACGAACGCCAGTCTGCAGTTCTCCAATGATCAATTCCTCTGGATGATATGAAAGAGTTCGTGGCATTACTTCGCCTGAAACATCTACATCACCTTCCAGATTAGTAACATTCTGATTTGCATCTTGTTCACTAACTGGGTTTGTTTGACTTGAAATCTGAATTTGCTCCCCCTTAGAATCTGAATCACCATGATCAAATACTAGCATGTTCTCAGATTCTTGATTATCATTCTGTGCCGACTGATTATCATAAGCAACTTCATTTTGTTGGACATCATCATGTTCACCAGCATTGCTTGGACCTGCTTCATCATCATTTGAAGTTTGTCGAGGTCTTCTTGAATACTCAGCTGGAAACCTTTCCTGCGATTCTTCATACTCTCTCAGAATATCCAACTCATCAAAGAAATCTTCTTCTTCATCCTGTTCTTCTTCCATGTCAAACGAATCCCACAATTTATCATAATTAAAACGCCATGAGTCACCGGGATTTTGAGGCGGTATAGTATACCCCTGACACTCAACATGTTGTGCTTCAATGATCTGCTTCATACTTGGAAAAAAGACACGTCTTTGTGGACTTGAGTAACCCACAAATATTCCTTCGATACTCTTTGGATCAAATTTACCAAAAGGCTCTAGAACTGTACAAGGAGACCCAAACGGTTCTAAAAACTTCAGGTTCGGTTTGCGATCATTGATCAACTCAAAGCATGTCTTGTTGAATTTCTTGACAGTGAGAACCCGGTTGAGTGTATAGCATGCGGCGGAAACTGCTTCTGCCCAAAAATTTATCGGTAACTTTGAATCAGCAAGCATTGTTCTAGCCGTTTCGATTAGCGTCCTGTTTTTGCGTTCTGCAACGCCATTCTGCTGCGGAGTGTACGGAGCACTAAACTCATGTAATATACCTCTTTCATCACAATATTCTTCCATCTTGTTGTTCTTGAATTCAGTACCATTATCACTTCTGATTCTTCTGATACGCCTTTGGTACAGATTTTCAATCTTTCTGAACAACGCCATCAAACTGTCAAACGTTTCATCTTTCGACTTCAAGAATGATACCCACGAAAATCTGGAATAATCATCAGTAACCACAAGACAGTAGAGATCCCCTGTAATACTTTTGACATTTACTGGACTAAACAAATCCATATGTAGTCTCTCTAACGGTCTGGAAACTGAATTGACTTGCTTTTTAGGGTGTGACTTTTTCTTCTGCTTGCCTTTGACGCAACTAATGCACACCCCTTCCAGATAAAAACCTTTGATATTAACTCCAAGAACCAAATCATTGTGCACCAAGTGATTCATTTTTCTAAGATGTATATGCCCCATCTCTTCCGGTGCCAGAACTTCGATTCTTTCTCTGTTGCTCTAGACACAAAACAATGAGCCTGACCCGTGGTTGTAGTAGCTACGCTCATGTCCAACACGTACAGATCATTGACTCTTGGTGCCCGCATGATAATCCATTCTTCAGGGATAACAAATCCTGGCTTCAAGATCAAACATTCTTTATTAGTGAAGTGAGTAGTATACATCCTGTCACATATCTGCGAGATGCTCAACAGATTATTCTCCAGCTCAGCAATGTAGTTAACTCTTTCAAACGTCACAATCCCATTGGATAACGTTCCTTCACCAATAATTCTACCACCTTGATTTCCAGCGAATCCCACATATCCTCGATTGAAATTTCTAACATCATAGAACAATGCAGTCTTCCTTGTCATATGTCGAGACACTCCGCTATCCATAATCCATCTTGAAATAGCTCTCGGAAGTTCCTGCACATATCACAAACAATTCAATAAAGATTCCGATTCATGCTTCACAATTACCAACTAGGAAGCTCCGGCAAGTCAAAAATCTTTAGTGAGATTTTGATGCCACCCAAGCCTCTTTTGACTCGGGTAACTTGACTTTGATATGAGTTTTAGCAGTGTAGAGTGGCGGAAAAATTTTATCATTCATTTTCAAACTTTCATCTGATCCAACCTCAACCTTTTTGTATAAGAAAAACTCATCTATTTTAAGTTGACCAGTTGGTTGATTTTTCTTTTGAACATTCTTCTTCTCAGATGTAGTAGAAGATTGTTTCTCCAACTTTTCATAATAATCCAAAGGAACATTCATCTTAACCGGTGTGGTAGAAGACGATTGTTTTTCCGACACTGAAACCTTTGGTTTATCAACAACTTTTGGCTTCCATGTTTGTTGAGATGATGTAACCCGTTTGTAAAATTTGTCATTTTTAGTTACCACTTTCTTAACAGGTTCAATTTTGTGTTTCGTTTTCTCATTTTTCAAAACTTTCTCAACAACCATTGGAGCTTTGCCTTTTGAATCAACCTTCTTCTGTCGATTCTAAACAACTTCAGTCTTAGGCTTGGAGTTGGTGCAATTTCTTGCAATGTGACCAACTTTGTTGCATCTAAAACATGTACGAGTATCAACTAACCGACTTGTGCCTTCAGACTGAGGTTGTGAGGCCCTCTTCTCAAAAAATTCTTCATTTGATTTTGAAAAAAAATCATTTTCCTCATCAGAAAGTGAACTTGAACCGTTCACAAACACCTTCGTTTCAGCAAACCTTTTGTTTTGAAAACTCCTTTTCTGATACCTCTTACCACCCTGATATCCACCCGACCAATTGTTTCGATTGTTGTTATAAAAACGTGGTGCAACTACAGGTTTCTTGTAGTAAGCTTTATCTTTCTCAAAATTCATTTGCCTTTTTGTTTGTTTTAAACTCTTTACTTCAGACAAATCAATTTCAACCATCTTGAACACATTTGTCAATTTTGAAACATTTACATTCTCCAGAGGAAACTCGGAATCTGAATACAATTTATCAGATCCAGCCATCTTGTACATCACAAGACCCGGATCATCACCTAAGTTGTTTTTGGATTTTGGTTTTTGGTTTCTGAATGTACTTGTCCAGAAAACATTTTTCATCCTCAGCTGAATCACTATCCAAAACACTTTCAGCCATGCCTTTAACAATCTCAGTTTGAATACTATCATCAGATGATGATGAAGAAAATGTCACATCAATTGACTCAGGAAGTTTCACATCATTTTCTTCCTCAAGATTAACCAACCCAGATTGCTTTTTCGAATAATTTTCTAGAACTGGTGGTGGAACTTGATGAAACCCAACCCCAGTTCCATCACAGTATACATCTTCACCTGCTTTGTCTTTCCCAATGGGTTTGGGAATAATGTGTTGCAAAACAAAGCTTGCAGAGCTGTAACTGTTCAATTTCAAATTGATTCGTTCATTCTCTATCTTAGCTTCATCAAATTGAAGTTTCAATTTAGCAATCTCATCCAATTGTTTGTTGATTAATTCTTCTTTGATTCTCAAAACACATTGCAATTGGCAATTTTTTGTAAGTTTTACCATTTCTATCATCATTATCTTTAATCGTGCTTTTAAGCTTCTCAAAATTTTCAGTGATCTGACGATTTTCGAGAACTAACCTCTCATTTTCTTTCCTAACCTTTTCTTGATCAATTTTATCAGTTTCAATTTTGTTAGTTAATTTTTTTAATCGTTCAGTTGAAGCTTTCACCATTTTTTCACGATCAAGGATTTGATCCTCAACACTTCTGACTTTAGCAGTCAGATCCTCAATCTTCTTACCTTTGAGATAAGTGTTTGTACTACAAACCTTGCACTCTTTGATGCAATTTTTGCAGTCAACATTACCACTGACCTTCTTACCTGACTCAGTCGTTGACGCATTTGAACTGACTTGGCTTTTAGACTCAGAAATGGATTTAGAATCTACCTCAAGTGCATTAGCAGCCAGTACCTTGTCAGCCATCTTTCCCATGTTTTCTGCATTCAACTCCTGTGTCGTGTCAATGATCCCAGTGTCAATCTTCTTTGACTTTTCTATCTCTTCTTTCTCCTTCTTTTCTTTCTCTTCATCTTCACCGCTTCCGCACCATTTCTTCTGCCAATAATCATCCTCAATTTTATACTCTTGGATCATGGTTTCCAAATCAAGAGTTTTATGATCAACAACAATGTTTCCATAGGGATCAAGATAACACTCTCTGTCTGAATCCCATCTATTTGCTCTTTTTGCCTCAACAAAAATACCATATATTCTGATCATTTTGTTTATGGCTAACTGCTTTCTGTGCTTGTACTTCTGTTCTTCATTTCTATCATCTTTCCAAGGAATGGGTTCAGTTTTGGCCATGAAAGCATATCCAACCGCATCTTCTTCAGGTAACAACTCGCTCCAGTCGTAACCTTCATCATCATGAATCACCGCAAGAGCTCTAGATTTTTCTTTGTTATCCTCAAGCTGCTTCATTCTTGGCGGCTCCGATTTGTTCTGATGATAAATCGCCTTCTTGTAGTAATCTTATCTGAACGGATTTTCAGATTCATCAGCATATGCGTTTCTGCATTCACGCTTAAAGTGACCTTTCTGTTTGCACTTGAAGCATGTCACCTTAGACTTATCAAAGCCCAACTTGGTAGATGGTCCACCAATTGACTTCCTTCCAGTTATCTCCATGAAATGCTGTGCTCGACGAACTGCACTGGCCATACACCACCTTATGTCGATTAGTTCCATCTCCTCAGGATCTATCTAATCATAATCTTCTTTTGTCAGATTGGTGTTGCCTATCTTCCCTGCTACAAGACTTTCATAAGATTCTAGCACAGATGCTAAGAAAACCATCTGTTGTTTAGCAGACTCCTCGCTGAAATTCTGAGCGTTCTTTAAGTCTACAGCGATGTTGCATTGAAATAAGTTCTTTGCATCAGATTGGTTTGAATTTGATGAAGACCCACTGTGATAACCACTGCTTTGACTTTCTTTGCTCGTTGTGGAAACATTCTCGGCAGAAAATGCAGTCTTGGGAGATGTACTCTTCGGCATCATGCTCTTTGGATAATACAAATCCAAGTTCTGCTGATATGATGAGTGATTAACTTTGTACGTCTTCTTCAATTCCAACTCGTGACTCTCTAATCTCTCAATCAACAAGTCAACTGTTAAATCTTCTGGCTTGATAGTATTCTTTAGCATCAACACATAATATTGCCAATCCATCTCATCTGGTAATGCATCGAACAATTTGTCGACTAGCTCTTCTTGAGAATAGCGAATATCATGTCTCGCCAGTTCCAGTTTCAGATGCCCAAACCTCTCTATCATTTTACAAACTGATTCATTCTTTAAACACCCAAACAAATCAAACTCTTTTCTAAGTAGTTTCTTTTTGTTTTTCACAATTTCTGTGCTTCCTATACATTTGTTTTTCAATTTGTTCCAGAGATCTGTAGCACTAGAGTATTCGATCAAAGATATTATGTCTTCTCTGACGGACTGAAACAACAACGCAATACATTTTTGCTCAGCAACAAACATGTCTATCTCCTCATTTGTTGTTAGGGTTTCACCTTTTTTGTTTCCATCGTATCCAATTTTTAGACTCTTCCAGCTAGAAAAAGCAAAGGCCATCAACCAATCTTCAAATTTCTTTGCCCACCGACTGTAATCTTCTATAGCCATCAACTTCGGGGGTTTATTGTAGGTTCCGAAAGCACTTTCAATCTCCAATGCATCCGATAACTTTTTCTTTGGATTTTGCGTGTTGTCATTGGTGTTACTCGAAGATGTATCATTACCACCGTCTCCAGCAAACATAAAGACATCATAGAACGGATTGAAATCATCCATCTTGAATGTACCTGAAAAATCAGCAAACACTTAGAATTTTCTTGATTTTGAAAAACTCAAATTCAAACGAAACCTCTTGAAACAGAATGGTTTCAAACGAAAGCTACACAAGTTTGAACAGTTCAAGCGAAAGCCAAAACAACTTTGAACAGTTCAAGCGAAAGCCCTGATTACTTTCAAGCGAAACCTGATTACTTTCAAGCGAAAGCCAAATTTGACCAGTTTAAGCGAAAGCCCTGATAACTTTCAAACGAAAGCTTTATTATATGTACTGTTCAAGAGAAAGCTGTATAATATAGAGGTTTCTCTTGAATTTTTCAAGCGAAAGTTCAAAGATCAGTTCAAACGAAACCCACTTTTATGCCATTTTTTATCAGCTTTAAACCGAATTTCGATCTGATTCTTTGTAGGATTTGTTAAAACTATGTTTTACACAATATACTCAAAAATCAGTCCATTCCGACCGTTGAAACTAGTTCAGTTCAGAAAAGTATGAGAAGAAGTGAGTAGAAGAAAGAGAATCTGGTAGAATCAAGCTGCTATGGTATGAACTCCTTGTCCTGAGCTCTGATACCACTTGTTGGACCGTGTGTGACCCTAAAAGTCAGTTAAGGCAGTTCATCTTCAAATACGAAGGCGGAATCAACGTATATAAAGTCATACCAACTTTGTTCTTTCAATTCTTCCTCTATTAATCGATTCTGAGTCTTTACAATCAATTTCTAACAAAATTTCGGCAGCACCTCGACTCACACACAAACACCATACATGTTTCGCTTCAAATGACCTACTCACCTATATATAGGCCCTAGGTTTCTCTTGAAAATGACACACTACTAGGTTTCTCTTGAATATGCACAATATCAGTTCAAGAGAAAGCTGATCAATAGGTTTCTCTTGAACTTGCCTTGAAACCCCTTCAAGCGAAACACCCTAGATAAACATGTAAAACCCTAATTTCTAATCTATTGTGTGCTCATTCACTCTATCTAGACAAAAGACTTGATGAGACATAGTTAACAGATATTCAGTACACCAACATTCAATAATCCGCTTCAAGCTTGGAATAAAAACTCGCTTTAATGGACTTGAGTAACCCACAAATATTCCTTCAATGCTCTTTGCACCAAACTTTCCAAAAGGCTCTAGAACTGTGCAGGGAGACCCAAACGGTTCTAAATACTTCAGGTTCGGTTTGTGGTTGTTGATAAACTCAAAACACGTCTTGTTGAATTTCTTCACTGTGAGAACCCGGGTGAGTGTATAGCAAGCGGCTGACAATGCTTCTGCCCAAAAGTTGACTGGTAGTTTCGAATCAGTAAGCATTGTCCTGGCCGTTTCAATTAGCGTCCTGTTCTTTCTTTCGGCTACTCCATTTTGCTGCGGAGTGTAAGGAGCACTAAATTCTTGCAATATACCTCTCTCATCACAATACTCTTCCATCTTGTTGTTCTTAAACTCAGTACCGTTGTCACTCCTGATTCTTCTGATTCGAGTTTGGTACAAGTTTTCAATTTTTCTGAACAACGCCATCAAACTTTCAAACGTCTCATCTTTAGTCTTCAGAAAAGATACCCACGCAAATCTCGAGGACTATCTATTACTACTAGACAGTAGAGATCACCAGTTATGCTTTTGACGTTCACTGGACCAAAAAGATCCATATGAAGTCTCTCTAACGGTCTCGAGATTGAGTTTTCCTTCTTCCCAGGGTGAGATTTCTTCTTTTATTTTCCTTTGACACAACTAATGCACTCCCCTTCAAGATGGAAACCTTTTACATGAACACCAGTTACTAAGTCGTTATGCACCAGGTGATTCATTTTTCGCAGGTGAATGTGACCCATCTTTCGATGCCACAATTGTGATTCTTTTTCCGTTGCTCTTGACATAAAACAGTGAGCCTGACCCATGGTAGTAGTTGCTACACTCATGTCTAACATGTACAGATCATTGACTCTGGGTGCTCTCATGATAACCCACTCTTCAGGAACAAAAAATCCTGGTTTCAAGATCAAACATTTTTTGTCTGTAAAGTGCGTTGTTTACATACGATCATAGATTTGAGAGATGCTCAGAAGATTGTTTTCAAGCTCGGCGATGTAGTTTACTCTTTCAAACGTGACAATACCATTAGATAGAGTTCCTTCACCAACTATTCGACCACCTTGATTGCCTGCAAATCCCACATATCCTCCATTAAACCCTCGAACGTCGTACAGTAGGGTTTTCTTCCCCGTCATGTGCCGAGAAGCTCCACTATCCATAATCCAACGTGAAACGGATCTTGGAAGCTCCTGCACATGTCACAAAAACTTAGTTGGATTTTGATGCCACCCAAGCCTCTTTCGACTCGGGTAACTTGACATTTAGGTGAGATTTAATAGTGTAAAGTGGCGGAAAATTTTTGTCATTCATCTTTAAGCTCTCCTCAGACCCAATCTCAACCTTTTTGTATAAAAAGAAATCATTTTTTGAAGGTTGACCAGATGATTGGTCTTTCTTCTTTTCAGAAGTAGTAGACTCTTGTTTTTCAAGTTTCTCATAGTAATCCAAAGGAACATTCATCTTTACCGGAGCGGTAGAGGATGATTGTTTTTCTGTCTCAGAAACCTTGGGATTTGAAGAACTTGATTTCTTTTCAACTGATTTTGGCTTCCATGCTTGTTGAGGTGAAGCAACCCGTTTGTAAAATTTGTCAGTTTTAGTTACCACATTCTTTACGGGTTCAGTTTTGATCTTGGTGTTTTCATTTTTCAAAACTTTCTTCTCAACAACCATTGGAGCTTTGCCTTTTGCATCAGCTTTCCTTTTCTGAATCTCAACAACTTCAGACTTAGACCTTAAGTTGGTGCACTTTCGTGCAATATGTCCAACGTTGTTGCACTTAAAGCATGTACGAGTATCAACTACCCGACTTGTGTCTTCGGTCTGATGCTGTGAGGCCTTTTCTTCAAAAAACTCTTCATTTGATTTTGAAAAAAATTCAGGCTCTTGCTCGGAATGAGAACTCGAGCTTTTTACAAACACCTTTTTCTCAACAAAACTTCTTGTTTTGAAAATTCCTTCTTTGATAATTCTTACCACCCTTATAACCACCCGACCATCTGTTTTGATAGTTGTTAGAAAAACGCGGTGGTACAACCGGTTTTTTATAGTAAGATTTATCTTTCTCAAAATTCAATTGTCTTTCAGCATTTTTCAAACCTTCAATTTCCGACACATCGATTTCAATCAACTTGAACACATTTCTCAATTTACCAACATTCACATTTTCTAAAGGAAAATCATGATCCAAATACAACTTATCAGATCCCGCCATCTTGTACATCACAAGATTTGGTTCTTCATTTAAGTTGTTTTTGGATTTTGATTTTGGAATGTATTTATCCAAAAAGCATTCATCATCCTCAGTAGTGTCACTTTCAGTTTTCAAAACATTTTCAGCCATGCTTTTAACAATTTCAGATTGGACACTATCTTCATCGGAAGATGAAGTGAATGTAACATCAATTGTGTCTGGAAGCTTAACTTCACTTTCTTCTTCATCATTGACCAACCCTGATTTTTTCTTTGAAAAATTGTTTAAAACTGGTGGTGGAACCTGATGAAACCCAACCCCAGTTCCATCAAAGTATACATCTTCGCCTGCTTTGTTCTTCCCAATTGGTTTAGGAACGATATGTTGAAGAACAAAACTTGCGGAGTTGTAACTGTTTAGTTTCAACTGGATGCGTTCATTTTCAATTTTAGCTTCTTGAAACTGAAGCTTCAACTTAGCAATTTCATCCAGTTGCTGGTTGATTAACTCTTCTTTTACACGAAGAACACCTGACAATTGAACATTTTCTTTGTTTGTCTTACCATTTCTCTCATCAGAATCTTTTACCGTTCGTTTTAGCTTCTCAAAATTTTCTGAAAGTTGACGATTTTCATGAATTAGCTTTTCGTTTTCTTTCCTAATTCTTTCTACGTCACTTTTATCATTTTTGATTTTCTTAGTTAATTCTTTTAATCGATCATTTGAAGCTTTTAACATTTTGTCACGGTTTAAGATCTGATTCTCAACGTCTCTGACTCTTTCTGTCAGTTCTTCGGTCTTTTTACCGTTAAGGTAAGCAAGTGTACTACAAACCTTGCAGTCTTTCATGCAATTTTTGCAGTCGCTCTCATTTTTAGCTTTCTTACCTGACTCATTGTTTGCATCATTCTGACTGACCTTGCTTTTAGACTCAGTTCCAGAACCAGAAACTACCTCCAGCTCTTTCGCAGCAAGTACTTTGTCAGCCATCTTCTTCAAATTTTCTGTTGTGAATTCTTGTGACGTGTCAATAATCCCGTCATCTACTTTCTTCTGCTGAGAACCCTTCTCTTTTTCTTTTTCTTCAGCTTCTCCTCCTCCCCACCACTCTCTCTGTCTGGCTTCTTCTTCATCAGCAATTTGTTTGGTGAGGGTTTCAACATCAACAATATTTGGATCAACAGCAATGTTTCCCTTGGGATCTAGGTAACATTCTCTATCAGCATCCCATATTTTCGCCTGTTTAGCTTCTTTGTATATACGATAGATTCTGCTAATCCTGAATTGAGCTGACATCTTTCTGTTGATATATTTCTCTTCTTCTGTTCTGCTATCTTTGAAAGGAACAATCTTTGTCATAAACGCATAGCCCACTGCGTCTTCTTCTGGTAACACTTCACTCCAATCATATCCCTCATCGTCATGGATAACAGTAAGTGCTCTGGATTTTTCTTTGGAATTTTCTTCTATCTGCTTCATTCTGGGAGGTTCAGATTTGTTCTGATGATAGATTACTCTTTTGTAGTAATCTTCACGGAATGGGTTTGCGGTATCATCAGCAGGTGCGTTACGACATTCACGTTTAAAATGACCTTTTTGTTTACATTTAAAGCACGTGACCTTCGACTTATCAAACCCTAGCTTGGTTGAAGGTCCGCCAATAGAATGTCTGCCTGTAATCTCCATGAATCTTTGTGCTCGTCTGACTGCACTAGCCATACACCACCTGATATCAATCAACTCCATCTCTTCTGGGTCGATCTAGTCGTAATCCTCCTTGGTGAGGTTAATGTTTCCAATCTTGCCTGCAACAAGGCTCTCATAAGACTCTAACACAGAAGCTAAGAACACAATCTGCTGCTTTGCGGATTCTTCACTGAAATTTTGAGCATTCTTTAGATCCACAGCAATGTTGCATTGAAACAAATTCTTTGGAACTGATTGACTTTGAGCAGTTGAAGTTGAACCTCCATAATAACCACTGCTTGGAGTTTCTTGATTCACCGTGTTTGAATTTTCTGCTGAAAATGCTGTTTTAGGAGACACAGTCTTTGGGATCATACTTCCTCGATAATACAGCTCAACATTCTGCTGATATGAAGAATTATTGACTTTGTTTGATTTCTTGATCTCCAGCTCATGACTCTCCAGTCTTTCAATTAACAGATCAACCGTCAGATCCTCCAACTTGATTGTGTTCTTCAGCATCAAGGCAAAGTATTGCCAGTCTTTATCATCCGGTAGCGAGTCAA
The DNA here is from genome assembly GCA_030545235.1 of Helianthus tuberosus. NCBI lineage: Eukaryota > Viridiplantae > Streptophyta > Magnoliopsida > Asterales > Asteraceae > Helianthus > Helianthus tuberosus. The sequence goes on along the minus strand of CM060394.1, from coordinate 124,767,244 downwards.
ACAGTTTGTCAACCAACTCTTCTTGAGTATAAATGATTCCATGTCTAGCAAGTTCCATCTTCAAATGCCCGAATCTTTCGATCATCTTTGACACAGATTCATTTTTCAAACATCCAAACAAATCAAATTCTTTTCTTAACAGCTTCTTTTTGTTTTTAACTATCTCAGCACTACCCACACATTTCACTCTTAGTTTCTCCCATAGATCATTTGAATTTGTGTACTCAATTAATGATATTATGTCATCTCTCACAGACTGATGAAGCAATGCAATGCACTTTTGTTCAGCAACATATCTTTCTATCTCATTCTCTTCTAGATTCTCAAAATCAGTTCTTCCCATATTGAAACCATTCTTCATGCTCTTCCAACTTGGATAAGCAAACGCTTTTAGCCACTCTTCAAACCTTTTAGCCCATCTATTGTATTCTTCAATCGCCATCAGCTTGGGAGGTTTGTTGTACATCCCATAAGCACTCTCCACACTCAAAGCATCAGAAAGAGTTTTCTTTGCACTTGGATTTGAAACGTTTTCATTTGTGTTGTTTGATGTATCATCTCCGCTGTTTCCTGTGAAAGCAAAGGCATCACTAAACGGATTCAGAAAATCATCCATCTTCAAATACTGAAACAATCAACAAACACTTAAATTTTTTTTGGATTTTTAACAAAAATAGTTTCAAGCGAAATTAGTTCAAACGGAATCAGATTTCACGCCAAATAAGCCTTTCAAACGAAATAGCTTCACATGAAATAGCTCTCTACAAGTGAAATAACTATTCACACGGAATACCCAATTCAAACGAACTCAGGATTTTCACACGTGATAGTGTTTTCAAACGAAATCACCAAGCGAAATCTAATTTCGTGCGGAATTAGCTTGGTTTCAAATGAAATCAAGACAATTTGGTGCGGAATAGCTAATTTCGTGTGAAACAACAGTACTTTCAAACAAAATTAGTGATTTCGTGTGAAATGGCAGTGACAATTTCGAGCGGAATTATGATGACATCATCATGTCGGCCACCATTTTGTCAAATTGATCCAGATTTTGATCGAATTTTGGTCCAATTCTTTCAAGGATTCTTTAAAACAGTGTTTTACATGATATATGTGAAATTCAGTTCATTTTGCCCGTTAAATCTTGTTTAATTTTGAAAAGAATGAGTAGAAGTGATGAAAACAAGCTGAATTGGTATAGACTCTTCTTCCTGAGCTCTGATACCACTTGTTGGATCGTCGTGTGACCCTAACGAGTTAATCAGAAGAGTTTATGATCTATTTCAAAGGCAGAATTAGAGAAATAGACATGAAACAGCTCGATTCTCCTTAATTATCTTCTTATTATTGATTCCAAAGCTTTTACAGATCGTTTGACAAACTGGCAGCACCTCGGCTCTGAATCAGAAAAGTTACAAATGAACTAGCAATACACCTATATATAGTGGAGGTGATTTCTCTTGAAAGCGACACTGACCATTTCAAGCGAAATTAGAATGTTTAATTTCGTTTGAAATAGCCAGTGGCCATTTCAAGCGAAATTACACACTTTCACACAAACCCTAGTTTCTAACCTGCTGTGTGCTGGCTAATCCTATCTAGACATAAGATTCGATAAATACGAAGTTAACAGACATTTATACACCAACACCATCCGATCCAGGTCACTATTGGGTGTTTGAATGATCAGTTGGTTTTCACTCGAATGACCATCCGATCCACAAACACAAGTTTGTCCCTTATGGCGTTCGGACGATCGACCATCCGATCAGACGACCCTCCGATCGGATGACCATCCGACTACATGCCATTCGACCAGATGATCAAATGCCTAAAAAAGACATTTTTTGATCGCAACGACGAGGAGAGTCTCTAGAAAAAATTTGGTGATTGAAAATTTTTTCGGGTTTTTAACGACCAAGCTAGGTTATTCGGGGACACCGTCTAGGACTTCAGTGAACAGATTTGATGATGCGATCACGGATTGTAGAAATTAGTGGGGTAGTCATGATACTGGTGCAGAATGTTTATCATTCAGGGTATCTGACTATTTATGGGCCAAAACGTAAAATCCGCAACAATGAAAAACTGGCGTTTTGAGGAATATTGTCATATTTTTGGCATAGTCGAGTTTTTCACAGATAAAAGAGGACTGAATTGCTTAGTTTGAGGGGTAATTCAGTGATAGAAACGTCAGAATTTGCAAAAATGAGGGGGAATAAAAATTTCAATGTCCTATGTTAAAATTCCGACATTTTTGAAATTCGTTACACTAAAACAGTATTCGGGTAGTTTCGACTTCAGATTGTCAGGGGGAATGTGAATCTGATCATGGATGTAAGCTTTCGAGATCAAGACGATCCGAGGTGTTGATATCTGATCATGGACGAAAGCATCAGAGATCTGAGAGTGATCGTGGATGATAGTTTCTGAGATCTAGATTATCCGAGGAGATGAATCTGATTGTGGATGAATGCTTCGGAGATCGGATTACATTACCAGATGATTTGTTTTCCGATGAAGATTTGTTGATTGTGGAGAGTACCATTTACACGGATCAATCATTCTTACGGTGCGTTAACGTTGATCACGGTAAACAGGATATCAGATCTTCAGGGGGAATCACGGATTTGAAGTTAACCAGTGGGGTATTTGAAGTTTCTATCAATTGTCGGTTGAGTTTTTGTAGATTCTTAGATCGAGCAATCGGAATGCGAGATCGTGATGCTAAACTAACATATCAAAAACTGAGCTCAGATGCGGTTAAAGCTGGAACAGAGGATGCTTCATTGACTAGTTTCAAGTTGGTGATTGTTCGTGAAGGTTGCAGCTTAGCAAATCAGAGGAGAGTCATGAACTGTGCAAAAGACCTGAAGATTCATTTCAGGGGAATTCGTGCTTTACTCTGGCAAAAGCAAACCCGAATCATCAATCGAGGGGGAATCTATTGTAAGATTTCAAGGTACCTGATTGAAGTTGCAGAAAAGTTGAAGATTGCAGAATATTCAAACACGACTCAAGATTCTTAAAAGTATTAGAGACGATTCGACAGTGATAGCCAAGGGGGAATCTGTTGGTGCATATTTCGTACGGCTGCCACTGTGCGAATAGTTAGATAGAGCGTCTGTTGAATATTGTATAGTATAGAGAAAGTTGGACACGGTATTGTAATGTAAAAGTCCATCCGGACGGATGACCATCCGGACGGATGGACATAGTGTATGTAGTTGTCTATAAATCGGGACTTGGGGTTCCCATTTGGACAAGCTTTTGGTTCCCAGAGGGGACATGTTGTCTAACTGGTCTCGTGGTGCTGTAACATTGAATAATCAATAGAGACCAGATTGTAAGTGACTACTCGGTGTCGTATCTATCTTCTACTCCTTTCTTAGTCGTAATAAACGCACCGAACACGTCGCGTCGGGACCGAGGCTCCGTCAAACTCACCGGTTCCTGGATCAGTAGTGTCTTTCTTTCTCTCGTGTCCTGTTATCTTGTATCTTCCTTTTGTTGATCTTTTTGACTTTATTTTAGCATATGATCAGATTGATCATGTTTTTCTTCAATACTTACAAATAATTTCCTAACAAAAGTCACGTAAAAGTTATGCAATATACCAAAGCCAAGTTATTATAACAAAGTTACATAAAAAGCGTATTTAAAGATAAGCATGATGGTCGCACATTACGACGCGTCCTTTTCAACATAGATAAAAAAAGCACGTCGCAATGGTGTATTTAGATATGAGTGTCGAGCTGTGTAAAAACCCCGTTCAAAAAGGTTTAAAATAACCCTCTCACTTTGAAAACAACGTTACGAAAAATAACTTATGTGGAGCACTAACAAACCACTAACAAAACCATACAACAGAATAATCGTATCATGTAACAGAATATTCAAATTCAAAGTGATAACTTAATTAAAGTCTAGGGGTTGTAGTGTAAATCGGTTAATCAAAGGAAAGTATAACTTTGTAAAAGTTAAGGGGATGAATGTTAAATTTATTAAAGGGTGAAGGGTTTAGATAAAAATTGTTCACTAAAAGACAAAAATGACACTTTGGTTAAGCCCACATAAATGTTGTATATAATAATTTAGTATACTATTGTTTACCTAATAAATCAAAATGACTTTAGTCAATTGTCAAATTCTTAGTCACTTTACCACGTGTCACATTGTTAGCATCTCACTCAATTAATTATCTTTCTCCTCTATTAGTTCTCTCTCTCATATTAAATAGCTTATTCTAATAATTTATTAGAACTTACAAAACATAAGATTTTAATTATAGTGTATTTCAAAATCCTTAAATCTTGTTATTGATAATTTTGAAATCTTTCTTATTTTTTATCTACAAATGTCTAATGACATCAAGATAGAAAATCTTCATTGAATAGTGGGAAACCTGCGCATTGCGGCGGATTCGACAACTTAAAACATTGTACTTGTTTCCTGTTCGTTTATCAACGATTTCGTTTATATTTGTTATCTAGTTGGCATCTACTACTATTTGCTTCTACAAATCTATATAATGTTATTTTTATCAACAACAAAGGACAACACTTATTATTATAAAAACACTTTTCAATTTGACTAAAAGGTTGTAGTAGAGTAATTAATATTCTTTTAACCAATATAATGAATGGTTTTTCTTTCTTTATGCAAGCATTGATACATTCGTTAATTCGTATGCTATGAGAATGACAAATATTATGGCACAAGTAGAAGATCACAGAATCTGTACCTTAATAGCGAAAAAATAATAACCATAATAAAATGCTATGTTTGAATCATGCGTCGTGAAATCCTACAATAATGTTGTGTTCCAGTTATCTTATTTATGGGTTTCTTTGAGTCGATTTAATAGTAATCCGTTTACAAGATTAACAAACTTTCTTAAGTCTACTCTTTCAACCAACTTATTAGTATTATTATTTATAATTATAAAAGATATAGCAAAATACCATTAATTCTTATTTTGGTTCATTTATTGTTTAGATTTATAAAAAAACAAAATACCATTATTCATTTAACATCTATTTGATGAATATACTATCGATTTTATAAAGAAAAAGGAATTCCACTGATTACAATCCGTTTAGTTTTCTCGCTAACAATTTTACTTGGATATATAACAAAAAAAAATGTTACAAACTGGGATTAAAAGTTAACCCCGTTTATTTGGAAGTTCATAAAATCAAAATAGGGGGAAACTTCCAACTAAATTTTAATTTCTCAAATGTAGAAAGTCTACTTTATCTTTTAAAATTTTGATATAGTTTACGTTCCATCTCCAACATATATTTTAATAAACAATAGTGTTAAGTTTCGGTTATTCTATACACTCGAGAAAAAAAGTATCAAGAGTTACCTGAAGTCGAGGAAGAAAGTAGAGTGTGTGGTCATCTGCTACACAACGAACAACAAGCCGATGACTGTCCGCTAAGAAAGTGAAGTCTCACAGTTGTGTGTGTGGAAACAAAGGAAAGAAAAGATTTCGGTGTGAGAGTAGCTTGAGTTAGTGTCAAAACCTCAATAGTCAAAACAATATCTAATTACTTTGCATTAATTCACAATTTAAATAGAATGTTTATTTACAAATAATTTGTTAGCCGCTATTTGAATGTGACCATATATTTGGATGATTTACAACTATGATATATTATTAATACCATATATTTTGTGGTCGATAATCATTTAATCAATTTTACAAATAAATTTATTTTGAATAACAATTAATTTAGACTCTTCATATGTCATCTTAATTATAGATTACAAAGGTGCCGAAATCCTTAAAATGCCCCTAAAGTGTCTTAAATTTTTAGACAATGTGCAAGTTTACCCCCTCTAAAATAGCTTGGCTCTCTTGAACATGTTGCCTCAAAATGTGTACACAATGTAAAATTATCATAAGGGTAGAAAACTCATTTCTTAAATAAGTTTTATAATGCAAATATTTATTTAGAATAACAATTAATTTAGACCATTCACATGTCATCTTAATTATAGGTTACAAAGGTGCAAAAATCCTTAAAATGCCCCTAAAGTGTTTTAAATTTTTTGACAATGCACAACTTTACCCCCTCTAAAATAGTTTGACTCTCTTGTACACGTTACATCAAAATGTATACACAATGTAAAATTACCATAAGGGTAGAAAACCTTGTTCTCTTAAGGTATTATAGATATAGATTTATAACAATTAGAGTAGGATGTTAGGAATCGTAGTTTTTGTCTTATAGTGAATTTTTTTTATCTTTTATTATTTTCTTCTTGAAGTAAAACTGGTTTACATTTTAAGTTCCTCAGGGTTGTAGGTTTCACCTTAGGCCTTTCAAGTTGTGCCTTGTTTGGTTTTTATGTTAAAGATTTCTTGGTATTGTTTCAAGTTTATTTATGTTTTGCGATATAAATTCATGTTTTTGTTTTACAATTTTCTCTTTTGATCGTCGTTTTCTTAATACTTAGCACGATTTTATGACACCGCGTTTGCAATGTGGGGTTTAAACACTTGTTTATATATATATATATATATATATATATATATATATATGAATTTGTAAGTTGTTTAAGCATTGTTGGATTGTACTCTTGGCTTTATGGGTGTTTTATGCATTAGGTTATTGTACTTGGTTATTGTTATGTTGTACATTTGTTGGGTTTAAAAGGCAAAACCCTCATTTTTTGCACCATCTTTCATCTCTACCACCACCTCACCTAAGTTATTTAAGCCATTATTGCCATGCCGCTCTGCACTGCCACGTCATTACGCCGTTGACTACTTTCTGTTCTAGTCGTTTTGTGTCATGGTGAGATTATGTAACATGTGTTTGGTTTTGTTTGTCAGATTTACTTCCGTTAATGTGCTTTTTTGAGTCTGCCTGCCAGATTTAATTCCGTGGATGGGTATTTTTGTTTTTGTTATTTAAAGTCTGTTGATATGTCGTCGGATTTAGTTCGCCTTACATCTACGACATGCTTTTGTGGGTTTGCTTGCTTCGATGGCGATGAGTCTATTCCCATATGAGTACCAACCTACATGTCGCGATGTTTGTATTTTTGTGATGTTATTGTTTGATGTTTTGTTTTATGATGTTAGTGAGCATGAACATGGTTTATACCAGATTTTTATGGTTTTGGATGTTTTTATTTTTCAGATATTGTTGAACAACTTTGATATGCTTCCCTTTTAAGTTTTTGGGGCTTCGTTTCTTACATGACGATGAGAATACTCTCATCCTACGACCGGTTGGCATGTCTTAATGTCTATTTTTAATGGTTTTGTCTGATTTTTTTTTCTGATATTGGAGGTCATGTGACGATTTTGTGGACCAGATGTTTAATTTTCTATTATGATTGATGGGATTTGGTATTTGTGGTTGGTGATTATTATTTCGGGTCTCTATGAAGATGGCTATCGCTTCATCCGAGAGACCCGCATGTTTGCAAAAGATTAACTGACACTGATCCTTTGATTTGCATACTACGCGCATTTTGTGATGGTGTTTTTTATATAAGGTGGGGCAACTTTTGTTACAACCATGGTAGAATTCTAAGTTGTTACCCTTAGAACGGTATTGCGTATTTCTTTGTGAATGAGACTGTGATTTACATGTTAATTATTCTGAGCCTATGGTTTACTCTTATTAACCAAAAAAAATTGTGTATTGTTTATTTGTTGAGTTTGTGATACATAATGGTGTTGTATTGTATGTTGTTTGCTTTTTTATGCATGGTTATGTTATACTCTTGGCTTAATGGTTGTTTTCCAGCATAAGGGTGTTGTTCATGTTTTCCAGCATAAGGTTTCCAGTTATAAAGCGTCCTTACTTCTATATTGTTAATTTGTAAGTTGTTTGTGCATTGGGGTGTTGTGCATGAGGGTGTTGTACTTGGGTATTATTTTGTTATACATTGGTTAAGCATACTATAGTAAGACTACATGGCATGGGGCGTGATGTGACAACCCGAGACCTCAAGGTCTTTTCCCTATGAATCATTTGTTTCACAATCGTGCTCTACTTTTATAACCCTCTTTACATTGTATCTTGTGATTGAAAGTTGAATGATTAAGTACTGTTTGTATTTGAGTGACACGTGAAAACTTAGCACTATGTTTAACCTTATTGAAAAGCACTCGACGAAAGAACTAGGTCCTTCGTCGCAGTCACCTCTCGGCGAAAAACTGTCATTCGTCACAAACAACTTTCGTCGCCGGCCCAAATCATTCGAAGCCTAGTAGGGCCCAGTTTACACATTTAATCTTATACACGCACGTAACTCACGAAATCTTTGTTATTGCAAACCCTAACTCTCTCAAACGGTTGACGGCAGACTTCATCCACCATTCCAGAGTTTTCTAATCGTAGATTATCACTAGTAAATTTATCTCAAGGTTAGTTCACTGTTTTTGTTCATGGGATCAATGTTCAATATGTAACTTTGTGTAGTGATGATCCTTGTATGGTTAAACATACATTATTAGGGTTGGTTCGTATGAATGATGTCGTTGACTGGTAGCACGCATATAATTAGGATGATCATGTTAATAAAAATCAGTTAGACATGATGTATATGTGATAGGGATTCTTTATATGTTCGAAACTGTTTGGTGGTGAATAAGTTGATGATCTGATATATTAACTTTCGATGGTTTATGGCATGTGAATGTTATGTGTTTATGCTCGATGAAACTGTTATGTGTGGAACAAATTTGGATGCTCGATGATTGCTTGAAACTAGGATATTTACTAGTGCAATGATCGCTGTGGTTGAAACTGTTAGATTGTTAACTGCTGTTAGAGATCTAAGAATTGAAACTGTTTCATCACCTGTTGAGGGGTGACGAAACATGTGGTCTTTCGCCACACATTGACTCGACGAAACATGTGGTCTTTCGCTGTCACACCCTGGCTTTTGCGGAAGCGTGGGTTTATTTGGTGTGACTTCTTAATACCATAGAAACAATCATAACAATGCTATATGAAAGTAAAACACATGATGTTCATCCATTCATTAAACTTAAAGACACCACAACATCATTGTCTAAAATATCGACACACAAAACAAGTTACAACCAAGACAAGATTAAAGCGTTTTCACATGACACAACAAAAGACTTAAGTAATACGTGATTTAAAGACATGTAACTGTCCAGGTAAGGGTTACACCTCCTAAACCTGGATGACATCGTTATTCATTACGCAGCTTGACACAATAGCATACTTCCCAGATCCATTAATTTCCTGAAATACATGTATTTTGAAAAAAATCAACAAAAGTTGAGCGAGTTCATGTAAAAGTGAGTATGTATAAACCTTCAAAGTATGAATAAACGTCCCTGGTATGTAGCAATAAGGAAAAAGAGATCACCATTGGGTTGCAAAGCCAATGATATGTGTGAAGTGATGCAGGAAGACTCAAACCTAGCAAATTTGTGCGTCGGGCTCAAAGTCACCCCATGGTCCGTACTGTGGACTCAGGAGCTGGGCTCGCTACACCCAAATAGATCTACTGCTCATGACCCTCGGTCCTACAACGAGGATTAATGGCCTTAAGTTCCACCTACCCACTCACATGATCTAAGTAGTAAACCCTCCTTAAGCTAACCATCCATGTATAAAATGTCTGTAATAATTGTAACATGTATTCCACCCCCGAAGTATAAAACTGAAAACAGTTAAGAGAAAAGGGGGACATGAACTCACAGTATTGCGTCTTGAACCGTGTCTCAACTCTGTCAGCTACACGACAACCTACAACGTACTAATGTCTATTAGACGAACGGGCCGTGCCTTGGCTTAGAGTTAAATGTTTTGAGATACGTTTCTTTTATTATTCCGAGTAATAATTATTTGTCAAAATAATTAATATTTTAACTTAATCATATGTCGTGTTGGAATATTTGGTTCGTGCAATATTCTTGTATTAATACTTCCAAAGTATTTTATATATAAATGTTTCCTTCCCCAGGATGGGACATTTTACATACGTATGTTCGTATCGGAAATATATTTTTAAGTCCCCTTTTGAGATTATATACTTAATCATTTTTATGTATAAAATCATCCTCCGATACTTTGTACTTTGTTATAAAATTTATGGCGAGGTTTATCTTTGAAACATAATCTAAAATATACTAGTAAACACTTGTCCAGAAAATATTTACTAAGTGTTAGGATTTTTGAAAAATTTCGCCATAGTCTCCTTTGTAAATGGAGGTGTCCATGCTTAAAAGCATATCATTTTCTTTTACATATAACCCGTAGATCATTCTCACATAGTCAACCCGACAATTAGACATGCAATAACTACTTATGTCATTTCAGCTTTATTAATTAAAACTGGACTGTTTTCGAGCATTTTAATAAAATAGTTAACCTTCTCCAAAAATTCTCAAATTTTACAGGATGTCAAATATAATCCAAAATTTATTGTGTAAAAATATAGGGGTCCAGTTCATTACCAATATTTTATAAAAATTAATTTACCGGACTAAACTCAGATTCGTCACTTTTCTGACCACAGTTCACGGAAAAATTCATTTAAAATTCATCGTAAGTTAGATTGAAGAAATTCCAGTGGGAGAATTACAAATACATCTGTGATCATCTACTGTATAAATTTCATGATCTGACTCTACACATAATTCAGTTTATGACGGAAAATAGGGCACTTATTTTCAGCAGTGAAAAGACAGCTTGAGCTGCTGTTACAAAACGGGTCTTTAAAAAAATAGTAAACGAAGTCCAAAAATTATGATTCCAGTGCCATTTGCTTTGTTTTTCGAAAATACACAATTTAGACTCCAGAAAATAAACTTTTCGATTTATAATGATCCGTTTACAGCTAGTTGAAGGTGGCTGAAAATGCTAATCAGCAAACTTTTTATAGGTTAAATGTTACTAAAACGCATATATACGATCACCATACTAACTTTTTAACCATGGAACAAGATGAACAAGGGTGTACAAGTAACTTACTACTAGCACAAGGCTAGGGATGATCAAGAGAAGTAATGGAGTGGATAAAAGCAAACAAGAGAGGTTCTTCAACTTCCGAAAGTTCCAAGCTCCCTTATGCACCTTTTAACACCTTTGAGTATATGTAGATTGTATGGAACTTGAAAGAAAAATGGAGGTTATGTGGGAGTGGGTATGACCGTAGGTTTAGAAGGGAGGAGTGAGTGGTCTTGAGGAATGATGAGAAATATAGGCCACCATACTTATATTAATGTCTTCTAATATTTTATGTAAAGAATCATGCACTAAATATACCAAATAATTAAAGTAGGATCTTAGGAGATATGTTGATGATTATTTGGGTCCATGATGACCGATTGTTTTGATTATGGGGAGGGTTATGATTGCAAAATTTCCACTAATGTAACGATAGATTATATTGTAAGTAAAATGATGGTTATCTAACAATCCCACTTTAGTGTATATGATTACCAAAAAGAATTAAATAAATTTCCACTAATTCCATGATAATGACAAGAATCAAAAATTAATTCAACTTGTGGATATGGGGTCCCTTAGGGGACGGTCACATTGAGGGGGGGGGGTATATTTGCAATAATTCAATTAAGTGGTAACCAAAAGTTAGATTATAAGTAATATGATGTTACTTGCTAATCATAAGGTTTTTAGTGGGTGTTATGGCAAACGGGGATCATGTCTAGCCAAAAATAATAAAACAATGTTATTGACAAAAATTTAGTATCCCGGGTAATGTCCGGTTGTTCGGTTGGATATCGTTCCGTTAAAGTGTTAAATTGTACCGCAAAGGGTCTTTTATACATCTTTTTGTTACGAATTTAATTCCAACACTTAGGAAAGCATACAGGATTGTTTTGCCATATTTTTGCAAGTAACTCACATGATTAAATGCTGAGTTTTATATTAAACTGCAGAATTTTGTAATTAACACATGTTTTAGGCACACCCGGTCACTATAATTATTACCTAGTGACGCAGTTTAACAATTCTCACCTCCCTACACTCCCTACTAGTGTAGTAAACTATTCCCGGCTCATACTGGCCTCAGATACAGTAACTGTCTGATGCTGGCTATGTCAGCATGTTTACTGGGTATCCCGTATAGTGTGTTCACTGTGCTTTTGTGCATCAAGGTTGTCACTAAGGTTTGTGTGTAAATAATGGAGTGACAGTATAAAATGTGATGCATGAGTATGTACGTATCAGGAATCAGTAGGCAGTTTAATCATAGTTATAAGCAAGCACAATAATTAAGTAGTAATTAAATATTAATTAATTCGTACGGATACCTGGTTTGGTGAGGGTTGTCACATTCTCCCCCCGTTAAAGAAATTTCGTCCCGAAATTTAAGCTCTGCTACTAGATGCAGGGTTCTTAGGAAATAAATGGGGGTATTTCTCTTTCATACGATCCTCACGTTCCCATGTGAATTCAGGTCCATGCCTTGCATTCCAACGAACTTTGACGAGTTTGACACTGCTCCTGCGAGTTTTATTAACTTTCCAATCTGTGACCTCGACGGGTTCTTCAGTAAAGTGGAGCGTGTCGTCGATATGAACTTCGTCAGCAGGAATGACAACTGTCTCTTGAGTTGGACTCTTTTTCAGATTAGATACGTGAAATGTATCGTGAACACCATTAAGTTCAGCAGGTAGGTCCAACTTGTATGCTACCAAACCAACCCTCTTCAAAATTTTGAATGGACCAATGTATCGCGGATTCAACTTCCCACGCTTCCCGAAGCGTGCCACACCCTTCCAGGGTGAAACTTTCAATAAAACCATATCTCCAACTTGGAATTCCAAATGTTTCCGGTTTGGATCTGCATAGGCTTTCTGTCTATCACGAGCCGCTTCGATGCGTTTTCGAATTTGCGCAATCTTATCTGTCGTCTCTTGGACGATTTCGGGACTAACAAGCTGCCTATCACCTGCGTCAGCCCAGCATAGGGGTGATCGACACTTGCGTCCATAAAGAGCTTCAAATGGCGCGGCTCCAATACTGGTGTGGTAGCTGTTGTTGTATGAGAATTCGGCCAACGGTAAATGCTTATCCCAGCTACCACCAAGATCCATTACACATGCTCTCAGCATATCCTCCAATGTTTGAATAGTTCTTTCACTTTGGCCATCAGTTTGCGGATGAAATGCAGTACTTAGGTTCAATTGCGAGCCAAAAGCTTCTTGGAAGGATTGCCAAATCCTTGACACGAAGCGTCCATCTCTATCAGAGATAATTGAGAGAGGCACTCCATGACGTGCAACTATCTCTCGCATGTATATTTCAGCCAGTTTACTTGTGTTGTCCTTTTCCTTGATTGGCAAAAAGTGCGCAGATTTTGTTAGACGGTCTACTATTACCCAAATTGTATCATGGCCTCTGGGCGTCTTGGGCAATTTCGTTATGAAGTCCATAGAAATCTGTTCCCATTTCCATTGGGGTATTTCAGGTTGTTGCAAGAGACCTGAAGGCTTCTGGTATTCAACCTTTACCTTGGCGCAAGTTAAACACTTACCAACGTATACCGCAACATCACCTTTCATTCTTGGCCACCAATAAAAATCCTTTAGATCTTGGTACATTTATCCGCTCCTGGATGGATCGAGTACCGTGACCTGTGAGCCTCTTCAAATATAACATTTCTCAAACCACCAAACAAGGGAACCCAAATCCGTTTCATGAAGCACAAAGTTCCTTCCCCGTTTGGTACTAACTGTTTCTCCATCCTACGGAGATACTCATTCTCAATATTCCTTTCCTTAAGAGCTTCTCTCTGCGCGGCACGAATGCGCAACGAGAGATCCGTTTGAACAATCATTTCCAAAGCCCTAACCTTTATGGGCTTAATCCTTTCCTTCCGACTTAGAGCGTCAGCGACCACATTCGCCTTCCCTGGGTGATACTTGATTTCACAGTCATAGTCATTCAATAGTTCAACCCAGCGTCTTTGCCTCATGTTCAGCTCTTTCTGGTTGAATATGTGCTGCAGACTTTTATGATCCGTAAAGATGGTACATTTCGTACCATATAAATAATGTCGCCAGATTTTCAACGCAAATACCACTGCACCAAGCTCCAAATCATGCGTGGTATAGTTCTTTTCATGAACTTTCAATTGACGTGACGCGTAAGCTATAACTTTCTGGCGTTGCATCAGCACGCAACCCAATCCTTGTCGTGAGGCATCACAGTATACCACGAAATCGTCAGTTCCTTCTGGTAGCGCTAAAATCGGCGCGTCACAAAGCTTGTTCTTTAACAACTGAAACGCTTCTTCTTGTTTGATTCCCCAATCAAACTTCTTATCCTTCTGTGTGAGCGCGGTAAGAGGTTGAGCGATTTTTGAAAAATCCTCAATGAATCTTCGATAATAACCAGCCAAACCTAAGAATTGTCGAATCTCGGTTGGCGTCTTTGGGGTTTCCCAATTTTTGATCGCCTCGATCTTTGTGGGATCAACATGGATTCCATTTCCATTTACCACATGTCCAAGAAACTGAACTTCACGTAGCCAAAACTCGCACTTTGAAAATTTGTCATATAATTGTTCCTTCTTCAGCAATTCCAAAATAGCCCTTAAATGTTGTTCGTGTTCATTCTTCGTCTTCGAATAAATCAAGATATCGTCTATGAACACAATCACAAACTTATCCAAGTATGGTTTGCAGACTCGGTTCATTAAGTCCATAAAAACTGCAGGCGCGTTTGTCAACCCAAACGGCATAACAAGGAACTCGTAGTGCCCATAACGAGTCCTAAAGGCTGTCTTTGGAATACTTTCCTCTTGAATTCTCAACTGATGGTATCCTGATCGCAAATCAATCTTTGAGTAGAAACTTGAACCTTGGAGCTGATCGAATAAGTCATCGATCCTTGGCAGGGGATACCTATTCTTGATAGTCAACTTGTTCAACTCCCGGTAGTCAATGCACATACGAAAACTACCGTCTTTCTTCTTAACAAACAGGACCGGAGCTCCCCAAGGTGAGAAGCTTGGTCTGATGAATCCTTTGTCTAGCAACTCTTGGAGTTGTGTCGACAATTCCTGCATCTCTGATGGTGCAAGTCTATAAGGTGCTCTAGCTACAGGCGCGGCGCCTGGAACTAGGTTTATACGGAACTCCACTTGCCTCTGGGGTGGCAATCCTGGTAAGTCCTCAGGGAAGACTTCAGGATACTCCCTTACGACAGGGATGTCTTCGATATTCGGCTCAGCAACTTTCTTATCCATGATGTGTGCCAAGAAGGCCACACATCCCTTCTGTAAACACTTTCGCGCTTTCAGACAGCTGATGATTCTTAAAGGCGTATCACGTTTCTCTCCATGAACCACAATCGTTTCACCATCTTCGGTTGGGATGCGAATTATCTTCTCTTGGGATGCGAATGATCTTCTCTTGGCAGACAATTTCTGCCTTGTTGCTTGATAACCAATCCATTCCCACTACCACATCGAAGCTTCCCAACTCGACTGGCAGTAGGTTTAATGTAAACTCGTGTTCTAATAGATAAGAAAATTTTGAATCTCAAGTAATAACTTAAGAATTTTGAACGAATAGTGATCGTTAGCTTGGCCCGCAGAGTCCACCAGAATTCCCATGCACTACAAGTTGTTATTACGTTGGCCACCGTAATAATAAATTGCCTTCCATGGTCGCCCTAGCGTTCTCTCGTACGAAGCAGCCGATCAGTAAGAGAGGAAACACTATTGTCAATATACCTTCAACATAGAAGGAAACTTAGTGATAGTTCATGTGTCAACGTTCGTTGTCATTACTCCGCAGAACGGCACGACATTAAATGAAATAGAAATAGAGAGAATTTGTAAAGATAACAACTGGAGGGGCACCTTCAAGATGAGTACTTCATGTTCCTTGTCTGGACAAGAGTGTCGTCAATTATGATTTGCAAGATCCACAGGGACCTCGTCACACTAATGGAGTTATTGTTCAAGGCTACCACCTCCGCCTCATCGTCACTATTGAATTTAGGCATTTTAGCATCTGTGAGAAAGCAATCATTCTTCCACGGGATCAATGCTTTATGGTCTCACTCAGGAACCACGTTCGTTATAAGCTCCGCAATAGACGTGAGGTTGATATTCTCACGGAAGATGTTTTGTATAAAATATGTTATGTTTTGAAATAGAGTATTATGTCTTGTGTAAAGGATGTCGTGTCTTAACCATGTTATGTGAGTCAAGGATGACAATGGAATTTGAAGTCGAAGGCATTTTGTTTTTGCCAAATATTTCATGCAACATATATATGAACAACCTATATATATAATCATGTAAAATCCTATCAATCAAGGATTTCTATCTTGTATAAGCTGAACTTGCAAATTGTTTATAATGCGTAAACTGATAATGTAATGTATTGTAGGCACATAGTCTATTAATGTATTGTGTCTATTTCTCATAGTCTTCACCCATGGAAATGGGTATCAACATGTAGTCAGATAAGCATGTAAGTCACAATCAATGTAATCAAGTAATCATCCTAGTCTTCCCCAGACTATCCCTCCCAGTCTCTTAAACTGAACTCCCTAGCCTCTCAGACTAACTCCCTGGTCTCTAAGACCAAACCTTCCAGTCTCTAAGACTAAACATCCCCAATCTCTAAGATTGAGCCCCTCAGTCTCTAAGACTGAACCTCCCTCAGTCTCTAAGACTGAACCTTCCCAGCCTCTAAGGCTAAACTCCCTCAGTCTCTAAGACTGAAATAAAAATTTTTGAACGATGTATTTGTGCCTTTTGTTTGTAAAAATGTTTGTACCCTGGATCTGGACGTTTCGTGTATGCAATTGTAAAAATGTTTTCGTGAGAGCCCTAGTGATCATAGTCTAGACTCGAGAAAGAATCCTAGTTCGCTATGATCGAGGCTCTGATACCAAGCTGTCACACCCTGGCTTTTGCGGAAGCGTGGGTTTATTTGGTGTGACTTCTTAATACCATAGCAACAATCATAACAATGCTATATGAAAGTAAAACACATGATGTTCATCCATTCATTAAACTTAAAGACACCACAGCATCATTGTCTAAAATATCGACACACAAAACAAGTTACAACCAAGACAAGATTAAAGCGTTTTCACATGACACAACAAAAGACTTAAGTAATACATGATTTAAAGACATGTAACCGTCCAGGTAAGGGTTACACCTCCTAAACCTGGATGACATCGTTATTCATTACGCAGCTTGACACAATAGCATACTTCCCAGATCCATTAATTTCCTGAAATACATGTATTTTGAAAAAAATCAACAAAAGTTGAGCGAGTTCATGTAAAAGTGAGTATGTATAAACCTTCAAAGTATGAATAAACGTCCCTGGTATGTAGCAATAAGGAAAAAGAGATCACCATTGGGTTGCAAAGCCAATGATATGTGTGAAGTGATGCAGGAAGACTCAAACCTAGCAAATTTGTGCGTCGGGCTCAAAGTCACCCCATGGTCCGTACTGTGGACTCAGGAGCTGGGCTCGCTACACCCAAATAGATCTACTGCTCATGACCCTCGGTCCTACAACGAGGATTAATGGCCTTAAGTTCCACCTACCCACTCACATGATCTAAGTAGTAAACCCTCCTTAAGCTAACCATACCATGTATAAAATGTCTGTAATAATTGTAACATGTATTCCACCCCCGAAGTATAAAACTGAAAACAGTTAAGAGAAAAGGGGGACATGAACTCACAGTATTGCGTCTTGAACCGTGTCTCAACTCTGTCAGCTACACGACAACCTACAACGTACTAATGTCTATTAGACGAACGGGCCGTGCCTTGGCTTAGAGTTAAATGTTTTGAGATACGTTTCTTTTATTATTCCGAGTAATAATTATTTGTCAAAATAATTAATATTTTAACTTAATCATATGTCGTGTTGGAATATTTGGTTCGTGCAATATTCTTGTATTAATACTTCCAAAGTATTTTATATATAAATGTTTCCTTCCCCAGGATGGGACATTTTACATACGTATGTTCGTATCGGAAATATATTTTTAAGTCCCCTTTTGAGATTATATACTTAATCATTTTTATGTATAAAATCATCCTCCGATACTTTGTACTTTGTTATAAAATTTATGGCGAGGTTTATCTTTGAAACATAATCTAAAATATACTAGTAAACACTTGTCCAGAAAATATTTACTAAGTGTTAGGATTTTTGAAAAATTTCGCCATAGTCTCCTTTGTAAATGGAGGTGTCCATGCTTAAAAGCATATCATTTTCTTTTACATATAACCCGTAGATCATTCTCACATAGTCAACCCGACAATTAGACATGCAATAACTACTTATGTCATTTCAGCTTTATTAATTAAAACTGGACTGTTTTCGAGCATTTTAATAAAATAGTTAACCTTCTCCAAAAATTCTCAAATTTTACAGGATGTCAAATATAATCCAAAATTTATTGTGTAAAAATATAGGGGTCCAGTTCATTACCAATATTTTATAAAAATTAATTTACCGGACTAAACTCAGATTCGTCACTTTTCTGACCACAGTTCACGGAAAAATTCATTTAAAATTCATCGTAAGTTAGATTGAAGAAATTCCAGTGGGAGAATTACAAATACATCTGTGATCATCTACTGTATAAATTTCATGATCTGACTCTACACATAATTCAGTTTATGACGGAAAATAGGGCACTTATTTTCAGCAGTGAAAAGACAGCTTGAGCTGCTGTTACAAAACGGGTCTTTAAAAAAATAGTAAACGAAGTCCAAAAATTATGATTCCAGTGCCATTTGCTTTGTTTTTCGAAAATACACAATTTAGACTCCAGAAAATAAACTTTTCGATTTATAATGATCCGTTTACAGCTAGTTGAAGGTGGCTGAAAATGCTAATCAGCAAACTTTTTATAGGTTAAATGTTACTAAAACGCATATATACGATCACCATACTAACTTTTTAACCATGGAACAAGATGAACAAGGGTGTACAAGTAACTTACTACTAGCACAAGGCTAGGGATGATCAAGAGAAGTAATGGAGTGGATAAAAGCAAACAAGAGAGGTTCTTCAACTTCCGAAAGTTCCAAGCTCCCTTATGCACCTTTTAACACCTTTGAGTATATGTAGATTGTATGGAACTTGAAAGAAAAATGGAGGTTATATGGGAGTGGGTATGACCGTAGGTTTAGAAGGGAGGAGTGAGTGGTCTTGAGGAATGATGAGAAATATAGGCCACCATACTTATATTAATGTCTTCTAATATTTTATGTAAAGAATCATGCACTAAATATACCAAATAATTAAAGTAGGATCTTAGGAGATATGTTGATGATTATTTGGGTCCATGATGACCGATTGTTTTGATTATGGGGAGGGTTATGATTGCAAAATTTCCACTAATGTAACCATAGATTATATTGTAAGTAAAATGATGGTTATGTAACAATCCCACTTTAGTGTATATGATTACTAAAAAGAATTAAATAAATTTCCACTAATTCCATGATAATGACAAGAATCAAAAATTAATTCAACTTGTGGATATGGGGTCCCTTAGGGGACGGTCACATTGAGGGGGGGGGGTATATTTGCAATAATTCAATTAAGTGGTAACCAAAAGTTAGATTATAAGTAATATGATGTTACTTGCTAATCATAAGGTTTTTAGTGGGTGTTATGGCAAACGGGGATCATGTCTAGCCAAAAATAATAAAACAATGTTATTGACAAAAATTTAGTATCCCGGGTAATGTCCGGTTGTTCGGTTGGATATCGTTCCGTTAAAGTGTTAAATTGTACCGCAAAGGGTCTTTTATACATCTTTTTGTTACGAATTTAATTCCAACACTTAGGAAAGCATACAGGATTGTTTTGCCATATTTTTGCAAGTAACTCACATGATTAAATGCTGAGTTTTATATTAAACTGCAGAATTTTGTAATTAACACATGTTTTAGGCACACCCGGTCACTATAATTATTACCTAGTGACGCAGTTTAACAATTCTCACCTCCCTACACTCCCTACTAGTGTAGTAAACTATTCCCGGCTCATACTGGCCTCAGATACAGTAACTGTCTGATGCTGGCTATGTCAGCATGTTTACTGGGTATCCCGTATAGTGTGTTCACTGTGCTTTTGTGCATCAAGGTTGTCACTAAGGTTTGTGTGTAAATAATGGAGTGACAGTATAAAATGTGATGCATGAGTATGTACGTATCAGGAATCAGTAGGCAGTTTAATCATAGTTATAAGCAAGCACAGTAATTAAGTAGTAATTAAATATTAATTAATTCGTACGGATACCTGGTTTGGTGAGGGTTGTCACATTCGCCACACATGGGATATATCGCCGGGTTTGTAGAGAGGGGGAAACAGTAGGTTGATATGATACTTTTGATGACGAATAATCGTGTTGCAAGGTATAAATGTTGCATGATAATAATAACTACTGATGAGAATCCTGATTTAACTTGTGTAGATGAAACACCCACCTGTGTAGGTTGTTATATGATATTCACGTGGGATGTGAACATGAAATGGAAAAGGTATTTGACTTATGATATACAACGATCACGTGATAAATGCAAACTCTGTACAAATATGTGACTTACTATGTATAAATATGTGACTTGGTTAATTACGAAACTGATTGTCGATTTGGTAACCACGGTAGGGTTGGTTGATTAATCGGAACGGGTAACTTGTTAAATACCAAGCAAACCAAGGTGAGTTCACTGCTCTTTTTTCCAAGCATGCGTCCCAGGGAGGGACATCTGGTAATAATTCCAGGGAGGAATGTCGGGTTATTGGGATGTTGGTTATTACACTCATTTCTATCATTAAGTCCCATCATATACCGATTGGTTCCCGGGGAGGCAACAGGGTTATTAGTTAATACCGCTATTAGGTTTGGCATCCTCACACTGTACCGGGGAGGACGGTCGTGAACTAATTACCTTAACCACTTGACAAATGTACGATAGAGCATTGGGGTTTTGGGCAAACAATCTGGAGCCATCTGCGGTAATTGAGTTAATAACAACATCTAATCTCTGAAATGTTTTATACTCATATCTGGTAACTAAAACGTGTTAACAAACCTTGAACTCAGTAGCGTCGTCTGCCACACTTGTCTGCATGCTTGCAGGTCGTTAGATTCTTGGTTATGGACTTGCTATCTAGGAGTGCTGGAGTGGTCATGGGTCGAGACTTTTGGATACTTGTTTCATTGGTTTTGAACACTTGTTTTGAAACAGTTGATTAATAATTTACATTATGCTTCCGCTGAACGTTTACTTTGGTTTTAACTTATGACTTGGAATTATATTATGAAATGAATGGAATGTCTTGCTTAAATATCTATTATAGTTCAATGTGATTGGTGGCTTGGATCCTGGTACGTCACACGTCCCGCGGTGTTTAAGAATGTGGTATTTTGGGGGTGTGACAGTTTGGTATCAGAGTCACTGGTTATAGTGAACTAGGTTTTAAAACGTTTTTATAAAACCTGACTATAACCGAACAGCTTCGAAAATCGACCATGACACTCAGCTCTAGATTGCAAGGTTCGTATCTTGTTTACTTATTGCATATCATATCTATTATACATTCACGTATGATGTTGCATGTGATTGCACACTTAGCATTACAGACTGAATTCATGTGTATTTGCCTAGGTTATGTGGTTGATAGAGTCAAAGTGTGATATCTCGTTAGACTTTCGTGGTTTACGTTTTGTGGTGTCTTGTGTCTTGCTACTCGGATTTGAGGAACCTTTTAGCATAAGTTAGGAGGAGCTGAGATAAACATGCAAATCGCATTGTTATTATGGGTGCACACATAATAATAATGTGGGGTGCATGTGAGTCCCAGTGAGCCTTGACGTGTGTGAAAGGGGTTCCGCTCTGTTGTTTGATGTAAACTTAGTAGCCTACAGAGGCCGTTATGAGGTTTGACTCCTACCTTATCCCGACCCTTAACCTTTTCCCTTTTCTCATATAGAATCATGAGCGGACGAGGTTATGGACGTGGTCACATTGTGATGACTCAGGCCGAGCTGACAAACTTGATCAACACCCGTGTGGCTGAGGCATTGGCAGCCTATCAAGCTGGTACGATATGTGCCAAATCCTCTTTATTCTTGTGTCGCGTACTCAACTCTTACCCTTGTGTTGTATTTCCTTTCGTCCATTAGGTCAGCAAGCGAATCAGAATCAAAACCATCCGCCTGCTTGCACGTTTACGACGTTCATGGATTGTAAGCCACAGACGTTCAGTGGGACTGAAGGGGCTGTGGGCTTACTACATTGGTTTGAGAAGGCTGAGTCAGTGTTCGCTATGTGTAACTGTCCCGAGGGGGACCATGTGAAGTATGCTACAGGCACTTTGGAGGATGGTGCCTTAACTTGGTGGAATGCCCAGGTGCAAATGTTGGGCATCGAGATGGCTAATGCAACTACTTGGGATGATTTCAAGGAGTTAATGCGGGAGGAGTACTGTCCTCGTGACGAAATTCAGAAACTTGAGAACGAGTACTACAATTTGAAGATGGAGGGGTCCAAAATTGAAGCGTTCACGAAGAGGTTACATGAGCTAGCAAACATGTGCCCTAACCTGTCTCGACCCCCACCGCGAAGAATTGAACTGTACATCAATGGCCTAGCACCATCGGTAAAGAGTTTGGTCACTGCTGCAAACCTTAACAATCTCCCTCAGATCATCCGTTTAGCACACAAGATTACTGACCAAGAGGTCGAGTGTGGTGCATTACCGCCACGTGTTTCTGCTACTACCCCTACTGCTACAGCTACCACACCTGCTAGTGATAACAAGCGTAAATGGAATGATGCTGACAAAGCAACCAGTGCAAGCCAATCGCAGAAAAGGCCTGACAATAGCAATAATCGTGGTTTCAGTCAGTCGTCCTCAGTTAACCAAGGCCAGGGTAGCAATCCGAATCAAGGCTCCTACGTTGGTAAGAAGCCAAAGTGCAACAAGTGTGGTTATCATCATCATGGGCCGTGTGTCCGGGCCTACCATAGGTGCGATAAGGTGGGCCATGTGGCCAAAGACTGTAGAGCTCCGTACCCAAAGCAGCAGCAGTATCAGCAGCAGCAAAGGCAACAGCCCCATCAGAACCAGGGCTTTAAGAAGGGGTGTTTCCAGTGTGGGGATGACGGTCACATCAAGCGGGATTGCCCTCAACTGAATCAGAACGCCAATGATAACAACCGTCAGACTAACAATGCTGGGAACAACAATAACGACAACAATGGGGGAAATGGAGCTCGTGGAAGAGTATTTACGATTGGTGCTGGAGATGCTAGAAATGACGGCAACGTCGTGACTGGTACGTTTTCTGTGAACAACCTCTTTGCTTCTGTATTATTTGATTCCGATGCCGACTGGAGTTATGTGTCCCTGGAGTTCAGTCAACGATTAGGGTTAACTCCAATACCTTTAGAAGCTAAGCATGTAGTAGAATTAGCCGATGGTAAGACAATTGAAGCCTCACAGGTTCTTATGGGATGTAAATTATATCTTGTGGGTCAAGTGTTTGATATTGACCTCCTTCCTGTTACCCTCGGTAGTTTTGATGTAGTGGTTGGTATGGATTGGTTGTCTAAGCACCAAGCTGAAATTCTCTGTAAAGAGAAGATCGTACATATTCCTCTCCCCAGTGGAGAATTTCTATCGGTTCAAGGGCATCGCAATGGTGCGATGGTTGGTATTATCTCAGCTATGCAAGTGCAGAAGTGTCTACAAAAGGGGTATCCTGCTATTCTAGCACTTGTTACTGATACTCCGTCCGAAGATAGGAAGATCGAAGACCTGCCAGTTGTTCGTGAATTTCCCGATGTATTTCCTGAGGAACTACCTGGTTTACCTCCTCACCGTCAAGTGGAATTTCAGATTGATCTTGCACCTGGAGCGGCTCCAATTGCTCGTGCTCCTTATCGTTTAGCACCTGAAGAGTTGCAGGAGTTGTCTAATCAACTGCAAGAGTTATTGGACAGGGGCTTTATTCGACCCACTTCTTCGCCTTGGGGAGCCCCAGTTTTGTTTGTAAAGAAGAAAGATGGGTCCTTTCGTATGTGCATTGATTATCGGGAACTCAACAAGGTGACCGTCAAGAACCTCTATCCTTTACCACGTATCGATGATCTATTTGATCAGTTGCAAGGGACAAGCTTTTACTCGAAGATCGATTTAAGATCGGGCTATCACCAGATGAGAGTCCGAGAGGAGGATGTTCTGAAAATAGCTTTTCGAATGCGGTATGGCCATTATGAGTTTCTGGTTATGCCGTTTGGGTCGAAGAATGTACCAGCGTTCTTCATGGACCTCATGAACCATGTATGCAAACCTTATCTCGACGACTTCGTTATCGTGTTTATCGATGACATTCTGATCTATTCAAAGAGCAAGGAAGATCACGAGCGACACCTGCGTCTTATTTTGGAGCTTCTGAGGAAGGAGCAGCTCTACGCAAAATTTTCTAAGTGTGACTTCTGGATTCGAGAGGTACACTTCCTTGGCCACATTGTGAATGAATCAGGGATACACGTGGATCCTGCTAAGATTAATGCTATCAGAAATTGGGCGGCACCGAAGACTCCTTCGGAGGTGCGACAATTTCTTGGTCTTGCTGGGTACTATCGCAGATTTATTAAAGACTTTTCGAAGATCGCGCAACCTCTCACCTCGTTAACGCAGAAAAGCGTTGTATACTCGTGGGGAACGAAGCAAGAAGATGCTTTCCAGTTGTTGAAGCAGAAACTCTGCAGTGTACTGATTTTGTCTCTACCTGAAGGTACCGAAGATTTTGTGGTATACTGTGATGCTTCTATTCAGGGTCTCGGTTGCGTGTTGTTGCAATGCGAGAAGGTGATAGTCTACGCCTCTCGACAGTTGAAAGTTCACGAGAGAAATTACACGACTCACGACTTGGAGTTGGGAGCCGTGGTGTTTGCGCTCAAAATCTGGAGGCATTAGCTGTACGGTACTAAATGCACTCTTTATACCGACCACATGAGCCTTCAACATATCTTTGACCAGAAGGAATTGAATATGCGACAGCGTCGTTGGGTAGAACTCTTAAACGACTACGACTGTGCAATCAAGTATCATCTGGGTAAGGCTAAAGTTGTAGCTGATGCCCTGAGTAGGAAGGAAACGAAACCCAAACGTGTTCTCGCCTTGCAACTCACCATCCATTCTAATTTGCCTGACTAGATCCGTTCTGCACAAACCGAAGCGTTAAAAGAGGGAAACATTGAAGCAGAATACTTAAGGGGCATGGAAAAGCGACTTATAGAGAGATCTGATGGTATACTTTATTTCATGGAACGTGTATGGGTCCCTTTGTTTGGTAATCTTAGAGAACTTATGATGGACGAAGCGCACAAGTCTCGATACTCTGTTCATCCGGGGTCGGATAAGATGTATCAGGACCTCAAAGTCATGTATTGGTGGCTGAAGATGAAAGCTCACATCGTGACGTATGTTAGTAAATGCTTGACGTGTTCAAAGGTCAAGGTGGAATACCAGAAACCGTCTGGATTGCTCCAGCAACCAGAAATACCCATGTGGAAATGGGAGCAAATCGTAATGGATTTTGTCACGGGTTTGCCAAGAACTCAAAACGGGAACGATACCATCTGGGTGATCGTTGATCGTCTCACGAAGTCAGCACATTTTCTAGCAATCAAGGAAACAGATAAGTTCTCACAACTTGCAGCTGTCTATCTGAAGGAAGTGGTTTCTAGGCACGAGGTGCCGACCTCTATTATCTCTGATCGTGACCCACATTTCATTTCCGATTTGTGGCAGTCGATGCACAAATCATTTGGCTCACGACTCGACATGAGCACTGCTTATCACCCACAGACGGATGGTCAAAGTGAACGAACCATCCAGACCCTTGAAGACATGCTGCGTGCGTGTGTGATTGATTTTGGCAAGGGTTGGGAGAAACACTTGCCCTTGATAGAGTTTTCTTATAATAATAGCTACCATACCAGCATCCAGGCAGCTCCATTCGAAGCTTTGTTCGGACGGCAATGTCGTTCACCTCTCTGTTGGGCTGAGGTGGGTGACAGCCAGATCACAGGCCCTAAACTTCTGTTAGAAACTTCAGAAAAGATTGTTCAGATCAGGAATCGTATGGCAGCAGCGCGCGACCGTCAGAAAAGCTACGCTGACAAGTGTAGGAAACCTTTGGAGTTCGTGGTTAGTGATCGTGTTTTGTTGAAGGTCTCACCCTGGAAGGGTGTGGTGCGTTTTGGAAAACGCGGAAAGCTTAACCCTCGTTATGTTGGGCCATTTAAAATTCTGGAGCGGATTGGTAAAGTGGCTTACAAGTTAGAATTACCCGCTGAGTTGGGTAACGTCCATGATGTCTTCCATGTCTCTTAGCTAAAGAAGTGTTTGTCCGATGAAACACTTGTGGTACCGTTTCAAGAGTTGAAGATTGACGACAAGTTGTAGTTTGTCGAGGAACCAATAGAGATTATGGATCGGGAAGTCAAGGTCCGTAAGCATAGTCGAATTCCGATTGTTAGGGTTTGTTGGAACTCAAGGCATGGACCGGAGTTCACGTGGGAATGTGAGGATCAGATGAAGCTCAAGTACCCGCACTTATTCCCAGCTGAAAAAGCTAAATCTGATGCAACTAGTGAATTTCGGTACGAAATTCCCATTCAAGTTGGGGATGATGTGGCAATCACGGAAGATACACGGTCATCCTGATCTAACACCTTGCTATTTCGGGATTGCTTATCAAATTTCGGGACGAAATTTCTTTCAAGTTGGGGATGATGTGACAACCCGAGACCTCAAGGTCTTTTCCCTACGAATCATTTGTTTCACAATCTTGCTCTACTTTTATAACCCTCTTTACATTGTATCTTGTGATTGAAAGTTGAATGATTAAGTACTGTTTGTATTTGAGCGATACGTGAAAACTTAGCACTGTGTTTAACCTTATTGAAAAGCACTCGACAAAAGAACTAGGTCCTTCGTCGTAGTCACCTCTCGGCGAAAAACTGTCATTCGTCACAAGCAACTTTCGTCGCCGGCCCAAATCATTCGAAGCCCAGTAGGGCCCCGTTTACCCATTTAATCTTATACATGCACGTAACTCACAAAATCCTTGTTATTGCAAACCCTAACTCTCTCAAACGGTTGACGGCAGACTTCATCCACCATTCCAGAGTTTTCTAATCGTAGATTATCACTAGTTAATTTATCTCAAGGTTAGTTCTCTGTTTTTGTTCACGGGATCATTGTTCAATATGTAATTTTGTGCAGTGATGATCCTTGTGTGGTTAAACATACATTATTAGGGTTGGTTCGTATGAATGATGACGTTGACTGTTAGCACACATACAATTAGGATGATCATGTTAATAAAAATCAGTTAGACAGGATGTATATGTGATAGGGATTCTTGATATGTTCGAAACTGTTTGGTGGTGAATAAGTTGATGATCTGATAGATTAACTTTCGATGGTTTATGGTCTGCGAATGTTTTGTGTTTATGCTCGATGAAACTGTTATGTGTGGAACAAATTTGGATGCTCGATGATTGCTTGAAACTAGGATATTTACTAGTGCAATGATCGCTGTGGTTGAAACTGTTAGATTGTTAACTGTTGTTAGAGATCTAAGAATTGAAACTGTTTCATCACCTGTTGAGGGGCGACGAAACATGTGGTCTTTCACCACACATTGACTCGACGAAACATGTGGTCTTTCGCCACACATGGACTCGACGAAACATGTGGTCTTTCGCCACACATGGGATATTTCGCCGGGTTTGTAGAGAGGGGGAAATAGTAGGTTGATATGATACTTTTGATGACGAATAATCATGTTGCAAGGTATTAATGTTGCATGATAATAATAACTACTGATGAGAATCCTGATTTAACTTGTGTAGATGAAACACCCATCTGTGTAGGTTGTTATATGATATTCACGTGGGATGTGAACATGAAATGGAAATGGGTATTTGACTTATGATATACGGCGATCACGTGATAAATGCAAACTGTGTACGAATATGTGACTTACTGTGTACAAATACGTGACTTGGTTAATTACGAAACTGATTGTTGATTTGGTAACCACGGTAGGGTTGGTTGATTAATCAGAACGGGTAACTTGTTAAATACCGAGCAAACCAAGGTGAGTTCACTGCTCTTTTTTCCAAGCATGCTTCCCGGGGAGGGACATCTAGTAATCGTTCCGGGGAGGAATGTCGGGTTATTGGGATGTTGGTTATTACACTCATTTCTATCATTAAGTCCCATCATATTCCGATTGGTTGCCGGGGAGGCAATGGGGTTATTAGTTAATAGCGCTATTAGGTTTGGCACCCTCACACTGTACCGGGGAGGACGGTCGTGAACTAATTACCTTAACCACTTGACCTTTGTGATTTGAGTTTTTACCATATCATGACGCCCTCCACCGTACGCCCTCCACCGTAACACTAGGGCTTAAAGGGTGTTTGGGATTGAGTTTGGAAATGACTTATTGACTTATTCAAAAAGCCAATAAGTTAAAAAATGTTTGGTAATGATAAAAGTGTTTTTATTTTGGCCTTTTAGAAATGGGTAATGATAAAACTCAGCTTTTAAATAGCTTTTGCCTTTTTTAATATAAAATTACCAATCTACCCCACCAGTTACTCTACAATATGGTTCAATCCAAGATCACAACTTTCAAACATTGAATATTGATTGAATTTTTTATTAGATCTCAATATTTCCGTATCTGTAGATCTTGAAAATTGTTAATTGACTTTGATATTGTTGTAATTGAAAATCAAGAATTCATTGACAATGATTATTCAATTGAGAATTCCATTTCATACTTTGAAGTTTGTGCTCGAATCACAATAATCATTACCAACCTCTATTAATGGTTGTTTTCAATCTCGGTCCAATTTCATCCCATTCTTAGACCACACGGTATGTATGTGCTTGAAGATGGGGCATTATGTGACACGTGGACCACGTGTCAGAACGGGCCATTGTGTTAAAACAGACGATGTGGCTTAGGGCGTGAAAACATGGCTTTCTCAACACGTGTCACACACCTTTTGTATTATATTATAATTAAAATTATATAAAATGTATTAAAAACTTATAAAATATTACTGGCAATTAAACAAAAAATAACACTAAAATAAAAAAAACATAACATAAATTTTAAAAACATCTCATAAAATAAACATACGAAACTAAAAAACATATAATTTAAATAAAAAAGGATAATTTTATGTTTTTGTATCAAACATGCATTTGAATAAAGAGTAAATTACAAGTTTTGTCCTTTATGTTTGTCCCAAATTGCAGGCGCTGTCCTTTGTCTTTAAAATTGATGAGTTTTGTCCTTAATGTTTGCAAATCTTGCAAGTTATGTCCTTTAGGCCAAACCCAGTTAGATTTTTTGGTTAAATCTGATCACCCAGGGGTATTTTAGTCTTTTTACCCTATTTACTTAGTATTATTAAAAAATAAAACAAAATGATTTAAAAAAATATTATTATTATTATTATTATTATTATTATTATTATTATTATTATTATTATTATTATTATTATTATTATTATTATTATTATTATTATTATATCTTTAACAATTACCACAACCCGTCACCGCCATCTCCACCACTGTTAGGCCCTAAAGTGTGAGACTGACGCATCAAATTAATACAACGAGCTATGGTTACGAGCTGGGCCTTACCGGGTTAGTTTATATTAGGTTGTGGACCTTTATAGGTCACTTGGGCCAAGCTTTAGGCCATGTGGGCCAAGCAGGCCCAAGGGAAGCCCATGTAGGGAAGTGGGTTTGTCCATGTATATAAACAAGTTTTCAACTTGTTTTTAGGTTTGAACCTCATTGTTACAGAATTTCATATAGATCTAGAGAGAGAGGCGATTGAAGGTGTGAGCACTTGTACTAGACGGTTTTGCTAGTTGATAGTAATAGAATCGTGTGCAAGTGTTTAAAGGTGATTCGTTGTGTTCTTCGTATTTCATATTTTTCGTGTTTATTCTTGAATCACATCAAGTTTGGATTCCGCACAAACTTGGTGTTGTTTGATATCATTGAAAGATCCGTTTCACGGGACTTACAAGTGGTATCAGAGCCATTAGAACCTATTTCTAGGCTCGGTGTGATATCAAAGATTCAAGATTTTGAAAAACAAAATTTTTCGGCTCGGATTAGTGGTCTTCGAATCTGTTTTTGAAAAGGTTTCTGATGTTTTAAAAACTGTTGAAAGGTTCATATTTCGTTTTTAATCATCGTTTTGAAGGTTTTGGATCAAGGGGCTGTCAGTTTATTGTTCATTGTTCGGAAACTTGAGGATTTGATTTTTTTTTTGTTCATTGTGTTCTTCGGGTTTTGCATGAATGTTCATCAAAAGTGTTTGAAAAATATCCTATTCTGCTTGTTCGGTTTTTTTTAAAGTGTTTAAGAGATAAAGTTGAATTTAAAAAAAAAATCGTATTCTGAAATATCTTCAATTTTAGAAAGCTCCCAAAAATTTCGAAAATTCTGGTTGGCATTTTTTTGTGAAATTCTTGTTTCCAAATAAAGATAAAAATTTGGTTGACCAGATCCTTGTTTCATAAATCAAGAAGGTCTTGAGTCGCAACAACGGTTCGACAAACACCGTTTCGAGTCGCAACCACCAACATCCTGTCATCACTGTTTCGAGTCGCAACATACATCTTGTTCTCGACTCCGAAGGTCTCGAGTGGACCAGTCGCAATCACAGTTTCGGCTCATCCCGTTTAGTTCCGACTCGCAACCATCATCATCAGTTTCGACTCATCCTGTTTGTTTACGACTCGCAACCATCATCAGTTTCGGCTCATCCTGCTTTGGTTTCGACTCGCAACAACCACGGTTCCGAGTCGCAACCACGGTTCCGAGTCGCAACCGAGATCTCGAGTTATCTCTTTTCGTTTTTGAGTCGCAATCATCATCATCATCATCGGTCATCGCCTACACCACCTCTGATCTTTATTTTCTTCTCCGATAACGTTTCGCCGGAAACCTGCAACACCTTCACATATCGACACCGGTCATCTTCTCCAATCACTGTTGTCTCATCGCCGTAACCACCGTACACCAGCAGTCTTCTGTTCATCTTCTCCGGCCACCATCTCCGTCAACGTCATCACCATCGTCTACACAGCTGTTGTCAACTCCGATCACCACCTTCGTTCATCTTCTCCGATCATCTCCATCCAAATACATCAGCGATCACCACCTCCGTTCACCATCACATCTACTCCGGTTACCATCTCCGATTGGTATATCGTCTGAGTTACGACGATCAAGACAGACATACAGACGTGATATATTCTAGTTTAGGTTTTAATATATATAATAATATTATTTATAATAATAGTCATAATAATCATTTTGTCATCATTACATAATCATTAACTATTAATAATAATATAATAAATAATAATAATAATTGTTTTAATAATAATATTTGATATTCTATTTCTTTAATTAATTAAAAAAATTAATTATAATAAAAAAAAAAAAAAAAAGGTTTGCTTGTGATATCGGTTTGACAGGTTTCGAGGTGCAGTTCAGAAAGCGGGTTCACGGGTTGGAGTTAGCAAGTACACAGGTTCTCGCTTTAAGCTTGTGTTGAGGAAATTGTTAAAAACGCACATTTTTGGGATCACTTCTTAAAAATGTCTTCTAAGAGAGAGGTGCTTGAGCAGGAATTCCAAGGATTTAGATACTTTTCTGGTGAATCTATAGAAGCATTGATTGGCCGGTTTGCTGAACTGCTCTCTAAAATGGAGAAGGCAGAGATGGTGGTGTCTACTCGCATGAGCAACAGAAAGCTTCTGGGTGCTATAAAAGAGATTCCAGATCAGGCAAACTGTAGTTGGTTTACCAATGTTAATCAGATAATAGTGACAACCGATTGTTACAGAATGAAGCCAGATGAGCTGATCTCAATCATCAAATCATATGACAATGCTGACAAACAGTCTACTCAAGGCAGCACATCTGCTGCAGTTTGCTCATCCACACAAAATTCAGCATTTATGTTTAACAAACCCTTTGCTCAAGAAGTTACTCGTGATCGTGAAGAGATATTTTCTGTCTTTTGCACTCCTGAGTGTAGAGAAAGAAATGAGGCATATCGGTTACACAACGCTGAGTTGATTCAAGACTACAACGACATAAAAAATAAAAATTTTACTTTATCAAAGAATGAAAAGCTTTATAAAGATAAAATTGAAGCTCAGCGAAAAGACATCATCAAACTTAAGGATGATGTAAGTGTAAAAACAGCCCATTTCTTAGAGGCACAGGAGAAGGTATGCATTTTGATCAAAGAACTGGAAGATATCAGAGAAAGATATCAAATTAACGAACTTAACATTAAAAAGTATGATTCTTCCAGCAAATTGGTCAAAAACTTGTGTGATCAACAGCTCGCATACAAGGAAAATAAAGGGCGTGGTTTGGGTTTCAATCAAGTTCCTCCTCCATATAATGACAACTACACATATTTACCCATGACTGAGGAGGAATTGATGAGTGAGGACAAGATGACTTATGGCCCAAAAACTGATAAGTCATCAATCAACAGTGAACATGTTGAGAGTCGAGCAACACAGTCGATCACGTGTGTTGCAAATTGTGCAAATGATACTAATGCTTCGTCTTCTTTTGCAGATGAAGTAACAGTTGAAAATGTAGTTAGGGATGAACAAGCATCAGAGTCTGGTTCTTATGAAAATTTAATAAATGAACTTAATCAAGACTCCATTTCGTCATGTGATATTTTTAACTCGTTTTTTCGCTCTGTGATTAATTTCAGGCCTGATGATTTGGGCGAAAACGTTGATGCTTGTGTAACAGAGACTGAATCGGCAAACGAAACGAATGAGTCAGCTGAACCATCTGATTCCAAATGCGAATCACCTGAAGCGGCTGATTCTGAGAAATTGGAATCAGTTGATTCTAGTGAATTCAGCTCAAGGGTGTCATGTGCAGAACCATCTTGTGCTGATAATTTGTCTAATGATTTAGCTGAAGTTTCTGGTGTTTCGTCTGATAAATCAGAATTCTCAGATACTGTCAAAGCTGAAGACATGAAGGAAGAAGTGAAGACTAATGTGAACAAGGCTCCAAGTGCGCAAGCTGAACAATCTGAACCTTCGGTTAGTGATGAAAAGGTTCAGATCAAGCAACAAGAGCCGAAGCGAGCAGGTAAAGGACGCGGAAATAAGAAGCCTAAACATCAAAGACGATCAGGCTCTCCACAGTCCTCAACGGGCAGTAATAGTCCTCAAAAGGCCCGTGACGTGAAAAATGTCTTTGTTAAGCCAGTCTGTAATGGCAAATGTGAGAAATATGCATTTGACTGTGCTAACAAGGGTTTCAGAAAGACTGGTGAGATTTCTGAACAAGACTTGCAGTATAAGGAAAACAAGAAGAATCAAAGGAAATCTCCACCACAGAAGGCCCCTGCAAACGACAAGTACAGGCACCCAAATTCAACTTCGTCTGCAGGAAATGTGCAACACAAACAAGCACATAAAGGACCGGTTCATCCTTCAGGGCCTGCAAGAGCAAATCCAACTGATCAGAATGCTTTCTACATGAAGAGACAGACATGCTTCAATTGCGGCATTGCTGGTCACATTGCTCGAAATTGCACACATCGTCCCTATGTACCCTATTATATGCAAAATCAGAGGGTTACATCAAAGGATAACTATCATTCTAAGCCGATGAAGGTATCTTCACCTAAGGCAATGAAGAATGTGAATCCCAAGGTTAAACCTTCTGATGGGGATTGGAATGCTGCTAAAAACAAACGCAAGGCTGTTCAAGAACAAAAACGTTTTTCTAAAACTAACAAGCCTGAATCAGCTAAAGTTGCTCAACCGAAGGCAACAAACACGTTTGTTAAACCGAAACAGATTTGGAAACCCAAATCCAAAGCAGCAATGTCTCCAATCCTTGAAACTAAAGGGGACTTATGTTTAAAGGAAGTGTCTTATTTTGATGCTTCAGGAAATCCCAGGACCACGATGGCCTGGGTACCCATGTCTTACTAATCTCCTTACCTTTCAGGAACAACTAAGGAGGAGCTGTTGACAATCTCTGGAATGTTGATAGCGGTTGTTCCAGAGATAAAAACGGGTAACATTTCACTGTTGCAAAAAGTTCAAATTTTTTTTACAGATGATATGTTTCCTTTGGAGGAGATAAAAGAAGTAAGAAATGATCAGCAAAAGGTACAATTTAACTTCCGTACTTTGATTTGAATTTGATTCGTCTTCAATCTAATGACGGAACGGTTACACAAAAATATTTTCTTTTCTCTTTCTTAGTTCATTATTTTGTATATAAATTTTCCTTTCTCTAGTAAATGGTAAATTTGCGCAAAAATACAAGATTTATGCACAAATTTAGGGGGGGAGAGGAACATATAGATAGATATAGAGTTTAGGAGGAGAAAACTCAGAAAATACAAAAAGAGTTTGCTGTAAATATGCATTGTTTTAGGGGGAGAAAATGAGAAAAATACAAAAACATTAGAAAAATGAAAAAGCCAAAAAGATAAATTGCATGATATGGGAAGTGAAATAAATGTTCGTGTTAAAGGGTTTGACTAACACATGTAAGGTGCCATAGCTGAAAAGACTAGGATCTACTGCGATATATCGATAGGCTTGACGCTCAAAATGATAAAAGATACTAAGTGTTATAAACATAACGAACTGTGTACCATGTGGGTAACATACCAACGGCGTATGATTTTATGGTCTTAAATCTTGCGTTGATAGATAGCCAACATCTGAGGTTTCGGGTCTTTATATTGTTGAATCATCCGGGGATATCTTGGCTGTCCTTCTGTTCAGAACTAATATTGTACATGACCCCAGGAAAGAAAGTCACTTGGAATTAGCTCATTTCTATTTGAATGTCTGTATGTTGTCCCGATACACACAATTTTGATCTGATTCTGAAATCTTCTCTGAAAAAGTCGTGTACCTCCTCTGCTGCATCCAGATATATGCTGACCTGGAGGTGCTAGGCAACGACAGCTTCTGCTGCATCCAGATACATGCTGACCTAGCTGTACGTTGTCGCCCTGTAGATCAATTAAACACCCGAAAGAGGCCCTCAAGTGCCCAAAAGAAACACTAGAAACCTTTATCAAATTGAGAAAAACTCATTTGATCTGTATATTATACCATCTCTGCAAAAGATCTATTCTGTTCTCTTCTCAACCTATTCCCAGTTAAGATTTCAGAAATCTGGATTGGACTTGTGAAATATGTGGTAGGGAAGTTACTTGCATGATAGAGTGTGCTGTTTATATTTCCGGGATTTGATTAGTATTTGTTTGGGTGTTCATTGTTAAGAAATCAAAACATGATAAAACAGATTATATGCAGACCTAGATACAGTCAGGATATCTTAAAGGATGACATCAGTATACTCACCTGCTACGATGAATCGTTGTGCTTACCTTGATCGTGGGGGTATTCCTTGGAATGGGACACACGGGTATAATAGTATAATATTACCTAAAGCATATCACGAAGTTAAAAAAATTGAAAGTTGAGCGTTAAAGTTTAACTGGACAAATATATTGGCAATCGCATAGATCAGTTTGATTAGGCTCGTACTGAAAAGTGTTCCTTAGTCTGCCTGAGAACGAATTTTGATCCCATTGCAATTGTAATTGTATATTATGGTAGTTGTTTATATTTTGAGTTTTTATTTGTTTTTAGTTCTTAAATTAAAAAAAAATAAAAAAAAATTGGAAAAATTCAAAAATACAAAAATAGTGTCTTGTTTTCCTATAAAATCAAAAATCCAAAAATAGTGTGTTTTCTTTGTTTTCTTAAAATTAAAAATTGTAACCGTTCTTGAAGATTTGACTGATCATCAAAAGTTTAAAGAATTTAAATTGTGAAATCCGAGTATAAGTACTTGGATGTACCTAGTGTTCATATGGTATTCTCCCTGTTGCATAAGAAATGTTTGCTTATGAGCTTGTGAGCATGTGCAGAACTTGATTTCAATCAAGAACAGGGGTTGATGAAGACTGAGATGCTTTTAGTTGCTGAAGAAGCCTGAAGCAGCACAATAACAAGATGTACCTGAGTCAGAAGAACCGGATACGAAACGCCGTCTGACAGTGAAAGTACATTTGAAGAAATACCATGAATCTGCTTGAAAGACAAAGATTGAAGAAGAAAAGAGCTGCTGAGAATCCTCCTCTCACATTCTTTTTGACAAGATTTTCAAGCAAAGCTGATCGAGATCCTGATATGAAGCTAACCACAAGAGCTGAAGAAAAGA
Organism: Helianthus tuberosus; assembly: GCA_030545235.1. NCBI lineage: Eukaryota > Viridiplantae > Streptophyta > Magnoliopsida > Asterales > Asteraceae > Helianthus > Helianthus tuberosus. Next base: position 124,730,874 of record CM060394.1, on the reverse strand, counting down.
GACCCAGTGCTGAGAGTTCAGAAGTCAAGAACTTCCACAACATCTGCAGCATAGCGACAACCATAGACTTCGTTGAAGACGTTGCTGAATTCATGCTATGAAGACAATTTGATGGCATCAGTCTAGGGGGAGATTGTTAGGCCCTAAAGTGTGAGACTGACGCATCAAATTAATACAACGAGCTATGGTTACGAGCTGGGCCTTACCGGGTTAGTTTATATTAGGTTGTGGACCTTTATAGGTCACTTGGGCCAAGCTTTAGGCCATGTGGGCCAAGCAGGCCCAAGGGAAGCCCATGTAGGGAAGTGGGTTTGTCCATGTATATAAACAAGTTTTCAACTTGTTTTTAGGTTTGAACCTCATTGTTACAGAATTTCATATAGATCTAGAGAGAGAGGCGATTGAAGGTGTGAGCACTTGTACTAGACGGTTTTGCTAGTTGATAGTAATAGAATCGTGTGCAAGTGTTTAAAGGTGATTCGTTGTGTTCTTCGTATTTCATATTTTTCGTGTTTATTCTTGAATCACATCAAGTTTGGATTCCGCACAAACTTGGTGTTGTTTGATATCATTGAAAGATCCGTTTCACGGGACTTACAACCACCCTCCACCGTCACCGTCATCTCCACCACCCTCCATCGCCACCGTCAGGAAGTGACCATAACTCGTTAGGAAGATCACCGGTGAAGTTATTATGATTCAAAACCAAAGTTTCCAACTTACTTTGAGACGAAAACAAATCACCCAACAAATCACCCAACTTACTTTGAAACCCAGATCAAGAACATATAAACTAGTGACAACTGACCTAAATCCTCCGGAATAGTGCATGTGAGGGCGTTACCCGATAAATACAACTCAATAAGATTCGACAAGTTAGCGAAACTAACAGGAATAGCACCAGAAATGTTACAAAACCTAAGATCAAGAACCTGAATTTTTGGAACATCAAACCCTAAATCAACAGGAATTGAACCGGGAAGGGAGAATCTTGAAGCATTAAACAAGATTAAATTAGTTAAATTGGCAAGATAATCAACAGCAAATTGAGGATTTTTGTTACCAATTGAACCGGGAAGGGAGAATCTCGAAGCACCAAACAATCGTGGCCGCCGCTTATCGTCACGGCGGAACCCTAGCCGCCGCCTAGGGTTTAGATCTGCGAAGGAGGTTGTGGTGGATTTTGGTCTGCAGTGGCGGAGGAGCACGGCGACGGTTGTGGCGGTGATGGTGGTGGTGTGAAGGGGATGGTGGTGATGATTGTGGCAGTGATGTTGGTGGAGGTGGAGTTGAAGGGGATGGCGGCGGTTGTGGTGGGGAGTGAAGGTGGAGGTGAAGGGTATGGCGGCGGTGGTGGAGGTGAAGGGTATGGCGGCGGTGGTGGAGGTGAAGAGTATGGCGGCGGTGGTGGTGCATCTCCTCCGCAGGAGAGAGAAGAGAGAGAGTGAGAGTGAGGGAGGAAGAGAGAGTGTAGGTTTTAATATATATTTTGATTTTCAGATTTTTTTTAAATAATAGAGATAAAAAGACTATTATACCCTCATGTGCTTTGCACATGATCAGTTTTAACCAAAAAATCTAACTGGGTTTGGCCTAAAGGACATAACGTGCAAGATTTGCAAACATTAAGGACAAAACTCATCAATTTTAAAGACAAAGGACAGCGCCTGCAATTTGGGACATACATAAAGGACAAAACTTGTAATTTACTCTTGAATAAATTATAGATATATTTTCATGGAAAATATAGTTTGGAATGTTATAAATATGTTTCGGTAAGTATCACTAAACCCCTCTTTTACTGTTTCATATACTGTTTTAGGGGAAGAATGTCACACCCCCAAAATACCACATGCGGAAACACCCGCAAGGTGTGTGACGTACCAGGATCTAGCCACTAATCATATTGAACTCATAACAAGATTTCGAATAAAGTTTCCATCCATTAAGGCAAAGTGTTTCAAAACATAAATTTAAAATCCAACATGTTCAACGGAAGCATAATTCATCAGTTAAGTATTTCATAATTCAAGTGTATGAAAACCATTAGACTTGTCTCGTGTTTCCAAGTATCTCGACCCATGACCACTCCATCATCCCAGACAGCAAGTTCCATATAAATGTACCTATAGACCTGAAAGCATGCACAAAAGTGTATCAGCATAACGCTGGCGAGTTCACAGTTTTGTTTACTGAAAATCATTTTACGTGTTTTGTTGCCAAAAGTTTGGTTCAATTCAAAAACAATGTTGATAATAACTTGATACCGCACGATGGCGTCAGTTTGTTTGCCCTTCCCCAATGCTGTATCAGACATTGGTCGAGTGGTTAAGGTAATTAGTTCATGCCCGTCCTCCCCGGTACGGTGTTAGGGTGCCAAACCTAATAGCGCTATCAACTAATAACCCCGTTGCCTCCCCGGTAACTAATTCGGTAGTAGATGGGACTTAAGTGATAGAAAATGAGTGTATTATCCAACATCCCAGTTTAACATTCCAGTTAAACCCAATAACCCCATATTCCTCCCCGGAATATTTACCAGATGTCTCTCCCCGGGACGCATGCTTGAAAAAGAGCAGTGAACTCACCTTAGATTGCTCGGTATGTTACGTTACATTACCCGTTCCAAGTTGGTCAACCAAACCCTACCGTGGTTACCAAAGACAATAAGTATATATGCACATAAATCACGTATTCCACATTCACATTACACAAGTAGCGTACAAGTAGTGCACATAACGTCATGCAAATCGTAACAAGGAATCGCGCAACACACAGTCCATAACATCCATTGTAACAATCAGTTTTGCATATATCTCGCATCTAAACACGTATTCTAGAAGTCATAATCAAGTATGCATATTTCAAGTTTCCACGTATGGTTCACATAAACAAACAACCCATTCAAAAGTGTGCGTGTGCAGTCCACACTCGAGTGTGCGACCCGTAGGTGGTATGCGGTTCGCTTCCTGTTCATGACCCATTGGCCAATGTGGTCCCTTAACGCATACGGCCCAATACATATACGTGCACATACTTACAAAGTACACTAACAGATGAGACATAACAATACTAGTTAAATGATCTTGGAATAAGGTAAAGCTAGCCTTGAAAGTTCATGTTGTCACATCATCCCCAACATGAAGGAAATTTCGTCCTGAAATTTGATAAGCAGTCTCATGAAAGTGAAGTGACAGACTAGGATGACTATGGATTTCCTCGGGTGCCACATCCTCCCCAACTTAAAAGGGAATTTCGTCCTGAAATCCACCTGGTTTTGAACATGTGAGGATACTTGAGCTTCATTCTGATCCTCGCGTTCCCACGTGAACTACAGTCTACGTCTTATGTTCCAACGAACTCTCATGATCGGAATTTTGACTATGCTTACGAACCCTAACTTCCCAGTCCATGATTTCGATGGGTTCTTCGACAACTACAACCTGTCACCGATTTTCAATTCTTACAAGGGTACAAAAAGTGTTTCATCGGACAAACACTTCCATAGGGTTGAGACATGAAAGACATCGTGAACGTTACCCAATTCATCAGGTAACTCAAGTTTGAAGGCCAATTTACCAATTCTTTCCAGAATTTTGAATGGCCCAATGTATCGTGAATTAAGTTTGTCGCGCTTCCCAAAGCACACCACACCATCCCAGGGTGAAACTTCCAACAAAACACGATTGCCTACTGCGAATTCTAAGGGTTTCCTATGCTTAACAGCTTTTCTGGCGGTCACGCGCTGCCGCCATATGATTTTTGATCTAAACAATCTTCTCAGGAGTTTCGAGTATAAGTTCTGGACCTGTGGTTAGGTTGTCACCCACCTCAGCCCAATAAGGAGGAGAACGGCATTGCCGTCCATACAATACCTTGAACGGAGCTGCCTGAATACTGGAATGGTAATTGTTGTTGTGAGAAAACTCTACCAAAGGCAAGTGCCTTTTCCAATCTTTACCAAAGTTGATTACATGTCTTCAAGTGTTTAGAGGGTTAGCTCATTGTCGCCATTCCGTCTAAGGGTGATAAGTAGTGCTCATGTCTAGACGTGAGTCGAAAGTTTTGTGCATCGCCCGCCACAAATCAGATGCAAAATGCGGATCACGATCAGGGATGTTAGAGGTTAGCATCTCGTGCCTAGGCATCACTTCTTTCAAGTAAGAGTCCGCTAGCTGCGAAGACTTGTCAGCTCTCTTGATCTCATGAAAGTGTGCTGATTTCGTGAGACGATCAACAATCGCCCAAATGGGATCGTTTCTGTTTTGAGTTTTAGGTAGACCAGTGACAAAATCTATGACAGTCTGTTCCCATTTCCACATGGGTCTTTCTGGTTGCTGAAACAAACCAGATGGTTTCTAATATTCCACCTTGACTTTCGCACAAGTCAAGCATCATTCACGTACATTGCTATGTGGGCCTTCATTCCCGGTCACCAGTACCAGATCTTTGGATCCTAATACATCTTATCAAAACCCAGACGAATAGAATATCAAGACTTGGGTGGTTCGTCCATCACAAGTTCCCTAAGGTTGTCGTATAGTGGGACCCATATTCGCTCCATGATGTAGCGAATACCGTCCGATATTGCTACAAGTTGCTTTCCCATGCTCTGCATGGATTCAGCTTGAAGATTTCTTCCTTCAACGCTTCAGATTGGGCAGAATGAATTTGATCAGGTAGGTTAGGGTCGATGGTGAGCTGTAAAGCTCGTATACGTCTAGGCTTCACAGTCGTAATCTTTCAAGAGTTCCATCCAGCGACGCGGTCGCATGTTCAACTTTTCCGATTCACAAATATGCTGAAGGCTCTTGTGATCGGTATAAATAGTGCAGTTGGTACCGTATAAGTAATGCCTCCAGATTTTCAGTGCAAAAACCACGACTTTCCACCCCAAGTCGTGAGTCGTGTAATTCTTCTCATAAGTCTCCAATTGTTGAGAAACGTAAGCTATCCCTTTCTCGCATTGCATAAGCACACAATCGAGACCTTGAATAGAAGCGTCACAGTTCACCACAAGATCATCCATACCATCGGGTGAAGACAATATCGGTGCACTACAGAGTTTTTGTTTCAAAAGCTGGAAGGCGTCTTCCTGTTTTGTTCCCCATGAATACACGACACTTCTCTATGTCAATGCGGTAAAAGCTGAGCGATCTTTGAAAATCCCTTGATGAATCTGCGACAGTACCTAGCGAGACCAAGAAATTGCCGCACCTCCAAAGAATTCTTCAGTTCTGACCAATTTCTGAAAGGGTGGACCATAGCGGGATCCACGTCCATTCCCAATTCGTTGATTATGTGACCAAGAAAGTGTACTTCCTAAATCCAGAAGTCACACTTAGTGAATTTGCGTAGAGCTGCTCCTTCCTCAGGAGCTTCAAGATAAGACACAAGTGCCGCTCCTGGTCCTTCTTGCTCTTAGAGTAGATCAGAATGCCGACGTTAAACATAATGACAAAGTCGTCAGAATACGGTTCACACACACGGTTCATGAGATTCAGAAGGAAAATGCTAGTGTGTTGGCCAACCCGAATGGCTCGACTAGAAAATCGTAACTGGTCGTGTCACGTTCAGAAAGTTGTTTTTAGGAACATCCTTCTCTCAGACTTCCATCTGATGATAGCCTGGCCCTAAGTCGATTTTTGAATAAAAGCTTGACCCTTGCAGCTGGTCAAACATATCATCGATGCGTAGTAGAGGATGACGGTTCTTGTCTGTTACCTTGTTGTGTTCTCGATAATCAGTACACATACGAAAGGACTACCTTTCTTCTTCAAGGATAGAACTGGGGCTCCCCAAGGCGAAAGACTAGGTCAGACTAAACCCCTGTCCCACAGCCCCTGAAGTTGATTAGACAGTTCTTGCAACCCTCCTGGTGTAAGACGATAAGGAGTACGAGAAATCAGGGTTGCCCCGGGCGTGAGAACAAACTGAGATTCCTCCTAACGGTTGTAGAAGTAACCCTGAAAATTCTTCGGGTAGCACATCGGGAGAAATCACGAGCCACCGATAGATCTTCACCTTCTTTTCCGCGGGCTGAGTACCGGTAACTAGTGAGAGAATAGCAGGATAGCTGAAACGCTTCTGGGCTTCCGTCGCCGAAGTGATACTGACAATTAGTGAATCTCCCCTAGGGAGAGGTATACATCCGACTTTCTCTTTACAGAGGATTTTCTGCTTGATTCTTGGACAACTAGTCCATGCCAACGGCTACATCGAAGTTTCCAACAGTAACGAGAAGAAAGTTCATGTTGAACACTGGACCTAAAAGATCGAGTTGCACCCTAAGTGAACGTGTGACACTTGAATTGACTTGCCATCAGCCAATTTTACAACGTGTTTGGTCTTATGAAATATCAGGGTTGAACAAAATAGAGGCGAAGAGATTAATCACAAAAACGTACCGACTACCATGTTGTTATCATACCTTGCGTTACCCACGCCAATCTTGAATGCTCTTACAAGAGCACCACTTCCACTGTGACATTTGTGCTCTGTAAACACTGCACGATGTAGATAAATATCAAATATCAATGAAACAATGTGTTTTGGTCTCAATATTTGTATTTGTGTTTGACGATTTTACGTTTTGATTCTAGTTCGATTTCAAGCTTTTAATCGCTTTCTGGAAAGTTATACGCAAACTGTTACGTAACGTAATCAGTTTAACACGACAAACACTCCGGAACAGACATAAGCTTAACATACCTTAAATAACCTTTACATAACATAGAAATAGGTTTTGAAGGGTTTGGTGTGTCGAAAACAAGTTTATTCGATCACAGGGACTATTTGCGACAAACTACAAAAGTCTGCCGATTCATATAGAAACGTACACTATGAAACATGATCTAAAGCTAAACATACCCTAAATATCCTTTACATAGCTTAGAAAAAAGCTTTGAAGGGGTTCGGTATGCGAAAATGTGCTAATTTGATCAATAGGGACTAAAAGTGTCAAAAAGTGCATAAATTTGCATTTACGCGCATATCTTATGTTCTGACCATATCTAAACATCCAAAAATTTTTGTAATCATTAAAATATTTTATTTTAGTGATGGGAATGCAAAAATACCATTCGTCGCGTAATTTGGATCGTTTTCGCGTTTGTTCGAAAGTTCCTCGTAATTAACCAAATAACACGACCGAACGACCAAACGAACCGACATCCGAGATGTTTTCAAGCATATTTCAAGTCCATTATGCTTTAACATCCTTGTAGAGCCTTAAAATGGGGTTAACGAGGGTTAAATGCATCAAAAATCAAGTTTTAAGCATGTAGGGGCCTGTTCTGCCAAAAATGAAACTGTTAGTGCACTAGGTCGCGGGGCGCGGAAGACTAGGCTAACTCGTTCGCGGGGCACGACAGCTGTATCTGGGTAGATTCATTGTATTGTTCAAATCAGCTGCTGAACCTGTTTTTAACCATAGTTTTTGCTTACCGTGAGCTGGTTTATGTGTTCCCCAAGTTGCCAAATCAGTGTGTAACATTTGTAGGGTCAAGATTATGCTTTGATCCATTCAAAAACACATGGCATTGATCAAAAGGTTCATGATTTCCTATAAATACCCACTTCTTTTGCTCAAATCACTGCTCATTCCATTTTCTTTCACTCAATCTCTGATTGGAAGCTCTCACAATTGTTGAAGGCCTCCTACTTGAGTATTCTTAGTCTTCTTTTTCAGCCTTGAACACTTGTAAGTGTTCTTTCATATCTTGTTTATGTATTTAAGCAAGAAAGTCAAACAATGTTTGACTTTCTGCTTTAACCATGTTTTGGTCAAGACAAAGTTCGTTTGAACTTTGCAACGTGAGCGTAATTACGATGGTTATAGTCCCTTGTGACTATACCTACTGATTACCACGTTGATTAGTCGAAGTGACGAGTCAAAGTTTTGGTCAAAATGCACGATTATGTGCATTTTGCGACGAATCTATTTTCGGGTATCATAACACTTTGTTTTGATATCAAATCAGTTTTCTAACTTAGTTAAACATGTTTTAACATGTTTAACTCGTCACTTTTAGTTTAGTGCTTATTTAGGGTCGTAAGTCAAGCGGTCTCGACAACCGCTTAGACTTTCGAACCCGACCCGTTTGGTCGATCATTAGGATTCGACCAAACATATTTGTGACCTTAGTCGTATAGGGAATAACCTTCCGAGGTTATACCTTATGGTCCCTTAGTTTAATTAGTTGTATGATAGGTAGTTTTTATGCCTTAGGAAAATGACCAAAATGCCCTTTTCATGCATAATTTGAATTTAAGCATATGTAACTTAATTTTTGACACTTAAACTGATTATGCAATGTTATTAAACTTGTTAGGGCATATAATACTTATCATAGGACTAGTTAGGCTATCTGAATGCGCTTTTGCATAAATGACGCGTTAAAGTAGCGTAGACTACCTTAACGGGTCGTAAGCACTTAGGATAGGTTCCGAATCAGAATGTAGGCTCTGTTAAACCATATCACATGACTTCCAATATTCATTTGGTTTACGAGACCTCATTCTACCCGATCTTCCGATTTAGGTGTCGATCTATTAATATAGTGATCCGATACTAGGTGCCACTTGATTCCTTGATTGCCCGAGCTGTTAGTTCACTTTAATCGAGGATACCTTGCAATCTCAAGTGAGTACATAGTTCTCCTATTTTACTGCTTTCAATTGTTTTGGGGTGATTCATATGTGCTAAGCGATTTCGATGTTTTCAAAAACAAATACTATGGTTTATATTAAACACAATGATTTTGATAATGTGAACGAACTTGTTGGTACGTTAATACGTTACACGAATGACATTCATTAACAATGATCAAGCCGACCAGTAGTATGATATGGTACCATAGGATCTGACAAATCCCGTTATCGGACTATCGCTATGGTTATGTATGGGGGTAATGTGACAACTGTGCTCTGTAAACGATGTACGATGTAAAACAATGTCAATTATCAATAAAACGATGTGTTTTGGTGTTAATATTTGTGTATTTGTGTTTGACGATTTTACGATTTGATTCTAGTTCTATTTCAAGCTTTAAATCGCTTTCTAGAAAGTTATACGCAAACTGATGCGTGAACGTAATCAGTTTAACGTGACAAACACTCCGGAACAGTTACACAGGCTTAACATACCTTAAATAACCTTTACATAACTTAGAAATAAGTTTTGGATGGTTTGGTGTGTCGAAAACAAGTTTATTCGATCGCAGGGACTATTTGCGTCAAACTACAAAAGTATGCCGATTTGTACAGTAACAAACATTCCGGAACTTGATCATAAGCAAAACATATTTCAAATATCCATTACATAGCTTAGAAATAGGCTTTGAGAGGTTCGGTATACAAAAATAAACTTATTTGATCAACATGTACTAAAAGAGTCAAAAAGTGCATAAGTTTGCATTTTCGCGCATATCTTACGTTCTGAACATATCCGGACATCCAAAATTTTTTGTAATCATTAAAATATTTTATTTTAGTGATTGGAATGCAAAACTACCATTTGTCACGTAATTTGGATCGTTTTTCGCGTCCGTTCGAGTTTTCGTCGTAATTAACCGAATAACGTGACCGTACGACTAAACGAACCGACATCCGAGATGTTTTCAAGCATGTTTCAAGTCCCCTATACTTTAACTTCATTTTTGAGCCTTGAAAATGGGTGAACGGGGCTTAAACGCGTCGAAAATGCCTGAAACGAGCTGCAGGGACCATCTCTCCCATTTTTCAAAACTTTCTGGACCTGGGCAGTGGTGGCGTCGCGCGACGGGGACCCCCCTTTTCCGTGGTGGCACGTGATGGGTCCATTTTGACAGAAATCCTATTTTCAGCAACCAGCTTGAATTTGAAAGTCTTTTATGCAACTTTCTCAATACTATGAACTGGTTTTGGAGCTCCCATTGTATACTAAACCATGTTCCACAAGTGTATGGTTAGGATTGAACCTTGATTCTTGTAAAAACACTTGTCATGATCTTGTTAATCCAAGCTTACTATAAATAGAAGTGGGTTCTTCACTTCATTCCTCACAATTTGATCTCAATTCTTCTCTAAGTTGAAGCTCTCACTTGTGAAGCTTCATACCTGAGTATTTTGAGTTCAAATCTTCATTGCTTGGACCCTTTGTAAGCTTCTTTCATGCTTTTCAAGCATGAAAGTCAAACAGTGTTTGACATGTCAAACAGTGTTTGACATGTCAAACAGTGTTTGACTTTCTGCTTTGACCATGAATTGGTCAACACAAAGTTCGTTTGAACTTTGCAACGAGAGCGTAATCTCGATGGTTATAGTCCCTTGTGACTATACCTACTGATTACCACGTTGGTTAGTCGAAGTGACGAGTCAAAGTTTCGGTCAAAATACGTGTTTATGTGTATTTTGCGTTGAAGCTATTTCAGGTATCAAAATACTTTGTTTTGATATCAAAACAGTTTTCTAACTTAGTTAAACATGTTTTAACATGTTTAACTCGTCACTTTTAGTCTAGTGCTTGTATAGGGTCGTAAGTCAAGCGGTCTTAACAACCGCTTAGACTTTCGAACCTGACCCGTTTGGTCGACCGTTAAGATATGACCAAGCATATATTGTGACCATAGTTGTATAGGGAATAACCTTCCGAGGTTATACCTTATGGTCACTTAGTTTAATTAGTTGTTATGATAGGAAGTTTATATGCCTTAGGAAAATGACCAAACTGCCCTTTTCATGCATAATTTGTATTTAAGCATATGTAACCTAAATTTTGTCACTTAAACTGATTATGCAACGTATTTAAACATGTTAGGGCATATAATACTTGTCATAGGACTAGTTAGACGTCTCAAACGCGCTTTTGCGCGAACGACGTGTTAAAGTAGCGTAAGCTACCTTAATGGGTCGTAACGTGTCGAAAGCACTTAGGATAGCTTCCGATTTAGAATGTAGGCTTTGTTAAACCATATCACATGAGTTCCAATACTCATTTGGTTTACGAGACCTCATTCTACCCGATCTTCCGATTTAGGTGTCGATTTATTAACTTAGTGATCCGATTACTAGGTGCTACTTGATTTCCTTGGTTTGCCTGAGCTTCGTTAAGTTCATTAGATCGAGGATACTTTGCACTTCAAATGAGTACATAGTTCCCCTATGATAGTGTTTTCAATTGTTTTGGGGTGATTCATATGTGTTAAACGATTTCGATGATTTGAATGATGATTTCAAAAACGAATACTATGGTTTATATTAAACAATAACAATTTTGATAAATGTGAACGAACTTGTTGGAAGTATTTACATAACGAATGACATTCATTAGCTTTGGTCAAGCCGACGAGTATTAGGTTATGGTACCATAGGATCTGACAAATCCCGTTATCGGACTGCACCCATGGTTATGTGTGGGGGTTATGTGGGTAACGACTGAACCTGTTAATTGTTAACTTACCCTTTGGTGGTTTGTTAATATGAGTTGAACGATGGACGAGTTACGAAGGTTTAAATGTTATAAACGAGGCGACCAAAAGTAGATTTCACAATTAAAACGGGAGCGATTTGAACAATTGAACGATTTTGAACGATTGAACGATTATGAACAATTTGAACGATTTGGAACGATATGAATGATTTAAACAAATGAACGATGGTCTATAACAAGAACGAGTTAAATGATTTAAACGATGGGTTTTGGTATGTGATTAGATAACGGGACGGGTGTAACATGATAAAGGCATGGTAGATACGCCGCTGGTACTTCTTATATGTAAGTGCTTTTATCATATTACATTCCGTGGTGTTATTTAGTTTACTTGGACGAACGATTTTGAACGATGTCACGCAACGATGTTTACTATACGATATAAACCATACAAGATTTATTACGAGAACAATTTACGATTTGAGTTTACATAAACAAATGTTTTGAGTTAAGATTCATGGCATCGACGTTTTATAAACTATAACCAAACTGTTTTTGACTTGGTTATTCAATTTTCAATGCAAACATTTCACAAAAACAAGGTTTTCTAATATCTATTAACGAAGTTGTACGAGTTATTTCAACATGTAAACGAGCCATGAATCTGACACTCACACAAAACCTATGTGCTCGCCGGCATTTCTTTACTGACTTTATTTTTACACCTGTTTTAGGTGGTGTTGAATGATGTTGATTGCGAATAGGATGCATGCTCACTTAGGACTGGACGAGGCCTTATTGACTTAATAACTATGATAGACTATGTTTAACTTGTTTGTTATGATTCAAAGACAATGTTTAATGTTTAATATTTAAATAAAACGAAACTTTTGAATCCATGGTTGTGAAACAATAATTCTGTCGCTCCACTCCCCGATGTTTCCGCCGCGGTTTCGTTGTTTTAATGCGGTCGGGGTGTGACAGAAGAGTTGGTATCAGAGCCAATGGTTATAGGGATTTAGGTTATTAGTAATGCTTTGACCTAGACTATAACTTTTCTAGGACCCTAACGCAAGAAAACTTGCGTTTAGATTTTTATATCAATACCGTCACCTATCTTTAGGTGATAACCACAACAAGAACACAATAACAAATCCGATTTGAAAATCAATCATCTCTTCGTAGATGATTTATTACAAGGTTTTGAACCTTCAAAGTTTTCAAAATCTCATCAAAGTTTGGGTCATATAATGTGAACACGTGCAATCTGGAGGGGGGATGCCTGTACCTCGGGCTTTCTGTCTAAGGCTAGAGTGTTCGTACAAATCCACATAATCAGACCGGTCACTCTTACCTGGGAACTCTTGGGGTGAGTGTCCACTTATAGGCTAAAGCATGTCTTCGTGATACATTATATTGACCCATTTACTTTGATTAGTCACTGTGTGTCATTTGTTTGTTCGAGGTAACGAACGAATGATCACCTTCCTTATGTTTTGTTGATGTTTTCAATGCCTCTTTTGTTTATCCAATCGTCAATCTCACTCGTTTCTCATGTTTCCTTGTTATTTTTAGAAAATGCCTCCTCGACGAGATGCACAACCTCAAACTAACGCCAAAATCGCAGCCCTTGTCGCTCAGCAATTGGCTGCCTTGATTCCGAACCTAATAACTCAGATTAATCAAGCGAACAACAATAATAACAACAATGCTTAATGCAGTTTTAAGACTTTCAATTCGGCTAAACCACTAAAGTTTTCTAGGTCTCAAGGAGCAACTGTGCTCGTACAATGGTTCAAGAGTCTAGAGAGCACATTTAGACATGTTCAGTGTCCGAATGAACGAAAGGTTAAGTTTGCATCTAGTGTTTTCGAGAAGCGTGCTCTTACATGGTGGAACGGTGTGATGCGTGATAGGGGTGCCGATGTGGCGATGGCACACACTTGGGAGGAGCTACGGGCTCTCATGATGAAAGAGTTCTGTCCCCGTCATGAGATAAGGGCTTTGGAACGAGAATTCGACTATTTGAAACAAGATGGGGGAGAACACCGTGCGTATATAGATCGTTATGAGGAACTGAGTTTGTTGTGTCATACTATGGTTACCTCGTTGGATAAAGCGATTGAGAGGTATATCGATGGTTTGCCTGACACTGTGCAAGACATTGTAACTGGTAGTAATCCTACCACTGTTCGTCAGGCAATTGAATTGGCTGCTACTCTGACTGAGTCACAAGTCAGAAAAGGTAAACTGACCCCCAAGGGTGACAAGAAGCAGTCGACCGATACCACACAAGACAAGGGAAAGGGCAAGGGTAAGAAAGGCGAGTCGTCAAGGAGGTCGAGGAAGCGCAAGGCTTCCCAGAATTTTGCTGTTACTACACAGAATGCTCAGAACCCACCAGCATAACCTCCTACCAAGAAACAGTATGCTGGTACCGCACCTCACTGCAATCGGTGCAATGGTCATCATGCGACCCAACATGCTTGTAAATAGTGTACTACTTGTGGTAAGCTTGGGCACACAGCTAACATCTGTCGTTAGGGTCAAAATCAAGCTGTTCAGAATCCAGCACAGGCTAAGGCAAACACTGTTAGATTCCCACTGGGTTCATGTTACAACTGTGATGAAATTGGTCATTTCCGCAACAATTGTCCGAGGCTTGCAAATCTGAATACGAATGAAAATGTAAATCCCGCTCGTGGACGAGTGTACAACTTGAATGCAAACGAAGCCCGTGCTGACAACGAGGTTGTTAATGGTACGTTCCTTGTTAACCATCAACCTGCATCTGTTCTTTTCGATTCTGGTGCCGATAGAAGTTTTGTTTCATTATCATCTGAGCCTTTGCTTGCGATACCTAGAACTAAACTGAGGAAACCCTTATCTGTCGAAGTTGCTACTGGTAAACCTCTTATCCTCAATTCCGTTATTCATGATTGTCAATTGAACCTCGATAACCATCGTTTTCCTATTGACCTCACACCGATGCAACTTGGGAGTTTCGATATTATCATTGGGATGGATTGGTTAACTAAACATCATGCTGAGGTGGTTTATTTATATAAGATTGTTCGTATTCCTCTTTCGTCTGGGGAAGTTCTAGAGGTTCGTGGCGAGAAACCATCTGGTGGTTTGAAACTCATGTCATGTATGAAAGCCCAAAGTTATTTACGAAAAGGATATGTTTCCTTCCTGGCACATGTCACTGAGGTGAAAGGCAAGAGCAAGCGTATTCAAGATATTTCGATTGTTCGAGATTATCCAGAGGTGTTTCCTGATGAACTTCCTGGTTTGCCACCAGTTCGTCAATTCGAATTTCATATTGATCTTGTACCTAATGCCAACCCGATTGCGAAAGCACCTTATCGCCTTGCACCATCTGAGATGCAAGAATTATTGAAACAGCTTCAAGAATTATCTGACAAAGGATTCATCCGTCCGAGTTATTCACCTTGGGGCGCTCCTATCCTGTTTGTGAAAAAGAAAGATGAGTCTTTTCGAATGTGTATCGATTATCGTGAGCTTAACAAGCTTACCATCAAGAATCGATATCCTGTACCACGAATTGATGATCTCTTTGATCAGCTGCAAGGTGCTACATATTTTTTCAAGATCAATTTACGTTCTGGGTATCATCAGCTTCGTGTACTCGAATAAGATATTCCCAAAACTGTCTTCCGTACGAGATATGGTCACTACGAGTTCAGTGTCATGCCTTTTGGTTTGACGAATGCCCCAGCTATTTTCATGGATTTAATGAATAGGGTCTATAAACCTTATTTAGATAAGTTCATCATTGTGTTCATTGAGGACATTCTCATTTATTCGAAGTCTCGAGCCGATCATGAACAACACCTTCGTCTGACAATGGAACTCCTGAAGAAGGAAAAACTGTTTGCCAAATTCTCCAAGTGTGAATTCTGGCTTAAAGAAGTTCAATTTTTGGGTCATATTGTTAACGAGCAGGGTATTCATGTGGATCCTTCCAAAATCGCTGCTATTAAGGATTGGAACACACCTACGACACCTACAGAAATTTGATCTTTTCTTGGTCTTACTGGTTATTATCGACGGTTTATTTCGAACTTCTCGAAGATCGTGGTTTGTTTCACTGCTTTGACTCATAAGAATAAGCCTTTTGAGTGGGGACCTAAACAAGAAGAAGCGTTTCAAACGCTGAAACGAAAACTCTGTGTTGCTCCTGTTTTATCTCTACCCGATGGAAACGATGATTTTGTTGGCTATTGTGACGCGTCAAATCTAGGCCTTGGTTGTGTTCTCATGCAATGAGGTAAAGTTATAGCCTATGCGTCAAGACAGCTTAAGATACACGAGAAGAACTACACGACTCATGATCTTGAGTTAGGTGCTGTGGTTTTTGCACTCAAAATCTGGAGACACTATCTTTATTGAACGAAATGTGTGATTTTCACAGACCACAAAAGTCTCTAGCATATTCTTAATCAGAAGGAGCTGAACATGAGACAACGACGCTGGGTAGAACTCTTGAACGATTACGATTACGAAATTCGCTACCATCCTGGTAAGGCGAATATCGTAGCCGATGCGCTAAGTCGAAAGGAACGAGTCAAGCTTAAATCTGTTCGCACTCTATCTGATATTCAAACTCGTGTCTCTCAAGCTCAGCATACTTGTGTTACACAAGATTTGATGGGTAAGGAATTACCACGTCAACTAGAGCTTAAACTCGAAATGAAAGACGTTGGGTTACTCTATTTCAAGAATCGTTTGTGGATTCCGAAACAAGACGATCTTCGCACTTTAGTGATGGACGAATCTCATAAGTCTCGATATTCTATTCATCCTGGTGCTGAAAAATGTACAAGGATCTTCGTACTTAGTACTGGTGGCCTGGTATGAAAAAGGATATTGCTTCGTATGTATCAAAATGCCTAACTTGTCTCAAAATCAAGGTTGAACATCAACGACCATCTGGTTTGCTTGTACAACCAGAGATACTGGTATGGAAGTGGGAGAACATTGCAATGGATCTCATCACTAAGTTACCGCGCACATCTAGAGGTCACGACTCTATTTGGGTTATCATTGATCGATTAAAGAAATTAACTCATTTCATACCGATTCGCGAGGATCTATCTGCTGATAAACTTGCCAAGATTTATGTTGATGAGATTGTGTCTCGACATGGTGTTCCTTTGGATATCATATCTGATCGTGATGCTCGATTTTCATCTCATTTTTGGAAGACCATGCAATCTGCTATGGGAACCCAACTAAATCTAAGCACTGCTTATCATCCCCAAACAGATGGACAATCTGAGAGAATGATACAAACATTGGAGGATATGCTTAGAGCATGCATGATAGACTTTGGTGGTAATTAGGATTCTCATATTCCATTGATCGAGTTCTCTTACAACAATAGTTATCATGCTAGTATCAATATGGCACCATTCGAAGCTTTACACGGTCAAAAATGTCGTTCACCTATCTGTTGGAATGAGATCGGTGAAGCTCAGCTTACTGGAGCTGAGCTCATTCTGGAAACAACAGACAAAATCAAGAAAATTCGCGATAATCTTTTGACAGCTAGAAGCCATCAAAAGAGTTATGCGGATATGCGACGCAAGCCCTTGTAATTTCAAGTCAGAGACCGTTTCCTACTCAAGGTATCCCCTTTGAAGGGAGTGGTGAGATTTGGAAAGAAAGGAAAACTTGCACCACGATATGTTGGACCATTTAAGATTGTTTAAAGAATTGGAAAGGTTGCCTATCGACTTGAGCTGCCTCCTGAACTTGGGAATATTCACCCCACATTCCAGGTGTCCAACTTATGAATGTGTTTAGCCGATACTGATCTTCATATTCCACTCGAAGAAATTCAAGTTGATGAAACGGTGCACTTTGTCGAGAAACCTGTGGAAATAATGGACCGTGCAGTCAAGCAGTTGAAGAACAAACGAATACGATTAGTTAAGGTTCGCTGGGAGTCCAAACATGGCCCAGAGTTTACTTGGGAACGTGAGGACCAAATGAAGACGAAATATCCACATTTTTTTTCACAAGTTTCCTCTAGTTAAAATTTCGGGACGAAATTTCCTAAAGTAGTGGAGACTGTGACAACTGTGCTCTGTAAACGATGTACGATGTAAAAAAATGTCAATTATCAATAAAACGATGTGTTTTGGTGTTAATATTTGTGTATTTGTGTTTGACGATTTTACGATTTGATTGTAGTTCGATTTCAAGCTTTAAATCGCTTTCTAGAAAGTTATACGCAAAATGATGCGTGAACGTAATCAGTTTAATGCGACAAACACTCCGGAATAGTGACATAGGCTTAACATACCTTAAATAACCTTTACATAACATAGAAATAAGTTTTGGATGGTTTGGTGTGTCGAAAACAAGTTTATTCGATCGCATGGACTATTTGCGTCAAACTGTGAAGTATGCCGATTTGTAGGGTAAAGAACATTCCGGAACTTGATCATAAGCTAAACATACTTCAAATATACTTTACATAGCTTAGAAATAGGCTTTGAGAGGTTTGGTATGCGAAAATAAACTTATTTGATCAACAGGGACTAAAAGCATCAAAAAGTGCATAAGTTTGCATTTTCACGCATATCTTACGTTCTGAACATATTCGGACATCCAAAAAATTTTTAAATCATTAAAATATTTTATTTTAGTGATTGGAATGCAAAAATACCATTCGTCGCGTAATTTTGATCGTTTTTCGCGTCCGTTCGAGTTTTCGTCTTAATTAACCGAATAACGTGACCGTACGACCAAACGAACCGACATGTTTTCAAGCATCTTTCAAGTCCCCTATACTTTAACTTCATTGTTGAGCCTTGAAAATGGGATAACGGGGCTTAAACGCGTCGAAAATGGCTTAAACGAGCTGCAGGGACCATTTCTGCAATTTTTCAAAACTTTCTGGACCTGGGCAGTGGTGGCGTCGCGCGACGGGGAACCCCCTTTTCCGTGGCGGCATGCGACGGGTCTATTTTGACAGAAATCCTATTTTTCAGCAACCAGCTTGAATTTGAAGGTCTTTTATGCAACTTTCTCAATACTATGAACTGGTTTTGGAGCTCCCATTGTGTACTAAACCATGTTCCACAAGTGTATTGTCACACCCCGACTACGTAAAACATCAAATCATGGCGGAAACGTCGGGGAGTGTTGTAACAGAATTATTGTTTCACAACCATGGCATACAAAGTTATATTTTATTTATCAAACAAGCGAGTTACATTGTCTTTTAAACGAAGGAAACAAAGTACACAACAGCAACTAAACTAATCTTGCTTCTTTTATTGTCACTAAGGCTCGAGTCCACCCTAGTGTATCTCGATCAAACCTATGCACCTGCTCCTGAAACACATGTGAAAATAGGTACGTCAGCATAAAAATGCCTGTGAGATACATAGGTTTTGTGAAAATAGGATTCATGACTTGGGTTTTAAAAGAAAGGTTTTAATAAAAATTAGTCATGAATCTTGTTAAGTGTTTTCTTTTATAAATCATATGAAAACTTGATAAGAAATCGGATTATATAAAAGAAAGGTGTATGGTTAATGAAATAACCAAGTAAAATGAGTTTATATAAAATAAACTATTTTGTAAAACAATGTCTTGTGAAAAATATGTTATTTGTGTAAAATGTAATATGTCTATACTGAAATGATTTAAATAACGCTACGATATGTAATATTATACAAACACTTATATATAGGAAGTACCAGCGGCGTATCCACCATGTTTGTATCATATTACACACGCCTCGTTAGTCAAACCATTTACCCAAACCAACCACCAATGTAAATTGTATAAATCAATTGTCAAGTGTTATTGTGTAAACCATATCAAAATGTCCATGTCTAATGTAAATAACCAAATGTGTATATCAATGTCAAAATGTTTCTGTTTAATGTAAATCATATAATGTTATCCAAAAATATCATGTATGGCATGTGAAAGATATCAACTAAACCATTTGTAAAATGCACAAAAACAGGGTATTGAATTAAACATAGTTTAAGTCAAAGTTATGTTTTGTGAAACAAATGCATGCTATACTGATACAAACATCTATGCGGTATTGTTATAATGCATACATCCAAGCCCTGTGACTGTGGCGATAAACCTTTAAACAAATTAAAGGTTTATCTAAGTTATGTGTATCGAATTCGGCCATTCCTTCCATCTAAACATACCTAGGATGTCAGGAACGGGAGTTTTCAATTCCTATGGTACCACTACCTACTAACGAACGGCGTAGCTAATGTTAATGAATGTATATTGTCCAATTTGAACAAACCAAATGTTATACCAAAATGTAAGCATGTGAAAACAATGCACTAAGTATGTAATCAAATGAACATACATAGCGTGAAATGTAATGTAAAACAATGTACTAAGTATGCACACAATGGACATACATAGCATGAAATGTAATGTAAAACAATGTACTAAAATGCACACAATCGGCATACATAGCATGAAATGTAATGTAAAACAATGTACTAAATATGCACACAATGGGCATACATAGCATGAAATGTAATGTAAAACAATGTACTAAATATACACACAATGGGCATACATAGCATGAAATGTAATGTAAAACAATGTACTAAATATGCACACAATGGGCATACATAGCATAAACACAATGAAATCATGTACTATAAGTGTACTATTGAACAAAACAAGCATATGATATGAAAACATGGAAAAGCATGAAAGGAACAAGTAGGCACATGTGTTTCACCCCAAAATGTTTGGAAAACAGTAAAAGAGGGGTCTATGTACTCACTTGAGATTTCTCAGAAGTCCTAAGATAACCCCCAAGCAATGCTAGAGATCACGGAATCAAACGACACCTAATATAGGTAACTATGTTAATATACCGGACCTAAATCGGAAGATCGGATAGAATGAGGGCACGTAAACCAAATGAGTACGGGAACTCATGTAGTATGTTTTAACAAATCCTACATACTAAATGAAACCTAGCCTAAGTGCTTACGACACATTACGGCCCGCTTAGGTAGCTTATGCTACTTTAACGCGTCGTTCGCGTAAAACGCGTTCGGAATGCCTAACTAGTCCTATGACAAGTAAAATATGCCTTAACATATCTAATATTGTTACCAAATCAGTTTAGATACCAAAAGTTATGTTACATATGCTTAAAATGGATTTTGGCGTAAAAAGGGCATTTTGGTAATTTACCTAAGGCATATAAACTACCTATCATACAACTACTTAAACGAAGCGACCATAAGGTATAACCTCGGAAGGTTATTCCCTATATACTATGGTCACCTAATGTGTTTGGTCGGATCCTAATGATCGACCAAATGGGTCGGGTTCGAAGGTATAAGCGATTTATTAGATCGCTTACCCTTACGACCCTAGACAACGTGGTAATCGGTAGGCATAGTCACAAGGGACTATAACCATCGTGATTAATCTCACGTTACGAAGTTCAAACGAACTTCGCATTGACCATAAACTGGTCAATGCAGAAAGTCAAACAAAGTTTGACTTTCGGACTCGAAAAGCAATAAAAGAACGAAGGAACACTTACAAAGGGTCCCCGAAAGCTAATCTTGATTCAAGTAGCTCAGGTATAAAACAATGGTTTCAACTTAGAGCTTCTCAAATCAGATTCTTGTGGGTTTTGCAATGAATGGGGTTGGGTATTTATAAATTTCGGTTCACCGTTAGGATCGTTTCTTGGAGAAGAGGGAATGATCACATCCCTACACTTGTTGGCAAGCTCATATACATCATATTGGCCCCCCATAAGCAGGAAACAACACTTGGAATTGGATTGGGAGTGCTAAACAGCTATTAATAGCTGTTAAAAATGGCTTTTTCTGATCAGAAGGGGCCTCACGTGACACCAAGGGGGCTAGGTGTCACGCTAAGGTCCCTCTGAACAGCAACCAGTTTCCAACGTTTCCAATTCAGTCCCTGTTGTGTATTAAGGCCATTTCCGACATGTTTAAGGCTCGTGAAGCCATTTTCAAGGCCCTAAAATGATTCCTAAACATTGTGGACATGAAACATGCTCAAAAATATCCCGGATGTTGGTTCGTTTGGTCGTACGATTGCGATGTTTGCTTAATTACGACGGAATGCGCATAGGCGCGAAAAACGATCCAAATGACGCGACGAATGGATTTTTCTCAAGTCAAACACTAAAATAAAATATTTTAGTGCTTACATAAAATTTTGGATGTCCGGATGTATTCAGAATGTAAGTTATGCGCGAAAATGCAAACTTGTGCACTTTTTGACGCTTTTAGTCCCTGAATGACCCAAGAGTCTATTTTAGCATACCGAACCCCTCAAAGCCTATTTCTAAGCTATGTAAAATATATTTATGGTATGTTTAACTTATGGTCATGTTCCGGAATGTTCGTTACAGTTCAAATTGGCATACTTTCGCAGTTTGTCAAGTTTAGTCCCTGTAAGCGAATTAACTTGTTTTTGCCATACCAAAGCCTTCAAAACTTATTTCTAAGTTATGTAAGGGTTATTTAATGTATGTTAAGAATATGTTGATGTTCCGTAGTATTTGTCGCGTTAAACTGAGTACGTTTACGCATTAGTTTGCTTATAACTCTCCAGAAAGTGATATAGAGTTTGAAATTACACAAAAGTCAAAACATGAAAAATGTCAAACATAAATAAACAAACATTGGGATCAAATAACTTTGTTTTATTGATAACTGAACTGTTCACAATGATTACAAGCACAAATGTTACATGTATGGTTAGGATTGAACCTTGATTCTTGCAAAAAACACTTGTCATGATCTTGTTAATCCAAGCTTACTATAAATAGAAGTGGGTTCTTCACTTCATTCCTCACAATTTGATATCAATTATTCTCTAAGTTGAAGCTCTCACTTGGGAAGTTTCATACCTGAGTATTTTGAGTTCAAATCTTCATTGCTTGTACCTTTTGTAAGCTTCTTTCATGCTTTTATTATTTTCAATCATGAAAGTCAAACAATGTTTGACTTTCTACTTTAACCATGAATTGATCAACACAAAGTTCGTTTTAACTTTGCAACGTGAGCGTAATCATGATGGTTATAGTCCCCTGTGACTATACCTACTGATTATCACGTTGATTAGTCGAAGCGACGTGTCAAAGTTTCGGTCAAAATACGTGTTTATGCGTATTTTGCGTCGAAGCTATTTCAGGTATCAAAACACTTTGTTTTGATATCAAACATGTTTTCTAACTTAGTTAAACATGTTTAACTCGTCACTTTTAGTCTAGTGCTTGTATAGGGTCGTAAGTCAAGCGGTCTTAACAACCGCTTAGACTTTCGAACCCGACCCGTTTGGTCGATCGTTAGGATCCGACCAAGCATATATTGTGACCATAGTTGTATAGGGAATAACCTTCCGAGGTTCTACCTTATGGTCACTTAGTTTAATTAGTTGTTATGATAGGTAGTTTATATGCCTTAGGAAAATGACCAAAATGCCGTTTTCATGCATAATTCGTATTTAAGCATATGTAACCTAAATTTTGTCACTGAAACTGATTATGCAACATATTTAAACATGTTAGGGCATATAATACTTGTCATAGGAGTAGTTAGACGTCTCGAACGCGCTTTTGCGCGAACGACACGTTAAAGCAGCGTAAGCTACCTTAATGAGTCGTAACGGGTCGAAAGCACTTAGGATAGGTTCCGATTTAGAGTGTAGGCTTTGTTAAACCATATCACATGAGTTCCAATACTCATTTGGTTTACGAGACCTGATTCTACCCGATCTTCCGATTTAGGTTTCGATTTATTAACTTAGTGATCCGATTACTAGGTGCTACTTGATTTCCTTGGTTTGCCTGAGCTTCGTTAAGTTTATTAGATCGAGGATACATTGCACTTCAAGTGAGTACATAGTTCCCCTATTTTACTGTTTTCAATTGTTTTGGGGTGATTCATATGTGTTAAACGATTTCGATGATTTCAATGATGATTTCAAAAACGAATACTATGGTTTATATTAAACAATAATGATTTCTATAAATGTGAACGAACTTGTTGGATGTATTTACATAACGAATGACATTCATTAGCTTTGGCCAAGCCGACCAGTATTAGGTTATGGTGTCACACCCCGACCGCGTAAAACAACAAACCGCGGTGGAAACGTCGGGGAGTGGAGTGGCAGAATTATTGTTGCACAACCATGGTATTTAAAGTTTTGTTTTATTTATTAATAAAGTAGTTACATTGTCTTAAAATGAAGAAAACAAAGAGTACATAACATATTTAAACTATTCTTGCATCTTTTATTGTCAATAAGGCCCAAGTCCGCCTAAGTGTATCTTGAACAACCCTATGCATCAGCTCCTGAAAACACATGTGAAAATAGGTACGTCAGCATAAAAATGCCTATGAGATACATAGGTTTATTGATTTAGGATTCACGACTTGTAGTTGAAAGAAATGTTTATAAAAAAGTTAGTCATGAATCTTAGGAAAATGTGTTCTTTTATAAATCATACGAAAAGCGATAAGTAAATCAGATGATATATAAAAGAGTACTGCTTGGTTAAATAAATAACCAAGAAATAATGAATTTGTATAAGTAATGTCGTTTGTAAACAAAGTCTTGTGAAAATAAATTATTTGTTTAAAATGTAACATGTTCTTGTTGAAATGATTTAAATAACGCCACGATATGTAATACCATAAAAGCACTTATATATAGGAAGTACCAGCGGCGTATCCACCATGCTTTTATCATATTACACATCGCGTCGTTATGTAAATCACTTATCAAATAAACCATCATAATGTATCTTGTTTAAAACTAATGTCAAAATGTTTATGTGTATGCAATGTCTAATGTCAAATGAAAATCATGTCTTGTATAATCAAATGTTATGTACGGCAAGTAAAAATAACTACTCAAACCATATGTGTAATGTTTATGTATAATCAAATGAAATATATGGTGAATAATAGAATTACTCAACCCCATAGGTAAAATGTACAAAACAATGTATTTGATATAAATCATAGTTTAAGTCAAAAGTTATGTTTTGCAAAATCCATGCTTTACTGATACAAACACTTATGTGGTAATGTTAAACGCATACATTCAAGCCTTGAGACTGTGGAGACAAATCCCTAAACAAATTAAAGGTTTATAAAAAAATATGTATATCGGATTCAGTCATTCCCTACTTCCAAACAAACCTAGGAAGCCAGGAACGAGATTTGTCAGATCCTATGGTACCACTACATACTACCGAGCGGCGTGATCAATGTTAATGAACGTATTTTTGTCCCGTTGAACAAACCAAATGTCATACCAAATGTAAACATGTTATGTGTAAACAATGTACTAAGTATGGTAAATGAACATACATAGCAAAAGAATGTAATGTAAATCAATGTGTACATATTCTGATTTAAACACATGAAACAAAAGTGTTTATGAAATCAATGTACTAGCGTGTTAATAAAACATACATAGCATAAACATAGATGAAATCATGTACAATATGTGTACTAATGAACATAGCAAGTTTATGTCATGAAAGCACGAAAGCATGAAAGTAACAAGTAGGCACATGTGTATCACCCCAGAATATTTGAAAACTGTAAAAGAGGGGACTATGTACTCACTTGAGAATGCTTAGAAGTCTTGTAATAATAACCAAACAAAGCTAGAAGGATTACAGAATCAATCGACACCTAATATAGGTAACTACGTTAATAAACCGGACCTAAATCAGAAGATCGGATAAAATGAGGGTTCGTAAACCAAATGAGTATAGGAACTCATGTAATATGGTTTAACAAAGCCTACATTCTAAATCAGAACCTATCCTAAGTGCTTATGACCCATTACGACTCGTTTAGGTAGCTTACGCTACTTTAACGTGTCGTTCGCGTAAAACGCGTTCGGACCGCCTAACTAGTCCTATGACAAGTATTATATGCCTTAACATGTCTAACAATGTTGCCTAATCAGTTTAGATGTCAAAATTTAGGTTACATATGCTTAAAATGAAATTATGAGCAAAAAGGGCATTTTGGTCATTTTCCTAAGGCATATAAACTACCTATCATACAACTAACTAAACGTAGTGACCATAAGGTATAACCTCTGAAGGTTATTCCCTATACAACTATGGTCACAAAATGTGTTTGGTCAGATCCTAACGATCGACCAAACGGGTCGGGTTCGAAAGTCTAAGCGGTTGTTTAGACCGCTTATCTTACGACTCTATATAAGCACTAAACTAAAAGTGATGAGTTAAACATGTTAAAACATGTTTAACTAAGTTAGAAAACAAGTTTGATATCAAAAAACTGTTTTGAAACCCAAAAATAGCTTCGTTTCAAAATACGCGTAAACACGTATTTTGACCGAAACTTTGACTCGTCACTACGCCTAATCAACGTGGTAATCAGTAGGTATAGTCACAAGGGACTATAACCATCGTGATTACGCTCACGTTGCAAAGTTCAAACGAACTTTGTGTTGACCATAAACTGGTCAAAGCAGAAAGTCAAACACTGTTTGACTTTCATGTTTAAAAATGCATAAAAGCATGAAAGAAGCTTACAAGAGGTCCAAAGCTTGAAGATAAAAGAAGAAAACTTGAAGATTAGGACCTTCAACTAGAAGGGCTAGTCCCAATTTTCTAGAAATGTAAGAAAAATTTTGATTGTGCAAGTTGTGAAGTGAATTTAGGTGGGTATTTATAGATTTCGGACAACCGTTAGGATCGTTTCTCGGTTAATGAGCTTCAATCTTGGCCCTCCATGTGTTACCCACTGAATTTGAATACTAGGGGAGCCTATATACCAGTATATGGTATGTTAAAACCATGCACAAAAGCCAGAAACCAGCTGCTAATTGAAATAAAGTGTTTTTGCAGACCTAATGGTCTGCGCGCCCCGCGTATGAGACAGGGCTGGCTTACGCGGCCCGCGACCGCATGGCAGTTCAGCAACAAGTTTCAAAATTTACAGAAACAATCCCTGCATGTTATTTCGGCCTTTTCTGACTCGTTTAAGGCCCGTTAAGCCATTTTCAAGGCTCTACAATGATGCCAAAGTTTAGGGGACATAAAATATGCTTGAAAACATCTCAGATGTCGGTTCGTTTGGTCGTACAGTCACGTTATTCAGTTAATTACGACGAAACACGAACGGACGTGAAAAACGATCCAAATTACACGACGAATGGAATTTTAGCATGCCAATCACTAAAATAAAATATTTTAATGATTACAAAATTTTTTGGATGTCCGGATATGTTTAGAACGTAAGATATGCGCGTAAATGCAAACTTATGCACTTTTTGACGCTTTTAGTCCCTATTGATCAAATAAGTTTATTTTAGCATACCGAACCCCTCAAAGCCTATTTCTAAGCTATGTAAAGGATATTTAGGGTATGTTTAGCTTATGATCAAGTTCTGGAATGTTCGTTACTATACAAATCGGTATAGTTTCGCAGTTTGTCGAAAATAGTCCCTTTAAGCGAATAAACTTGTTTTTGCCATACCAAACCCTTTAAAACTTATTTCTAAGTTACGTAGAGGTTATTTAAGGTATGCTAAGAATATGTTGATGTTCCAGAGTGTTTTTCGCATTAAAGTGATTACGTTTACGTATCAGTTTGCGTATAACTTTCCAGAAAGCGATATAGAGTTTGAAATTGAACAAAAATTAAAACGTGCAAAATGTCAAACATAAATAAACAAACATTGGGGTCAAATCACATTGTTTTATTGATAAATGAAATGTCAAGAGTTTATACAATGGTTACAAGCAGAGATGTCACATATGGTACCATAGGATCTGACAAATCCCGTTATCGGACTGCACCCATGGTTATGTGTGGGGGTTATGTGGGTAACGACTGAACCTGTTAATTGTTAAATTACCCTTTGGTGGTTTGTTAATACGATTTGAATGATGGACGAGTTACGAAGGTTTGAACGTTATAAACGAGACGACCAAAGGTAGTTTTCACAATTAAAACGGGAACGATTTTAACAATTGAACGATTTTGAACGATTGAACGATTATGAACAATTTGAACGATTTAGAACGATATGAACGATTTAAACAAATGAATGATGGTCTATAACGAGAACGAGTTAAACGAGTTAAACGATGGGTTTTGGTATGTGATTAGATAACGGGACGGGTGTAACATGATAAAGGCATGGTAGATACGCCGCTGGTACTTCTTATATATAAGTGCTTTTATCATATTACATTCTGTGGCATTATTTAGTTCACTTGGACGAACGATTTTGAATGATGTCACACAACTACGTTTACTATACGATATAAACCATACGAGATTTATTACGAGAACAATTTACGATTTGGGTTTACATAAACAAATGTTTTGAGTTAAGATTCATGGCATCGACGTTTTATAAACTATAACCAAACTGTTTTTGACTTGGTTATTCAATTTTCAATGCAAACATTTCACAAAAACAAGGTTTTCTAATATCTATTAACGAAGTTGTACGAGTTATTTCAACATGTAAACGAGCCATGAATCTGACACTCACACAAAACCTATGTGCTCGCCGGCATTTCTTTGCTGACTTTATTTTTACATATATTTCAAGTGGTGTTGAATGATGTTGATTGCGAATAGGATGCATGCTCACTTAGGACTGGACGAGGCCTTAGTGACTTAATAACAATGATAGACTACGTTTAACTTGTTTGTTATGATTCAAAGACAATGTTTAATGTTTAATATTTAAATAAAACAAAACTTTTGAATCCATGGTTGTGAAACAATAATTCTGTCGCTCCACTCCCCAATGTTTTCGCCGCGGTTTCATTGTTTTAACGCGGTCGGGGTGTGACAGGTAATGTGGGTAACGATAAAACCTGATGATTGTTAACATACCCTTTGGTGGTTTGTTAATACGAGTTGAACGATGGACGAGTCACACAGGTTTGAATGTGTTCAACAAGACGACCAAAAGTTAGTTTTTCACAATTAAAACATGAACTATTTGAATGATTGGAACGATTTGAACGATTGGAATGATTTGAATGATTGAACGATTGGTTTTGATAACACGGACGATTGAGAACAAGTACAATTAAACGATTGGTTTTTGGTATGTGATTAGATAACGGGACGGGTGTAATGTGATAAAAGCATGGTAGATACGCCATTGGTACTTCTTATATATAAGTGCTTTTATCATATTACATTCCGTGGCGTTATTTAGTTCACTTGAACGAACGATTTCAAAATGATGACACACAACGATGTTTACTAAATTATATAAACCATACGAGTTTTATTACAAGAATGATTTACAATTTGGTTTACAAAAGTAAATGTTTTAGTCAAGATTCATGGCAACAAGGTTTATAAACTATAATCAACTCGTTTTAAGTTGGTTAATCATATTGCAATACAAAACACTTTTCAAAACAAGGTTTTCAATTATCGACTCTTGTAGTCGTACGAGGTATTGCAACAAGTATACAAGCCATGAATCTGACACACACTCACAAAACCTATGTACTCGCCGACATTTCTTTGCTGACTTTATTTTCACATATGTCTCAGGTGATGTTTGATGATGTTGATGATGACTAGTATGCATGCTCACATAGGATCGGACGAGGCCTTAGTGATTTAATAACAATGATAGACAATGTGTTTGTGTTTATTTTACTTTAAGACAATGTTAAACGTTTAATAATTCAATAAAATGAAACTTTAATCCATATGTTGTGAAACAATGATTCTGTTACTCCACTCCCCGACGTTTCCGCCACGGTTTCGTTATTTTAACACGGTCGGGGTGTGATAGAAGAGTTGGTATCAGAGCTCATGGTTATAGAGAATTAGGTTATTAGTAATGCTTTGACCTAGACTATAACCTTTCTAGGACCCTAACGCGAGTTTACTTGCGTTTAGAGTCTAAAACAATACCGTCACCTATCTTTAGGTGACAACCACAACAAGAACACAAAATACAGATACATTTTGAAAATCAATCAACTATTCTTAGATGATTTATTTTAAGGCTTATGCCTTTAAAGTTTTCAAAATCTCGTCAAAGTTTGGGTCTTATAATGTGAACATGTGCAATCTGGAAGGGTGGGTGCCTGTACCTCGAGTTTTCTGTCTAAGGCTAGAGTGTTCGTACAAATCCACATAATTTGACCAGTCACTCTTACCTGGGAACTCTTGGGGTGAGTGTCCACTTATAGGCTAAAGCATGTCTTCGCGATACATTATAATGACCCATTTTCTTTGATAAGTCACTGTGTGTCGTGTGTATGTTCGACGTAACGAACGAATGATCACCTTCTTTATGTTTTGTCGATGTTTTCAATACCTCTTTTGTTTATCCAATTGTCAATCTCACTCGTTTCTCATGTTTCCTTGTTCTTTTTAGAATATGCCTCCTAGACGTGATCAAACATAGGATGCTGCACTCGCAGCCCTAGTCGCTCAGCAGATTGCTGCTGTGATTCCAAACCTCATAACTCAGATCAATCAAGCGAATAACAATAACAACAATAACAATGCTCAATGCAGTTTCAAAACGTTTAATTTGGCTAAACCACTGAAATTTTCTGGGTCTCAAGGAGCAACTGCGCTCCTACAATGGTTCGAGAGTCTGGAAAGCACATTTAGACATGTTCAATGTCTGAATGAGCGAAAGGTCGAGTTCGCATCTAGTGTTTTCAAGAAACGTGCTCTAACATGGTGGAACGGGGTGATGAGAGATAGGGGTGTCGATGTGGCGATGGCACAAAATGGGAAGATCTTCGGGCTCTCATGATGAGAGAGTTCTGCCCCCGACACGAAATAAGGGCATTGGAACTAGAGTTTGATGATCTTAAACAAGATGGGGGAGAACACCGTGCCTATACGGATCGTTACGAGGAGCTGAGTTTACTGTGTCCTACTATGGTTACCCCGTTGGAGAAAGCGATTGAGAGGTATATTGATGGATTGCATGACTCTGTGCAAGACATAGTTACTGGTAGTAACCCTACCACTGTTTGTCAGGCTATTGAATTGGCTTTAACCCTGACTGAATCTCAGGTCACTATCAAGAATCGATATCCCCTACCACGAATTGATGATCTCTTTGATCAGCTGCAAGGTGCTACATGTTATTCCAAGATCGATCTGCATTCTGGGTATCATCAGCTTCGTGTACTCGAAGAAGATATTCCTAAAACTACTTTCCACACGAGATATGGTCACTACGAGTTCACTGTCATGCCTTTTGGTTTGACGAATGCTCCAGCTGTTTTCATGGACTTAATGAATAGGATTTGTAAACCTTATTTAGACAAGTTCATCATTGTATTCATTGACGACATTCTTATTTATTCAAAGTCTCGAGCCGATCATGAACAACACCTTCATCTGACAATGGAACTCCTGAAGATGGAACGACTCTTTGCCAAATTCTACAAGGAAGTTCAGTTTTTGGGTCATATTGTCAACGCGCAGGGTATTCATGTGTTTCCTTCCAAAATTGCAGCGATTAAGGATTCGAACACACCTACTACTCCTACAGAAGTTTGCTCTTTCTTGGTCTTGCTGGTTACTATCGACGATTTATCGCGAACTTCTCGAAGATTGCAGTTCCTCTTACTGCTTTGACTTAAAAGAATAAGCCTTTTGAGTGGGGACCCAAACAAGAGGAAGCTTTCCAAACACTGAAACAAAAACTCTGTGATGCTCCTGTCTTATCTTTACCTGATGGCAATGATGATTTCGTTGTCTATTGTGACGCATCGAATCTAGGCCTTGGCTGTGTTCTCATGCAACGAGGTAAAGTTATAGCCAATGCATCAAGACAATTGAAAATACACAAGAAGAACTACACAACTCATGATCTTGAGTTAGGCACTGTAGTTTTTGCTCTCAAAATTTGGAGACACTATCTCTATGGCATGAAATATATGGTTTTCACAGACCAAAAAAGTCTCCAACACATTTTCAATCAAAAGGAGCTAAACATGAGACAACGACGCTGGGTTGAACTCTTGAACGATTACGATTACGAGATTCGCTACCATCCTGGTAAGGCGAATGTCGTAGCCAATGCACTAAGTCGAAAGGAACGAGTCAAGCTTCATTGTGTTCGAATTCTATCCGATATTCAAACTCGCATCTCTCAAGCTCAACATACTTGTGTTACACAAGATTTGATGGGTAAGGAATTACCACGTCAACTAGAGCGTAAACTCGAAACAAACGACAATGGGTTACTCTATTTCAAGAATCGTTTATGGATTCTGAAACAAGACAATCTTCGCACTTTAGTGATGGACGAATCTCATAAGTCTCGTTATTCAATCCATCCTGGTGCTGACAAAATGTACAAGGATCTTCGTACTCAGTACTGGTGGTCTGGTATGAAGAAGGATGTTGCCTTGTATATGTCTAAATGGCTAACTTGTCTCAAAGTCAAAGCAGAACACCAACGACCATCTGGTTTGCTTGTACAACCAGTGATACCTGTATGGAAGTGGGAGAACATTGCAATGGATCTTATCACTAAGTTACCGCGCACATCTAGAGGTCATGCTGCCATTTGGGTAGTCATTGATCGTCTTACAAAGTCAGCACACTTTTTACCGATTCACGAGGATCTATCTGCTGATAAACTCGCCAAGATCTATATTGATGAGATTGTATCTCGACATGGTGTTCCTTTGGACATCATATCTGACCGTGATGCTCGATTCTCATCTCACCTTTGGAAGACCATGCAATCTGCTATGGGAACCCAACTAAATCTGAGCACTGCTTATCATCCCCAAACGGATGGACAATCCGAGAGGATGATACAAACATTGGAGGATATGCTTAGAGCATGTGTGATAGACTTTGGTGGAAATTGGGATTCTCATCTACCGTTGATCGAGTTCTCTTACAACAATAGTTATCACGCTAGCATCACTATGGCACCGTTCGAAACTTTATACGGTCGAAAATGTCGTTCACCTGTCTGTTGGAATGAGGTCGGTGAAGCTCAGCTTACTGGACCTGAACTCATTCTGGAAACAATACACAAAGTCAATAAAATTCGTGATAATCTTCTGCCAGCTAGAAGCCGTCTAAAGAGTTATGCAGATATGCGACACAAGCCCTTGGAATTTCAGTTCAGAGACCATATCCTACTCAAGGTATCCCCTTGTAAGGGAGTGGTGATATTTGGAAAGAAACGAAAACTTGCACCACGATACATTGGACCATTTAAGATTGTTGAAAGAATCGGAAAGGTTGCATATCGACTTGAGCTACCTCCTGAACTTGGGAATATTCACCCAACATTCCACGTGTCCAATTTACGAAAGTGTTTAGTCGATACTGATCTTCACATTCCAATCGACGAAATCCAAGTTGATGACACAATGCACTTTGTCAAGAAACCTGTGGAGATAATGGACCGTGAAGTCAAGCGACTGAAGAACAAGCGAATACCGATAGTCAAAGTTCACTAGGAGTCCAAACTGTGACACCTGTGCTTGTAATCATTGTAAATAGTTCAGTTATCAATAAAACAATGATATTTGACCCCAATGTTTGTTTAATTATGTTTGAAAATTTTCATGTTTTGATTTTTATTCAATTTCAAACTCTATATCGCTTTCTAGAGAGTTATACGCAAACCGATGTGTAACACCTGTGCCTTCACGGCCATCAAACAAATACCAAAGCAATGAAATATTGTATTTCATACTTGGTATTTGTAAAAATATGTGTATCATTTGCACATATCAATTCTTGTTCAATTTCAAACTCTAAATCACTTTCTGGAAGGTTATACGCGCACCGATGCGTAAATATAACCAGTTTAATGCAACAAACACTCCGGAATAGTGACATTGGCTTAACATACCTTAAATAACCTTTACATAACTTAGAAATAAGTTTTGAAGGCTTTGGTATGGCAAAATCAAGTTAAATCGCTTACAGGGACTAAATATGACAAACTGCGAAAGTATGTCAATTTGAACTGTAACGAACATTCCGGAACATAACCATAAGTTAAACACACCTTAAATATCCTTGACATAGCTTAGAAATAGGCTTTGAGGGGTTCGGTGTGCTAAAATAAACTTTTGGGACATTCAGGGACTAAAAGTGTCAAAAAGTGCACAAGTTTGCATTTTCGCGCATAACTTACGTTCTGAATACATCTGGACATCCAAAAATTTATGTAAGCATGACTACATTATATTTTAGTGTTCGCCTTAATAAAAATCCATTCGTTGCGTCATTTGGATCGTTTTTCGCGCTTGTGCGCATTTCATCGTAATTAAGCGAACATCGCGTTCGTACGGCCAAACGAACCAACCTCCGGCATATTTTTGAGCATGTTTCATGTCCACAATGTTTAGGCAACATTTTAGGGCCTTAAAGTTGGCTTTACGGGCCTTAGAAGTGTCGGAAAAGGCCTTAAACACGTGCAGGGACTGAAACTGTCATTTCTGAAACAAGTTTGCTGATCAGACAGGCCAAAGCGGCCCGCATTGTGTTTGGAACATCCAGAAGCGGGCCGCATCCGAGTATCAGACCAGATTAAATGGTTTTAACAGCTGGTTGCAGCTGTTTTGCACTTCCAAAACCCCTCCCACATGTCAAATCCCTATGGTGTGTGCATTTTGAGGCACCATAACATCCCGACAAGTGTACGGCCTTGATCGTTTCCCCTTTTCCAAGAAACGATCTTAACGGTTCTCCGAATACTATAAATACCCCACCCCCCATTGTTCATAATCACTAGAAATTCACTTTGAGAAACTCTAAGTTGAAACATTTGTTTCATACCTGAGATTTTCGAATTGAGTTTAGCATTCGGGGACCCTGGGTTAGTATTCTTTCGTTCTTTTCCTTATTTTTACTGCTTTTCGAGTCAGAAAGTCAAACTTTGTTTGACTTTCAGCGTTGACCAGTAATGGTCAATGCGAAGTTCGTTTGAACTTCGCAACGTGAGTGTAATCACGTTGGTCATAGTCCCTTGGGACTATGCCCACTGATTACCACGTTGTCTAGGGTCGTAGGGTAGGCGATCTAATAAATCGCCTATACCTTCGAACTCGACCCATTTGGTCGATCATTAGGATCCGACCAAATACATTAGGTGACCATAGTGTAGGGAATAACCTTCCGAGGTTATACCCTATGGTCACATCGTTTAAGTAGTTGTATGATAGGTAGTTTATATGCCTTAGGTAAATTACCAGAATACCCTTTTCATGTATAAATGGTAATTAAGCATATGTAACCTAAACTTTTGCCACATAACTGATTATGTAACATGTTTAGGCATATAACACTTGTCATAGGACTAGTTAGGCGTTCCGAACGCGTTTTACGCGAACGACGCGTTAAAGTAGCATAAGCTTCCTAAACGGGTCGTAATGGGTCGATAAGACTTAGGTTAAGTTTCATTTAGTATGTAGGCTTTGTTAAACCATATCATATGAGTTCCTACACTCATTTGGTTTACAAACCCTAATACTACCCAATCTTCCGATTTAGGTCCGGTTAATTAACATAGTTACCTATATTAGGTGCCGTTTGATTTCCGTGATCTCTAGCATTGTTTGGTTGTTACTCAAGGACTACTGAGCATTCTCAAGTGAGTACATAGACCCCTCTTTTACTGTTTTCCAAACCGTTTTGGGGTGGAACACATGTGCCTACTTGTTACTTTCATGCTTTCCTGTTTTCACATCATATACCGACTATGTTTGTTAGTACATTATAGTACATGATTTACATTACTTTTCTGCTATGTATGTTGACTGATAACATGCTAAGCACATTGATTTACATTACTTTTTCTGCTAGGTATGTTGACTGATAGCATGCTAGCACATTGATTTACATGACTTTTCTACTTTGTATGTTAACTTAGCATACTTAGTACATCATTTTTACATTGCATCTCTGTTGCATATGTTTACTCAGCATATGGACACATTGTTTTACAGTGCATCTCTGTTGCATATGTTCCAGTAACATATGGACACATTGTTTTACAGCTCTACCTTGTATGTTTACTCTAGCATACTAGGTACATCATCTTCATCACATGCTTACATTTTGGTATGACATTTGGTTTGTTTAACGGGTCTATATAACATTCATTAACATTTGCTACGCCGCTCGGGAGTAAGTAGTGGTACCATAGGACTTGACAAATCCCATTCCTGACATCCCGGGTTTGTTTGGATGTAAGGAATGACTGAATCCGAATACAATTCTTTTGATAACCTTGACTGAAAGGGTTATCCGACTGTCTCAAGGCTTGAATGTTTGCGTTTAACATACTGCATAAGTGTTCATATTCAGTATAGCATGCATATGTCTTACAAAACATAACTTTGATTTAAACCAGTTTTACTTCAATACTTTGTTTTGTACATTTTTACTTATGGTTTAAGTAGTCTAAATTTTACTTACCATACATATCATTTTGGTTACATATTACATGATTTACATTGATCATGCATTTACACAAAACATAACATTGATTTAAACCGAGTTTTACTTCGATACTATGTTCTTGTGCATATGGTTTAGTTGATACCTTTCACTAGCCATACATATCATTTTGGTTATACATTACTTGACTACTTTTGGACTATCAACATTTGACATGGTTTATACAAGGACTTTTGACTATTGGTTTAAACATAGACATTTGACTTGGATATTTGACATAGACATTTTGACATGATTTACATCTTGACATAAACATTTTACATTGTTTGGTTTGGTATGATTAAGTGATTAAGTAACGATGCGTGTGTAATATGATACAAGCATGGTGGATACGCCGCTGGTACTTCCTATATATAAGTGTTTGTATGGTATTACATGTCGTCACGTTATTTGAATCATTTCAGTTTGAGACATAGAACATTTCATACAAATAACATACTTTTCACAAGACATTGATTTATAAACAACTTATCTTATACAAACACATTTTACTTGGTTATCCATTTAACCTTACATTTATTTATACTTATCATCTGATCTTATCGTTTTTCGAATGATTTAAAGACAAAGCAAATAACAAGGTTCATGACTAAACATTTTCTCAAACATAAGTCATGAAACCTATTTTCACAAAACCTATGTATCTCACCGGCATTTTTATGCTGACGTACCATATTTTCACATGTGTTTTTCAGGAAATGAAGCATAGGATTGATCAAGATACACTTAGGCGGACATGGGCCTTAGTGACAATAAAAGATGCAGACTAGTTAATTATGTTGTATTTCCTTGTTTGTTAAGACATTGTAACACTTCTAATGAATAAAACGAAATTTCAATTGCCATGGATTTGAAACATTAATTCTGTTACAACACTCCCCGATGTTTCCGCCACGTTTTGTATGTTCCACGTGGTCGGGGTGTGACAGAAAAGATGGTATCAGAGCCAATGGTTATAGGGAATTAGGTTATTAGTAATGCTTTGACCTAGACTATAACCTTTCTAGGACCCTAACGCGAGTTTACTTGCGTTTAGTCATAAAACAATACCGTCACCTATCCTTAGGCGACGACCATAACAAGAACATAAATTTCAAAACCACTTTGAAAACTAATCATCTGTTCTAGGATGATTAATTACTAGGTTTTGAACCCTCAGTTATAAGGTTTTGAATCCCTTTGAATTTTCAAAATCTCGTCAAGGTTTTGGGTTTTAAATAATGTGAACACGTGCAAACTGGAAGGGTGAATGCCTGTATTCTGGGTTTTCTGTCTAGGCAAGCACTTCGTATACATCTCATCAGACGCGAGACCAGTTGTGCTTACCTGGGAATTCTCGGGATGAGTGTTCACTTATAGGCGAGCATGTCTTCAGTGATACATTAATAAGACCTGTTTACCTTGATTAGTCACAATCTCATTTGTTTGCCTTAGGTAACAAACAAATGATCACAATTTTCATTCGTTACCATTCGGTATTGATTTTCCAATAACCTTTCACTTGCTTCTTCCTCTGTCTTTCACTTTCTTCTAGAATGTCTATTCCTCTCAGCACTGGTCAAATGTCCGAGCAAACAGCCAAATTTGTCCAGCAAATTGGCGAAGTGATTCAGAGGACTGTGGATTTAGGTATTGCCATGGCTCGTCTCAACAATGAAGCCTCTCGTCTCGACAATGAAGTCACTCAAGAGACACCAAAGGAAGTAGAAGTCAGGCTTGCACCAACATCAAGGAAGCGTAAGGCTTCAAGGAAACCCGCAGCGGTTACACTTAATCAAGCGGGACCTAGCCAGGTAGCAATGCCGACAGCTAGGAAGCCGTACCTGGGAGCTGCCCCATGGTGCAAGCGATGCAATCGTCATCATTTAAACCACATACCCTGCTCCAAATGTACCTACTGTGGACGGTGGGGACATTTGATCAACACATGCCGCTTTGCTATCCAGAACAAAGCTGTTGCAAATCTTGCTGCTACCCAACTCCAAGTCAACCCTACTCGAACTCGTTTCTCACGAGGGCCTGGCTACAACTGTGGCGAGATGGGCCATTTCCAAAGGGATTGCTCAAAGCTTGCTAATGCAAATCCAACCCTTGGATGAGCATTCGGCTGAACAAAGGATGTTGCTGTCTTATGCCTTTGTTTCTTTTGTTTTCTTGCATTGTGAAACAATATGTCTTGTTCATAAATAAAAGTTGTTGTTCACAATTCTAATATACAAGTATAATTACATGTGGGTATGACTTTTCCTATGATACCTGCATTAAGGAACTATGTTCCTTACAAACTACTCTTGTGATTCTCTCTTTCAAATGATCGCTCATAATTCCTTCGAACATTTTAAGTACTCGTTTCATTCTAAGAAACAAAGTACAGAAAATAAAGTGACATTATGAGTGATCATGCTTCTGCACATCTGTGCCTTTGAATCCTTGGTTAGATAACTAAGGGTATTTCCAAATCTCATACCCATTACATTTTGATTTTTCAACATACACAGTACAAGTATTTCAAAACAATCTTCATGATCTCAAAACATTTCATATAGTTTGAAAACAATTTTTTTTAGATACATTGTCTATGTTATTTCAAAAACATTGGCCATGTTATCAAAACCAACCTTTCTAATTTCAAAATATTTCATATAGTCTGAAGACAATATTAACACAGTACATTTTCTCATCAAATGCATGATTTCGAAAAGCATCATTCATGTCTTTCAAAAACCTTATACATAATTTCAAAATTTATCTCGCATGATTTTAAAACATTTTTGTAAATATATCTACCTAATACACCTACTTTATGATTTCAAAATATTATATATATAAGGTTTCAAAAACATTTTTTTTTTCCCATGCACAGTTTTCAAAAATATCTTCCTCGTACATTTACTTAACCTTCAAATTCTGCTTCATATGTCGCCTTGACATATCTAGCATCTCAACCTCATAAGCATTTTACTTCATGTTTTGACTTAAGCACATCCCGTGCAAGAATTCAAAGCATCTTCAACTTCTACAATCCATATGGGATCTTTTTATCTCCATAATTAGACCCTTGTGGATGATCATGATTCAAATCAGAGTCCTTAATTGGATTCTTTATGTACCTTAATTCGAACATTTTGAGTTCTAGTAATCAAAATCGAATTTTCTTTTTGAATCTTTCTATCTTTATAGTTGGATTCTCGAAAATGTTTAAAGTACCAAATGAAATCCACAAGATGGATTCCTAGTGTGCTTTAAATACATGTACTCTGTTAGCAGAACAAACTTCTAGTTAGCAATTTTGTGGTTATGTGACTATGTGTTTATTCATCTTATGTTTTCTTTCATGCATTTTTGTGTTTTTAATACTCTGGATATTCGTTATCCAAATCCTCGCAGGATCTTTCATATCTTCATATGAGAGATTCGTAGCAGGATATTCAAAGGTACTACCTTAAATCCTTAATGGGCTTCTATGTAATAGTTAAGACCCTTGGATTTATATAGTACCACTCCAGACCCTTTTTAGTGGTCTAGTCTAAAGGATTGATTCACAATTTGGTTAAAGAATGACATCTAGTGATGTAGCTGGACAGACTCCTTGATAGTCTATTTAGATCATTTATTGATCTAGTCTACGGGACTCTATGGCGGTCTAGTCACACTCATCACAGGATTGTTCATTTGGTTTTACCCTACGCATTATAAAATAGACTGTGTGAACTGTGCAAGGAATTGTCTAATTATGGAGGCCTACATAATTATGAAATTTAGTGCATAGAAACCCAGTAAGGTTTATTATGTGTAAGAACCGATAGTGACAACAATAACAAAATGAGAACGATGTAATGGAGGTACGGTGGACGCACCAATGACGCTTCGTATACTTGTATATAAGTATCCCTCTTACATTGCAAGCATAAGGTTATTAAAGTTACTAGAAGTTCAGAACCCTAACCAATGTTGTTCGATCTTTTCAACTTCATGCTTTCAAGCTCTCACAAGTTTCCTCTAAATAAATTTCGGGACGAAATTTCCTAAAGTAGGGGAGACTGTAACACCTGTGCCTTCACGGCCATCAAACAAATACCAAAGCAATGAAATATTGTATTCATACTTGGTATTTGTAAAAATATGTGTATCATTTGCACATATCAATTCTTGTTCAATTTCAAACTCTAAATCACTTTCTGGAAGGTTATACGCGCACCGATGCGTAAATATAACCAGTTTAATGCAACAAACACTCCGGAATAGTGACATTGGCTTAACATACCTTAAATAACCTTTACATAACTTAGAAATAAGTTTTGAAGGCTTTGGTATGGCAAAATCAAGTTAAATCGCTTACAGGGACTAAATATGACAAACTGCGAAAGTATGTCAATTTGAACTGTAACGAACATTCCGGAACATAACCATAAGTTAAACACACCTTAAATATCCTTGACATAGCTTAGAAATAGGCTTTGAGGGGTTCGGTGTGCTAAAATAAACTTTTGGGACATTCAGGGACTAAAAGTGTCAAAAAGTGCACAAGTTTGCATTTTCGCGCATAACTTACGTTCTGAATACATCTGGACATCCAAAAATTTATGTAAGCATGACTACATTATATTTTAGTGTTCGCCTTAAGAAAAATCCATTCGTTGCGTCATTTGGATCGTTTTTCGCGCTTGTGCGCATTTCGTCGTAATTAAGCGAACATCGCGTTCGTACGGCCAAACGAACCAACCTCCGGCATATTTTTGAGCATGTTTCATGTCCACAATGTTTAGGCAACATTTTAGGGCCTTAAAGTTGGCTTTACGGGCCTTAGAAGTGTCAGAAAAGGCCTTAAACACGTGCAGGGACTGAAACTGTCATTTCTGAAACAAGTTTGCTGATCAGACAGGCCAAAGCGGCCCGCATTGTGTTTGGAACATCCTGAAGCGGGCCGCATCCGAGTATCAGACCAGATTAAATGGTTTTAACAGCTGGTTGCAGCTGTTTTGCACTTCCAAAACCCCTCCCACATGTCAAATCCCTATGGTGTGTGCATTTTGAGGCACCATAACATCCCGACAAGTGTACGGCCTTGATCGTTTCCCCTTTTCCAAGAAACGATCTTAACGGTTCTCCGAATACTATAAATACCCCACCCCCCATTGTTCATAATCACTAGAAATTCACTTTGAGAAACTCTAAGTTGAAACATTTGTTTCATACCTGAGATTTTCGAATTGAGTTTAGCATTCGGGGACCCTGGGTTAGTATTCTTTCGTTCTTTTCCTTATTTTTACTGCTTTTCGAGTCAGAAAGTCAAACTTTGTTTGACTTTCAGCGTTGACCAGTAATGGTCAATGCGAAGTTCGTTTGAACTTCGCAACGTGAGTGTAATCACGTTGGTCATAGTCCCTTGGGACTATGCCCACTGATTACCACGTTGTCTAGGGTCGTAGGGTAGGCGATCTAATAAATCGCCTATACCTTCGAACTCGACCCATTTGGTCGATCATTAGGATCCGACCAAATACATTAGGTGACCATAGTGTAGGGAATAACCTTCCGAGGTTATACCCTATGGTCACATCGTTTAAGTAGTTGTATGATAGGTAGTTTATATGCCTTAGGTAAATTACCAGAATACCCTTTTCATGTATAAATGGTAATTAAGCATATGTAACCTAAACTTTTGCCACATAACTGATTATGTAACATGTTTAGGCATATAACACTTGTCATAGGACTAGTTAGGCGTTCCGAACGCGTTTTACGCGAACGACGCGTTAAAGTAGCATAAGCTTCCTAAACGGGTCGTAATGGGTCGATAAGACTTAGGTTAAGTTTCATTTAGTATGTAGGCTTTGTTAAACCATATCATATGAGTTCCTACACTCATTTGGTTTACAAACCCTAATACTACCCAATCTTCCGATTTAGGTCCGGTTAATTAACATAGTTACCTATATTAGGTGCCGTTTGATTTCCGTGATCTCTAGCATTGTTTGGTTGTTACTCAAGGACTACTGAGCATTCTCAAGTGAGTACATAGACCCCTCTTTTACTGTTTTCCAAACCGTTTTGGGGTGGAACACATGTGCCTACTTGTTACTTTCATGCTTTCCTGTTTTCACATCATATACCGACTATGTTTGTTAGTACATTATAGTACATGATTTACATTACTTTTCTGCTATGTATGTTGACTGATAACATGCTAAGCACATTGATTTACATTACTTTTTCTGCTAGGTATGTTGACTGATAGCATGCTAGCACATTGATTTACATGACTTTTCTACTTTGTATGTTAACTTAGCATACTTAGTACATCATTTTTACATTGCATCTCTGTTGCATATGTTTACTCAGCATATGGACACATTGTTTTACAGTGCATCTCTGTTGCATATGTTCCAGTAACATATGGACACATTGTTTTACAGCTCTACCTTGTATGTTTACTCTAGCATACTAGGTACATCATCTTCATCACATGCTTACATTTTGGTATGACATTTGGTTTGTTTAACGGGTCTATATAACATTCATTAACATTTGCTACGCCGCTCGGGAGTAAGTAGTGGTACCATAGGACTTGACAAATCCCATTCCTGACATCCCGGGTTTGTTTGGATGTAAGGAATGACTGAATCCGAATACAATTCTTTTGATAACCTTGACTGAAAGGGTTATCCGACTGTCTCAAGGCTTGAATGTTTGCGTTTAACATACTGCATAAGTGTTCATATTCAGTATAGCATGCATATGTCTTACAAAACATAACTTTGATTTAAACCAGTTTTACTTCAATACTTTGTTTTGTACATTTTTACTTATGGTTTAAGTAGTCTAAATTTTACTTACCATACATATCATTTTGGTTACATATTACATGATTTACATTGATCATGCATTTACACAAAACATAACATTGATTTAAACCGAGTTTTACTTCGATACTATGTTCTTGTGCATATGGTTTAGTTGATACCTTTCACTAGCCATACATATCATTTTGGTTATACATTACTTGACTA
This sequence comes from Helianthus tuberosus, assembly GCA_030545235.1. Classification (NCBI taxonomy): domain Eukaryota; kingdom Viridiplantae; phylum Streptophyta; class Magnoliopsida; order Asterales; family Asteraceae; genus Helianthus; species Helianthus tuberosus. The sequence continues at coordinate 124,687,906 of CM060394.1, read as the reverse complement.
CTTTTGGACTATCAACATTTGACATGGTTTATACAAGGACTTTTGACTATTGGTTTAAACATAGACATTTGACTTGGATATTTGACATAGACATTTTGACATGATTTACATCTTGACATAAACATTTTACATTGTTTGGTTTGGTATGATTAAGTGATTAAGTAACGATGCGTGTGTAATATGATACAAGCATGGTGGATACGCCGCTGGTACTTCCTATATATAAGTGTTTGTATGGTATTACATGTCGTCACGTTATTTGAATCATTTCAGTTTGAGACATAGAACATTTCATACAAATAACATACTTTTCACAAGACATTGATTTATAAACAACTTATCTTATACAAACACATTTTACTTGGTTATCCATTTAACCTTACATTTATTTATACTTATCATCTGATCTTATCGTTTTTCGAATGATTTAAAGACAAAGCAAATAACAAGGTTCATGACTAAACATTTTCTCAAACATAAGTCATGAAACCTATTTTCACAAAACCTATGTATCTCACCGGCATTTTTATGCTGACGTACCATATTTTCACATGTGTTTTTCAGGAAATGAAGCATAGGATTGATCAAGATACACTTAGGCGGACATGGGCCTTAGTGACAATAAAAGATGCAGACTAGTTAATTATGTTGTATTTCCTTGTTTGTTAAGACATTGTAACACTTCTAATGAATAAAAAGAAATTTCAATTGCCATGGATTTGAAACATTAATTATGTTACAACACTCCCCGATGTTTCCGCCACGTTTTGTATGTTCCACGTGGTCGGGGTGTGACACGATGCGTAAACGTAATCAGTTTAACACGATAAAACACTCTAGAACATCATTATATGCTTAACATATTCTATTTTAGTGATTGGTATGCTAAAACTTCATTCGTTTCGCAATTTGGATCGTTTTCGCGTCCGTTACGACTTCCGTCGTAATTAACCGAACAACGCAACCGTAAGGCCAAATGAACTGACATCCGTGACATTTCTGAGCGTATTTCAGGTTCCCTATGCTTTAACATCCTTATGGAGCTTAAAAATGGGTTTGACGGGTGTTAAAAGTGCCAAAACACGACAATACGCACACAGGGACCAAAACTGACATTTCGCTAAAGTTGCTGACCTGCAGGCTGCATACGGACCGTAAGCCCTATACCATACGGTCCGTAAGCCTTTGCCAGATATCAGAAAATGGTTTCCAGCTATTTTCATCCTGTCCCAGCTGATTTGGTCACTTGCAAATGGTATTTTCAATACTATGGGCTCTTTTAGGGGCTCCCATGGTTTCACAAATCAGGGGGCACACTTGGACGGCCTGGATTGAAGCACGTTTTTCAAGAAACGATCCTAACGGTCTTGGTTTTCCTATAAATACCGCCACCCATTTGCCCTCAAACTCATACCTTTGATCTGAATTGGTTCTCTAAGTTGAAGTTATACACTTCATACCTGAGAATATTCGGATCAAACATCCATTTCTTAGACCTTTTGTGAGTATTCTTTCATTCTTTTACGCGTTTTAGCATGAAAGTCAAACTTTGTTAAACATACCATAAATATCCTTTACATAGCTTAGAAATAGGCTCTGAGGGGTTCGGTATGCTAAAAATAAACTTTTGGGTCATTCAGGGACTAAAAGCGTCAAAAAGTGCACAAGTTTGCATTTTCACACATAACTTACGTTCTGAATACATCCTGACATCCAAAAATTTATGTAAGCACTAAAATATTTTATTTTTGTGTTTGACTTGAGAAAAATTCATTCGTCGCGTCATTTGGATCGTTTTTCGCGCCTATGCGCATTCCGTCGTAATTAAGCGAACATCGCAATCGTACGACCAAACGAACCAACATCCGGGATATTTTTGAGCATGTTTCATGTCCACAATATTTAGGCATCATTTTAGGGCCTTGAAAATGGCTTCACGAGCCTTAAACATGTCGGAAATGTCCTTAATACACAACGGGGACTGAATTGGAAACGTTGGAAACTGGTTGCTGTTCAGAGGGACCTTAGCGTGACACCTAGCCCCCTTGGCGTCACGTGAGGCCCCTTCTGATCAGAAAAAGCCATTTTTAATAGCTGTTAACAACTGTTTAGCACTCCCAATCCAATTCCAAGTGTTGTTTCCTGCTTATGGGGGGCCAATATGATGTACATGAGCTTGCCAACAAGTGTAGGGATGTAATCATTCCCTCTTCTCCAAGAAACGATCATAACGGTGAACCAAAATCTATAAATACCCAACGCCATTCATTGCAAAACCCACAAGAATCTGATTTGAGAAGCTCTAAGTTGAAACCATTGTTTCATACCTGAGCTACTTGAATCAAGATTGCTTTCGGGGACCCTTTGTAAGTATTCCTTCGTTCTTTTATTGCTTTTTGAGTCTGAAAGTCAAACTTTGTTTAACTTTATGCATTGACCAGTTTATGGTCAATGCGAAGTTTGTTTGAACTTCGCAACGTGATCATAATCACGATGGTTATAGTCCCTTGTGACTATGCCTACTGATTACCACGTTGTCTAGGGTCGTAAGGGTAAGCGATCTAATAAATCGCTTATACCTTCGAACCCGACCCATTTGGTCGATCATCAGGATTCGACCAAACACATTAGGTGACCATAGTATATAGGGAATAACCTTCCGAGGTTATACCTTATGGTCACGACGTTTAGTTAGTTGTATGATAGGTAGTTTATATGCCTTAGGTAAAGTACCAAAATACCCTTTGTACGCCAAAATTCATTTTAAGCATATGTAACATAACTTTTGGTATCTAAACTGATTTGGCAACAATATTAGACATGTTAAGGAATATATTACTTGTCATAGGACTAGTTAAGCGGTCCGAACGCGTTTTACTTGAACGACGTGTTAAAGTAGCATAAGCTACCTAAACGGGTCGTAATGGGTCGTAAGCACTTAGGTTAGGTTTCGTTTTAGTATGTGGGCTTTGTTAAACCATATTACACGGTTCTACATACTCGTTTGGTTTACGAACCCTCATTCTATCCAATCCTCCGATATAGGTCCGGTTTATTAACATAGTTACCTATATTTGGTGTCGTTTGAGATCCGTGATCTCTAGCATTGTTTGGTTGTTATCTTAGGACTTCTGAGCAATCTGAAGTGAGTACATAGACCCCTCTTTTACTGTTTTCCAAACATTTTGGGGTGAAACACATGTGCCTACTTGTTACTTTCATGCTTTTCCATGTTTTCATATCATATGCTTGTTATGTTCAATAGTACACTTATAGTACATGATTTCATTGTGTTTATGCTATGTATGCCCATTGTGTGCATATTTAGTACATTGTTTTACATTACATTTCATGCTATGTATGCCCATTGTGTGCATATTTAGTACATTGTTTTACGTTACATTTCATGCTATGTATGCCCATTGTGTGCATACTTAGTACATTGTTTTACATTACGTTTCATGCTATGTATGTCCTTTGTGTGCATATTTAGTACATTGTTTTACATTACATTTCATGCTATGTATGTCCATTGTGTGCATACTTAGTACATTGTTTTACATTACATTTCACGCTATGTATGTTCATTTGATTACATACTTAGTGCATTGTTTTCACATGTTTACATTTTGGTATGACATTTGGTTCGTTCAAATGGGACAATATACATTCATTAACATTAGCTACGCCGTTTGTTAGTAGGTAGTGGTACCATAGGAATTGACAACTCCCGTTCCTGACATCCTAGGTATGTTTGGATGGAAGGAATGACCGAATTCGATACACATAACTTAGATAAACCTTTAGTTTGTTTAAAGGTTTATCGCCACAGTCACAAGGCTTGGATGTATGCATTATAACAATACCGCATAGATGTTTGTATCAGTATAGCATGCATTTGTTCCACAAAACATAACTTTGACTTAAACTATGTTTAATTCAATACCCTGTTTTTGTGCATTTTACCTATGGTTTAGTTGATATATTTCACATGCCATACATGATATTTTTGGATACACATTATATGATTTACATTAAACATAAACATTTTGACATTGATATACACATTTGGTGATTTACATTAGACATGGACATTTTGATATGGTTTACATAATAACACTTGACAATTGATTTATACATGAACAATTTACATTGGTGGTTGGTTTGGGTAAATGGTTTGAGTAACGAGGCTTGTGTAATATGATACAAACATGGTGGATACGCCGCTGGTACTTCCTATATATAAGTGATTGTATAATATTACATATCGTAGCGTTATTTAAATCATTTCAGTATAGACATATTACATTTTACACAAATAACATATTTTTCACAAGACATTGTTTTACAAAACAGTTTATTTTATATAAACTCATTTTACTTGGTTATTTCATTAACCATACACCTTTCTTTTATATAATCCGATTTCTTATCGAGTTTTCATATGATTTATAAAAGAAAACACTTAACAAGATTCATGACTAATTTTTATTAAAACCTTTCTTTTAAAACCCAAGTCATGAATCCTATTTTCACAAAACCTATGTATCTCATAGACATTTTTATGCTGACGTACCTATTTTCACATGTGTTTCAGGAGCAGGTGCATAGGTTTGATCGGGATACACTAGGGTGGACTCGGGCCTTAGTGACAATAAAAGAAGCAAGATTAGTTTAGTTGATGTTGTGTACTTTGTTTCCTTCGTTTAAAAGACAATGTAACTCGCTTGTTTGATAAATAAAATATAACTTTGTACGCCATGGTTGTGAAACAATAATTCTGTTACAACACTCCCCGACGTTTCCGCCACGATTTGATGTTTTACGTGGTCGGGGTGTGACACTTATGATGAGGGAATTATGTCCTCGTCATGAACTAAGGGCTTTAGAAAGGGAGTTCGATGACTTCAAGCAGGATAGTGGCGAGCACCGGGGCTTACACTGATAGGTATGAAGAGTTGAGCTTACTTTGGCCTACAATGGTTACCCCACTCGAGAAAGCTATCGAGAGGTATATTGTGGCTTACCTGACTCCGTGCAAGACATCGTCACTGGTAGTAACCCTACCACAGTTCGTCAGGCAATCGAGTTAGCTGCGACATTGACTGAGTCGCAGGTCCGAAAGGGTAAGCTACACAGGAAGGGTGACAAGGGTAAGAAACAGTCGTCTGATAAGGGTGGGAGCAAGGAGGGTAAGAACAAGAAGGGCAAGGAAACTGGTTCGTCGAAGGGGTCTAGGAAGCGTAAGGCTTCCCAGAATTTCGCTGTCACTGCCCAAGTTAATCAGACAGCTCCCAATCAGCCTGCACAACCGCCAGCAAAGAAACGGTATGCGGGGAATGCACCGTTGTGCAACAGATGCAATAGTCCCCATCAACCGCAAGTTCCGTGTCGTTTCTGTACTAACTGTGGGAAGTCGGGTCATCTTGCTGATATTTGTCGCTTTGCTCCCAATCAAGCCGCACGTAACCCAGCTCAGCAGGCTTCTTAACCGCCTGCTCAACAGCAAGCACAAGCTGCACGACCTCATTTTCCTCCTGGTTCGTGCTACAATTGTGGGGACCTGACTCATTATCGAAACCAGTGTCCAAGGCTAGTCAACGCAAATCAGAATCAGGCTCAGGCTCGAGGTCGAGTCTTCAACATGAATGCCAATGAGGCGCGAGCAGACAACGAGGTGGTGAATGGTACGTTCTTTGTTAACAATCAGTCTGCTTCTGTTCTTTTTGATTTAGGTGCCGATAAGAGTTTTATGTCGTTATCTTTTGAGCCATTTCTTCGCATGTCTAGAACGAAACTAGGAAAGCCTTTGACAGTAGAAGTTGCTAGTGGTGAACCCATTGTTCTTGATTCTGTTCTCCGTAACTGCCAGTTGAACCTTAATAACCATCTTTTTCCTATCGACCTAACACCGATGCAACTGGGGAGTTTCGACGTTATAGTGGGTATGGATTGGTTAGCCAAGCATCACGCAGAAGTAGTTTGTTTCGAGAAGAATGTTCATGTTCCGCTCTTGACAGGTGAGATCCTACAAGTTCGTGGTGAGAAACCTGCTAGTAGTCTCAAGCTCATGTCTTGTACTCAGGCTCGGAAGTATCTGCGAAAGAATTATGTGGCTTTCTTGGCACATGTCATAGCAGATAAAGGCAAAGGTAAGTCTATTCAAGATATCCCTGTTGTTCGGGATTATCCTGAATTGTTCCCTGAAGAATTACCTGGTTTACCCCCAGCACGCCAAGTCGAGTTCTGTATTGATCTTGTACCTGGTGCAAATCCTATTACCAGATCTCCATATCGTCTTGCACCGTCTGAGATGCAAGAGTTGTCTAAGCAGCTTCAGGAGCTTTCTGACAAAGGTTTTATTCGTCCTAGCTTTTCACCTTGGGGTACTCCCGTTCTTTTTGTCAAAAAGAAGGATGGATCTTTCAGAATGTGCATCGATTACCGTGAGCTTAATAACCTTATCATCAAGAATCGATATCCCCTACCTCGCATTGATGATCTCTTTAATCAGTTATTGGGTGCGACTTGCTTTTCAAAGATTGATCTGCGTTCTGGGTATCATCAACTTCGTGTGCATGAAGAAGATATTCCCAAAACAGCTTTTCGCACTCGTTATGGGCATTATGAGTTCACAGTTATGCCTTTCGGTTTGACTAATGCTCCTGCTGTTTTCATGGACTTGATGAATAGGGTCTGCAAGCCTTATTTAGATAAGTTCATCATCGTTTTCATTGATGACATTTTGATATATTCTAAGACACAAGCTGATCATGAGAAACATCTTCGTCTTACTCTGGAACTCCTGAAGAAAGAGCAACTTTTTGCCAAATTCTCCAAGTGCGAATTTTGGCTTAAGGAAGTTCAATTTTTGGGGCATATCGTCAACGAACAAGGTATTCATGTAGATCCATCCAAGATCAGTGGGATTAAGGATTGGGATACGCCTACTACTCCTACTGAGGTTCGTTCTTTTCTTGGTCTCGCGGGTTATTACCGCCGCTTCATCGAGAACTTCACAAAGATTGCAGTTCCTCTAACTGCTCTAACTCAGAAGAACAAACCCTTTGAATGGGGAACCAAACAAGAAGAAGCGTTTTAGACCTTGAAGCAGAAGCTTTGTGATGCGCCTATTCTATCTTTGCCTGAGGGCAATGATGATTTTGTCGTGTATTGTGATGCATCAAATTTGGGTCTTGGCTGTGTTCTCATGCAAAGGAACAAAGTCATAGCATATGCATCGAGGCAGTTGAAGATACATGAGAAGAACTACACCACTCATGATCTTGAGTTAGGTGCAGTTGTATTCGCTCTCAAAATTTGGAGACACTATTTGTATGGTACAAAATGTGTGGTTTTCACTTACCACAAAAGCCTTCAGCACATCTTCAATTAGAAAAAATTCAACATGAGGCAACGACGTTGGGTTGAACTTCTAAACGACTATGACTGCGAAATTCGCTACCATCCTGGTAAGGCGAATGTCGTGGCTGACACATTAAGTCGTAAGGAATGAGTTAAGCTTCATTGTGTTCGTGTTCAATCTGATATTCAAGCTCGATCTGATATCCAAACCCGCATTTCTCAGGCTCAACATACTTGTGTTTCACAAGGTTTGATGGGTAAGGAATTACCCTATCACATTAAGCCTGATCTTGAACTGAAGGACAATGGATTGTATTATTTCATGGATCGTCTGTGGGTCCCAAGTCAAGACAATCTTCACGCCTTGCTTATGGATGAAGCTCATAAATCTCGTTATTCTATTCATCCTGGTGCAGACAAAATGTATAAGGATTTTCGTACTCAGTAATGGTGGCCTGGTATGAAGAAAGACATTGCCTTATACGTTTCAAAATGCCTTACTTGTCTTAAGGTTAAGGCTGAACATCAACATCTTTTTGGTTTATTGGAGCAACCAGAGATTCCTATTTGGAAATGAGAAAACATTGCAATGGATCTTATTACCAAACTTCCGCACACAAAAAGAGGTCATGATGCCATCTGGGTAGTTGTTGATCATCTTACAAAGTCAGCACATTTCTTGCCAATCCGTGAGGATTTATCTGCCAACAAGCTTGCTAAAATCTATGTGGATGAAATTGTATCTCAACATGGTGTTCCTTTGAACATTATTTCTGATAGAGATGCTCGTTTCTCATCTCTTTTTTGGAGAACCATGCAATCTGCTATGGGAACCCAACTTAATTTGAGCACAGCTTATCATCCGCAATCAGATGGTGTCACACCCCGACCACGTGGAACATACAAAACGTGGCGGAAATGTCGGGGAGTGTTGTAACAGAATTAATTGTTTCAAATCCATGGCAATTGAAGTTTCATTTTATTGATTAAAGGTGTTACAATGTCTTAACAAACAAAGAAATACAACATAATTAACTAGTCTTGCATCTTTTATTGTCACTAAAGCCCAAGTCTGCCTATGTGTATCTTGATCATCTTATGCAACAGCTCCTGAAAAACACATGTGAAAATAGGTACGTCAGCATAAAAATGCCTGTGAGATACATAGGTTTTGTGAAAATAGGTTCCATGACTTATGTTTGAGAAAATGTTTAGTCATGAACCTTGTAATTTGCTTTGTTTTGTAAATCATTTGAAAAACAATGAGTTCAGATGATATGTATAAATAAGTGAATAATGTATGGTTAAATGAATAACCATAGTAAAATGGATTTGTATAAGATAAGTTGTTTGTAAAACAATGTCTTGTGAAAAGTATGTTATTTGTATAAAATGTTATATGTATCAAACTGAAATGATTCAAATAACGCTACGATATGTAATACCATACAAACACTTATATATAGGAAGTACCAGCGGCGTATCCACCATGCTTGTATCATATTACACACACATCGTTACTTAATCACTTAATCAAACCAAACCAAACAATGTAAAATGTCTATGTTTAAATAAATTGTCAAATGTATTGAATAATATGTCAAAGTATTCATGTCAAGATGTAAATCATGTCAAAATGTCTATGTCAAATATCCATGTCAAATGTCTATGTCAAATATCCATGTCAAATGTCTATGTCAAATATCCATGTCAAATGTCTATGTCAAATATCCATGTATGGCAAGTGAAATGTCTCAACTAAACCATATGCACAAAAACAAAGTATTGAAGTAAAACTTAATTTAAATCAAAGTTATGTTTTGTGGGAAATGCATGATCAAATGTCAATCATGTTAAAATGTCTATGCCGAAATGTCTATGTCAAATGTCTATGTCAAAATGTCATGTAAAATGATGTACTAAGTAATGCACACAATTGGGCACACCTAGCATGAAATGTCATAAAATCATGTACTATAATGTACTAACGAACATAGCAGTATATGATGTTAAAACAGGAAAGCATGAAAGTAACAAGTAGGCACATGTGTTCCACCCCAAAACAGTTTGGAAAACAGTAAAAGAGGGGTCTATGTACTCACCTGAGATTGCTCAGTAGTCCTTGAGTAATAACTAAACAATGCTAGAGATCGCGGATATCAAACGGCACCTAGTATAGGTAGCTACATTAATAAACCGGACCTAAATCGGAAGATCGGGTAGCATTAGGGTTTGTAAACCAAACGAGTGTAGAGACTCGTGTCATTTGGTTTAACAAAGCCTACATACTAAATGAAACTTAACCTAAGTGTCTACGACCCATTACGACCCGTTTAGGTAGCTTATGCTACTTTAACGCGTCGTTCGCGTGAAACGCGTTCAGACCGCCTAACTAGTCCTATGACAAGTGTTATATGCCTAAACATGTTACATAATCAGTTATGTGACAAAAGTTTAGGTTACATATGCTTAATTACCAATTATACATGAAAAGGGTATTCTGGTAATTTACCTAAGGCATATAAACTACCTATCATACAACTACTCAAACGATGTGACCATAGGGTATAACCTCGGAAGGTTATTCCCTACCTACTATGGTCACCTAAAGTGTTTGGTCGGATCCTAATGATCGACCAAATGGGTCGGGTTCGAGGTATAAGCGATTCATTAGATCGCTTACCCTACGACCCTAGACAACGTGGTAATCAGTGGGCATAGTCCCAAGGGACTATGGCCAACGTGATTACACTCACGTTGCGAAGTTCAAACGAACTTCGCATTGACCATTACTGGTCAACGCTGAAAGTCAAACAAAGTTTGACTTTCTGACTCGAAAAGCAATAAAATAAGGAAAAGAACGAAAGAATACTTACGAAGGGTCCCCGAATGCTAACCTCGATTCAAAAATCTCAGGTATGAAACAATAGTTTTAACTTAGAGTTTCTCAAATCAAAGTTCTAGTGATTTTAGCAATGGGGGTGGATGGGTATTTATAGGAATACCCGAACCGTTAAGATCGTTTCATGGAAAACGTGCCTTAATCCCATCCGTACATGTGTTGCAAAGTTATGGTGTTTAGGTGTTTAAATTCCATCCATACATGTGTTGCAAGGTCATGGTGCCTAAATTCCATCCTTATCCGCTGACTAAGCATTGTTAGAATGTGTGGTTGTGAATTAAACAACGGCTAATACATCGAATCTGGTCCCGAAAGTGCAAAACTGATCCAAATGACGCGACGCATGGATTTTTCTTATGCCGAACACTAAAATAAAATGTTTTAGTGCTTACATAAATTTTTGGATGTCCGGATGTATTCAGAACGTAAGTTATGCGCGAAAATGCAAACTTGTGCACTTTTTGACACTTTTAGTCCCTGAATGACCCAAAAGTTTATTTTAGCACACCGAACCCCTCAAAGCCTATTTCTAAGCTATGTAAAGGATATTTATGGTATGTTTAACTTATGGTCATGTTCCGGAATGTCTGTTACAGTTCAAATTGGCATACTTTCGCAGTTTGTCAACTTTAGTCCCTGTAAGCGATATAACTTTGATTTCACCACACCAAACCTTCCAAAACTTATATCTAAGTTATGTAAAGGTTATTTAAGGTATGTTAAACCTATTTCACTATTCCGGAGTGTTTGTTGCATTAAACTGGTTATATTTACGCATTAGTGCGCGTATAACCTTCCAGAAAGCGATTTAGAGTTTGAAATCGAACAAGAGTTGATATGTGCAAAAGATACACATATTTATACAAGTCCAAAGTATGAAATACAATATTTCATTGGTTTGGCATTTGTTTGATGGTTGAAATGACACAGGTGTTACAGTCTCCCCTACTTTAGGAAATTTCGTCCCGAAATTTAGTTTTAGAGGAAACTTGTGGAGACAGCTGTGACGGTTTTGCCTTCAGACAAATCCATTGAGCCCTTAAGTAAAACTCTGGGCCATGTTAGGATTCTTAGCAAAGATGTCAACCCTCAAATTGAAGTCATTGTAGTAACAAAACATGGAGTTTTGAACTATAGACAGGAGAACAGTTCCCGTGAAGAATTATCATAGGAAACTTGTGTGTGCTTGAAATCAGAATTGGGTAGTGTGAGAATAAATGACATTGGTCAAAGTCCAAGACTTCTCCCGTATCATTACTCTTGCCACTGTTGGTCTTAACACATGACAAAACTTCCTGTGGTTCCTATGCACTGAACTCCATAATTATGTAGGCCTCCATAATTACGTAGTTCCTTGCACAGTCCGCACAGTTTATTTCATAATGCGTATGGGGAAAAATTAAACGAATAATCTCTTGAACTAGACCTCACGAGGGTCTATCTAACTACATAAACACAAGATACATTTAACTAGATTGTCGAACCAATCTATTTAACTTAACTACTCAAGAGAATTATTTAACTACTACATCGACGTAGGATGTATTTAACTACTACACCGACGTAGGATGTATTTAACTACTACAACGACGTATGATGTATTTAACTACTACACCGACGTAGGATGTATTTAACTAGATTGTCGAACCAATCTATTTAACTTAGATCGACGTAGGATCTCTTTAACTACTACACCGACGTAGGATGTATTTAACTAGATTGTCGAACCAATCTATTTAACTTAGATCGACGTAGGATCTCTTTAACTACTACACCGACGTAGGATGTATTTAACTAGATTGTCGAACCAATCTATTTAACTTAGATCGACGTAGGATCTCTTTAACTACTACACCGACGTAGGATGTATTTAACTAGATTGTCGAACCAATCTATTTAACTTAGATCGACGTAGGATCTCTTTAACTACTACACCGACGTAGGATGTATTTAACTAGATTGTCGAACCAATCTATTTAACTTAGATCGACGTAGGATCTCTTTAACTAAATTACCTACGGGGAATATTTAACTACATCGACGTAGGATGTATTTAACTTATCATCACATGTTGCCCTTAAACCTTGGAATAGTACTTTATAATCCAAGGGACTTAACTACAACGTAGAAGTCCATTAAGGATTTAAGATAGTACCTTTTTGAATATCCTACTATGAATCCTTCATATGAAGATAAGAAAGATTCTATGAGGATTCGGATAACGAATATCCAGAGTATACAAAAACACAAAATGCTTAAAAGGAAAGACAAGATGCATAAACACATAGTCACATAACCACAAAATTGTTTATCTAGATCTTTAATTTGTTATCTTTGGACGCGGATACTTAAAGCACACCAGGAATCCAATTCGTGGATTTCATTTGGCACTTTAATTATTTCAAGAATCTATCTATAAGGATAGGATAATCTTTAAAAGAAATTCGGCTTTGTCCCTATTGAATTGTGATGTACGTATTGAATCATACAAAGAATTCAATTTAAGGACTCCGATGAATGATACCCATCCACAAGGATCTAATTATGAGGATAGAAAGATCCTACATGGATTTTGGAGTTTGTGTAACGAGAGTGTTCCGACACCTTGCACTAGGCGTGCTTACGTCGATACACAAGGTAGAAAGTTCATGAGGTTGAGGCGCCAGATATGCCAAGCGACATATGAAGCAGAGTTTGAAGGTTGAGCAGCAGCAGGATTTGTAACAGCTTTACTTTAGATTACAAAGCGGCACATGTTAACCAAATGTCTCCATCGTCCACCGTGGGTACATTTGAAACAAGGTATTTGATTTGAATAATGACGATGGCATTGATTGCACCAAGGAGCAGTTCCCTTATACAGCTTCATCCCTGAGGCGAGTCATGGTGATAGCTAAGTCAACGGTCCTCTGGAGTACGACGCCTATTCGCTGGGTAATTGCAGCACCTGGTTCGGACATTGTTGTTGCGATGAAGAAGCATCTTGAAGATAACGAAAGGCATAGGAGGAAACAAGCGAAAGATAGTAAAAAGAAAATGACAACTCATGAAGATTGTGACCATTTGTTTGTTACCAAAGGCAAACAAATGAGATGGTGACTAATCAAAGTAAATGGGTCAATATAATGTATCGCGAAGACATGCTCGCCTATAAGTGAACACTCATCCCAAGAATTCCCAGGTAAGCACAACTGGTCTCGCGTCTGATGAGATGTATACGAAGTGCTTGCCTAGCCAGAAAACCCAGAATACAGGCATTCACCCTTCCAGTTTGCACGTGTTCACATTATTTAAAACCCAAAACCTTGACGAGAATTTGAAAACTCAAAGGGGTTCAAAACCATATAACAGAGGGTTCAAAACCTTACAATAGAGGGTTCAAAACCTAGTAATCAATCATCCTAGAACAGATGATTAGTTTTCAAAGCGGTTTTGAAATTTATGTTCTTGTTGTGGTCGTCGCCTAAGGATAGGTGACGGTATTGTTTTATGACTAAACGCAAGTAAACTCGCGTTAGGGTCCTAAGAAGGTTATAGACTAGGTCAAAGCATTACTAATAACCTAATTCCCTATAACCATTGGCTCTGATACCATCTTTTCTGTCACACCCCGACCACGTGGAACATACAAAACGTGGCGGAAATGTCGGGGAGTGTTGTAACAGAATTAATTGTTTCAAATCCATGGCAATTGAAGTTTCATTTTATTGATTAAAGGTGTTACAATGTCTTAACAAACAAAGAAATACAACATAATTAACTAGTCTTGCATCTTTTATTGTCACTAAAGCCCAAGTCTGCCTATGTGTATCTTGATCATCTTATGCAACAGCTCCTGAAAAACACATGTGAAAATAGGTACGTCAGCATAAAAATGCCTGTGAGATACATAGGTTTTGTGAAAATAGGTTTCATGACTTAGGTTTGAGAAAATGTTTAGTCATGAACCTTGTAATTTGCTTTGTCTTGTAAATCATTTGAAAAATAATGAGTTCAGATGATATGTATAAATAAGTGAATAATGTATGGTTAAATGAATAACCATGTAAACTGAGTTTGTATAAGATAAGTTTCTTGTAAAACAATGTATTGTGAAAAGTATGTTATTTGTATAAAATGTTCTATGTCTCAATATTGAAATGATTCAAATAACGTTACGACATGTAATACCATACAAACACTTATATATAGGAAGTACCAGCGGCGTATCCACCATGCTTGTATCATATTACACACGCATCGTTACTTAATCACTTAATCAAACCATACCAACCAATGTAAGAAGTCTATGTTTAAACCAATTGTCAAATGTATTGAATAATGTGTCAAAGTATTCATGTCAAGATGTAAATCATGTAGTGTGAAACAATTGTCAAACATGTTATGTGTCAAATGTAAACCATGTCAAATGTCAATGTCAAATATCCATGTCAAATGTCTATGTCAAATATCCATGTCACATGTCTTTGTCAAATGTCTTTGTGTAAAATGTCTATGTCAAAATGTCATGTATGGCAAGTGAAATGTCTCAACTAAACCATATGCACAAAAACAAAATGTTGAAGTAAAACATGGTTTAAATCAATCTTATGTCTTTGTGGAAAAATGCATGCAAATATTTAATATGAACATTTATGCGGTATTGTGAAAATGCATACATCCAAGCCTTGTGACTGTGGTGATAAACCCTTTAAACAAATTAAAGGTCTATCTGTCTTATATCATCGAATTCGGTCATTCCTTTCATCCCCTTTCCCTGGGACGTCCGGAACGGGAGTTGTCAATTCCTATGGGACCACTACCTACTAACGAACGGCGTAGCTAATGTTAATGAATGTATTGTCCCATGTAAACAAACCAAATGTCATACCAATATGTAAGCATGTGAAAAACAATGCACTAAGTATGTAATCAAATGAACATACATAGCGTGAAATTTCATGTAAAACGATGTACTAAGTAATGCACAAAATGGGCACACCTAGCATGAAATGTAATGTAAAACAATGTACCAAGTAATGCACACAATGTGCACACCTAGCATGAAATGTAATGTAAAACAATGTACTAAGTAATGCACACAATGGGCACACCTAGCATGAAATGTAATGTAAAACAATGTACTAAGTAATGCACACAATGGGCACACCTAGCATGAAATGTAATGAAATCATGTACTATAATGTACTATCAAACATAGCCGGTATATGATGTGAAAACAGGAAAGCATGAAGGTAACAAGTAGGCACATGTGTTCCACCCCAAAACGTTTGGAAAACAGTAAAAGAGGGGTCTATGTACTCACCTGAGATTGCTCAGATGTATAAAGATAATCACCAAGTAATGCTAGAGATCTCGGAATCAAACGGCACCTAATATAGGTATCTATGTTAATAACCGGACCTAAATCGGAAGATCGGATAGAATGAGGGTTCGTAAACCAAATGAGTATGGGAACTCATGTAGTATGGTTTAACAAAGCCTACATACTAAATGAAACCTAACCTAAGTGCTTGTGACCCATTACGACCCGTTTAGGTAGCTTATGCTACTTTAACGCGTTGTTCGCGTGAAACGCGTTCGGACCGCCTAACTAGTCCTATGACAAGTAATATATGCCTTAACATGTCTAATATGATTGTCAAATCAGTTTAGATGTCAAAAGTTATGTTACATATGTTTAAAATGAATTTTGGCATCATAGGGGTATTTTGGTAATTTACCTAAGGCATATAAACTACCTATCATACAACTACTTAAACGAAGCGACCATAAGGTATAACCTCATAAGGTTATTCCCTATATACTATGGTCACCTAATGTGTTTGGTCGGATCCTAATGATCGACCGAACGGGTCGGGTTCGAGGTATAAGCGATTTATTAGATCGCTTACCCTACGACCCTAGACAACGTGGTAATCAGTAGGCATAGTCCCAAGGGACTATGACCATCGTGATTACAATCACGTTGCGAAGTTCAAACGAACTTCGCATTGACCATTACTGGTCAACGCTGAAAGTCAAACAAAGTTTGACTTTCGGACTCGAAAAGCAGTAAAATAAGGAAAAGAACGAAAGAATACTTACGAAGGGTCCCCGAATGCTAATCTAGATCAATATAGTTCAGGTATGAAACAAAGGTTTCAACTTGGAACACAATTAATCAGATTCTAGTGCTTTAAAACAATGAAAGGCATGGGGTATATATAGTTTTCGTTGAACCGTTAAGATCGTTTCATGGAAAACGTGCCTTAATCCCATCCGTACATTTGTTGCAAAGTTGTGGTGGTTAGAAATGATGTTTATCAGCTGAAAATGCAAGTTGCAAGCATGTGGTTGTGGTTTAATCAGCTTATAATCTGCTGACTGTTTGTTATTATCTGTTCTGGCACAGGCTAGCGCACCGTTACACTAAAAGTGTAGAGGTGCGCTACTTACAAGTTTGGCAGAATTACACTTTTGGTCCCTGTCATGCATTCAGCCCATTTTCGACACGTTTAAGGCCCGTTAACCCCATTTCTAAGTTCTAAAATGAAGTTAAAGTATAGGGAACTTAAAACATGCTCAAAAATATCTCGGATGTCGGTTCGTTTGGCCGTACGGTCGCGATGTTCGGTTAATTACGACGGAATGCGCATAAGCGCGAAAAACGATCCAAATGACGCGACGAATGGATTTTTCTTAAGGCGAACACTAAAATATAATGTAGTCATGCTTTCATAAAATTTTGGATGTCCGGATGTATTCAGAACGTAAGTTATGCGCGAAAATGCAAACTTGTGCACTTTTTGACACTTTTAGTCCCTGAATGACCCAAAAGTTTATTTTAGCACACCGAACCCCTCAAAGCCTATTTCTAAGCTATGTAAAGGATATTTAAGGTGTGTTTAACTTAAGGTCATGTTCCGGAATGTTCGTTACAGTTCAAATCGACATACTTTCGCAGTTTGTCAAGTTTAGTCCCTGTAAGCGAATTAACTTGTTTTTGACATACCAAAGCCTTCTAAACTTATTTCTAAGTTATGTAAAGGTTATTTAAGGTACGTTGAGTATATGTTGATGTTCCGGAGTATTTCTCGCATTAAACTGAGTACGTTTACGCACTAGTTTGCGTATAACTCTCCAGAAAGCGATGTAGAGTTTGAAATTACATAAAAGTCAAAACATGAAAAATGTAGAACATAACAAAACAAACATTGGGATCAAATAACATTGTTTTATTGATAATAGAACTGTTCACAATGATTACAAGCACAGTTGTTACAGTCTCCCCTACTTGTGGAAATTTCGTCCCGAAATTTATTTAGAGGAAACTCGTGGAAAAAGATGCGGATATTTCGCTTTCATTTGATCTTCGCGTTCCCAAGTAAACTCGGGTCCACGTTTAGCTTCCCAGCGAACTTTGACCAAAGGAATGCGCTTGGGTTTCTCAACAAATTTCAGTGTTTTGCCAACACGAATTTCGTCAAGCGGTATGGAGAAGTTCTCCTCAGCTGAACACTTCTTGAGATTGGACACGTGAAAAGTTGGATGAACATTTCCCAGTTCAGGAGGTAACTCAAGTCTGTAGGCTACCTTTCCGATTCTTTCGACGATCTTGAATGGTCCAACGTATCTAGGTGCAAGTTTTCCTTTCTTTCCAAATCTGATCACACCTTTCCAAGGTGAGACCTTAAGTAATACTCGATCACCGACTTGAAATTCCAAGGCTTTGCGTTTTGGATCCGCGTAAATCTTCTGACGGCTTCTAGCTGCCTGAAGGTTATCACGAACTTTCTTGACCTTGTCAGTTGTCTCTAAAATGAGGGCAGGTCCAGTAAGTTGAGCCTCGCCAATCTCATTCCAGCAGACCGGTGAACGACATTTTCGACCATAGAGAGCCTCGAAAGGAGCCATTTTGATGCTAGTGTGATAACTGTTGTTGTAGGAGAATTCAATCAATTTAAGATGTGAATCCCAGCTACCACCAAAATCGATCACACAAGCTCTTAGCATATCCTCCAGAGTCTGGATTGTTCTCTCAGACTGACCATCCGTTTGCGGATGATAAGCTGTGCTCAGATTAAGTTGGGTCCCCATGGCAGATTGCATGGTTCTCCAAAAGTGAGAGGTGAAACGAGCATCTCTGTCAGAAATGAAGTTCAACGGAACACCATGTCGAGCTACAATTTCATCCACATAGATTTGAGCAAGTCTGTCAGCAGGAAAATCCTCACGGATTGGTAAGAAATGTGCTGACTTTGTAAGACGATCAACGACTACCCAGATGGCATCATGACCTTTCTTTGTGCGCGGGAGTTTGGTAACAAGATCCATAGTAATGTTTTCCCATTTCCAAACTGGGATCTCTGGTTGCTCCAATAAACCCGAAGGACGCTGATGTTCAGCCTTAACCTTAAGACAAGTAAGGCATTTGGATACGTATAAGGCAATGTCTTTCTTCATACCAGGCCACCAATACTGAATACGAAGATCCTTATACATCTTATCTGAGCCCGGATGAATAGAATAACGAGACTTATGGGCTTCATCCATAAGCAAGGTACGAAGATCATCTAGGCTTGGGACCCACAAACGGTCCATGAAGTAATATAATCCATTGTCCTTCAGTTCAAGAGCAGGTGTTATGTGATAGGGAAATTCCTTATCCATTAGACCTTGTGAAACACAAGATTGTTGAGTTTGAGAAATGCGTGCTTGGATATCGGATCGAGCTTGAATAATAGACTGAACACGTACACAATGAAGCTTAGTACGTTCCTTACGACTCAATGCATCAGCTACGACATTCGCCTTACCAGGATGGTAGCGAATTTCGCAGTCATAGTCGTTTAAAAGCTCAACCCAACGTCGCTGTCTCATGTTGAGTTCTTTCTGGTTGAAGATATGCTGAAGACTTTTGTGGTCAGTGAAAACCACACATTTTGTACCGTACAAATAGTGTCTCCAGATCTTGAGAGCAAAGACAACTGCACCCAACTCAAGATCATGAGTGGTGTAATTCTTCTCATGTATCTTCAACTGCCTCGATGCATAGGCTATGACTTTGTTCCTTTGCATAAGAACACAGCCAAGACCCAATTTTGATGCATCACAATACACAACAAAATCATCATCACCCTCAGGCAATGATAGAACAGGCGCATCGCAAAGCTTCTGCTTCAAGTGTTGAAAAGCTTCCTCTTGCTTGAATCCCCAGTAAAGGGCATTTTCTTCTGAGTTAGAGCAGTTAGAGGAACTGCAATCTTAGAGAAATTCTCAATGAAGCGGCGATAATAACCCGCTAGACCAAGAAAAGAACGAACTTCAGTAGGAGTAGTAGGCGTATCCCAATCCTTAATCGCACTGATCTTGGAGGGATCTACATGAATACCTCGTTCGTTGATAATGTGCCCCAAAAATTGAACTTCTTTAAGCCAAAATTCGCACTTGGAGAATTTGGCAAAAAGTTGTTCTTTCTTTAGGAGTTCTAGGGTAAGACGAAGATGTTGCTCGTGATCAGCTCGCGTCTTAGAGTATATCAAGATGTCGTCAATAAAAACAATGACGAACTGATCCAAATAAGGTTTGCAGACCCTATTCATTAAGTCCATGAAAACAGCAGGAGCATTAGTCACACCGAATGGCATGACTGTGAACTCATAATGCCCATAACGAGTACGGAACGCTGTCTTCGGAATGTCTTCTTCCTGCACCCGAAGTTGATGATACCCGGAACGTAGATCAATCTTCGAAAAATAAGAAGCGCCTTGTAACTGATCAAAGAGGTCGTCAATGCGAGGTAGGGGATATCGATTCTTGATGGTAAGCTTGTTAAGCTCACGATAATCGATACACATCCTAAAGGATCCATCTTTCTTTTTGACAAAAAGAACGGGAGCACCCCAGGGTGAAAAGCTAGGACGGATAAAACCTTTGTCAGAGAGCTCCTGAAGCTGCTTAGACAACTCTTGCATCTCGGATGGTGCAAGATGATATGGAGCTCTGGCAATGGGATTTGCACCAGGTACGAGATCAATGCGGAACTCGACTTGGCGTGCTGGAGGTAGACCAGGTAACTCTTCAGGGAAGACTTCAGAATAATCCCGAACGACAGGAATATCTGAAATAGACTTACCTTTGCCTTTATCTTCTGTAACATGTGCTAAGAAAGCCACATAGTTCTTCCGCAAATACTTCCGAGCTTTAAAACAAGACATGAGTTTAAGACCACCGGCAGGTTTCTCACCTTGAACTTGTAGGATCTCGCCTGTCGAAAGTGGCACACGAACAATCTTCTCAGAACAAACTATCTCTGCACGATGCTTAGATAACCAATCCATACCCACTATGACGTCGAAGCTTCCAAGTTGCATAGGCGTGAGGTCGATTGGGAAAAGATGATCGTTAAGATTCAACTGGCAGTTGTGAAGAACAGAATCAAGAACAATGGGTTCACCACTAGCAACTTCTACTGTCAAAGATTTGTCTAGTTTCGTTCTAGACACTCGAAGCATTGGTTCAAAGGACAAAGACACGAAACTCTTATCGGCACCAGAATCGAAAAGAACAGATGCAGGCTGATTATTAATAAAGAACGTACCGTTCACCACATTATCGTCAGCCTGTGCCTCTTGGGCATTCATGTTAAAAACTCGCCCTCGAGCCGGAGCCTGATTCTGATTCTGATTCTGGTTCTGGTTCTGGTTCTGGTTGACTAGTCTTGGGCACCGGTTTCTGTAGTGGGTCAGGTCCCCACAATTATAACAAGCACCCGGTGGGTATTGTGGTCGTGCAGCTTGACCCTGTTGCGGAGCAGGAGGCTGAGCAACTTGTTGAGCCGGGTTCTGAACCGCGGGATTCTGAGCAGACCGACAAACATTGGCAAGATGGCCTGATTTCCCACAGTTAGTACAGAAACGGCATGGAAGTTGCGGCTGGTGGTGACTGTTGCACCTATTGCACAAAGGTGCATTCCCTGAATAGGGTTTCTTCGCTGGAGGCTGTGCGGGTTGGTTGGGAGCTGCCTGGTTAGCTTGGGCAGTGACAGCATAGTTTTGGGAAGCCTTACGCTTCTTTGCCCTCTTCGAAGAACCAGAGTTCTTTCCATTCCCTTTTTGACCTTTATTGCTATCCACCTTGTCAGCCGATTGTTTCTTGCCCTTGTCACCCTTCCGGTGTAACTTGTTCTTCCGGATCTGCGACTCAGTCAATGTCGCAGATAACTCGATCGCCTGACGAAGTGTGGCAGGGTTACTACCAGTAAGAATGTCTTGTACCGAGTCAGGTAGGCCATCGATGTATCTCTCGATGGCCTTGTCGAGTGGGGTGACCATTGTTGGGCAAAGCAGACTCAACTCTTCAAACCGATCAGTATAAGCCCTATGCTCACCACTATCTTGCTTCAGCTCATCAAACTCCTTCTCCAACGCTCGTTGCTCATGACGAGGACAGAATTCCCTCATCATAAGGGCTCTAAGTTCAGCCCAGGTCTGTGCAAGAGCAACTTCTGCACCTTGGTCCCTCATAACCCCGTTCCACCATGTCAAAGCCCTCTTCTGAAATACGCTCGAGGAGAACTCGACCTTGCGATTATCCGGACACTGCACATGGCGAAAAGTATTCTCTATGCTCTCGAACCACTGAAGAAGCCCAGTCGCTCCCTCAGAACCACTAAACTTGAGTGGTTTAGCCTGGTTAAAATCCTTGTACTTGCATGGAACATTGTTGTTGTTGTTGTTGTTGTTGGCTTGGTTCCATTGAGCAAAGAGATTTGGGAATTGGGCAGCCATCTGCTGCGCAATAATTTCTGCCAGTTCGGCAGTTGCTATCAGATTGTCGCGTCGAGGAGGCATTCTAAAAGAGGAAAAACATGAAAGGAAACGAGTGAGATGATTTGATGAAAAGAATGAGATGATAAAAACAAGAATTGCAAATAGCATAGATGGTGGTCATTCGTCCGTATCACAAAGCAAACAAACGACACACAGTGACTAATTAAAGTAAATGGATCAAAAATAATGTATAATGAAGACATGCTCGCCTATAAGTGAACACTCATCCCAAGAATTCCCAGGTAAGCACAACTGGTCTCGCGTCTGGTTGAGATGTATACGAAGTGCTTGCCTAGACAGAAAACTCAGAATACAGGCATTCACCCTTCCAGTTTGCACGTGTTCACATTATTTAAAACCCAAAACTTTGATGAGATTTTGAAAACTTGAAGGCACAAGGCCAAAAATTTAGTCAAACAAGAAGGGTTCAAAACCTTACAAAAGAGGGTTCAAAACCTTGTAATAAATTATTCAAAAACAGATGATTGTTTTTCAAAAATCGTTTCGGAAAATTTGGTTCTTGTTTTGATAATCACCTAAGGATAGGTGATGTATATGTTTTAAGATCTAAACACAAGATAACTTGTGTTAGGGTCCTAGAAAAGTTATAGTCTAGGTCAAAGCATTACTAATAACCTAATTCCCTATAACCATTGGCTCTGATACCAACTCTTCTGTCACACCCCGACCGCGTAAAACAACAAATCGCGGCGGAAACGTCGGGGAGTGTTGCAACAGAATTAATTGTTTCATAACCATGGCATACAAAGCTGTATTTTATTTATAAACAAAGGTGTTACATTGTTTCAATCATGAAATTTAAGAGTTCAGAACATAATTAAACATAGTCTATCTTCTTTTAAAGTCTCTAAGGCACAGGTCCGCCCTAGTATCATGATCAACATCCTATGGAAAAGCACCTGAAAACACATGTGAAAATAGGTACGTCAGCATAAAAATGCCTGTGAGATACATAGGTTTTGTGAAAATAGGTTTCATGACTTAGGTTTGAGAAAATGTTTAGTCATGAACCTTGTAATTTGCTTTGTCTTGTAAATCATTTGAAAAATAATGAGTTCAGATGATATGTATAAATAAGTGAATAATGTATGGTTAAATGAATAACCATGTAAACTGAGTTTGTATAAGATAAGTTTCTTGTAAAACAATGTATTGTGAAAAGTATGTTATTTGTATAAAATGTTCTATGTCTCAATATTGAAATGATTCAAATAACGTTACGACATGTAATACCATACAAACACTTATATATAGGAAGTACCAGCGGCGTATCCACCATGCTTGTATCATATTACACACGCATCGTTACTTAATCACTTAATCAAACCATACCAACCAATGTAAGAAGTCTATGTTTAAACCAATTGTCAAATGTATTGAATAATGTGTCAAAGTATTCATGTCAAGATGTAAATCATGTAGTGTGAAACAATTGTCAAACATGTTATGTGTCAAATGTAAACCATGTCAAATGTCAATGTCAAATATCCATGTCAAATGTCTATGTCAAATATCCATGTCACATGTCTTTGTCAAATGTCTTTGTGTAAAATGTCTATGTCAAAATGTCATGTATGGCAAGTGAAATGTCTCAACTAAACCATATGCACAAAAACAAAATGTTGAAGTAAAACATGGTTTAAATCAATCTTATGTCTTTGTGGAAAAATGCATGCAAATATTTAATATGAACATTTATGCGGTATTGTGAAAATGCATACATCCAAGCCTTGTGACTGTGGTGATAAACCCTTTAAACAAATTAAAGGTCTATCTGTCTTATATCATCGAATTCGGTCATTCCTTTCATCCCCTTTCCCTGGGACGTCCGGAACGGGAGTTGTCAATTCCTATGGGACCACTACCTACTAACGAACGGCGTAGCTAATGTTAATGAATGTATTGTCCCATGTAAACAAACCAAATGTCATACCAATATGTAAGCATGTGAAAAACAATGCACTAAGTATGTAATCAAATGAACATACATAGCGTGAAATTTCATGTAAAACGATGTACTAAGTAATGCACAAAATGGGCACACCTAGCATGAAATGTAATGTAAAACAATGTACCAAGTAATGCACACAATGTGCACACCTAGCATGAAATGTAATGTAAAACAATGTACTAAGTAATGCACACAATGGGCACACCTAGCATGAAATGTAATGTAAAACAATGTACTAAGTAATGCACACAATGGGCACACCTAGCATGAAATGTAATGAAATCATGTACTATAATGTACTATCAAACATAGCCGGTATATGATGTGAAAACAGGAAAGCATGAAGGTAACAAGTAGGCACATGTGTTCCACCCCAAAACGTTTGGAAAACAGTAAAAGAGGGGTCTATGTACTCACCTGAGATTGCTCAGATGTATAAAGATAATCACCAAGTAATGCTAGAGATCTCGGAATCAAACGGCACCTAATATAGGTATCTATGTTAATAACCGGACCTAAATCGAAAGATCGGATAGAATGAGGGTTCGTAAACCAAATGAGTATGGGAACTCATGTAGTATGGTTTAACAAAGCCTACATACTAAATGAAACCTAACCTAAGTGCTTGTGACCCATTACGACCCGTTTAGGTAGCTTATGCTACTTTAACGCGTCGTTCGCGTGAAACGCGTTCGGACCGCCTAACTAGTCCTATGACAAGTAATATATGCCTTAACATGTCTAATATGATTGTCAAATCAGTTTAGATGTCAAAAGTTATGTTACATATGTTTAAAATGAATTTTGGCATCATAGGGGTATTTTGGTAATTTACCTAAGGCATATAAACTACCTATCATACAACTACTTAAACGAAGCGACCATAAGGTATAACCTCATAAGGTTATTCCCTATATACTATGGTCACCTAATGTGTTTGGTCGGATCCTAATGATCGACCGAACGGGTCGGGTTCGAGGTATAAGCGATTTATTAGATCGCTTACCCTACGACCCTAGACAACGTGGTAATCAGTAGGCATAGTCCCAAGGGACTATGACCATCGTGATTACAATCACGTTGCGAAGTTCAAACGAACTTCGCATTGACCATTACTGGTCAACGCTGAAAGTCAAACAAAGTTTGACTTTCGGACTCGAAAAGCAGTAAAATAAGGAAAAGAACGAAAGAATACTTACGAAGGGTCCCCGAATGCTAATCTAGATCAATATAGTTCAGGTATGAAACAAAGGTTTCAACTTGGAACACAATTAATCAGATTCTAGTGCTTTAAAACAATGAAAGGCATGGGGTATATATAGTTTTCGTTGAACCGTTAAGATCGTTTCATGGAAAACGTGCCTTAATCCCATCCGTACATTTGTTGCAAAGTTGTGGTGGTTAGAAATGATGTTTATCAGCTGAAAATGCAAGTTGCAAGCATGTGGTTGTGGTTTAATCAGCTGATAATCTGCTGACTGTTTGTTATTATCTGTTCTGGCACAGGCTAGCGCACCGTTACACTAAAAGTGTAGAGGTGCGCTACTTACAAGTTTGGCAGAATTACACTTTTGGTCCCTGTCATGCATTCAGCCCATTTTCGACACGTTTAAGGCCCGTTAACCCCATTTCTAAGCTCTAAAATGAAGTTAAAGTATAGGGAACTTAAAACATGCTCAAAAATATCTCGGATGTCGGTTCGTTTGGCCGTACGGTCGCGATGTTCGGTTAATTACGACGGAATGCGCATAAGCGCGAAAAACGATCCAAATGACGCGACGAATGGATTTTTCTTAAGGAGAACACTAAAATATAATGTAGTCATGCTTTCATAAAATTTTGGATGTCCGGATGTATTCAGAACGTAAGTTATGCGCGAAAATGCAAACTTGTGCACTTTTTGACACTTTTAGTCCCTGAATGACCCAAAAGTTTATTTTAGCACACCGAACCCCTCAAAGCCTATTTCTAAGCTATGTAAAGGATATTTAAGGTGTGTTTAACTTAAGGTCATGTTCCGGAATGTTCGTTACAGTTCAAATCGACATACTTTCGCAGTTTGTCAAGTTTAGTCCCTGTAAGCGAATTAACTTGTTTTTGACATACCAAAGCCTTCTAAACTTATTTCTAAGTTATGTAAAGGTTATTTAAGGTACGTTGAGTATATGTTGATGTTCCGGAGTATTTCTCGCATTAAACTGAGTACGTTTACGCACTAGTTTGCGTATAACTCTCCAGAAAGCGATGTAGAGTTTGAAATTACATAAAAGTCAAAACATGAAAAATGTAGAACATAACAAAACAAACATTGGGATCAAATAACATTGTTTTATTGATAATAGAACTGTTCACAATGATTACAAGCACAGTTGTTACAAATAGCATAAGTCTTATAACATATGATGTTATATTTTATAAAAGGTTATAAAATAAACAAAGACTTATATTTTATAAAAGATTTGAGTTTTTTTTTATAAAAATAAAGGCTAGGCCGCCCCCCCCCCCTTCCCAAGACATAAAGTGGCCAATAAAATTACTTGCATGTGTAGGAGGAACTTGATTGGGTGAGAATATGGTCCTATGAACATGCATGCAATTGTCATAAGTAGATGGCACATGATTGGGCCAAGGGTGTGGTTATTCTCTCACATATTTTATAAAGATTTGAAGTAGTAAACTTGAAAAAACTAGAGAAAATGGCTGCATTTTTCGGCCTTCAACATGATCATTCAAGAGGAGTTTTTGATTCAAAAATCAAGTGTAAGACTCTCTAAAGATCGGGTCATGTATGGTTGATCTAGTAGGCTTTTTCAAGTTCATATTTCAAGTGCAAGAACTCAACAAAAGACTCTCTAATTTTCGGCCATGAGATGGTTGTCAAGAGGTTTTTCTAGTGAGTTCATAAGTGTAGAATTCCTAGCTAACATGAGGTGTTTGTTGGAAGCTTGGGGTATACAAGCTTGAGGTCTTCTACTCTTGAAGACAACCATTTCAAGAATCATCATCTTCTTCACATCCATTACTCCATGGAAGGTAGTTTTCTAAACATCCTATGGTTGTATATGATAGTATGCATCTTCATATATGGATCCGGGTTTTGGGATTTTGCATAAAAATGGTTTTATATCTTATAAAAGTAACATGTTTTAAACTTATTTTCCGCTGCGTTTTTATTTCATACGGATGAAATTACTTTGATAAACATGTTAAAATCCCATCAATGGCATCTAGAGCCGCTTATATGAGTGCATGCTTCAATAGACTTAAAATTTCGGGTTTCGGGTTTGTGGAAAACCCTATGGCCGAAAATTTTAAGTATGGTTATCCCTTTGTTTTTCAAGATTATATTCTTACATGCATAAAAGAATCTTGAAAAATTATTTCATATGGATGATTTGTTTGTTTGGACAAAACTAACCTTTTCGGTTTTTTGGACATAGCCGAAAATGGTTATTAAAAGGGAACCATTTTTTTTATGCTTCTTGAAATTAATATAAATATATATTTGGATATATATATTTTGGTGCATATGACCTAGCCATGACCTTGTGTTGAATGATTGTGTTGTGATTTATTATTCAATGGGTTGTAATAATTATTATTTTTGTTCTTCCATTTGTAAAGTTATGTAATTTATTTATTTTCATTTGGTATGTAAAATAAATAGATTAGGTGCATTTTATTTTACTAGAAAAAATGTATTAGGATATATTTTGTAAAAGAAGATGCACACAAAAATGCGGTTTTGGTTTTTGCCATTTTCGGGCATAAAGGACTTCATAGTTCTTAACGGGATTTTAGCCCGATAACCAAAACACATTTTTGAAGTCCAAAGGAGTTTGGAGCTGAATTAAAGTACTTTTTGGAAGCTCAAAGAAAGTGGAGTAATCACAACACAAGAAGGATACTTGAAGCATTTGGATGCGGGATCAAGTGGGAGTTCAACGACACATTATTTGTGTCAATATTCACCCTTTAGGAAGGACCTTTTGGCACACTTGTTTCGGCTAACAAGTGTGGTCAAAATAGTTGGCTATGGTTATGCACCTAATGATATGTGTGTTGTGCTTGTGTGGTTGCTTATTTATATTGTTTTGATGATATTTGGATATGCATGCTTAACAAACTAATAATCAACAACAAGCGTAAAATTGGTTCTTTACAAGATCATTAAAATTGGTTAATAAAAGGTTATTAAAAAAATTAATGATTTTATAATAAAATGGGTTTTATTAGAAAGAACCTTGAAAATTTATTTTCACAAAAGTACCAAGGAATTGAATGCATGCAAATATATGGTACATAAAGTTTTCTAAACTAGAATTTTGAAAACTCAAAAATCCCTTTTATAAAACAAGTCAAACACCATCCTTTTATACAACACTCGAAACACTTGGGAACTCTTATTGTGGGATAAAGGTCACCTAACCACATTTGAGGGAACTTGTATGTTCGAGGTGGGTTTACCATGTTTGTGGGATAAAGGTCACCTAACCACTTATGTGTATAAACTCACACGTGTGTGTAAGTTGGACGACTTGATTTGGAAACCATGAACTTAGGGTCACCGAAGCATGGGGAACAAACGGTGTTGATGGGATTAAACATGCCAACTAAACATAAAGATGTTTAACCGATCCCATATGGCTAGAAGTTGCAAAGAGTTGCAATTGTCAAACGTTGACTACCTTGTTAGTTTAAATAGAGGGATAAAGGTCACCTAACCAATATTTAAATGTAACGTTGGATTCTAGATTTTAATTATTAATTGTCTATGAGACACAAAAGGGTATTAATAATTAAAATATAATAATATCGAAAATACTAAAATTGAACCTTGTAAAATTTTGTAGATGGCCGCTAACAATATTACCCAAACCGTCCATAACCTATCACTAGAAAACGATCCTAATCCCGATGAACATCTTATGGAAGATAAGGATGCCTATAACGATTGAATTAAGTATATCGAGGATACTACGCAAGCCTCTTGCCTCATGTTAGGAATTATGATTCCCGAGATTCAAAAAGGTTTTGAACATCATGAGCATACGACATGATTAACCAATTGTAGGAAATGTTCCTAAGGGTAGAACACTTCGAAACCGTTCGAGCACTTCATGCATGTCGAATGGAGGAAACCCAATCGGACTCATCACATGTTTTAAGATGAAAAGCCACATTGATCACCTCGAAAGGCTCTATATGGATAAAAGGGTTTTATTCATTCTAACGATCAATGAGGGTGGTAACAAAGAAAGGGCATCACCCCGACACCAAAGCAAATGTTGCCAAAGGAAAGGGGCACATCAAAGGGAAAGAATTAGAAAGACTAAAGCGAAACCACCGAAACCAAAAGAGAAGAAGGCAAAGGTTGCCACGAACGATCCATGCTTTAAGTGTGGTGAGATAGGGCATTTAAATAGGAATTGTCCAAATCTATATCAAAGAGTTGAAAAACAAGAGGGATGCTAGGCAAACCTCAGGTACAATCTTAATAATACATATTGACCTTAATGTTATTTCTTCTAACACATGGGTATTAGATACCGGATGTGGAACTCATGTTTGCAATTCGTTGCAAAAGGTTCAAAAGAAATAAAACATTACAAGAAAGGAGACTATGTTTTGAAACTTCCAAATGGTTTGGAAATTGTTTTAAAATGTTTTGAATGCTCCTAGTTTGACTAGGAACATTATTTAAGTTTCCCTTTTGAGACAATATGTTTTGATTTAAAGTTTGTAAACAATGACATTTATATTTCGATGAATGACATGTTTTACTTTAAAACTATGCCTTCAAATGGTAGTTATGAATTGGTTCATAATAATACATCATTTGATAGTTCAATGTACCAAGCAATCACCAACAAACTCAAAATGGATTTGAGTGAGACTTACCTTTGGCATTATCGCCTTGGTCATATAAACAGATGTCGCATATAAACACTTCGAAAGAATTATCTTTTGGAAACAAATGAAATTGGTTCATTTGATACATGCGAATCTTATTTACAAAGTAAAATGACCAAGTAATCCCTTAGTGGGAAAGGGCAAAAGATTTCTTAGGCATCATACATTCGAATGTATGTAATCCTTTTAAGCCAATGACTAGGTATGGTGAAACATACTTCATTACTTTAACCAACAACTATAGTAGTTATGGTTATGTGTACTTGACACAAAGAAGAAGTTTTGAAACGTTCAGAATCTTCAAAAGTGAAGTACAAAATCAACTTTTTTAAAGTTCTTCGTTTCGATAGAGGAGGAATCGAACTCTATTAGATATGGTTCGATCTATGATGGCTAGGAGCGCATTATCTCTATCACTTTGGGGTTACGCTTTGCTCTCCGTGGCCCATATGGCCCCAACCAAGAAAGTGGATACGACGTCTTTTGAAATATGACATGGAAAGGTTCCATCATTATCATATTTAAAAGTATGGGTTGTAAAGCTTATGTGAAGCAATACACCCCAAACAAGTTGGAAGTACGATCCACTAAGTGTATCTTCGTAGATGATATAGGATATTAATTCTACGATCCAACAGAGCAAAAGGTATTTATTGCTCAAAAGGCAAAGTTCTTGGAAGACAAGTTCCTAATGGAAGGAACTAGTAGAACAATGGAACTTGATGAGGATCAGGAACCAAAAGCCGATACCGTTTTGGTTGATACTAGCACTCAACAAGAGGTTGTTGAAGATGATCAAATGGTTGATCAACATACACAATACGTTCGCAAATCTGGTAGAATTAGTAATCCACCTAAAAGATATGGATCTTTCATGGATGGATGGATGCTACGTGGTAGATTCGGGTGAACCAACCACATACCATGATGCAATGTCAAAATTCGATTGTGACAATTAGCTTGAAGCCATGAACGTAAAGATGCAGTCCATGTATAACAACCAAGTATGGGAATTGGTTGTAGCACCTCTTAACTCCAAAGTAGTTGGAAGTAAGTGGGTTTTCAGGAAGGAAACCGATATGCATGGTAACTTGGATACTTGTAAAGCAAGACTTGTAGCAAAAGGTTTCACTCAAACTCAAAGGGTTGATTATGATGAGACCTTCTCGCCCGTGGCGATGCTAAAGTCAACTAGGATATCATTTGCCATA
The DNA here is from genome assembly GCA_030545235.1 of Helianthus tuberosus. Lineage (NCBI taxonomy): Eukaryota > Viridiplantae > Streptophyta > Magnoliopsida > Asterales > Asteraceae > Helianthus > Helianthus tuberosus. Next base: position 124,656,730 of record CM060394.1, on the reverse strand, counting down.
CTTGCACAATATGATTATGAGATTTGGCAAATGGATCTCAAAAACGACTTTCCTTAATAGATATCTTGAGGAAGATGTCTATATAGTTAAGCCTGAAGGTTTTGTCGATCCAAAAACATCCTAACAAAGTATGCAAGTTAAAGATATCAATCTATGGATTGAAACAAGCATCTAAAAGTTGGAATCACCGTTTTGATGAAGAGATTAGGGAATATGGATTCATCAAAAACGTTGATAAAGCTTGTGATAAGAAGGCTAGTGGGAGCATTATTACTTTCTTTGTATTATATGTCGATGACATTCTACTATTTGGAAATAACATCCAACCTTGGAGGGTGTAAAAGCCTGGCTTGAAAGTTATTTTTCCATTAAGGATTTTGGTGAAGTCGCCTATATTTAGGAATAAAGATCTATAAGGATAGGTCAAGGCGCTAGATAGGTTTAAACAAAAGTGCATACATTGACAAAGTCTTGAAAAGGTTCAAGATGAAGAACTCTATGAAAGGTTTGGTACCTATTCAAAAGGAGGACAATATTGAAAACATTTCAATGTCCAAGCTCAAAGGATGAGCAAGAAAGATTGAAAGGAATCCCATATGCGATAGCTATAGGATTCATTATGTATGTATTGATATGCACTGGAACGGACATGTCATGCGCTTTAGGCATGACGAAAAGATACCAGTAAGTAATAGTCATTTGGTGACTGTTATATATATATATATTGAAATACCTTAGAAGGACTAAGGATATTTTTCTAATATATGGATCTGGTGAAAAGAACTCGTTGTAAAAGGGTTACAAGGATGCGAGTTTCGGAATTCGTTGTAAAGGGTTACATGGATACGAGTTTCCAAACTGATCAAGATGGTTCTCGATCACAATCAGGGTAGCATTGTCCACTACAGAATCAGAATACATCGCCGTTTCATTGATTGAGATAATTCATATGGATCTGCCACTTGAATTATTGCCGATCAAGGGGTAGTCCCTACCATTCAGGACCCCTAGAGATCTTTGTGATAACGATGGTGCGATTGCTTAAATCACGGAACCTCGTGTACATCAAAAGACTAGGCACATTGAGCGGAGTTTCAACTACATAAGGAATGAAGTTGAAAAAGAGAAAGATATGTATTCGCAAAGTTCACACAGATCAAAATATTGCGGATCCACTCACGAAGCTCCTTGAATGGGCAAAGCATGAAAGGGTCATACTTGTGCCTTAGGACTTCGATATTCTAGTGATTGGATTTGATCTATTTTATATTTGGATATTGGAACAATTGTTATTATAACTCTTTATGGTATGTTGAGTTATGTTCCATATTAGCATGTTTAAATCCGTGAATAAGTTACTTATTCTAAATGTCCGTAGTCGATCATAATTGTGAGAACAAATATGAATATAAGACTATTATGAACTTGGATTGGTGGATATTCATTTAGTATGAATATAGAGCAAAGTGTTGCTGCCAAGGTTCATAGATATTTGTGGGATACAAATATTGGACTGACTCGCTCTCAAATATTACTGCATGGAATCATTTGTGATTGATCATAAGTAAATTTGAGTAAAGGAGAATATCATAGTATCCTCAGACCTGAGATACATATTGGGTCTTGATATTCACCAAATATTATACCTTGACTTTTTCTTCGCTGTCAATAATATGACAGTACATAAGGCTAAGCTCAGGTGTGGTACAAGGTGATTGTGAGAGACGTATGTAGTTAAGATGGGATTTGTTCCTCTTATTCGTTGAGAGTAAGATGTCTAAGGCCTGCTAAAGTTAAATCAACAGAGAGTGATCACTCTGTGTCTCTGGATTTGACATGACATCTGTAACGAAAGGATAAATGATAGATTCACCTAAATCATTTCAAGTAAGGGACTTGAAGAGGATGATGTTATTGAATGGCACATATAGTCATACGTATTAGGGGTAGTAAACCGTAGTTAGGCGTTATTTACTACTTGCATCAATCTTCTATGTATCTTGTGCAAGTGGGAGATTGTTGGACTCTGTATGCCCAAGACACATATTAAATTGATGTGGCTAGTACGTTATGATCCAAGTCGAGTCATACCCAATAACAAGCTAGACAAACACTTACAATATTTATTTATGATATGATCAAATAAATAAATATCAACACTTAGAATATTTAGAAATTGGTTTTCTAAATAATTGCACTTGACAAACTAATAAATTATATGGATAATTTATTTTTGAGAGAATATTTTATTTTGTTATTTAATGGGTTAAATAACATAATAAAAATAGCATAAGTCTTATAACATATGATGTTATATTTTATAAAAGGTTATAAAATAAACAAAGACTTATATTTTATAAAAGATTTGAGTTTTTTTTTATAAAAATAAAGGCTAGGCCGCCCCCCCCCCCTCCCAAGACATAAAGTGGCCAATAAAATTACTTGCATGTGTAGGAGGAACTTGATTGGGTGAGAATATGGTCCTATGAACATGCATGCAATTGTCATAAGTAGATGGCACATGATTGGGCCAAGGGTGTGGTTATTCTCTCACATATTTTATAAAGATTTGAAGTAGTAAACTTGAAAAAACTAGAGAAAATGGCTGCATTTTTCGGCCTTCAACATGATCATTCAAGAGGAGTTTTTGATTCAAAAAATCAAGTGTAAGACTCTCTAAAGATCGGGTCATGTATGGTTGATCTAGTAGGCTTTTTCAAGTTCATATTTCAAGTGCAAGAACTCAACAAAAGACTCTCTAATTTTCGGCCATGAGATGGTTGTCAAGAGGTTTTTCTAGTGAGTTCATAAGTGTAGAAATCCTAGCTAACATGAGGTGTTTGTTGGAAGCTTGGGGTATACAAGCTTGAGGTCTTCTACTCTTGAAGACAACCATTTCAAGAATAATCATCTTCTTCACATCCATTACTCCATGGAAGGTAGTTTTCTAAACATCCTATGGTTGTATATGATAGTATGCATCTTCATATATGGATCCGGGTTTTGGGATTTTACATAAAAATGGTTTTATATCTTATAAAAGTAACATGTTTTAAACTTATTTTCCGCTGCGTTTTTATTTCATACGGATGAAATTACTTTGATAAACATGTTAAAATCCCATCAGAAAGTTCATGATAACCTTCAGACAACTAGAAGCCGTCAAAAGAGTTACGTGGACCGACGATGCAAGCCCTTTGAATTTCAAGTCGGTGATCGCGTATTACTTAAGGTCTTACCTTGGAAAGGTGTGATCAGATTTGGAAACACAAGAAAACTTGCACCTAGATATGTTGGACCATTCAAGATCGTCGAAAGAATCGGTAAGGTAGCCTACAGACTTGAGTTACCTCCTGAACTTGGAAACGTTCATCCAACCTTTCACGTATCCAATCTCAAGAAGTGTTTAGCTGATGAGAACCTCCACATACCACTCGATGAGATTCGTGTTGATAACACAATGCATTTTTTTGAGAAACCTGTGGAAATCATGGACCGTATAGTAAAGTGGCTCAAACGCAAGCGCATTCCACTTGTCAAAATTTGCTGGGAATCTAAACGTGGACCAGAGTTTACTTGGGAACGTGAAGATCAAATGAAGGCGAAATATCCACATCTATTCTCACGAGTTTCCTCTAAATAAATTTCGGGACGAAATTTCCACAAGTAGGGAAGACTGTGACATATGTGCTTGTAATCATTGTAAACAGTTCAGTTATCAGTAAAACAATGTTATTTGACCCCAATGTTTGTTTAATTATGTTTGACATTTTTCATGTTTTGATTTTTATTCAATTTCAAACTCTATATCGCTTTCTAGAGAGTTATACGCAAACCGATACGTAAACGTAATCAGTTTAACGCGACAAAACACTCTGGAACATAATTATATGCTTAGCATACCTTAAATAACCTTTACATAACTTAGAAATAAGTTTTGAAGGCTTTGGTATAGCAAAATCAAGTTTATTCGCTTACAGGGACTAAATTCAACAAACTGTGAAAGTATGCTGAATCGTATTGTAACGAACATTCCGGAACATGATCATAAGTTAAACATACCCTAAATATCCTTTATATAGCTTAGAAATATGCTTTGAGGGGTTCGGTGTGCTAAAATAAACTTTATGCTCATTCAGGGACTAAAAGCGTAAAAAAGTGCATAAGTTTGCATTTTCACGCATAACTTGCGTTCTGAATACATCCGGACATCCAAAAATTTATGTAATCATTAAGATATTCTATCTTAGTGATTGGAATGCTAAAACTTCATTCGTTTCACAATTTGGATCGTTTTCACGTCTGTTACGACTTTCGTCGTAATTAACCGAACAACGCAACCATACGGCCAAACGAACCGACATCCGTGACATTTCTAAGCATATTTCATGTTCCCTATGCTTTAACATCCTTATGGAGCTTAAAAATGGGTTTGACGGGTGTTAAAAGTGCCAAAACACGACAATACGCACACAGGGACCAAAACTAACATTTCGCGAAAGTTGCTGACCTGCAGGCTGCATACGGACCGTAAGCCCTATACCATACGGTCCGTAAGCCTTTTCCAGATATCAAAAACTGGTTTCCAGCTATTTTCAGCCTGTCCCAGCTGATTTGGTCACTTGCAAATGGTATTTTCAATACTATGGGCTCTTTTAGGGGCTCCCATGGTTTCACAAATCAGGGGGCACACTTGGACGGCCTGGATCGAAGCACGTTTTTCAAGAAACGATCCTAACAGTCTTGGTTTTCCTATAAATACCCCCACCCATTTGCCCACAAACTCACACCTTTGATCTGAATTGGTTCTCTAAGTTGAAGTTATACACTTCATACCTGAGAATATTCGGATCAAACTTCCATTTCTTGGACCTTTTGTAAGTATTCTTTCGTTCTTTTACACGTTTTAGCGTGAAAGTCAAACTTTGTTTGACTTTCTGCTTTGACCAGTTTATGGTCAACACGAAGTTCGTTTGAACTTCATAACGTGAGCGTAATCACGATGGTTTTAGTCTCTTGTGACTATACCTACTGATTACCACGTTATCTAGGCTTAGTGACGAGTCGTAGTTTCGGCCAAAATGCGTATTCTTGCATATTTTGTAACCAAACTACTTTTAGGTATCAAGACCCTTTGTTTTGATACCAAACCTGTTTTCAAACTTCGTTAAACATGTTTTAACATATTTAGCTCGTCACTTTAGGTTTAGTGCTTATGTAGGGTCGTAAGGTAAGCGGTCTAAACAACCGCTTATACTTTCGAACCCGACCCGTTTGGTCGATCATTAGGATCCGACCAAACATATTAGGTGACCATAGTTGTATAGGGAATAACCTTCCGAGGTTATACCTTATGGTCACTTCGTTTAGTTAGTTGTTTGATAGGTAGTCTATATGCCTTAGGAAAATGACCAAAATGCCCTTTTTACGCCAAAATTCATTTTAAGCATATGTAACATAAATTTTTGACATCTAAACTGATTAGGCAACAATATTAGACATGTTAAGGCATATTTTACTTGTCATAGGACTAGTTAGGCGGTCCGAACGCGTTTTACGCGAACGACGCGTTAAAGTAGCATAAGCTATCTAAACGGGTCATAAGCACTTAGGATAGGTTCCGTTTTAGAATGTAGGATTTGTTAAACCATACTACATGAGTCCCACACTTATTTGGTTTACGAAACCACATTTTATCTGATCCTCCGATTTTGGTCCGGTTTATTAACATAGATACCTATATTAGGTGCCGTTTGATTCCGTGATCTTTCTAGCATTGCTTGGTGGTTATCTAAAGATTATTGAGCAATATCAAGTGAGTACATAGACCCCTCTTTTACTGTTTTTCAAATGTTTTGGGGTGAAACACATGTGCCTACTTGTTACTTTCGTGTTTTCCATGTTTTCATATCATATGCTTGTTATGTTCATTAGTACATTTATAGTACATGATTTCATTATGTTTTTGCTATGTATGTCCATTTAGCGCATACTTAGTACATCGTTTTACATTATATTTTATGCTATGTATGTCCATTGTTGCATACTTAGTACATTGTTTTACATAACATGCTATGTATGTCCATTGTTGCATACTTAGTACATTGTTTTACATCACATGCTATGTATGTCCATTGTTGCATACTTAGTACATTGTTTTACTTCACATGCTCTGTATGTCCATTTAGTGCATACTTAGTACATTGTTTTACATCACATGCTATGTATGTCCATTGTTGCATACTTAGTACATTGTTTTACATCACATGCTATGTATGTTCATTTGTTGCATACTTAGTACATTTGTTTTACATCACATGCTTACATTTTTGGTATGACATTTGGTTTGTTTAAATGGGACAAAAATACATTCATTAACATTAGCTACGCCGTTCGTTAGTAGGTAGTGGTACCATAGGAATTGACAACTCCCGTTCCTGACATCCTAGGTATGTTTGGATGGAAGGAATGACCGAATTCGATACACATAACTCAGATAAACCTTTAATTTGTTTAAGGGTTTATCGCCACAGTCTCAAGGCTTGAATGTATGCATTTTTACACATAGATGTTTGTATCAGTATAGCATGCATTTCCACAAAACATAACTTTGATTTAAACTATGTTTTACTTCAATACCTTGTTTTTGTGCATTTTACCTATGGTTTAGTTGATACATTTCACTTACCATACATCACATTGGATTACACATTATATGATCTACATTTGACATAAGCATTTAACATTGGTTTACACATTACGTGATTTACATTGACATAAACATTTTGACATGCTTTACACAATAACATTCGACAATTGGTTTAAACATGAACAATTTACATTGGTGGTTTGTTTGGGTAAGTGATTTGAGTAACGAGGCGTGTGTAATATGATATTAGCATGGTGGATACGCCGCTGGTACTTCCTATATATAAGTGCTTGTATGATATTGCATATCGTAGCGTTATTTAAATTATTTCAATTTAGACATATAACATATTTTTCACAAGACATTGTTTAAAAACAGTTTATTTCATACAGCTCATTTTACTTGGTTATTAAACTAACCATACATCTTTCTTTTATATAATCTGATTTCTTATCAAGTTTTTATATGATTTATAAAAGAAAACACTTAACAAGATTCATGACTAATTTTCATTAAACATTTCTTTAAACTTAAGTCATGAATCCTATTTTCATAAAACCTATGTATCTCACAGGCATTTTTATGATGACGTACCTATTTTCACATGTGTTTTCTGGAGCTGGTGCATAGGTTTGAGCAGGATACACTAGGGTGGACTCGGGCCTTAGTGACATAAAATGAAGCTAGACTAGTTAAATCACGTTATGTACTCTTGTTTCTATTTGTTTAAAACAATGTAATCCTTTTTGTTTGTAAATAAAACAGAACTTTAATTTCGATGGTTATGAAACAATAATTATGTTACAACACTCCCCGACGTTTCCGCCGCGGTTGCATGTTATACGCGGTCGGGGTGTGACACAAATGTGGCCCATAGTTTACTTGGGAATGTGAGAACCAAATTAAAGCGAAATATCCACATTTGTTTTCACAAGTTTCCTCTAGTTAAAAATTCGGTACGAAATTTCCTAAAGTAAGGGAGACTGTGACATTAGTGCTCTATAAACACTGTACTATGACAATTGTGCTATGTAGATGATGAACGATGTAAAACAATATCAATTATCAATAAAAATATGTGTTTTGGTGTTAATATGTGTGTATTTGTGTTTAACGATTTTACGATTTGATTCTAGTTCGATTTCAAGCTTTAAATCGCTTTCTGGGAATGTCACACCCCGACCGCGTAAAACAACAAATCGCGGCGGAAACATCGGGGCGTGTTGCGACAGAATTAATTGTTTCAAATCCATGGCAAACAAAGTTGTATTTTATTTATAAACAAAGGTGTTACATTGTTTCAAACAGGAAATTTAAGAGTTCAGAACATAATTAAACATAGTCTATCTTCTTTTAAAGTCTCTAAGGCACAGGTCCGCCCTAGTATCATGATCAACATCCTATGGAAAAGCTCCTGAAAACACATGTGAAAATAGGTACGTCAGCATAAAAATGCCTGTGAGATACATAGGTTTGTGAAAATAAGATTCATGACTTGTGTTTGAGAAAATATTCCGTCATGAACCTTGTAATTTGATTTGTTTTGTAAATCACTTGAAAAACGATAAGATCAGATGATATGTATAAATAAGAGAATAGTGTATGGTTAAATGGATAACCATTGTAAACTGAGTTTGTATAAGATAAGTTGTTTGTAAAACAATGTATTGTGAAAAGTATGTTATTTGTATGAAATGTTCTATGTATAAAACTGAAATGATTCAAATAACGCTACGATATATAATACCATACAAACACTTATATATAGGAAGTACCAGCGGCGTATCCACCATGCTTGTATCATATTACACACGCATCGTTACTTAATCACTTAATCAAACCAAACCAAACAATGTAAAATGTTCATGTCAAGATGTAAATCATGTAAAAATGTCTATGTCAAATATCCAAGTCAAATGTCTATGTTTAAACCAATAGTCAAAAGTCCTTGTATAAACCATGTCAAATGTTGATAGTCCAAAAGTAGTCAAGTAATGTATAACCAAAATGATATGTATGGTAAGTAAAATAAGACTACTTAAACCATAAGTAAAAATGTACAAAACAAAGTATTTTGATTATATCAAAAAGTTATGTTTTGTAAAGTGATGCATGATACATTGATACGAACATTTATGTGGTGAGTTAACGCATACATTCAAGCCTTGAGACAGTCGGATAACCCTTTCAGTCAAGGTTATCAAAAGAATTGTATTCGGATTCAGTCATTCCTTACATCCAAACAAACCCGGGATGTCAGGAATGGGATTTGTCAAGTCCTATGGTACCACTACTTACTCCCGAGCGGCGTAGCAAATGTTAATGAACGTAATAAAGACCCGTTTGTGCAAACCAAATGTCATAGTAGTTGTATACATGTCATATGAAAACAATGTACTAAGTATGCTAAGTTAACATACAAAGTAGAAAAGTCTTGTAAATCAATGTGCTAGCATGCTATCAGTCAACATACGTAGCAGAAAGGTAATGTAAATCAATGTGCTAGCATGCTATCAGTCAACATACGTAGCAGAAAGGTAATGTAAATCAATGTGCTTAGCATGTTATCAGTCAACATACATAGCAGAAAAGTCATGTAAATCAATGTACTATAATGTACTAACAAACATAGTCGGTATATGATGTGAAAACAGGAAAGCATGAAAGTAACAAGTAGGCACATGTGTTCCACCCCAAAACCGTTTGGAAAACAGTAAAAGAGGGGTCTATGTACTCACTTGAGATTGCTCAGATGTATAAAGATAATCACCAAGTAATGCTAGAGATCTCGGAATCAAACGGCACCTAATATAGGTAACTATGTTAATAACCGGACCTTAATCGGATGATTGGATAGAATGAGGTTTCGTAAACCAAACGAGTGTAGAGACTCGTGTCATTTGGTTTAACAAAGCCTACATACTAAATGAAACCTAACATAATTGTTTACGACCCGTTTAGGAAGCTTATGCTACTTTAACGTGTCGTGCGCGTGAAACGCGTTCAGACCGCCTAACTAGTCCTATGACAAGTATTATATGCCTATACATGTTACATAATCAGTTATGTGACAAAGGTTTAGGTTACATATGCTTAATTACCAATTATACATGAAAAGGGTATTCTGGTAATTTACCTAAGGCATATAAACTACCTATCATACAACTACTTAAACGATGTGACCATAGGGTATAACCTCGGAAGGTTATTCCCTACTTACTATGGTCACCTAAAGTGTTTGGTCGGATCCTAATGATCGACCAAACTGGGTCGGGTTCGAAGGTATAGGCGATTTATTAGATCGCCTACCCTACGACCCTAGACAACGTGGTAATCAGTGGGCATAGTCCCAAGGGACTATGACCAACGTGATTACACTCACGTTGCGAAGTTCAAACGAACTTCGCATTGACCATTACTGGTCAACGCTGAAAGTCAAACAAAGTTTGACTTTCTGACTCGAAAAGCAGTAAAATAAGGAAAAGAACGAAAGAATACTTACGAAGGGTCCCCGAATGCTAAACTTGATTCGAAAATCTCAGGTATGAAACAAATGTTTCAACTTAGAGTTTCTCAATTCAAGTTTCTAGTGATTATGAACAAAGGGGTGTTGGGGTATTTATAGTTTTCGGTGAACCGTTGAGATCGTTTCTTGGAAAAGGGGAAAAGATCTAGTCCGTACACTTGTCACAACCTTATGGTGGCTACATATGCTCCTTATCTTAGTGACTAAGCAATTGAGAACATGTGGTGGAGGATTAAACATGTGCAAACAGCCTGTTTTAAAAACTCTGCATCTGGTCAGAAGACCCCCTGCGCATCGTAGGGCAAAAGTCCCTGCGCATCGTAGGGGTGAAGTTTGGCAGATTTACAGTTTTGGTCCCTGAACTGTATTTAGGCCATTTTTGACACGTTTAAGGCCCGTTAACCCCATTTCAAACCTCTAAAATGAAGTTAAAGTATAGGGAACTTAAAATGTGTTCAAAAATATCTCAGATGTCGGTTCGTTTAGCCGTACGAACGCGATGTTCGCTTAATTACGACGGAATGCGCACAAGCGCGAAAAACGATCCAAATGACGAAACGAATGGATTTTTCTTAAGGCGAACACTAAAATATAATATAGTCATGCTTACATAAATTTTTGGATGTCCAGATGTATTCAGAACGTAAGTTATGCGCGAAAATGCAAACTTGTGCACTTTTTGACACTTTTAGTCCCTGAATGACCCAAAAGTTTATTTTAGCACACCGAACCCCTCAAAGCCTATTTCTAAGCTATGTAAAGGATATTTAAGGTGTGTTTAACTTATGGTTATGTTCCGGAATGTTCGTTACAGTTTAAATTGACATACCTTCGCAGTTTGTCATATTTAGTCCCTGTAAACGAATTAACTTGTTTTTGCCATACCAATGCCTTCAAAACTTATTTCTAAGTTATTTAAAGGTTATTTAAGGTATGTTGAGTATATGATGATGTTCCGGAGTATTTCTCGCATTAAACTGAGTACGTTTACGCACTAGTTTGCGTATAACTCTCCAGAAAGCGATGTAGAGTTTGAAATTACATAAAAGTCAAAACATGAAAAATGTAAAACATAACAAAACAAACATTGTGATCAAATAACATTGGTTTATTGATAACAGAACTGTTCATAGTGATTACAAGCACAGTTGTTACAGTCTCCCCTACTTGTGGAAATTTCGTCCCGAAATTTATTTAGAGGAAACTCGTGGAAAAAGATGTGGGTATTTCGCCTTCATTTGGTCTTCGCGTTCCCAAGTAAACTCAGGTCCACGTTTAGCTTCCCAGCGAACTTTGACCAAAGGAATGCGCTTGCGTTTAAGCCACTTGACTTCACGTTCCATGATTTCCACTGGTTTCTCAACAAATTTCAGTGTTTTGCCAACACGAATTTCGTCAAGCGGTATGGAGAAGTTCTCATCAGCTGTACACTTCTTGAGATTTGACACGTGAAAAGTTGGATGAACATTTCCCAGTTCAGGAGGTAACTCAAGTCTGTAGGCTACCTTTCCGATTCTTTCGACGATCTTGAATGGTCCAACGTATCTAGGTGCAAGTTTTCCTTTCTTTCCAAATCTGATCACACCTTTCCAAGGTGAGACCTTAAGTAATACTCGATCACCGACTTGAAATTCAAAGGCTTTGCGTTTTGGGTCCGCGTAAATCTTCTGACGGTTTCTAGCTGCCTGAAGGTTATCACGAACTTTCTTGACCTTGTCAGTTGTCTCTAAAATGAGGGCAGGTCCAGTAAGTTGAGCCTCGCCAATCTCATTCCAGCAGACTGGTGAACGACATTTTCGACCATAGAGAGCCTCAAAAGGAGCCATTTTGATGCTAGTGTGATAACTGTTGTTGTAGGAGAATTCAATCAATTTAAGATGTGAATCCCAGCTACCACCAAAATCGATCACACAAGCTCTTAGCATATCCTCCAGAGTCTGGATTGTTCTCTCAGATTGACCATCCGTTTGCGGATGATAAGCTGTGCTCAGATTAAGTTGGGTCCCCATAGCAGATTGCATGGTTCTCCAAAAGTGAGAAGTGAAACGAGCATCTCTGTCAGAAATGATGTTCAACGGAACACCATGTCGAGCTACAATTTCATCTACATAGATTTGTGCAAGTCTGTCAGCAGGAAAATCCTCACGGATTGGCAAGAAATGTGCTGACTTTGTAAGACGATCAACGACTACCCAGATGGCATCATGACCTTTCTTAGTGCGTGGAAGTTTGGTAACAAGATCCATAGTAATGTTTTCCCATTTCCAAACTGGGATCTCTGGTTGCTCCAATAAACCAGATGGACGCTGATGTTCAGCCTTAACCTTAAGACAAGTAAGGCATTTTGATACGTATAAGGCAATGTCTTTCTTCATACCAGGCCACCAATAGTGAATACGAAGATCCTTATACATTTTATCTGAGCCCGGATGAAAAGAATAACGAGACTTATGGGCTTCATCCATAAGCAAGGTACGAAGATCATCTAGGCTCGGGACCCACAAACGGTCCATGAAGTAATATGATCCATTGTCCTTCAGTTCCAGAGCAGGTGTTATGTGGTAGGGAAATTCCTTATCCATTAAACCTTGTGAAACACAAGATTGCTGAGCTTGAGAAATGCGTACTTGAATATCGGATCGAGCTTGAATAATAGATTGAACACGTACACAATGAAGCTTAGTACGTTCCTTACGACTCAATGCATCAGCTACGACATTCGCCTTACCAGGATGGTAGCGAATTTCGCAGTCGTAGTCGTTTAAAAGCTCAACCCAACGTCGCTGTCTCATGTTGAGTTCTTTCTGGTTGAAGATATGCTGAAGACTTTTGTGGTCAGTGAAAACCACACATTTTGTACCATACAAATAGTGTCTCCAGATCTTGAGAGCAAAGACAACTGCACCCAACTCAAGATCATGAGTGGTGTAGTTCTTCTCATGTATCTTCAACTGCCTCGATGCATAGGCTATGACTTTGTTCCTTTGCATAAGAACACAGCCAAGACCCAATTTCGATGCATCACAATACACGACAAAATCATCATCACCCTCAGGCAATGATAGAACAGGCGCATCGCAAAGCTTCTGCTTCAGGTGTTGAAAAGCTTCCTCTTGTCTGAATCCCCAGTAAAAGGGCATTTTCTTCTGAGTTAGAGCAGTTAGAGGAACTGCAATCTTAGAGAAGTTTTCAATGAAGCGGCGATAATAACCCGCTAGACCAAGAAATGAACGAACTTCAGTAGGAGTAGTAGGCGTATCCCAATCCTTAATCGCACTGATCTTGGAGGGATCTACATGAATACCTTGTTCGTTGATAATGTGCCCCAAAAATTGAACTTCTTTAAGCCAAAATTCGCACTTGGAGAATTTGGCGAAAAGTTGCTCTTTCTTCAGGAGTTCCAGAGTAAGACGAAGATGCTGCTCGTGATCAGCTCGCGTCTTAGAGTAAATCAAGATGTCATCGATGAAAACAATGACGAACTGATCCAAATAAGGTTTGCAGACCCTATTCATTAAGTCCATGAAAACAGCAGGAGCATTAGTCACACCGAATGGCATGACTGTGAACTCATAGTGCCCATACCGAGTACGGAACGCTGTCTTGGGAATATCTTCTTCATGCACCCGAAGTTGATGATATCCGGAACGCAGATCTATCTTCGAAAAATAAGAAGCGCCTTGTAACTGATCAAAGAGATCATCGATGCGAGGTAGGGGATATCTATTCTTGATGGTAAGCTTGTTAAGCTCACGATAATCGATACACATCCTAAAGGATCCATCCTTCTTCTTGACAAAAAGAACGGGAGCACCCCAAGGTGAAAAACTAGGACGGATAAAACCTTTATCAGAGAGCTCCTGAAGCTGCTTAGACAACTCTTGCATCTCAGACGGTGCAAGACGATATGGAGCTCTGGCAATGGGATTTGCACCAGGTACGAGGTCAATGCGGAACTCGACTTGGCGTGTTGGAGGTAGACCAGGTAAATCTTCAGGGAACACTTCAGAATAATCCCGAACGACAGGAATATCTGAAATAGACTTACCCTTGCCTTTATCTTCTGTAACATGTGCTAAGAAAGCCACATAGTTCTTCTGCAGATACTTCCGAGCCTTAAAACAAGACATGAGTTTGAGACCACCGGTAGGCTTCTCACCTTGAACCTGCAGAATCTCGCCTGTCGAAAGCGGCACACGAACAATCTTCTCAGAACAAACTATCTCTGCGTGATGCTTAGATAACCAATCCATACCCACAATGACGTCGAAGCTTCCAAGTTGCATAGGCGTGAGATCGATAGGAAAAAGATGATCGTTAAGATTCAGCTGGCAGTTGCGTAGAACAGAATTAAGAATAATGGGTTCACCACTAGCAACTTCTACTGTCAAAGATTTACTTAGTTTCGTTCTAGACACGCGAAGCATAGGCTCAAAAGATAATGACACGAAACTCTTATCGGCACCCGAATCAAAGAGAACAGATGCAGGCTGATTATTAATAAAGAACGTACCGTTCACCACGTTATCATCCGCCTGTGCCTCTTGGGCATTCATGTTAAAGACTCGGCCTCGAGCCGGAGCCTGATTCAGATTTTGGTTCTGGTTGACTAGCCTTGGGCACCGGTTCCTGTAGTGGGTCAGATCCCCACAATTGTAGCACGAACCAGGAGGAAAATGAGGTCGTGCAGCTTGGCCCTGTTGCGGGGCAGGAGGCTGAGCAACCTGTTGAGCTTGGTTACGAACTGCCTGGTTCTGATTGACAGGAATACGGCAGTTGACAGCAAGATGACCAGATCTTCCGCAGTTGGTGCACTGATGACACTGGAGGTGTGGTTGGTGATGGCCGTTACACCTGTTGCACAAAGGTGCATTGCCAAAATAAGTCTTCTTGGCAGGTGGTTGCGCAGGCTGATTTGGTGCAGCTTGAGCCTGTGCGGTAACAGCAAAATTTTGGGCACCCTTTCGCTTCCTTGATTTCTTTGATGCTTCACCTTCCTTACCCTTACCCTTATTCTTGTTTTTCTCAGAATTAGTCTCCTTCTTTTTATCACCCTTGCGGGTGAGTTTACCCTTCCTGACTAGAGTCTCAGTGAGGGTAGCAGACAACTCGATAGCTTGGCGAAGGGTAGTAGGATTAACACCAGTCAAAATCTCCAGAATAGAATCGGGTAGCCCATCAATATACCTCTCGATCGCTTTATCCGGAGGGGTAACCATGGTGGGACACAATAGACTGAGTTCTTCAAAACGATCCGTGTATGCACGGTGTTCAGCCCCATCTTGCTTTAAGTCATCAAACTCTCGTTCCAAAACTCGAATTTCATGACGGGGACAAAACTCCTTCATCATGAGAGCCCGAAGCTCTTCCCATGTTTGTGCCAACGCCACTTCGGCACCCCTATCGCGCTTAATACCATTCCACCAGGTAAGCGCTCGCTTCTCAAACACGCTTGAAGCAAATTCAACCCTACGCGCATTCTGACACTGCACGTGTAAGAATGTGCTCTCGATACTTTCAAACCACCGTAGGAGCGCAGTTGCTCCTTGCGACCCAGAAAACTTAAGCGGCTTCGCAGAATTGAAATTCTTGAAATTACAGTGTGCGTTATTGTTGTTGTTATTGCCGTTGTTGTTAAATATATCGTGGACTTGAGTTACAACCCCGGGAAGTACAGCAGCCACTTGCTGAGAAACCAGGGCTGCGATCTCTTCAATAGTAAAAGTTCGAGGATCGCGTCGAGGAGGCATTCTAAAAGAGGAAAACATGAAAGAAAACGAGTGAGATGATTGGATGAAAAGAATGAGATGAAACAAAATCAACAAGAGCAAAGATGGTGGTCATTCGTCCGTATCACAGAGCAAACAAACAACACACAGTGACTAATCAAAGTAAATGGGTCAAAAATAATGTATAATGAAGACATGCTCGCCTATAAGTGAACACTCATCCCAAGAATTCCCAGGTAAGCACAACTGGTCTCGCGTCTGATGAGATGTATACGAAGTGCTTGCCTAGACAGAAAACCCAGAATACAGGCATTCACCCTTCTAGTTTGCACATGTTCACATTATTTAAAACCCAAAACGTTTGACGGTATTTTGAAAATTTGAAGGCACAAGGCCAAAAACCAAACTGAAAAGGGGTTCAAAACCATATAAAAGAGAGTTCAAAACCTTACAATAGAGGGTTCAAAACCTTGTAATAATTTATTCAAAAACAGATGATTGTTTTTCAAAAATCGTTTCGGAAAAATTTTGGTTCCTTGTTTTGATAATCACCTAAGGATAGGTGATGTACATGTTTTAAGATCTAAACACAAATAATTTGTGTTAGGGTCCTAGAAAAGTTATAGTCTAGGTCAAAGCATCACTAATAACCTAATTCCCTATAACCATTGGCTCTGATACCAACTCTTCTGTCACACCCCGACCGCGTAAAACAACAAATCGCGGCGGAAACATCGGGGCGTGTTGCGACAGAATTAATTGTTTCAAATCCATGGCAAACAAAGTTGTATTTTATTTATAAACAAAGGTGTTACATTGTTTCAAACAGGAAATTTAAGAGTTCAGAACATAATTAAACATAGTCTATCTTCTTTTAAAGTCTCTAAGGCACAGGTCCGCCCTAGTATCATGATCAACATCCTATGGAAAAGCTCCTGAAAACACATGTGAAAATAGGTACGTCAGCATAAAAATGCCTGTGAGATACATAGGTTTGTGAAAATAAGATTCATGACTTGTGTTTGAGAAAATATTCCGTCATGAACCTTGTAATTTGATTTGTTTTGTAAATCACTTGAAAAACGATAAGATCAGATGATATGTATAAATAAGAGAATAGTGTATGGTTAAATGGATAACCATTGTAAACTGAGTTTGTATAAGATAAGTTGTTTGTAAAACAATGTATTGTGAAAAGTATGTTATTTGTATGAAATGTTCTATGTATAAAACTGAAATGATTCAAATAACGCTACGATATATAATACCATACAAACACTTATATATAGGAAGTACCAGCGGCGTATCCACCATGCTTGTATCATATTACACACGCATCGTTACTTAATCACTTAATCAAACCAAACCAAACAATGTAAAATGTTCATGTCAAGATGTAAATCATGTAAAAATGTCTATGTCAAATATCCAAGTCAAATGTCTATGTTTAAACCAATAGTCAAAAGTCCTTGTATAAACCATGTCAAATGTTGATAGTCCAAAAGTAGTCAAGTAATGTATAACCAAAATGATATGTATGGTAAGTAAAATAAGACTACTTAAACCATAAGTAAAAATGTACAAAACAAAGTATTTTGATTATATCAAAAAGTTATGTTTTGTAAAGTGATGCATGATACATTGATACGAACATTTATGTGGTGAGTTAACGCATACATTCAAGCCTTGAGACAGTCGGATAACCCTTTCAGTCAAGGTTATCAAAAGAATTGTATTCGGATTCAGTCATTCCTTACATCCAAACAAACCCGGGATGTCAGGAATGGGATTTGTCAAGTCCTATGGTACCACTACTTACTCCCGAGCGGCGTAGCAAATGTTAATGAACGTAATAAAGACCCGTTTGTGCAAACCAAATGTCATAGTAGTTGTATACATGTCATATGAAAACAATGTACTAAGTATGCGAAGTTAACATACAAAGTAGAAAAGTCTTGTAAATCAATGTGCTAGCATGCTATCAGTCAACATACGTAGCAGAAAGGTAATGTAAATCAATGTGCTAGCATGCTATCAGTCAACATACGTAGCAGAAAGGTAATGTAAATCAATGTGCTTAGCATGTTATCAGTCAACATACATAGCAGAAAAGTCATGTAAATCAATGTACTATAATGTACTAACAAACATAGTCGGTATATGATGTGAAAACAGGAAAGCATGAAAGTAACAAGTAGGCACATGTGTTCCACCCCAAAACCGTTTGGAAAACAGTAAAAGAGGGGTCTATGTACTCACTTGAGATTGCTCAGATGTATAAAGATAATCACCAAGTAATGCTAGAGATCTCGGAATCAAACGGCACCTAATATAGGTAACTATGTTAATAACCGGACCTTAATCGGATGATTGGATAGAATGAGGTTTCGTAAAACCAAACGAGTGTAGAGACTCGTGTCATTTGGTTTAACAAAGCCTACATACTAAATGAAACCTAACATAATTGTTTACGACCCATTACGACCCGTTTAGGAAGCTTATGCTACTTTAACGTGTCGTGCGCGTGAAACGCGTTCAGACCGCCTAACTAGTCCTATGACAAGTATTATATGCCTATACATGTTACATAATCAGTTATGTGACAAAGGTTTAGGTTACATATGCTTAATTACCAATTATACATGAAAAGGGTATTCTGGTAATTTACCTAAGGCATATAAACTACCTATCATACAACTACTTAAACGATGTGACCATAGGGTATAACCTCGGAAGGTTATTCCCTACTTACTATGGTCACCTAAAGTGTTTGGTCGGATCCTAATGATCGACCAAACTGGGTCGGGTTCGAAGGTATAGGCGATTTATTAGATCGCC
Organism: Helianthus tuberosus; assembly: GCA_030545235.1. Classification (NCBI taxonomy): domain Eukaryota; kingdom Viridiplantae; phylum Streptophyta; class Magnoliopsida; order Asterales; family Asteraceae; genus Helianthus; species Helianthus tuberosus. The sequence goes on along the minus strand of CM060394.1, from coordinate 124,637,988 downwards.
TACCCTACGACCCTAGACAACGTGGTAATCAGTGGGCATAGTCCCAAGGGACTATGACCAACGTGATTACACTCACGTTGCGAAGTTCAAACGAACTTCGCATTGACCATTACTGGTCAACGCTGAAAGTCAAACAAAGTTTGACTTTCTGACTCGAAAAGCAGTAAAATAAGGAAAAGAACGAAAGAATACTTACGAAGGGTCCCCGAATGCTAAACTTGATTCGAAAATCTCAGGTATGAAACAAATGTTTCAACTTAGAGTTTCTCAATTCAAGTTTCTAGTGATTATGAACAAAGGGGTGTTGGGGTATTTATAGTTTTCGGTGAACCGTTGAGATCGTTTCTTGGAAAAGGGGAAAAGATCTAGTCCGTACACTTGTCACAACCTTATGGTGGCTACATATGCTCCTTATCTTAGTGACTAAGCAATTGAGAACATGTGGTGGAGGATTAAACATGTGCAAACAGCCTGTTTTAAAAACTCTGAATCTGGTCAGAAGACCCCCTGCGCATCGTAGGGCAAAAGTCCCTGCGCATCGTAGGGGTGAAGTTTGGCAGATTTACAGTTTTGGTCCCTGAACTGTATTTAGGCCATTTTTGACACGTTTAAGGCCCGTTAACCCCATTTCAAACCTCTAAAATGAAGTTAAAGTATAGGGAACTTAAAATGTGTTCAAAAATATCTCAGATGTCGGTTCGTTTAGCCGTACGAACGCGATGTTCGCTTAATTACGACGGAATGCGCACAAGCGCGAAAAACGATCCAAATGACGAAACGAATGGATTTTTCTTAAGGCGAACACTAAAATATAATATAGTCATGCTTACATAAATTTTTGGATGTCCAGATGTATTCAGAACGTAAGTTATGCGCGAAAATGCAAACTTGTGCACTTTTTGACACTTTTAGTCCCTGAATGACCCAAAAGTTTATTTTAGCACACCGAACCCCTCAAAGCCTATTTCTAAGCTATGTAAAGGATATTTAAGGTGTGTTTAACTTATGGTTATGTTCCGGAATGTTCGTTACAGTTTAAATTGACATACCTTCGCAGTTTGTCATATTTAGTCCCTGTAAACGAATTAACTTGTTTTTGCCATACCAATGCCTTCAAAACTTATTTCTAAGTTATTTAAAGGTTATTTAAGGTATGTTGAGTATATGATGATGTTCCGGAGTATTTCTCGCATTAAACTGAGTACGTTTACGCACTAGTTTGCGTATAACTCTCCAGAAAGCGATGTAGAGTTTGAAATTACATAAAAGTCAAAACATGAAAAATGTAAAACATAACAAAACAAACATTGTGATCAAATAACATTGGTTTATTGATAACAGAACTGTTCATAGTGATTACAAGCACAGTTGTTACAGGGAAGTTATACGCAAACTGATGTGTAAACATAATCAGTTTAACGCGACAAACACTCTGGAACAGTGATATAGGCTTAACATACCTTAAATAACCTTTACATAACTTAGAAATAAGTTTTGGAAGGTTTGGTGTGTCGAAAACAAGTTTATTCAATCGCAGGGACTATTTGTGTCAAACTGTGAAACTCTGCCGATTCATATAGTAACGAACATTCCGGAACTTGATCATAAGCTAAACATACCCTAAATATCCTTTGCATAGCTTAGAAATAGGTTTTGAGGGGTTCAGTATGCGAAAATTAACTTATTTGATCAATAGGGACTAAAAGCATTAAAAAGTGCATAAGTTTGCATTTTCGCGCATATCTTACGTTCTGAACATATCCGGACATCCAAAAATTTTTGTAATCATTAAAATATTTTATTTTTGTGATTGGAATGCAAAAATACCATTCGTCGCGTAATTTGGATCGTTTTCGTGTCCGTTCGAGTTTTCGTCGTAATTAACCGAATAACGCAACCGTACAACCAAACAAACCGACATCCGAGATGTTTTCAATCATATTTCATGTTCCCTATGCTTTAACTTCATTATGGAGCCTTTAAATGGGATTAACGGGGGCTTAAACGAGTCAAAAATCAAGTTTTAAGCATGCAGGGACCTGTTCTGCCAATTTGGGAAAATTGAAACCGAGCACCCTCGCGCCACGCACCAAGCCCTGGGTTAACTGGCGTGCCACGTGACAGGGACCAAAACTCAGCAACTGGCTTGATTTTCAGGGTTATTTATGCAAATTTCTCAATACTATGGTCTGGTTTTAGGCTCCCATTGTATTAAAAACCATGTTCCACAAGTGTGTGGCAAGGATTGAACTTTGATTCTTGCAAAAACACTTGGAATGATCTTGTTGATCCTAACTTCCTATAAATAGAAGGGGGTTCTTCACTTCATTCCTCACACTTGATTCTAAATCTGCTCTAAGTTGGAGTTTTATACTTCATACCTGAGCAATTTGAATCAAATCTTCCTTGCTTGGACCTTTTGTAAGCTTCCTTCATGCTTTTTATGCTTTTCAAGCATGAAAGTCAAACAGTGTTTGACTTTCTGCTTTGACCACGAGTTGGTCCAACACAAAGTTCGTTTGAACTTTGCAACGTGAGCATAATCACGATGGTTATAGTCCCTTGTGACTATACCTACTGATTACCACGTCGATTAGTCTAAATGACGAGTCAAAGTTTCGGTCAAAATACGTGTTTATGCGTATTTTGCAACGAAGCTATTTTCGGGTATCAAAACACTTTGCTTTGATATCAAACCTGTTTTCTAACTTAGTTAAACATGTTTTAACATGTTTAACTCGTCACTTTTAGTCTAGTGCTTGTTTAGGGTCGTAAGTCAAGCGGTCTTGACAACCGCTTAGACTTTTGAACCTGACCCGTTTGGTCGATCATTAGGATCCGACCAAGCATATATTGTCACCATAGTTGTATAGGGAATAACCTTCTAAGGTTATACCTTATGGTCACTTAGTTTAATTAGTTGTATGATAGGTAGTTTATATGCCTTAGGAAAATGACCAAAATGCCCTTTTCATGCATAATTTGTATTTAAGCATATGTAACCTAACTTTTGTCACTTAAACTAATTATGCAACATATTTAAACATGTTAGGGCATATAATACTTGTCATAGGACTAGTTAGGCATCTCGAACGTGCTTTTGCGCGAACTACGCGTTAAAGTAGCATAAGCTACCTTAATGGGTCGCAATGGGTCGTAAGCACTTAGGATAGGTTCCAATTTAGAATGTAGGCTTTGTTAAACCATAACACATGAGTTCCAATACTCGTTTGGTTTACGAGACCTCATTCTACCCGATCTTCCGATTTAGGTGTCGATTTATTAACTAGCGATCCGATTACTAGGTGCTACGTAATTTCCTTTGTTTGCCTGAGCTTCGTTAAGTTCATTAGATCGAGGATACTTTGCATTTCAAGTGAGTACATAGTTCCCCTATTTTACTCTTTTCAATTGTTTTGGGGTGATTCATATGTGTTAAACGATTTCGATGCTTTCAACGATGATTTCAAAAACGAATACTATGGTTTATATTAAACAATAACGATTTCGATAATGTGAATGAACTTGTTGGACATATTTACATAACGAATGACATTCATTAGCTTTGGCCGAGCCGACCAGTATTAGGTTCTGGTACCATAGGATCTGACAAATCCCGTTATCGGACTGCCACCATGGTTATGTGTGGGGGTAATGTGGGTAACGATTGAACCTGTTGATTGTTAACATACCCTTTGGTGGTTTGTTAATACGAGTTGAACGATGGACGAGTTACGAAGGTTTGAATGTTATAAGTGAGACGACCAAAAGTAGTTTTCACAATTAAAACGATAACGATTTGAACAAGAACGATTTCAACGATTATGAACAATTTAACGATTTTGAACGATTGAACGATATTGAACGATTGAAACTGTGACAACTGTCAAAAATCCAGGTATCCGTACAATTAATTAATCATGATTAGTGCTTAATGACTGTGCTGAATTCACAATTAACTGCCTCCTGATTACTGCATTATATTTACCTGTGCATCACTTATTGCATAATGTCATTTCTTTACTGCATGCAAACATATTGACAAAAAAATGCATTAAGTACAGTTAGCACAGTGAGCGGATAAATCAGCAAAATGCTGACAGAACTCAGCACATAGACAGACAGTATTTTGAGACCCAATATAAGCCAGAAACTAAGTACTACACTAGTATAGTGTGTAGGGAAGTAAGGATCCCAAAACTGCCTTTCTAAGTGATAGTTTAAGTGCCGGAAAGTGCCTAAAACTCACCCAAAGTGCTGAATTCAGTATAAATCAGCATTTAAACAATCTAATTTCATGCAAAAATATGCTTAAATGGTCCTGAATGCTTTCCTAAGTGTCGGGAATTGAAAGTGTCATAAAAGGGTACATAAAGAACAATAAACTGTATAATTTAGCACTTTAACGAACCAGTATCTAACCGAAGAACCGGACACTACCCGAAACATCAAAATTACACTATAAGCACTGTTTTAACATTACCAAGCTAGTTATGGTCCCCGAACATCATAACACCCCCTTAAATATATAGTAACTAACATAACAAACTTATACTTGATTTTTAACCATTAAGTAACTAAACTTGTTAGCACCTAAGCTAGACCCCCCCCCCCCCCCACCTAGTGGACGGCCCCAACATGGGCCCCACTCTTGATTTTCTTTCAATTTTATATAAGATCTTGTTTATGCTTTTAGTAACATATAAACCAAGGGATTAAAAGATGGAATGGTAAGTATAACATAAGGGTTCACCATATCATTCTTACACACACACATAAGCTATCTCTCCCTCTCCTTGTTCATGGCCGTGAGCCACCCCCACCATCACCATCACCTTCACTTCAAAACCTTCCATTCCAAGTGCATACAAGGGTGCTAGAAGCAAGACAAGGAAGCTTGGTGGCTTTGGATCTTGAAGGACCTCTCTTGTTTTCTTTTATCCTCTTCATTTCTTCACTTGAATCATCCCTAGCCTTGTGCTAGTGGTAAGAACCTTGATCTATCTATTTTACTTCTATTTTAAGTGGTTAAAGATGAATCATAATCAAAAACATCAAGAACACAAAAGATCATAAGAAGTGAACATGAACATAAGCATGTTTAACGAAGATATCTTGATGAATATGAGTTGTTATGATTGTTGATCATTGATTGTTTGTAGAAATGATGTTGATCATCATATGATCTTTCTAGATCATGATTAAAAACATAATCTAGCAAGATGAGAGGATGAACTTGATGAAAGTGAATGGATCATCCTTATGAAGATCATGAACTTGAAAGAATAAAGTTGTTTTCTTGAAAAACCATGATTAAAGTAAGTTGTTGATCATGTAGATCTAAATATTTATGAATGATTTCTAAATAAACCAAGTTAAAAATGTAAGTCTTACTAGATCTTGGTTCTTGCATAAACAAACATCATTTTTGGTGGTTAAACAAGTGTAGAAACACTTGTGAAGCAAGAAAAATGCATAAAGAAGTATTTTTAGAAAATATGTTTTGAAGTTGTAAACATCTAACTCCTTTAAAAATGAAGTTTTTAAGAAGTAAACACATTTTAAAGGGTTACAAGACTTACTAAGAATACTAGTAAGTTACTACAAATTTTTACAAATATTCAAGTTCATGAAGTAGTAGAATATGCATGATTTTGGCAAGATTGGTAAGTAAAGGTTGTTTGATAATGATTGTAAATTGATTATGATGATTTTTACAAAAGAAAATGATATGCTTGAAAGCATGGAAACCTCCATTTTTAGGGGAAACTATGGCAAAATTTTCTAAAAATATAAACACTTAGAAAAATATTTTTTAAACAAATATTTACAAGTGTATTTTAAACCATAAATTGTTACATAAACTTTGCCATAAATTTTGGTTACAAAAATACAAATATTGGTGGTTGGTTTTTATAAATAAAAGTGACTAAATATGTATCTAGAAAGTATATAATTAGAAGACACATATGTGTGATTATTTGTATACTTTGTGTATTAGTTATATTATTTTAGGACTTGAAATATTATAACTCACAAAATACCATCCAAAATATTACCAAAATTCCAAGGAATAAATATATAAGCTTATACACAATATTGAAGAAAACGAACTAGGAAATATAGGACTTACAAAATATTCCGGAGAACTTATTCACAAAGAATATTTTGGTAAATAATATTTTGGACACCAAGGAAGTAAAAATATGATTTTTATATACTACAAGGACATATCGTATTTTTTACAAGAGAAAAATATATTATTTTTGGCAAGTATGAAATATATATTTTTCTTGAGATTTTTGGAAAATATATTATTTATAAGAAATATATTATTTTCTTAAACAAACGTGAAATACAGTATTTTTGGGAAAGATATACACTTTCTTAAATAAATACGAAGTATGTCATTTTTGGAAATATATATTGGATCTTTATTAAATATAATATTCCGGAAAAACTAATATGAAATTTAGTATAAGGATACTTAACGAATACAATGAAAATACGTATTCTCGTACGTATAAACACACACCGGAATACGACCCCAAAACATTGCAAAATATACATGTATAAGATACCCCCATCCTTGGGAAGGAAATACAAGTATACATACTTGGGAAGTATTATTACAATAATATTGGTTAACAATTATTCCAAAATTTATAAATATAATTTAAGTTAAATATTAATTATTTTAACAAATAATTATGTGACTTGGAATAATATCGAAGACACAAAAGAAACGTAACTCAAGAACATTAATACTAAGTCAAGGCACGACCCGTTCGTCTAATAGACATTAGTACGTTGTAGGTAGTCGTGTTCACCGAAGAAGCTAGAGTTACGATTGCTAAAGACTCAAGACTGTGAGTTCATGTCCCCCTTTTCTTTTAACTGTTTTCGTTTTACAACGTCGGGGGTGAAGTACATGTTACAAATGATTACGATTACAAATGATTTACAAATGAAATGAACTGCTAGATCATGTGAAAGGGTAGGCGTTAGCTTGAGACCATTAATCCTTTAGAAGGACCGAGGGGCATGAGTGATAGATCTATTTGGGTGTTGCGAGCCCCACCCATGAGTCCGTGAGTTGGCTCATGTGGTGACTATGTCGTTCCAGCCGGGAGGCCCGGTGCGAAATACGCAAAGTGTTGAGCCTTCCTACACTGGTTCACACTTGTTAATGTATTAGCTACACATTAATTGATCTGTTCATTTTCACGTTCATATTTTCAATAATGTCAAAGGTTATTCACACTCACAAACAAACACATGAACTCGCTCAAATTTGTTGATGTTTTCAAACCACATGTATTTCAGGGAATTAAAGGTGGATCTGGCGGGCGTTCAAAAGTTTCAAGTGTTGTAAGAATAAAAGATGTCATCCATGGTCTTGAGATTTGGTTTGGGTGTCCTATCCTGGACAAGACACCACTCCCAAATCTTGGTTTTTATTTAGAGTCTTTTGATGAGTCCTTGTGAACTCTTAAACAATTTGCATGGGTTATAAAATTTGAATTTGGAGTCTTGATTAAACAATGATGTTTGTGATGTCTTCGAATCTATTTAATGGATGGCGATCTATGGTTTTATCATATAGATGTTGTTATGATTGAATGCGATGGTATTAAGAAAGTCACACCAAAATCACGCTTCCGCAAAAGTCAGGGTGTGACAAAAACGAATGAACGATTTAAACGATTAGAACGATTTGAACAAGTTAAATGAATTGAACGAACAATTGGTTTTTGGTTAGTGTTAAGATAATGGGACGGGTGTAATGTGATAAAAGAATGGTAGATACGCCGCTGGTACTTCTTATATATAAGTGTTTTTATCATATTATATTCCGTGGCGTTATTTAGTTCACTTGGACGAATGATTTTAAACGATGTCACACAAACGATGTTTACGAAACGATATAAACCATACGAATTTTATTACGAGAACGATTTACAATTTGGTATACATAAACAATTGTTTTGGGTTAAGATTCATGGCATCGAGGTTTTATAAACTATAACCAACTTGTTTTGAGTTGGCTATTCATTTACAATACAAACATTTTACAAAAAAAAGGTTTTCTAATATCGATTAACGAATTTGTACGAGTTATTTCAACATGTAAACGAGCCATGAATCTGACACTCTCACAAAACCTATCTGCTCACCGGCATTTCTTTGCTGACTTTATTTTTACATATGTTTCAGGTGGTGTTGAATGATGTTGATTGCGAATAGGATGCATGCTCACTTAGGACTGGACGAGGCCTTAGTGACTTAATAACGATGATAGTTGAGATGTGAACTTGTTTTTTTTTTGTTCAAAGAAAATGTTTAATGTTAATATTTTAATAAAACGAAACTTTTGAATCCATGGTTGTGAAACAATAATTCTGTCGCTCCACTCCCCGACGTTTCCTCCGCGGTTTCGTTGTTTTACGCGGTCGGGGTGTGACATGTACGATGTAGAACAATATCAAATATCAATGAAACAATGTGTTTTGGTCTCAATATTTGTGTATTTGTGTTTGACAATTTTACGTTTTGATTCTAGTTCGATTTCAAGCTTTTAATCTCTTTCTGGAAAGTTATATGCAAACTGTTACATAAACATAATCAGTTTAACACGACAAACACTCCAGAACAGTGACATAAGCTTAACATACCTTAAATAACCTTTACATAACTAGAAATAGGTTTTGAAGGGTTTGGTGTGTCGAAAACAAGTTTATTCGATCACAGGGACTATTTGCGACAAACTGCAAAAGTCTTCCGATTCATATAGCAACGTACACTCCGAAACATGATCATAAGCTAACATACCCTAAATATCCTTTACATAGCTTAGAAATAAGCTTTGAAGGGGTTCGGTATGCGAAAATGCGCTTATTTGATCAATAGGGACTAAAAGCGTCAAAAAGTGCATAAGTTTGCATTTACGCGCATATCTTATGTTATGACCATATCCGGACATCCAAAAATTTTTGTAATCATTTTAATATTTTATTTTAGTGATGGGAATTCAAAAATACCATTCGTCGCGTAATTTGGATCGTTTTCGTGTTCGTTCGAAAGTTCGTCGTAATTAACTGAATAACATGACCGTACGACCAAACGAACCGACATCCGAGATGTTTTCGAGCATATTTCAAGTCCCCTATGCTTTAACATCCTTGTATAGCCTTGAAATGGGGTTAATGGGGGTTAAATGCATAAAAAATCAGGTTTTAAGCATGCAGGGGCCTGTTCTGTCAAAAATGAAACTGTTAGTGCACTAGGTCGCGGGGCGCGAAAGCCTAGGCTAACTCTTTCGCATGTCACGAGAGCTGTATCTGGGTAGATTCATTGTATTGTTCAAATCAGCTGCTGAACCTGTTTTTAACCATAGTTTTTGCATACCATGAACTGGTTTATGTGTTCCCCAAGTTTCCAAATCAGTGTGTAACATTTGTAGGGTTAAGATCATTCTTTGATCCATTCAAAAACACATGGCATTGATCAAAATGCTCATGATTTCCTATAAATACCCACTTCTTTTGCTCAAATCTTTGCTCATTCCATTTTCTTTCACTCAATCTCTGATTGGAACCTCTCACAATTGTTGAAGGCCTCCTACTTGAGTATTCTTAGTCTTCTTTTTCAGCCTTGAACAGTTGTAAGTGTTCTTTCATCTCTTGTTTATGTATTTAAGCAAGAAAGTCAAACAGTGTTTGAGTTTCTGCTTTGACAATGTTTTGGTCAAGACAAAGTTCGTTTGAATTTTGCAACGTGAGCATAATCACGATGGTTATAGTCCCTTGTGAATATACCTACTGATTACCATGTTGATTAGTCGAAGTGACGAGTCAAAGTTTCGGTCAAAATGCACGATTATGTGCATTTTGCGACGAAACTATTTTCGGGTATCAAAACACTTTGTTTTGATATCAAATCAGTTTTCTAACTTAGTTAAACATGTTTTAACATGTTTAACTCGTTACTTTTAGTTTAGTGCTTATTTAGGGTCGTAAGTCAAGCGGTCTCGACAACCGCTTAGACTTTCGAACCCGACCCATGTCACACACTGACTTTTGCGGAAGCGTATGATGTGCGACTTGTTCAATATCATTGCATTCAATTATAATAAACAACTATATGATTGAAACATGATGTTCATCCATTCATAAGTTTAAAATGTTACAAACATGTGTCATTAAGTTTCAACCAACATATCCTCAAGTTATGTTACAAATCAAAAGTGGATGACATCAAAATTAGAAATTTATGTCTTGAAACAACACCAGCGCCCAAGATCCATCTCGTTTCCTGAAATACATGTAATTTTGAAAACATCAACAAAAGTTGAGCGAGTTCATGTGTTTCGGTTTGAGTTCGAATAATCTTGTAAACAATTGTATGTATGCCTTTGTAATCCGGTATGAAAGCGTCTATGAACAGATCAATTAATGTGTAGCTAATACATTAGTATGTGTGAAACAATGTAGGAAGGCTCAAACCTTTACGTATTTCGTACCGGGCCACCCGGCTGGAACGACATAGTCATCACATGCGGCCAACTCGTGGACCCATGGGTGGGGCTCGCAACACCCAAATAGATCTATCACTCATGCCCCTCGGTCTTTATAAAAGGATTAATGGTCTTAAGTTAGCGCCTACCCATTCACATGATCTAACAGTTCATTCCTTAGCTAACCATACCATTTGTAACCATCGAAATATTTGTAACATGTATTTCACCCTCGAAGTTATAAAACTGAAAACAGTTAAAAGAAAAGGGGGACATGAACTCACAATTTTGCGTCCTACTGTCTCGTGTACTCAAGGGTCCTTCTATGAGGCGTACAACTATCTACACACGTGCCATGTTTTATTAGACGTTTAGATCATGTAACGACTCTTAGTCTTAGTTATTATGTCTCATTTTGGAATTGATATTCTTTGAGTTACATTGTATAATTCAAAAGTGTAAAATTATTATTTAAAATAATAATATTTTAACTTAAATTATATTTATAAATTATTTGGAATATTTGTTTAAATAATATATTTTAACTTGGTATATTATGTATTTTCCCAAGTATGGGTGTACTTGTACTTGTGTATTTTCTTACTTGTGTATTTTGCCAAGTATTGGTGGTGTATTCCGGTGTGCATTCATTAAGTCTTTTATACTTAATTTCGTATTTCATTTTCCGGAATATTATTTTTAGACAACTAAAAATCACCAATTTGTATTCTTAAAATATATGTATTTTAAGAATGTTTTTATAGAAAATTATCTATTAACTTTACTTGGCCTAATAAATATACTTTTATATAAACCTCAAAAATATTATATATTTTTAAGATTAGCTTTAGAAAATATATATTTCTGATTTTTACCCAAGAATAATATATCCTTAACTTGTTTAAGAAAATATATATTTTTCTCCTTTCAAAATAACATATCTTCAAATTGTTTAAGGAAATATATATTTCTCTCCACTCAAAAATAATATATTTTCTATTTGACAAAATATGATATACTTTGTAATACTTGTAAAAATCCATATTTTCCATTTCTTTGGTTTCCAAAATACCATTTGTCACATTTGTCGAGTTACGGATTTATTTATGGAATTTATATATACTTGTAATCCATAGTCCTTGTCCGGTTTGTCCAATATTCGGGCATAAATTATATATTTGTTTTCTTGGAATTTTGGTAATATGTTGTATTATAATTCTTGGTATTTTGGTGAGTTATATTATTTTCAAGTCCTAAAATAATATAACTAATACACATAATATACAAGTAGCACACAAATTGTGACTTCTAAATATATTTTCCTAAATATATACTTAGTCACTTTTATTTATAAAAAATCAACCTCCAATATTTGTGATTTTTGTAACAAAAATTATGGCAAGTTTTTATTTGAAAACCATGATCAAAATTTATTTATAAACACTTGCTTAAAAATATTTTTCTAAGTGTTTAAATTCTAGAAAATTTTTGCCATAGTTTCCTCTTAAAAATAGTGGTTTCCATACTTTAAAAAGTATATCATTTTCTTTTAAAATCATCATCAATCAACAACAATTCAATCAACACTTACCATGAGCCAAAATCATGCAATTTACACTACATCATGAACTTGAAATTTTGTAAAAAAATTTAGTAACTTAGTATATTGTTAAGTAAGCTTAGTTACCCTTAAAAATGTGGTCATTTGTTTATAAATCACCTTCTTGTAAAATTTAGTCCTTTACAACTTACTTGAAGATTTTCTAAAAATGTTTTTTCTTGTATTCTTCTTGTTAACAATATGCTTCTTGTCTTGATTTAACACTAAAATTGTGATTCATTTCTTAAAAAGTCATGATCTTGTAAATCTTGTAAATAATCTTGGTTTCTTAAGAAAATTAGTTTTGTAATCATCCATTTACAAGACTTATAACATGTATCTATCATCATCATACTCAAAAACATCTTCATTTTCAAGTTCATGTTGAACATAAAGGATGATCATTTTGATTTTCACAAGATTCATCCTTTCACTTGCTAGATCATATGTTTAATCACAATCTAGCAAGCTTCTTATGATGATCAACATCATAATCACAAGAAATCAACAATCAAGTATCATACATACACTAAAACAACTTAGATTCTTATGTTATTAATCTTTATGTGATTAATCATTTTCATGGTTCTTTATGATTTTTATGATTAACCACTTACAAAATCTTTTAACCATCAAAATGAGAAGTAAAAACAAGTTACAAGAGTCTTACTACTAGCACAAGGCTAGGGAAGAAACTTAAGATGAAGATGATGATGTAGGAGGTGGATAAAAGCTCTAGGAGGTGGTCCTTCAAGTTCCAATGCTTCCAAGCTTCTTAACTTTGCTTCTTACACCCTTGATAATGCTTAGAATACTTGGAAATAGATTGAAAATGATGGGTTTATGGAGGGGGTGTTGGGCCATAGCTTAAGGGGAAGAAGGAGAAGAAAAGAAGTTGCTTGAATGGTGAAATGATCACTTGTTAAGGCTTTATGGTTTATAAAGAACTTCTTCCAACATTTAATTAAACATTGGGCAACATGTTTCAATTTATTCAACATATCTATTAAAATATTACAAAGAAATCAAGGTGGGTCCCTCATGTCTAGAACCGGTTATAGGGGGGGTGTATGGTTGGTTACTAATGATGGTTAAGTATGTTAGTTACATTTCAAGTATATTAGTTAGTGTTTTAGGTTTTATAGTGTTTTAGGGTATGTTGTGATGTTCAGTAACCATAACTAGCTTCGTAATACTAAAACCAATGCTTCTAGTGAAAATTTGGTGTTTCGGGTAGTGTCCGGCTATTCGGTTGGTTACCAGTTCGTTAAGGCGCTAAATTACGCAGTTTAGCGTGTTTTATGTTCCCTTTTATGACAGTTTTGATTCCTGACACTTAGGAAGGTATTCTTGACAATTAAACCATAATTCTGCATTATATTTTAGAGTTAAAATGCTGAAAATTGCTGATTTGTGTTGTTTTCTGCGGAATTCTGCAGTTTTTGTGTGTTTCGGGCACTTTCCGGCACTTAAATCATCACTAGGAAGGCAATTTTGTAATCCCTACTTTCCTACACACTATTATAGTGTAACTCTTGGTTTCGGGCTCATTTTGTGTCTTAACATCATGCCTGTCTGAGTACTGAACCCTCGTCAGTGCTTCTAGTTTGTCTGGTAACTGTGCTAATTTTGTTCTTGTGCATTAATTGAACCTTATTGTGTTGCATGCAATCATTATAAATAATTTTTGCAACGTGTAATGCATTTGTATGTATATGATAGCATTTAGAAAATCATTCATGTCATTAATTAAATCAGGCACAGTCATTAATGCACAAATACTGTTTAACATTGTACAGAAATGAGGAAAAGTGCTAGTTGTCACATTCTCCCCCCATTAAAAGAATTTCATCCCGAAATTCGAACTGCGTTATCGGTTGAAGGGGAGTTGTGAAACATGTGCGGATACTCTGATTTGATTTAGTCTACACGCTCCCAATTAAACTCTGGGTCATGAAATGAATCCCAATGAACTATGATAAGTATAATATGATTTCTTCGTGTCTGGTGGAATTTCCAGTCCGTAACCTTGACAGGTTAGTCAGTAAATTTGGAGTTTGTTGTTAACGTGGATCTCGTCTGCGGGAAATGACGACTGCTTCTTGTGTAGGGCTCTTCTTGAGATTAGACACGTGGAACGTGTCATGAACACTACTAAGCTCTTTTGAAAGCTTTAGTGTGTATGCAATGGTACGATCCTTTCCAGAATCTCGAATGGTCCAATGTACCGTGGGTCCACCTTTCCACGTTCACCAAAATCGTGCCACGCCTTTCCAAGGCGAGACTTTTAGTAAAACTATATTTCCAACCTCAAATTCCAACGGTTTTTGTCGCTTGTCGGCGTAACTCTTCTGTCTATCTCGAGCAGAATTGATACACTCACATATCTGAGCAATCTTGTTCGTAGTTTCCTGAATCAACTCGGGGCTAATAAATCGTTCATCTCTGGTCTCCACCCAATCACAACGGGGACCGACACTTACGCCCATATGAGGCTTCAAACGGGGCGGCCTGAGTGCTGGTGTGATAACTATTATTATAGGAAAACTCCACCAAGGGCAGGTGAGTATCCCAACTTCCACCAAAATCCATCACATACAAGCACGTAGCATGTCTTCCAAAGTCTGAATCGTCTGTTCACTTTGGTCGTCCGTTGGAGGGTGAAAGGTTGCGCTGAGATTCCACTGTGGTCCAAATGCTTGTTGAAACGGCTGTCAAATCTTTGATGCAACGCGACCATCTCGGTCGGATATGATGGATATAGGCACTCCATTACGTCCCACAGTCTCTCTGAGAGTTATTTCCGCTAACTTCCTTGTGCTGTCTTTCTTACTGATAGGTACAAAGTGTGCAGACTTCGTGAGTCAATCGATCACCACCTCAATCATATCATGTCCTCTTCGTATTCTTGGTAACGTCTTAATGAAATCCACTAAGATCTGCTCCCGCTTCCAAACGGGAATCTCAGGTTATTGCAGTAACCCTGACGGTTTCTGGTATTCCGCCTCACTTTAGCACAAGTAAGACAGTTACCCACATATGTAGCAATGTCAACTTTCATCTTGGGCTACCAATAAAAGTCCTTTAAGCCTTGGTACATCTTGTCAGATCCAGGATTGATCGAGTACCTCAACTTATGAGCTTCGTCCAGAATAAGTGCTCGTAGATTGCCGAAGAATGGTGCCCAAATTCGTTCCACGAAATACCTTGTTCCATCTTCCTTTGGAACCAACTGCACTTCCATACCATGCAGTGATTCAACTCGTAGGTTCTCCGGTTTAAATGCATCCTGCTGGGCTTCATGAATCTGGACGGTGAGATCGGTTTGTGTTGTCATCTCTGAGGCTCGCGCCCTTAGAGGCTCTGCGAGTTCTTTGCAACTCAAGGCGTCAGCTACAACATTCGCTTTACCCGGGTGTTATCTGATCTCACACTCATAATCATTCAACCCATCTATGCTATCTCATATTCAAATTCTTCTGGTCGAAAATGTGTTGCGAACTTTTATGATCTTGTAAAGATCGTGCAACGGGGGCCATACGGGAAATGACGCCGGATCTTCAACGCGAAGATCACAGCACCTAGTTCAAGGTTGTGCGTCGTGCAGTCCCTCTCATGCACTTTTAATTGACGTGACGCGTAAGCGATGACTTTGTCTTGTTGCATCAACACGCAACCAAGACCTTGTCGAGAAGCATCACAGTAAACTACAAATCCATTGATGCCGTTAGGTAGGATAAGATAGGTGTATCGCAGAGTTTATCCTTCAATGTCTGCAAAGCTATTTCTTATTTCCCTCCCCAATCAAGCTTCTTATCCTTTCGGGTTAGGGACGTTAGAGGCTGAGTAATACTTGGAAAATCCTCTATGAATCGCCTGTAATAGCCTGCTAACCCCAGAAATTGCCGTATCTCGGTTGTGGTTTTTGATGCTTCCCAATTCTTGATTGCCTCTATCTTGGCAGGGTCTACATGGATTCCATCCTCTTTCACCATGCGACCTAGGAATTGCACCTCGAAAATCCAAAGTTCGCACTTTAGAAACTTTGCATATATCTGTTCTTTCTTTAAAAGCTCCAAGATAGCTCGCAGATGTTGCTCATGACCTTCCTTGGTCTTTGAGTAGACAAGAATGTCGTCACTAAACATATTCACGAACTCATCCAAATACGGCTTTCACACTCGGTTCATGAGGTCCATGAATAATGACAGTGTGTTCGTTAAGCCAAACGGTGTGGCAAGGGACTCGTAATGCCCGTAGCGAGTTCGTAAGGCCATTTTAGGGATACTTTCTTCCCGCATCCTCAATTAATGTTATCCTGTCCTATGTCAATCTTGGAATAGTAGTGGAACCTTGTAGTTGGTCAAACAAGTCATCAATTCTCGGTAAGGGTACTGATTCTTGATGGTTAATTGTCTATCTCCCTGTAACCTTTGCACCATACTTTTTTCCTCATTAACTCGTCTGAGTTCCTTTCAGATCAGGCTGTATGCACATACGAAAGCTGTCGTCTTTCTTCCTAACAAATAACACTAGAGCTGCCCAAGGTGAGAAGTTCGGCCTGATAAATTCCCTTGTCTTGCAGTCGCGTTAAAAGCTTCTGTATATCGGACGGGACTAATCGGTAAGGTACATTTGCCACCGGTGCCACTCCTGGCACTAAGTATATTCGAAACTCTACTCGCCGTTGTGGAGGGAGTCCAGGCCAGTCTTCGGGAAAGACTTCTGGATATTCCTTCGCAACGGGAATGGCTTCTACTCTTGGCTCCTTGGTTTCCTTGTCGACATTATGAGCAAGGATGGCTATGCAGCCTCTTTGGAGACACTTCGGCGTTCTCATGACCAATGTGAGATGTCACAGTCTTTCGCCTTTTGAGGCCCAGCGTCCTAGCATCAACTGTATGAAGGTCGCATACTAAAAGTGTTTCATCATTCGCAAGAGGGAGGCAAACGATTTTCTCATGACAAACAACTTCAGCTCCATTCTTGGATACCCAATCCATACCAACCGCAACATAAAAGCTTCCTAAACCAACTGGTAGCAGGTTAATAGAAAACTTTCGTTCTCCAAGTCCAAGTGTTCAGTCCTTAATAACTTCATCTTCCTTGACTAATTTCCCATTCACTAATCCTATTGAATAGGGGGTGTCTAGCTTACTTGCCTCTAGACCAAGTAGGTTCTTACATCTTATAGATTCAAGGCTAAAGTCGGCGCCAATATCATTCAAAATGGATGCATAGTGTTAGTTAATAGGGAACGTACCCGTCGCAATATTCAGGTTCTGGTGTGCTTCACGAGCTCCATTCGTGAAACTCTTCCTCGTGCTTGGTCCTTCTTAGGGCAATTTTTCCTAAAGTGCCCCGTGTCACCACATCTGAAACAACCAGGAGCTCTATCATTACCGTTTCCACCTTGGTTGCTGTTGTTATCTCCTTAGTTGTAGTCACCGTTTCCTCCTTGGTTGGGGTACCTTGCCCAACAGGTATCCTTGCTGTGTCCCTTCTTTCCACATCTATCACACTTAGGTTTCGAGCATCGACCTTCATGGTGAAACCTGCATTCGTCACATCTCGGCTTATTCCCCAAATAAACCTTTCCTCTGGCCTCATTGGTGGCCCCAAAAGCTTTCGTGCCATGAGGCGGGTTTGTTTCCCTTCTTTTGTTTACGTTTGAGTTGTCATGACTTGCTTGGGTTCCTTTCTTTAGGCTTGAAAACCTTCTCTTGGTTCCACCCAAAGAAGACTCCACATGCGTCTTCTTCCCCACTGGCTTTTCATTAGATTTCTCCACCGTTACTCCGCCCTAGATAGGACCTAGGGCAAGAGTTATTGCCTGAGCGATTCCCATTATGGTTCCTCTTAGTCCGCTATTGTTTGCAATGTTGCTTGCTTCGTACTGGTCGATTGCTTTAGTGACTTGCTGGTTTACTAAAGCTTCAAGCTCAGCTCTTGTTGCAGGTAGAGGTTCCAGTTGGGTCTGACCCATGTCCCTTTGTTGTGGTTCCATGAGCTTCACATGCATAAAACATATCAACGAAATTAGACATTTATTTCGGGATAAATATTATCGTTGATAAGTGAAAGCAAAGCTCATTAATCATGCACTATAAGCATAAGGGTAAGGTAATTCCTAATGAGGCCTATGCGAATCTTCCCACTATAATCATCTCATCCTTGTAATGAGTCACAACAGAATCTTGCTAAGGGTACATCGACCATTACATATACCATATCATCATGTTGCAATTAGTCCTGCGTAGAAACTTCCTCGGAGTCACCTTACTCCGGTTGATGCAAGTCATCCAGTGCTATCCAAAATACGGTGAGGCCTTCCCTTCACCTAGTTCCTTGTTTATTCCTCAAGTTTCTGACTCTTCCATAGTCTTTATTTTTACAAAAATAGGCATACTTCCCGAAGGATAGGGTCGTGCATTACTACCACGGGTAGGAGGGGATAGTGGAAATGCAGAGGTAAGGTTGTGAGGGTACGTGACTACATCCTTGTGACCAAATTGTGTTTTTGCAACAAACGTAGAGCGGTTTCCAGGGTGTGAATGCACTACCCTAACGATGGGGTGCATTATCGGTTAAAGAGTGCGGAGGTACTAATAGGGGTGTAGAAAAAGAAGAATCTTCTTGCTTTTGCCTTCCATGTGCCTAAATGGGACAACAATCTGTTGAGAGTATCGAGTGATTACTTTCGCCCTTATAATATATGTCCTATATTCCACGGTTCTCGATTGTCTAATATAGGGATGACCCCTTTGCCACATTGGGCTATGCGACGCATACATTGATTTGGCTTGGGCTCCAGGAGTCCCAATATGGTTGGTACGGTCTTCATGGATGACGAAAAGAGTGTGGTAAATAAGTTACACTACAGCTCGTGCCATGCTACCTCCTCGGGGTAAAGCGGATATCAAATGTTGGGGTCTGTCATAATGACTCCAATGGATAAGTTAGGGTATTGTAGGCTCCTTACAGTAAGAATCTCAAGGTGTTGAGGAAAACCTTTCCTGAGTGTTGACCATCTTCACTTGATTAGATACCGGGTCCCAAATGACTCATACTACATGTAGAAGTGTTAGGTGCAAAGCAGGCATAGGTAGGCTACCTTGTGGAGTATTTTGGTAACCATCTCGGTTAATGTCCCACTAGATGAGGGGGTTTGAATAACTTAGGAATTCCAAATAGATAGTGATCATTTTCTTGACTCGCAGAGTCTATTAGGATTTCCATGCACTACAAGTTGTTATTACGTGGGCCCCTTCAATAATAAATTGTCTTGCACGGTCACCCTAATTTTCTCTCGTTCAAAGTAGCCGATCAGTCAGAGAGGGGACACTACTGTCCTTATACCTTCAACATGGAAAGGACCTCTTGGATGGTCCACGCACCAACGTCCGTTGTTATTACACGCGAAATGTCACAATGCTTAGACAGAATAGGAATAAGGAGGGTTCCTAGCAATAGTAGCTGGAGGGGAACCTTTAAGATGAGTACTTCATTCTCTTTGTCTAGAAAAGAGTGTCGTCGTTCAGGATTCATAAATGCCTCAGGGACCTCATCCCACTGATAAGGTTGCTGTCCAAGGTTGCCTCCTCCGCCTCACCATCACTGTTGTAGTCAGACACCCTTGCGTTCGAGAAGAATAGCCATCTCCCACGGATAGCGAGCTCAGTGTCTCTTTTGGTAACTACCTCAGTCATGAGCTCCGCAATAAACACGAGGTCGATAGTAGCATTGTGCGAGTCAAGAACAGTAATAGAATTCGAAGTCGAAGGTATCTCGTTCCCGTCATTAATAATCCCATACGTATATATGCACATATATTAATAGATAATAATGTTACTTAGTATATACAAGCAAATAAATGTAACATGTCACACATAACCCTCGTTTGTTCTTTCGGGAGGGGGGGGTCATTTTGTCTTTGGCAAGTATGTCCCACATGAACTGACTGTACCCCAATTGGCACATTAATCGGGGTATTCCCTTCCCTACTAATGTCCTTGCTTTGTCTTTCCTTTGAAAAATGTTTGACTCATGGATCTTGGCGCTTTTTGTAAATGCAATGAAAAATATTTTGTGAAAATGTTTTTCGTGAGAGAATCTTAGTGATTGTAGTCTAGACTCGAGAAGGAATCCTAGTTCACTACAATCGAAGCTCTGTTACCAAACTGTCACACCCTGACTTTTGCGGAAGTGTATGATGTGTGACTTGTTCAATATCATTGCATTCAATTATAATAAACACCTATATGATTAAAACATGATGTTCATTCATTCATAAGTTTAAAATGCTACAAACAAGTGTCATTAAGTTTCAATCAACATATCATCAAGTTATGTTACAAATCAAAAGTGGATGACATCAAAACTAGAAATTTTTGTCTTGAAACAACACCAGCGCCCAAGATCCATCTCGTTTCCTGAAATACATGTAATTTTGAAAAACCAACAAAAGTTGAGCGAGTTCATGTGTTTCTGTATGAGTTCGAATAATCTTGTAAACAATTGTATGTATGCCTTTGTAATCTGGTATGAAAGCGTCTATGAACAGATCAATTAATGTGTAGCTAATACATTAATATATGTGAAACGGTGTAGGAAGGCTTAAACCTTTGCGTATTTCATACCGGGACATCCGGCTGGAACGACATAGTCACCACATGCGGCCAACTCGTGGACCCATGGGTGGGGCTCGCAACACCCAAATAGATCTATCACTCATGCCCCTCGGTCCTTATACAAGGATTAATGGTCTTAAGTTAACGCCTACCCATTCACATGATCTAACAGTTCATTCCTTAGCTAACCGTACCATTTGTAATCATCGAAATATTTGTAACATGTATTTCACCTCCGAAGTTATAAAACTGAAAACAGTTAAAAGAAAAGGGGGACATGAACTCACAATTTTGCGTCCTGCTGTGTCACACCCTGACTTTTGCGGAAGCGTGATTATGGTGTGACTTACTTGTTATCATTGCATTCAACCATATCAAACAACTATATGATAAAACCAAAGATTTGTCATCCATAAAATGAGTTAAAAACATAATAACATTGTCTAAAACGTAGACTTCAGATTTAAGTTTTACAACCCATATGAATTGTGTAAAAGTTCGCTAAGGACTCGTCAAAAGATATTAGTTGTAATCAAAGTTTGGAAGACATGTCTCGTCCAGGATTAAGACACGCTAGCCAAACCCCAAGACCATGGATGACATCTTTATACTTAACATGACTTGAAACTCCAACGCCCGCCAGATCCATACTTAATTTCCTGAAATACATGTAGTTTGAAAACATCAACAAAAGTTGAGCGAGTTCATGTGTAGTGAGTCTGTATAAACCGTTAATGTGTGTCCGCATAAATCGTTTAGATATGACTGTATAAATGTATGTCATTGGTATGTTGCAATAAGGAAAGAGAAAAGTAGATCAATTAATGTGTAGCTAATACATTAATAAGTGACATGGCCTAGGAAGCACTCAAACCTGTAACGCGTATTTTGTATCGGTCCTTCCGGCGGAACGACATAGTCACCACATGCAGCCACACGCTGGCCCATGTGTGGGGCTCGCAACACCAAATAGATCTATCACTCATGCCTCTCGGTCCTTATAAAAGGATTAATGGTCTTACGATAATAGCCTATCCATTCACGTGATCTAGAAGTAAATTCCCTAGCTAAACATACCATGTAAATAAATGTCTGTAAATGTCTGAAAAAGTCTGTAATGTCTGTAATAATTGTAACATGTATTTCACCCCCGAAATGTAAAACTGAAAATAGTTAAGAGAAAAGGGGGACATGAACTCACTGTATTGCGTCTACGGTACTCGTAACCCAAATCTCCTCAGAAAATACGACTACCTACAATGGTCTAACGTCTATTAGACGAACGGGTCGTGCCTTGTCTTAGTATTGATTAGTGCCTTTGAGTTATGTTTTTAAAGTGTCTTCAATATTTTAGTAATGATACTTCTCGTACGTGCGTATTCGTATTTCCTTCCCAAGGATGGGATATTTTACATATGTCTGTTCGTATTGGAATTATATTTTTAAGTCCCATTTTAGAGAAAACATACTTAACCATATTTCTGTATAAAACCAACCTCCGATACTCTATATTTTGTTATAAACATTATGGCGAGTTTTATGTTTGAAAAACATGGTCTAAAATATACTAGTAATCACTTGTCCAGAAAATATTTACTAAGTGTTAGGATTTTTGGAAAATTTCGCCATAGTCTCCTTTGTAAATAGAGGTGTCCATGCTTAAGAGCATATCATTTTCTTTTATATAAATCCCGTAGAGCGTTCCCACATAACCAACCCGACAATCATACATGCAATACACTACTTACGTCTTTTCAGCTTTATTAAACAAAACAGGGCTGTTTTCGAGTATTTAAATAAAATAGTTAACCTTTTCCAAAAATTCTCAAATTTTTACAGGAAGTCACATATAATCCAAAATTTATTGTGTACAAGTTTCGGAAACCAGTTCATTACCAATTTTATATAAAAATTCTTTTACCCGTCTGCAATCAGAGTTGTTACTTTCTGATTGCTGTTTTACGGAAAAATTCACTAAAAATCAATCGTAAGTCGGATCGACGAAATTCCAGTTGGAGGGTCACGGGAACAACAGTGACTATCTTCAGTAAAAATCCCATGAGCCGATTCTGCTCAGGTTTCAAGTTTTGACTCTGACTACGACACACTTTTTCAGCAGGAAAATTTCAGCTTAAGCTGCTGTCTTAAAATAATTCCTTAAAAATAGTAAACGACCTCGAAAAATCACGATTCCGGTGCCATTTGTTCAGATATTCAAAATTACACAATTTAGACTCTAGAAATTCAGTTTTTCGATTAAAAATGAACCAGTTACAGCCCGTTGAAGTGGGCTGGAAATCTCAATCAGCAAGCTGTTTACATTGTAGAAGTGACTAAAAGTGCATAAACGAAGATCCTAACCACGGTTTATTGGTGAACAAATGTTAAAACTTCAATCATGCTTTAACCAACACTAAACCATTCAGATTTCAACCTCATACCACCTTTTTATATAT
Organism: Helianthus tuberosus; assembly: GCA_030545235.1. NCBI lineage: Eukaryota > Viridiplantae > Streptophyta > Magnoliopsida > Asterales > Asteraceae > Helianthus > Helianthus tuberosus. Next base: position 124,614,786 of record CM060394.1, on the reverse strand, counting down.
GGTTTTTAGGCAGAATTTTAAGTTCACATTTTAGTGTTAGCTTTTGGGTGACAAGAACATTCAAACAAAACATAACAAGAACAAGATGGAACAAGGGTGTGAAGGGACTTACTACTAGCACAAGGCTAGGGTAACAATCTTAGGGCAAAGATGATGCAGAAATGTTAGTGACAAAGGCTTGAATCAAGCTTCCTTGAAAACTCTTCAACTTGCACTTCTATGGAGGAACTTCCAAGCTTGAAATGAGACTTGTATGAAGAAGATGAAGGATGTGAGAGGTGGTGGTGGTGGTGGTGAAAATCGGTTATGGGGGCTGGAAATAAGAGAGAGAAGGGTGTAAGATTGTAATCATTAAGGATCTTGAGTGGCCATACAAATTTGAGATGCTCTTACACCTTGGATATCTCAACAAGAAATCTTCCCAATGAAATTAAAGCATGATCAAGGAGGCATGATTAAAAATCTTGGGTGGGGTCCATGAGGGCTGAAATTCGGTTAGGGGGGGGGGTAGATTGTAAAATCTGATTATTAGTAGGTAATTATTTAGAAGGTTTAGGGTATTTTCTAGAATAGTGGGTGTATGCCATGTTTCTATAGTGCGTAGGGATTTTTGTGACCGTAAATAATTAAGAATGATAAAATAATATTTCTGACAATATTTTGGTGTCCCGGGTAATGTCCGGTTGTTCGGTTTCGTACTGTTCCGTTAAAGTGTCAAATTGTACCGCATAGTGTCTTTTATGCATCTTTTTGTAACGAAATCATTCCTGGCACTTAGGAAAGTATACAGGACCACTCTGCCATATTTGTGTATTCTATTGGTATAATAAAATGCTGAATTTTATAAAAGAATGCAGAATTCTATATTTAACGCATGTTTTAGGCACTTCCCGGCACTATATCTATCACCTAATGACGTAGTCTTTTGGTCCTCACTTCCCTACACTACAAACCAGTGTAGTACTCTATCCCTGGCTCATACTGGCCATAATAATATTGTCTGTCTAAGTGCTGGCATTGTCAGTATTATTTCTGAATCAACCATTCGGTGTGTCAACTGTGCTGATTGCATCAAGTATGTCACTAATGTAGGTGTGTAATGAATGGAGTGACTGTATAAAATGTGATGCATGTATATATGATATAGAATCATAGAGCAGTTTAAATTATCAGTTGTAATCAAGCACAGTCATTAAGCACGTAATTAAGATTAATTGATTTGTACAGTACCTGAAATTTTGAGGGTTGTCACATTCTCCCCCCGTTAAGAAAATTTCGTCCCGAAATTTGTACTACCTTAATTCCTTAGGGTTTCGTTATGCATGTATGTATATGAATAGTACCGAGGTAGTTAATCACCAAACCAATTCAACCTTATTCACATCAAGTGAGTCCAAGAATATATATATATCACAAATCTAATAGTTAAAAGGTATGTGTTTTTAGCGTTTGGTGTCTAGGGTACAAGACGTATTGATGTATAGTCTAGTGTAATCCAGTTAACAGGGGTTCCACAAAAGAGGAGTCTTGTCTATTAGGGTACTTAAATGGTCGGTCAGAATATGCCAACGAGTTTTCACAACCGTAGCATCTGCTATATGAACTCAAATCAATAACCCAAAAGTAGTAGTAAAGTGATCTGTAAATCTCCCGACTAAATGAACGGAAAGGTTTAGTGTGCTGGCACTCTTAAGTTTCGAAGGTACACCGAATGGAATACAAGCGAATTTGGTGTATCACGGTCTTGATTCGTAGTTGCATCAGAAATGTTTAAATGACAATGACACCACAGGGTGTCGTAATGACGAGATTCAATAACGGTGGTGACTTAACAAGTTTACCGTGCCCGAAATCAAATGAATGTGGACCGCGACAATCTGAATATTTGATTTACGCAATGTCGTAAAGTTTTCAGTTGAATATGAAATATCAAAGAGCCACTGTTTTTTATCGAAGGTGAAAAAGTATTAAGTATCGCAAGGTATTCGAGTGATAATGAAAATATCGTTAGGAGGTACATTGGGTTTATGAAATGAATCTATGTACCATTGCCTTAACACACAATCGTGTTGAGACTGCTTTAATTGTGATAAACGAGACGGATTTAGAGCAAATAAATAATTTAAATCCGTATATGAAGTGAATAACCCAATTAGCACAAGCTTCGATTCTGTGAAAATATCACCTCAAGGTGTCGAAGTCAATCAAACGATTTAGTGGAGTTGTAGATCAACCGAATCTACCACGACTCGTAATGAAAGAATCTTTGCAACAATGTTTGAATATGACGCTCCCAATACATCATATGACGTCTTAAACCGAATATGAGAAATGGATAAGTTCGAGCAATTGAACTTATTTTCAGTGTAACCCGACAATAAACGTATGTATCAATCAAAGGAAATCTCGGCATGGTAACAAAAATAAACCATGAATGTAATTTGAAACAAAAGAAGTTTCAAGAGAGTGTGTTGACTTGATAGCAAAAAAAGCCAACAATCACAATAATGTATGTCATCCGAATCACAAACCAGTAATTTAGATTTAGCAACAAAAATATTTGAACTTCAACGAAGCGTTTGAAATGAAATCGCATGCATAGCAGATGGTGCATGCGTAACATGTGAGTTTTGAAATAATGAGTGTTCGCTAAAATGGAGAAACGATCAAGTATTCGAAGTAATTGAGTGTTCGCTCTCAGCAAAGAAAATCAACGTGATGCAACTACCATTAGGGGAGTAGAGACGCAAACATCTACTTGCTAGAAGCAAAAGTGAAGGTTTCGACAAGAGAAGTTTAAGTACTTTCTGTTTGGGTTAACTGAAATAGTATGCATGTCAGGTTAATGGTGTTTGCTTGGGTTAACAAATGTAGTCCCTAGGTAACAACTTTTACGAGTTTAGACCTGGGTTCCCAAAGGTCCTAAGCACAAGCTTTCTAAATCCCCAAGGTCTCGTATTCTGTGTAACTCTGTTGGTGCATAGTGTAGGAAACACCATTTTTGTGTATGTTTAGAAACAAATTATTGTCCCACAATCTCCCCGGTATACTATATTCCTGAATCATAGCTAACGACACTTGATCATCGATTCGTCGTGAAATAGTAGTTGGATCCTCACAGTTAGTTAAATACGAAATTCGTCAATCCTTAGCAAGAGCCACCGACCCTGGTTGGCTAGCTCGTCCGGCTTCCGATCATTTGAAAGTCATCGTCCTTTTTCTTGATGAGCGGAACTGAGGTTACCCCTAAAAGGGGAATTTTGGTCTGTTATCTTCCTTCTCTATCAACTTCTGAGGTTACACTAACAATTCTTGCATCTCTGACGGTGTAAATCGCTGAGGTGTATTGACTGCAGGCGCGGCGCCTGGAATCAAATCGATGCGAAAGTCAACTTGTCGTTGAGGATATAATTCTGGCAAGTCTTCGAGGAAGACCTTAGGGTATTTCCTTATCATGAGAATATCTTCACGCTTTGGTTCTTCGGCTCCTCCTGTCCCCGACCTGAGCCAAGAATGCAACACATCCTTTACACAATATTCTTCGTGCCTTCAAGCAATTTTGTAATTTGCAAAGGCGTATCCCGCTTCATGAGTCAGGATCGCTTCTTCGTCGCCATCGTGGTGCGGTCATCAATCTCCTATTGATCGTTTGTCAACCAATCCCTTCAACTACCTTGTTGAAGTCTCCCAATTTACTGGCAGTAGATCGAGCATAAACTTATGTTCTCAGGGTTCTATTCTATCGGTTCCAATCACTTCATGGCTTCCACTAGTTTTCCGTTAGCTAGTACTATCGTGTGCGGATTATTTACTTGTTACTAAACCAAGCATACTCTCAACTTCTAGAGATGCGACGCTAAAATTTGCAACTGTATCTAGCAGCACAGATGCATAATGTTGAGTAATATGGGACGTACCGATATCTATGCTTGGATTCCTGGCGTGCTTCCCTGGCTCCGGTGTTAGACATCTTTCCCATGATTTTGCTTAATCTCCCTTGGGCAATCTTTCCTATAGTGCCTCATGTCCCCGCAGGTATAACATCCCTTATCTTTCCCCTTTCCTTTCTTTCCATGCATCGTCTCACGCCAACACGTTTCCCTGTTGTGTCCCACCTTGCCACAGTTGTCACACTTCCCATTTTTACATCGCCCGGTATGATGACGTCGGCATTCATCGCATTTAGGTAGTTTACCCATGTACTCTTTTCTCTTTTTGGTCTTGTTGTTGCTATTCGTCTGAGTACCCTGTTTGAAATTTGCAAACTTTCTCTTGTTGTCCCCAGATGACTGCACATGAGTCTCCTTCTTCTCCTCAGAGGTTGAAAATTTATTCATCCTGATTGCCTCTTCAGTCAAGGCCACACTTAGATTGATGGCCTCGGCGATTGTTGCAGGTTTTGATGTCGTCACCAGGCTCATGATTTGGGGTGCCAATCCCCAAATGAAACGCTCAATCTTTTTAAACTCTGGATCTACCATGTAGGGAACGATACGTGACAGAACTTGGAACTTCTCCACGTACTCATATATTTTTGGACCTTCCATCTTCAAGTTCCAGAACTCAGTTTCCACCTTCTGGCTTTCTGTCCTCGAACAGTACTTTTTATGCATTAACTCTTTCAGCTCGTCCCATGAAAAGGCATACGCAGCAGCCTCGCCCATCATCTAAACCTGGAGTTTCCACCATGACAGAGCCCCATCTTGGAATAGTCTGGAAATGTACGTGACTTGATGCTCTGGGGCACATTTGCTCGCACGTAAAACAGAGTCCGTCTTCTCAACCCAGCGCACGAAGGCTATGGCACCCCCAGTGCCGTTGAAATGTAGGGGCTGGCAGCCTAAGAACTGCTTTTAAGTGCAACCGTTGGGTGGGTTATTTCCTGAGGTACCTCCGTTGCGCTCGGAGTGATGGGCCTCGTACTGTGCGATGACCTGTAAGATGCGTTCTCGAAATTCCGCCTCCGTCATCGGCAGAGGGTTGTTGGTGTTGGTGTTCCCTTGAGTCGACATCTTCCTAGAAGAAAGTCGGTTATGTCAGGTCTTGTTAAAGGCACGAGCACACGAGCCTCTTATTTGACAAATAAGACCGCAGAGGTGTATTACATATATGTATATACGCAGCCGTTATAACATTCAATCATATATCATCGCAATTATTGCACAACTTGTAAATAGGAACGTAGCAAGTAAGCATGTAGCATTATAGTTATAGTATAAATATGCGGATCAACAGCGTGGTTAGTGGGAATATAGCGACTGAGTTTTTTTCATTAGTTATTAGTCATAAGTATTGTCGCATGTTTAAAGATGAATGGGGCTTCCGTTATCCTCCGGCCACAATCACTGTGTCTTACAAAATTTATCACATCAGAAGGGACACAAGGTCACTCTTCCCTTGCCCAACAAGTGTATTAGTGTATCAAAATTACGTAGTCAAAAGTGGTCTTCAAAAGTCTCTGCCATCCCGGCTTATCATTAGTGTCTTTACCCAAGTGTAATGTAATCCACATAAGTCCAGAAACCAACTACACTGTTGATTGAGGTGGATGAGGAAAGAAAGCAAAATGTTAATGTGCGTGAACTCCTCCGCGAACTTGTATATACGTCGAAGTAATCAACTAATTTTCCGCTCGATAGTACAGGAACGAGCATCAAAAGAAAAACCTGGGAAAGGTGTTATCGCAGTAGATGAGAGTGTAAAAGAAGTCTTTGATAATTGTGAAGGATTAAAGTATACTGGCAATAAACAGGGTGAAGGTTATGGTGTCAACTCAAGCTCCAAAACTTTGCGACTTATATCCTCAAACTGTAGCTGTCGTTTCGGGAGCACTTATTCCGTGCGTAGCCTCCATAATGTGTGGGATGACAAGGGTCTAAAATCAACACAATGTAGCATAGGAACCATCAAAATGGCTTGTCTAGCGTTGTAGGCGTGAATGTAGCAACCGGTGCGACTTGTGAAAATGCTGTTGTAGCCATTGGGATCGTTACGCGGTTGCTGGCCTAGAGTGTCTTCCTGTGGTGAGGGTATGTCTTGAATGAAAGCGATAGGCATGTTGGCGCAATGGACGTCGGTCTTTTATAAGGGCAACGTCAGCGGTTGACGGTGCAGGAACATACGTTTCCACCAATAAGGATATCATCTGTGCAGGTACTGGGTCAGATATAAGGGATGCCCTGCCTGGTAAACCAAAAGAAACATGGTCATGGTCAAGCAAAGGTGCGGGTTCAGCAGGTGCAACATCAAACTGTCCCTCACAAGTGCAGAAGCTAGTCATCAGGGGTAGATTCTGGGTAGTGTAACGGTGTGGTGCCTCGAGCAGGTGTTAGTGCAGTAGTCATAACGGCGTTGTCGTCTGGGTCAGTAGTAGAAAGTTGTAATCCAGCTGTTTGTAAAGTTGTAGATATCACAGACTCAAAGGAGTCTGAATGCATGCTAGAATCAGAAGGTAGTTTGTTAACAGGGGTCTTAAGAAGTGAAATTTGCAGCAGTGTTCTCGTCTATCTTCTATCATCATGGGCGTCTGCAGGGGGACCATTGATAAAATATGTCAACGTCGTCATAAATTGTTTGTCAGGTAGCCAACCTTCAGTAGAAATGTCCATATGAGGCGCATCATCGAGGATCGGAGTCTTTGTGTGCCCACCATCGGGATGACCAGTGATAGAGTGGTTATGGATTGAAACAAGAGCGACAGAAAGATTCTTGTCAGAGAAACCATCAGTAAGGATAAAGTATCACCAAAATCTGGTAGCGCGGACTGTTGGAAGTCGTCCTCGTCCTTAGTCAGCATATCAGGATCACTCTCAGTGTCCGACGTAAATGTCTCTGCCGCAGTTGTAGTCTCATTATCTGTGGCGGTGGTCGTAGGGTTATCAATGTCTGATAACTCGTTCTCTAAATAGAGTGACATGTGTGCCGGTGTGTAGCTTGTATATCCATAGTAATTACTCACAATTAGTGTATGCAAACCACTACCACATATGCGTGTTTATCGATAAGTAGCCATTTAACATGTATGTAGTAAAAATGAAGGCATGTAGTCACAATCAATGTAAGCAAGTAATCATCCTAGTCTTCCCCAGACTATCCTACCCTGTCTCTCAGACTAGATTCCCTAGTCTCTCAGACTAACTCCCTGGTCTCGAAGACCATCCTCCCAGTCTCTAAGACTAAATCCCAGGTCTCTAAGACCATCCTCCCAGTCTCTAAGACTAAATCCCTGGTCTCTAAGACGATCCTCCCAGTCTCTAAGACTAAATCCCTGGTCTCTAAGACCGATTCTCCCTCAGCCTCTAAGACTGATTCTCCCTCAGCCTCTAAGACTGATTCTCCCTCAGCCTCTAAGACTGAATTATAAATATAAGTTTGAAATGTGTATTTGTGCCTTTTTGTTTGCAAAATGTGTGTTTCCCTGGATCTGGACGTTTAGTGTATGCAATGAAAACATGTTGTAAAATGTTTTTGTGAGAGCCCTAATGATCGTAGTCTAGACTCGAGAAAGAATCCTAGTTCGCTACGATCGAAGCTCTGATACCAAGCTGTCACACCCTGACTTTTGCGGAAGCGTGATTATGGTGTGACTTACTTGTTATCATTGCATTCAACCATATCAAACAACTATATGATAAAACCAAAGATTTGTCATCCATAAAATGAGTTAAAAACATAATAACATTGTCTAAAACGTAGACTTCAGATTTAAGTTTTACAACCCATATGAATTGTGTAAAAGTTCGCTAAGGACTCGTCAAAAGATATTAGTTGTAATCAAAGTTTGGAAGACATGTCTCGTCCAGGATTAAGACACGCTAGCCAAACCCCAAGACCATGGATGACATCTTTATACTTAACATGACTTGAAACTCCAACGCCCGCCAGATCCATACTTAATTTCCTGAAATACATGTAGTTTGAAAACATCAACAAAAGTTGAGCGAGTTCATGTGTAGTGAGTCTGTATAAACCGTTAATGTGTGTCCGCATAAATCGTTTAGATATGACTGTATAAATGTATGTCATTGGTATGTAGCAATAAGGAAAGAGAAAAGTAGATCAATTAATGTGTAGCTAATACATTAATAAGTGACATGGCCTAGGAAGCACTCAAACCTGTAACGCGTATTTTGTATCGGTCCTTCCGGCGGAACGACATAGTCACCACATGCAGCCACACGCTGGCCCATGTGTGGGGCTCGCAACACCAAATAGATCTATCACTCATGCCTCTCGGTCCTTATAAAAGGATTAATGGTCTTACGATAATAGCCTATCCATTCACGTGATCTAGAAGTAAATTCCCTAGCTAAACATACCATGTAAATAAATGTCTGTAAATGTCTGAAAAAGTCTGTAATGTCTGTAATAATTGTAACATGTATTTCACCCCCGAAATGTAAAACTGAAAATAGTTAAGAGAAAAGGGGGACATGAACTCACTGTATTGCGTCTACGGTACTCGTAACCCAAATCTCCTCAGAAAATACGACTACCTACAATGGTCTAACGTCTATTAGACGAACGGGTCGTGCCTTGTCTTAGTATTGATTAGTGCCTTTGAGTTATGTTTTTAAAGTGTCTTCAATATTTTAGTAATGATACTTCTCGTACGTGCGTATTCGTATTTCCTTCCCAAGGATGGGATATTTTACATATGTCTGTTCGTATTGGAATTATATTTTTAAGTCCCATTTTAGAGAAAACATACTTAACCATATTTCTGTATAAAACCAACCTCCGATACTCTATATTTTGTTATAAACATTATGGCGAGTTTTATGTTTGAAAAACATGGTCTAAAATATACTAGTAATCACTTGTCCAGAAAATATTTACTAAGTGTTAGGATTTTTGGAAAATTTCGCCATAGTCTCCTTTGTAAATAGAGGTGTCCATGCTTAAGAGCATATCATTTTCTTTTATATAAATCCCGTAGAGCGTTCCCACATAACCAACCCGACAATCATACATGCAATACACTACTTACGTCTTTTCAGCTTTATTAAACAAAACAGGGCTGTTTTCGAGTATTTAAATAAAATAGTTAACCTTTTCCAAAAATTCTCAAATTTTTACAGGAAGTCACATATAATCCAAAATTTATTGTGTACAAGTTTCGGAAACCAGTTCATTACCAATTTTATATAAAAATTCTTTTACCCGTCTGCAATCAGAGTTGTTACTTTCTGATTGCTGTTTTACGGAAAAATTCACTAAAAATCAATCGTAAGTCGGATCGACGAAATTCCAGTTGGAGGGTCACGGGAACAACAGTGACTATCTTCAGTAAAAATCCCATGAGCCGATTCTGCTCAGGTTTCAAGTTTTGACTCTGACTACGACACACTTTTTCAGCAGGAAAATTTCAGCTTAAGCTGCTGTCTTAAAATAATTCCTTAAAAATAGTAAACGACCTCGAAAAATCACGATTCCAGTGCCATTTGTTCAGATATTCAAAATTACACAATTTAGACTCCAGAAATTCAGTTTTTCGATTAAAAATGAACCAGTTACAGCCCGTTGAAGTGGGCTGGAAATCTCAATCAGCAAGCTGTTTACATTGTAGAAGTGACTAAAAGTGCATAAACGAAGATCCTAACCACGGTTTATTGGTGAACAAATGTTAAAACTTCAATCATGCTTTAACCAACACTAAACCATTCAGATTTCAACCTCATACCACCTTTTTATATATGGTTTTTAGGCAGAATTTTAAGTTCACATTTTAGTGTTAGCTTTTGGGTGACAAGAACATTCAAACAAAACATAACAAGAACAAGATGGAACAAGGGTGTGAAGGGACTTACTACTAGCACAAGGCTAGGGTAACAATCTTAGGGCAAAGATGATGGAGAAATGTTAGTGACAAAGGCTTGAATCAAGCTTCCTTGAAAACTCTTCAACTTGCACTTCTATGGAGGAACTTCCAAGCTTGAAATGAGACTTGTATGAAGAAGATGAAGGATGTGAGAGGTGGTGGTGGTGGTGGTGAAAATCGGTTATGGGGGCTGGAAATAAGAGAGAGAAGGGTGTAAGATTGTAATCATTAAGGATCTTGAGTGGCCATACAAATTTGAGATGCTCTTACACCTTGGATATCTCAACAAGAAATCTTCCCAATGAAATTAAAGCATGATCAAGGAGGCATGATTAAAAATCTTGGGTGGGGTCCATGAGGGCTGAAATTCGGTTAGGGGGGGGGGGTAGATTGTAAAATCTGATTATTAGTAGGTAATTATTTAGAAGGTTTAGGGTATTTTCTAGAATAGTGGGTGTATGCCATGTTTCTATAGTGCGTAGGGATTTTTGTGACCGTAAATAATTAAGAATGATAAAATAATATTTCTGACAATATTTTGGTGTCCCGGGTAATGTCCGGTTGTTCGGTTTCGTACTGTTCCGTTAAAGTGTCAAATTGTACCGCATAGTGTCTTTTATGCATCATTTTGTAACGAAATCATTCCTGGCACTTAGGAAAGTATACAGGACCACTCTGCCATATTTGTGTATTCTATTGGTATAATAAAATGCTGAATTTTATAAAAGAATGCAGAATTCTATATTTAACGCATGTTTTAGGCACTTCCCGGCACTATATCTATCACCTAATGACGCAGTCTTTTGGTCCTCACTTCCCTACACTACAAACCAGTGTAGTACTCTATCCCTGGCTCATACTGGCCATAATAATATTGTCTGTCTAAGTGCTGGCATTGTCAGCATTATTTCTGAATCAACCGTTCAGTGTGTCAACTGTGCTGATTGCATCAAGTATGTCACTAATGTAGGTGTGTAATGAATGGAGTGACTCTATAAAATGTGATGCATGTATATATGATATAGAATCATAGAGCAGTTTAAATTATCAGTTGTAATCAAGCACAGTCATTAATCACGTAATTAAGATTAATTGATTTGTACAGTACCTGAAATTTTGAGGGTTGTCACATGTTGTCTCGTGTACTCAAGGGTCCTTCTATGAGGCGTACAACTACCTACACACGTGCCATGTTTTATTAGACGTTTAGGTCGTGTAACGACTCTTAGACTTAGTTATTATGTCTCATTTTGGATTTGGTATTCTTTGAGTTACATTGTATAATTCGAAAGTGTAAAATCATTAGTTAAAATAATAATATTTTAACTTAAATTATATTTATAAATTATTTGGAATATTTGTTAAAATAATATATTTTAACTTGGTATATTATATATTTTCCCAAGTATGGGTGTACTTGTACTTGTGTATTTTCTTACTTGTGTATTTTTCCAAGTATTAGTGGTGTATTCCGGTGTGTATTCATTAAGTCTTTTATACTTAATTTTGTATTTAATTTTACGGAATATTATTTTTAGACAACTAAAAATCACCAATTTGTATTTTTAAAATATATGTATTTTAAGAAGTTTTTATATAAAATTATCTATAAACTTTACTTGGCCATAATAAATATACTTTTATAGAAACCTCAAAAATATTATATATTTTTAAGATTAGCTTTAGCAAAATATATATTACTAGTAAAAATCCATATTTTCCATTTCTTTGATTTCCAAAATACCGTTTGTCACATTTGTCGAGTTACGGATTTATTTCCGGAATTTATACATATTTGTAATCCATAGTCCTTGTCCGGTTTGTCCAATATTCGGGCATAAATTATATATTTGTTTTCTTGGAATTTTGGTAATATGTTGTATTATAATTCTTGGTATTTTGGTGAGTTATATTATTTTCAAGTCATAAAATAATATAACTAATACACATAATATACAAGTAGCACACAAACTGTGACTTCTAAATATATTTTCCTAAATATATACTTAGTCACTTTTATTTATCAAAAATCAACCTCCAATATTTGTGACTTTTGTAACAAAAATTATGGTAAGTTTTTATTTGAAAACCATGATCAAAATTTATTTATAAACACTTGCTTAAAAATATTTTTCTAAGTGTTTAAATTCTAGAAAAGTTTTGCCATAGTTTCCCCTTCAAAATGGAGGTTTCCATACTTTAAAAAGCATATCATTTTCCTTTAAAAACATCATCAATCAACAACAACTCAATCAACACTTACCATGAGCCAAAATCATGCAATTTACACTACATCATGAACTTGAAATTTTGTAAGAATTTGTAGTAACTTAGTATGTTGTTAAGTAAGCTTAGTTACCATTAAAAATGTGGTCATTTGTTTATAAATCACCTTCTTGTAAAATTTAGTCCTTTACAACTTACTTGAAGATTTTCTAAAAATGTTTTTTCTTGTATTCTTCTTGTTAACAATATGCTTCTTGTCTTGATTTAACACTAAAATTGTAATTACTTTCTTAAAAAGTCATGATCTTGTAAATCTTGTAAATAATCTTGGTTTCTTGAGAAAATTAGTTTTGTAATCATCCATTTACAAGACTTATAACATGTATCTATCATTATTATACTCAAAAACATATTCATTTTCAAGTTCATATTTAACATAAAGGATGATCATTTTGATTTTCACAAGATTATCCTTTCACTTGCTAGTCATGTGTTTAATCACAATCTAGCAAGTTTCTTATGATGATCAACATCATAATCACAAGAAATCAACAATCAAGTATCATACATACACTAAAACAACTCAGATTCTTATGTTATTAATCTTTATGTGATTGATCATCTTCATGGTTCTTTATGATTAACCACTTACATAATCTTTTAACCATCAAAATGAGAAGTAAAAACAAGTTACAAGAGTCTTACTACTAGCACAAGGCTAGGGAAGAAACTTAAGATGATGATGATGATGTAGGAGGTGGATAAAAGCTCTAGGAGGTGGTCCTTCAAGTTCAAATGCTTCCAAGCTTCTTAACTTTGCTTCTTACACCCTTGTTAATGCTTAGAATACTTGGAAATAGATTGCAAATGATGGGTTTATGGAGGGGGTGTTGGGCCGTAGCTTAAGGGGAAGAAGGAGAAGAAAAGAAGTTACTTGAATGGTGAAATGATCACTTGTTAAGGTTTTATGGTTTATAAAGAATTTCTTCCAACATTTAATTAAACATTGGGCAATATGTTTCAATTTATTCAACATATCTATTAAAATATTACAAAGAAATCAAGGTGGGTCCCTCATGTCTAGAACCGGTTATGGGGGTGGGGGGTGTATGGTTGGTTTCTAATGATGGTTAAGTATGTTAGTTACATTTCAAGTATATTATTTAGTGTTTTAGGTGTTATAGTGTTTTAGGATATGTTGTGATGTTCGGTGACCATAACTAGCTTCATAATACTAAAATAATGCTTCTAGTGAAAATTTGGTGTTTCGGGTAGTGTCCGGCTGTTCGGTTGGTTACCGGTTCATTAAGGCGCTAAATTACGCAGTTTAGCGTGCTTTATGTTCCCTTTTATGACAGTTTTGATTCCCGACACTTAGGAAGGTATTCTTGTGACATCTGTGCTTGTAATCATTGTAAACAATTCAGTTATCAATGAAATAAAGTTATTTGATCCCAATGTTTGTTTGTTTATGTTTTACATTTTTCATGTTTTGACTTTTATTCAATTTCAAACTCTATATTGCTTTCTGGAGAGTTATACGCAAACTGGTGCGTAAACGTAGTCAGTTTAACGTGACAAATACTCCGGAACATCAATTTATGCTTAACATACCTTAAATATCCTTTACATAACTTAGTAATAAGTTTTGAAGGCTTTGGTATGGCAAAATCAAGTTAATTCGCTTACAGGGACTAAAATTGACAAACTGCGAAAGTATGCCAATTTGAACTGTAACGAACATTCCGGAACATGACCATAAGTTAAACACACCCTAAATATCCTTTACATAGCTTATAAATAGGCTTTGAGGTGTTCGGTGTGCTAAAATAAGTTTGCATAAGTTTGCATTTTCGCGCATAACTTACGTTCTGAATACATCCGGACATCCAAAAAATTATGTAAGCACTAAAATATTTTATTTTAGTGTTTGGCATAAGAAAAATTCATTCGTCGCGCAATTTGGATCGTTTTTCGCGCTTATGTGCATTCCGTCGTAATTAAGCAAACATCGCGATCGTACGACCAAATGAACCAACATCCGGCATATTTTTGAGCATGTTTCATGTCCACAATGTTTAAGCATCATTTTAGGGCCTTAAAGTTGGCTTAACGGACCTTAGAAGTGTCGGAAATAGCTTTAAACACCAACAGGGACTGAAACTGTCATTTTTTCAAACTTGTTTCTGATCTGTGCAGCCCAGGCGGGCCGCGTAAGCTTCTGTTGTCCTCTTACGTGGGCCGCTAGGCCCTCCCAGATATGCAGAATCAGTTTAACAGCCTGTTTGCAGCTGTTATACACTCATTTTCCACTTGCAAACGGTTTTTGCAACACCATGGGCCATTTCTATGGGCTCTAATGGTATTAGAAACCAAGGGGCACACTTGGACGGCCTAGATCGAAGCTCGTTTCCTAATAAACGATCCTAACGGTTCTAGCTTTCCTATATAAACCCCACCCCATTTCTTGCAACTCACAATTTAAATCTGATTCATGCTCTCTAAGTGGAAGTATATGCTCCCTACCTGAGAGAGAATCGGATTAAATACTTGCGGGGACCCTTTGTAAATGTTCCTTCGTTCTTTTATGCGTTTTTATGCTTGAAAGTCAAACTGCGTTTGACTTTCTGCATTGACCAGTTTATGGTCAATGCGAAGTTCGTTTGAACTTCATAACGTGAGCGTAATCACGATGGTTATAGTCCCTAGTAACTATACCTACTGATTACCACGTTATCTAGGCTCAGTGACGAGTCGTAGTTTAGGCCAAAATGCGTGTTCTTGCGTATTTTGTAACCAAACTACTCTAGGGTATCAAAACCGTTTGTTTTGATACCAAACCTGTTTTCTAACTTAACTAAACATGTTCTAGCATGTTTAGCTCGTCACTTTTAGATTTGTGCTTGTCTGGGGTCGTAAGGGTAAGCGATCTAATCAATCGCTTATGCTTTCGAACCCGACCCATTAGATCGATCATTAGGATCTGACCAAACATTTTAGGTGGCCATAGTAGTATAGGGAATAACCTTCCGAGGTTATACCTTATGGTCACATCGTTTGAGTAGTTGTATGATAAGTAGTTCTTATGCCATAGGTAAATTACTAAAATGCCCTTTTTACGTTAAAATTCATTTTAAACCTATGTAACCCAAATTTTGACATCTAAACTGATTTAGCAACAATATTAAACATACATGACATTTTGTTTACACATTACATATTTGACATTTGACATAGACATTTTGATATTGATGTACATATTTCATGGACTGCATTTTGACATAAACATTTTGACATGGTTTACACAAAGACATTTGACAAATGGTTTAGACATGGGCAATTTACATTGGTGGTTTGTTTGGGTAAAGTGATTTAAGTAACGAGGCGTGTGTAATATGATACAAGCATGGTGGATACGCCGCTGGTACTTCCTATATATAAGTGCTTGTATGGTATTACATATCGTAGCGTTATTTGAATAATTTCAATTTAGACATATAATATTTTATACAAATAACATATTTTTCAAGACATTGTTTTACAAACAACTTATTTTATACAAAACTCATTTTACTTAGTTATTCACTTAACCTCACATTAGTTTTTTTACATATCATCTACCTTATCATCGCTTTTCAAAAGATTTATAAAACAAAACAATTAACAAGGTTCATGACTGACTTTTGTTAAACAACTTTTTTCTTAAACTTAAGTCATGAATCCCTATTTTTCACAAAACCTATGTATCTCACAGGCATTTTTATGTTGACGTACCTATTTTCACATGTGTTTCAGGAGCTGTTGCTTAGGATGATGATCATGACACTAGGGCGGACTTGTGCCTTAGAGACTTAAAATAAAGATAGACTTAGTTTAATTATGTTGTGTACCCTTTGGTTCTTGTTTTGAAACAATGTATTCCACCTTTGGTTGATGAATAAAATGAAATTTTAATTATCATGGTTGTGGAACAATAATTCTGTTACAACACTCCCCGACGTTTCCGCCATGATTTGATGTTTTACGTGGTCGGGGTGTGACAATTCTGGACCATTAAACCATAATTATTGTTGGTGCATTAAATGTCTGCTGATTACGTCATAATCAAGTCTTGTGTCTAGATAGGTTGAATGAACACACATTAGGGTTTTACTTGTTTTATCTTGTAGATTTCACTTGAAAGTATTCTTGTGTAATTCAAGCGAAATCTGATTTAGCTTGAACAGTCTCAAGCGAAATCTTAAGCTTATAAATAGGTTGTGTGGTTCATTTGTCAAGAAACGAGGTCATTGTACGAGACACGAAGTGCTGCCGGATTTGTATCAGAAAACGTTGTAAAAGCACGAATATTAATCAGAAAAGAAGGATTAAAAGGATTAGAGCTGTTATGACTTTATGTGCATTGATTCCGCCTTTACACATGAAGATGAACATCCTTGACTGACATTTTAGGGTCATAGAACGGTCCAACAAGTGGTATCAGAGCTCAGGACGAGGAGTTCATACCATAGCAGCGGATTCTCTTCTTTCTACTCATTTCTTTTTATATTTTTCTGATCTGAAAGAGTTCCAACGGTCGAAATGGTCTGATTTTCGAGTATATCGTGTAAAACGTAGTTTTAACAAAGCCTACAAAGATTCAGCCTAAAATTCAGATTAAAACATGTTAAAAATGACCTAAAACTGAATTTCGCTTGAAAGTATTCGAAGATTATAGGTTGATTTCGCTTGAAATCAGACAATTTGACTTGAAATCAGACAATTTCGCTTGAAACTTCTGAAGCGAAATTGAGTTTGTGGATTTCGCTTGAATCTGGTTGGTTTTATTTGCTGGATTTCGCTTGAAAACAATTGAAGCGAAATTGTTTGCTGTTGTTTTCGCTTGAAACTGTTGGATTGGAACTTGTATTGTTGAAGCGAAATAGTATTGGTTGATTTCGCTTGAATCAGATCTGGTTTTAGTTTTCGCTTGTAACAGATTGAAGCGAAATAGTTGATTTCGCTTGAAAAACAGTTTGGTTCAAATTTCGCTTGAAGCTGTATATACTTCAAGAATTTCGCTTGAAGTTGCTGAATTTTCAAGACTAAAAATTTTTCTAAGTGTTTGCTGATTTTGCAGGAACATTCACGATGGATGATCTTTTCATGAACCCGTTTAGTGACATGTACGCGTTCGCTGGAGATTCCGGAAACAATGATACGTCGTCAAGCAATGTGAATGATAACTCACGAAAAGAGAAGAAAAAGGAAGCTTGGGAATCGGAAAGTGCTTTCGGAACGTTCAATAAACCTCCAAAGCTAATGGTTATTGAGGAGTATAGTCGGTGGTCAAGAAAGTTTGAGGACTGGATGATGGCATTTGCATTTCCAAGTTGGAAAAGTCTGAAGAACGGTTATGAAAACGGAAACAAGAATGGTGAAGCCTTAACATCTTCTGATGAGGTTGAATCTTTCGTAGCCGAACAAAAGTGTGTGGCATTGTTATTTCAGTCTGTTCGGGAGGATACCATCTCATTGATAGAATATTCAAATGCTAAAGATCTTTGGGCAAAGTTAGAAAAGAAATGTATAGGTAGTGAAGAAATTAAGAAAAATAAAATAAAACTACTTAGGAAAGAGTTTGATATGTTTGGATGCTTAAAGAATGAATCAGTGTCAAAAATGATCGAGAGATTTGGGCACTTGAAGCTGGAGTTAGTTAGACATGGAATTAAGTATTCTGATGATGAGCAAGTAGACAAGTTGTTCGATTCGTTGCCAGACGAGATGGAGTGGAGATATTATGCTCTCATGCTTAAAAACACTATTGCTTCTGAATTGTTGAAACCAGATTTGGTGATTGAGAAACTTGAAAGTCATGAACTGGAATTGAAGAAGACATATAAAGTTAATCATTCATCTTATCAACAGAATTTGGATCTATATTATCCAAAGAGCATGATGCCGAAAGCTACTTCTCCAAAAACTGCATTTTCTGCTGAAAATGTGTCGACTGCCGGCAAAGAAAGTCAAAGTGGTCAAAGCAGTGGAAGTCATAGTGGTTTTCACAGTGGATCTTCATCTTCTGGAAATGCTGATGCAAAGAATCATTTTCAATGCAATATTGCAATAGACTTGAAGAATGCTCAAAATTTTGACGAAGAGTCAGCAAAGCAGCAAATGATCTTTCTAGCATCGGTGTTGGAATCGTATGAAGGGTTGGTAGCTGGGAAGATAGGCAATACAAATCTGACGAAAGAAGATTATGATCAGATTGATTCGGAGGAAATGGAACTGATCGATATTCGTTGGGCTATGGCAAGTGCTGTTCGTCGTGCACAAAGATTCATGGAAATTACTGGCAGAAAAACAATTGGTGGTGCTTCTACTAAGCTGGGGTTCGATAAATCCAAAGTGACATGCTTCAAGTGTAAGCAGAAGGGTCACTTCAAGAGAGAATGCCGAAACGCTTATGCTGATGAGTCGGAGAATCCTTTCAGAGATGATTACTACAAGAAGGCGATTTATCACCAGAATAAATCCGAGCCACCTAGATTGAAGCAGGTTGAAGACAACAGAGAGAAATCTAGAGCTCTTGCAGTGATTTACGATGATGAGGGGTATGATTGGAGTCAAGAGGTTCTACCAGAAGAAGATGCGGTTGGTTATGCATTCATGGCGAAAAATGAACCTAAGCCATGGAAAGATGATAGAACTGAAGAGCAGAAGTATAGATACAGAAAGATGATTTCGGAAAACAAAATGATTAGACTTTCTGGTATCTATTTGGAAGCAAAGAGAGCAAACAGATGGGATCCAGACAGAGAGTGTTATCTTGATGAGTATGGAAATATTGCAATCGATCACAAAACTCTCGATCTGGAAGCCTTAATCAAGGAAATGAAAGATGATGATGAGTATTGGCAACACAAATGGTGGGGAACTCCAACAGAGAAAATGAAAGAGGAAGCGAAGAAAGAAAAAGAGATGAAAGAGAAAGAAGAGATCGAAAAATCAAAGAAGATTGATACTGGAGTTATCGATACTACGCAGGAGTTGAATGCAGAGAACCTGGGAAAAATGGCTGACAAAGTGCTGGCTGCTAAGGCACTTGAGGTAGACTCTAACTCCGTGTCTGAGTCAAAAAGCCAGGTCAGTTCAGATGTGTCAACAAATGCGTCAGGTTAAAAGATCGAAGGAAATGCTGATTGCAAAAATTGCAACAAAGAGTGCAAATTTTGTAATACTGTCACGTATCTCAATGGTGAGAAAATTAAAGATCTGACAGCAAAGGTCAGAAGCGTTGAGAATCAGATTCTTGGTCGTGACAAAACAGTTAAAGCTTCAACTGAACGGATAAGAGAATTAACTGCTCAAATTGAAACTGATAAAATTGATCATGACAAAATTAAACAAGAAAATGAAAAGTTGATTCTTGAAAACCGTCAGATTTCTGAAAAATTTGAAAAACTCAAAAGCACAATGAAAGATTGTTGTCACACCCGCTCGTAGCGGAAGCGCGAGGTGTGATCTGATCGGTTCTCATTGCATAACAATATAAGTGAACATACTAAATGAATAAACACAAGCTCCAATGCCATTGTCATAATTGTTTCAAAAGAATGCAACATAAGTTGAATGTATTGGTTACAAAATCAAATGAGAATAAGTTGTCATCGTTTTATACATCAAAATGTAAGTCTTAAAATGTCAAGACTTTGACCACTATATCACCGCAAAGAGGCGGTATATAACAGGCAAACCCTTCAATAGTTGGCATGGAGTATTGATACTTGTTTTCCTTGAACTGAAATCGTTGCATTGGTCCACTAATTCCCTGAAATACATGTAAGTTTGAAAACATCAACAAAAGTTGAGCGAGTTCATGCAGTTTAGTTGTATGAGATGTATCTGTAAAACGTGAGTTGTATAAAATGTATCTGTAAAATGTGAGTTGTATAAACTGTATCCATAAAATGTGAGTTGTATAAAATGTATCTGTAAGTAATGATGTAGTATGTAAAGCGTCAATGAAATCGTTGATCATTAATGTTTCGCGAGGACATTAATATGTGTGACGAATTAGGAAGCAATCCAAACCTAGACGATTTTATGTCGACTACTATCGACTGGGACACAAACGCACTCTTCTGTATGGGTCCACGACCAAGAGTGGGGCTCGCCAATACCCATTAGATCTAACCACTTGTACCTAGGTCCAAACTGGATTAATGGTGCTTAGATGTATGACCCTAATCGCACATGATCTAAGGTGTTTCATTCCATAACTTAACATACAATTGAACATGTATTTTCCCCGATAGTTGTAAAGCTGTAAAACATTTAAATGAATAGGGGACATGAACTCACTGAATTGCGTCCGTGAATAGAAGTAATTATGATCTCGCGTGTGGTCGTCTTGAACAATGTTGCGACCTACAAATGTTCTTTATTTGTTAGACACTTCGGTCTTTATAAATGACCTGAGTATAAGTCTTGTGTTTTGAATATGTGTTAAGACTTGTATGTCTTTGTTATTCATTGAACTGTGTATTAGATGTATTAACTAATAACTGTTTAGTGTATATATTTCTCCTAATACATATTCTTGTATCTCTTGAGTTGTATCATCGGGTCTTGTCTTCTTGTTTTCGTGTCTTGTATAAGTAAATTGTATGATTGTAATGTTTATCAATTATATGTCATTGGGCTTAGCCCAAGAATTCATGTTATTGGGCCCAAATAGTGTTGGGCCTAAATAGTGTTGGGCCTAAATAGTGTTGGGCTTAAATAGTGTTGGGCCTAAATAGTGTTGGGCTTAAATAGTGTTGGGCTTCAATAGTAATGGGCTTAATGTTATTGGGCCTTGGCCCATATGTTTGGTTTTGGGCTTAGCCCATGTGTTTTGATAAGCCCATTATGAAGTTAAGCCCATTTATAAATAATAGCCCATTTATAAAAGATAGCCCATTTGTATAAACTAGCCCATTAAGAAATGTATGCCCATTTGAAAGTATAAGTCTTTCATTTTTATAAAAAAAAAACATTTTTATAAAAAGATAACTAAATATACTTTTTAGTTAATAAAAACATAATAGTTTTTATACGTTTCAAAATGTCCGAATTTTGTTAATGGTAACGAAATTCTTGCGTCCGCGTCGAAAGGTCGCCTAAGCATCGTAGTAACTTCTCCGAATGGCGATATGTTCATAGATTCAACATCTTACTCAACATGTTATGATTTTCTTTTCCCAAATCACCATCAATTTACTCAACATCTTAACTAAAACACATGAGACTTTTATAACATAAAATTATCAAGATGATCTCTAAATCGTGTAGGGTTTTAAACATGATCATAACATATGCTAACTAGTTCAAAAACCAAGTTTACTTCTACTTTTAACAACTTTTATAAAAATCTCATGTTGTATGTTACTTTTCATAATTTTGTAGAAGTATTGTTTTTAGTGAAAAACATTAAATACTTTAACAAAATTAAAGGTTATGATCATCCAAGTAATCCTTTATGTTAAAAACCCTTTAACATAAACATGTATAATTGTTAGATCATATTTCTAAAACATTATCTAACAAGTTCTTCATATCATAATCATCATAACAAGATCAAATATGAAACTAACAAGTCTTAGATCACAACATAAACAAGCATAAATAAATCATAATTATTATTTTTGCTTCTTTGTATTTTTCATGTTTATTATGTATGATTATTTAGTTATTATTAGTTATAATAACAATCATAAACATAATATAAGTATGAAAAATAAATAAAACTAGAAGCTTACTTCTAGCACTAGGCTAGGGATGATCTTGGAGGATGATTAAGAAATAAAAAGATGAAGATCTTGATGGTAGAATACTCTTGAATGGATGAAAACCCTTTCTTTAACTTGTAAGTGATTTAGATCTTCTTATGTTCCATAGAAAATCATATTGATCACAAAAGAGGTGATAAAATAAAATGGGTTTATGGTGTTCTTGGTGGATGATGAAGATGATGAGAGAGTTTTGTGTGAATAATAATGAATTAAGTGGTAAAGTGCTAGTATTACTTAGTGGTTAAGTCTTGTAATAATTCACCAACATTTATCCACTTGAAACTAATGAAAATATCTAGATATTAAATTAAGTGGTAAAAATTAAGGGGATGGTCCCACATAAGGTCTTATGACCGTGAATGGGGGGGGAGGGTTCCCCTTTGTTTTTGCTTCTTGATTTACCTAGTAAAAGTGTTAGAACTTTTTAGGTATTTGTTTAGGAAATGTGTAAGTATACGTGTTTAAGTGTTTAGAGGGTGTTAAATGATCATTACTATACCATAATGATCCAATTAACACTAGATGACCATTAAAAAAAAGATTTGACGTTGTTCGGATATTCGTTTCGAATTGTTTCGGTTAGATGTTAATTGAACGCTAAGTTGCGTCACTTGTGTGAATTGTTGTAGTTATTGGCTCGGATGATACCCGAATGTATCCTCACATGAATTCTATGTTAAATAATATTTTTACATGTCGTAAAAATATTACAAAACTGATTTCTGCAGAATTTCTGCGGAAAAGTGTAGAAATCGTCGCTTTTAGTGCTTTTCGGCAGTTTTCGGTGCTACCGGACATTGGTAGTATATTAAACCAAACCCTTGCATTCCCATATAGGGTTTAATGTATATTTGATGTTGGACTTCCGTCTGAGTCCTAAAGATGTAATTTAGATGGTTTCGCTGGATCCTGAGTTTTCGTCAGCACGCTAGTTTACTAGATACTGCTCTAGTTGTTTCGATGCATTGTTTACATTGTTTCAAAGGTAACCAATAAAATGAATCATGTGCATCATAATTGAATATTCCATAAGTATTCTAAGATGTATATTATGTAATACGCAGTTCGAGTGTTCGAAATGCATAAAAATGTAGCTAAAATGAGTACTTTAAGTGTAAGAAAGTTACCGAAAAGTGTCAGTTGTCACATTCTCCCCCTGTTATTGAGAATTTCGTCCCGAAATTCAATCTGAGTCATCCTTTGCAGGATTGTTCTCAAACAGGTGAGGATATTTGACTTTGATTTGATCTTCACGTTCCCAAGTATATTGGGGTCAGTGTCGAGAGTTCCAACGAATTTTTACTAATATGTGACGACTCCTTTGTATTTTCTGGACCTTCCGGTCCATGACCTTAATAGGTGCTTTGTGAATTGGAGTTTGTCATCAATGTGAATCTCATCCTCCGAGATGATAACCGTTTCTTGTGTTGGACTCTTCTCAAGATTCGACACATGAAATGTGTGGTGTACTCTACTTAGTTCTTCTGGTAACTTCAGCTTGTAGGCAACGGTGCCAATCTTTTCTAAGATTTCAAATGGTCCAATGTAACGTGGGTTAAGCTTTCCACGTTCACTGAACCTCGCTACGCCTTTCCAAGGCGAGACTTTCAACAAGACTTTGTCTCCAACCTCGAAAGATAATGGTTTTCGTCTTTTATCTGCGTAGCACTTTTGTCGATCGCGAGCCGTCTTGATACGGTCTCGGGTCTGAAAAATTTTATCTGTAGTCTCTTCGACTAGTTTCGGACCAATTAATTAACTATCGCCTGTTTCCGCCCAACATAGCGGAGAGCGACACTTTCGACCATAAAGAGCTTCAAACGGTGCAGCTTGTATAGTAGTATTGTAGCTGTTATTGTAGGAAAACTCAACTAAAGGTAGACGAGTATCCCAATTGCCGCCTAAATCCATAACACATGCGCGAAACATATATTCGAGTGTTTGGATTGTCCGTTCGCTCTGGCCGTCAGTTTATGGATGAAAGGCCGTACTTGGATTCAAATGAGATCCAAAGGCCTGTTGAAATAATTTCCAAATTCTAGAAATAAAACGACCGTCTCGGTCTGAAATGATTGAAATAGGCACTCCATGACGAGCCACTATTTCTTTGAGATAGAGTTCCGCTAGTTTCTCAGTATTATCCTTCTACCAAATCGGTAAGAAGTGCGTGGACTTTGTTAGTCTATCGATGATTACACATATCATGTAGTGACCTCTTGAGGTCCTGAGTAACTTCGTAATGAAGTACATCGATATTTGTTCCCATTACCAAACGGGAATCTCGGGTTGTTGTAACAAGTCCGAGGGATTTTGCTACTCGACTTTTACTTTCGCGCAAGTCAAGCATTCTCCGATATAAGTCGCGATATCACTTTTGAGGTTAGGCCACCAGTAGTATTCTTTCGCTACTTAGGCCTATGTGCTTCCTCAAAATATCATCTCGAAGGCCGCCAAAGAATAGAACCCAATTTCGACTCATAATGTATAAAGTTCCATCTTCTTTACACTAATTGTTCCTTCATACCTCGAAGTGTTTCTGCTTGAATATGCTCTTCCTTGAGCGCTTGTGAATCATCTTCTCTAATGCTTGAACTCTCAGTGTTCTAACTCGCTCCTTGCGGCTCAAGCCATCTGCTACAACGTTTGCCTTGCCCGGATGGTACTTTATTTCACAATCATAGTCGTTCAACAATTCAACAAACATCGTTGACGTATATTTAATTCTTTTTGGTTGAATATGTGTTGAAGACTTTTATGATCCGTGAAAATAATGCATTGAGTACCATATAAATAATGTCGCCATAATTTTTTTTTAAAGCGAATACCACCACGCCTAACTCAAGGTCGAGAGTGGTATAGTTCTTCTCGTGAACTTTTTAAATGGGCGCGACGTGTACACAATAACTTTTTCACGTTGCACGAGTACGCAACCCAATCCTTGATGCGAAGCATCATAGTCTACAACAGAGTCATCGGTATCGTCGGATAATGATAAGATTGTAAAATGCTATGCACCAATCTTAAGAATAAGTTGTAAGGCTATATCTTGTTTTTCGATTTGGGGCGAATTTATTGTCTTTAACAACTCTAAAATGGTTCTCAAATGTTGCTCATGTTCATCAGTCGATCGAGAGTATATCAAAATGTCGTCAATAAACACTATGACGAATTTGTCGAGATACGGCTTGCACACACGATTCATTAAATCCATGAAGACCGCTGGTGCATTTGTTAAACCAAAAGGCATAACGAGAAACTCGTAATGACCGTAACGAGTCTTAAAAGCCGTTTTCGGTATGCTTTCCTCTTGAATTCGTAACTGATGATACTCCGATCGTAAGTCTATCTTAGAGTAGAAGCTAGAACCTTTCATAAACCATTTGAGTTAGTTGGAAATTCATTTGTAACATGGTTTAGAAATATGAATTTTCGTTCATCGAAATGTTGTGCATTTTTTTTTTTTGCAAAACTTGCATGTCTTTCCACCCTCAAAACCTTTATAAAGATGTATAGTGGTAAAGAGTGGGGGTTATGAACTCACAACATCCTTATTCGGTCAACTACAAGGTTCAGAAGGTGCTAATCGACATGGAGATTTGGCTATGGGTGCGGCTCCCGGTACCAAGTCGATGTGAAACTCGACTTGTTGATATGGTGGTAGTCCTGGCAAGACTTCAGGAATTTCTTCAGGAAATTATTTTATCAAAAGAATATCTGTCAGCTGTGGCCCAACGGCCTTCTTGTCTACAACAAGTGCTAGATAGGCAATACAACCTTTCTGTAAGCACTTATGTGCTTTCATGCCATTGATGATCCGCAATGGGGTGTCGCGCTTCTCTCCATGTATCACAAGTGTCTCTTCGTTCAGTAGTGGTAGGCGAATGATCTTCTCGTGACATAAGACTTTGGCTAGGTTATCGGATAACCAATCCATGTCAACCACTACTTCGAAAATACTCAACTGAACGGGGAAGAGATCGATATTGAATTTTAGCTCTAGACTCGACTAGTTTACTTTTTGCCAATTCTATAGAATGAGGAGACGTCTAGCTTACTTGACTCTAGGCCAAGTACATTTTAAATTCTGTGTGGCGAGGACTTCACTGTATAGTCTTAGGAACCCTATGTTTAAATGTAGGATAACCCAATCCATATGTTTAGATGTAGGATAACCCGATCCATATGTTTAGATGTTGGATATCCTAACCATATGTTTAGATGTAGGATAACCCAATCCCTAATTGTAGCTAGGACAATCCCGTCCCTAGCCATGAAACTCATGTATGTGAAATGTTGAGATGAAGCTAAAATTGCCAATTGTATAAAATAACATGGATGTGAAATGTTGACGAATAGGATACATACCGGTGGCCCTTAATGATTTGATATGTCTCAGCTAATTACCCATTAGCTAACTTGATATAGTAATGTGTGTCCAACATGACTCTAATTCTAGTATATGCTTAACATTTAAAAGCAATAGCTAAGCTCGGTGTTGGTATTAAAAGAATTGATACATGATGATCGTAGAGTGTACGTACTCATGACTTCATTGGGATTTTGTGGAGTATTCATAGTTCTAACCACACACACACTTATTCACATTTAGGATTTCGACAAGTTACCAGCATACATCCTGGTACCAAAATCGTTTATGGCAGCAGTTGCCTTCATTTCTCTCATGGCGAGAGTTATTGTTTGAGTGATTGAGGTAGGGAGGGATGATGCTGTCATGCTTCGGATCTCCGAGGCTAAACCCGAAATGTAACACTCAGTGTGTTTGAATTCGGGTGTTTCCCAGTATGGAACAACCCTTGAGAGACCGTGAAAGCATCAAGTGTAACCATCAACATTGGCTCTAGTTATGATCGAGTTCTTTTATAAAATCATATGAAAATAGATATGAAAATCAGATGATATAAAAGAATGATGTATGGTTAAATAAATAACCAATAAAAATGTAGTGTATAAATATATCATGTCTTGAAATAGAATATTATGTCTTGTGTAGAGGATGTCGCGTCTTGTGCAAAAATGTCATGTCTTGTCTTTGTCGAAGAGATTTGAATAACACCACGATATGCAATATAACATAAGAACTTATATATAGGAAGTACCAGCGGCGTATCCACCATGCTTTTATCATATTACACACGTCTCATCACTTACAAATAACCACCAAAAATGTCTTGTGTAAACCAACATCAAATGATATGTATAACAATGTCTTGCGTAACAATGTCATGTATAAACCATGTCTTGTGTAAAAGCAATAGTTTTCAACACATAACTTTTAACTTAAACAATTGATTCTTTTGGCGCCATGATCTTTTTAATACACACTATTAAAAGAATCTAGACATTTATTTGAATAAATAAAGTCTATCATGTGCCCAAGAATGAAGAATACAATCAATCGGTCATGGAAACCTCAAGACCATATTGTTCATACATGTTTGAATAAATGATAATGTGGATAACCAAAACCAAAAGGTGTAATGCCTCTTGCGTGTATTGGTCATATGTTTAAATGGAAAAAGAAAAAAAATAATTCGTTGAGGAGGGGAAACCAACCAGTGGTCTTCGTCTATATAATATGTATTCCCTACTCTATGGACCTCGATTATCCTAAGTAGAGAAAATCCTTTGTCTTACTTGTCCATGTGACAATTATGGTAATAGTGCTTGAGTTTCACGAGCTCTAGCAAAATTATTTAGAATTTCCAAAGATGTCGAATAGAATGTAATGAGGGAGTTGCAGCATGGTTCATGCCATACCATCCCTTGGAAAAAAAACAAATGTCAAACGACGGAATTTATTGTATCACTTCCAATAAATATGATAAGGTGGAATATGATAAAGTAAGGTAAGGTAAAGTAGGATAAAGTGTCATAGACACCCTGGAACCAACCCATGTTCAAGAATTTCGAGAATGTTGAGGAAAATCCTCCATGAGTAGCTAACACGTTTTGTTTGTTTAAATGACTAGTCTCAACTGAATCGTGATATAGATCGAATGTTAGGTGTGAACAAATATGTGTCGTCTTCCTGTATTGTATTGTATTGTATTGTGTTGTGTTGTGTTGTGTTGTGTTGTGTTGTGTTGTGTTGTGTTGTGTTGTGTTGTGTTGTGTTGTGTTGTGTTGTGTTGTGTTGTGTTGTGTTGTGTTGTGTTGTGTTGTGTTGTGTTGTGTTGTGTTGTGTTGTGTTGTGTTGTGTTGTGTTGTGTTGTGTTGTGTTGTGTTGTGTTGTGTTGTGTTGTGTTGTGTTGTGTTGTGTTGTGTTGTGTTGTGTTGTATTGTAGGGTGTTATACTAACCACCCCCAGTTCGTGTTTTACTAGATAGGAAGAATTGAATCTCAAGTAATAACTTAAGAATTTTGAATGAATAGTGATCATTAGCTTGACCCGCAGAGTCCACCAGAATTTCCATGCACTACAAGTTGTTATTACGTGGGCCCCCGTAATAATAAATTGTCTTGCATGGTCACCCTAGCATTCTCTCGTTCAGAGCAGGCGATCAGTCAGAGAGAGGACACTATTGTTTATATACCTTCAACATAGAAGGAAACTTCGTGATAGTTCACGTGTCAACGTCCGTTGTTGTTACTCGCAGGACGGTACGACGTTAGATGAAATAGAAATGGAAAGAATCTGTAACAATAACAATTGAAGGGGCACCTTCAAGATGAGTACTTCATCTTCCTTGTAGGTACAAGAGTATATCCACCTTGGTTAGTATGAGTCACATGGATCTCGTCCCACTAATGGAGTTGTTGTCCAAGGTTACCACCTTCGCCTCGCCGTCATTATCATGGTCAGGCATCTCAGCATTCGCGAGAAAGCAACCATATTTTACGGAATTAAGTTTAAGATTTCACTTAGGAATCATGTTCGCCATAAGCTCCGCAATAGACATGAGGTCGATATTTTCATCGTGTGAGTAAAGAATAATAATAGAGTTTGAAGTCGAAGGTATTTTGTTCTTGGCAAAATATTTCATGCAACATATATATGAACCACCTATATATATAATCATGTAAAATCCTATCAATCAAGGATTTCTATCTTGTATAAGCTGAACTTGTAAACTGTTTATAATGCATAAACTGATAATGTAATGTATTGTAGGCACATAGTCTATTAATGTATTGTGTCTGTTTCTCATAGACTTCACCCATGGAAATGTCCTCGCTTGATTTATGTGAAATGAATTTTTGCTGTAGTGGACCTTGAAAAATGTTTATGCAATGAAAACCTTTTGACTTGTCCAATTTTATTTATAATCTGTTCAACATGATCAAGAGGTTTTCGTGAGAGATCCCTAGTGATTGTAGACTTAGACTCGAGAAAGAATCCTGGTTCACTACAATCGATGCTCTGATACCAATCTGTCACACCCGCTCGTAGCGGAAGCGTGAGGTGTGATCTGATCGGTTCTCATTGCATAACAATATAAGTGAACATACTAAATGAATAAACACAAGCTCCAATGCCATTGTCATAATTGTTTCAAAAGAATGCAACATAAGTTGAATGTATTGGTTACAAAATCAAATGAGAATAAGTTGTCATCGTTTTATACATCAAAATGTAAGTCTTAAAATGTCAAGACTTTGACCACTATATCACCGCAAAGAGGCGGTATATAACAGGCAAACCCTTCAATAGTTGGCATGGAGTATTGATACTTGTTTTCCTTGAACTGAAATCGTTGCATTGGTCCACTAATTCCCTGAAATACATGTAAGTTTGAAAACATCAACAAAAGTTGAGCGAGTTCATGCAGTTTAGTTGTATGAGATGTATCTGTAAAACGTGAGTTGTATAAAATGTATCTGTAAAATGTGAGTTGTATAAACTGTATCCATAAAATGTGAGTTGTATAAACTGTATCCATAAAATGTGAGTTGTATAAACTGTATCCATAAAATGTGAGTTGTATAAAATGTATCTGTAAGTAATGATGTAGTATGTAAAGCGTCAATGAAATCGTTGATCATTAATGTTTCGCGAGGACATTAATATGTGTGACGAATTAGGAAGCAATCCAAACCTAGACGATTTTATGTCGACTACTATCGACTGGGACACAAACGCACTCTTCTGTATGGGTCCACGACCAAGAGTGGGGCTCGCCAATACCCATTAGATCTAACCACTTGTACCTAGGTCCAAACTGGATTAATGGTGCTTAGATGTATGACCCTAATCGCACATGATCTAAGGTGTTTCATTCCATAACTTAACATACAATTGAACATGTATTTTCCCCGATAGTTGTAAAGCTGTAAAACATTTAAATGAATAGGGGACATGAACTCACTGAATTGCGTCCGTGAATAGAAGTAATTATGATCTCGCGTGTGGTCGTCTTGAACAATGTTGCGACCTACAAATGTTCTTTATTTGTTAGACACTTCGGTCTTTATAAATGACCTGAGTATAAGTCTTGTGTTTTGAATATGTGTTAAGACTTGTATGTCTTTGTTATTCATTGAACTGTGTATTAGATGTATTAACTAATAACTGTTTAGTGTATATATTTCTCCTAATACATATTCTTGTATCTCTTGAGTTGTATCATCGGGTCTTGTCTTCTTGTTTTCGTGTCTTGTATAAGTAAATTGTATGATTGTAATGTTTATCAATTATATGTCATTGGGCTTAGCCCAAGAATTCATGTTATTGGGCCCAAATAGTGTTGGGCCTAAATAGTGTTGGGCTTAAATAGTGTTGGGCCTAAATAGTGTTGGGCTTAAATAGTGTTGGGCTTCAATAGTAATGGGCTTAATGTTATTGGGCCTTGGCCCATATGTTTGGTTTTGGGCTTAGCCCATGTGTTTTGATAAGCCCATTATGAAGTTAAGCCCATTTATAAATAATAGCCCATTTATAAAAGATAGCCCATTTGTATAAACTAGCCCATTAAGAAATGTATGCCCATTTGAAAGTATAAGTCTTTCATTTTTATAAAAAAAAAACATTTTTATAAAAAGATAACTAAATATACTTTTTAGTTAATAAAAACATAATAGTTTTTATAAGTTTCAAAATGTCCGAATTTTGTTAATGGTAACGAAATTCTTGCGTCCGCGTCGAAAGGTTGCCTAAGCATCGTAGTAACTTCTCCGAATGGCGATATGTTCATAGATTCGCCCGTCGTCCGTTTTGACCATAAGTTGTGTCCGAAAGTTCGGAATGTCCGTAAGTTGTTTTCAAGTGTGTCTATATGTATTCTTGTAAGTCTTTAGTTGTAAGTATGTCTTGTATTTATTTGTGTCATTGTTATCAAGTCTCTAACTTTTATATATAACTAATACAAATAATAAGCACATAGCACATACTTGATATGTTCACTAAATATATATTTTACCAAAATATATATTTATGTCAATTTTTATGTTTAGAAAGACCAACTTTCTAATCTTGTAAAGACTTTGTTAAAAACGACAATTTTTCTAACACATGATTTCCAAGAAAATTTAGCCATAGTTCCTTCGAAATATGAACTTTGCCATGTTATCAAAACATATGATTTTCTTTTCCCAAATCACCATCAATTTACTCAACATCTTAACTAAAACACATGAGACTTTTATAACATAAAATTATCAAGATGATCTCTAAATCGTGTAGGGTTTTAAACATGATCATAACATATGCTAACTAGTTCAAAAACCAAGTTTACTTCTACTTTTAACAACTTTTATAAAAATCTCATGTTGTATGTTACTTTTCATAATTTTGTAGAAGTATTGTTTTTAGTGAAAAACATTAAATACTTTAACAAAATTAAAGGTTATGATCATCCAAGTAATCCTTTATGTTAAAAACCCTTTAACATAAACATGTATAATTGTTAGATCATATTTCTAAAACATTATCTAACAAGTTCTTCATATCATAATCATCATAACAAGATCAAATATGAAACTAACAAGTCTTAGATCACAACATAAACAAGCATAAATAAATCATAATTATTATTTTTGCTTCTTTGTATTTTTCATGTTTATTATGTATGATTATTTAGTTATTATTAGTTATAATAACAATCATAAACATAATATAAGTATGAAAAATAAATAAAACTAGAAGCTTACTTCTAGCACTAGGCTAGGGATGATCTTGGAGGATGATTAAGAAATAAAAAGATGAAGATCTTGATGGTAGAATACTCTTGAATGGATGAAAACCCTTTCTTTAACTTGTAAGTGATTTAGATCTTCTTATGTTCCATAGAAAATCATATTGATCACAAAAGAGGTGATAAAATAAAATGGGTTTATGGTGTTCTTGGTGGATGATGAAGATGATGAGAGAGTTTTGTGTGAATAATAATGAATTAAGTGGTAAAGTGCTAGTATTACTTAGTGGTTAATTCTTGTAATAATTCACCAACATTTATCCACTTGAAACTAATGAAAATATCTAGATATTAAATTAAGTGGTAAAAATTAAGGGGATGGTCCCACATAAGGTCTTATGACCGTGAATGGGGGGGGGGGTCCCCTTTGTTTTCGCTTCTTGATTTACCTAGTAAAAGTGTTAGAACTTTTCCGGTATTTGTTTAGGAAATGTGTAAGTATAAGTGTTTAAGTGTTTAGAGGGTGTTAAATGATCATTACTATACCATAATGATCCAATTAACACTAGATGACCATTAAAAAAAAGATTTGACATTGTTCGGATATTCGTTTCGAATTGTTTCGGTTAGATGTTAATT
This sequence comes from Helianthus tuberosus, assembly GCA_030545235.1. Taxonomy (NCBI): domain Eukaryota; kingdom Viridiplantae; phylum Streptophyta; class Magnoliopsida; order Asterales; family Asteraceae; genus Helianthus; species Helianthus tuberosus. The sequence goes on along the minus strand of CM060394.1, from coordinate 124,582,189 downwards.
GAACGCTAAGTTGCGTAACTTGTGTGAATTGTTGTAGTTATTGGCTCGGATGATACCCGAATGTATCCTCACATGAATTCTATGTTAAATAATATTTTTACATGTCGTAAAAATATTACAAAACTGATTTCTGCAGAATTTCTGCGGAAAAGTGTAGAAATCGTCGCTTTTAGTGCTTTTCGGCAGTTTTCGGTGCTACCGGACATTGGTAGTATATTAAACCAAACCCTTGCATTCCCATATAGGGTTTAATGTATATTTGATGTTGGACTTCCGTCTGAGTCCTAAAGATGTAATTTAGATGGTTTCGCTGGATCCTGAGTTTTCGTCAGCACGCTAGTTTACTAGATACTGCTCTAGTTGTTTCGATGCATTGTTTACATTGTTTCAAAGGTAACCAATAAAATGAATCATGTGCATCATAATTGAATATTCCATAAGTATTCTAAGATGTATATTATGTAATACGCAGTTCGAGTGTTCGAAATGCATAAAAATGTAGCTAAAATGAGTACTTTAAGTGTATGAAAGTTACCGAAAAGTGTCAGTTGTCACAATTGTGATGATCGAAATGGTAAAACTTTTAAAGAAAATGAACATTTAAAAGCAGTGCTTAGAATCAAAGAAGAATCAATCAACCAACAACTGGATGAAATCGCTAAATTGAAACTTAAAGTTCAAGAGGCTGTAATCGAAAACGAGCGAATCCAGTTGAAGCTTAACAGTTACAGCTCCGCAAGCTTTGTTTTGCAACATATCATTCCCAAACCCATCGGGAAAGACAAAGCGGGCGAAGATGTGTATTGTGATGGAACTGGGGTGGGGTTTCATCAAGTTGCACCACCTGTTCTTGATAATTACACTAAAAAGCAGTCTGGGTTGGTTGAAATTGAGGAAGCAAGTGAAGTTAAACTTCCGGAGAACATTGATGTTACTTTTTCTACATCATCTGATGATAGTGTTCAGACAGACATTGTTAAAAGTACAACTGAAAGTGTTTTAATGTCTGATTCAACTGAAGATGATGGGTGTTTCTTGGACAAGTACATTCAGAAATCAAAATCCAAAAACAACTTAAGTGATAAACCGGGTCTTGTGATGTACAAGATGGCTGGATCTGATAAGTTGTATTCGGATTCTGAGTTTCCAATTGAGAATGTTAATGTGAAAAAGTTGACAAATGTTTTCAAGTTAGTTGAAGTTGAGTTGTCAGAAGTGAACAGTTTGTGTCAAACAAAAAGGCAAATGAATTTTGAGAAAGATAAAGCTTATTACAAAAAGCCTGTTGTTCCACCACGTTTTTATAATAAAAATCGAAACAGTTGGTCGGGTGGTTATCGAGGTGGTAATAGTTATCAGAAGAAGAGTTTTCAAAACAAAAGGTTTGCTGAAAAGAAGGTGTTTGTGAACAGTTCAAGTTCACTTTCTGATGAGGAAAATGAATTTTTTTCAAAATCAAATAAAGAGTTCCTTGAGAAAAGAGCTTCGCATTATCGGTCTGAAGGCACAAGTCGAGTTGTTGATACTCGAACATGTTTTAGATGTAATCAAGTGGGTCACATTGCACGAAAGTGTACCAATGTTAAGCCTAAGACTGAAACTGTGAAGATTCAACAGAAGAAAGTTGATGTGAAGGGTAAAGCACCAATCATTGTTGAGAAAAAGAGTGTGAAAAATAACAACATCAAAGTGAAAAATGAACCTGTAAAGAAAGTGGTAACTAAAAATGACAAGTTTTATAAACAGGTTGCATTATCTCAACAAGTTTGGAAACCAAAAACTGAAATGAAAATTTCAACTTCTGAAGTGAAAAAGGCTGAAGAATCAATTTCGGTTGATTTTGATGCAAATTTTCCACCTTTGAAGGCTGAAAATTTCAAAATTCAAATTGCGAGAGTCAAGGTTACACCTAAGGCTGATGAGGCTTGGGTGGACACCATGTTCGAACAAGCAGTTTGAATTGCCGGAGCTTCCTGGTTTGCGAAGCATGAATCGGCATCTTTATTGAAATGTTTTAAAATCAACTTGTGGTATATGCAGGATCTTCCAAGAGCCATTTCAAGATGGATCATGGATAGTGGCGCATCTCGACATATGACAGGAAAAACTGCATTGCTGTATGATGTGAAAAATATCAATGGTAGTTATGTGGGATTTGCAGGTCATGAAGGTGGTAGAATTATTGGTGAAGGAACGTTATCCAATGGGATTGTGACGTTTGAGAGAGTTAACTACATCACTGAGCTGGAGAACAATCTGCTTAGTATCTCGCATATTTGTGACAATCAGTATACTACTCACTTCGCTGATAAAGAATGTTTGATTTTGAAACCTGGTTTTGTTATTCCTGAAGAATGGATTATCATGAGAGCACCTAGAGTGAATGATTTATATGTGTTAGATATGTCTGTAGCAACTACAACTACTGGTCAAGCACATTGTTTCGTGTCTAGAGCAACTGAGAAAGAATCAAGATTGTGGCACCGAAAGATGGGGCATATTCACCTAAGGAAAATGAATCACTTGGTGCACAATGATTTGGTTTTGGGAGTTAATATCAAAGGTTTTCATCTGGAAGGGGAGTGCATTATCTGCATCAAAGGCAAGCAGAAGAAAAAGTCACACCCTACAAAGCAAGTTAATTCAGTTTCGAGACCGCTGGAAAGACTTCACATGGATTTGTTTGGTCCTGTGAATGTCAAAAGTATTACAGGAGATTACTATTGTTTGGTCGTTACTGATGATTATTCCAGATTTTCGTGGGTTTCTTTCTTGAAGACGAAAGATGAAACATTTGACAGTTTGATGGGGTTGTTCAGGAAAATTGAGAATTTGTACCAAAGGCGTATCAAGAGAATTCGAAGTGATAATGGTACTGAATTCAAGAACAGCAAGATGGAAGAATTTTGTGATGAAAGAGGTATTTTGCATGAGTTTAGTGCTCCGTACACTCCGCAGCAGAATGGAGTCGCAGAACGCAAAAATCGGACGCTAATCGAGACGGCTAGAACTATGCTCGCAGATTCAAAGTTACCGATTAATTTTTGGACTGAAGCTATTTCTGCTGCATGCTATACGCTCAATAGGGTTCTCACTGTCAAGAAGTTCAACAAAACATGCTTTGAGCTAATCAATAATCGCAAACCGAATTTAAAGTATCTAGAACCGTTTGGGTCACCCTGTACGGTTATAGAGCCTTTTGGAAAGTTTGGTCCGAAGTGCATTGAGGGAATATTTGTTAGATATGCAAATCCGATGCGACGTGTCTTCGTTCCAAGTGAGAAGCGGATTATTGAAGCTGCAAATGTTGAATGTCAAGGTTATACTATGCCGCCACAGAATCCTGGTGATTCATGGCGTTATCATTATGACAAACTTTGGGATTCGTTTGACATGAGAGAAGAATCAGAGGATGATGAAGATTTCTTTGATGAGTTGGATATTTTGCGTGAATATGAGTCGCAACTAAGGTTCCCAGTTGAGTATTCGAGGAGACCACGGGAAACTTCAAATGACGATGAAGCAGGTCCAAGTAATGCTGGTGAACATGATGATGTCCAACAGAATGAAGTTGCTCAGGATAATCAGTCAGTTCAGAATGATAATCTAGAAGCTGAAAACATGCCAGTATTTGATCATGGTGATTCAGATTCTGAGGGGGAGCAAATTCAGATTTCAAGTCAAACAAACCAAGTTGGTGAACAAGATGCAGAACAGAATGTTACTAATCTGGAGGGAAATGTAGATGTTCCAAGTGAAGTGATGCCGCGAACTTTTTCATATCATCCAGAGGAATTGATTATAGGAGAATTGCAGACAGGCGTTCGCACTCGAATCAGATTGATAAAGGGCTTACATGTTTTTATACAAAAGTTGCTCCTTTGCAAACTGAATTCTCATTGAGTTGTTTTATCTCGCAGGTTGAGCCAAGAACTTACAAAGAGGCGCTTACTGAAGACTCTTGGGTCAATGCAATGCAGGAGGAACTTAGTCAATTCGAGAAATTGGGAGTGTGGAAGTTAGTTGATTTGCCGGATGGTCAGAGAAAGATTAACACCAAGTGGGTGTTTAAGTGTAAGAGGGACGATAGAGGAGTTGTTGTAAGGAACAAAGCTCGACTCGTTGTTCAGGGATTTAGTCAACAGGAGGGGATTGATTTTACCGAAGTCTATGCTCCTGTAGCACGACTAGAGGCAATCAGAATTTTCCTAGCATTTGCGTCTTGGAAGAACTTCAAAGTTTATCAGTTGGATGTTAAATCGGTGTTTCTTTATGGGAAGGTTAAAGAGGAGGTTTATGTCGGTCAGCCACCGGGCTTCACCGATCCAATCCACAAAAACAAGGTCTACTTATTGGACAAAGCGCTGTATGGTTTACACCAGGCCCCGAGAGCCTGGTACGAGACTTTGTCTCAACACCTACTAGCAAACAAGTTCATTCGTGGAAAAGTGGATGCCACCCTCTTCACTAAAAAGGTCGATGGTCATCTTCTGATAGTTCAGATTTATGTGGACGATATAATCTTTGGGTCGACAAATGAAAATCTATGCAAAGATTTTGAATCAGTGATGAAGCAAAAGTTTGAAATGTCATCAATGGGGGAGATGAAATTCTTTCTGGGTTTACAAGTTGAACAACTTCCTGAGGGAATTTTCATTCATCAGTCAAAGTATGTTCATGATATTCTAGAGAAATTTGGGATATCAAGTTCTACTCCAGCTGCTACCCCACTAGCAACAAATCATGGGATTCACCCAGATCTCACCGGAGACAGGGCTGATGAAACGTTTTACCGTTCCATGATAGGTTCTTTAATGTACCTAACTGCTTCACGTCCTGATATCATGTACCCAACGTGCCTCGCAGCAAGATTTCAGTCTAACCCGAGAGCATCGCATATGATCATTGTGAAGAGGATATTGCGCTACCTGAAAGGAACTCCTTCATTGGGGTTGTGGTATCCTAGGAAAGGCGACTTTACGCTCGAAGGGTATTCTGATTCGGATTTCGGATGCTGCAAAGTCAATTCAAAATCAACAACTGCAGGATGCCAGTTCTTTGGTCCTCGATTGGTTACCTGGCAGTGTAAGAAACAAACGTCTGTGGCGTTATCTACATGTGAAGCGGAGTATGTTTCTGCTAGCAGTTGCTGCTCTCAGATCTTGTGGATACAGCAACAGATGCGCGACTACGGTTTGCAGTTTCTTAACACACCTCTTTTTGTTGATAATGAGGTCGCAATAAATATAACAAAGAATCCAGTACATCACGCTAAAACTAAACACATAGAAATTCGTCATCACTTTATTCGTGATTGCTTTGAGAAAAAGTTGATACGAATTGAGAAAATCCACACTGACGAACAGAAAGCTGATTTACATACCAAAGCTTTTGATAAAAATCGGTTTAAATATTTGTTAAAACTGAATGGTATGAAGCTTCTGTCGGTGTCGGATGGCATAATTGGCGTTGATGAGAGTACTGTTGCGGATGAAGACGAGAAACAATCTGCAATGGTTTGTCGAATTTTTACTTGTTTTGGTATTTAGGGGGAGTAGATGTTTGTACATAGTTATATTTTCAGAAAATACAAAAACAGTAAAAAATGCAAAAATACAAAAACATGATAAAATCTGAAAAAGAGCTTGTGTATATAGGGAAAATGATAGTACATCAGCTAGACGATTACAGTATGCTAAAGATTTGTAAAGTATAAAAGAGTTAAACAATCTTACTGATATTGTGTCGATAGGTTTTCGCACATTTAGTAGATTTATTCGGGATATAAACCTAAATTCAAACTTGTGAATTCGTGGGGAACACTACTTGGATATATAGGTAACCCCTGAAATCTCGTTTGAAAGGTCTCTTAATATGATATACTAGGTCTTTATACTTAATGATGTCTGGGGTATTATTCCGGGACTTCTGCTGAACGGTGGTTCTGACCTAGTCCCTGGCTAATACTTGCTGCAATGCTTGAAACACAGCATTAAACCCTCAGCATGCTGAAACAATAAAATTGATAAATGCTGCTGTTGTAAGCAAAAAGATCCTCTAAAGGGGACACACCGAAAAGTCGAAGCTGATATCTCTCTGCGTATACGGAAGTATCGACCTGAGATCCCTCGGCCCTCGCATACCTAATTTATATACAGATATCATTGTAGTATACTCACCTGTAAGACTGATTATTGGGATTCTGGATACGGGAGTATATTCAAGAGGTGGGACAAATGAATGAGCTAAGTTCATAATTCATCTAAATCGTATCCTGAGTAAATTGAAATTTGTGTGGGAATTTAAGATGGATCAGTATATCGACAATCGATGTGAATTGTTTAAGTCTAAGTATGAAATGAAGCTTAACGGTACTTGTGATTTGTCTGAAAAGCTGATATGATTCCCTGACACGCTCACCAAAAATATGTTTGTAAATAGTTTACTTTGTTTACTTTCTGCAATTTAAGTTTTCTGTATTTCATTTCTTAGTTTAGAACACTTTGATAAAGTCCAAAAAGATTTTATTTCTGCTTTATTTTCTGACAAACCAAAGTGGAGAGTTGATTGTTGGATTCTCAGATGATTGAAGCAGATAAAGGAGATTCTGGACTGAAGAATGAGGAGAGCTTATCTTTGAAGAAGTTTGAATTGTTTGAAAAGTAAAAAAACAAGTTCATTAATTTGATACTTGTTATTTTCAGAAATTGTTTGAAAAATGTTTTTAAAATCAGTATTGATTCGTCAAAAGATCAACCAAGGTCATTAATTTGGACTTGGTAGATTAATCAAGTGATCAGGGTCATTAACTTGGATCTGAATACTTGAATGGATTGTTAAAACTGATTGAGTTTGTGTTTTATGGTTGAAAAGATAGAATTGTAATGTTTGTTGGTTGAGTAACAGGTTTGGATTTCATTATTCCCAACGGAAGCTAATTGTCAAAGCTTGAACCAGATATCTCAGATTCTAGCATATTGAGAGGGGGAGTCAGTGAAAGGGGGAGTCTGGATCAACTGTCAAAGGGAAGATTGAAGTTTAAAGGTTGAAGATTGAAGATAAAGATTGAAGAAAGTTTTTACAATGTTTGAAGAATGATAAAGACAAAGACTTGAAGCCAAAGACTTCATCAACATCCAAGGGGGAGTCTGTTGGTGCATTAAATGTCTGCTGATTACGTCATAATCAAGTCTTGTGTCTAGATAGGTTGAATGAACACACATTAGGGTTTTACTTGTTTTATCTTGTAGATTTCACTTGAAAGTATTCTTGTGTAATTCAAGCTAAATCAAGATTTAGCTTGAAATGGTTCAAGGGAAATCAGATTTACCTTGAAATGGTTCAAGGGAAATCAGATTTAGCTTGAACTGGTTCAAGCGAAATCTGATTTAGCTTGAACAGTCTCAAGCGAAATCTCAAGCTTATAAATAGGTTGTGTGGTTCATTTGTCAAGAAACGAGGTCATTGTATGAGACACGAAGTGCTGCCGGATTTGTATCAGAAAACGTTGTAAAAGCACGAATATTAATCAGAAAAGAAGGATTAAAAGGATTAGAGCTGTTATGACTTTATGTGCATTGATTCCGCCTTTACACATGAAGATGAACATCCTTGACTGACATTTTAGGGTCATAGAACGGTCCAACAATTATGCATTATATTTTAGAGTTAAAATGCTGAAGATTGCTGATTTGTGTTGTTTTCTGCAAAATTCTGTAGTTTTTGTGTGTGTTCGGGCACTTTCCGGCACTTAAATCATCACTAGGAAGGCAGTTTTGTAATCCCTACTTTTCTACACACTATTCTAGTGTAACTCTTGGTTTCGGGCTCATTCTATGCATTATATCTAAACAATCGCTTATACTTTCGAACCCGACCCGTTTGGTCGATCATTAGGATTCGAGCAAACACATTAGGTGACCATAGTTGTATAGGGAATAACCTTCCGAGGTTATACCTTATGGTCACGTCGTTTAGTTAGTTGTATGATAGGTAGTTTATATGCCTTAGGTAAATTACCAAAATGCCCTTTTTACGCCAAAATTCATTTTAAGCATATGTAACATAACCTTTGGTATCTAAACTGATTTGGTAACAATATTAGACATGTTAAGGCATATTTTACTTGTCATAGGACTAGTTAGGCGTTCCGAACGCGTTTTACGCGAACGACGCGTTAAAGTAGCGTAAGCTACCTAAACGGGTCGTAATGGGTTGTAAGCACTTAGGTTAGGTTTCATTTTAGTATGTGGGCTTTGTTAAACCATATTACATGAGTTCCCATACTCATTTGGTTTACGAACCCTCATTCTATCCAAATCCTCCGATTTAGGTCCGGTATATTAACATAGTTACCCATATTAGGTGCCGTTTGATATCCGTGATATCTAGCATTGTTTGGTTGTTACTCAAGGACTACTAAGCAATTTCAAGTGAGTACATAGGCCCCTCTTTTACTGTTTTCCAAACATTTTTGGGTGAAACACATGTGCCTACTTGTTACTTTCATGCTTTCCTGTTTTCACATCATATACTTGCTATGTTCATTAGTACATTTATAGTACATGATTTCATTGTGTTTATGCTATGTATGCCCATTGTGTGCGTACTCAGTACATTGTTTTACATTACATTTTATGCTATATATGCCCATTGTGTGCGTACTTAGTACATTGTTTTACATTACATTTTATGCTATGTATGCCCATTGTGTGCATACTGAGTACATTTGTTATTCATCACATGCTTACATTTTGGTATGACATTTGGATTGTTCAAATGAGACAATGTACATTCATTAACATTAGCTACGCCGCTTGTCAGTAGGTAATGGTACCATAGGAATTGACAACTCCCATTCCTGAAATCCCGGGTTTGTTTGGATTGGAAGGAATGGCCGAATTCGATAAACATAACAACAAGATAGACCTTTAAATTCGTTTAGGGGTTTATCGCCACAGTCACAAGGCTTGGATGTATGCATTTTCACAATACCGCATAGATGTTTATATCAGTATAGCATGCATTTGTTCCGCAAAACATAACTTTGATTTAAACCATGTTTTACTTCAATACCTTGTTTTTGTGCATTTTACATATGGTTTAGTTGATATATTTCACTTACCATACATGATATTTTGGATACACATTACATGATTTACATTAGACATAAACATTTTGACATTGATATACACAATTCATGATTTACATTAGACATAAACATTTTGACATTGATATACACAATTCATGATTTACATTAGACAAAGACATTAGACATGGTTTTCACACAAACATTTTGACATTTGATTATACCTAAACATTTTACTTTGGTGGTTTGGTTTGAGTAAGTGATTTAAGTAACGAGGTGTGTGTAATATGATACAAGCATGGTGGATACGCCTCTGGTACTTCCTATATATAAGTGCTTGTATGGTATTACATATCGTAGCGTTATTTGAATCATTTCAATTTAGACATATAACATTTTTTTACAAATAACATACTGATGTAGCGCGTGAAACGGAAAAATGAAGATTACACGTTGATTCTACGAATACCCGTGCAGTTCTTCCCCAACCCCCAAATTGTAACCCCAAAGGCCACGGAATTTGAAGTGAAAAAGCAGTTTTCTCAAAATTCAATTCTGATTGTTTCAATTACTAAAGGGACATATAAATAAGAACAGAAATTCGAAATGGGCCTAAAAAAGATAACGGGCCAAACACACGGCCTAAAACAAAATGCCCAAAATAGTCCAAAAAACATAAAAATGCAAATAACTAATAGAAATAAGTGTTTTTCGGCCCGGACGATGACCCAAACCGCCATAGGCGTTTGCAGCAAGATGGAGCTCGTTCTCACGTTCGTTTCGCCTGGTCGTACGCCCAAAACGGACCCCCGTAGCCCAAGTTAGAGCCATTTTAGTGAAGCCCCTTTTGTTACGCGATCTTGGGCCTCCAAATACAAGATGGCCCGCTCCTCCACACTTGGGCCCGCATCACATACTTTTCACAATACATTGTTTTACAAACAACTTATCTAATACAAACTCATTTTACTTGGTTATTTACTTAACCATGTATTATTCTTTTATACATATATATCATTTGGTTTATTTATCACTTTTCAAATGATTTACAAGACAAAGCAAATTACAAGGTTCATGACTAAACATTTTCTTAAACATAAGTCATGAATTCTATTTTCACAAAACCTATGTATCTCATAGGCATTTTTATGCTGACGTACCTATTTCCACATGTGTTTCAAGATATGATGCATAGGATTTATCAAGATACACTTAGGCGGACTTGGGCCTTAGTGACAATAAAAGATGCAAGACTAGTATTTATGTTATATTTCTTTGATTGTCATGACATTGTAACTCTTTTAATCAATAAAACAATATTTTAATTTCCATGTGTTATGAAACAATGATTCTGTTACAACACTCCCTGACGTTTCCGCCAGGCTTTGTTGTTTTACGTGGTCGGGGTGTGACAGAAAAGTTGGTATCAGAGCTCATGGTTATAGGGAATTAGGTTATTAGTAATGCTTTGACCTAGACTATAACCTTCCTAGGACCCTAACGCGAGTTTACTTGCGTTTAGACATAAAACAATACCGTTACCTATCCTTAAGTGACAACCGCAACAAGAACATAAATTTCAAAGCCACTTTGAAAACTAATCATCTATTCTAGGATGATTGATTACTAGGTTTTGAACCCTCTGTTATAAGGTTTTGAACCCCTTTGAACTTTCAAAATCTCGTCAAAGTTTGGGTCTTATAATGTGAACACGTGCAAACTGGAAGGGTGAATGCCTGTACCCTGAGTTTTTTGTCGAAGGCTAGAGTGTTCGTATAAATCTGCAGTATCGGACCAGTCACTCTTACCTGGGAACTCTTGGGGTGAGTGTTCACTTATAGGCGAGCATGTCTTTAGTGATACATTAATATGATCCGCTTACTTTGATTTGTCACCGTCTCATTTGTTTGCCTTAGGTAACAAACAAATGATCGCAAATTCTTATGCATTGCCATTCTGTATTGTTTATCCGATGACGCTTCATTTGTTTCCTCCTATATCTTTCTTTTCCCCCAGAATGTCTCTTCATCGCAGCGATACGCAGATATCCGAGCAGACTGCCAAATTTTGCCCAGCGAATAGGCGAAGTAGTCCTGAAGACTGTCGAATTAGCTACTGCCATGTATCGTCTCCAGGATGAAGCCACTCAAGAATCACCAAAGGAGACCGAAGCCAAGCCTTCACCAAAACCAAAGAAACGTAAAGCCTCAAAGAATCCCGCAGTGGTTGCACCAAAACAGGCAAGACCTAGCCAAGTGACAGCACCACCAGCCAAGAAACCAATCGAGGAATCAAAGACCATCGATGAACGATCCCCTAAGAAGTCAAAGAAGCAAAAGGCTTCTCAGAACTTCGCCGTGGTCGCTCACAATGGACAAGCCATCCCCAACCAACCAGCTCAGCCCCCTGCTAGGAAGCCATACAATGGAACTGCACCCTTGTGCAACCAATGTAACCTTCATCATCATGCTAGTGTGAAGTGCCGAAAATGCCAGATTTGTGGACTTATAGGTCATACAGCGAGGGTTTGCTCAACTGCAGCTGTACCAAATCAAGCAGGACCCATCCGGGTGGCAACACCACCTACTAAGAAGCAATTCAAGGGAACGACACCAATATGCGACAAATGTAATGGGCATCACCAAGCTCACTTACAGTGTCGTCGGTGTGGATCACGTGGGCGAGTTGGTCACCTGGCAAGTGCTTGTCGATGTAACCCGAACCAAGGTGGTCCAAATCAACCACAAGTCAATCCTGCTCAAGCTCGCTTCCCGCCTGGATCGTGCTACAACTGTGGCAAGATGGGTCATTTTGTGAACAAATGCCCGAAGCTTGCTAAGGTAAACCCAACCCACGGATGAGCAGTTGGCTGATTAGAAGATGTTGTTGTCTTATGCTTTTGTTTCTTCTATTTTCTTGTAATGTGAAACAATCTGTTTTGTTTATAAATAAATTATTGTTCACAATTCTGATATACGAGTGTAGTTACATGTGTGTATGACTTTTCTTATGATACCTACATCAAGGAACTATATTCCTTACAAACTACTCTTGCGAATTTTCCCATTCTTGTGTTTGCTCATGATTCCCTTGGAAAAATTCTAAGTACTCGTTTCACTCTAAGAAACAAAGTATAGAAAATAAAGTGACATTATGAGTAATCGTGCTTTTGCACAGCTGTGCCTTTAAATCCTTGGTTAGATAACCAAGGATATTTTCAAATCTCAAACCCATTACGTTCCGATTTTTTTCAACATGCATAACGTAATTTTTCAAAAACAACCTACATGATTTCAAAACATTCTATATATAGTTCGAAAACATTTTTTTTAATATAGTGTATTTACTTATCATAACAAATGCACAAAGCTTTGTCTGTAGTTTCAAAAAACAACCTTCATGATTTCAAAATGTCTCATATAGCCTGAAAACAATATTAATACAATATATTTTCTTATCAAGTGCATGATTTCAAAAGCATCATTTACGTTTTCCAAAAACCTTATACATACTTTCAAAATTCAACTCATGATTTTAAAACATTTTATAAATATACCTACCTAGTACACCTACTTTATGATTTCAAAAGTATTATACATAAGGTTTCAGGAACATTGAACATAATTTTTTTAAGAACCCCATGCATAGTTTTCAAAAATATTTATCCTCATACATTGACTTAACTTTCAAATTCCGCTTTATATGTCGCCTTGGCATATTGAGCATCTCAACCTCATAAGCATTTTACTTCATGTTCTGACTTAAACACGTCCAGTGCAAGGTTTCGAAACATCTTCAACTTCTAAATTCCATATGGGATCTTTTTATCTCCATAATTAGACCCTTATGGATGATTATCTTTCAAATCAGAGTCCTTAATTGGATTCCTTGTGTACCTTAATTCGAACATTTCGGTTCCTTATAATCGAAATCGAATTTTCTCTTTAAAAGATCTTTCTATCTTTATAGTTAGATTCTTGGAAATATTTAAGGCACCAATCAAAATCCACTGATTGGATACCTGGTGTGCTTTGAATACATGTGCACAGTAGTAGAACAAATTAAGAAAACAATAAAAAGTTTAGAATCAAGTTAAACGATTTTGTGACTATGTGTTTATGCACCTTGTGTTTTCTTTTATGCATTTTGTGTTTTTGTATACTCTGGATATTCGTTATCCAAATCCTCGTAGAATCTTTCATATCTTTATATGAGGGATTCGTAGAGGATATTCAACAAGGTACTACCCTAAATCCTTATTGGGCTTCTACGTGTTAGTTAAGACCCTTGGATTATATAGTACCACTCCATGATTCATAAGAGACCCTTTTAGTGGTCTAGTAAAAAAGATTGATTCAAAAATCTGGTTAAGAATGACATGTGATGGTATAAGCTGAAAAGACTCCTTGGTTGTCTATTAAAATCATTTATTGATTTAATAAAAAGGACCCTATGGTGGTCTAGTCACAATCATCACAGGCTCGTTCATTGTTTTTTTCCCCTACACATTATAAGATGCACTACGTGACTATGCAAGGAATTACTTAATTATGGATGCATACATAATTACGAAGTTCAGTGCACGGAAACCACAGTAAGACTTATTATGTGTAAGAACCGATAGTGGCAACCATAACGGAATGTGAACAATGTAATAGAGGTACGGTGGACGCACCAATAACATTTTATATACTTGTATATAAGTGTCCCTCTCACATTGCAAGCATGATGTTATTTAAAGTTACTAGAAGTTCAGGACTCTAACCAGTGTTGTTTGATCTTTTCAACTTCATGTTTCAATCTCTCACAAGTTTCCTCTGAATAAATTTCGGGACGAAATTTCCTAAAGCAGGGGAGACTGTGACACCTGGGTCACCGCGACCATCAAAAAAATACCAAACCAATGAAATATTGTGTTTCATACTTTGGATTTGTACAAATATGTATATCAATTGCACATATCAATTCTTGATCGATTTCAAACTCTATATCGCTTTCTGGAGAGTTATACGCAAACTGGTGCGTAAACGTAATCAGTTTAATGCGACAAATACTCCGGAACACCAACATATACTTAACATACCTTAAATAACCTTTACATAACTTAGAAATAAGTTTTGAAGGCTTTGGTATGGCAAAAATAAGTTAATTCGTCTACAGGGACTAAATTTGACAAACTACGAAAGTATGCCAATTTGAACTGTAACAGACATTTCGGAACATGACCATAAGTTAAACATACCATAAACATCCTTTACATAGCTTATAAATAGGCTTCAAGGGGTTCGGTGCGCTAAAATAAACTTTTGGGTCATTCAGGGACTAAAAGCGTCAAAAAGTGCACAAGTTTTCACTTTCGCGCATAACTTACGTTCTGAATACTTTCGGACATCCAAAAATTTATGTAAGCACTAAAATATTTTATTTTAGTGTTTGGCATGAGAAAAATCCATTCATCGCGTCATTTGGATCGTTTTTCGCGCTTATGCGCATTCAGTCGTAATTAACCGAACATCGCGATCGTACGACCAAACGAACGTTGGTGACCGACCGGATAATACTTAAATCCCACAAATATTCTATTCTGATTAAAATCTTATTTTAATCAGTTCCGTGTTGAAAAATAAATTAAAACGCCTAAAAATATTATTTTTCAAAGTTTAAGCGCGTACCGTGTGTTTCTGCGCAACACAGTGCTTCTACTGCAAAACGCAGACAACGCAGCCAGTCCTGGCAACTGAAATTTATTTCAATAATATCTTGGCGAGTTTATTTTTATAGAGTAATAAAAATAATTTAGAACGCCATAAACCGGGATTTAAACGCTAGATAAAATACCCGGTACCCAGTTAAATACCCGTTTTAGCCATATGCCAGGAATATGCTAAGGTATATGCTAAGGAATATGCCAGGAATATGCTTGGAATATGATAGGAATATGCTTGGAATATACTAGGAATATGCTTGGAATATGCTAGGAATATGCTTGGAATATGCTAGGAATGTGCTTGGAATATGCTAGGAATATTCTATATGGAAGATCCTATAAATACCCAACCCCATTCAACCCAAAACCCACAAAAATCTGATCTAAAAGCTCTAAGTTGAAGCCATTTCTTCATACCTGAGCTACTTGGATCAAGATTAGCTTTCGGGGACCCTTTGTAAGTGTTCCTTCGTTCTTTTATTCGTTTAGCGTTAAAAGTCAAACTTTGTTTGACTTTTTGCGTTGACCAGTTTATGGTCAATGCGAAGTTCATTTGAACTTCATAACATGAGCGTAATCACGATGGTTATAGTCCCTAGTGCCTATACCTACTGATTACCACGTTATCTAGGCTCAGTGACGAGTCGTAGTTTCGGCCAAAATACGTGTTATTGCGTATTTTGTAACCAAACTACTTGTGGGTATCAAAACTGTTTGTTTTGATACCAAACCTGTTTTCTAAACTTAGTTAAGCATGTTTTAACATGCTTAGCTCGTCACTTTTAGTTTAGTGCTTATATAGGGTCGTAAGGTAAGCGATCTAAACAATCGCTTATACTTTCGAACCCGACCCGTTTGGTCGATCATTAGGATCCGAGCAAACACATTAGGTGACCATAGTTGTATAGGGAATAACCTTCCGAGGTTATACCTTATGGTCACGTCATTTAGTTAGTTGTATGATAGGTAGTTTATATGCCTTAGGTAAATTACCAAAATGCCCTTTTTACGCCAAAATTCATTTTAAGCATATGTAACATAACCTTTGGTATCTAAACTGATTTGGTAACAATATTAGACATGTTAAGGCATATTTTACTTGTCATAGGACTAGTTAGGCGTTCCGAACGCGTTTTACGCGAACGACGCGTTAAAGTAGCGTAAGCTACCTAAACGGGTCGTAATGGGTTGTAAGCACTTAGGTTAGGTTTCATTTTTGTATGTGGGCTTTGTTAAACCATATTACATGAGTTCCCATACTCATTTGGTTTACGAACCCTCATTCTATCCAAATCCTCGGATTTAGGTCCGGTCTATTAACATAGTTACCCATATTAGGTGCCGTTTGATATCCGTGATATCTAGCATTGTTTGGTTGTTACTCAAGGACTACTAAGCAATCTCAAGTGAGTACATAGACCCCTCTTTTACTGTTTTCCAAACATTTTTGGGTGAAACACATGTGCCTACTTGTTACTTTCATGCTTTCCTGTTTTCACATCATATACTTGCTATGTTCATTAGTACATTTATAGTACATGATTTCATTGTGTTTATGCTATGTATGCCCATTGTGTGCGTACTCAGTACATTGTTTTACATTACATTTTATGCTATATATGCCCATTGTGTGCGTACTTAGTACATTGTTTTACATTACATTTTATGCTATGTATGCCCATTGTGTGCGTACTTAGTACATTGTTTTACATTACATTTTATGCTATGTATGCCCATTGTGTGCATACTTAGTACATTTGTTATTCATCACATGCTTACATTTTGGTATGACATTTGGATTGTTCAAATGAGACAATGTACATTCATTAACATTAGCTACGCCGCTCGTTAGTAGGTAATGGTACCATAGGAATTGACAACTCCCATTCCTGAAATCCCGGGTTTGTTTGGATTGGAAGGAATGACCGAATTCGATAAACATAACAACAAGATAGACCTTTAAATTCGTTTAGGGGTTTATCGCCACAGTCACAAGGCTTGGATGTATGCATTTTCACAATACCGCATAGATGTTTATATCAGTATAGCATGCATTTGTTCCACAAAACATAACTTTGATTTAAACCATGTTTTACTTCAATACCTTGTTTTTGTGCATTTTACATATGGTTTAGTTGATATATTTCACTTACCATGCATGATATTTTGGATACACATTACATGATTTACATTAGACATAAACATTTTGACATTGATATACACAATTCATGATTTACATTAGACATAAACATTTTGACATTGATATACACAATTCATGATTTACATTAGACAAAGACATTAGACATGGTTTTCACACAAACATTTTGACATTTGATTATACCTAAACATTTTACTTTGGTGGTTTGGTTTGAGTAAGTGATTCAAGTAACGAGGCGTGTGTAATATGATACAAGCATGGTGGATACGCCGCTGGTACTTCCTATATATAAGTGCTTGTATGGTATTACATATCGTAGCGTTATTTGAATCATTTCAGTTTAGACATATAACATTTTTTTACAAATAACATACTTTTCACAATACATTGTTTTACAAACAACTTATCTAATACAAACTCATTTTACTTGGTTATTTACTTAACCATGTATTATTCTTTTATACATATATATCATTTGGTTTATTTATCACTTTTCAAATGATTTACAAGACAAAGCAAATTACAAGGTTCATGACTAAACATTTTCTTAAACATAAGTCATGAATTCTATTTTCACAAAACCTATGTATCTCACATGCATTTTTATGCTGACGTACCTATTTTCACATGTGTTTCAGGATATGATGCATAGGATTTATCAAGATACACTTAGGCGGACTTGGGCCTTAGTGACAATAAAAGATGCAAGACTAGTATTTATGTTATATTTCTTTGATTGTCAAGACATTGCAACTCTTTTAATCAATAAAACAATATTTCAATTTCCATGTGTTATGAAACAATGATTCTGTTACAACACTCCCCGACATTTCCTCCACGCTTTGTTGTTTTACGTGGTCGGGGTGTGACATTCTATCTAAGGCTAGAGTGTTCGTACAAATCCACATAATCGGACCAGTCATTCTTACCTGGGAACTCTTGGGGTGAGTGTTCACTTATAGGCGAGCATGTCTTCGCGAAACATTATTTTTGACCTATTTACTTTGATTAGTCACTGTGTGTCGTTTGTTTGCTTTGTGATACGAACAAATGACCACCATCTTTGCTTTCGTCGATTTTTGTTTCACCTCATTCTTTTCACCTAATCATCTCACTCGTTCCTTTCATGTTTCCTCTTTTAGAATGCCTCCTCGACGCGAAAATACGCTACCAAATGCCGAACTGGCAGAAATCATCGCACAGCAAATGGCTGCTGCGTTCCCCAACCTTATTGCTCAATATAACCAAGCCAACAACAACAACAATGCTCCATGCAATTTCAAGAGTTTTAACTCGGCTAAACCACTCAAGTTTAGTGGTACTGAGGGAGCAACCGGGCTTCTTCAATGGTTCGAGAGCATTGAGAATACTTTCCGTCACGTTTAGTGTCCTGACAATCGCAAAGCCGAGTTTGCTTCCAGTGTGTTTCAAAAGAGGGCGCTTACATGGTGGAATGGGGTTATGAGAGACCGTGGTGCTGAGGTTGCTTTAGCACAAACATGGGCTGAACTTAGGACTCTTATGATGAGGGAGTTTTGTCCTCGTCATGAGCTGCGATCCATAGAAAGGGAGTTTGATGATCTGAAACAGGGTAGTGGCGAGCACCGGGCGTATACTGATAGGTATGAGGAGCTGAGTTTGTTATGCCCAACAATGGTTACCCCACTCGAGAAGGCTATCGAGAGGTATATCGATGGCCTACCTGACTCCATACAAGACACCGTTACTGGTAGTAACCCTACCACAGTCCGTCAGGCAATCGAGCTATCTGCAACATTGACCGAGTCTCAGGTTCGAAGGGGTAAGCTGCATAGAAAAGGTGACAAGGGCAAGAAGCAGGCGTATGATCAGAGTGAGAGCAAGAAAGGTAAAAACAAGAAGGGTAAGGATTCTGGTTCCTCGAAGGGTTCTAGGAAGCGTAAGGCTTCCCAAAATTTCGCCGTTACTGCACAAGCTGCACCAAATCAGCCAGGGCAGCCTCCAGCAAAGAAGCGGTACGAAGGGAATGCACCTTTGTGCAATAGGTGCAATAGTCACCATCAACAGCAACTTTCGTGCCGTTTCTGTAACAACTGTGGGAAGTCAGGACACCTTGCAGAAGTTTGTCGTTCTGCTCAGGTCGCTCGAAATCCAGCTCAACAGGTAGCTCAACAACCTGTTCAACAGCAAGCTGCACGACCTCACTATCCTCCTGGCTCGTGCTATAATTGTGGAGACCTGACCCATTATCGAAACCAGTGTCCAAGGCTGGTTAATGCGAATCCGAATCAGGCTCAGGCTCAGGCTCAGGCTCGAGGTCGAGTCTTCAACATGAATGCACAAGAGGCGCAAGCAGACAATGAAGTGGTTAACGGTACGTTCTTTGTAAAAAATCAACCCACATCTGTTCTTTTCGATTCAGGGGCCGATAAGAGTTTTGTGTCTTTATCTTTCGAACCGTTGCTTCGCGTGTCTAGAACGAAACTAGGTAAGCCTTTGACAGTAGAAGTTGCCAGTGGTGAACCCATTGTTCTTAATTCTATCCTTCGCAACTGCCAGTTGAACCTTAACGACCATCTTTTTCCCATTGACCTCACGCCAATGCAACTGGGAAGCTTCGACATTATAGTGGGTATGGATTGGTTAGCCAAGCATCGCGCAGAGGTAGTCTGTTTTGAGAAGATCGTTCGTGTACCCCTTTCGTCAGGTGAGATCCTACAGGTTCGTGGTGAGAAACCTGCTAGTAGCCTCAAGCTTATGTCTTGCTTTCAAGCTCGGAAGTATCTGCGAAAGAATTATGTGGCCTTCTTGGCACATGTCGCAGTCGAAGAAAAAGTCAAAGGTAAGTCTCTTCAAGATATCCCTGTCGTTCGGGATTATCCGGAGCTATTTCCTGGGGAGTTACCTAGATTACCCCCAGCACGCCAAGTTGAGTTCCGTATTAATCTTGTACCTGGTGCAAATCCCATTGCCAGATCTCCTTATCATCTTGCACCGTCTGAGATGCAGGAGTTGTCTAAGCAGCTTCCGGAGCTTTCAGACAAGGGTTTTATCCGTCCTAGCTTTTCACCTTGGAGTGCTCCCGTTCTTTTTGTCAAGAAGAAGGATGGATCTTTCAGAATGTGCATCGATTACCGTGAGCTTCACAAGCTCACCATCAAGAATCGATATCCCCTACCTCGCATAGATGACCTCTTTGATCAGCTACAGGGTGCTTCTTATTTTTCGAACATTGATCTTCGTTCTGGGTATCATCAACTTCGTGTGCATGAAGGAGATATTCCTAAGACAGCGTTCCGCACTCGTTATGGGCATTATGAATTCACCGTTATGCCATTCGGTTTGACTAATGCCCCTGCTGTTTTCATGGACTTGATGAATAGGGTTTGTAAGCCTTATTTAGATAAGTTCATCATCGTTTTTATTGATGACATTTTGATATACTCTAAGACGCAAGCTGATCACGAGCAACATCTTCGTCTTATTCTGGAACTCCTAAAGAAAGAGCAATTTTTTGCCAAATTCTCCAAGTGCGAATTTTGGCTCAAAGAAGTTCAATTTTTGGGTCATATCGTCAACGAACAAGGTATTTATGTAGATCCCTCCAAAATCAGTGCGAATAAGGATTGGGATACGCCTACTACTCCTACCGAGGTTCGTTCTTTTCTTGGTCTCGCGGGTTATTACCGCCGCTTCATCGAAAATTTCTCGAAGATTGCAGTTCCCCTAACTGCTCTAACTCAGAAGAACAAACCCTTTGAATGGGGTTCTAAACAAGAAGAAGCGTTTCAGACCTTGAAACAGAAGCTTTGTGATGCACCTATCCTATCTTTGCCCGAAGGCAATGATGATTTTGTCGTTTATTGTGATGCATCAAAATTGGGTCTTGGCTGTGTTCTAATGCAAAGGAACAAAGTCATAGCCTACGCATCCAGGCAATTGAAGGTGCATGAGAAAAACTACACCACTCATGATCTTGAGTTGGGAGCAGTTGTGTTCGCTCTTAAAATCTGGAGACACTATTTGTATGGTACAAAGTGTGTGGTTTTCACTGACCATAAAAGTCTTCAGCATATCTTCAATCAGAAAGAACTCAACATGAGGCAAAGACGTTGGGTTGAACTCCTAAACGACTATGATTGCAAAATTCGCTACCATCCTGGTAAAGCGAATGTCGTGGCTGACGCTTTGAGTCGTAAGGAACATGTCAAGCTTCATTGTGTTCGTGTTCAATCTGATATTCATGCCCGCATTTCTCAGGCTCAACATGCTTGTGTTTCACAAGACTTGATGGGTAAGGAATTACCCTATCACATTAAGCCTGATCTTGAACTGAAGGACAATGGATCGTAGTATTTCATGGACCGTTTGTGGGTCCCAAGCCTAAATGATCTCCGCACTTTGCTTATGGATGAAGCTCATAAGTCTCGTTATTCTATTCATCCTAGCTCAGATAAGATGTATAAGGATCTTCGTACTCAGTATTGGTGGCCTGGTATGAAGAAAGAGATTGCCTTGTACGTTTCAAAATGCCTTACTTGTCTTAAGGTTAAGGCTGAACATCAACATCCTTCTGGTTTACTGGAGCAACCAGAGATCCCAGTTTGGAAATGGGAAAACATCGCTATGGATCTCATTACTAAACTTTCGCGCACTAAGAAAGGTCATGATGCCATTTGGGTAGTTGTTGATCGTCTTACAAAGTCAGCGCATTTCTTGCCAATCCGTGAGGATTTTTCTGCTGAAAAGTTGGCTAAAATTTATGTGGATGAAATCGTAACTCGACATGGTGTTCCTTTGAACATTATTTCTGATAGAGATGCTCGTTTCTCTTCTCGTTTTTGGAGAACCATGCAATCTGCTATGGGGACACAACTTAATCTGAGCACAACATATCATCCACAAACAGATGGCCAAACTGAAAGAACAATCCAGACTTTGGAGGATATGATTAGAGCTTGTGTGATCGATTTTGGTGGTTTTTAGGATTCACATCTTCCATTGATTGAATTCTCCTACAACAACAGTTATCACTCCAGCATCAACATGGCTCCTTTCGAGGCTCTCTATGGTCGAAAATGTCGTTCACCAGTCTGCTGGAATGAAATAGGTGAGGCTCAGCTTACTGGACCTAACCTCATTCTAGAGACAACTAATAAGGTTAAGAAAGTTCGTGATAACCTACAGGCAGCTCGAAGCCGTCAAAAGAGTTACGCGGACCAACGACGCAAGCCCTTGGAATTTCAAATCGGTGATCGTGTATTACTTAAGGTCTCACCTTGGAAAGGGGTGATCAGATTTGGAAACACAGGAAAAGTTGCACCTAGGTATGTTGGACCATTCAAGATCGTCGAAAGAATTGGTAAGGTAGCCTATAGACTTGAGTTACCTCCAGAACTTGGAAATGTTCATCCAACCTTCCACGTGTCCAATCTCAAGAAGTGTTTAGCTGATGAGAACCTCCACATACCACTTGACGAGATCCATGTTGATAAAACACTACATCCTTTGGTTAAAGTTCATTGGGAATCTAAGCATGGACCTGAGTTTACTTGGGAACGTGAAGATCAAATGAAGGCGAAGTATCCACATCTTTTCCCACGAGTTTCCTCTAAACAAATTTCGGGACGAAATTTCCACAAGTAGGGGAGACTGTGACATCTGTGCTTGTAATCATTGTAAACAATTCAGTTATCAATGAAATAAAGTTATTTGATCCCAATTGTTGTTTGTTTATGTTTCACATTTTTCATGTTTTGACTTTTATTCAATTTCAAACTCTGTATCGCTTTCTGGAGAGAGTTATACGCAAACTGGTGCGTAAACGTAGTCAGTTTAACGCGAAAAATACTCCGGAACATCAATTTATGTTTAACATACCTTAAATATCCTTTACATAACTTAGTAATAAGTTTTGAAGGCTTTGGTATGGCAAAATCAAGTTAATTCGCTTACAGGGACTAAAATTGACAAACTGCGAAAGTATGCCAATTTGAACAGTAACGAACATTCCAGAACATGACCATAAGTTAAACACACCCTAAATATCCTTTACATAGCTTAGAAATAGGCTTTGAGGAGTTCGGTGTGCTAAAATAAACTTTATGCTCATTCAGGCTCTAAAAGCGTTAAAAAGTGCATAAGTTTGCATTTTCGCGTATAACTTACGTTCTGAATACATCCGGACATCCAAAAATTTATGTAAGCACTAAAATATTTTATTTTAGTGTTTGGAATTAGAAAAATTCATTCGTCGCGCAATTTGGATCGTTTTTCGCGCTTATGCGCATTCCGTCGTAATTAAGCAAACATCGCGATCGTACGACCAAACGAACCAACATCCGGCATATTTTTGAGCATGTTTCATGTCCACAACATTTAAGAATCATTTTAGGGCCTTAAAGTTGGCTTAACGGGCTTTAGAAGTGTCGGAAATTGCTTTAAACACCAACAGGGACTGAAACTGTCATTTTTCAAACTTGTTTCTGATCTGTGCAGCCCAGGCGGGCCGCGTAAGCTTCTGTTGTCCTCTTACGTGGGCCGCTAGGCCCTCCCAGATATGCAGAATCAGTTTAACAGCCTGTTTGCAGCTGTTATACACTCATTTTCCACTTGCAAACGGTTTTTGCAACACCATGGGCCATTTCTATGGGCTCTAATGGTATTAGAAAACAAGGGGCACACTTGGACGGCCTAGATCGAAGCTCGTTTCCCGATAAACAATCCTAACGGTTCTAGTTTTCCTATATAAACCCCACCCCATTTGTTGCAACTCACAATTTGAATCTGATTCATGCTCTCTAAGTGGAAGTATATGCTTCCTACCTGAGAGAGAATCAGATCAAATACTTGCGGGGACCCTTTGTAAGTGTTCCTTCGTTCTTTTATGCATTTTTATGCTGTTTGACTTTCTGCATTGACCAGTTTATGGTCAATTCAAAGTTCATTTGAACTTCATAACGTGATCGTAATCACGATGGTTATAGTCCCTAGTAACTATACCTACTGATTACCACGTTATCTAGGCTCAGTGACGAGTCGTAGTTTCGGCCAAAATGCGTGTTCTTGCGTATTTTGTAACCAAAGTACTCTAGGGTATCAAAACCATTTGTTTTGATACCAAACCTGTTTTCTAACTTAACTAAACATGTTCTAGCATGTTTAGCTCGTCACTTTTAGATTTGTGCTTGTCTAGGGTCGTAAGGGTAAGCGATCTAATCAATCGCTTATGCTTTCGAACCCGACCCATTTGATCGATCATTAGGATCCGACCAAACACTTTAGGTGGCCATAGTAGTATAGGGAATAACCTTCCGAGGTTATACCTTATGGTCACATCGTTTGAGTAGTTGTATGATAAGTAGTTCTTATGCCATAGGTAAATTACCAAAATGCCCTTTTTTCGTTAAAATTCATTTTAAACCTATGTAACCAAAATTTTGACATCTAAACTGATTTAGCAACAATATTAGACATGTTAAGGCATATTTTACTTGTCATAGGGCTAGTTTGCGTTCCGAACGCGTTTTACGCAAACGACGCGTTAAAGTAGCATAAGCTACCTAAACGGATCGTGATGGGTTAAAAGCACTTAGGATAAGTTTCGTTTTAGTATGTAGGCTTTGTTAAACCATATTACATGAGTTCCTACACTCATTTGGTTTACGAACCCTCATGCTACCCGATCCTCCGAATAGGTCCGTTTATTAATGTAGTTACCTATATTAGGTGCCGTTTGATTCCGTAACCTTATAGCTTTGCTTGGTGGATACCCAAAGTCTATTGAGCAATCTCAAGTGAGTACATAGACCCCTCTTTTACTGTTTTTCAAACATTTTGGGGTGAAACACATGTGACTACTTGTTATTTTCATGCTTTCCATGCTTTCATATCATATACTTGCTATGTTCATTAGTACACTTATAGTACATAATTTCATTATGTTTTTGCTATGTATGTCCTTTGTAGCATACTTAGTACATCGTTTTACATGACATTTCATGCTATGTATGTTCAGTTAGCACATACTTAGTACATTGTTTTACATTACCTTTTCATGCTATGTATGTTCACCATACTTAGTGCATTTGTTTTTCATCACATGCTTACATTTTGGGATATGACATTTGGTTTGTTAAGTGGGACCATATACATTCATTAACTTTGATCACGCCGCTCGTTAGTAGGTAATGGTACCATAGGAATTGACAACTCCCGTTCCTGACATCCTAGGTATGTTTGGATGAAAGGAATGACCGAATCCGATAAAACATAACACAGATAGACCTTTAATTTGTTTAAGGGCTTATCACCACAGTCACAAGGCTTGGATGTATGCATTTTTACAATACCGCATAAATGTTTGTATTTAGTATAGCATGCATTTCCACTAGACATAATGTTGATTTAAACCACGTTTTACTTCAATACATTGTTTTGTGCAGTTTTATATGTGGCTTAGTAGATATATATATATATTTCACTTGTCATACATGACATTTTGTTTACACATTACATATTTGACATTTGACATAGACATTTTGATATTGATGTACATATTTCATGGACTGCATTTTGACATAAACATTTTGACATGGTTTACACAAAGACATTTGACAAATGGTTTAGACATGGGCAATTTACATTGGTGGTTTGTTTGGCTAAAGTGATTTAAGTAACGAGGCGTGTGTAATATGATACAAGCATGGTGGATACGCCGCTGGTACTTCCTATATATAAGTGCTTGTATGGTATTACATATCGTAGCGTTATTTGAATCATTTCAATTTAGACATATAACATTTTATACAAATAACATATTTTTCAAGACATTGTTTTACAAACAACTTATTTTATACAAAACTCATTTTACTTAGTTATTCACTTAACCTCACATTACTTTTTTACATATCATCTACCTTATCATCGCTTTTCAAAAGATTTATAAAACAAAACAATTAACAAGGTTCATGACTGACTTTTGTTAAACAACTTTTTTCTTAAACTTAAGTCATGAATCCTATTTTTCACAAAACCTATGTATCTCACAGGCATTTTTATGCTGACGTACCTATTTTCACATGTGTTTCAGGAGCTGTTGCTTAGGATGATGATCATGACACTAGGGCGGACTTGTGCCTTAGAGACTTAAAATAAAGATAGACTTAGTTTAATTATGTTGTGTACCCTTTGGTTCTTGTTTTGAAACAATGTATTCCACCTTTGGTTGATGAATAAAATGAAATTTTAATTATCATGGTTGTGGAACAATAATTCTGTTACAACACTCCCCGACGTTTCCGCCACGATTTGATGTTTTACGTGATCGGGGTGTGACAATTCTGGACCATTAAACCATAATTATGCATTATATTTTAGAGTTAAAATGCTGAAGATTGCTGATTTGTGTTGTTTTTTGCAAAATTCTGTAGTTTTTGTGTGTTTCGGGCACTTTCCGGCACTTAAATCATCACTAGGAAGGCAGTTTTGTAATCCCTACTTTTCTACACACTATTCTAGTGTAACTCTTGGTTTCGGGCTCATTCTATGTCTTAACATCATGTCTGACTGAGTACTGAACCCTCGTCATCGAAATCAGTGTGGGAAGCATTACGGGTAAAAGTTGAGGGTGGAAAGCAAATTAAAAAGAACAAAATAGCATTGCTTAAAAAAGAGTTTGATTTTTTTTTGATGGTATAAAAGGTGAATCTATAAGACAATGATTGAAAGATTTTGTCACCTTAAAATTGAACTCGATAGGTTTGGAATAACAAAAATCCGCGAGGAAATCATTGATAAAATCATTGAAGCTTTACCACGTGCTGATCAATGGCAAACATTTATGTTTATTTTGAAAAATGATGCATTATTTGATGATATTACTTTGGATGCTTTGATAGAAAAGATCGAGAGTCATGAGCTTGAACTGCAAAGGCAAAGCAAAATGATCAACTCTTCGTATCAGCAGAATGTGGGTCTTTATTACAAAGGCAGTGTACCTTCGGTGTCAGTTAATGAGTCACCAAAGACAGCCTTGAGTGTTGAAAAGTCTAAAGATTCACAGAAAAGCACATCTAGCTACAATCCAGGGTATCATTCCTCTTCAACAGCCTCAAACTCAGAAGAACCTGATGAGATTCTCTGCAACATTGCCTTGGAGCTAAAAAATTCTCCAGCAATGAGCATCAATGCGGCTAAACAACAAATGAGTTTTCTAGCTTCGATTCTGGAATCATACGAGAGTCTGGTAGCAGGGATAATCAGAAATCCTGTGCTGACAAAGGAAGATTACGACCAGATTGATCCAGAAGAGATGGAACTCATTGATATTCGATGGTGTTTGGCTAGCGGGATTCGTAGGGATCAGCGGTTCATGGAGATAACCGGCAGGCAGGATCTTGGAGGGTTGTTAAGTACCAAGCTTGGTTTCTACAAGTCTAAAGTAACATGTTTTCGATGTAAACAAAAGGGTGACTTCAAGAGGGAGTGTGTCAAACGAGAAGTAGCTGATCATGGTAATCCTTTCCATGATGACTACTACAAAAAGGCAATTTATCATAAAACCGGTGAACATACTTCTGGAGAAAGCCTAAAGAAGATTACTGGAAATTCATCAAAAGAAAAATCACAAGCTTTAGTGATATGTGATCATGCCAAACCGAAGATTGAACATGCCAAACACAGGGTTACTCATGCAGATGAAGGTTTTAATTGGAATGATTATCTTGATGATGATGATGATGAAACTCCTTTAGTGGCTGAAGTGAAAGAGAGTGCATTTGTAGCTGTAGTGAAAGAAAGAACGAAAGAAGAAATTCTGAAATAGAAAACATACAGAGAAAGATGTATTGTTGATTACAGAATTCAAGAAATGGAGCAAGAGTATGAAGAGGCTAGGAATTATCGAAGATGGGACAAGAAGCGAGAATGTTATATCAACAGCAAAGGCGAGCCAGTTGTCCATCCAAGCAAAGTGGTGTATAACGACGTTCTTGCAGTAATCCCTCTGTCTGGCGAATACTATTCAAATGTCTCAAAAGATAAAGAGTATGTTAAAAAGCTGGATAAAATCATCAGAGATGTCATGACAGCAAGTCTGAAACAAAGAGATGAAGAGAGAATGAAGAAGAATGTTACAGATCTGGTGGATGAACTAAAAAAGGTTGCAGAAGAAAAGAAAGAAGAAGATGATGAAGAGAAACAAAAGGAAACTGATGAGAAGCTAGAAAAGTTAGTTGAAGTAGATGATGCTGGTGAAGTTGTTGCTGAGGAACAGCAGGAGATAGTAGTTGATCAGAAGCAGACGGCAGAAAAAGCCGAGGTGCCAACTAATGAGGTAAACATATCAACTAAATCTTCTGAAGTTTTAAATAAAAATGTTGAATAGTGCAAGAAATGCATGGAAACGTGCAGTGCTTGTACTGAAAAAGATGAAAAATTCAGAACAAGAGATATGGAATTTAATAAAATTAAAAAAGTTTTTAAAGATAAATGCAAAGAAATGTTTGAAAATGAAAAGATTTTAAAAGATAATGATGAAAAGCTGACACAGAAATGTAAAGTTTTAGAAAAAGAAAATGACATTTTAAAAGAAAAGTGTTTAGCAATGATAGAAGACTGTTTACAAAAAGAAAATTCGTTTCAAGAAATGAAAAAAGAATATGATTCAATGAAACTTGTATATCATATTACAAAAGAGCCATATGAAGACGTGAAAAGTCAAATGAAACTTGTTCAATCTAGATTGAAACATTGTTCTGAAACATCTGACACGCTTAAACGGCAATATGAAATAAAACAACAAGTTGTAAATTCTTATATTGAAGATGTTGCTAAGCTAAAACGTAAAATAGCTGATTTAGAATAAGATAATAACAAGTTGCATAGTTATCACCCATCATCATATGTTCTTAAACGTATATTCAATCTAAAACCAGATGATAAAGATTCTGAGAAAAAAAGAAAGTAATTGGCTCAGAGTATCATCAGGTTACACCACTGTTTGAGGAAAAATTCACATTCTATGATGACGAGAGGGTGGAAAAAGCTTTCAACATGGTTGATCAATTGCCAGATAATATTCGTTTTAGTCAAAAATTACCGAAGCAATTTAGTGATCAAATTAGTTAAGTGAGGTAGTGTGCTAGTAATACTTATGAAAAATATGCTAGTTTGTTAGTTTGCAAAAAACAGTTTCAGGATATAGCTCAGGATACCGAGCTATATCTACAATCAAACAATGAGCAGAAAAGTAAAGGGTGACACGAGATGTACGAGGAAAGCCCTTGATCAATATAGATCGTCGGCATAAAACCTCGGGAGCTGACAATCGCAGCTGTCTTGTTCTTCTTATTACTTCAAACTTCAGGATACAATGCATGATATGATACGGATCAACTAAGTGTTACAATGAGATTCGAGTGTAAGTGTTGGTGATTGAGAGTGATTGCAGCTAGTAGAGAGCAGAAATGCGTGTAAAAGTTGTGTGTACCTATTGATCAGTACATTCCTTTATATAGTAAAAAGAAATAACAAACTATCCTAAAAATAGGGGATGCTCTGAATATTCCCCTTTGAACGTTGGAGACCCCCTTCTTTGCGGCTTCAACGTTCTCTTCTCAACCGTTTAGTCCAAGTCTTCAGGAGAAGCAGTCCACTTGAACGTTATGGGCATGCCTTGCTAATCTGCAAGTGAACAATTAGTCATTACCAGGATACTGCATCAGGATGTTACCAATATCCTGATCCGGTATCCTGGTCACAAACATAAGTATTGTAGTCAGGATATAATTCAGGATATATGTTCAGAAAACCACCCACAACAATTGTCCCCAAAATATATCTGTTAGAATTCTAAATTTAAACGGATATATTTTAGAACTTATCCCTTGGATCGAGGCAATTAAGTTGATAAGACGGTTGAAATGACAAGCTGCAACTCCCTATGCGAATTTTACTGAATACCCCCTATTTTCAGCCTATATCTACTTGAGTTTTCTGCATTATGATCACAATACTCCAAGCATTATTCAGGTATTCTTCTTCTCTTTTCTCTCTGTTTTCTTTGCAAAAGCTTCCCACTTCACCATGGCCAGCCGGACTAGATCCCAAACAGCGGACTCTGTTCCTACCTTCCATGAACAGAACCTCCTAAAAGAACCCCCAAAAAGGAGGTGTGTTCATTCGATAATGCTGATATCGCAGCCCTAGAAACCTCCGGTGCTTTCCCCGACGGTGCGATTATTCGTCCGTTTGACCGAGAGGTCCGATCGGATATTTATTCCGACGAGTGGGTATGCTTCTTGGCTTACCCTTTCTCAATAGGGATCTGATATCCTTTCCCAGCCTTCGTTTCTCGCTTTTTTGAACTCACCGGTCTTAGTTATGCCCAAACCATGCCTATGGTTTGGCGTGTCTTAGTTACCTTGGACCAGATTAAAGCTTATCATGTGCCTGACCTGTGCATCGAGGATCTTCCGATTGCATACCGTTTGAGGTCCCATGGTTCCAGCCGATTTCTCCTTTTTTCTACCTCCAAAGATCCCCTCACTCTCAAAGCTACCAAGAACGAGGATGATTGGAGACGAAAATTCTTTTTCATGAAAAGAGATTCCATTGATAAGGGTGTTGACCTTCCCAGAAAATGGTTGACCTCTGGTAGGATTTAGGGTTTTAGGAATATCCCCAGTCGTATCCTGAAACTATATCTTGAACTGACATCCTGATATATTTATTTTCTTTTTGTAGCAAATTTCAAGGAATTAGCCCCTCCAAGTGCTGAATCAGAAGGAAGAATAAAGGAAATCTACCAGCTTTCGGAAAGTGAGAGAACCTTTACCCTGTTATTCACAAGCTCAAGCCATAAATCAAGCTCCGATATGTCTGGTAAGCACAATTTTACGAGTTATTCATATTGATCATGTTTTATTAGTACATAAGGATTTAGTATTTCTTCCCTTTGTGCAGCACCAGTCAAGAACCTAGAAGTCTTTGACCTTGAGGAGTTGGATAGCTATTCCGGCCCTATGCAAGTCAAGCAAGAGGTTAATCCGAAGCAAGCTGTCACATCGAAGCCCACCAGTTCCAAAACTGCCGCTGTCCCCAAACCTTCCATTGCCTCCAAGCCGCGTAGTTCCAGCTCCCGTAAGAGGAAGGAACCAGATTCTCCTGTTGCCTCCGATGTATTCCCATTCGAGAATCATGGGTTCTCAGAATGCAGCAAGTTCGTGACCGGCTTCCTCAATCAAGTAGGTATCCTTGTCTCATATCCTGCACATATATGTTGCTTATATATTCTAAGTACATATATTGATACCTGTTCATCCGATTGCAGGGTCTTGAGCAGCTAGTGTTCCTTTATGAGGACACATGCGGTTTAAACAAGATGTTGGAGACTAAACTGAAGAAGGCAGAGACCACTGTCGCAGACCAAGCAGCAATTGCCGCCGCCAAGTCACAGCATTACGAGGACAAATATAAGGCGATGATCCAGGAACACCAAGCTGCCCTCAAGAAGGTTACCCAAGAAGCTCAGGCCAAATATGATGCAGCTCAGGTTCAGCATGAACAGGACATGGCTTCTTACCGGGAAGGCCCTAAGGGCTCCGTCGTCATCTGTCTCCTCCAAGCTAGACTGAAAATGGCTCATGAGGCCAAGGCTATAGGCTTCGAATGCCCTTCTTGGAACGTTGAGGCTTGGGAGGCAAAGTTGAGGGACCTCGGTGGAAATCTCGTGGAGCATCCTGCAAAGCCTGGTGTTGAGGAGCCTGCTAAGGTGGCTGAGAAGGTGGCCGATGTCGGTGGCGATGCTGAGAAGGTGTTGGGTTATTCACATATTTATCAAAGTATTTTATCCTTATAAAATAAAAACACAGCGGAAAATATTATTTAAAACATGTTACTTTTAAGATATAAAACCCATTTTATATGCATAACCCAATCCCCGGATCCATATAGGAACATGAATGCTATCAAAAATTAAAACCACAACCATAGGGTGATTAGAATACTACCTTCCAAGGAGTAAAGGATATGAAGAAGATGATGTTTCTTGAACGGTTGCCTTCAAGTGTAGAAGACCTCAAGCTTGTATACCCCAAGCCTTCCAACAAACACCTTTAGTTTTAGCTAGGATTTCTACACTTGTGAACTCACTAAAATTCCATCTCGATCAACCACCATGGCCGAAAATATGAGGGAAGATTATGGAGTTCTTGCACTTGATTTATCAACTTGAAAAACCCCTCTTGATCAACCATACATGACCCGATTTTTAGAGAGTAAATTCAAGTCTTATACTTGAATTTCATCTTCTAAAACTTGCACTATGTTGGCCGATTTTTTAAAGCTCTTCTACAAGTCTTCTCTAGTTCATTTTCTTGAAATTGTCATACACAATTATTATAAATCAAGTGAGAGAAATGGCCACCCACTTCACCCAATGAGAATTCATCTAGATATGACAACTTATATGCCTTCTCATTGGACCAACAATCCTGCCCAATCAAGAGCCTCTAATTTGCATGCAATGTGATTGGCCATTTTTGTCTTGGGAAGAGGGGGCGGCCCACCTCATTTATTTAAAAAAAATTAAAAATAATTTCTTTTATAAATTATAAGTCTTATGTATATTTTATAACTTTTATAAAATATAACAACATATGTTATAAGACTTATACAACTTTTATTATGTTATTTAACCCATTAAATAACAAAATAAAATATTCTCTCAAAATAAATTATCCATATAATTTATTAGTTTGTCAAGTGCAATTATTTAGAAAACCAATTTCTAAATATTCTAAGTGTTAGTATTTATTTGTTTGATCATATCTTAAATGAATATTGTAAGTGTTTGTTTAGCTTGTATTTGGGTATGACTCGACTTGGATCATAACGTACTAGCCACATCAATTTAATATTTGTCTTGGGCATACAGAGTCCAACAATCTCCCACTTGCACAAGATACATAGAAGATTGATGCAAGTAGTAAAGACCACCTAACTATAGTTTACTACCTCTAATACGTATGACTGTATGTCCCATTCAATAGCATCATCCCGTTCAAGTCCCTTACTTGAACATGATTTAGGTGAATCTATCATTTATCCTTTCGTTACAGATGTCATGTCAAATCCAGAGACACAGAGTGATCACTCTCTGTTGATTTAACTTTAGCAGGCCTTAGACATCTTACTCTCAACGAATAAGAGGAAAAAATCCCATCTTGATACATACGTCTCTAACAATCATCTTGTACCACACCTGAGTTTAGCCTTATGTACTGCCTTATTACAGACAGCGAAGAACTAGGTCAAGGTATAATACTCGGTGAATATCAAGACCCAATATGTATCTCAGGTCAGATGATACTATGATATTCTCCTTTACTCAAATTTACTTATGATCAATCACAAATGATTCCATGCAGTAAGATTTGAGAGCGAGTCAGTCCAATATTTGTATCCCACAAATATCTATGAACTTTGGCAGCAACACCTTGCTCTATATTCATACCTAATGAATATCCACCAATCCAAGTTCATAATAGTCTTACATTCATATTTGTTCCCACAAGTATGATCGACTACGGACATTTAGAATAAGCAACTTATTCACGGATTTAAACATGCTAAAAATGGAACATAACTCAACATACCATAAAGAGTTATAAAACAATTGTTCCAATATCCAAATACAAAATAGATCAAATCCAATCACTAGAATATCGAAGTCCCAGGGCACAAATATGACCCTCATGCTTTGCCCGTTCGAGGAGCTTCGTGAGTGGATCCGTAATATTTTGATCAGTGTGAACTTTGCGAATATATATCTTTCCCTTTTTCAACTTCATCCCTTATATAGTTAAAATTCCGCTCAATGTGCCTAGTCTTTTTATGTACACGAGGTTCCTTGATTTAAGCAATCGCACCATCGTTATCACAAAGATCTCTAGGGGTCCTGAATGGTAGGAACTACCCCTAGATCGGCAATAATTCAAGTGGCAGATCCATATGAATTATCTCAATTAATGAAGTGGCGATGTATTCTGATTCTGTAGTGGACAATGCTACCCTGATTGTGATCGAGAACCATCTAGATCAGTTTGGAAACTCGTATCCATGTAACCTTTTACAATGAATTCTGAAACTCGCATCCCTGTAACCTTTTACAACGAGTTCCGAAACTCGCATCCCTGTAACCTTTTACAATGAGTTCCTTTTTACCAGATCCATATATTAGAAATACATCCTTAGTCCTTCTAAGGTATTTCAATATATATTTTTAACAGTCACCCAATGACCGTTACTCGCTGGTATCTTCTCGTCATGCTTAATGCGCATGACATGTCCGGTCTAGTGCATATCGATACATACATAATGAATCCTATAGCAGACGCATATGGGATTCCTTTCATTCTTTCTTGCTCATCCTTTGAGTTTGGACATTGAAACGTATTCAATAGTGCTCCCTCTTTGAATAGGTACCAAACCTTTCATAGAGTTCTCTATCTTGAACCTTTTCAAGACTTTGTCAATGTATGCACTTTGGTTTAAACCTATCAAGCGCCTTGATCTATCCCTATAGATCTTTATTCCCAAAATATAGGCGACTTCGCCAAGATCCTTAATGGAAAAACAACTTCCAAGCCAGGCTTTTACACCTTCGAAGGCTTGGAATGTTATTTCCAAATAGTAGAATGTCATCCACATATAATATTAAGAAAGTAATAATGCTCCCACTAGCCTTCTTATACACACAAGCTTCATCTTCATTCTTGATGAATCCATATTCCCTAATCTCTTCATCAAAATGGTGATTCTAACTTCTAGATGCCTGTTTCAATCCATAGATTGATTTCTTTAACTTGCATACTTTGTTAGGATGTTTTGGACAAAACCTTCAGGCTGAACTATATAGACATCTTCCTCAAGATATCTATTAAGGAAAGCCGTTTTGACAGCCATTTGCCAAATCTCATAATCATATTATGCAGGTATGGCAAATATTATCCTTATTGACTTTAGCATCGCCACAGGCGAAAAGGTCTCATCATAATTAACCCCTTGAGTTTGAGTGAAACCTTTTGCTACAAGTCTCCTCTACAAGTATCCAAGTTACCATGCATATCGGTTTCCTTCTTGAAAACCCACATACTTCCAACCACTTTGGAGTTAAGAGGCAGCACAACCAATTCCCATACTTGGTTGTCATACATGGATTGCATCTCTACGTTCATGGCTTCAAGCCATTTGTCATAATCGGATTCTGACATTACATCATGGTATGTGGTAGGTTCACCCGAATCTACCACGTAGCATCCATCTATGAAAAATCCATATCTTTCAGGTGGACTACTAATTCTACCAGATCTGCGAACGTTTTGTGTGTGTTTATCAACCACTTGATTATTTTCAACAACCTCTTGTTGAGTGCTAGTTTTAACCAAACGTGTATCGGCTTGTGGTTCCTGATCCTCATCAAGTTCCACTGTTCTACTAATTCCTTCCATAAGGAACTTAGCTTCCAAGAACTCAGCCTTTCGAGCAACAAATGCCTTTTGCTCTGTTGGATCGTAGAATCAATATCCTATACCATCTTTAGGATATTCTACAAAGATACACTTAGTGGATTGGACCTTCAATTTATTTGAGGTGTGTAGCTTAACATAAACTTCACAACCCCTTACTTTTAAATATGATAATGATGGAACCCTTCCAAGCCATATTTCAAAAGATGTCGTATCCACTTTCTTGGTTGGGGCCATACGGGCCGTGGAAAGTGTGACATCTGTGTCACTTCAATCATCAAAAAAATACCAAACCAATAAAATATTGTATTTCATACTTGGGATTTGTATAAATATGTGTATCATTTGCACATATCAACTCTTGCTCGATTTCGGGCTCTAAATCGCTTTCTGGAAGGTTATACGCGCACTGATGCGTAAATATAACCAGTTTAATGCAAAAAACACTCCAGAATAGTGAAATAGGCTTAACATACCTTAAATAACCTTTACATAACTTAGAAATAAGTTTTGGAAGGTTTGGCGTGCCGAAATCAAGTCTATTCGCTTACAGGGACTAAATTCGACAAACTGCGAAAGTATATCGATTTGTACTGTAACGGACATTCCGGAACATGATCATAAGTTAAACACACTCTAAATATCCTTTACATATCTTAGAAATAGACTTTTAAGGGTTCGGTGTGCTAAAATAAACTTTTTGGTCATTTAGGGACTAAAAGCGTCAAAAAGTGCATAAGTTTGCATTTTCGCGCATAACTTACGTTCTGAATACATCCGGACATCCAAAAATTTATGTAAGCATTAAAATATTTTATTTTAGTGTTTGGCATAATAAAAATCCATTCTTCGCGCAATTTGGATCGTTTTTCGCGCTTGTGCGCATTTCGTCGTAATTAAGCGAATATCGCGATCATACGACCAAACGAACCGACATCCGAAATATTTTTGAGCATGTTTCATGTCCACAATGTTTAGGCATCATTTTAGGGCCTTAATGTTGGCTTAACGGGCCCTAAACATGTCAGAATGGAGCTTAAAACACAACAGGGACTGAAAGTGTCATTTCTGAAAGTTGTTTGCTGATCAGAAGACTCAAGCGGCCCATGTAAGCCCCCATTAAACCTTATGCGGCCCGTGTGAGACTGCCAGATGTGCAGAAAGTTGATTCCAGCCATTTCCAGCCTGTTCCAACTGTTTGTGAGTGTTGCAAATGGTATTTTAGATACTATGGGCCATTCTAGGGATACCCAAGGTTTCACAAAACAAGGGGCACACATGTACGGTTGAGATCGAGGCACATTATTCGATGAACGATCCTAATGGTGGTCCTTTTCCTATAAATACCCCCACCCCTTTTGTTGCAACCCACTTGATTTCTGAGATTTTCTCTACGTTGAGGTGTGAAACACTTCATACCTGAGAAATACTTGGAAAATCAAACTTGCGGGGACCCTCTGTAAGTATTCCTTCGTTCTTTTCATTCGTTTTAGCGTTAAAGTCAAACTTTGTTTGACTTTCTGCATTGACCAGTTTATGATCAATGCGAAGTTCGTTTGAACTTCATAATGTGAGCATAATCACGATGGTCATAGTCCCTAGTGACTATACCTACTGATTACCAGGTTATCTAGGCTCAGTGACGAGTCGTAGTTTTGGCCAAAATGCGTATTCTTGCGTATTTTGTAACCAAACTACTTTTAGGTATCAAAACCGTTTGTTTTGATACCAAACCTGTTTTAAACCTCGGTAAACATGTTTTAACATGTTTAGCTCGTCACTTTTAGATTTGTGCTTGTCTAGGGTCGTAAAGGTAAGCGATCTAATCAACCGCTTATACTTTCGAACCCGACCCGTTTGGTCGATCATTAGGATCCGACCAAACACATTAGGTGACCATAGTTGTATAGGGAATAACCTCCTGAGGTTATACCTTATGGTCACGTCGTTTAAGTGGTTGTATGATAGGTAGTTTATATGCCTTAGGTAAATTACCAATATACCTTTTTACGCATAAATTCATTTTAAGCATGTGTAACCAAAATTTCGACATCTAAACTGATTAGGTAACTATATTAGACATGTTAAGGCATATTTTACTTGTCATAGGACTAGTTAAGCGATCCGAACGCGTTTTACGCGAACGACGCGTTAAAGTAGCATAAGCTACCTAAACGGGTCGTAATGGGTCGTAAGCACTTAGGTTAGGTTTCATTTTAGTATGTAGGCTTTGTTAAACCATATCATATGAGTTCCAATACTCATTTGGTTTACGAAACCTCATACTATCCAATCTCCCGATTTAGGTCCGGTTATTTATGTAGTTATCTATATAGGGTGCCGTTTGATTCCGTGATCCCTCTAGCTTGGCTTGGTTGTTGTTCAAGACTTCTAAGCACCCTCAAGTGAGTACATAGTTCCCCTCTTTTACTGTTTTTCAAACATTTTGGGGTGAAACACATGCGCCTACTTGTTACTTTTATGCTTAACATGTTTTCATATCATATACTTGCTATGTTCATTAGTACACTATTAGTACATGATTTCATTATGTTTTGCTATGTATGTTGACTAAGCATGCTAGCACATTGATTTACATTACATTTTCTTTTGCTATGTATGTTTACTTAACATGCTAGCACATTGTTTTACATGACTTTTCTGCTTTGTATGTTAACTTAGCATACTTAGTACATTGTTTTACATTACATCTCTGTTGCATATGTTCTCATAACATATGGACACATTGTTTTATATCTCTACCTTGTATGTTCACTTAGCAAATTAGGTACATTATTTTCATAAAACATGCTTACATTTGGTTTGTTTAACGGGTCTTTATTACATTCATTAACACCGATAATGCCGCTCGGTAGTAGGTAGTGGTACCATAGGACTTGACAAATCCCGTTCCTAAAATCCTAGGTTTGTTTGGGTGGAGGAATGACCAAATCCGAAAACATTTTTCTTTGATAACCTTCACTCTAAGGTTATCCTTCTGTCTCAAGGCTTGAATGTAGGCGTTTAACATTACCGCATAAATGGTTGTATCAGTAAAGCATGCATTATCTTACAAAACATAACTTTTGATTATATTTTATCAAATGCATTGTTTTGTACATTACTTTCTTATAGGGTTGAATAAATGCTTTTAATCAATAAATGCTTTTATTCACTCTACATAACATTTGTTTACACATTACATGATTTACATTTGATGGTTTTTACATAAACATATGACATTTGACTATACATAAACATTTTTACATTGATGGTTTGTTTTGGTAAGTGATTTAAATAACGAGGCGTGTGTAATAAGATAAAAGCATGGTGGATACGCCGCTGGTACTTCCTATATATAAGTGCTTTTATAGTATTACATATCGTAGAGTTATTTAAACCATTTCAATATTTAACATATTTTCACTAAACAATTGTTTTACAAAACAACTTATTTTATACAAACTCATTTTACTTGGTTATTCATTTAACCTTGCATTACTCTTTTACATATCATCTACTTTATCATCGCTTTTCAAATGATTTATAAAACAAAACATTTTACAAGGATCATGACTGACTTTTGTTAAACAACCTTTTTCTAAACTTATAAGTCATGAATCCTATTTTCGCAAAACCTATGTATCTCACAGGCATTTTATGCTAACGTACCTATTTTCACATGTGTTTCAGGATATGATGCATAGGATTTATCAAGATACACTTAGGCGGACTTGGGCTTTAGTGACAATAAAAGATGCAAGACTAGTTAATTATGTTATACTTCTTTGTTTGTTAAGACATTGTAACTCTTTTAATCAATAAAACAAAATTTCAATTCTCCATGTGTTATGAAACAATGATTCTGTTACAACACTACCCGACGATTCCGCCACGTTTTGTTGTTTTACGTGGTCGCGGTGTGACAGAAAAGTTGGTATCAGAGCTCATGGTTATAGGGAATTAGGTTATTAGTAATGCTTTGACCTAGTCTATAACCTTCCTAGGACCCTAACGCGAGTTTACTTGCCTTTAGTCATAAAACAATATCGTCACCTATCCTTAGGCGACAACCATAACAAGAATATAAATTTCAAAACCGCTTTGAAAAGCAATCATCTGTTCTAGGATAATTAATTACTAGGTTTTGAACGCTCTAAGTTTTCAAATCTCGTCAAAGTTCGGGTCTTTTGATGTGAACACGTGTAAACTGGTAGGGTGAATGCCTGTACTCTGAGTTTTCTGTCTAAGGCTTGAGTGTTCGTACAAATCCGCAGTATCGGACGAGTCACTCTTACCTAGGAACTCTTGGGGTGAATGTTCACTTATAGGCAAGCATGTCTTCAGCTGTAACATCTGTGCTTGTAATCATTATGAACAGTTCTATTATCAATAAAACAATGTTATTTGATCCCAATGTTTGTTTGGTTGTGTTTTACATTTTTCATGTTTTGACTTTTATTCAATTTCAAACTCTATATCGCTTTCTGGAGAGTTATACGCAAACTGGTGCGTAAACGTAACCAGTTTAACGCGACAAATACTCCGGAACATCATCATATACTTAACATACCTTAAATAACCTTTACATAACTTAGAAATAAGTTTTGAAGGCTTTGGTATGGCAAAAACAAGTTAATTCGCTTACAGGGACTAAACTTGACAAACTACGAAAGAATGCCAATTTGAACTGTAACAGACATTCCGGAACAAGTTAATTCGCTTACAGGGACTAAACAAGTTAATCCATTCGTCACGCAATTTGGATCGTTTTTCTCGCTTATGCGCATTCCGTCGTAATTAACCGAACAACGCGATTGTACGGCTAAACGAACCGACATCCGACATATTTTTGAGCATGTTTCATGTTCCCTATACTTTAACATCCTTGTGAAGCTTAAAAATGGGCTTGACGGGTGTTAGAAGTGCCAAAACACGACGATACGCGCTCAGGAACCAAAACTGCAAAACTGCAAAAAAAAAATATAAAAAAAAATAAATAAATAAAAAAATGCAGCAAAAAGCCATTTTAAACATAAGTTAGCAGCCCCTAACACTTCCCAAAGGTCAAGTGCCACATGTTAATCTCCTATGGTGGCCAAAATTAGTTACCACAACATTTTGACAAGTGTACGGCCTAGATCGTGCCCCCTTTTCCAAGAAACGATCCTAACGGTTGTGGGTTTACTATAAATACCCAACCCATTTTCACTCATTCCTCACTAGAATCTGATCTAAAAGACTCTAAGTTGAAACCATTGTTTCATACCTGAGTTATTTGGATCTAGATTAGCATTCGGGGACCTTTCGTAAGTATTCTTTCGTTCTTTTATCGCTTTCGAGTCCGAAAGTCAAACTTTGTTTGACTTTCTGCATTGACCAGTTTATGGTCGATGCGAAGTTCGTTTGAACTTCATATCGTGAGCGTGATCACGATGGTTATAGTCCCTAGTGACTATACCTACTGATTACCACGTTATCTAGGCTCAGTGACGAGTCGTAGTTTCGGTCAGAATACGTATTCTTGCGTATTTTGTAACCAAACTACTTATGGGTATCAAAACCGTTTGTTTTGATACCAAACCTGTTTTCTAAACTTAGTTAAGCATGTTTTAACATGCTTAGCTCGTCACTTTTAGTTGTGCTTGTATAGGCTCGTAAGGTAAGCGATCTAAACAATCGCTTATACTTTCGAACCCGACCCATTTGGTCGATCATTAGGATCCGACCAAATACATTAGGTGACCATAGTATATAGGGAATAACCCTCTGAGGTTATACCTTATGGTCGCTACGTTTAAGTAGTTGTATGATAGGTAATTTATATGCCTTAGGTAAATTACCAAAATACCCCTTTATGCCAAAATTCATTTTTAAACATATGTAACATAACTTTTGACATCTAAACTGATTTGACAACCATATTAGACATGTTAAGGCATATATTACTTGTCATAGGACTAGTTAGGCAGTCCGAACGCGTTTCACACGAACGACGCATTAAAGTAGCATAAGCTACCTAAACGGGTCGTAATGGGTCACAAGCACTTAGGATAGGTTTCATTTAGTATGTAGGCTTTGTTAAACCATACTACATGAGTTCCCATACTCATTTGGTTTACGAACCCTCATTCTATCCGATCTTCCGATTTAGGTCCGGTTTATTAATGTAGTTACCTATATTAGGTGCCGTTTGATATTCCGAGATCTCTAGCATTGCTTGGTGGTTATCTTAGGACTTCTAAGCAAATCTCAAGTGAGTACATAAACCCCTCTTTTACTGTTTTCCATGTAACACCTGTGCCTCCACGGCCATCAAACAAATACCGAACCAATGAAATATTATATTTCATACTTGGGATTTGTAAAAATATGTGTATCATTTGCACATATCAATTTTTGTTCCATTCCAAACTCTAAATCGCTTTCTGGAAGGTTATACGCGCACCGATGCGTAAATATAACCAGTTTAATGCAACAAACCCTCCGGAATAGTGACATAGGCTTAACATACCTTAAATAACCTTTACATAACTTAGAAATAAGTTTTGAAGGCTTTGGTATGGCAAAAACAAATTTATTCGCTTACAGGGACTAAATTTGACAAACTATGAAAGTATGCCAATTTGAACTGTAACGGACATTCCGGAACATGACCATAAGTTAAACACACCTTAAATATCCTTTATATAGCTTAGAAATAGGCTTTGAGGGGTTCGGTGTGCTAAAATAAACTTTTGGCTCATTCAGGGACTAAAAGTGTCAAAAAGTGCACAAGTTTGCATTTTCGCGCATAACTTACGTTCTGAATACATCCCGACATCCAAAAATTTATGTAAGCACTAAAATATTTTATTTTAGTGTTCGGCATAAGAAAAATCCATTCGTCGCGTCATTTGGATCGTTTTTCGTACGGCATTCCGTCGTAATTAAGCGAACATCGCGTTCGTACGGCCAAACGAACCATCATCCGGCATATTTTTTAGCATGTTTCATGTCCACAATGTTTAGGCATCATTTTAGGGCCTTAAAGTTGGCTTGACGGGCCTTAGAAGTGACGTTACGCAACGAAACATGTGCAGGGACCATTTCTGCAAATTCTGCAGAAACTAGGGCTAGGCGTGACGCGAGGGGTCTTAGCATCACGCGAGGCCCCTTCTGACCAGGTTAACTGCATTAAACAGCAGGTTCCAGCTGTTTTAACCACACCCACACATTCACACAAGCTTAGTCAGCTGATAAGGATGAATTTTAGCCACCATAAGGTTCCGACACTTGTACGGATACGATTAAAGCACGGTTTCCATGAAACGATCCTAACGGTTCGGGTATTCCTATAAATACCCATCCACCCCCATTGCTAAACTTACAAGAATTCTGATTTGAGGAGCTCTAAGTTGAAACCATTGTTTCATACCTGAGATTCTTGAATCGGGATTAGCATTCG
Organism: Helianthus tuberosus; assembly: GCA_030545235.1. Lineage (NCBI taxonomy): Eukaryota > Viridiplantae > Streptophyta > Magnoliopsida > Asterales > Asteraceae > Helianthus > Helianthus tuberosus. The sequence goes on along the minus strand of CM060394.1, from coordinate 124,539,280 downwards.
GGGACCCTTCGTAAGTATTCTTTCGTTCTTTTCTTTATTTTATTGCTTTTAGAGTCAGAAAGTCAAACTTTGTTTGAATTTCAGCGTTGACCAGCTTATGGTCAATGCGAAGTTCGTTTGAACTTCGCAACGTGATTGTAATCACGTTGGTTATAGTCCCTTGGGACTATGCCTACTGATTACCACGTTGTCTAGGGTCGTAGGGTAAGCGATCTAATAAATCGCTTATACCTTCGAACCCGACCCAGTTTGGTCGATCATTAGGATCCGACCAAATACATTAGGTGACCATAGTATATAGGGAATAACCTTCCGAGGTTATACCTTATGGTCGCTTCGTTTAAGTAGTTGTATGATCGGTAGTTTATATGCCTTAGGTAAATTACCAGAATACCCTTTTCATGTATAATTAGTAATTAAGCATATGTAACCTAAACTTTTGTCACATAACTGACTATGTAACATGTTTAGGCATATAACACTTGTCATAGGACTAGTTAGACGGTCCGAACACATTTCACGCGAATGACGCGTTAAAGTAGCATAAGCTGTCTAAACGGGTCGTAATGGGTCGTAAACACTTAGGTTAAGTTTCATTTGGTATGTAGGCTTTGTTAAACCATATGACACGAGTCTCTATACTCGTTTGGTTTACGAACCCGCATTCTACCCGATCTTCCGATCTAGGTCCGGTTTATTAACATAGTTACCTATATTAGGTGCCGTTTGATTCCGTGATCTCTAGCATTGTTTGGTTGTTACTCAAGGACTACTGAGCAATCTCAAGTGAGTACATAGACCCCTCTTTTACTGTTTTCCAAACGTTTTGGGGTGGAACACATGTGCCTACTTGTTACTTTCATGCTTTCCTGTTTTCACATCATATATCTGCTATGTTCGTTAGTACATTATAGTACATTGTTTTACATTGACATTTAATACTATGTATGTCCATTGCGTGCATACTTAGTACATCGTTTTACATTTACATTTTATGCTATGTATGTCCATTGCGTGCATACTTAGTACATCGTTTTCATCACATGCTTACATTTTGTTATGACATTTGGGTTGTTTACAATGGAACAATACATTCATTAACATTACCTACGCCGTTCGTTAGTAGGTAGTGGTACCATAGGAATTGACAACTCCCATTCCGGAAAGGGGATGAAAGGAATGACCGAATTCGATATACATAATTTAGATAAACCTTTAAGTGGTTTAAGGGTTTATCGCCGCAGTCTCAAGGCTTGGATGTATGCATTTTCACAACACCGCATAGATGTTCGTATCAGTATAGCATGCATTTCCACAAAACATAGCTTTGATTTAAACTAAGTTTTACTTCAATACTATGTTCTTGTGCATATGGTTTAGTTGATACATTTCGCTAGCCATACATATCATTTTGGTTACATATTACATGATTTACATTGATCATGCATTTCCACAAAACATAGCTTTGATTTAAACCAAGTTTTACTTCAATACTATGTTCTTGTGCACATGGTTTAGTTGATACATTTCACTAGCCATACATATCATTTTGGTTACATATTACATGATTTACATTGATCATGCATTTCCACAAAACATAGCTTTGATTTAAACCAAGTTTTACTTCAATACTATGTTCTTGTGCATTTCATCTATGGTTTAGTTGATACAATTTCACTAGCCATACATATTATTTTGGTTACATATTACATGGTTTACATTTGACACATAAACACTTTTGACATTGGTTATACATTACATGATTTACATTAGACGTGAACATTTTACATTGTTGGTTTGGTTTGAGTAAGTGATTAAGTAACGATGCGTGTGTAATATGATACAAGCATGGTGGATACGCCGCTGGTACTTCCTATATATAAGTGTTTGTATGGTATTACATATCGTAGCGTTATTTGAATCATTTCAGTTTATGACATATAACATTTTATACAAATAACATATTTTTCACAATACATTGTTTTACAAACAACTTAACTTATACAAACTCATTTTACATGGTTACTCAATTAACCATGCATTATTCTTTTATTTATACGTATCATCTGAACTTATTGTTTTCAAATGATTTACAAAGACAAAGCAAATTACAAGGTTCATGACTAAACATTTTCTCAAACATAAGTCATGAAACCTATTTTTCACAAAACCTATGTATCTCACAGGCATTTTTATGCTGACGTACCTATTTTCACATGTGTTTTTCAGGAGCTGTTGCATAAGATGATCAAGATACACATAGGCAGACTTGGGCTTTAGTGACAATAAAAGATGCAAGACTAGTTAATTAGGTTGTATTTCCTTGTTTGTTAAGACATTGTAACACTTTTAATCAATAAAATGAAACTTCAATTGCCATGGATTTGAAACAATTAATTCTGTTACAACACTCCCCGATGTTTCCGCCACGTTTTGTATGTTCTACGTGGTCGGGGTGTGACAGAAAAGATGGTATCAGAGCCAATGGTTATAGGGAATTAGGTTATTAGTAATGCTTTGAGCTAGTCTATAACCTTCTTAGGACCCTAACGCGAGTTTACTTGCGTTTAGTCATAAAACAATACCGTCACCTATCCTTAGGCGACGACCACAACAAGAACATAAATTTCAAAACCGCTTTGAAAACTAATCATCTGTTCTAGGATGATTGATTACTAGGTTTTGAACCCTCTATTGTAAGGTTTTGAACTCTCTATTATATGGTTTTGAACCCCTTTGAGTTTTCAAAATCTCGTCAAGGTTTTGGGTTTTAAATAATGTGAACACATGCAAACTGGAAGGGTGAATGCCTGTATTCTGGGTTTTCTGTCTAGGCAAGCACTTCGTATACATCTCATCAGACGCGAGACCAGTTGTGCTTACCTGGGAATTCTTGGGATGAGTATTCACTTATAGGCGAGCATGTCTTCGCGATACATTATTTTTGACCCATGTACTTTGATTTGTCACCATCTCATTTGTTTGCCTTAGGTAACAAACAAATGATCACAATTTTCATTCGTTACCATTCTGTATTGATTATCCAATAACCTTTCACTCGTTTCTTCCTATGTCTTTCATTTCCTTCTAGAATGTCTCTTCCTCTCAGCACTGGTCAAACGTCCGAGCGAACAGCCAAATTTGTCCAGCAAATAGGTGAAGTGATTCAGAAAACTATGGATTTAGGCATTGCCATGGCTCGTCTCAACAATGAAGTCTCTCGTCTCGATAATGAAGCCACTCAAGAGCCACCAAAGGAAGCAGAAGTCAAGCCAACACCAAAATCAAGGAAGCGTAAGGCTTCAAGGAAACCCGCAGCGGTTACACCTAATCAAGCGGGACCTAGTCATGTGGCAAGGCCACCAGCTAGGAAGCCGTACAATGGAACTTCACCCTTGTGCAACAAATGTAACCTTTATCATCATGCTATGGTGAAGTGCCGTGAATGCCAAATTTGTGGACGTAAAGGTCATACAGCAAAAGTTTGTGTTGCAGCAGTACCAAATCAAACAGGACCCATCCGGGTGGCAACACAACCTGCTAAGAAGCAATACAAGGGAACAACACCAATATGCAACAAATGTAATGCACACCACTTAGCTCACCTACAGTGTCGTTTGTGTGTATCATGTGGAAGAGTTGGTCACCTGGCAAGTGTTTGTCGATGTAACCCGAACCAAGGTGGTCTAACTCAACCCCAAGTCAACCTAACTCAAGCTCGTTTTCCGCGTGGTACTTGCTACAACTGTGGCGATACGAGCCATTTCAGGAACAACTGCCCGAAGATAGTCAGTGCAAATCCAACCCTTGGATGAGCATTCGGCTGAACAAAGGATGTTGCTGTCTTATGCCTTTGTTTCTTTTGTTTTCGTGTATTGTGAAACAATATGTCTTGTTCATAAATAAAAGTTGTTGTTCACAATTCTGATATACAAGTATAATTACATGTGTGTATGACTTTTCCTATAATACCTTCACTAAGGAACTATGTTCCTTACAAACTACTCTTGTGATTCTCTCTTACAAGAAATCGCTCATAATTTCCTCGAAAGTTCTAAGTACTCGTTTCATTCTAAGAAATGAAGTACATGAAATAAAGTGAAACTATGAGAAATCGTGCTTTTTGCACATCAGTACCTTTGAATCCTTGGTTGGATAACTAAGGATATTTTCAAATCTCATACCCATTACGTTTTGATTTTTCAACATATACAGTACAAGTATTTCAAAACAATCTTCATGATCTCAAACATTTCATATAGTTTGAAAACAATTTTTCTAAATACATTATCTATGTTATTTCAAAAACATTGGCCATGTTATCAAAACCAACCTTCCTAATTTCAAAATATTTCATATAGTCTGAAGACAATATTAACACAATACATTTTCTTATCAAGTGCATGATTTCGAAAAGCATCATTCATGTCTTTCAAAAACCTTATACATAATTTCAAAAATTTATCTCGCATGATTTTAAAACATTTTTTGTAAATATATCTATCTAATACACCTACTTTATGATTTCAAAAATATTATATATAAGGTTTCAAAAACGTTAAACACATTTTTCTTAAAAGAAACCCATGCAAAATTTTCAAAAATATTTTCCTCATACATTGACTTAACCTTCAAATTCTGCTTCATATGTCGCCTTGGCATATCTGGTATCTCAACTTCATAAGCATTTTACATCATGTTTTGACCTAAGCACATCCAGTGCAAGGTTTCAAAACATCTTCAACTTTTAAATCCATATGGGATCTTTTTATTTTCACAATTAGATCCTTGTGGATAATTGTCATACAAATCAGAGTCCTTAATTGGATTCCTTATGTACCTAGATTCAAACATTTCGGTTCCTTATAATCGAAAACGAATTTTTCTTTTAAAAATCTTTCTATCTTTATAGTTAGATTCTTGATAACGTTTAAAGTACCAAATGAAATCCACGGAATGGATTCCTAGTGTGCTTTAAATGCATGTACGCAATTAACAAGACAAATTAACAAACAATTTTGTGGTTATGTGACTATGTGTTTATTCATCTTATGTTTTCTTTTATGCATTTTTGTGTTTTTAATACTCTGGATATTCGTTATCCAAATCCTCGCAGGATCTTTCATATCTTCATATGAGGGATTCGTAGCAGGATATTCAAAAGGTACTACCTTCAATCCTTAATGGGCTTCTATGTAATAGTTAAGACCCTTGGATTATATAAGTACCGCTCCATGTTTCATAAGAGATCCTTTTAGTGGTCTAGTCTAAAAAATTGATTCACAATTTGGTTAAAGAACGACATCTAGTGATGTAGCTGAACAGACTCCTTGATAGTCTCTTTAGATCATTTATTGATTTAATTAAGAGGACTCTATGGCGGTCTAGTCACACTCATCACAGGATTGTTCATTTGGTTTTCCCCTACACATTATAAAATAGACTGAGTGAACTAGGAAAGGAATTGTCTAATTATGGACGCGTACATAATTATGAGATTCAGTGCACGGTAACCACAGTAAGATTTATTATGTGTAAGAACCGATAGTGACAACAATAACAAAATGAGAACGATGTAATGAAGGTACGGTGGACGCACGAATGGCGCTTCATATACTTGTATATAAGTGTCCCTCTTACATTGCAAGCATAATGTTATTTAAGGTTACCAGAAGTTCAGAACCCTAACCAGTATTGTTCGATCTTTTCAACTTCATGTTTTCAAGCTCTCACAAGTTTCCTCTAGATAAAATTTCGGGACGAAAATTCCTAAAGTAGGGGAGACTGTAACACCTGTGCCTCCACGGCCATCAAACAAATACCGAACCAATGAAATATTATATTTCATACTTGGGATTTGTAAAAATATGTGTATCATTTGCACATATCAATTTTTGTTCCATTCCAAACTCTAAATCGCTTTCTGGAAGGTTATACGCGCACCGATGCGTAAATATAACCATTTTAATGCAACAAACCCTCCGGAATAGTGACATAGGCTTAACATACCTTAAATAACCTTTACATAACTTAGAAATAAGTTTTGAAGGCTTTGGTATGGCAAAAACAAATTTATTCGCTTTTAGGGACTAAATTTGACAAACTATGAAAGTATGCCAATTTGAACTGTAACAGACATTCCGGAACATGACCATAAGTTAAACACACCTTAAATTTCCTTTATATAGCTTAGAAATAGGCTTTGAGGGGTTCGGTGTGCTAAAATAAACTTTTGGCTCATTCAGGGACTAAAAGTGTCAAAAAGTGCACAAGTTTGCATTTTCGCGCATAACTTACGTTCTGAATACATCCGGACATCCAAAAATTTATGTAAGCAAATAAAATTTTATTTTAGTGTTCGGCATAAGAAAAATCCATTCGTCGCGTCATTTGGATCGTTTTTCGCGCTTATGCGCATTCCGTCGTAATTAAGCGAACATCGCGTTCGTACGGCCAAACGAACCATCATCCGGCATATTTTTGAGCATGTTTCATGTCCAAAATGTTTAGGCATCATTTTAGGGCCTTAAAGTTGGCTTGACGGGCCTTAGAAGTGACGTTACGCAACGAAACATGTGCAGGGACCATTTCTGCAAATTCTGCAGAAACTAGGGCTAGGCGTGACGCGAGGGGTCTTAGCGTCACGCGAGGCCCCTTCTGACCAGGTTAACTGCATTAAAAAGCAGGTTCCAGCTGTTTTAACCACACCCACACATTCACACATGCTTAGTCAGCTGATAAGGATGAATTTTAGCCACCATAAGGTTCCGACACTTGTACGGATACGATTAAAGCACGGTTTCCATGAAACGATCCTAACGGTTCGGGTATTCCTATAAATACCCATCCACCCCCATTGCTAAACTTACAAGAATTCTGATTTGAGGAGCTCTAAGTTGAAACCATTGTTTCATACCTGAGATTCTTGAATCGGGATTAGCATTCGGGGACCCTTCGTAAGTATTCTTTCGTTCTTTTCTTTATTTTATTGCTTTTAGAGTCAGAAAGTCAAACTTTGTTTGACTTTCAGCGTTGACCAGCTTATGGTCAATGCGAAGTTCGTTTGAACTTCGCAACGTGATTGTAATCACGTTGGTTATAGTCCCTTGGGACTATGCCTACTGATTACCACGTTGTCTAGGGTCGTAGGGTAAGCGATCTAATAAATCGCTTATACCTTCGAACCCGACCCAGTTTGGTCGATCATTAGGATCCGACCAAATACATTAGGTGACCATAGTATATAGGGAATAACCTTCCGAGGTTATACCTTATGGTCGCTTCGTTTAAGTAGTTGTATGATCGGTAGTTTATATGCCTTAGGTAAATTACCAGAATACCCTTTTCATGTATAATTAGTAATTAAGCATATGTAACCTAAACTTTTGTCACATAACTGACTATGTAACATGTTTAGGCATATAACACTTGTCATAGGACTAGTTAGACGGTCCGAACGCGTTTCACGCGAATGACGCGTTAAAGTAGCATAAGCTATCTAAACGGGTCGTAATGGGTCGTAAACACTTAGGTTAAGTTTCATTTGGTATGTAGGCTTTGTTAAACCATATGACACGAGTCTCTATACTCATTTGGTTTACGAACCCGCATTCTACCCGATCTTCCGATCTAGGTCCGGTTTATTAACATAGTTACCTATATTAGGTGCCGTTTGATTCCGTGATCTCTAGCATTGTTTGGTTGTTACTCAAGGACTACTGAGCAATCTCAAGTGAGTACATAGACCCCTCTTTTACTGTTTTCCAAACGTTTTGGGGTGGAACACATGTGCCTACTTGTTACTTTCATGCTTTCCTGTTTTCACATCATATATCTGCTATGTTCGTTAGTACATTATAGTACATTGTTTTACATTGACATTTAATACTATGTATGTCCATTGCGTGCATACTTAGTACATCGTTTTACATTTACATTTTATGCTATGTATGTCCATTGCGTGCATACTTAGTACATCATTTTCATCACATGCTTACATTTTGTTATGACATTTGGGTTGTTTACAATGGAACAATACATTCATTAACATTAGCTACGCCGTTCGTTAGTAGGTAGTGGTATCATAGGAATTGACAACTCCCGTTCCGGACATCCCAGGGAAACGGGATGAAAGGAATGACCGAATTCGATATACATAATTTAGATAAACCTTTAAGTGGTTTAAGGGTTTATCGTCGCAGTCTCAAGTCTTGGATGTATGCATTTTCACAACACCGCATAGATGTTCGTATCAGTATAGCATGCATTTCCACAAAACATAGCTTTGATTTAAACTAAGTTTTACTTCAATACTATGTTCTTGTGCATATGGTTTAGTTGATACATTTCGCTAGCCATACATATCATTTTGGTTACATATTACATGATTTACATTGATCATGCATTTCCACAAAACATAGCTTTGATTTAAACCAAGTTTTACTTCAATACTATGTTCTTGTGCACATGGTTTAGTTGATACATTTCACTAGCCATACATATCATTTTGGTTACATATTACATGATTTACATTGATCATGCATTTCCACAAAACATAGCTTTGATTTAAACCAAGTTTTACTTCAATACTATGTTCTTGTGCATTTCATCTATGGTTTAGTTGATACATTTTCACTAGCTATACATATTATTTTGGTTACATATTACATGGTTTACATTTGACACATAAACACTTTTGACATTGGTTATACATTACATGATTTACATTAGACATGAACATTTTACATTGTTGGTTTGGTTTGAGTAAGTGATTAAGTAACGATGCGTGTGTAATATGATACAAGCATGGTGGATACGCCGCTGGTACTTCCTATATATAAGTGTTTGTATGGTATTACATATCGTAGCGTTATTTGAATCATTTCAGTTTATGACATATAACATTTTATACAAATAACATACTTTTCACAATATATTGTTTTACAAACAACTTAACTTATACAAACTCATTTTACATGGTTACTCAATTAACCATGCATTATTCTTTTATTTATACGTATCATCTGAACTTATTGTTTTCAAATGATTTACAAAGACAAAGCAAATTACAAGGTTCATGACTAAACATTTTCTCAAACATAATTCATGAAACCTATTTTTCACAAAACCTATGTATCTCACAGGCATTTTTATGCTGACGTACCTATTTTCACATGTGTTTTTCAGGAGCTGTTGCATAAGATGATCAAGATACACATAGGCAGACTTGGGCTTTAGTGACAATAAAGGATGCAAGACTAGTTAATTAGGTTGTATTTCCTTGTTTGTTAAGACATTGTAACACTTTTAATCAATAAAACCAAACTTCAATTGCCATGGATTTGAAACAATTAATTCTGTTACAACACTCCCCGATGTTTCCGCCACGTTTTGTTTGTTCTACGTGGTCGGGGTGTGACACCAAACGTTTTGGGGTGGAACACATGTGCCTACTTGTTACTTTCGTGCTTTTCCTGTTTTCACATCATATACCTGCTATGTTTGTTAGTACATTATAGTATATGATTTCATTACATTTCATGCTATGTATGTCCATTGTGTGCATACTTAGTACATTGTTTTACATTACATTTCTGCTATGTATGTTAACTGATAGCATGCTAGCACATTTATTTACATGACTTTTCTGCTTAGTATGTTAACTTAGCATACTTAGTACATTGTTTTCATATAACATGTTCACTTTTGCTATGACATTTGGTTTGCACAAACGAGACTATTATACGTTCATTAACATTAGCTACGCCGCTCGGTAGTAAGTACTGGTACCATAGGACTTGACAAATCCCATTCCTGAACGTGGCGGAAAACGTCGGGGTGTGACATCAGCGATACATTATTATGACCCGCTTGCTTTGATTTGTCACCATCTCATTTGTTTGCCTTAGGTAACAAACAAATGATCGCAATTTTTATGCGTTGCCATTCTGTTTTGATTATCCGATAACCTTTCACTTGTTTCTTCCTATGTCTTTCATTTTCTTCTAGAATGTCTCTTCCTCTCAGCAACGGACAGATGTCCGAGCAAACAGCCAAATTTGCCTAGCAAATAGGCGAAGTGATTCTGAAGTCTGTGGATTTAGGCATTGCCATGTCTCGTCTCAACAATGAAGCCACTCAAGAGTCACCGAAGGAAGCAGAAGTCAAGCCTGCACCAAAATCAAGGAAGCGTAAGGCTTCAAGGAAACCCGCAGCAGTTACACCTAATCAAGTGGGAACTAGCCAAGTGGCAAGGCCACCAGCCAGGAACCCGTACTTAGGAGCTGCCCCATGGTGCAAACGATGCAACCGTCATCATTCAAACCTCATACCCTGCTTCAAATGTACCTACTGTGGACGGTGGGGACATTTGATTAACATATGCCGCTTTGCTATCCAAAACAAAGCTGCTATAAACCTTGCTGCTACCCAACTCCAAGTCAACCCTACTCAAACTCGTTTTCCGTCTGGTACTTGCTACAACCGTGGCGAGACGAGCCATTTCAGGAACAAATGCCCAAAGATTGTCAATGCAAATCCAACCCTTGGATGAGCATTTGGCTGATTAGAAGAAGCTGATGCTTTAAATAATTTGTATCTGTTGCTTTTGTTTCTTTTGTTGAACTCGGAAACAATGCGTTCAGTTTATGAATAAATCGTTGATCACAAATTCTGATATACAAGTGTAGTTACAGGTGTGTATGGCATTTCCCTATAATACCTACATTAAGGAACTATGTTCCTTACAAACTATTCTTGTGAATTTCCTATTCTTGTGTTTGCTCATGATTTCCTCAAAAAGATTTTAAGTACTCGTTTCATTCTAGGAGGCGAAGTACAAGAAATAAAGCGAAATTATGAGTAATCGTGCTTTTTGCACATCTATGCCTTTGAATCCTTGGTTAGATAACTAAGGGTATTTTCAAATATCATACCCATTACGTTCTGATTTTTCAACATGCATAACATAAGTTTTCAAAACAACCTTCATGATTTCAAAAACATTTTATATATAGTTCGAAAACATTTTTAATATGGTGTATTTACTTAACATATCAAATGCATGATTTCAAAAGCATTGTCTATGTTTTCAAAAACAACCTCCATGATTTCAAAAAAAAAAAACATTGTCTATGTTTTCAAAAACAACCTTCATGATTTCAAAATGTTTCATATAGTTTGAAAACAATATTAACACAGTATAATTACTTATATCAAGTACATGATTTCACAAGCATCATTCATGTTTTCAAAAACCTTATACATAATTTCAAAATTCATCTCGCATGATTTTAAAACATTTTATAAATATACCTACCTATTACACCTACTTTATGATTTCAAAAGTATTACATATAAGGTTTCAAAAACATTGAACACATTTTTTAGAACTCCATGCATAGTTTTCAAAAATATTTTTCTCATACATTAACTTAACCTTCAAATTCTGCTTCATATGTCGCCTTGACATATCTAGCATCTCAACTTCATAAGCATTTTTACTTCATGTTTTGACTTAAGCACGTCTAGTGCAAGGTTTTGAAACGCCTCCCGCTTTTCAAAAAAAATCCATATGGGATCTTTTTATCTTCACAAATAGATCCTCGTGAATGATTATCATTCAAATCAGAGTCCTTAATTGGATTCCTTGTGTACCTTAATTTGAACATTTCGGTTCCTTATAATCGAAATCGAATTTTCTCTTTAAAAATCTTTCTATCTTTATAGTTAGATTCTTGATAATGTTTAAAGTACCAAATGAAATCCACGGAATGGATTCCTAGTGTGCTTTAAATGCATGTACGCAATTAACAAAACAAATTAACAAATTAAAGATCTAGATAAACAATTTTGTGGTTATGTGACTATGTGTTTATGCATCATGTGTTTTCTTTTATGCATTTTGTGTTTTTGTATACTCTGGATATTCGTTATCCAAATCCTCGTAGAATCTTTCATATCTTCATATGAGGGATTCGTAGTAGGATATTCAAAAGGTACTACCTTAAATCCTTAATGGGCTCCTACGTAATAGTTAAGACCCTTGGATTATATAGTGCCATTCCATAATTCAAAAAGAGACCCCTTGAGTGGTCTAAGTCAAAGGATTGACTCAGAATCTGGTTACGAACGACACGTGGTGATATGGCTGAATAGACTCCTTGGTAGTCTATTTAAATCATTTATTGATTTAGTTAAAAGGGCCCTATGGTGGTCTAGTCATACTCATCACAGGTTTGTTCATTTGGTTTTCCCCTACACATTATAAAATACACTGTGTAAACTATGCAAGGAATTATGTAATTATGGACGCGTACATAATATGAAATTCAGTGCATAGGAACCCAGTAAGATTTATAATGTGTAAGAACCGATAGTGACAACAATAACAAAATGTGAACGATGTAATGGGGGTACGGTGGACGCACCAATAACGCTTAATAGACTTATATATATAAGTGTCCCTCCTACATTGTAAGCATGATGTTATTTAAAGTTACTAGAAGTTCAGAACTCTAACCAGTGTTGTTTGATCTTTTCAACTTCATGTTTCAAACCCTCACAAGTTTCCTCTAAATAAATTTCGGGACGAAATTTCCTGAAGTAGGGGAGACTGTGACATCTGTGTCACTTCATTCATCAAACAAGTACCAAACCAATGAAATATTGTATTTCATACTTGGGATTTGTATAAATATGTGTATCATTTGTACATATCAACTCTTGTTCGATTGCGGGCTCTAAATCGCTTTCTGGAAGGTTATACGCGCACTGATGCGTAAATATAACCAGTTTAATGCAACAAACACTCCGGAATAGTGACATAGGCTTAACATACCTTAAATAACCTTTACATAACTTAGAAATAAGTTTTGGAAGGTTTGGCGTGCCGAAATCAAGTCTATTCGCTTACAGTGACTAAATTCGACAAACTGCGAAAGTATATCGATTCGTACTGTAACGGACATTCCGGAACATGATCATAAGTTAAACACACCCTAAATATCCTTTACATAGCTTAGAAATAGACTTTTAAGGGTTCGGTGTGCTAAAATAAACTTTTTGGTCATTTAGGGACTAAAAGCGTCAAAAAGTGTATAAGTTTGCATTTTCACGCATAACTTACGTTCTGAATACATCCGGACATCCAAAAATTTATTTAAGCATTAAAATATTTTATTTTAGTGTTTGGCATAAGAAAAATCCATTCATCGCGCAATTTTGGATCGTTTTTCGCGCTTGTGCGTGTTTCGTCGTAATTAAGCGAATATCGCGATCATACGACCAAACGAACCGACATCCGGAATATTTTTGAGCATGTTTCATGTCCACAATGTTTAGGAATCATTTTAGGGCTTTAAGGTTGACTTAACGGGCTCTAAACATGTCGGAATGGAGCTTAAAACACAACAGGGACTGAAACTGTCATTTCTGAATGTTGTTTGCTGATCAGAAGACTCAGGCGGCCCACGTAAGCCCCCATTAAACCTTACGCGGCCCGTGTGAGACTGCCAGATGTGCAGAAAGTTGATTCCAGCCATTTCCATCCTGTTCCAACTGTTTGTGAGTGTTGCAAATGGTATTTTAGATACTATGGGCCATTCTAGGGGTACCCAAGGTTTCACAAAACAAGGGGCACACATGTACGGTTGAGATCGAGGCACATTATTCGATGAACGATCCTAACGGTGGTCCTTTTCCTATAAATACCCCCACCCCTTTTGTTGCAACCCACTTGATTTCTGAGATTTTCTCTAAGTTGAGGTGTGAAAGACTTCATACCTGAGAAATACTTGGAAAATCAAACTTGCGGGGACCCTCTGTAAGTATTCCTTCGTTCTTTTCATTCGTTTTAGCGTTAAAGTCAAACTTTGTTTGACTTTCTACATTGACCAGTTTATGGTCAATGCGAAGTTCGTTTGAACTTCATAACGTGAGCGTAATCACGATGGTCATAGTCCCTAGTGACTATACCTACTGATTTCTACGTTATCTAGGCTCAGTGACGAGTCGTAGTTTTGGCCAAAATGCGTATTCTTGCGTATTTTGTAACCAAACTACTTTTAGGTATCAAAACCGTTTGTTTTGATACCAAACCTTTTTTAAACCTTGTTCAACATGTTTTAACATGTTTAGCTCGTCACTTTTAGATTTGTGCTTGTCTAGGGTCGTAAAGGTAAGCGATCTAATCAACCGCTTATACTTTCAAACCCGACCCGTTTGGTCGATCATTAGGATCCGACCAAACACATTAGGTGACCATAGTTGTATAGGGAATAACCTCCTGAGGTTATACCTTATGGTCACGTCGTTTAAGTGGTTGTATGATAGGTAGTTTATATGCCTTAGGTAAATTACCAAAATACCATTTTTACGCATAAATTCATTTTAAGCATATGTAACCAAAATTTCGACATCTAAACTGATTAGGTAACTATATTAGACATGTTAAGGCATATTTTATTTATCATAGGACTAGTTAAGCGGTCCGAACGCGTTTTACGCGAACGACGCGTTAAAGTAGCATAAGCTACCTAAACGGGTCGTAATGGGTCGTAAGCACTTAGGTTAGGTTTCATTTTAGTATGTAGGCTTTGTTAAACCATATCATATGAGTTCCAATACTCATTTGGTTTACGAAACCTCATACTATCCAATCTCCCGATTTAGGTCCGGTTATTTATGTAGTTATCTATATATGGTGCCGTTTGATTCCGTGATCCCTCTAGCTTGGCTTGGTTGTTGTTCAAGACTTCTAAGCACCCTCAAGTGAGTACATAGTTCCCCTCTTTTACTATTTTTCAAACGTTTTGGGGTGAAACACATGTGCCTACTTTTTACTTTCATGCTTTCCATGTTTTCATATCATATACTTGCTATGTTCATTAGTACACTATTAGTACATGATTTCATTATGTTTTTCTATGTATGTTGACTAAGCATGCTAGCACATTGATTTACATTACATTTTATTTTGCTATGTATGTTTACTTAACATGCTAGCACATTGTTTTACATGACTTTTCTGCTTTGTATGTTAACTTAGCATACTTAGTACATTGTGTCACACCCCCAAAATCCACACGCGGAGTATCACCGCTTGGAGGCGTGACATGACCAGGATCAAACCACCAATCATATTGAACATAGCAAGTAATAAGTAAAATTCAACCACACAATATAAAAGGTGTTTCAAATCAAAACGTAGTTAAGTGTTTAGCGGAAGCATAATTGTAAAACCCAATGAAAGTATTAAGTACGAAATAAAGTATTGTTTTTCACATGGCACACACTGCCATGTCCCACAACAACTGTGCCTCCCTGTGCAAGCTCCATGAGTACCTAACGACCTGCAAGGCATGTAGCAACGAATCAACAACAAAGTTGAGCGAGTTCACAGTGGGTTGTTTAGTTATAGCATTCGTTTTGTAAATCGTATGTTCATTTGTAACCCATGTATCGTGTTAATTAGTATCACGGTCTCCCAGACATGTTTGCGAAGATTAGTGGGGGCTTCCCATGTATTACTAGACCACGCGTATCGACTGCTACGAAAATGTAAGAGGTGCCCTAAGTCAATGTCTATCAGCATTGACCCTTTGCCCATAGTCCATTAGTACACGCCCGTCCGACTGGCACGGTGTGAGGTTTGTTAAACCTAATAGCGCTATTAACTAATGACCCTCTCGCCATAGGCCTCGGCGATTAAGTCGATAAATGAGGGACTTAAAGTGATAGAGTTGATGGTCTTATGATCATGTACGTAGGTTTTACGTACGTGCCCTTCAATCTGAGGACAGTAGTAAGTATGAGTGTACGTAGGTTTTACGTACGTACCCTTCAATCCGAGGAAAGTAAAAAGTTTAATAGTAATGATAGTACGAGTAGTTATTCAATCCCATTCCCAACCCCTGGGAATCCCATGCCTTGGAAAGAGTGTGAACTCACCTTGGTTTGCTCGGTATGCTAAACTATGTGCTCACAAGTTATCAATCAAGTCCTATAGTAAGCACGTATACTTAATCAGTTCAAGTTCGTAAAGTTTCGCATGCAATCAATGCCACAAAGTGTGCTTGGCAGTTAACATCATGTATCACGTAAGCAGTACATCAATATCATGCAATACATGTTTCTCATAAATGTCTTTCACAGTTTATTCTAACATGATTGTTCGCTAATAGTCTTGGTAAGCTTAACAGTGTTAATCAGGTTTATCAGAACTAGTATACATAATAAAGTTATCACACTTGATGCAGTTGCTGTTTCATATCAAGTTAGATCAGACTCAACAAAGTTATCATACATAACCTAGTTAACATAACCCAGTTAACATATTAACATAATTGACATGTTGAATAATGTAAGTAAACTTATCAGGTTTGACATATATAACAGAGTTACTTGTTTAACCAAGTTAATATCTAACAGAACTAATAAACTAACTGAGTTTGCTGAACTGTCTGAGTTAATTAACTAACAAAGTTAACAAATCATTTGAGTTACGTTTAACAAAGTTACTGTATTAAAATCCTAGGCGAAATCACAACAGACAAAACCGGTTATTGACGAAATCATTTTGGGCCGAAAACACTTTGGGCCGAAATCACTTTGAGCCGAAAACACTTTGGGCCGAAATCACTATGGACGAAAACACAAGTGTTTTTGTCTGAACCTTGTGTTTCCGTGGTTCTTGATCATCATCACTAGCATTTACAAGTTTCCAAAACCCTAAATAATTCTAACAGTTACGAGATCGAATCATCATTTCTATCATAAGAATCAGCATCAATGGAATCCATTCAAGTAACAATTATGCAATAATCATTCAACATCAAATTATTATGATCATTAAGCATTAAGTTGAGCATGCATTGAGACCTAAACGAATGCCTTCACAACAACCGATCTACTCTACAAGATTCATATTAGAAACATCAAATCTACCTATTCACTATTATGTCATCACTCGATCACGTTTATTACGCGAAACCGTATTAAAAAACCTAATACCGTATCCAACATGAATTCAAACATCACATAAAATCACAGAATCATGATTTCAATTACACAATATACAATGATAACAAACAATCAATCCCGAGCGGGTTAAATACTAACCGAGATAGAAAGCTAATGGTTTGATCGGAAGGAGGAGGCTCCAAAGGCTTGCAGTTGCCGTCACACAGTTAACGAGACTTCTAGGGATTTTCTAAACTGATTTATGCGACCCACTCAATTATAAAAGAAAATTATAACACGTTGGGCCTTGACTGGTCTTTGGGCCGGCGAAAACAGAACCAACGAAATCCCCTTGATTTTGTCTAGAGGGTTGTGAGTGGGGGTGTTTTCGTTGGATTAATGAAGTCCAATGATTTCACTTATATTTATTAACATATAATTGCTATCAATCATATATCACATACATCAAATATATTGCACACCAAAAATATACTTATAAGAACAACTCTTTGCGAACAAGTATTAAGTCAAGTAGAACCCTTGAAAACTCGGGTTGTCACACATTGTTTTACATTGCATCTCTGTTGCATATGTTCTCGTAACATATGGACACATTGTTTTATATCTCTACCTTGTATGTTCACTTAGCATATTACGTACATTATTTTCATAAAACATGCTTACATTTGGTATGGCATTTGGTTTGTTTAACGGGTCTTTATTACATTCATTAACACCGATCATGCCGCTCGGTAGTAGGTAGTGGTACCATAGGACTTGACAAATCCCGTTCCTAAAATCCTAGGTTTGTTTGGGTGGAAGGAATGACCGAATCCGAAAACATTTTTCTTTGATAACCTTCACTCTAAGGTTATCCGTCTGTCTCAAGGCTTGAATGTAGGCGTTTAACATTACCGCATAAATGGTTGTATCAGTAAAGCGTGCATTATCTTACAAAACATAACTTTTGATTATATTTTATCAAATGCATTGTTTTGTACATTACTTTCTTATAGGGTTGAATAAATGCTTTTAATCAATAAATGCTTTTATTCACTCTACATAACATTTGTTTACACATTACATGATTTACATTTGATGGTTTTTACATAAACATATGACATTTGACTATACATAAACATTTTTACATTGATGGTTTGTTTTGGTAAGTGATTTAAATAACGAGGCGTGTGTAATAAGATAAAAGCATGGTGGATACGCCGCTGGTACTTCCTATATATAAGTTCTTTTATAGTATTACATATCGTAGCGTTATTTAAACCATTTCAATATTTGACATATTACATTTTTCACAAATGACATATTTTCACTAAACAATTGTTTTAGAAAACAACTTATTTTATACAAACTCATTTTACTTGGTTATTCACTTAACCTTGCATTACTCTTTTACATATCATCTACTTTATCATCGCTTTTCAAATGATTTATAAAACAAAACATTTTACAAGGATCATGACTGACTTTTGTTAAACAACCTTTTTCTAAACTTATAAGTCATGAATCCTATTTTCACAAAACCTATGTATCTCACAGGCATTTTATGCTAACGTACTTATTTTCACATGTGTTTCAGGATATGATGCATAGGATTTATCAAGATACACTTAGGCGGACTTGGGCCTTAGTGACAATAAAAGATGCAAGACTAGTTAATCATGTTATACTTCTTTGTTTGTTAAGACATTGTAACTCTTTTAATCAATAAAACAAAATTTCAATTGTCCATGTGTTATGAAACAATGATTCTGTTACAACACTCCCCGACGATTCCGCCACGTTTTGTTGTTTTACGTGGTCGGGGTGTGACAGAGAGCAAAGCGTAACCCCAAATGATAGAGATGATGTGCTCCTAGCCATCATAGATCGAACCATATCCAAATAGAGTTTGATTCCTCCTCTATCGAAACGAAGAACTTTGATTGAGTTGATTTTGTACTTCACCTTTTGAAGGCTTTGAACATTTCAAAACTTCAACTTTGTGTCTTAGCAAGTACACATAACCATAACTACTATAGTTGTCGGTAAAAGTAATGAAGTATCTTTCACCATCCCTAGTCATTGGCTAAAAAGGATCACATACATCCGAATGTATGACACCTAATAAATCTTTTGCCCTTTCCCACTAAAGGGTTTCTTAGTCATTTTACCTTTTTAAACAAGATTCGCATATATCAAATAAACCAATTTCATTTGTTTCCAAAAGACCATTCTTTTGAAGTGTTTGTATGCGATTCTGTTTATATGACTAAGGCGATAATGCCAAAGATAGGTCTTACTCAAATCCGTTTTTGAGTTTCTTGGTGATTGCTTGGTACATTAAACTATCAAATGATGTATTATTATTAACCAATTCATAAATATCATTTGAAAGCATAGGTTTAAAGTAAAACATGTCATACATCGAAATATAAATGTCATTGTTTACAAACTTCAAATCAAAACAATATTGTCTTATAAGGGAAAATTGAAATAATGTTCCTAGTCAAACTAGGAGCATTTAAAACATTTTTAAAACAATTTCCAAACCATTTGGAAGTTTCAAAATATAGTCTCCTTTCTTGTAATGCTTATTTCTTTTGAACCTTTTGCAACAAATTGCAAACATGAGTTCCACATCCAGTATCTAATACCCATGTGTTTGAAGAAATAACATTAAGGTCAATATGTGTTATTAAGATTGTACCTGAGGTTTGCCCTGCATTCCTTTTAGTTTTTCTACTCTTTGAGATAGGTTGGACAACTCCTTTTCAAATGCCCTATCTCACCATATTCAAAGCATGGATCGTTTGTGGCAACCTTTGCCTTCTTTTCTTTTGGTTTCGGTGGTTTCGCTTTAGTCTTTCTTTTCTTTTTCCCTTTGATTTTCCCGTTACCGTTTGCAACATTTGCTTTAGTGTCGGGGTGATGCCTTTTCTTGTTGCCATCCTTATTGATCGTTAGAATGGGTAAAGCCCTTTTACCCATATTGAGCATTTCGAGGTGATCAATGTGGCTTTGTCATCTTAAAGACTTAAGATGAGACCGATTGGGGTTTCCTCTATTCGACATGCATGAAGCGCTCAAACCATTTCGATGCGTTCTACCCTTAGGAACATTTCCTACAATAGGTTAATCATGTCGTATGCTTATGATGTTCAAAATCCTTTTTAATCTCAGGAATCATAATTCCTAACATGAGGCAAGAGGCTTGCATAGTATCCTCGATATACTTGATCCAGTCATTATAGGCATCCTCATCTTCCATAAGATGTTCATTGGGATTAACACATAGGATATCTTCTCTTACTTAAGAACAATTCTTAAGTTTCGATATTAATCCATGATGTGTTATGATTGAGATGATCCTTTTCAAGGATTGTTTTTAGTGATAGGTTACGAACGGTTTGGGTAATATTGTTAGCGGCCATCTACAAAATTTAACAAGGTTCAATTTTAGTATTTTCAATATTATTAAATTTTAATCATTAATACCCTTTTATGTCTCATAGACAATTAATAATTAAAATCTAGAATCCAACGTTACATTTAAATATTGGTTAGGTGACCTTTATCCCTCTATTTAAATTAACAAGGTAGTCAACGTTTGACAATTGCAACCCTTTGCAACTTCTAGCCATATGGGATCGGTTAAACATCTTTATGTTTAGTTGGCATGTTTAATCCCATCAACACCTTTGTTCCCCATGCTTTGGTGACCCTAAGTTCATGGTTTCCAAATCAAGTCGTCTAACTTACACACACGTGTGAGTTTATTCACATAAGTGGTTAGGTGACCTTTATCCCACAAACATGGTAAACCCACCTCGAATATACAAGTTCCCTCAAATGTGGTTAGGTGACCTTTATCCCATAATAAGAGTTCCCAAGTGATTCGAGTGTTGTATAAAAGGATGGTGTTTGACTTGTTTTATAAAAGGGTTTTTTTTTAGTTTTCAAAATTCTAGTTTAGAAAACATTATGTACCATACATTTGCATGCATTCAAATCCTTGGTACTTTTGTGAAAACCAATTTTCAAGGTTCTTTTAATAAAACCCATTTTATTATAAAAAATCATTAATTTTTAATAACCTTTTATTAACCATTTTTAATGATCTTTTAAGAACCATTTTTAAGCTTGTTGTTGATTATTAGTTTGTTAAGCAAGCATATCCAAATATCATCCAAACAATAAAATAAGCAACCACACAAGCATAACATACATAACAATAGGTGCATAACCATATCCAACTATTTTGACCACACTTGTTAGCCGAAACAAGTGTGTCACAAGGTCCTTCCTAAGGGTGAATATAGACACAAATAATGTGTCGTTGAACTCCCACTTGATCCCGCATCCAAATGCTTCAAGTCTTCTTCTTGTGTTGTGATTTCTTCACATTCTGTGGGCTTCCAAATGCCTTTTATATTCAGCTCCAAACTCCTTTGGACTTGAAAAATGTGTTTTGGTTATCGGGCTAAAATCCCGTTAAGAACTATGAAGTCCTTTATGCCCGAAATTGGCAAAAACCAAAACCGCATTTTTGTGTGCATCTTCTTTTACAAAAGGTATCCTAATACATTTTTCTAGTAAAATAAAATGCACCTAATCTATTTATTTACATAACAAATGAAATAAATAAATTACATATTTTTACAAATGGAAGAACAAAAATAATAATTATTACAACCTTTGAAATAATTAAATACAAATCACAAACACAAATATTCAACATATTCACATAAGGTCATGGCTAGGTTATGAACACCAAAATATATATCCACATATATAAAATTCAAGAAGCAAAATGGTTTCCTTTTTACAACCTACTTTTCGGTCAAGAATGAAAAAACCGAAAAAGTGAGTTTTTGTCCAAACAAACAAATCATCCAAATGACATAATTTTTCAAGATACTTTAATGCATGTACGAAAATAATCTTGAAAAACAAAAGGATAACCATATATAAAATTTCGTCCATAGGGTTTAACCAAACCCGAAACCCGAAAATTTCATATCCTATGAAGCATGCACTCAAATAAGCGGCTCTGATACCATTGTTGGGTTTTTCACATGTTTATCAAAATATTTTATCCTTATAAAATAAAAACGCGGCGGAAAATATTATTTAAAACATGTTACTTTTAAGATATAAAACCCATTTTATATGCACAACCCAATCCCCGGATCCATATACGAACATGCATGCTATCAAAAATTAAAACCACAACCATAGGGTGTTTAGAATACTACCTTCCAAGGAGTAAAGGATATGAAGAAGATGATGTTTCTTGAACGGTTGCCTTCAAGTGTAGAAGACCTCAAGCTTGTATACCCCAAGCCTTCCAACAAACACGTTTAGTTTTAGCTAGGATTTCTACACTTGTGAACTCACTAAAATTCCATCTCGATCAACCACCATGGCCGAAAATATGAGGGAAGGTTATGGAGTTCTTGCACTTGATTTATCAACTTGAAAAACCCCTCTTGATCAACCATACATGACCCGATTTTTAGAGAGTAAATTCAAGTCTTATACTTGAATTTCATCTTCTAAAACTTGCACTATGTTGGCCGATTTTTGAGAGCTCTTCTACAAGTCTTCTCTAGTTCATTTTCTTGAAATTGTCATACACAATTATTATAAATCAAGTGAGAGAAATGGCCACCCACTTTGTGACAACTGTGTTCTGTAACCATCGTATAATGTAAGACAATGTGGATTATCAATAAAACAATGTGCTTTGGTGTTATTATGTGTGTATTTATGTTCAATGATTTTAAAATTTGATTCGATTCCGATTTCAAGCTTTAAATCACTTTCTAGAAGGTCATACGCAAACTGGTGCATAAACGCAATCAGTTTAACGTGACGTACACTCCAGAACTGTGACGTAAGCCAAACATACCCTAAATATCCTTTACATAACTTAGAAATAAGTTTCGAAGGATTCGGTATGGCAAAAACATGTTTATTTGAACTAAAGAACTATTTACGACAAAACTGCGAAACTAACGTTGGTGACCGCCCGGATAATATTTAAATCCCAAAAATATTCTGTTATGATTAAAATTTTATTTTAATCAGGTTCGTGATGAAAAATAAATTAAAACGCCTAAAAACGTTATTTTTCAAGTTTAAGCGCGCACCGCGTGTTTCTGCGTGACACAATGCTTCTATTGCAAAACACGGACAACACAGCCAGTCTTGGCAACTGAACTTTATTTCAGTAATGTTTTAGCGAGTTTATTTTTATAGTATAATAAAAATAATTTAGAACACCATAAACCGGGATTTAAACGCTAGATAAAATACCCGATATCCAGTTAAATACCTATTTTTATCTACTTTACCATCAAAGTTACACTTTAACCCCCCCCCCCCCATATATAAAATTCGGTCATATCTAGTGTGGCCCCACCAAGATCACCAAAATAATTTCCTATATTTTGAAATATCATTTTGGATCTTCACTTAACACTTGGTGATGCATACCAAATCCAAATCTTTTATATATCTTCTATATATCCTACACTATCTAAGCAAGATCATTCACACTCCACTCAACCTGTCACTCTCTCTCCCTCCCAAACCGTCCCATCTCTCTCTCTCTCTCTATCTTCAAATCTTCAAGTCATGTTCTTCACATTCAAGTCCCTTTCCAAGCATATTTCAAGTGATTGTGAAGAATCAAAGGTGTTTCCAAGGTGTTTTCAAGTGATTCAAGCTTCCTATCATCAAAATCTCATCCCACAACCCACTTGAATCTTGAAGGTATAACACTAATGTTTAAATCATACTTTTGATTCTTGGTTGTTCTTGATGATTGAAGTTTCTATTGAATCTTGAGATTTTCACTAAACTTGAAATCTAAAATGAAATGGGTCATGATACAAGTAAAAATGGTGATGTACATATATGTATGTATAACCGTACATATGTATGTGTGTATATGAGTTTTGAAGTTGTTATCTTGTTAAGTACTTGTTTATGTTGTTACATGTTCTTAAATGGTGGTAAAAATGCAAGTATTTGGTGATTTATGTATGATATGTTAAATGTAAATTACATCAGCAAATAAACCTGAATATATCACATATTTGATGCATTTAGATTAACATAAAATGATGATGTTATGATAAGTATGCTTTAGGCACTTGTACATATGAAAATATGTTGATTTAAAGCTCAAGAAATGATGAAAAATGGCTATATGACAAAACTGTTTTAGATCAGGTTACAAACACTAAAAATAACATTATTTGATGTATTTTAATGGCATGAAACTTTGACATAGGTTTGATAGCTTTGCATGTTGTACATATAGCTTAAAAAGTGGTAAATTATGTGAAATTTGCATGATTTATGTGCTTTATTTAAGACCTGCACTATCATGAGTATAACCATTATTTTATTCAGTAAATAACATGGGTTATGTCAAAATTTCAAGTCATTTCGATTTGGGATGGTTCGGGTAACGTTTGATGTAAAACTATGCGGTAAAACGGTCAAAATCGCCTTTTCGGAGTATTTTTGCAAAACTGTTTTAAATCAGTAACCAAACTGATATATTTGGTATAAAAATAATTATTTTAACTTATATTAAGTTTACTTGGTGATTGGTTAGTCATACGTGACTTCCGACGCCCAAAAATGTTACCGAATCGCAAAAATAAGTGTTTTTCGACATACACTAGAATGGGTTGTTTATGGGTTATTTTATGTGTTACAATGTGCTATGTGTTTTACAATATGTGTATGATCATGTGTTAGTGTTGACAAGATTAGGTGTGTTACGCTCGAGTACATATATACAAATACACCAAAATAATCAAAAATAATAACTTTTAGAGAAATCTCAAAGTTATGTGAAAATTCTAAGTATCGGAGAAACTCATGTATTTTTATGAGTTTTGATTATTTAATCATTCTTATTTAATTTAGGACGAATAAACAAATTGTGGGATTGTGTTAACATATAAAAACGCACCCAAAGGTGAGTACATAGTCCCCTCTTTTACCGTTTTTCAAACATTTTGGGGTGAAACACATGTGCCTACTTGTTATTTTCGTGCTTTCCATGTTTTCATAATATATACTTACTATGTTCATTAGTACACTATTAATACATAATTTCATCTTCTTTTGCTATGTATGTTTACTTGACATGCTAGCGCATTGATTTACATGACTTTTCTGCTTTGTATGTTAACTTAGCATACTTAGTACATTGCTTTCTCATAGCATGTTTACATTTAATATGACATTTGGTTTGTACAACGGGACTAAAACACATTCATTAACATTAGCTACGCCACTCGGTAGTAAGTAATGGTACCATAGGACTTGACAAATCTTGTTCCTAACACCCTAGGTTTGTTTGGGTGTAAAGAATGACTGAATCCGAAAACATTTTACTTTGGTAATCTTTACTCTAAGGTTATCCTGCTGTCTCAAGGCTTTAATGTATGCGTTAACTTACCACATAAGTGTTTGTATCAGTAAAATATGCATTTACTTTGCAAAACATAACTTTTTGATATATTCGAATTACTTTGTTTTGTACATTTTTACATTTGGTTTATGTGACTCCACTTTACTTACCATACATAACATTTGTTACACATTACTTGACTACATTTGGACTTTTAACATTTGACATGGTATATACAAGGACTTTTTGACAATTGGTTTAAACATGGACTTTATACACTGGTGGTTTGTTTAAGTGACTTAAGTAACGAGATGTGTGTAGTATGATACAATCATGGTGGATACGCCGCTGGTACTTCCTATATATAAGTGTTTGTATTGTACTACATGTCGTAGCGTTATTTAGATAATTCAATTTGGACTTATACATTTTACACAAACAATATATTTTTCACAAGACTTTGGTTAACAAAACAATTTACAAGGTTCATGACTAACTTTTATTAAACATTTCTTTAAACTCAAGTCATAAATCCTATTTTCATAAAACCTATGTATCTCACAGGCATTTTTATGCTGACGTAACTATTTTTACATGTGTTTTCAGGAGCTGTTGCTTAGGATGTTCGTGACACACTAGGGCGGACCTGTGCCTTAGAGACTTAGAATAAAGATGGAACTAGTTTAATTATGTGATGAACTCTTCGTTTCAGTTATTTTAAGACAATGTAACTCTTTGTTTGATGAATAAAACATAACTTTTAATTACCATGGTTGTGGAACAATAATTTTGTTACATCACTCCCCGATGTTTCCGCCATGATTTGATGTTTTATGTGGTCGGGGTGTGACATAAGAGTTGGTATCAGAGCCAATGGTTATAGGGAATTAGGTTATTAGTAATACTTTGACCTAGACTATAACCTTTCTAGGACCCCAACACAAGTTGTCTTGTGTTTAGATTTTAAAACATGCACTTCACCTATCCTTAGGTGATTACCAAAAACAAAACATAATGGAAGGCACAAAGCCAAAATGAATCATCAATCTCTTAAACCTTCCAAGTTTTCAAAATCTCGTCAAAGTTCTGGGTTCTAAATAGTGTGAACACGTGCAAACTGGAAGAGTGAATGCCTGTACCCTGGGTTTTCTGTCTAAGGCTAGAGTGTTCGTACAAATCCACATAATCAGACCAGTCACTCTTACCTAGGAACTCTTGGGGTGAGTGTTCACTTATAGGCGAGCATGTCTTCGTGATGCATTATTTTTAACCCATTTACTTTGATTAGTCACTGTGTGTCGTTTGTTTGCTTTGTGATGCGGACAAATGACCACCATCTTTGCTTTTGTCGATTTTTGTTTCATCCCATTCTTTTCGTCTAATCATCTCACTCGTTCCTTTCATGTTTCCTTTTTTAGAATGCCTCCTCGACGTGAAAATCAACTACCAAATGCCGAACTGGCAGAAATCATCACGCAGCAAATGGCTGCTGCGTTCCCAAATCTTATTGCTCAATGGAACCAAGCCAACAACAACAATAATGCTCCATGCAATTTCAAGAGTTTTAACTAGGCTAAACCGCTCAAGTTTAGTGGTTCTGAGGGAGCAACTGGGCTTCTTCAATGGTTCGAGAGCATTGAGAATACATTTCATCATGTTCTGTGTCCTGAGAATCGGAAGGTCGAGTTTGCTTCAAGCGTGTTTCAGAAAAGGGCACTTACATGGTGGAACAGGGTTATGAGAGACCGTGGTGCAGAAGTTGCTCTAGCACAAACCTGGTCTGAACTTAGAACTCTTATGATGAGGGAGTTTTGCCCTCGTCATGAACTGCGAGCTTTGGAAAGGGAGTTTGATGACTTGAAGCAGGATAGTGGCGAGCACCAGGCGTATACTGATAGATATGAGGAGCTGAGTTTGTTATGCCCAACAATGGTTACCCCACTCGATAAGGCTATCGAAAGGTACATCGATGGTCTACCTGACTCAGTGCAAGACATCGTTACTGGTAGTAACCCTACCACAGTCCGTCAGGCGATCGAGTTAGCAACGACATTGACTGAGTCGCAGATTCGGAAGGGTAAGTTGCACAGAAAGGGCGAGAAAGGTAAGAAGCAGGCGTCTGACAAAGAGGATAGCAAGAAAGGTAAAAAAAAGAAGGGTAAGGATTCTGGTTCCTCGAAGGGTTCTAGGAAGCGAAAGGCTTCCCAAAACTGCGCCGTTACTGCACAGGCTCAAGCTGCACCAAATCAGCCTGCACAACCGCTTGCCAAGAAACCTTATCTAGGCAATGCACCTTTGTGCAACAGGTGTAACGGTCATCATCAGCCACACCTCCAGTGTCGTCAATGTACCAACTGTGGAAGACCTGGTCATCTTGCTGCTACATGCCGCATTCCTGCTAATCAGAATCGGGTAGCTCAGAACCCGGCTCAACAAGTTGCTAAGCCTCTTGCTCAACAACAAGGTCAAGCTGCACGACCTCACTACCCACCAGGTTCTTGTTATAACTATGGGGATCTGACCCACTACCGTAATCAATGTCCAAGATTGGTGAATGCGAATCTAGCTCAGGCTCAGGCTCGAGGTCGAGTCTTCAGCATGAATGCACAAGAGGCACAAGCAGACAATGAAGTGGTTAACAGTACGTTCTTTGTTAATAATCAACCCGCATCTGTTCTTTTTTATTCTGGCGCCGATAAGAGTTTTGTGTCGTTATCTTTTGAGCCATTGCTTCGCATGTCTAGAACGAAACTAGGTAAGCCTTTGACAGTAGAAGTTGCGAGTGGTAATCCCGTTGTTCTTGATTCTGTCCTTCGCAATTGCCAATTGAACCTTAATGACCATCTTTTTCCTATTGACCTCACACCCATGTAACTTGGAAGCTTCGACATTATTGTGGGTATGGATTGGTTAGCCAAGCATCACGCGGAGGTAGTTTGTTTTGAGAAGATTGTTCGGGTGCCGCTTTCGTCAGGTGAGATCCTACAGGTTCGTGGTGAGAAACCTGCTAGTAGTCTCAAGCTCATGTCTTGTACTCAAGCTCAGAAGTATCTGCGAAAGAATTATGTGGCCTTCTTGGCACATGTTACAGCAGATAAAGGCAAAGGTAAGTCTATTCAAGATATTCCTGTTGTTCGGGATTTTCCGGAGTTGTTTCCTGAAGAGTTACCTGGTCTACCCCCAGTACGCCAAGTCGAGTTCCGTATTGATCTCGTACCTGGTGCAAATCCCATTGCCAGAGCTCCATATCATCTTGCACCATCTGAGACGCAAGAGTTGTCTAAGCAGCTTCAGGAGCTATCTGACAAAGGTTTTATTCGTCCTAGTTTTTCACCTTGTGGTGCTCTAGTTCTCTTTGTCAAGAAGAAGGATGGATCCTTCAGGATGTGCATCGATTATCGTGAGCTGAACAAGCTTACCATCAAGAATCGATATCCCCTGTCACACCCCGACCACGTAAAACAACAAAACGTGGCGGAAACGTCGGGGAGTGTTGTAACAGAATCATTGTTTCATAACACATGGAAATTGATATATTGTTTTGTTGATTAAAACAGTTACAATGTCTTGACAATCAAAGAAATATAACATAAATAACTAGTCTTGCATCTTTTATTGTCACTAAGGCCCAAGTCCGCCTAAGTGTATCTTGATAAATCCTATGCATCATATCCTGAAACACATGTGAAAATAGGTACGTCAGCATAAAAATGCCTGTGAGATACATAGGTTTTGTGAAAATAGAATTCATGATTATGTTTAAGAAAATGTTTAGTCATGAACCTTGTAATTTGCTTTGTCTTGTAAATCATTTGAAAAGTGATAAATAAACCAAATGATATATATGTATAAAAGAATAATACATGGTTAAGTAAATAACCAAGTAAAATGAGTTTGTATTAGATAAGTTGTTTGTAAAACAATGTATTGTGAAAAGTATGTCATTTGTATAAAATGTTATATGTCTAAATCGAAATGATTCAAATAATGCTACGATATGTAATACCATACAAGCACTTATATATAGGAAGTACCAGCGGCGTATCCACCATGCTTGTATCATATTACACACGCCTCGTTACTTAAATCACTTACACAAACCAAACCACCAAAGTAAAATGTTTATGTATAATCAAATGTCAAAATGTTTTGTGTATATCAATGTCAAAATGTTTATGTCTAATGTAAATCATGAATTGTGTATATCATGTATGGTAGGTGAAATATATCAACTAAACCATATGTAAAATGCACAAAAACAAGGTATTGAAGTAAAACATGGTTTAAATCAAAGTTATGTTTTGTGGAACAAATGCATGCTATACTGATATAAACATCTATGCGGTATTGTAAAATGCATACATCCAAGCCTTGCGACTGTAGAATAAACCCTAGCACAAAGTCTAAGGTCCACCTGGAAATGTATTCGGATTCAGTCATTCCTTCCACCCAAACAAACCTAGGGTTTCAGGAATGGGAGTTGTCAAGTCCTATGGTACCACTACCTACTACCGAGCGGCATGATCGGTGTTAATGAATGTATATTGTCCCATTTAAACAAACCAAATGTCATACCAAAATGTAAGCATGTGATGAATAACAAATGTACTAAGTATGCACACAATGGACATACATAGCATAAAATGTAATGTAAAACAATGTACTAAGTATGCACACAATGGACATACATATCATAAAATGTAATGTAAAACGATGTACTAAGTATGCACACAATGGACATACATAGCATAAAATGTAATATAAAACAACGTACTAAGTATGCAACAATGGACATACATAGCAAAAACACAATGAAATCATGTACTATAAATGTACTAATGAACATAGAAGTATATGATGTGAAAACAGGAAAGCATGAAAGTAACAAGTAGGCACATGTGTTTCACCCCAAAACAGTTTGAAAACGGTAAAAGAGGGGTCTATCTACTCACTTGAGATTGCTCAGAAGTCCTAAGATAACCACCAAGCAATGCTAGAGATCACGGAATCAAACGACACCTAATATAGGTAACTATGTTAATAAACCGGACCTATATCGGAGGATCGGATAGAATGAGGGCTCGTAAACCAAATGAGTTTGGGAACTCATGTAATATGGTTTAACAAAGTCTACATACTAAAATGAAACCTAACCTAAGTGCTTACGACCCATTACGGCCCGTTTAGGTAGCTTATGCTACTTTAACGCGTCGTTTGCGTAAAACGCGTTCGGAATGCCTAACTAGTCCTATGATAATTAAAATATGCCTTAACATGTCTAATATTGTTACCAAATCAGTTTAGATACCAAAAGTTATGTTATATATGCTTAAAATGAATTTTTGTTTAAAAAGGGTATTTTGGTAATTTACCTTACGACCCTATATAAGCACTAAACTAAGAGTGACGAGCTGAGCATGTTAAAACATGCTTAACTAAGTTTAGAAAATAGTTTTGGTATCAAAACAAACGGTTTTGATACCTAAGAGTAGTTTGGTTACAAAATACGCAATAACACGCATTTTGGCCGAAACTACGACTCATCACTGAGCCTAGATAACATGGTAATCAGTAGGGACTATAACCATCGTGATTACGCTCACGTTATGAAGTTCAAACGAACTTCGCATTGACCATAAACTGGTCAACGCAGAAAGTCAAACAAAGTTTGACTTTTAACGCTAAAAGTATAAAAAGAACGAAGGAACACTTACAAAGGGTCCCCGAACGCTAATCTTGATCCAAGTAGCTCAGGTATGAAGCAATGGCTTCAACTTAGAGCTTTTAGATCAGATTTTATGGGTTTTGCAAATGAATAGGGTTGGGTATTTATAGTAAATGGAAAACTGTTAGGATCGTTTCTCGTAATCCGGGCTTTAATCTCACCCCTACACTTGTTGAAATTCCCATGGAACACCAAAATGGCCCCTCATTAACATGAAGAGGCAAGTGCAATTGGGTTTGGAGGGTGTGATAGCTGGAAACAGGCTGTTTAGAAGTTTCTGAGCAACTGGGAGGTCCTTACGGACCGTAAGGGTGATGGCTTACGGTCAGTAAGCCATCATCTTTGCTGAAATGACAGATTTGGTCCCTGCAGCTCCAAACTTGGTTTTCGATCCATTTTTGACACGTTTAAGCCCCGTTAACCTCATTTCAAAGCTCTAAAATGAAGTTAAAGTATAGGGAACTTAAAATGTGCTCAAAAATATCTCGGATGTCGGTTCGTTTGGCCGTACGGTTGCGTTGTTCGGTTAATTACGATGAAAGTCGTAACGAACGCAAAAACGGTCCAAAATGCGCGACGAATGGAATTTTGACAAGCCAAACACTAAAGCATAATATTATAATGCTTACATAAATTTTTGGATATCCGGATGTATTCAGAACGTAAGTTATGCGCAAAAGAGCAAACTTGTGCACTTTTTGACGCTTTTAGTCCTTGAATGACCCAAAAGTTTATTTTAGCACACCGAACCCTTTAAAGCCTATTTCTAAGCTATGTAAAGGATATTTATGGTATGTTTAACTTATGGTCATGTTCTGGAATGTTTGTTACAGTTCAAATTGGCATACTTTCGCAGTTTGTCAACTTTAGTCCCTGTAAGCTATTTAACTTGATTTTGCCATACCAAAGCCTTCAAAACTTATTTCTAAGTTATGTAAAGGTTATTTAAGATATGTTAAGCCTATTTCACTATTCCAGAGTGTTCGTTGCATTAAACTGGTTATATTTACGCATCAGTGCGCGTATAACCTTCCAGAAAGCGATTTAAAGCTTGAAATCGAACAAGAATTGATATGTGCAAAGGATACACATATTTATACAAATCCCAAATATGAAATACAATATTTCATTGGTTTGGTATTTGTTTGATGGCCGTGGAGGCACAGGTGTCACAGTCTCCCCTACTTCAGGAAATTTCGTCCCGAAATTTATTTAGAGGAAACTTGTGAGAGCTTGAAAAAATGAAGTTGAAAAGATTCGAACAACAATGGTTAGAGTTCTTGAACTTCTAGTAACCTTAATAACATCATGCTTGCAATGTAAGAGGGATACTTATATACAAGTATATGAAGCGTCATTGGTGCGTCCACCGTACCTCCATTACATTGTTTATGTTTTATTATTGTTGCCACTATCGGTTCTTACACATAATAAATCTTACTGTGGTTTCCGTGCACTGAACTTCGTAATTATGTATGCATCCATAGTCACGTAATTCCTTGCATAGTCACGTAGTGCATCTTAAAATGTGTAGGGGAAGAAAACAATGAACGAGCCTGTGATGATTGTGTCTAGACCACCATAGGGTCCCTTTTATTAAATCAATAAATGATTTTAATAGACAACCAAGGAGTCTTTTCAGCTTATATCATCACATGTCATTCTTAACCAGATTTTTGAATCAATCTTTTTCACTAGACCACTAAAAGGGTCTCTTATGAATCATGGAATGGTATTATATAATCCAAGGGTCTTAACTATTTCATAGAAGCCCATTAAGGATTTAAGGTAGTACCTTTGGATATCCTACTATGAATCCTTCATATGAAGATATGGAAGGTTCTACGAGGATTTGGATAACGAAAATAAAACCACAAAAGGAAAAACATAACACAAAAACACATAACCACAAAATTGTTTATCTTGATCTTTAATTTGTTATCATCTTGTTAATTGTACACATGCATTTAAAGCATACCAGGTATCAAATCCGTGGATTTTGATTGGCACTTTAAATATTTCCAAGGATCTAACTATAAAGATAGAAAGATCTTAAAAAAAATGTCGATTTCGATTATAAGGAATCGAAATGTTTGAATTAGGGTATACAAGGAATCCAATTAAGGACTCGGATTTGAATGGAAATCATCCACAAGGGTCTAATTGTGAAGATAAAAAGATCCCATGTGGATTTTGGGAATTGGAGAGCGGGAGGCGTTTCAAAACCTTGCACTAGACGTGCTTAAGTCAAAACATGAGGTAAAATGCTTATGAAGTTGAGATGCTCGATAAGCCAAGGTGACATATGAAGCGAAATTTGAAGGTTAAGTCAATGTATGAGGAAAATATTATTATTATTATTATTTTTTTTTTTTTGAATCATAAAGTAAGTGTATTAGATAAGTATATTTATAAAATGTTTTAAAATCATGCGAGATGAATTTTGTAATTATGTATAAGGTTTTTGGAAATCATGAATGATGTTTTTGAAGTCATGCACTTGATATAAGTAATTATATGGTATTAATAACATTTTGAAATCATGAATGTTGTTTTTGAAAACATAGACAATGTCCTTGAAATCATGGAGGTTGTTTTTGAAAACATATGTTATGCATGTTGAAAGAAATCAAAACATAAATGGGTATGAGATTGAAAAATACCTTAGTTTTCTAACCAATGATTCTAAGGTACAGATGTGCAAAAGCACGATTACTCATAATGTCACTTTATTTCTTGTACTTCGTCTCCTAGAATGAAACGAGTACTTAAAATGTTTCGAGGAAATCATAAGCGATCACTTGAAAGGGAGAATCACAAGAGTAGTTTGTAAAGAACATAGTTCTTTGATGTAGGTATCATAGGGAAATGGTATACACATATGTAACTACACTTGTACATCAGAATTGTGAACAACAATTTATTCATAAACTGAACACATTGTTTCCAAGTTCAACAAAAGAAACAAAAGTAACAGATACAAATTATTTAAAGCAGCAGCTTCTTCTAATCAGCCAAATGCTCATCCAAGGGTTGGATTTGCATCGACAATCTTTGGGCATTTGTTGCTGAAGTGGCTCGTCTCTCCACAGTTGTAGCAAGTACCAGACGGAAAACGAGCTTGAGTAGGGTTGACTTGGAGTCGGGTAGCAGCAAGGTTTATAGCAGCTTTGTTTTGGATAGCAAAACGACAAATGCTAACCAAATGTCCCCACCGTCCACAGTAGGTACATTTGAAGCAGGGTAAGCGGTTTAAATGATGACGGTTACATCGTTTGCACCATGGGGCAGCTCCTAAGTACGGCTTCCTAGCTGGTGGCACTGCCACTTGGCTAGGTTCCGCTTGATTTGGTGTAACTGTTGCGGGTTTCCTTAAAGCCTTACGCTTCCTTGATTTTGGTGCAGGCTTGACTTCTGCTTCCTTCGGTTCCTCTTGAGTGGCCTCATTGTTGAGACGAGACATGGCAATGCCTAAATCCACAGTCTTCAGAATCACTTCGCCTATTTGCTGGGCAAATTTGGTTGTTTGCTCGGACATTTGACCGTTGTTGTGAAGAAGAGACATTCTGGAGGAAAAGAAAGATATAGGAGGAAACAAATGAAATGTTATCGAAAAATAAAACAAAATGACAACGCATAGAAATTGCGATCATTTGTTTGTTACCTAAGGCAAACAAATAAGACGGTGACTAATCAAAGTAAGCGGGTCATATTAATGTATCGCGAAGACATGCTTTAGCCTATAAGTGGACACTCACCCCAAGAGTTCCCAGGTAAGAGTGACTGGTCCGATTATGTGGATTTGTACGAACACTCTAGCCTTAGACAGAAAACTCAGAGTACAGGCATCCACTCTTCCAGATTGCACGTGTTCACACTATAAGACCCAAACTTTGACGAGGTTTTGAAAATTCCAAGAGGTTCAAAACCTTATAACAGAGGGTTCAAAACCTAGTAATCAATCATCCTAGAACAGATATTTAGTTTTCAAAGCGGGTTTGAAATTTGTGTTCTTGTTGAGGTCGTCGCCTAAGGATAGGTGACGGTATTGTTTTATGAATAAACGCAAGTAAACTCGCCTTAGGGTCCTAGGAAGGATATAGACTACGTCAAAGCATTACTAATAACTTAATTCCCTATAACCATGAGCTCTGATACCAACTTTTCTGTCACACCCCGACCACGTAAAACAACAAAACGTGGCGGAAACGTCGGGGAGTGTTGTAACAGAATCATTGTTTCATAACACATGGAAATTGAAATATTGTTTTATTGATTAAAAGAGTTACAATGTCTTGACAATCAAAGAAATATAACATAAATAACTAGACTTCCATCTTTTATTGTCACTAAGGCCCAAGTCCGCCTAAGTGTATCTTGATAAATCCTATGCATCATATCCTGAAACACATGTGAAAATAGGTACGTCAGCATAAAAATGCCTGTGAGATACATAGGTTTTGTGAAAATAGAATTCATGACTTATGTTTAAGAAAATGTTTAGTCATGAACCTTGTAATTTGCTTTGTCTTGTAAATCATTTGAAAAGTGATAAATAAACCAAATGATATATATGTATAAAAGAATAATACATGGTTAAGTAAATAACCAAGTAAAATGAGTTTGTATTAGGTAAGTTGTTTGTAAAACAATGTATTGTGAAAAGTATGTTATTTGTATAAAATGTTATATGTCTAAATCGAAATGATTCAAATAACGCTACGATATATAATACCATACAAACACTTATATATAGGAAGTACTAGCGGCGTATCCACCATGCTTGTATCATATTACACACGCCTCGTTACTTAAATCACTTACTCAAACCAAACCACCAAAGTAAAATGTTTACGTATAATCAAATGTCAAAATGTTTTGTGTATATCAATGTCAAAATGTTTATGTCTAATGTAAATCATGAATTGTGTATATCAATGTCAAAATGTTTATGTCTAATGTAAATCATGAATTGTGTATATCAATGTCAAAATGTTTATGTCTAATGTAAATCATGAATTGTGTATATCAATGTCAAAATGTTTATGTCTAATGCAAATCATGTAATGTGTATCAAAAATATCATGTATGGTAGGTGAAATATATCAACTAAACCATATGTAAAATGCACAAAAACAAGGTATTGAAGTAAAACATGGTTTAAATCAAAGTTATGTTTTGTGGAACAAATGCATGCTATACTGATATAAACATCTATGCGGTATTGTAAAATGCATACATCCAGGCCTTGCGACTGTAGAATAAATCCTAGCACAAAGTTTAAGGTCCACCTAGAAATGTATTCAGATTCGGTCATTCCTTCCACCCAAACAAACCTAGGGTTTCAGGAATGGGAGTTGTCAAGTCCTATGGTACCACTACCTACTACCGAGCGGCATGATCGGTGTTAATGAATGTATATTGTCCCATTTAAACAAACCAAATGTCATACCAAAATGTAAGCATGTGATGAATAACAAATGTACTAAGTATGCACACAATGGACATACATAGCATAAAATGTAATGTAAAACAATGTACTAAGTATGCACACAATGGACATACATAGCATAAAATGTAATGTAAAACGATGTACTAAGTATGCACACAATGGACATACATAGCATAAAATGTAATATAAAACGATGTACTAAGTATGCAACAAAGGACATACATAGCAAAAACACAATGAAATCATGTACTATAAATGTACTAATGAACATAGCAAGTATATGATGTGAAAACAGGAAAGCATGAAAGTAATAAGTAGGCACATGTGTTTCACCACAAAACAGTTTGAAAACGGTAAAAGAGGGGTCTATGTACTCACTTGAGATTGCTCAGAAGTCCTAAGATAACC
The DNA here is from genome assembly GCA_030545235.1 of Helianthus tuberosus. NCBI lineage: Eukaryota > Viridiplantae > Streptophyta > Magnoliopsida > Asterales > Asteraceae > Helianthus > Helianthus tuberosus. Next base: position 124,502,299 of record CM060394.1, on the reverse strand, counting down.
ACCAAGCAATGCTAGATATCACGGAATCAAACGGCACCTAATATAGGTAACTAGGTTAATAAACCGGACCTATATCGGAGGATCGGATAGAATGAGGGCTCGTAAACCAAATGAGTATGGGAACTCATCTAATATGGTTTAACAAAGTCTACATACTAATATGAAACCTAACCTAAGTGCTTACGACCCATTACGACCTGTTTAGGTAGCTTATGCTACTTTAACGCGTCGTTTGCGTAAAACGCGTTCGGAATGCCTAACTACTCCTATGATAAGTAAAATATGCCTTAACATGTCTAATATTGTTACCAAATCAGTTTAGATACCAAAAGTTATGTTATATAAGCTTAAAATGAATTTTTGCGTAAAAAGGGAAAAAGGGTATTTTGGTAATTTACCTAAGGCATATATACTACTTATCATACAACTATTCAAACGATGTGACCATAAGGTATAACCTCGAAAGGTTATTCCCTATACAACTATGGTCACCTAATGTGTTTGGTCGGATCCTAATGATCGACCAAACGGGTCGGGTTCGAAAGTATAAGTGATTGTTTAGATCGCTTACCTTACGACCCTATATAAGCACTAAACTAAGAGTGACGAGCTAAGCATGTTAAAACATGCTTAACTAAGTTTAGAAAACAGGTTTGGTATCAAAACAAACGGTTTTGATACCTAAGAGTAGTTTGGTTACAAAATACGCAATAACACGCATTTTGGCCGAAACTACGACTCGTCACTGAGCCTAGATAACGTGGTAATCAGTAGGTATAGTCACTAGGGACTATAACCATCGTGATTACGCTCACGTTATGAAGTTCAAACGAACTTCGCATTGACCATAAACTGGTCAACGCAGAAAGTCAAACAAAGTTTGACTTTTAACGCTAAAAGTATAAAAAGAACGAAGGAACACTTACAAAGGGTCCCCGAAAGCTAATCTTGATCCAAGTAGCTCAGGTATGAAGCAATGGCTTCAACTTAGAGCTTTTAGATCAGATTTTGTAGGTTTTGCAAATGAATGGGGTTGGGTATTTATAGTAAATGGACAACCGTTAGGATCGTTTCTCGTAATCCGGGCTTTAATCTCACCCCTACACTTGTTGAAATTCCCATGGAACACCAAAATGGCCCCTCATTAACATGAAGAGGCAAGTGCAATTGGGTTTGGAGGGTGTGACAGCTGGAAACAGGCTGTTTAGAAGTTTCTGAGCAACTGGGAGGTCCTTACGGACCGTAAGGGTGATGGCTTACGGTCAGTAAGCCATCATCTTTGCTGAAATGACAGATTTGGTCACTGCAGCTCCAAACTTGGTTTTCGATGCATTTTTGACACGTTTAAGCCCCGTTAACCTCATTTCAAAGCTCTAAAATGAAGTTAAAGTATAGGGAACTTAAAATGTGCTCAAAAATATCTCAGATTTCGGTTCGTTTGGCCGTACGGTTGCGTTGTTCGGTTAATTACGACGGAAGTCGTAGAGAACGCAAAAAACGGTCCAAAATTGCGATCATTTGTTTGTTACCTAAGGCAAACAAATGAGACGGTGACTAATCAAAGTAAGCGGGTCATATTAATGTATCGCGAAGACATGCTTTAGCCTATAAGTGGACACTCACCCCAAGAGTTCCCAGGTAAGAGTGACTGGTCCGATTATGTGGATTTGTACGAACACTCTAGCCTTAGACATAAAACTCAGAGTACAGGCATCCACTCTTCCAGATTGCACGTGTTCACACTATAAGACCCAAATGTTGACGAGGTTTTGAAAATTCCAAGGGGTTCAAAACCTTATAACAGAGGGTTCAAAACCTAGTAATCAATCATCTTAGAACAGATGATTAGTTTTCAAAGCGGTTTTGAAATTTGTGTTCTTGTTGAGGTCGTCGCCTAAGGATAGGTGACGGTATTGTTTTATGACTAAACGCAAGTAAACTCGCGTTAGGGTCCTAGGAAGGTTATAGACTAGGTCAAAGCATTACTAATAACCTAATTCCCTATAACCATGAGCACTGATACCAACTTTTCTGTCACACCCCGACCACGTAAAACAACAAAACATGGCGGAAACGTCGGGGAGTGTTGTAATAGAATCATTGTTTCATAACACATGGAAATTGAAATATTGTTTTATTGATTAAAAGAGTTACAATGTCTTGACAATCAAAGAAATATAACATAAATAACTAGTCTTGCATCTTTTATTGTCACTAAGGCCCAAGTCCGCCTAAGTGTATCTTGATAAATCCTATGCATCAAATCCTGAAACACATGTGAAAATAGGTACGTCAGCATAAAAATGTCTGTGAGATACATAGGTTTTGTGAAAATAGAATTCATGACTTATGTTTAAGAAAATGTTTAGTCATGAACCTTGTAATTTGCTTTGTCTTGTAAATCATTTGAAAAGTGATAAATAAACCAAATGATATATATGTATAAAAGAATAATACATGGTTAAGTAAATAACCAAGTAAAATGAGTTTGTATTAGATAAGTTGTTTGTAAAACAATGTATTGTGAAAAGTATGTCATTTGTATAAAATGTTATATGTCTAAATCGAAATGATTCAAATAACGCTACGATATGTAATACCATACAAGCACTTATATATAGGAAGTACCAGCGGCGTATCCACCATGCTTGTATCATATTACACACGCCTCGTTACTTAAATCACTTACTCAAACCAAACCACCAAAGTAAAATGTTTATGTATAATCAAATGTCAAAATGTTTTGTGTATATCAATGTCAAAATGTTTATGTCTAATGTAAATCATGAATTGTTTATATCAATGTCAAAATGTTTATGTCTAATGTAAATCATGAATTGTGTATATCAATGTCAAAATGTTTATGTCTAATGCAAATCATGTAATGTGTATCCAAAATATCATGTATGGTAGGTGAAATATATCAACTAAACCATATGTAAAATGCACAAAAACAAGGTATTGAAGTAAAACATGGTTTAAATCAAAGTTATGTTTTGTGGAACAAATGCATGCTATACTGATATAAACATCTATGCGGTATTGTAAAATGCATACATCCAAGCCTTGCAACTGTAGAATAAACCCTAGCACAAAGTCTAAGGTCCACCTAGAAATGTATTCGGATTCGGTCATTCCTTCCACCCAAACAAACCTAGGGTTTCAGGAATGAGAGTTGTCAAGTCCTATGGTACCACTACCTACTACCGAGCGGCATGATCGGTGTTAATGAATGTATATTGTCCCATTTAAACAAACCAAATGTCATACCAAAATGTAAGCATGTGATGAATAACAAATGTACTAAGTATGCACACAATGGACATACATAGCATAAAATGTAATGTAAAACGAGGTACTAAGTATGCACACAATGGACATACATAGAATAAAATGTAATATAAAACGATGTACTAAGTATTCAACAAAGGACATACATAGCAAAAACACAATGAAATCATGTACTATAAATGTACTAATGAACATAGCAAGTATATGATGTGAAAACAGGAAAGCATGAAAGTAACAAGTAGGCACATGTGTTTCACCCCAAAACAGTTTGAAAACGGTAAAAGAGGGGTCTATGTAGTCACTTGAGATTGCTCAGAAGTCCTAAGATAACCACCAAGCAATGCTAGAGATCACGGAATCAAACGGCACCTAATATAGGTAACTATGTTAATAAACCGGACCTATATCGGAGGATCGGATAGAATGAGGGCTCGTAAACCAAATGAGTATGGGATCTCATGTAATATGGTTTAACAAAGTCTACATACTAAAATGAAACCTAACCTAAGTGCTTACGACCCATTACGGCCCGTTTAGGTAGCTTAAGCTACTTTAACGCGTCGTTTGCGTAAAACGCGTTCGGAATGCAGAACTAGTCCTATGATAAGTAAAATATGCTTTAACATGTCTAATATTGTTACCAAATCAGTTTAGATACCAAAAGTTATGTTAAATATGCTTAAAATGAATTTTTGCATAAAAAAAAGTATTTTGGTAATTTACCTAAGGCATATATACTACTTATCAAGTTATCATACAACTATTCAAACGATGTGACCATAAGGTATAACCTCGGAAGGTTATTCCCTATACAACTATGGTCACCTAATGTGTTTGGTCGGATCCTAATGATCGACCAAATGGGTCGGGTTCGAAAGTATAAGCGATTGTTTAGATCGCTTACCTTACGACCCTATATAAGCACTAAACTAAGAGTGACGAGCTAAGCATGTTAAAAGTATAAACAGAACGAAGGAACACTTACAAAGGGTCCCCGAAAGCTAATCTTGATCCAAGTAGCTCAGGTATGAAGCAATGGCTTCAACTTAGAGCTTTTAGATTAGATTTTGTGGGTTTTGCAAATGAATGGGGTTGGGTATTTATAGTAAATGGACAACCGTTTGGATCGTTTCTCGTAATCCGGGCTTTAATCTCACCCATAAACTGGTCAACGCAGAAAGTCAAACAAAGTTTGACTTTTAACGCTAAAAGTATAAACAGAACGAAGGAACACTTACAAAGGGTCCCCGAAAGCTAATCTTGATCCAAGTAGCTCAGGTATGAAGCAATGGCTTCAACTTAGAGCTTTTAGATTAGATTTTGTGGGTTTTGCAAATGAATGGGGTTCGGTATTTATAGTAAATGGACAACCGTTTGGATCGTTTCTCGTAATCCGGGCTTTAATCTCACCCCTACACTTGTTGAAATTCCCATTGAACACCAAAATGGCCCCTCATTAACATGAAGAGGCAAGTGCAATTGGGTTTGGAGGGTGTGACAGCTGGAAACAGGCTATTTAGAAGTTTATGAGCAACTGGGAGGTCCTTACAGACCGTAAGGGTGATGGCTTACGAACCGTAAGCCATCATCTTTGCTGAAATGACAGATTTGGTCCCTACAGCTCCAAACTTGGTTTTCGATGCATTTTTGACACGTTTAAGCCCCGTTAACCTCATTTCAAAGCTCTAAAATGAAGTTAAAGTATAGGGAACTTAAAATGTGCTCAAAAATATCTCGGATGTCGGTTCGTTTGGCCGTACGGTTGCGTTGTTCGGTTAATTACGACGGAAGTCGTAACGAACGCAAAAACGGTCCAAAATGCGCGACGAATGGAATTTTGACAAGCCAAACACTAAAGCATAATATTATAATGCTTACATAAATTTTTGGATGTCTGGATGTATTCAGAACGTAAGTTATGCGTGAAAGAGCAAACTTGTGCACTTTTTGACGCTTTTAGTCCTTGAATGACCCAAAAGTTTATTTTAGCACACCGAACCCTTCAAAGCCTATTTCTAAGCTATGTAAAGGATATTTATGGTATGTTTAACTTATGTTCATGTTCCGGAATGTTTGTTACAGTTCAAATTGGCATACTTTCGCAGTTTGTCAACTTTAGTCCCTGTAAGCTATTTAACTTGATTTTGCCATACCAAAGCCTTCAAAACTTATTTCTAAGTTATGTAAAGGTTATCTAAGATATGTTAAGCCTATTTCACTATTCTGGAGTGTTCGTTGCATTAAACTGGTTATATTTACGCATCAGTGCGCGTATAACCTTCCAGAAAGCGATTTAAAGCTTGAAATCGAACAAGAATTGATATGTGCAAAGGATACACATATTTATACAAATACCAAATATGAAATACAATATTTCATTGGTTTGGTATTTGTTTGATGGCCATGGAGGCACAGGTGTCACATCCCCTACCTCGCATCGATGGTCTCTTTGACCAGTTACAGGGTGCTTCTTATTTTTCGAAGATTGATCTTCGTTCTGGGTATCATCAACTTCGTGTGCGTGAAGAAGATATTCCCAAGACTGCCTTCCGCACTCGTTATGGGCATTATGAGTTAACAGTCATGCCGTTCGGTTTGACTAATGCTCCTGCTGTTTTCATGGACTTGATGAATAGGGTTTGTAAGACTTATTTAGATAAGTTCATCATCGTTTTTATTGATGACATCTTGATATACTCTAAGACGCAAGCCGATCATGAGCAACATCTTCGTCTTACTCTGGAACTCCTAAAGAAAGAGCAACTTTTCGCCAAGTACTCCAAGTGTGAATTTTGTCTTAAGGAAGTTCAATTTTTAGGGCATATTGTCAACGAACAAGGTATTCATGTAGATCCCTCTAAGATCAGTGCGATTAAGGATAGGGATACGCCTACTACTCCTACTGAGGTTCGTTCTTTTCTTGGTCTCGCGGGTTATTACCGCCGCTTCATAGAGAATTTCTCAAAGATTGCAGTTCCTTTAACTGCCCTAACTCAAAAGAACAAATCCTTTAAATGGGGATTTAAGCAAGAGGAAGTGTTTCAGACCTTAAAGCAGAAGCTTTGTGATGCGCCTATTCTGACTTTGTGTAACAACCCTCGGTAAAACCAATATCCTCGTAAATATTTCCGACACTCTAGTATATTATAAAATGTCCCAATATGTCTTTTATTACACCCCGTATGTGAAAACCAAGCCCTAGTTATGTTATAATTATAAAATAAATTAAAAACATGAAATACAGGGCTGAGGCGGGCCGCGTAGGCCCACCTTAACCACTTACGCGGGCAGTATAAGGGCTAGAACCTGATATCGTTGAATCCTTTAGTTCAAGCTGGCCGCGTAAGAGTTTTGTTTAGTTGACGCGGGCCGCGAGAGCTCATCAAACGCGGATACATCCTGAGTTGACACGTGTCGTCATCGTGTCAAGCCTAGTGGTGATCCGGATAAGCTATGCGTTGACCCTCGGTTTGACGCGGGCCGCGTAAGGCTTCGCCTTACCTTACGCGTGCCGCCTGGAAGTCAAATATCAGCACTATAAATAGAACGTATCAGTTTTCGTTTTCCGTCGCTCACAATTCATTCTGAATCTCGAATTATGAAAGCATTTGGCATAATTTTCAAGTATAATTCCCCCTAATTAGCAAGGTTCTGCTCCGTTGTAAGTATTATAATCCCAGTTTCAGAATAGTTACGCTGCCCGGTTGATTTAGGGTTCCGGAACAACTGTCGTGGTTCTGCCCGACGTAGTTGTTGGAATGCCGTCTCGGGGAGGGTATTATTAATATTTTCAAAGGGTTATGGTACTAACCAATGTACATTTGTATAAATTATAGATTATATCCAGGAAACCCTTACGAAAAGCCTAAGACAGTGTGAGTTTATCCTCTTTTTGTTAATGTTTTTGGAATGTTTAACAAAACCTTAAATGTTTTACAATGAAATTAAGCGGTGATTGAGTCTGTGTAGTTCTTCAATTACTGCCGATATTATGGGGTTTTGTATACAAAATTTACTACGAGTAGTAGTAAGTCTGAATGACAGTGCATTACCATTGGACGACGAGTTAGCCAATGGGTAATTTGACCATAGCCATAGATCTGGTCGAGTGGCAAATACTGAATGAGTAATTTTGTAGAAATAAACAATGTGGTCGCTCTCAATACTGTTTTAATTAATAAAATGTTTCTTGATTAAACTTGGATTCACTCACCAGTATTTCCGACTGACAAATGTTTTTAAAACACGTTACAGGTAACACAATGTGAACAGCCAATTAATGAAAGCCAGCTGGAGAGCACTGAAAGCTTGGGAAAAATGTGGCTATAAAGGTTCCCTAATAAACGATGTTTTAAATTCAATAAAATAGGGTTTGTCCCTATAAATGTATTGTAACAAGAAACTTCGGTTTTACCCATGTGATTATTAATAGTAAATGAGGTGGTTTTACTCTGATAAACATTTCCTAACTACGGTCCTGATGTAAATTCCGCTGCAAGATTTAATAACCTGATACCACCGAAACTCTGAGATCGCGTCCGCCCGTTCCCGGGAATTAGGGATCGGGGATTGCGACACTTTGCCTGAGTCTTTGTAGTTCTTCAATTACTGCCGATATTATGGGGTTTTGTATACAAAATTTACTACGAGTAGTAGTAAGTCTGAATGACAGTGCATTACCATTGGACGACGAGTTAGCCAATGGGTAATTTGACCGTAGCCATAGATCTGGTCGAGTGGCAAATACTGAATGAGTAATTGTGTAGAAATAAATAATGTGGTCGCTCTCAATACTGTTTTAATTAATAAAATGTTTCTTGATTAAACTGGGATTCACTCACCAGTATTTCCGACTGACAAATGTTTTTAAAACGCGTTACAGGTAACACAATGTGAACAGCCAATTAATGAAAGCCAGCTGGAGAGCACTGAAGGCTTGGAAAAAATGTGGCTATAAAAGTTCCCTAATAAACGATGTTTTAAATTCAATAAAATAGGGTTTGTCCCTATAAATGTATTGTAACAAGAAACTTCGGTTTTACCCATGTGATTATTAATAGTAAATGAGGTGGTTTTACTCTGATAAACATTTCCTAACTACGGTCCTGATGTAAATTCCGCTGCAAGATTTAATAACCTGATACCACCGAAACTCTGAGATCGCGTCCGCCCGTTCCCGGGAATTAGGGATCGGGTGTTGCGACACTTTGCCTGAGGGCATTGATGATTTCTTCGTTTATTGCGATGCATCTAAATTGGGTTTTGGCTGTGTTCTGATGCAAAGGAACAATGTTATAGCCTACGCATCAAGACAATTGAAGGTGCATGAGAAGAACTACACCACTCATGATCTTGAGTTGGGTGCAGTTGTCTTCTCTCTTAAGATCTGGAGACACTATTTGTATGGTACAAAATGTATGGTTTTCACGGACCACAAAATTCTTCAGCATATCTTCAATCAGAAAGAACTCAACATGAGGCAACGACGTTGGGTTGAGCTTCTAAACGACTATGACTGCGAAATTCGCTACCATCCTGGTAAGGCGAATGTTGTAGCCGATGCTTTGAGTCGTAAGGAACGTACTAAGCTTCATTGTGTTCGTGTTCAATCTGATATTCAAGCTCGATCCGATATCCAAGCACGCATTTCTCAGGCTCAACATGCTTGTGTTTCACAAGACTTGATGGGTAAGGAATTACCCTATCACATTAAGCCTGATCTTGAACTGAAGGACGATGGATCGTATTATTTCATGGACCGTTTGTGGGTCCCAAGCCTAGATGATCTCCACACTTTGCTTATGGATGAAGCTCATAAGTCTCGTTATTCTATTCATCCTGGCTCAGATAAGATGTATAAGGATCTTCGTACTCAGTATTGGTGGCCCAGTATGAAGAAAGATATTGCCTTGTATGTTTCAAAATGCATTACTTGTCTTAAGGTCAAGGCTGAACACCAACATCCTTCTGGTCTTTTGGAGCAACCAGAGATTCCAGTTTGGAAATGGAAAAACATTGCTATGGATCTTATTACCAAACTTCCGTGCACTAAGAAAGGTCATGATGCCATCTGGGTAGTTGTTGATCGTCTTACTAAGTCAGCACATTTCTTGCCAATACGTGAGGATTTTTCTGCTGAAAGGCTGGCTAAAATCTATGTGGATGAAATCGTATCTTGACATGGTGTTCCTTTGAACATTATTTCTGATAGAGATGCTCGCTTCTCTTCTCGTTTTTGGAGAACCATGCAATCTGCTATGGGGACCCAACTTAATCTAAGCACAGCTTATCATCCACAAATAGATGGCCAAACTAAAAGAACAATCCAGACTTTGGAGGATATGCTTAGAGTTTGTGTGATCGATTTTGGTGGTAGTTGGGATTCACATCTTCCATTGATTGAATTCTCCTACAACAACAGTTATCACTCCAGCATCAACATGGCTCCTTTCGAGGCTCTCTATGGTCGAAAATGTCGTTCACCAGTCTGCTGGAATGAGATAGGTGAGGCTCAACTTACTGGACCTAACCTCATTCTAGAGATAACTGATAAGGTTAAGAAAGTTCGTGATAACCTTCAGACAGCTCGAAGCCGTCAAAAGAGTTACGCGGACCAACGACGCAAGCCCTTGGAATTTCAAGTCGATGATCGTGTATTACTTAAGGTCTCGCCTTGGAAAGGTGTGATCAGATTTGGAAAGAAAGGAAAACTTGCACCTAGATACGTTGGACCATTCAAGATCGTCGAAAGAATCGGTAAGGTAGCCCACAGACTCGAGTTACCTCCTGAACTTGGGAATGTTCATCCAACCTTCCACGTATCCAACCTCAAAAAGTGCTTAGCTGACGAGAACCTCCACATACCGCTTGACGAAATTCGTGTTGATAAAACACTGCACTTTATCGAGAAACCTGTGGAGATAGTGGACCGTACATTCAGACAGTTGAAGAACAAACGGATTCATTTGGTCAAGGTTCGCTGGGAATCCATGTCACACCCCGACCACGTAGAACATACAAAACGTGGCGGAAACATCGGGGAGTGTTGTAACAGAATTTATGTTTCACAACCATGGAAATTAAAGTTTCGTTTTATTGATTAAAAGTGTTACAATACCTTAACAAACAAAGAAATACAACATAATTAACTAGTCTTGCATCTTTTATTGTCACTAAAGCCCAAGTCTGCCTATGTGTATCTTGATCATCTTATGCAACAGCTCCTGAAAAACACATGTGAAAATAGGTACGTCAGCATAAAAATGCCTGTGAGATACATAGGTTTTGTGAAAATAGGTTTCATGACTTATGTTTGAGAAAAATGTTTAGCCATGAACCTTGTAATTTGCTTTGTCTTTGTAAATCATTTGAAAAACAATAAGTTCAGATGATATGTATAAATAAGAAAATAATGCATGGTTAAATGAGTAACCATGTAAAATGAGTTTGTAATAGTTAAGTTGTTTGTAAAACAATGTATTGTGAAAGGTATGTTATTTGTATAAAATGTTATATGTATCAAACTGAAATGATTCAAATAACGCTATGATATATGTAATACCATACAAACACTTATATATAGGAAGTACCAGCGGCGTATCCACCATGCTTGTATCATATTACACACGCATCGTTACTTAATCACTTACTCAAACCACCAATGTAATAAGTCTATGTTTAAACCAATAGTCAAAAGTCCTTGTATAAACCAATGTCAAATGTTTATAATCCAAAAGTAGTCAAGTAATGTATAACCAAAATGATATGTATGTTAAGTAAAATTAAGACTACTTAACCCATAAGTAAAATGTACAAAACAAAGTATTGAAGTAAAACTTGGTTTAAATCAAAGTTATGTTTTGTAAGATATATGCATGCTATACTGAATATGAACATTTATGCGGTATTGTGAAAATTCATACATCCAAGCCTTGAGACAGACGGATAACTATGTAAAAGTGAGTTATCAAGAGAATATGTATTCGGATTCGGTCATTCCTTTCATCCCCTTTCCCTGGGATGTCCGGAACGGGATTTGTCAAGTCCTATGGTACCACTACCTACTAACGAACGGCATGATCGGTGTTAATGAATGTATAGTATAGTTTAAACAAACCAAATGTCATACCAAAATGTAAGCATGTTTTATGAAGATAATGTACCTAGTATGCTAGAGTAAACATACAGGGTAGAGCTGTAAAACAATGTGTCCATATGTTACTGGAACATATGCAACAGAGATGCAGTATAAAACAATGTACTAAGTATGCAAAGTCATCATACAAAGTAGAAAAGTCATGTAAAACAATGTACTAAGTATGCAAAGTCATCATACAAAGCATAGAACACCATGAAATCATGTACTATAAATGTACTAATGAACATAGCAAGTATATGATGTGAAAACAGGAAAGCTTGAAAGTAACAAGTAGGCACATGTGTTTCATCCCAAATCAGTTTGGAAAACAGTAAAAGAGGGGTCTATGTACTCACTTGAGATTGCTCAGAAGTCCTTGAGTAACAACCAAACAATGCTAGAGATGGCGGATATCAAACGGCACCTAATATAGGTAACTATGTTAATTAACCGGACCTAGATCGGAAGATCGGGTAGCATTAGGGTTTGTAAACCAAACGAGTGTAGAGACTCGTGTAGTATGGTTCAACAAAGCCTACATACTAATTGAAACCTAACATAATTGTTTACGACCCATTACGACCCGTTTAGGTAGTTTATGCTACTTTAACGCGTCGTTCGCGTGAAACGCGTTCGGACCGCCTAACTAGCCATATGACAAGTGTTATATGCCTAAACATATTACATAATCAGTTATGTGACAAAGGTTTAGGTTACATATGCTTAATTACCAATTATACATGAAAAGGGGTATTCTGGTAATTTACCTAAGGCATATAAACTACCTATCATACAACTACTCAAACGATGTGACCATAGGGTATAACCTCGGCAGGTTATTCCCTACCTACTATGGTCACCTAATGTATTTGGTCGGATCCTAATGATCGACTAAATGGGTCGAGTTCGAAGGTATAGGCGATTTATTAGATCGCCTACCCTACGACCCTAGACAACGTGGTAATCAGTGGGCATAGTCCCAAGGGACTATGACCAACGTGATTACAATCACGTTGCGAAGTTCAAACGAACTTCGCATTGACCATAAGATGGTCAACGCTGAAAGTCAAACAAAGTTTGACTTTCTGACTCTAAAAGCAATAAAATAAAGAAAAGAACGAAAGAATACTTACGAAGGGTCCCCGAATGCTAATCCCGATTCAAGAATCTCAGGTATGAAACAATGGTTTCAACTTAGAGGTTCTCAAATCAGAATTCTTGTAATTTTGAAGCATGGGGGGTGGGGTATTTATAGTAAAAGGTCCACCGTTAAGATCGTTTCATGGAAAACGTGCCTTAATCCCACCCGTACAAGTGTCGGGACCTTATGGTGACTAAAATGTGATCCTTATCAGATGACTAGACAAATGAGAATGTGTGGTGGTGGATCAAACTGCTGCAATCTGCTATTAGAAACATTTAACCTGGTCAGAAGGTCTGACGCGGGCCGCCTAAGGATGTTAAGATCCTGAGGCGGGCCGCCTAGGAGTCACAGATCAGAACAAAGTTTCAGAAATGTCAGTTTCAGTCCCTGCACGTGTTTAAGGCCATTTCCGACACTTCTAAGGCCCGTAAAGCCAACTTTAAGGCCCTAAAATGTTGCCTAAACATTGAGGACATGAAACATGCTCAAAAATATGTCGGGTGTTGGTTCGTTTGATCGTACGAACGCGATGTTCGCTTAATTACGACGGAATGCGCATAAGCGCGAAAAACGATCCAAATGACGCGACGAATGGATTTTTGGCAAGCCAAACACTAAAGTATAATATAGTCATGATTACATAAATTTTTGGATGTCCGGATGTATTCAGAACGTAAGTTATGCGCGAAAATGCAAACTTGTGCACTTTTTGACACTTTTAGTCCCTGAATGACACAAAAGTTTATTTTAGCATACCGAACACCTCAAAGCCTATTTCTAAGCTATGTGAAGGATATTTATGGTATGTTTAACTTATGGTCATGCTCCGGAATGTCTGTTACAGTTCAAATTGGCATACTTTCGCAGTTTGTCAAATTTAGTCCCTGTAAGCGATTTAACTTGATTTTGCCATACCAAAGCCTTTAAAACTTATTTCTAAGTTATGTAAAGGTTATTTAAGGTATGTTAAGCCTATGTCACTATTCCGGAGTGTTTGTTGCATTAAACTGGTTATATTTACGCATCGGTGCGCGTATAACCTTCCAGAAAGCGATTTAGAGTTTGAAATTGAACAAGAATTGATATGTGCAAATGATACACATATTTTTACAAATACCAAGTATGAAATATAATATTTCATTGGTTCGGTATTTTTTTGATGGCCGTGGAGGCACAGGTGTTACAATCCAAACGTGGTCCCGAGTTTACTTGGGAACGTAAGGACCAGATGAAGGCGAAATATCCGCATTTGTTTTCACAAGTTTCCTCTGAATAAAATTTCGGGAAGAAATTTCCTAAAGTAGGGGAGACTGTGACAACTGTGTTCTGTAATCATCGTATAATGTAAGACAATGTGGATTATCAATAAAAAATGTGCTTTGGTGTTATTATGTGTGTATTTATTGTCACACCCCCAAAATCCACATGCGGAGTATCACCGCTTGGAGGCGTGACTGACCAGGATCAAGCCACCAATCATATTGAACAAGCATGTAAGTAGTATATAAAATCCAACACAATACAATTGGTGTCTAAACAAAACATAGTTTAAGTTGCAAGCGGAAGCACAAAGTTTAAAACCAAGTCATAAGTTTAAATGTTTCAAATGTTTAGCATGGCACACAACTGTCCATGTCCCACAACGACTCTTCCCACTCCAATGCAAGCTCCATGAGTACCTAACGACCTGCAAGGCATGTAACAGCGAGTCAACAACAAAGTTGAGCGAGTTCACAGTTGGTTGTTTAGTTATAGCATTAGTTTCGTAAATCATATGTTCATTTTGTAAACCTTGTATCGTATTAATTCGTATCGTGGTCTCCCAGACATGTTTGCGAAGATTAGTGGGGGCTTCCCAGGTGTATCGTATTAATCCGTATCGCGGTTTCCCAAACATGTTTGCGATGATTAGTGGGGGCTTCCCATGTGTATTACTTGACTAGTCGTATCCGTACGTGCCCTTCTTGATCCAAGGACCGTAGCTATGAGTGTACGTAGGTTTTACGTATGTGCCCTTCAATCCGAGGATAGTAGTAAGTATGAGTGTAAGTAGGTTTTACGTACGTGCCCTTCAATCCGAGGACAGTGAAAAGTAGTTTAATAGTAATGATAGTACGAGTAGTTATTCAATCCTATTCCCAACCCACCGGGAATCCCATGCCTTAGGAGTGTGAACTCACCTTAGAATGCTCGGTAGGATTAATTACTCGCTTAACCAAACAATCAACCAAGTCCTATGATAATTGCACATATAACAGTCAATATGTATACATGCTCGGTAAGTGTCAATCCACATTTATTCATCAATAAGTGCACACAACACACAAGTAGTGATATTCATCAACTTATTCAGTTAAGCATAAAGTATAAGAATTCATTAATCAAGGCAATATATCTGTCACACCCCGACCACGTAGAACATACAAAACGTGGCGGAAATGTCGGGGAGTGTTGTAACAGAATTAATTGTTTCAAATCCATGGCAATTGTAGTTTCGTTTTATTGATTAGAAGTGTTACAATGTCTTAACAAACAAAGAAATACAACATAATTAACTAGTCTTGCATCTTTTATTGTCACTAAAGCCCAAGTCTGCCTATGTGTATCTTGATCATCTTATGCAACAACTCCTGAAAAACACATGTGAAAATAGGTACGTCAGCATAAAAATGCCTGTGAGATACATAGGTTTTGTGAAAATAGGTTTCATGACTTATGTTTGAGAAAATGTTTAGTCATGAACCTTGTAATTTGCTTTGTTTTGTAAATCATTTGAAAAATGATAAGATCAGATGATATGTATAAATAAATGTCAGGTTAAATGAATAACCATGTAAAAATGTGTTTGTATAAGATAAGTTGTTTGTAAATCAATGTCTTGTGAAAAGTATGATATTTGTAATAAATGTTATATATATCTCAAACTGAAATGATTCAAATAACGCTACGATATGTAATACCATACAAACACTTAGATATAGGAAGTACCAGCGGCGTATCCACCATGCTTGTATCATATTACACATGCCTCGTTACTTAAATCACTTAATCAAACCAAACCATCAAGATGTAAAATGTTCATGTTTAATGTAAATCATGTAATATGTATCCAAAATGTAAGCCTGTGATGAATAACAAATGTACTAAGTACGCGACAATAGACATACGTAGCATGTGACCTGTACTAAGTATGCAACAATAGACATACGTAGCATGTGACCTGTACTACGTATACAACAATAGACATACGTAGCATGTGACCTGTACTACGTATACAACAATAGACATACGTAGCATGTGACCTGTACTAAGTATGCAACAATAGACATACGTAGCATATGACCTGTACTACGTATACAACAATAGACATGCGTAGCATGTGACCTGTACTACGTATACAACAATAGACATACGTAGCATGTGACCTGTACTAAGTATGCAACAATAGACATACGTAGCATGTGACCTGTACTAAGTATGCAACAATAGACATACGTAGCATATGACCTGTACTACGTATACAACAATAGACATACGTAGCATGTAATGTAATGTAAAACGATGTACTAAGTAATGCACATAATGGGCATACCTAGCATAAGATGTAATAAAATCATGTACTATAATGTACTAACGAACATAGCAGGTATATGATGTGAAAACAGGAAAGCATGAAAGTAACAAGTAGGCACATGTGTTCCACCCCAAAATGTTTGGAAAACAGTAAAAGAGGGGTCTATGTACTCACTTGAGATTGCTTAGTAGTCCTTGAGTAACAACCAAACAATGCTAGAGATCGCGGATATCAAACGACACCTAATATAGGTAACTATGTTAATAACCGGACCTAAATCGGATGATTGGATAGAATGAGGGTTCGTAAACCAAACGAGTGTAGAGACTCGTGTAATATGGTTTAACAAAGCCTTCATGCTAAAAGAAACATAACCTAAGTGTTTTCGACCCATTACGACCCGTTTAGGTAGCTTATGCTACTTTAACGCGTCGTTCGCGTGAAACGCGTTCGGACCGTCTAACTAGTCCTATGACAAGTGTTATATGCCTAAACATGTTACATAACCAGTTATGTGACAAAAGTTTAGGTTACATATGCTTAATTACCAATTATACATGAAAAGGGTATTCTGGTAATTTACCTAAGGCATATAAACTACCTATCATACAACTACTTAAACGAAGCGACCATAAGGTATAACCTCGGAAGGTTATTCCCTATATACTATGGTCACCTAATGTATTTGGTCGGATCCTAATGATCGACCAAATGGGTCGGGTTCGAGGTATAAGCGATTTATTAGATCGCTTACCCTATGACCCTAGACAACGTGGTAATCAGTAGGCATAGTCCCAAGGGACTATAACCAACGTGATTACACTCACGTTGCAAAGTTCAAACGAACTTCGCATTGACCATAAACTGGTCAATGCAGAAAGTCAAACAAAGTTTGACTTTCAGACTTGAAAGACTCGAAAAGCAATAAAAGAAAGAAAAGAATGAAAGAATACTTACGAAGGGTCCCCGAATGCTAATCTCGATCCAAGAATCTCAGGTATGAAACAATGGTTTCAACTTAGAGTTTCTAAGATCAAAATTCTAGTGGTTTTTGAAGTTGTGGGGTGGGGTATTTATAGTTTTCGGGTAACCGTTAAGATCGTTTCATGGAAACCGTGCTCGAATCTCATGCGTACACTTGTCGGAAACTCATGGTAGCTAAAAATGGGTCTAAATGAGCTGAATGTGCAGTTGTGAGCTTGTGGTTGTGGTTAAACAGCTGGAATATGCTGACTGTTCATTCTGATCTGTTCTGGGAGGCTGAGGCGGACCGCTTCAGGATCAGACAAATCTAATGCGGGCCGCATGGCCCTTCTGATCAACATATAACTTTCAAAAATGACAGTTTCAGCCCCTGCACGTGTTTAAGGCCATTTCCGACACTTCTAAGGCCCGTAAAGCCAACTTTAAGGCCCTAAAATGATGCCTAAACATTGTGGACATGAAACATGCTCAAAAATATGTCGGAGGTTGGTTCGTTTGGCCGTACGAACGCGATGTTCGCTTAATTACGACGGAATGCGCATAAGCGCGAAAAACGATCCAAATGACGAAACGAATGGATTTTTCTTATGCCAAACACTAAAATAAAATATTTTAGTGCTTACATAAATTTTTGGATGTCCGGATGTATTCAGAACGTAAGTTATGCGCGAAAATGCAAACTTGTGCACTTTTTGACGCTTTTAGTCCCTGAATGACACAAAAGTTTATTTTAGCATACCGAACACCTCAAAGCCTATTTCTAAGCTATGTAAAGGATATTTATGGTATTTTTAACTTATGGTCATGTTCCGGAATGTCTGTTACAGTTCAAATTGGCATACTTTCGTAGTTTGTCAAATTTAGTCCCTGTAAGCGATTTAACTTGATTTTGCCACACCAAAGCCTTCAAAACTTATTTCTAAGTTAAGTAAAGGTTATTTAAGGTATGTTAAGCCTATTTCACTATTCTGGAGTGTTCGTTGCATTAAACTGGTTATATTTACGCATCAGTGCGCGTATAACCTTCCAGAAAGCGATTTAGAGCTTGAAATCGAACAAGAGTTGATATGTGCAAACGATACACATATTTTTACAAATCCCAAGTATGAAATACAATATTTCATTGGTTTGGCATTTGTTTGATGGTTTAAGTGACACAGGTGTCACAGTCTGTCACACCCTCAAAATCCACACGCGGAGTATTACCGCGAGGCGTCTGACGACCAGGATCTTAGCCACTAATTATTTCGAACCGTTTGGTTATTATTACGAATAATGGTGTAATTAGCGGCCAATTTAAATTTTTCAAAACATAGTTTAAGTTTGCAGCGGAAAGGGAGAGAATACATATCGTAATTTAGAACCACAAGTTTATTAGCATGTTACTTACGAACCACGCACTCCATCCGATTGCAACGTCCGTCCAAAGTTGTATCGAGTGACCTGCAAAGCATGCAGTAGGGTATCAACAAAAATGTTGGCGAGTTCACGAGTTGTCCAGTTTTTTTTTAATTACCAAAAACTTATTTCACTAGTTAATTTATCCGTTTATACATGCGATGGGGAGCTACCCCATAAGTAAGCGACTAAACTGTTTTTACAATACCGAATACTATTCATACGTACGTTTCCATAGAGTGCCCCGTTTGTCAATGTTCTATCATCATTGACGGTTGCCAGAGTACATTAGTTCACGCCCGATCCTATACGCGGGCACGGTGTGAGGTTGGTGAGACCTAAATAGCGCTATCAACTAATAACCCGTTCGCCTGACCCCGGCGACTAATCGGTATTAAGAAGTGAGGACTTGAGTGATAGAGTTTTGTTTAGTGTTGCTTGTTGCATCCAGTATAAACAGTAATTAACTAAAAGTTCCCAGTAACAAGGGAAGAAAAGTAAGTTTGTATCCCTCACAAGGGGATAGCGTTGTTACCCGTATCCCACACAAGGAGATAGTAAGAAGTCCCAAACCAGGAAGAGTGTTTCGTTCCGTTTCCCAACCACCGGGAACGCATGCTTTGAGTAATAAGTAGTGAACTCACCTTTGCTTTGCTCGGTAGTTAATTTACTTGTGTTACGTTGGTTAACCATACCCTATTATGGTTTATAAATATTTATTAGGTTCATGTGCAAGTAAATGTCACATACAACTACACGTATTTAACACATAGCACGTAAGTCATACTAGCATATATGTTATTGGGCCTATCCTAGCATGCAAACAGTTAAACAGTAACAGATAAACATTAATAGTGGCACGTAGTCCAAAACATCAGTTTGTGCGGCCCAATAACTAAGCAGAGTGGTCCAGTCGAAACCGGGTGGTCTCGACTCGAGAACAGGAGGTCTCGAGTCGCAACCATGAAGTTCCGAGTCGCAACCAGAGTGGTCTCGAGTTGTGAATATTGGAGTCGCAACCGTAGAGGTCTCGAGTCTGGCTTGAGTCGAGATCATGAGATCTCGAGTCGCAACCGTGCTGGTCTCGAGTCCTTACATGTGAAGTGCCTGGTTTCGAGTTGTCATCATAACGGTCTCGAGTCGCAACCGTAAGGTCTCGACTCGTAAACTATGGAGATGCTTCTAGAATTCCTCAGAATAGTACTAGCCAATCAAATTTCATAAGCATGTACTAGCCAATACGCGGAGTATTACCGCGAGGCGTGTGACGACCAGGATCTTAGCCACTAATTATTTCGAACCGTTTGGTTATTATTACGAATAATGGTGTAATTAGCGGCCAATTTAAATTTTTCAAAACATAGTTTAAGTTTGCAGCGGAAAGGGAGAGAATACATATCGTAATTTAGAACCACAAGTTTATTAGCATGTTACTTACGAACCACGCACTCCATCCGATTGCAACGTCCGTCCAAAGTTGTATCGAGTGACCTGCAAAGCATGCAGTAGGGTATCAACAAAAATGTTGGCGAGTTCACGAGTTGTCCAGTTTTTTTTTAATTACCAAAAACTTGTTTCACTAGTTAATTTATCCGTTTATACATGCGATGGGGAGCTACCCCATAAGTAAGCGACTAAACTGTTTTTACAATACCGAATACTATTCATCCGTACGTTTCCGTAGAGTGCCCCGTTTGTCAATGTTCTATCATCATTGACGGTTGCCAGAGTACATTAGTTCACGCCCGATCCCATACGCGGGCACGGTGTGAGGTTGGTGAGACCTAAATAGCGCTATCAACTAATAACCCGTTCGCCTGACCCCGGCGACTAATCGGTATTAAGAAGTGAGGACTTGAGTGATAGAGTTTTGTTTAGTGTTGCTTGTTGCATCCAGTATAAACAGTAATTAACTAAAAGTTCCCAGTAACAAGGGAAGAAAAGTAAGTTTGTATCCCTCACAAGGGGATAGCGTTGTTACCCGTATCCCACACAAGGAGATAGTAAGAAGTCCCAAACCAGGAAGAGTGTTTCGTTCCGTTTCCCAACCACCGGGAACGCATGCTTTGAGTAATAAGTAGTGAACTCACCTTTGCTTTGCTCGGTAGTTAATTTACTTGTGTTACGTTGGTCAACCATACCCTATTATGGTTTATAAATATTTATTAGGTTCGTGTGCAAGTAAATGTCACATACAACTACACGTATTTAACACATAGCACGTAAGTCATACTAGCATATATGTTATTGGGCCTATCCTAGCATGCAAACAGTTAAACAGTAACAGATAAACATTAATAGTGGCACGTAGTCCAAAACATCAGTTTGTGCGGCCCAATAACTAAGCAGAGTGGTCCAGTCGAAACCGGGTGGTCTCGACTCGAGAACAGGAGGTCTCGAGTCGCAACCATGAAGTTCCGAGTCGCAACCAGAGTGGTCTCGAGTTGTGAATATTGGAGTCGCAACCGTAGAGGTCTCGAGTCTGGCTTGAGTCGAGATCATGAGATCTCGAGTCGCAACCGTGCTGGTCTCGAGTCCTTACATGTGAAGTGCCTGGTTTCGAGTTGTCATCATAACGGTCTCGAGTCGCAACCGTAAGGTCTCGACTCGTAAACTATGGAGATGCTTCTAGAATTCCTCAGAATAGTACTAGCCAATCAAATTTCATAAGCATGTACTAGCCAATACGCGGAGTATTACCGCGAGGCGTGTGACGACCAGGATCTTAGCCACTAATTATTTCGAACCGTTTGGTTATTATTACGAATAATGGTGTAATTAGCGGCCAATTTAAATTTTTCAAAACATAGTTTAAGTTTGCAGCGGAAAGGGAGAGAATACATATCGTAATTTAGAACCACAAGTTTATTAGCATGTTACTTACGAACCACGCACTCCATCCGATTGCAACGTCCGTCTAAAGTTGTATCGAGTGACCTGCAAAGCATGCAGTAGGGTATCAACAAAAATGTTGGCGAGTTCACGAGTTGTCCAGTTTTTTTTTAATTACCAAAAACTTGTTTCACTAGTTAATTTATCCGTTTATACATGCGATGGGGAGCTACCCCATAAGTAAGCGACTAAACTGTTTTTACAATACCGAATACTATTCATCCGTACGTTTCCGTAGAGTGCCCCGTTTGTCAATGTTCTATCATCATTGACGGTTGCCAGAGTACATTAGTTCACGCCCGATCCCATACGCGGGCACGGTGTGAGGTTGGTGAGACCTAAATAGCGCTATCAACTAATAACCCGTTCGCCTGACCCCGGCGACTAATCGGTATTAAGAAGTGAGGACTTGAGTGATAGAGTTTTGTTTAGTGTTGCTTGTTGCATCCAGTATAAACAGTAATTAACTAAAAGTTCCCAGTAACAAGGGAAGAAAAGTAAGTTTGTATCCCTCACAAGGGGATAGCGTTGTTACCCGTATCCCACACAAGGAGATAGTAAGAAGTCCCAAACCAGGAAGAGTGTTTCGTTCCGTTTCCCAACCACCGGGAACGCATGCTTTGAGTAATAAGTAGTGAACTCACCTTTGCTTTGCTCGGTAGTTAATTTACTTGTGTTACGTTGGTCAACCATACCCTATTATGGTTTATAAATATTTATTAGGTTCGTGTGCAAGTAAATGTCACATACAACTACACGTATTTAACACATAGCACGTAAGTCATACTAGCATATATGTTATTGGGCCTATCCTAGCATGCAAACAGTTAAATAGTAACAGATAAACATTAATAGTGGCACGTAGTCCAAAACATCAGTTTGTGCGGCCCAATAACTAAGCAGAGTGGTCCAGTCGAAACCGGGTGGTCTCGACTCGAGAACAGGAGGTCTCGAGTCGCAACCATGAAGTTCCGAGTCGCAACCAGAGTGGTCTCGAGTTGTGAATATTGGAGTCGCAACCGTAGAGGTCTCGAGTCTGGCTTGAGTCGAGATCATGAGATCTCGAGTCGCAACCGTGCTGGTCTCGAGTCCTTACATGTGAAGTGCCTGGTTTTGAGTTGTCATCATAACGGTCTCGAGTCGCAACCGTAAGGTCTCGACTCGTAAACTATGGAGATGCTTCTAGAATTCCTCAGAATAGTACTAGCCAATCAAATTTCATAAGCATGTACTAGCCAATCAGGTTTTACTAACATGTTCCCCATTTCCTACGCTTACCAACTCAGATCAAATGCATACATTTCAAATATTTTGGCACCATTCAACAGTTCATCATCTATTAACACTATGCAAGATCCTACACAAACATGTCTATATCAAATCTTATTATCATATTTTCGTCACAGTTGCCATTAACATCTAATCAACAATCATTTAATCAAGAATTTCCATCACAACCCACATCAAAGCCCCAACATATAAACAACAAACCATCAAATCAATTTTTATATTCACTACTTACATACACAGTCCCCAAATTAATCAATCAACAATTTTTAATAAAAATGTTTGTATGTCTAGACCAATCAACAATCGATAGACACAAGAGATGTAAACAACATATACCACTCTTCATCATACAAGCAGTTTGTTTTTTTTTTTTTTTTAAGAAAACTTGCCACTATAACCGTCATTTTGGCCATGTGTTATATAGATTAAAAAGAAACAGAGAACACAGCAACACTTATTGGTGTACTCACAATTAATTCAAGCAACATCTCATTCAAACAGTTTGTGTCTAACAAATGACATCACATATACAAGATCGGGAATACAGGAACGCGAACCATAGTCGAACACTAACCGACTGGTTAAGATGATGCCTTCGATTCTTCTGCTGACGTCACCCTGCTGGAACTCAAGCCGCAGCCACCGCCCTAACCATCACAGCAGAGCCACATCACCATTGTCGCCGCCGTCACGGCGGCACTGTTGTCACCGCTGCCGGAGCTGTAACTCCACCTCTCTCTTCTGATTCTCTGAAGTCGTCGAGGAGATTGGGGGGGGGGTGTCGAAGGTGATGACCGGAATAGGGAGTGTGGGTGTGTGATCGGAAGAGGAGCAGGAGCTTGCCGGAATATCTACCTCCGGTGACCGGAGATCTAGAGAGGGAGACAGAAGTGGTTGTTGTGTGCGGCTGCCCCATTTCTTTAGGGTTTATGTTTTTTTTTTTTTTGAAAGAAAATGAGGGGTAAAGGAGATTAACATGTTATATAGGCTAGGGTTTTAGGATATTTAGATGAGTTGGGTTGGGCTTGACCCAAGTAGACTAATCCGCAAAAATACCGTTTGGGTCTGTAAAATATCGGGTGTCTTGCTTGACTGACTGGCCCGCTTATCTTAACACTTAAAATTATAACGGTAAATAAATTAATAGCTAAATAGATAAATCTCTCTTCGCTCGTTATTGTTATTTAACAACAACCAAAAACAATAATGATAATACTAATAATAGTGAATACGAGCATTAATAGAATGCTCGTCTCTCAACGATCAAGATCAAGGGTTCGGGTTGTCACATTCTCCCCATGTTACAGGAATTTCGTCCTCGAAATTATAGCAAAAGTCATACTATTCGCTCTATATGTATACATAGACTCCATTACCACACGCAAATTACAAGCAGTTTCACGAAAGTCTACTAAACGAACATGGAAGTCACATAGCACATAAGATCACATATCAATCAAAATCACGTAACGTAAAATTCACAGAGTTTGCACGTGTTTCACTTAGTATAGAATTTCACAAAATTAATTATAGCATCCAAGAAACGTTCAGGAAAACCCGAAGTGTCACATTATCCCCAAGTTCAAGAAATTTCGTCCCGAAATTTAGAGTGCAGTCACTGACAGGCTAGTGTGTTTAAACGTTTTCGTGAGGTGACTCATCATCCCCCTGTTGGTTTGAATTTTCTTTCAAAATTCCATTTGTAGCCTCAGTGCTGGAAATAACGTTTGTAAACAGCTGGGGATACATGCGCATCGTCTGGTCTTCCCGTTCCCAGGTAAGCTCTGGGCCACGGCGCGAGTTCCAACGAACTCGGTTTGTTGGTCACACTACGCTCGAGGGTTTTGATTTCTTTATCCTTGATCTCAACCGGTTCCTCAACAAAGCGTAGTTTGTTGCTGATCACGGGTTCCTAAAAAGGAACAACGAATGTTTCATCTAACAAACACTTCTTTAGATTAGGCACGTGAAAGACGTTGTGTACCGCATTTAGCTCTGCAGGCAGGTTTAGTCCGTATGCTACCTTACTGATCATTTCGGTAACTTCGAACGGTCCAACGCATCGCGGATTAAGCTTGCCCTGTTGGCCAAAACGTACCACACTCATCCAGGGTGAAACTTTAAGTAGAACCCAATCTCCGACTAAGAATTCTAGAGATTTCCTATGCTATCCGTGTAGCCTTTCTGATGGGCTAGAACTACCGCCATACATTGTCAGTTCTGGGCAATCCTACCCGTTGTGTCAACTGCAAGTTCTGGGCCGGTAATTTGGCTTCCGCCCAACATAGAGGTGACCGGCATTTGCATTCATGCAATGCCTCAAATGGTGCTGCCTAAATGCTAGTACGGTAGCAGTGGTTGGAAGAGAATCCTACAAGAGGGAAGTGTCACTCGTATCTAAGGTCGATAACACATGTTCTTGGCATGCCTTTGGGTGTTTGGATGGTGCGTTTGGGCCTGACCATCAGTTTGCGGGCGATAAGCGGTGCTCATGCCTAACTGTGAGTTAAAGGATTTGCGCATAGCCTGCCACAACTCGGAAGTAAAACGTGGTTCTTGATCAAAGATAATAGAGGCTGGCACCTCGTGTCTAGCGACTGCTTCTTACAAGTAGACAGCTTGCAAGTTTCGAAAACTCGTCATTTTCCTTGTTCGCAAGGAAGTGCGCAAACTTGGCTAAACAATTTATGATCCTCCAAATGGGCCATGAGGTCGTGATGCATCTTGTCAGAGTCGGGATGTATCATGCAGACTTGTGTGCTTCGCCCATCACAAGTTCTCGGAGGTTCCCGTAAGATGGGACCTAGATACGTTCCATAGAGTAGTGAGCGCAGTTGCCCTTGAGTTCAAGCGGCTTTTCCATGCCCCGCATGGTCTCAGCCAAAGAATTTTTCCACTTTCGGAGTTTCTACTAGAGCGTTTTAGGTTTGATCAGGAGGTTCGAAGGAATGGTAAACTGTAACACACTTACACGCTTAGGTTTAGTCTCTTGTTAACCCAGTCCGGATGATGCCTGATCGCGCACTCACGATCGTTTAGGAGTTCGACCCCGTCGGTGCTGTCGCATGTTCAAAGACTGTGCTGGAGACCCTCGTGATCGGTAATCGTGCAGTTGGTACCGTACGGGTAATATCTCCACATTTTGAGCGCAAGGGCTATGGATTCCAATCCTGAACCATGCATAGAGTAGCCCCCTTTCGGGTACCTTGAGTTGTCGAGAGGCGCAAGCGATCGAGAAAAGCGGTCCTTGCAACGTCAAAAATTGCGCGTTGAAACTTAGCGCAAAGCGGTTTGTGTCGTAGGGGTTCTATGGTTAAGCGTAGGAGTCGTTCGAATTCCTACTAGTTCTCGGGGTAGGTTCAAGTGTCGTCAAAGGAAACAGGTGTTGAAACTTGACAGGGTGGGATAAATTCGAGTGTCGTAACTAGGCGTTGATCATATCGAGTTCGAAGAACAATGCTTGCGATACACGTTACCTCCGGGGTATCCTTGGCTCGTTGCTCCATCGAGTAATGTTCGTAGAGAGTAACTCGTCCAAACAGAGAATGGCGCGGAATAGAGTAGAATAGGAATCAATGGAATTCGCGGAGCATAATACAAGTAGCGAAAATATGCAAGAAGGGTAGTCGTAATCGATGCGTTCAACGTGAGGCAAAACATAAAGGCTTTGGGATCGGGAATAAGGATTTACCTGATGTCGATGAGGTAGCTGGTCGTACACAAGCCGTGGGCGGTTTAGAATAAAGAACGTCGCTTGTCGATACGGGATGTTATGTCGATGGGGTTAGCACAAAATGAAGTAGCTAGAGAGAGACGGTCGTCGTGCGGGTCCATAGGTTTCAGGGTCTACGGAGACGTCAGGCAGGATGTGATTCCTCAGGGTGGTAGAAAATCAAGTTCGAGTGGGTTGTTCTAAGTCGTGCAAATGAGTTTGAAGTAGCGCTTACGTCGTCGGGGGGGGGGGGGTGGCTTCGATGTGAAACTGCGGAAACAGGCTTTCGAAAAAGCACGATTGAGGTAAACGTTGCAAATTTTCAGGGTTTATGAAGTTTGTCGACTAAAAGTTGATCTTGCTGAATTCATTAATCATGAAAGAAATCTGTTCAGGGTTCCCATATGAAGAAACATGGATGTCGTGATAAAGAAACGATAGAAGCGGGGATACCATCTTAAGCAATAAACACGGATTCGTACGAAAGCTAGTGAAAGGATTTACGGAATCAGAAAAGTCGTCAAAGAATAACGGTTCTTACAAATGAAGGATAAGGTAAGCATCTAGGTCACTGTACTCGTCGGTGGGTTGACTGGCCCGTGTCTTCGTCTTGCTACTCCTTCAAACACACCGGTTTGTAAGAAAGATATCACTTTGTTGGGTTTTGGGGCGTGCTAAGGTATAAGGTTCAACTTGAGTAAGGATTAACCATGTAACGAGGAATTAGGGGAAATAACTTTGTGGTCGATGGAAGGGTGATTCGATTGCTGGCACTACAATGAGAAGCAAACACCGTACGTGCTTCTTGTGTTCGGGATGTGCAAACAGTAGTCTTGAAAGTGTAGGCTTACTAAAGCGCTTCAAGAATCCAGGTGATCAGTCGGGTGAGGGAACAAGTCTCACCACTAAAGTCGGGAAAGGAAATGCGTAGGTAAAAAGGATGCGAATGGCATCGTCATTCCTTCTAACATCCCATGAAATAGGGGTGGCTCCCCTTCGTCGATTCGTTCTCGTAACTTCTCTATGTGCTTCGTAGCAGGCCTTTTCCTAGGCAGGTCTATCGAGTGGACGTCCCTCGCGTAGATTTGCAGTCCAGGGATGATATCAGGAAACACGTGGACGAGGGCTTGGAATAACTGGTTCCTTGCCCTTAGTGTATCGTGGTTTCGAACCAGGTTTAGGAGGACTCGCTCCTGTTTAGCACGTAGCACGCTAGCCTAGCCTTCGTATGACCCATTGTGTTAAATACTAATTATACGCATACACACTAACACATATATGTTAATTATACACTTACACACATGCGTGTTTACACACATAAGTTATGCACAAGTAAATGTCGTTAGTCTACCATTACCAGGTGAGCATCTGAGGTTGACGAACCTTGCAATCTGGAGTGTGGTGTCGTTGTGGTTTTCGTTAAGGAACGGTTATAGTCTGGTTTTCATATAAAAATATTTTACATCTCAAAAAAATATTTTATATCTCAAACCTAGTTCACTATAACCAATGGCTCTGATACCAATCTGTCACACCCTCAAAATCCACACGCGGAGTATTACCGCGAGGCGTGTGACGACCAGGATCTTAGCCACTAATTATTTCGAACCGTTTGGTTATTATTACGAATAATGGTGTAATTAGCGGCCAATTTAAATTTTTCAAAACATAGTTTAAGTTTGCAGCGGAAAGGGAGAGAATACATATTGTAATTTAGAACCACAAGTTTATTAGCATGTTACTTACGAACCACGCACTCCATCCGATTGCAACGTCCGTCCAAAGTTGTATCGAGTGACCTGCAAAGCATGCAGTAGGGTATCAACAAAAATGTTGGCGAGTTCACGAGTTGTCCAGTTTTTTTTTAATTACCAAAAACTTGTTTCACTAGTTAATTTATCCGTTTATACATGCGATGGGGAGCTACCCCATAAGTAAGCGACTAAACTGTTTTTACAATACCGAATACTATTCATCCGTACGTTTCCGTAGAGTGCCCCGTTTGTCAATGTTCTATCATCATTGACGGTTGCCAGAGTACATTAGTTCACGCCCGATCCCATACGCGGGCACGGTGTGAGGTTGGTGAGACCTAAATAGCGCTATCAACTAATAACCCGTTCGCCTGACCCCGGCGACTAATCGGTATTAAGAAGTGAGGACTTGAGTGATAGAGTTTTGTTTAGTGTTGCTTGTTGCATCCAGTATAAACAGTAATTAACTAAAAGTTCCCAGTAACAAGGGAAGAAAAGTAAGTTTGTATCCCTCACAAGGGGATAGCGTTGTTACCCGTATCCCACACAAGGAGATAGTAAGAAGTCCCAAACCAGGAAGAGTGTTTCGTTCCGTTTCCCAACCACCGGGAACGCATGCTTTGAGTAATAAGTAGTGAACTCACCTTTGCTTTGCTCGGTAGTTAATTTACTTGTGTTACGTTGGTCAACCATACCCTATTATGGTTTATAAATATTTATTAGGTTCGTGTGCAAGTAAATGTCACATACAACTACACGTATTTAACACATAGCACGTAAGTCATACTAGCATATATGTTATTGGGCCTATCCTAGCATGCAAACAGTTAAACAGTAACAGATAAACATTAATAGTGGCACGTAGTCCAAAACATCAGTTTGTGCGGCCCAATAACTAAGCAGAGTGGTCCAGTCGAAACCGGGTGGTCTCGACTCGAGAACAGGAGGTCTCGAGTCGCAACCATGAAGTTCCGAGTCGCAACCAGAGTGGTCTCGAGTTGTGAATATTGGAGTCGCAACCGTAGAGGTCTCGAGTCTGGCTTGAGTCGAGATCATGAGATCTCGAGTCGCAACCGTGCTGGTCTCGAGTCCTTACATGTGAAGTGCCTGGTTTCGAGTTGTCATCATAACGGTCTCGAGTCGCAACCGTAAGGTCTCGACTCGTAAACTATGGAGATGCTTCTAGAATTCCTCAGAATAGTACTAGCCAATCAAATTTCATAAGCATGTACTAGCCAATCAGGTTTCACTAACATGTTCCCCATTTCCTACGCTTACCAACTCAGATCAAATGCATACATTTCAAATATTTTGGCACCATTCAACAGTTCATCATCTATTAACACTATGCAAGATCCTACACAAACATGTCTATATCAAATCTTATTATCATATTTTCGTCACAGTTGCCATTAACATCTAATCAACAATCATTTAATCAAGAATTTCCATCACAACCCACATCAAAGCCCCAACATATAAACAACAAACCATCAAATCAATTTTTATATTCACTACTTACATACACAGTCCCCAAATTAATCAATCAACAATTTTTAATAAAAATGTTTGTAAGTCTAGACCAATCAACAATCGATAGACACAAGAGATGTAAACAACATATACCACTCTTCATCATACAAGCAGTTTGTTTTTTTTTTTTTTTTAAGAAAACTTGCCACTATAACTGTCATTTTGGCCATGTGTTATATAGATTAAAAAGAAACAGAGAACACAGCAACACTTATTGGTGTACTCACAATTAATTCAAGCAACATCTCATTCAAACAGTTTGTGTCTAACAAATGACATCACATATACAAGATCGGGAATACAGGAACGCGAACCATAGTCGAACACTAACCGACTGGTTAAGATGATGCCTTCGATTCTTCTGCTGACGTCACCCTGCTGGAACTCAAGCCGCAGCCACCGCCCTAACCATCACAGCAGAGCCACATCACCATTGTCGCCGCCGTCACGGCGGCACTGTTGTCACCGCTGCCGGAGCTGTAACTCCACCTCTCTCTTCTGATTCTCTGAAGTCGTCGAGGAGATTGGGGGGGGGGGGTGTCGAAGGTGATGACCGGAATAGGGAGTGTGGGTGTGTGATCGGAAGAGGAGCAGGAGCTTGCCGGAATATCTACCTCCGGTGACCGGAGATCTAGAGAGGGAGACAGAAGTGGTTGTTGTGTGCGGCTGCCCCATTTCTTTAGGGTTTATGTTTTTTTTTTTTTGAAAGAAAATGAGGGGTAAAGGAGATTAACATGTTATATAGGCTAGGGTTTTAGGATATTTAGATGAGTTGGGTTGGGCTTGACCCAAGTAGACTAATCCGCAAAAATACCGTTTGGGTCTGTAAAATATCGGGTGTCTTGCTTGACTGACTGGCCCGCTTATCTTAACACTTAAAATTATAACGGTAAATAAATTAATAGCTAAATAGATAAATCTCTCTTCGCTCGTTATTGTTATTTAACAACAACCAAAAACAATAATGATAATACTAATAATAGTGAATACGAGCATTAATAGAATGCTCGTCTCTCAACGATCAAGATCAAGGGTTCGGGTTGTCACACAGTCTCCCCTACTTTAGGAAATTTCGTCCCGAAATTAATACGTAGGAGTCTATTTGTGACTTTGTGTCAAATAACCACCCGAGATATGTAAGGCATAATCCTGACATTTCCTTAACGGACATTTTTCAGAAATGAAAATGAACGAAATGAGTCATTTTCCACAACTTCTTCAGAACCGAAAATGAACGAAATGAGTCATTTTCCACAACTTCTTCAGAACCGAAAATGAACGAAATGAGTCATTTTCCACAACTTCTTCAGAACCGAAAATGAACGAAATGAGTCATTTTCCACAACTTCTTCAGAACCGAAAATGGACGAAATGAGTCATTTTTCCAGAACTTCTTCAGAACCGAAAATGAACGAAATGAGTCATTTTCCAGACACACGACCAAACTAGCTGTGGTTTCCGTGCACTGAATTCCATAATTATGTATGCATCCATAATTACGCAATTCCTTGCATAGTCCGCACAATTTGTTTGTAATGTGAAGGGGAGGAAAAATCGAACCTGTGATGAGTGTGACTAGGCTACCATAAGGTCCTTTTAATTAGATCGACAAATGATCCTTTTAATTAGGCCATTAAGGAGTCCTTTCAGCTATCTCATCACATGATATTCCTAACCAGATTTTTGGATCGATCTGTTTACCTAGACCACTCAAGGGTCTAATTATGGAATAGTACAATATAATCCAAGGGTCTTTACTATTACGTAAAAGCCCATTGAGGATTTAATATAGTACCTTTGGATATCCTACCATGAATCCCTTATACGAAGATATGGAAGATTCTACGAGGATTTGGATAACAAAAACTTGGATTACTCAAAAACATAAAAGGAAACACATAAGCACATAATCACATAGTTGTTTAACTTGGTTATTGATTTGTTATCTTTGGACGCGGATACTTAAAGCACACCAGGAATCCAATTCGTGGATTATATTTGGCACTTTAATCATTTCAAGAATCCATCCATGAAGATAGGATGATCTACCAAAAATTCGATTTTCGTTTTCAGGAAAACGCAATATGCGAATTAAGGTACACAATAATTTAGGACATACGGAAATACCCTTGGGTACCCTATTAAGAATTTATAGTGGTACTTGGGGTATTCGTACAGAATTATAACTTGCACCTTGCACTTCGTCTCTTTGCAAGAGACGGGTACTTAGGATCTTTGTGTAAAACGCAAGAGATTGTAAAATAGAAGAATTTTGGGGGTAGTTTGCTTTTCAAGGAATACGATTCCTTGATTGTCGGTATTGTAGGGGATATGTTGTTTATACATACAATCACATAAATACATTGCAATGTAAATAAAAAGATTTATTTATTAACAATGATAACAACTGTTTTATGGACCTTGACAACAAAAGAAAATAATACATAAGACATGATTATTTCTAAACGGTGTTGTCTTCTAGTCGGTCAGATGCTCATCTCTGTGCTGGATTAGCATTAGCAAGCTTTGGGCAATTTCTTCGGAAATGTCCCATCTCGCCACACTTGTAGCAAGAACCTGGTGGAAAGCGAGCTCGAGCAGGTTTGTTGTTAGCTTGATTTGGTGCAACTGCTGCTACGCAAACTTTTGCTGTATGACCTTTACGTCCACAAATTTGGCATTCGCGGCACTTCACCATAGCATGATGATAAAGGTTACATTTGTTGCACAAGGGTGAAGTTCCATTGTATGGCTTCCTAGTACGGGGTTTAGCTGGTTGGTTGGGGGCGGCTTGATCATTATGAACGACCATGGCGAAGTTCTGAGAAGCCTTTTGTCACACCCCGACCGCGTAAAACAACAAATCGCGGCGGAAACGTCGGGGAGTGTTGCAACAGAATTAATTGTTTCATAACCATGGCATACAAAGCTGTATTTTATTTATAAACAAAGGTGTTACATTGTTTTAATCAGGAAATTTAAGAGTTCAGAACATAATTAAACATAGTCTATCTTCTTTTAAAGTCTCTAAGGCACAGGTCCGCCCTAGTATCATGATCAACATCCTATGGAAAAGCACCTGAAAACACATGTGAAAATAGGTACGTCAGCATAAAAATGCCTGTGAGATACATAGGTTTTGTGAAAATAGGTTTCATGACTTAGGTTTGAGAAAATGTTTAGTCATGAACTTTGTAATTTGCTTTGTCTTGTAAATCATTTGAAAAATAATGAGTTCAGATGATATGTATAAATAAGTGAATAATGTATGGTTAAATGAATAACCATGTAAACTGAGTTTGTATAAGATAAGTTTCTTGTAAAACAATGTATTGTGAAAAGTATGTTATTTGTATAAAATGTTCTATGTCTCAATATTGAAATGATTCAAATAACGTTACGACATGTAATACCATACAAACACTTATATATAGGAAGTACCAGCGGCGTATCCACCATGCTTGTATCATATTACACACGCATCGTTACTTAATCACTTAATCAAACCATACCAACCAATGTAAGAAGTCTATGTTTAAACCAATTGTCAAATGTATTGAATAATGTGTCAAAGTATTCATGTCAAGATGTAAATCATGTAGTGTGAAACAATTGTCAAACATGTTATGTGTCAAATGTAAACCATGTCAAATGTCAATGTCAAATATCCATGTCAAATGTCTATGTCAAATATCCATGTCACATGTCTTTGTCAAATGTCTTTGTGTAAAATGTCTATGTCAAAATGTCATGTATGGCAAGTGAAATGTCTCAACTAAACCATATGCACAAAAACAAAATGTTGAAGTAAAACATGGTTTAAATCAATCTTATGTCTTTGTGGAAAAATGCATGCAAATATTTAATATGAACATTTTTGCGGTATTGTGAAAATGCATACATCCAAGCCTTGTGACTGTGGTGATAAACCCTTTAAACAAATTAAAGGTCTATCTGTCTTATATCATCGAATTCGGTCATTCCTTTCATCCCCTTTCCCTGGGACGTCCGGAACGGGAGTTGTCAATTCCTATGGTACCACTACCTACTAACGAACGGCGTAGCTAATGTTAATGAATGTATTGTCCCATGTAAACAAACCAAATGTCATACCAATATGTAAGCATGTGAAAAACAATGCACTAAGTATGTAATCAAATGAACATACATAGCGTGAAATGTCATGTAAAACGATGTACTAAGTAATGCACAAAATGGGCACACCTAGCATGGAATGTAATGTAAAACAATGTACCAAGTAATGCACACAATGGGCACACCTAGCATGAAATGTAATGTAAAACAATGTACTAAGTAATGCACACAATGGGCACACCTAGCATGAAATGTAATGTAAAACAATGTACTAAGTAATGCACACAATGGGCACACCTAGCATGAAATGTAATGAAATCATGTACTATAATGTACTATCAAACATAGCCGGTATATGATGTGAAAACAGGAAAGCATGAAGGTAACAAGTAGGCACATGTGTTCCACCCCAAAACGTTTGGAAAACAGTAAAAGAGGGGTCTATGTACTCACCTGAGATTGCTCAGATGTATAAAGATAATCACCAAGTAATGCTAGAGATCTCGGAATCAAACGGCACCTAATATAGGTATCTATGTTAATAACCGGACCTAAATCGGAAGATCGGATAGAATGAGGGTTCGTAAACCAAATGAGTATGGGAACTCATGTAGTATGGTTTAACAAAGCCTACATACTAAATGAAACCTAACCTAAGTGCTTGTGACCCATTACGACCCGTTTAGGTAGCTTATGCTACTTTAACGCGTCGTTCGCGTGAAACGCGTTCGGACCGCCTAACTAGTCCTATGACAAGTAATATATGCCTTAACATGTCTAATATGATTGTCAAATCAGTTTAGATGTCAAAAGTTATGTTACATATGTTTAAAATGAATTTTGGCATCATAGGGGTATTTTGGTAATTTACCTAAGGCATATAAACTACCTATCATACAACTACTTAAACGAAGCGACCATAAGGTATAACCTCATAAGGTTATTCCCTATATACTATGGTCACCTAATGTGTTTGGTCGGATCCTAATGATCGACCGAACGGGTCGGGTTCGAGGTATAAGCGATTTATTAGATCGCTTACCCTACGACCCTAGACAACGTGGTAATCAGTAGGCATAGTCCCAAGGGACTATGACCATCGTGATTACAATCACGTTGCGAAGTTCAAACGAACTTTGCATTGACCATTACTGGTCAACGCTGAAAGTCAAACAAAGTTTGACTTTCGGACTCGAAAAGCAGTAAAATAAGGAAAAGAACGAAAGAATACTTACGAAGGGTCCCCGAATGCTAATCTAGATCAATATAGTTCAGGTATGAAACAAAGGTTTCAACTTAGAACACAATTAATCAGATTCTAGTGCTTTAAAACAATGAAAGGCATGGGGTATATATAGTTTTCGTTGAACCGTTAAGATCGTTTCATGGAAAACGTGCCTTAATCCCATCCGTACATTTGTTGCAAAGTTGTGGTGGTTAGAAATGATGTTTATCAGCTGAAAATGCAAGTTGCAAGCATGTGGTTGTGGTTTAATCAGCTGATAATCTGCTGACTGTTTGTTATTATCTGTTCTGGCACAAGCTAGCGCACCGTTACACTAAAAGTGTAGAGGTGCGCTACTTACAAGTTTGGCAGAATTACACTTTTGGTCCCTGTCATGCATTCAGCCCATTTTCGACACGTTTAAGGCCCGTTAACCCCATTTCTAAGCTCTAAAATGAAGTTAAAGTATAGGGAACTTAAAACATGCTCAAAAATATCTCGGATGTCGGTTCGTTTGGCCGTACGGTCGCGATGTTCGGTTAATTACGACGGAATGCGCATAAGCGCGAAAAACGATCCAAATGACGCGACGAATGTATTTTTCTTAAGGCGAACACTAAAATATAATGTAGTCATGCTTTCATAAAATTTTGGATGTCCGGATGTATTCAGAACGTAAGTTATGCGCGAAAATGCAAACTTGTGCACTTTTTGACACTTTTAGTCCCTGAATGACCCAAAAGTTTATTTTAGCACACCGAACCCCTCAAAGCCTATTTCTAAGCTATGTAAAGGATATTTAAGGTGTGTTTAACTTAAGGTCATGTTCCGGAATGTTCGTTACAGTTCAAATCGACATACTTTCGCGGTTTGTCAAGTTTAGTCCCTGTAAGCGAATTAACTTGTTTTTGACAAACCAAAGCCTTCTAAACTTATTTCTAAGTTATGTAAAGGTTATTTAAGGTACGTTGAGTATATGTTGATGTTCCGGAGTATTTCTCGCATTAAACTGAGTACGTTTACGCACTAGTTTGCGTATAACTCTCCAGAAAGCGATGTAGAGTTTGAAATTACATAAAAGTCAAAACATGAAAAATGTAGAACATAACAAAACAAACATTGGGATCAAATAACATTGTTTTATTGATAATAGAACTGTTCACAATGATTACAAGCACAGTTGTTACAGTCTCCCCTACTTGTGGAAATTTCGTCCCGAAATTTATTTAGAGGAAACTCGTGGAAAAAGATGCGGATATTTCGCTTTCATTTGATCTTCGCGTTCCCAAGTAAACTTGGGTCCACGTTTAGCTTCCCAGCGAACTTTGACCAAAGGAATGCGCTTGCGTTTAAGCCACTTGACTTCACGTTCCATGATTTCCACTGGTTTCTCAACAAATTTCAGTGTTTTGCCAACACGAATTTCGTCAAGCGGTATGGAGAAGTTCTCCTCAGCTGAACACTTCTTGAGATTGGACACGTGAAAAGTTGGATGAACATTTCCCAGTTCAGGAGGTAACTCAAGTCTGTAGGCTACCTTTCCGATTCTTTCGACGATCTTGAATGGTCCAACGTATCTAGGTGCAAGTTTTCCTTTCTTTCCAAATCTGATCACACCTTTCCAAGGTGAGACCTTAAGTAATACTCGATCACCGACTTGAAATTCCAAGGCTTTGCGTTTTGGATCCGCGTAAATCTTCTGACGGCTTCTAGCTGCCTGAAGGTTATCACGAACTTTCTTGACCTTGTCAGTTGTCTCTAAAATGAGGGCAGGTCCAGTAAGTTGAGCCTCGCCAATCTCATTCCTGCAGACCGGTGAACGACATTTTCGACCATAGAGAGCCTCGAAAGGAGCCATTTTGATGCTAGTGTGATAACTGTTGTTGTAGGAGAATTCAATCAATTTAAGATGTGAATCCCAGCTACCACCAAAATCGATCACACAAGCTCTTAGCATATCCTCCAGAGTCTGGATTGTTCTCTCAGACTGACCATCCGTTTGCGGATGATAAGCTGTGCTCAGATTAAGTTGGGTCCCCATGGCAGATTGCATGGTTCTCCAAAAGTGAGAGGTGAAACGAGCATCTCTGTCAGAAATGATGTTCAACGGAACACCATGTCGAGCTACAATTTCATCCACATAGAT
Source organism: Helianthus tuberosus (assembly GCA_030545235.1). Classification (NCBI taxonomy): domain Eukaryota; kingdom Viridiplantae; phylum Streptophyta; class Magnoliopsida; order Asterales; family Asteraceae; genus Helianthus; species Helianthus tuberosus. The sequence goes on along the minus strand of CM060394.1, from coordinate 124,465,124 downwards.
TTGAGCAAGTCTGTCAGCAGGAAAATCCTTACGGATTGGTAAGAAATGTGCTGACTTTGTAAGACGATCAACGACTACCCAGATGGCATCATGACCTTTCTTTGTGCGCGGGAGTTTGGTAACAAGATCCATAGTAATGTTTTCCCATTTCCAAACTGGGATCTCTGGTTGCTCCAATAAACCCGAAGGACGCTGATGTTCAGCCTTAACCTTAAGACAAGTAAGGCATTTGGATACGTATAAGGCAATGTCTTTCTTCATACCAGGCCACCAATACTGAATACGAAGATCCTTATACATCTTATCTGAGCCCGGATGAATAGAATAACGAGACTTATGGGCTTCATCCATAAGCAAGGTAAGAAGATCATCTAGGCTTGGGACCCACAAACGGTCCATGAAGTAATATAATCCATTGTCCTTCAGTTCAAGAGCAGGTGTTATGTGATAGGGAAATTCCTTATCCATTAGACCTTGTGAAACACAAGATTGTTGAGTTTGAGAAATGCGTGCTTGGATATCGGATCGAGCTTGAATAACAGATTGAACACGTACACAATGAAGCTTAGTACGTTCCTTACGACTCAATGCATCAGCTACGACATTCGCCTTACCAGGATGGTAGCGAATTTCGCAGTCATAGTCGTTTAAAAGCTCAACCCAACGTCGCTGTCTCATGTTGAGTTCTTTCTGGTTGAAGATATGCTGAAGACTTTTGTGGTCAGTGAAAACCACACATTTTGTACCGTACAAATAGTGTCTCCAGATCTTGAGAGCAAAGACAACTGCACCCAACTCAAGATCATGAGTGGTGTAGTTCTTCTCATGTATCTTCAACTGCCTCGATGCATAGGCTATGACTTTGTTCCTTTGCATAAGAACACAGCCAAGACCCAATTTTGATGCATCACAATACACAACAAAATCATCATCACCCTCAGGCAATGATAGAACAGGCGCATCGCAAAGCTTCTGCTTCAAGTGTTGAAAAGCTTCCTCTTGCTTGAATCCCCAGTAAAAGGGCATTTTCTTCTGAGTTAGAGCAGTTAGAGGAACTGCAATCTTAGAGAAATTCTCAATGAAGCGGCGATAATAACCCGCTAGACCAAGAAAAGAACGAACTTCAGTAGGAGTAGTAGGCGTATCCCAATCCTTAATCGCACTGATCTTGGAGGGATCTACATGAATACCTCGTTCGTTGATAATGTGCCCCAAAAATTGAACTTCTTTAAGCCAAAATTCGCACTTGGAGAATTTGGCAAAAAGTTGTTCTTTCTTTAGGAGTTCTAGGGTAAGACGAAGATGTTGCTCGTGATCAGCTCGCGTCTTAGAGTATATCAAGATGTCGTCAATAAAAACAATGACGAACTGATCCAAATAAGGTTTGCAGACCCTATTCATTAAGTCCATGAAAACAGCAGGAGCATTAGTCACACCGAATGGCATGACTGTGAACTCATAATGCCCATAACGAGTACGGAACGCTGTCTTCGGAATGTCTTCTTCCTGCACCCGAAGTTGATGATACCCGGAACGTAGATCAATCTTCGAAAAATAAGAAGCGCCTTGTAACTGATCAAAGAGGTCGTCAATGCGAGGTAGGGGATATCGATTCTTGATGGTAAGCTTGTTAAGCTCACGATAATCAATACACATCCTAAAGGATCCATCTTTCTTTTTGACAAAAAGAATGGGAGCACCCCAGGGTGAAAAGCTAGGACGGATAAAACCTTTGTCAGAGAGCTCCTGAAGCTGCTTAGACAACTCTTGCATCTCGGATGGTGCAAGACGATATGGAGCTCTGGCAATGGGATTTGCACCAGGTACGAGATCAATGCGGAACTCGACTTGGCGTGCTGGAGGTAGACCAGGTAACTCTTCAGGGAAGACTTCAGAATAATCCCGAACGACAGGAATATCTGAAATAGACTTACCTTTGCCTTTATCTTCTGTAACATGTGCTAAGAAAGCCACATAGTTCTTCCGCAAATACTTCCGAGCTTTAAAACAAGACATGAGTTTAAGACCACCGGCAGGTTTCTCACCTTGAACTTGTAGGATCTCGCCTGTCGAAAGCGGCACACGAACAATCTTCTCAGAACAAACTATCTCTGCACGATGCTTAGATAACCAATCCATACCCACTATGACGTCGAAGCTTCCAAGTTGCATAGGCGTGAGGTCGATTGGGAAAAGATGATCGTTAAGATTCAACTGGCAGTTGTGAAGAACAGAATCAAGAACAATGGGTTCACCACTAGCAACTTCTACTGTCAAAGATTTGCCTAGTTTCGTTCTAGACACTCGAAGCATTGGTTCAAAGGACAAAGACACGAAACTCTTATCGGCACCAGAATCAAAAAGAACAGATGCAGGCTGATTATTAATAAAGAACGTACCGTTCACCACATTATCGTCAGCCTGTGCCTCTTGGGCATTCATGTTAAAAACTCGCCCTCGAGCCGGAGCCTGATTCTGATTCTGGTTCTGGTTCTGGTTCTGGTTGACTAGTCTTGGGCACCGGTTTCTGTAGTGGGTCAGGTCCCCACAATTATAACAAGCACCCGGTGGGTATTGTGGTCGTGCAGCTTGACCCTGTTGCGGAGCAGGAGGCTGAGCAACTTGTTGAGCCGGGTTCTGAACCGCGGGATTCTGAGCAGACCGACAAACATTGGCAAGATGGCCTGATTTCCCACAGTTAGTACAGAAACGGCATGGAAGTTGCGGCTGGTGGTGACTGTTGCACCTATTGCACAAAGGTGCATTCCCTGAATAGGGTTTCTTCGCTGGAGGCTGTGCGGGTTGGTTGGGAGCTGCCTGGTTAGCTTGGGCAGTGACAGCATAGTTTTGGGAAGCCTTACGCTTCTTTGCCCTCTTCGAAGAACCAGAGTTCTTTCCATTCCCGTTTTGACCTTTATTGCTATCCACCTTGTCAGCCGATTGTTTCTTGCCCTTGTCACCCTTCCGGTGTAACTTGTTCTTCCGGATCTGCGACTCAGTCAATGTCGCAGATAACTCGATCGCCTGACGAAGTGTGGCAGGGTTACTACCAGTAAGAATGTCTTGTACCGAGTCAGGTAGGCCATCGATGTATCTCTCGATGGCCTTGTCGAGTGGGGTGACCATTGTTGGGAAAAGCAGACTCAACTCTTCAAACCGATCAGTATAAGCCCTATGCTCACCACTATCTTGCTTCAGCTCATCAAACTCCTTCTCCAACGCTCGTTGCTCATGACGAGGACAGAATTCCCTCATCATAAGGGCTCTAAGTTCAGCCCAGGTCTGTGCAAGAGCAACTTCTGCACCTTGGTCCCTCATAACCCCGTTCCACCATGTCAAAGCCCTCTTCTGAAATACGCTCGAGGAGAACTCGACCTTGCGATTATCCGGACACTGCACATGGCGAAAAGTATTCTCTATGCTCTCGAACCACTGAAGAAGCCCAGTCGCTCCCTCAGAACCACTAAACTTAAGTGGTTTAGCCTGGTTAAAATCCTTGTACTTGCATGGAACATTGTTGTTGTTGTTGTTGTTGGCTTGGTTCCATTGAGCAAAGAGATTTGGGAATTGGGCAGCCATCTGCTGCGCAATAATTTCTGCCAGTTCGGCAGTTGCTATCAGATTGTCGCGTCGAGGAGGCATTCTAAAAGAGGAAAAACATGAAAGGAAACGAGTGAGATGATTTGATGAAAAGAATGAGATGATAAAAACAAGAATTGCAAATAGCATAGATGGTGGTCATTCGTCCGTATCACAAAGCAAACAAACAACACACAGTGACTAATTAAAGTAAATGGATAAAAAATAATGTATAATGAAGACATGCTCGCCTATAAGTGAACACTCATCCCAAGAATTCCCAGGTAAGCATAACTGGTCTCGCGTCTGGTTGAGATGTATACGAAGTGCTTGCCTAGACAGAAAACTCAGAATACAGGCATTCACCCTTCCAGTTTGCACGTGTTCACATTATTTAAAACCCAAAACTTTGATGAGATTTTGAAAACTTGAAGGCACAAGGCCAAAAATTTAGTCAAACAAGAAGGGTTCAAAACCTTACAAAAGAGGGTTCAAAACCTTGTAATAAATTATTCAAAAACAGATGATTGTTTTTCAAAAATCGTTTCGGAAAATTTGGTTCTTGTTTTGATAATCACCTAAGGATAGGTGATGTATGTGTTTTAAGATCTAAACACAAGATAACTTGTGTTAGGGTCCTAGAAAAGTTATAGTCTAGGTCAAAGCATTACTAATAACCTAATTCCCTATAACCATTGGCTCTGATACCAACTCTTCTGTCACACCCCGACCGCGTAAAACAACAAATCGCGGCGGAAACGTCGGGGAGTGTTGCAACAGAATTAATTGTTTCATAACCATGGCATACAAAGCTGTATTTTATTTATAAACAAAGGTGTTACATTGTTTCAATCAGGAAATTTAAGAGTTCAGAACATAATTAAACATAGTCTATCTTCTTTTAAAGTCTCTAAGGCACAGGTCCGCCCTAGTATCATGATCAACATCCTATGGAAAAGCACCTGAAAACACATGTGAAAATAGGTACGTCAGCATAAAAATGCCTGTGAGATACATAGGTTTTGTGAAAATAGGTTTCATGACTTAGGTTTGAGAAAATGTTTAGTCATGAACCTTGTAATTTGCTTTGTCTTGTAAATCATTTGAAAAATAATGAGTTCAGATGATATGTATAAATAAGTGAATAATGTATGGTTAAATGAATAACCATGTAAACTGAGTTTGTATAAGATAAGTTTCTTGTAAAACAATGTATTGTGAAAAGTATGTTATTTGTATAAAATGTTCTATGTCTCAATATTGAAATGATTCAAATAACGTTACGACATGTAATACCATACAAACACTTATATATAGGAAGTACCAGCGGCGTATCCACCATGCTTGTATCATATTACACACGCATCGTTACTTAATCACTTAATCAAACCATACCAACCAATGTAAGAAGTCTATGTTTAAACCAATTGTCAAATGTATTGAATAATGTGTCAAAGTATTCATGTCAAGATGTAAATCATGTAGTGTGAAACAATTGTCAAACATGTTATGTGTCAAATGTAAACCATGTCAAATGTCAATGTCAAATATCCATGTCAAATGTCTATGTCAAATATCCATGTCACATGTCTTTGTCAAATGTCTTTGTGTAAAATGTCTATGTCAAAATGTCATGTATGGCAAGTGAAATGTCTCAACTAAACCATATGCACAAAAACAAAATGTTGAAGTAAAACATGGTTTAAATCAATCTTATGTCTTTGTGGAAAAATGCATGCAAATATTTAATATGAACATTTATGCGGTATTGTGAAAATGCATACATCCAAGCCTTGTGACTGTGGTGATAAACCCTTTAAACAAATTAAAGGTCTATCTGTCTTATATCATCGAATTCGGTCATTCCTTTCATCCCCTTTCCCTGGGACGTCCGGAACGGGAGTTGTCAATTCCTATGGTACCACTACCTACTAACGAACGGCGTAGCTAATGTTAATGAATGTATTTTCCCATGTAAACAAACCAAATGTCATACCAATATGTAAGCATGTGAAAAACAATGCACTAAGTATGTAATCAAATGAACATACATAGCGTGAAATGTCATGTAAAACGATGTACTAAGTAATGCACAAAATGGGCACACCTAGCATGAAATGTAATGTAAAACAGTGTACCAAGTAATGCACACAATGGGCACACCTAACATGAAATGTAATGTAAAACAATGTACTAAGTAATGCACACAATGGGCACACCTAGCATGAAATGTAATGTAAAACAATGTACTAAGTAATGCACACAATGGGCACACCTAGCATGAAATGTAATGAAATCATGTACTATAATGTACTATCAAACATAGCCGGTATATGATGTGAAAACAGGAAAGCATGAAGGTAACAAGTAGGCACATGTGTTCCACCCCAAAACGTTTGGAAAACAGTAAAAGAGGGGTCTATGTACTCACCTGAGATTGCTCAGATGTATAAAGATAATCACCAAGTAATGCTAGAGATCTCGGAATCAAACGGCACCTAATATAGGTATCTATGTTAATAACCGGACCTAAATCGGAAGATCGGATAGAATGAGGGTTCGTAAACCAAATGAGTATGGGAACTCATGTAGTATGGTTTAACAAAGCCTACATACTAAATGAAACCTAACCTAAGTGCTTGTGACCCATTACGACCCGTTTAGGTAGCTTATGCTACTTTAACGCGTCGTTCGCGTGAAACGCGTTCGGACCGCCTAACTAGTCCTATGACAAGTAATATATGCCTTAACATGTCTAATATGATTGTCAAATCAGTTTAGATGTCAAAAGTTATGTTACATATGTTTAAAATGAATTTTGGCATCATAGGGGTATTTTGGTAATTTACCTAAGGCATATAAACTACCTATCATACAACTACTTAAACGAAGCGACCATAAGGTATAACCTCATAAGGTTATTCCCTATATACTATGGTCACCTAATGTGTTTGGTCGGATCCTAATGATCGACCGAACGGGTCGGGTTCGAGGTATAAGCGATTTATTAGATCGCTTACCCTACGACCCTAGACAACGTGGTAATCAGTAGGCATAGTCCCAAGGGACTATGACCATCGTGATTACAATCACGTTGCGAAGTTCAAACGAACTTCGCATTGACCATTACTGGTCAACGCTGAAAGTCAAACAAAGTTTGACTTTCGGACTCGAAAAGCAGTAAAATAAGGAAAAGAACGAAAGAATACTTACGAAGGGTCCCCGAATGCTAATCTAGATCAATATAGTTCAGGTATGAAACAAAGGTTTCAACTTAGAACACAATTAATCAGATTCTAGTGCTTTAAAACAATGAAAGGCATGGGGTATATATAGTTTTCGTTGAACCGTTAAGATCGTTTCATGGAAAACGTGCCTTAATCCCATCCGTACATTTGTTGCAAAGTTGTGGTGGTTAGAAATGATGTTTATCAGCTGAAAATGCTAGTTGCAAGCATGTGGTTGTGGTTTAATCAGCTGATAATCTGCTGACTGTTTGTTATTATCTGTTCTGGCATAGGCTAGCGCACCGTTACACTAAAAGTGTAGAGGTGCGCTACTTACAAGTTTGGCAGAATTACACTTTTGGTCCCTGTCATGCATTCAGCCCATTTTCGACACGTTTAAGGCCCGTTAACCCCATTTCAAAGCTCTAAAATGAAGTTAAAGTATAGGGAACTTAAAACATGCTCAAAAATATCTCGGATGTCGGTTCGTTTGGCCGTACGGTCGCGATGTTCGGTTAATTACGACGGAATGCGCATAAGCGTGAAAAACGATCCAAATGACGCGACGAATGGATTTTTCTTAAGGCGAACACTAAAATATAATGTAGTCATGCTTTCATAAAATTTTGGATGTCCGGATGTATTCAGAACGTAAGTTATGCGCGAAAATGCAAACTTGTGCACTTTTTGACACTTTTAGTCCCTGAATGACCCAAAAGTTTATTTTAGCACACCGAACCCCTCAAAGCCTATTTCTAAGCTATGTAAAGGATATTTAAGGTGTGTTTAACTTAAGGTCATGTTACGGAATGTTCGTTACAGTTCAAATCGACATACTTTCGCAGTTTGTCAAGTTTAGTCCCTGTAAGCGAATTAACTTATTTCTAAGTTATGTAAAGGTTATTTAAGGTACGTTGAGTATATGTTGATGTTCCAGAGTATTTCTCGCATTAAACTGAGTACGTTTACGCACTAGTTTGCGTATAACTCTCCAGAAAGCGATGTAGAGTTTGAAATTACATAAAAGTCAAAACATGAAAAATGTAGAACATAACAAAACAAACATTGGGATCAAATAACATTGTTTTATTGATAATAGAACTGTTCACAATGATTACAAGCACAGTTGTTACACCTTTTGCTTCTTTGACCGCTCAAGGGATCCAGTCTGTTCATCCATGGTCTTTGATTCTTCGATTGGTTTCTTGTCACCCTTTCTGAAAAGCTTACGTTTCCTGATCTGAGATTCAGTCAGGGTTGCAGATAGCTCAATGGCCTGCCTAACCGTAGTGGGGTTACTACCAGTAACAATGTCTTGAACTGAGTCAGGGAGACCATCAATGTATTTTTCGATTGCCTTATCCAAAGGCGTGACCATGGTAGGACACAACAGGCTCAGCTCCTCATATCGATCAGTGTATGCTCGATGTTCGCCGCTGTCTTGCTTAAGGTCGTCGAATTCCCTTTCCAATGCCCTGATCTCGTGATGAGGACAGAATTCCTTCATCATCAGTGCTCTAAGTTCTTCCCATGTTTGAGCCAGTGCCACATCGGCACCCCTATCTCTCACCACACCGTTCCACCACGTCAAAGCTCATTTCTCAAAGACACTAGATGCGAAATCTACCTTTCGCTCATTTGGATATTGTACATGCCTGAAGGTGCTCTCTAGACTCTCGAACCATTGCAGAAGTGCTGTCGCTCCTTGAGACCCAGAAAACTTTGATGGCTTGGCCGAGTTGAACGTCTTGAAGTTGCAGAGGGCATTATTGTTGTTGATAGCTTGGTGACATTGGGCAACGATGGTCGGGATTGCAGCAGTCATTTGCTGTGTAATGACAGCTGCCAGATCGTCAATAGATACCGGATTTTCGCGTCGTGGAGGCATTCTAAAAGAGGAAACATGAAAAGAAACGAGTGAGAGAATTAGACGAAAAGAATGAGATGAAACAAATCTGATGAAAGCAAGGATAGTGGTCATTTGTTTGTTACTACAAAGCAACAAACGACCTCGGTGATTAATCAAAGTAAATAGGTCAAAAATAATGTATCGCGAAGACATGCTCGCCTATAAGTGAACACTCATCCCAAGAATTCCCAGGTAAGCACAACTGGTCTCGCGTCTGATGAGATGTATACGAAGTGCTTGCCTAGACAGAAAACCCAGAATACAGGCATTCACCCTTCCAGTTTGCACGTGTTCACATTATTTAAAACCCAACACCTTGACGAGATTTTTGAAAATTCAAAGGGGTTCAAAACCTTGTAATCAATCATCCTAGAACAGATGATTAGTTTTCAAAGCGGTTTTGAAAATTATGTTCTTGTTGTGGTAGTCGCCTAAGGATAGGTGACGGTATTGTTTTATGACTAAACGCAAGTAAACTCGCGTTAAGGTCCTAAGAAGGTTATAGACTAGGTCAAAGCATTACTAATAACCTAATTCCCTATAACCATTGGCTCTGATACCATCTTTTCTGTCACACCCCGACCACGTAGAACATACAAAACGTGGCGGAAATGTCGGGGAGTGTTGTAACAGAATTAATTGTTTCAAATCCATGGCAATTGTAGTTTCGTTTTATTGATTAGAAGTGTTACAATGTCTTAACAAACAAAGAAATACAACATAATTAACTAGTCTTCCATCTTTTATTGTCACTAAAGCCCAAGTCTGCCTATGTGTATCTTGATCATCTTATGCAACAACTCCTGAAAAACACATGTGAAAATAGGTACGTCAGCATAAAAATGCCTGTGAGATACATAGGTTTTGTGAAAATAGGTTTCATGACTTATGTTTGAGAAAATGTTTAGTCATGAACCTTGTAATTTGCTTTGTTTTGTAAATGATTTGAAAAATGATAAGATCAGATGATATGTATAAATAAATGTCAGGTTAAATGAATAACCATGTAAAAATGTGTTTGTATAAGATAAGTTGTTTGTAAATCAATGTCTTGTGAAAAGTATGATATTTGTAATAAATGTTATATATATCTCAAACTGAAATGATTCAAATAACGCTACGATATGTAATACCATACAAACACTTAGATATAGGAAGTACCAGCGGCGTATCCACCATGCTTGTATCATATTACACATGCCTCGTTACTTAAATCACTTAATCAAACCAAACCATCAAGATGTAAAATGTTCATGTCTAATGTAAATCATGTAATATGTATCCAAAATGTAAGCCTGTGATGAATAACAAATGTACTAAGTACGCGACAATAGACATACGTAGCATGTGACCTGTACTAAGTATGCAACAGTAGACATACGTAGCATGTGACATGTACTACGTATACAACAATAGACATACGTAGCATGTGACCTGTACTACGTATACAACAATAGACATGCATAGCATGTGACCTGTACTAAGTATGCAACAATAGACATACGTAGCATATGACCTGTACTACGTATACAACAATAGACATACGTAGCATGTGACATGTACTACGTATACAACAATAGACATACGTAGCATGTGACCTGTACTAAGTATGCAACAATAGACATACGTAGCATATGACCTGTACTACGTATACAACAATAGACATACGTAGCATGTAATGTAATGTAAAACGATGTACTAAGTAAAGCACACAATGGGCATACCTAGCATAAGATGTAATAAAATCATGTACTATAATGTACTAACGAACATAGTAGGTATATGATGTGAAAACAGGAAAGCATGAAAGTAACAAGTAGGCACATGTGTTCCACCCCAAAACGTTTGGAAAACAGTAAAAGAGGGGTCTATGTACTCACTTGAGATTTCTTAGTAGTCCTTGAGTAACAACCAAACAATGCTAGAGATCGCGGATATCAAACGGCACCTAATATAGGTAACTATGTTAATAACCGGACCTAAATCGGATGATTGGATAGAATGAGGGTTCGTAAACCAAACGAGTGTAGAGACTCGTGTAATATGGTTTAACAAAGCCTTCATGCTAAAAGAAACCTAACCTAAGTGTTTTCGACCCATTACGACCCGTTTAGGTAGCTTATGCTACTTTAACGCGTCGTTCGCGTGAAACGCGTTCGGACCGTCTAACTAGTCCTATGACAAGTGTTATATGCCTAAACATGTTACATAACCAGTTATGTGACAAAAGTTTAGGTTACATATGCTTAATTACCAATTATACATGAAAAGGGTATTCTGGTAATTTACCTAAGGCATATAAACTACCTATCATACAACTACTTAACGAAGCGACCATAAGGTATAACCTCGGAAGGTTATTCCCTATATACTATGGTCACCTAATGTATTTGGTCGGATCCTAATGATCGACCAAATGGGTCGGGTTCGAGGTATAAGCGATTTATTAGATCGCTTACCCTACGACCCTAGACAACGTGGTAATCAGTAGGCATAGTCCCAAGGGACTATAACCAACGTGATTACACTCACGTTGCGAAGTTCAAACGAACTTCGCATTGACCATAAACTGGTCAATGCAAAAAGTCAAACAAAGTTTGACTTTCAGACTCGAAAGACTCGAAAAGCAATAAAAGAAAGAAAAGAACGAAAGAATACTTACGAAGGGTCCCCGAATGCTAATCTCGATCCAAGAATCTCAGGTATGAAACAGTGGTTTCAACTTAGAGTTTCTAAGATCAAAATTCTAGTGGTTTTTGAAGTTGTGGGGTGGGGTATTTATAGTTTTCGGGTTACCGTTAAGATCGTTTCATGGAAACCGTGCTCGAATCTCATGCGTACACTTGTCGGAAACTCATGGTAGCTAAAAATGGGTCTAAATGAGCTGAATGTGCAGTTGTGAGCTTGTGGTTGTGGTTAAAACAGCTGGAATATGCTGACTGTTCGTTCTGATCTGTTCTGGGAGGTTGAGGCGGCCCGCTTCAGGATCAGACAAATCTAATGCGGGCCGCATGGCCCTTCTGATCAGCATATAACTTTCAAAAATGACAGTTTCAGCCCCTGCACGTGTTTAAGGCCATTTCCGACACTTCTAAGGCCCGTAAAGCCAACTTTAAGGCCCTAAAATGATGCCTAAACATTGTGGACATGAAACATGCTCAAAATATGTCGGAGGTTGGTTCGTTTGGCCGTACGAACGCGATGTTCGCTTAATTACGACGGAATGCGCATAAGCGCGAAAAACGATCCAAATGACGAAACGAATGGATTTTTCTTATGCCAAACACTAAAATAAAATATTTTAGTGCTTACATAAATTTTTGGATCTCCGGATGTATTCAGAACGTAAGTTATGCGCGAAAATGCAAACTTGTGCACTTTTTGACGCTTTTAGTCCCTGAATGACACAAAAGTTTATTTTAGCATACCGAACACCTCAAAGCCTATTTCTAAGCTATGTAAAGGATATTTATGGTATGTTTAACTTATGGTCATGTTCCGGAATGTCTGTTACGGTTCAAATTGGCATACTTTCGTAGTTTGTCAAATTTAGTCCCTGTAAGCGATTTAATTTGATTTTGCCATACCAAAGCCTTCAAAACTTATTTCTAAGTTAAGTAAAGGTTATTTAAGGTATGTTAAGCCTATTTCACTATTCTGGAGTGTTCGTTGCATTAAACTGGTTATATTTACGCATCAGTGCGCGTATAACCTTCCAGAAAGCGATTTAGAGCTTGAAATCGAACAAGAGTTGATATGTGCAAACGATACACATATTTTTACAAATCCCAAGTATGAAATACAATATTTCATTGGTTTGGAATTTGTTTGATGGTTTAAGTGACACAGGTGTCACAATATCCTATGTATAAATATATCATATTATGTGACCCGACACTAAACAACTCGATGCATAACCACCTAAACTGCGCGGCCCAATAGCTTTAGACGTGGCCCAACAGTTAGCACCAACCACTGAACAAGATAACCTAAACATTCTGCCCAGCTCGCAAGTACACATTTAAATAGGATGACCCTACGTGCACTAAAAGAGAGTGCAGCCCAATATCCATTAAGTCAGTCCAACAAGTCTTAACAATTCTTTTAACAACCTTCGGCTGAGCAAACATGTTCACAATTTGTTAAAGTATTCGGCCCCACTTACATCATATGGATTTATTAGTTTGTTTATAACAGCCCATTTAGTTATGCATACAAATATATTATCAGCCCAAAATTAATTTACTAACATACTCCACATTAATACTAGTTAACATCAGGTTAACATCAGGTAATTCGTCATCTCAATATATTTTCTTATAACTAGCAATCCAATCACATAACAAAATGCCTCTAAATATTCACATAGCTTAATCGGCAATAAGGAAAATAATCAACCACACAACTTGTTTCAATAACTTGTTTCAATTTTAATACCTCTAATTCATGAGTTAAGTTAGACTATCAATTATCAGTTTCACGCATGACCTACGGCTCAATCGATACACACAATCATTATAACGTTCCTAAATCAAATTAATCAAATTGCACGCATACGATTCACCACCATGTTACGCGTAAACAAGGATAAAACGATTACGAAAAGTTGAATAAAACAGGTTCACTAACCTTCCAATGATGGTATAGTGGTTAAGGGTGATGCTAATCAGTGCTTAAGACTTGATCGAAGGAGGGGGGTGGGGTCTCTCCTGTTGTCGTCGAACTCTAAGGAGGGGTATGGTTTGTATATTGATTTTGTGATTTCACGTAACAATATAACACCAATACTCAAAAGTGGGTCGGTGGTTAAAATATAACATCCAATAATAAGTCACAAGACAAAGTGGGCCGAGATCAATTGGTTAAGTGGGCCGAGATCAAATTAAATGTGTAGGGTGTTGGACGGAGATCAATTTAAATGTGCAGCGGGCTCGGTGGCCCATGTTGTGAGCTGATACGTTGTCGGGCGTTAAAGTGTGAAGATGCGGCCCAGTTGATATGCGGCCCAAATGTCGAAGCATTACTTGATAAGTTATTGTATCATTCAGTTTAACAAGGTTATACGAACAGAACGTATTAACATAATCGGGAAAGATAACGAGAAGTAAAGATCAAAAGATGGAACGCTACCGACCTTGAAAGTTCGGGTTGTCACATTATCCCCAACTTGAAAGAAATTTCATCCTGAAATTTAGCACGTGGTTACTGAGGAAGCTAGTTGTGTTGTGTTGTTTCCTGTTTTTCCTGGGGTGTCACATCATCCCCCCGTTGGTTTGGAATTTCGTCCCGAAATTCCGCAGTTGCTTCAGTCTCAGTAGTGGTTGCACTATTTCCGAGCAACTGGGGATACTTGAGTTTCATTTGATCTTCTCGTTCCCAGGTGAACTCTAGGCCACGACGGGAGTTCCAACGAACTCGAACATGAGGTATTCTAGTGTGCTTGAGGACCTTAACGTCTCGGTCCGTAATCTCTACCGGTTCCTCGACGAATCGCAGCTGATCGTCGATAGTGAGCTCCTTCAAAGGAACTATGAGGGTCTCATCTGACAGACACTTCTTCAGATTCGACACGTGGAAAACGTTGTGAACTGCACCGAGTTCTGCGGGTAGGTTTAGTTTGTAGGCCACTTTGCCTATTTTCTCTATGATTTCGAACGGTCCGACGTTACGCGGATTGAGTTTGCCTCGTTTACCAGAACGAACTACACCTTTCCATGGTGAGACTTTGAGTAGCACTCGATCCCCAACCTGGAATTCGAGTGGTTTCCTGCGCTTATCAGCGTAGCTTTTCTGACGGTCACAAGTTGCCGCCATTCGTTGTCATATCTGAGCAATTCTTCCTGTTGTGTCTACTACAAGTTCCAGACCCGTGATCTGACTATCACCCACCTCTGCCCAACAAAGAGGTGATCGACATTTACGCCCGTACAATGCCTCAAATGGAGCGGCTTGAATGCTGGTGTGGTAACTGTTGTTATACGAAAACTCCACTAACAGGAGATGTTTTTCCCAGCCGTTGCCGAAATCGATTACACATGCCCGCAGCATGTCTTCTAGGGTTTGGATGGTGCATTCAGACTGCCCATCCGTTTGCGGGTGGTAAGCTGTGCCCATGTCTAATCGTGAGCCAAAGGACTTGTGCATCGCTTGCCACAGTTCAGAAGTAAAACATGCATCACGATCAGAGATAATAGAGGTTGGCACCCCGTGCCTCGAGATAACTTCCTTAAGGTAGACGTCTGCTAGAGTGGAGAACTTATCCATTTCCTTAATAGCCAAAAAGTGTGCAGACTTTGTGAGTCGATCTACGATCACCCAAATAGTATCGTTTCCACGTTGAGATCTAGGCAGGCCAGTAACGAAATCCATGGAAATTTGCTCCCATTTCCATTGTGGTATTTCTGGTTGTTGGAGTAGGCCCGATGGTTTCTGATATTCAGTCTTGACTCTCGCACAAGTCAAACATTTGCTAACGTAAGTTGCTATATGAGCTTTCATGCTAGGCCACCAATACGTAGTTCTGAGGTCGTGGTACATCTTATCCGAACCAGGGTGTACCGAGTAATGAGACTTATGTGCTTCATCCATCACAAGCTCTTGTAAGTTTCCATAGTGTGGGACCCAGATGCATCCTGTTACGTAGTAGGCGCCGTCTTCCTTTTGTTCTAACCGTTGCCTTGAGCCGCGTAGGGCTTCAGCCCTGACGTTTTCTGGTTTCAATGCTTCTACCTGAGCATCTCGTATCTGTGCAGGAAGACTAGATTGAATAGTGAGTGGTAAAGCACGTAGGCGTCTAGGTGTAGTATCCTTTCGACTGAGGGCGTTGGCCACAACATTGGCTTTGCCCGGATGGTACTTGATGGCACATTCGTAATCATTCAATAGCTCGACTAATCGATGTTGTCGCATGTTCAACTCCTTCTGTTTGAAGATATGCTCGAGACTCCTGTGATCAGTGTAAATGGTGCACTTGGTACTGTACAGGTAATGTCTCCATATCTTGAGTGCGAAAACAACAGCTCCCAGCTCCAGATCATGTGTAGTGCAATTCCTTTCATGAATCTTAAGTTGGCGCGAGGCGTAAGCAATGACTTTATCCCGTTGCATCAAAACACAACCAAGACCCTGAATTGACGCGTCACAATAAACTACGAAATCGTTTGTGCCCTCAGGCAATGAGAGGATAGGTGCGCTACAAAGTCTATCCTTTAAGTGCTGAAATGCTGATTCTTATGCATTACCCCAACGATAGGTGACACCTTTCTGAGTTAGTTGGGTAAGTGGTTGTGCAATCTTCGAGAAGTTTTTTATGAACCTTCTGTAGTAGCCCGCCAAACCCAAGAATTGGCGGATTTCTATTGGTGTACGCGGTGCAGGCCAGTTCTTAATCGATTCTACCTTGGATGAATTAACATGAAACCCATCCTTGTTTACCACGTGGCCTAGGACATGGACTTCACGCAGCCAAAAGTCGCATTTCGAAAACTTGGCGTACAACTGTTCTGTTCGAAGGAGTTCTAAAATAAGTCGTAGATGGTGCTCGTGTTCCTCCTGACTCTTCGAATAGATCATGATGTCGTCGATGAAAACAATAACGAACTTGTCCAGGTAAGGCTTGCACACTCTGTTCATAAGATCCATGAAGACTGCAGGTGCGTTTGTCATTTCAAAAGGCATAACCAGGAACTCATAATGCCCATAACGAGTCCTGAATGCTGTCTTAGAGATATCCTCATCTCGGACTCTCAGTTGATGGTAGCCTGATCTCAGATCAATCTTTGAGTAGTAGCTCGACCCTTGCAGCTGGTCGAATAAGTCGTCAATGCGCGGAAGATGATAACGATTCTTTATGGTCACCTTGTTAAGCTCATGGTAGTCAATGCACATCCTGAAGGTACCGTCTTTCTTCTTTACAAATAATACTGGTGCTCCCCAGGGCGAAGAGCTAGGACGAATGAAACCCTTATTCAAGAGTTCTTGCAATTGTTTGGACAGTTCTTCTAGTTCGGTTGGAGCTAAGAGATAAGGTGCTCGAGCTATGGGCGCTGCTCCAGGAGCTAGCTCGATTTGGAATTCGACCTGGCGATGAGGCGGTAGACCAGGTAATTCCTCAGGAAACACTTGAGGAAAGTCGCGTACAACTAGAATATCCTCTATCTTCTTCTCTTTCGTTGATGCGTCAGTAAAGAGTGCTAAAATAGCAGTGTGGCCCTTTCGCAAACACTTCTGGGCCTTAAGAAAAGAGATGATGCCCACAACAGCACCACTATTGTCGCCTTGAATCACAAGAGGTTCTTTACCAGAACGGGGAATACGAACAATCTTCTCTTTGCAAAGGATCTCTGCTTGCTGTTGGGATAACCAATCCATACCAATAACGATGTCGAAACTACCAAGAACGATGGGAATGAGGTCGATAGAGAAGGTCTGACCCGCTAAAACAAGATTACAACCCTTAACTATGTGTGTGGCTTCTAGGCTTTTACCGTTTGGTAACTCTACGACATTCTTGGTGTTCAAAAGTGTTGGTGTGCGTTTAAGCATTTGACTAACTTTTAGAGACACATAACTGGTATCAGCACCCAAATCAAATAAGACAGTAACATAAAAGTCATCGAGAAGAAACTTACCCATCACCACGTTAGGATCATTCCTTGCGTCACCCTGACCGATCACGAACGCTCGACCCCTGGCACCATTGTCGTCGTTATTACCCCCGTTGTTATTCCCGTTGCCCTGATTATTGTTGTTGTTGTTCTGATTATGGTTTCCGCTTGAAGTGACCTTCAGCACCACACTGAAAACATCCCCTGTTACCCCGCTGTTGCTGCTGCTGGTTCTGTGGAGCTGGTGGTTGTTGTTGATGGTTCTGATTCGCAGGTCGTGAGCTCCTGCAATCCTTAGCTTCATGACCCACCTTGAGATACCTCTGACAACGACCCTTGTTGCACTGACCATTGTGGTGTCTGTTGCATTGGTTGCACTTCGGGAGGTTTCCTTGATATCCACCATGCCCTTGACTACCAGAAGATTGCTGACCAGGGCTCTGATAGTCATCAATTTTTCGCTGCTGGGCCTGGGACTGAACTGTAGTCGAACCCTTGCTGGAGGCTCCATCCCATTTTCGTTTGTTGTTACTGGGAGTAGCAGAAGTAGTAGTAGTGGTAGTAGCACCGATACGCTTAGGCAGCCTGTTCTGTTCCACTGCCTAGTTTGTGAGATGATGAGCAAGACGACTAACATCCTGGATGGTAGCAAGGTTAGCAGCAGTTACATGGCTTTGAATTTCTGGTACTAAGCCTTTGAGGTACAGTTCAATGCGCTTGATGGAAGGATCCACCATAGTTGGACATAACACTGCCAGTTCATTGGATCGCTTCGTATACGTTTCTATCTCAGACCCTGTCATCTTCAGATTAAAGAACTCCACTTCTAACTTGTGGATGTCATCCGATTACAGTATTCTTGCTTAATCAGTTCCTTGAAGTCATTCCATGGGGTAGCATTAGCAGCAACTATCCCCAGCATTTGCACCTGAGCGTTCCACCACGTGAGCGTTATGCCCTCGAGAGTACCAGTAGCATACTTCACCCTACGAGCCTCAGGGCATTCACACATTTCAAAGACTGACTCGAGCTTCTCGAACCAGTGGAGGAGTCCAACGGCCCCTTCAGTGCCGCTGAAAGTGCTAGGACGACAGTCCATAAAAGTCTTGAACGTGTACACGGGCGGCTGAGCGTTCTGACCTCCTGCCTGGGCAGCTGCGAGTGCTGCAGTAACTTGTTCAGTGATCAAAGCCGCCAACTGGGATTGAGTTAGGTTAACGCGTCCACTCATGATCTTCATATCAAAGGAAACATGAGTGAGAAAGGTTCGCAAAAGTGCGATGACAGAAGAAAGTAAGCACACATGGGTTTTTAGACAATAGTTGTTACGTTCATCTAAACATACCATAAGCAAAGTTCTATGTAACTACCAAGTAGGCAATATAACATAAACCATATTACCTATAATGTTGAGCCTTGCACGTGGAGTGAAGCGTCGTTGTGGATCGTTGAGCACTGTTCTGGTTATAGTCTGGTTTTATCCAAAAGTTTTCCCTTTTTAAAACCGATTTCACTATAACCAATGGCTCTGATACCAATCTGTCACACCCCCAAAATCCACATGCGGAGTATCACCGCTTGGAGGCGTGACTGACCAGGATCAAGCCACCAATCATATTGAACAAGCATGTAAGTAGTATATAAAATCCAACACAATACAATTGGTGTCTAAACAAAACATAGTTTAAGTTGCAAGCGGAAGCATAAAGTTAAAAACTAAGTCATAAGTTTAAACGTTTCAAATGTTTAGCATGGCACATAGCTGTCCATGTCCCACAATGACTCTTCCCACTCCAATGCAAGCTCCATGAGTACCTAACGACCTGCAAGGCATGTAACAACGAGTCAACAACAAAGTTGAGCGAGTTCACAGTTGGTTGTGTAGTTATAGCATTAGTTTCGTAAATCATATGTTCATTTTGTAAACCTTGTATCGTATTAATTCGTATCGCGGTCTCCCAGACATGTTTGCGAAGATTAGTGGGGGCTTCCCATGTGTATCGTATTAATCCGTATCGCGGTTTCCCAAACATGTTTGCGATGATTAGTGGGGGCTTCCCATGTGTATTACTTGACTAGTCGTATCCGTACGTGCCCTTCTTGATCCAAGGACCGTAGCAAGTATGAGTGTACGTAGGTTTTACGTACGTGCCCTTCAATCCGAGGACAGTAGTAAGTATGAGTGTACGTAGGTTTTACGTACGTGCCCTTCAATCCGAGGACAGTGAAAAGTAGTTTAATAGTAATGATAGTATGAGTAGTTATTCAATCCCATTCCCAACCCACCGGGAATCCCATGCCTTAGGAGTGTGAACTCACCTTAGAGTGCTCGGTAGGATTAATTACTCGTTTAACCAAACAATCAACCAAGTCCTATGATAATTGCACAACAGTCAATATGCATACATGCTCGGTAAGTGTCATTCCACATTTATTCATCAATAAGTGCACACAACACACAAGTAGTGACATTCATCAACTTATTCAGTTAAGCACAAAGTATAAGAATTCATTAATCAAGGCAATATATCCTATGTATAAATATATCATATTATGTGACCCGACACTAAACAACTCGATGCATAACCACCTAAACTGCACGGCCCAATAGCTTTAGACGTGGCCCAACAGTTAGCACCAACCACTGAACAAGATAACCCAAACATTCTGCCCAGCCCGCAAGTACACATTTAAACAGGATGACCCTACGTGCACTAAAAGAGAGTGCAGCCCAATATCCATTAAGTCAGTCCAACAAGTCTTAACAATTCTTTTAACAACCTTCAGCTGAGCAAACATGTTCACAATTTGTTAAAGTATTCGGCCCCACTTACATCATATGGATTTATTAGTTTGTTTATAACAACCCATTTAGTTAAGCATACAATGATATAAATATATTATCGGCCCAAATTTAATTTACTAATATACTCTACATTAATACTAGTTAACATCAGGTTAACATCAAGTAATTCATCATCTCAATATATTTTCTTATAACTAGCAATCCAATCACATAACAAAATGCCTCTAAATATTCACATAGCTTAATCGGCAATAAGGAAAATAATCAGCCACACAACTTGTTTCAATAACTTGTTTCAATTTTAATACCTCTAATTCATGAGTTAAGGTAGACTATCAATTATCAGTTTCAAGCATGACCTACGGCTCAATCGATACACACAATCATCATAACGTTCCTAAATCAGATTAATCAACTAGCACGCATACGAGTCACCGCCATGTTACACGTAAACAAGGATAAAACGATTACGAAAAGTTGAATAAAACAGGTTCACTAACCTTCCAATGATGGTATCGTGGTTAAGGGTGATGCTAATCAGTGCTTAAGACTTGATCGAAGGAGGGGGTGGGGTCTCTCCTGTTGCCGTTGAACTCTAAGGAGGGGTAGGGTTTGTATATTGATTTTGTGATTTCACGTAACAATATAACACCAATACTCAAAACTGGGTCGGTGGTTAAAATATAACATCCAATAATAAGTCATAAGACAAAGTGGGCCGAGATCAATTGGTTAAGTGGGCCGAGATCAAATTAAATGTGTAGGGTGTTGGACCGAGATCAATTTAAATGTGCAGCGGGCTCGGTGACCCTTGTTGTGAGCTGATACGTTGTCGGGCGTTAAAGTGTGAAGATGCGGCTCAGTTGATATGCGGCCCAAATGTCGAAGCATTACTTGATAAGTTATTATATCATTCAGTTTAACAAGGTTATACGAACAGAACGTATTAACATAATCGGGAAAGATAACGAGAAGTAAAGATCAAAAGATGGAACGCTACAGACCTTGAAAGTTCGGGTTGTCACATTTATGTTCAATGATTTTACAATTTGATTCGATTCCGATTTCAAGCTTTAAATCACTTTCTAGAAGGTTATACGCAAACTGGTGCATAAACGCAATGATGATTTAACGTGACGTACACTCCAGAACTGTGACGTAAGCCAAACATACCCTAAATATCCTTTACATAACTTAGAAATAAGTTTCGAAGGATTCGGTATGGCAAAAACATGTTTATTTGAACTAAAGAACTATTTACGACAAAACTGCGAAACTAACGTTGGTGACCGCCCGGATAATATTTAAATCCCAAAAATATTTTGTTATGATTAAAATTTTATTTTAATCAGATTCGTGATGAAAAATAAATTAAAACGCCTAAAAACATTATTTTTCAAGTTTAAGCGCGTACCGCGTGTTTCTGCGCGACACAGTGCTTCTATTGCAAAACACGGACAACACAGCCAGTCTTGGCAACTGAACTTTATTTCAGTAATATTTTGGCGAGTTTATTTTTATAGTATAATAAAAATAATTTACAACACCATAAACCGGGATTTAAACGCTAGATAAAATACCCGGTATCCAGTTAAATACCTATTTTTATCTACTTTACCATCAAAGTTACACTTTAACCCCCCCCCCCCCATATATAAAATTCGGTCATATCTAGTGTGGCCCCACCAAGATCACCAAAATAATTTCCTAGATTTTGAAATATCATTTTGGATCTTCACTTGACACTTGGTGATGCATACCAAATCCAAATCTTTTATATATCTTCTATATATCCTTCACTATCTAAGCAAGATCATTCACACTCCACTCAACCTCTCACTCTATCTCCCTCCCAAACCATCCCATCTCTCTCTCTATCTTCAAATCTTCAAGTCTTGTTCTTTACATTCAAGTCCCTTTCCAAGCATATTTCAAGTGATTGTGAAGAATCAAAGGTGTTTCCAAGGTGTTTTCAAGTGATTCAAGCTTCCTATCATCAAAATCTCATCCCACAACCCACTTGAATCTTGAAGGTATAACACTAATGTTTAAATCATACTTTTGATTCTTGGTTATTCTTGATGATTGAAGTTTCTCTTGAATCTTGGGATTTTCACTAAACTTGAAATCTAAAATGAAATGGGTCATGATACAAGTAAAAATGGTGATGTACATATATGTATGTATAACCGTACATATGTATGTGTGTATATGAGTTTTGAAGTTGTTATCTTGTTAAGTACTTGTTTATGTTGTTACATGTTCTTAAATGGTGGTAAAATGCAAGTATTTGGTGATTTATGTATGATATGTTAAATGTAAATTACATCAGCAAATAAACCTGAATATATCACATATATTATGCATTTAGATTAACATAAAATGATGATGTTATGATAAGTATGCTTTAGGCACTTGTACATATGAAAATATGTTGATTTAAAGCTCAAGAAATGATGAAAAATGGCTATCTGACAAAACTGTTTTAGATCAGGTTACAAACACTAAAAATAACATTATTTGATGTATTTTAATGGCATGAAACTTTGACATAGGTTTGATAGCTTTGCATGTTGTACATATAGCTTAAAAAGTAGTAAATGATGTGAAATTTGCATGATTTATGTGCTTTATTTAAGACCTGCACTATCATGAGTATAACCATTATTTTATTCAGTAAATAACATGGGTTATGTCAAAATTTCAAGTCGTATCGATTTGGGATGGTTCGGGTAACGTTTGATGCAAAACTATGCGGTAAAACGGTCAAAAATCGACTTTTCGGAGTATTTTTGCAAAACTGTTATAAATCAGTAACCAAACTGATATATTTGGTATAAAAATAAGTATTTTAACTTATATTAATTTTACTTGGTGATTGGTTAGTCATACGTGACTTCCGACGCCCAAAAATGTTACCGAATCGCAAAAATAAGTGTTTTTCGACATACACTAGAATGGGTTGTTTATGGGTTATTTTATGTGTTACTGATGCGTTCAAATATTAACATATAAATTTCATCAAATGAGGCATAAAACTAACCCTTTTTTAGTACTAATGTTGGAAAAAGTGTGCTTTTGTCTTCCTTTTGTATTTTCAGGATTAAATGAGCTCAAATTAACAAAAGAAGCAAAAAGACATCAAAATCTAACATAAATACAAGAAAAGGAACAAGACGTGGCATGCCCGACCCCACTACAGCATCTTCCCAAGCAAAACAAGAGATCAGAGGCCTGAACACGCCCCATGCTCAGCCAGCACGGGGGCGTGCCCAAGTGTCAGCAGAAAAGACAAAGTGGTAGAAGCTTCTATTGTCCACCACGGGGCCGTGCTCAGCGGACACGGGGCCGTGGTCAACTATAAGATTCGCACAATCCAGGCAAATCTTCATAGTACAAAGATTCTTCTGCACACGGGGTCGTGCTCAGCGGACACGGGGGCGTGGTCAACTAATAAGACAAAGCTGCATTTAATGAAGAAAGAGAGGACGTGGACACGGGGCCGTGCCCACTGGACACGGGACCGTGCCCGAGCTTCTGTTCAGCCTATAAATAGAAGTTCTTGGCTCAAGCTCAAACCATCCCTTGGCACACCACCTCTCTCACACTTCACCCACCACCCACCACCACCACCATAACACCATCATCCACCACCATCATCCATTGTCCATCATAGAGTGTGTGAGTCGTCTCGGGATCCAAGATTGATCGTAAGAGTTCTTGACAATCAAGGCCATGTTTGCCTAAGTCTCTTACATCACTTGGTGAAGACAAAGTGTCTAGCGTAATACTTTTTATTTCTAATCTTTTGCACTTTTTATTTGGTTTCGTATTAATGACTTTAATAACTAGTTACTTATGTTGAAGGTGATCTTTCTTTATCGTTTGTCCGTGGTGTCTTGAAATTATTTTACTGTCTATATAAAATAAAAGATTTTCACCATTCATATCTCCACGGTCTATATGGAGGTATGTTGGCTACCTGGTCGGGGGTTAAGGGAACGGTTTGGTAAAGGTCTTGCCATTGTTCAGCGTTTAGAGGTCCTGCAATGGACCTGGGTCAAATTTAGTAGGACCTCCTTCAATACTTCACGGTATTGGATGGCGGGGGTCCAAACTCTTTGATCCCCTCATAAGTTAACTACTATTAATACTATAACCCGGCTATTTAGGACTGTATCCCTGCTGACTCAGACTACTTAGTCGAGGGTAACGTCACCTCCAAAAGAGGGGCCTACCACAATATTGCATTAATAACTTAATTAATTATCTTCCAATAATCCACCCTTTTAGGATTGTATCCTTGCTGACTCAAACTACTGGGGTGAGGGTAACGTCACCTTCAAAAGAGGGGCCTACTACAATAACTAAGATAATCTCTTAATTATGTGCAAAAGTGCGGAAATAATCAAAGGTTACACTAGATACGAGTCGGAACCAAGTGATTCATCTTGTCTATCTGTTTTTATTTTTATTTTCAGCATTTTAGTTAGTTTTTATTTTTCTTAGTTTAAATCATTTTTCTAAACTTTTTATTTTGATTAGACGTTGAGGACGTTGAGGATAAACCGGTATTAAAAGCTCTTGTGTCCTTGGACGACCTCGGTATCTTACCAACGCTATACTACGCTCACGATGGGTGCACTTGCCCATATGGGTGTTTGGTGTTAGTAAAATATCGTGTTTTATAAATTTAAAACTTGGCTAAAATAAGTGTTAAAGGGGCTTAAAATATACACCTAATATATATAACACTTCACACGCATCAGTTACAATGTGCTATGTGTTTTACAATATGTGTATGATCATGTGTTAGTGTTGACAAGATTAGGTGTGTTACACTCGAGTACATATATACAAATACACCAAAATAATCAAAAATAATAACTTTTAGAGAAATCTCAAAGTTATGTGAAAATTCCAAGTATCGGAGAAACTCATGTATTTTTGTGAGTTTTGATTATTTAATCATTCTTATTTAATTTAGGATGAATAAACAAATTGTGGGATTGTGTTAACATATAAAAACGTACCCAAAGGTGAGTACATAGTCCCCTCTTTTACCGTTTTTCAAACATTTTGGGGTGAAACACATGTGCCTACTTTTTATTTTCGTGCTTTCCATGTTTTCATAATATATACTTGCTATGTTCATTAGTACACTATTAATACATAATTTCATCTTCTTTTGCTATGTATGTTTACTTGACATGCTAGCGCATTGATTTACATGACTTTTCTGCTTTGTATGTTAACTTAGCATACTTAGTACATTGCTTTCTCATAACATGTTTACATTTGATATGACATTTGGTTTGTACAACGGGACTAA
This sequence comes from Helianthus tuberosus, assembly GCA_030545235.1. Taxonomy (NCBI): domain Eukaryota; kingdom Viridiplantae; phylum Streptophyta; class Magnoliopsida; order Asterales; family Asteraceae; genus Helianthus; species Helianthus tuberosus. The sequence goes on along the minus strand of CM060394.1, from coordinate 124,439,665 downwards.
AACACATTCATTAACATTAGCTACGCCGCTCGGTAGTAAGTAATGGAACCATAGGACTTGACAAATCCCGTTCCTAACACCCTAGGTTTGTTTGGGTGTAAAGAATGACTGAATCCGAAAACATTTTACTTTGGTAATCTTTACTCTAAGGTTATCCTGCTGTCTCAAGGCTTGAATGTATGCGTTAACTTACCACATAAGTGTTTGTATCAGTAAAACATGCATTTACTTTGCAAAACATAACTTTTTGATATATTCGAATTACTTTGTTTTGTACATTTTTACATTTGGTTTATGTGACTCCACTTTACTTACCATACATAACATTTGTTACACATTACTTGACTACATTTGGACTTTTAACATTTGACATGGTATATACAAGGACTTTTTGACAATTGGTTTAAACATTGACTTTATACACTGGTGGTTTGTTTAAGTGACTTAAGTAACGAGATGCGTGTAGTATGATACAATCATGATGGATACGCCGCTGGTACTTCCTATATATAAGTGCTTGTATTGTACTACATGTCGTAGCGTTATTTAGATCATTCAATTTGGACTTATACATTTTACACAAACAATATATTTTTCACAAGACTTTGGTTAACAAAACAATTTACAAGGTTCATGACTAACTTTTATTAAACATTTCTTTAAACTCAAGTCATGAATCCTATTTTCATAAAACCTATGTATCTCACAGGCATTTTTATGCTGACGTACCTATTTTTACATGTGTTTTCAGGAGTTGTTGCTTAGGATGTTCGTGACACACTAGGGTGGACCTGTGCCTTAGAGACTTAAAATAAAGATGGAACTAGTTTAATTATGTGATGAACTCTTCGTTTCAGTTATTTTAAGACAATGTAACTCTTTGTTTGATGAATAAAACATAACTTTTAATTACCATGGTTGTGGAACAATAATTCTGTTACAACACTCCCCGACGTTTCCGCCACGATTTGATGTTTTACGTGGTCGGGGTGTGACACACTTCACCCAATGAGAATTCATCTAGATATGACAACTTGCATGCCTTCTCATTGGACCAACAATCCTGCCCAATCAAGAGCCTCTAATTTGCATGCAATGTGATTGGCCATTTTTTTCTTGGGAATAGGGGGCGGCACACCTTATTTATTTAAAAAAAATTCAAAATAATTTCTTTTATAAATTATAAGTCTTATGTGTATTTTATAACTTTTATAAAATATAACAACATATGTTATAAGACTTATACAACTTTTATTATGTTATTTAACCCATTAAATAACAAAATAAAATATTCTCTCAAAATAAATTATCCATATAATTTATTAGTTTGTCAAGTGCAATTATTTAGAAAACCAATTTCTAAATATTCTAAGTGTTAGTATTTATTTGTTTGATCATATCTTAAATGAATATTGTAAGTGTTTGTTTAGCTTGTATTTGGGTATGACTCGACTTGGATCAAAACGTACTAGACACATCAATTTAATATGTGTCTTGGGAATACAGAGTCCAACAGAAGGATGTTGGGAAGGATGCTGGTGAGGATGCTGGTGAGGACGCGATGGTTGAAGAAGGTGGTGCTGCTTGAAGGCAGCGAAGTGGGCGATGATGGATATTTGTGCCTAGGCCGGAGCCCATTTTTTTAATCTTGATGGTCTGTAACTGTTGAACAATTTACTTTCCTGTCTTTTAAACAATTTTAATCTCATGCACTTAGAACAATTTGATGGCCAAAGGTGGAGGGATCCTGAGTTTCAGGACTAAGCCCTTGGTCATCAATCTTTAGTATGTTTTATTTTGAACAATTTAACAGTTGAGGGTGGAGGGATCTTGGGTTTCAAGACAAATCCTTCAACTGTTAAGTAAATATGGTTAAGACTAATTGTGTTTTTAGTGGATGGATCTCGGTTTGAGATGAAGCCAAAAATACAATCTTTTGCTATGCTAATAATAAACTAACCTTTTTTGGCCATATCCATTGTTGTTCCTTTTTACTTCGAAAATGTTGTTATATGTTGTTTAATTTGAAAATAGTTCCAACTTTTAATCGTAGTACATCATTTCAAATATTCTGACCAAATATCCTGAGGATATATCTTGGTCAGGATACTCTTAACATTTTGGTCGTAAATATCCTATCAAGATTTTTGTCAAACATTATTCCAAAAACTTAGATAATTTAGATAAGATTTTTAAAGGATAAAAAGGAGAGATCATACCAGAGGTAGAATATATCTCAATCTTTAAACTTCAATCCTCTTGCAACCTTCCCATCGAAGATGTCCCCTGTGACATCTGTGCTTGTGTACTCATTGTACAAATCTGAATAGTTCAATTATCAATAAAACAATATGATTTGATCCCAATATTTGTTTATTTATGTTTGACATTTTGCACGTTTTGATTTTCGTTCAATTTCAAACTCTATATCGCTTTCTGGAAAGTTATACGCAAACTGATGCGTAAACGTAATCAATTTAACGCGACAAACACTCTGAAACATCAACATATGTTTAACATACCTTAAATAACCTTTACATAACTTAGAAATAAGTTTTAAAGGGTTTGGTATGGCAAAAACAAGTTTATTCGATCGCAAGGACTATTTGCGACAAACTGCGAAAGTATGCCGATTCGTATCGTAACGTACATTCCGGAACATGAGCATAAGTTAAACATACCATAAATATCCTTTACATAGCTTAGAAATAGGCTTTGAGTGTGACATCTGTGCTTGTAATCATTGTAAACAGTTCAGTTATCAATGAAATAAAGTTATTTGATCCCAATGTTTGTTTGTTTATGTTTTACATTTTTCATGTTTTGACTTTTATTCAATTTCAAACTCTATATCGCTTTCTAGAAAGTTACACGCAAACTGGTGCGTAAACGTAATCAGTTTAACGCGAAAAACACCCCGGAACATCAACATATGCTTAACATACCTTATATAACCTTTACATAACTTAGAAATAAGTTTTGAAGGCTTTGGTATGACAAAATCAAGTCTATTCGCTTACAGGGACTAAAATTGACAAACTGCGAAAGTATGCCGATTTGAACTGTAACAGACATTCCGGAATTTGATCATGAGTTAAACACACCCAAAATATCCTTTACATAGCTTAGAAATAGGCTTTGAGGGGTTCGGTGTGCTAAAATAAACTTTATGCTCATTCATGGACTAAAAGCGTCAAAAAGTGCATGAGTTTGCATTTTCGCGCATAACATACGTTCTGAATACATCTGGACATCCAAAAATTTATGTAATCATTAAAATATTTTGTTTTAGTGATTGGCTTGTCGAAAATCCATTCGTCACACAATTTGGATCGTTTTTGCGTCCGTTACGACTTCCGTCGTAATTAACCGAACAACGCAATTGTACGGCCAAACGAACCGACATCTGACATATTTTTTAGCATGTTTCATGTTCCCCATACCTTAACATCCTTAGGGAGCTTAAAAATGGGTTTGACGGGTGTTAGAAGTGCCAAAACACGACCATACGCGCACAGGGACCTGTTCTGCCATTTTACAAAGTTAGCTGACCTGCAGGGTCCTTACGGACCGTATTGACTCCTTCTTGCGGTCCGTAAGCAGGTCCCAGACCAGCAGAAGTGTTTTCCAGCTTGATCTAGCTGTTACACACCTTTGCACCTGGTTTCTTTGATTCTATGTGCTTGTTTTGGATGCCCATGGGTTCACAAATCAGTGGGTATGAAGTGTAGGGCCAAGATCATTCCCTCTTCTCCAAGAAATGATCCTAATGGTTGTGAAATTCCTATAAATAGCTAGCTCCATTCACTCATTTCTTAACACCTTGATCAAATCTGCTCTAAGTGGAGGCAACCACCATTGTGGAGGCCACCTACCTGAGCATACTTGATCATTCTTCCCTCTTGGACCCTTTGTAAGTCCTCTTTCATTCTTTTATTGCTTTCCTAGCATGAAAGTCAAACTATGTTTGACTTTCAGTTTTGACCAGTCAATGGTCAACACAAAGTTCCGTTGAACTTTGCAACGTGAGCGTAATCACGATGGTTATAGTCCCTAGTGACTATACCTACTGATTACCACGTTATCTAGGCTCAGTGACGAGTCGTAGTTTCGGCCAAAATGCGTATTTGTGCGTATTTTGTAACCAAACTACTATTGGGTATCAAAACCGTTTGTTTTGATACCAAAACCTGTTTTCTAACTTAACTAAACATGTTTTAGCATGTTTAGCTCGTCACTTTTAGATTTGTGCTTGTCTAGGGTCGTAAAGGTAAGCGATCTAATCAATCGCTTATACTTTCGAACCCGACCCATTAGGTCGATCATTAGGATCCGACCAAACACATTAGATGACCATAGTTGTATAGGGAATAACCTTCCGAGGTTATACCTTATGGTCACGTCGTTTAAGTAGTTGTATGATAAGTAGTTCTTATGCCTTAGGTAAATTACCAAAATACCCTTTTCGCACCAAAATTCATTTTAAGCATATGTAACCCAAATTTTGACATCTAAACTGATTTAGCAACAATATTAAACATGTTAAGCCATATATTACTTGTCATAGGACTAGTTAGGCATTTCGAACGCGTTTTTCGCGAACGACGCGTTAAAGTAGCATAAGCTACCTAAACGGGTCGTAACGGGTCAAAAGCACTTAGGATAAGTTTCGATTTAGTATGTAGGCTTTGTTAAACCATATTACATGAGTTCCTACACTCATTTGGTTTACGAACCCTAATGCTACCCGATCCTCCGAATAGGTCCGTTTATTAATGTAGTTACCTATATTAGGTGCCGTTTGATTTCCGTGATCTACTAGCTTTGCTTGGTGGATATCTAAAGTCTATTGAGCAATCTCAAGTGAGTACATAGACCCCTCTTTTACTGTTTTCCAAACGTTTTGGGGTGAAACACATGTGCCTACTTGTTACTTTCGTGCTTTCCATGTTTTCATATCATATACTTGTTATGTTCATGTCACACCCCGATTTCCACGTGTCACCGGTGGGCCCGGTGGGGAGTATCGTGACGTCATGGTTGGCAATATAATAGTCAAACAACACAATATTATTAAGCACAGCGGAAGCAATTTGAAAATATAATACAACCGAATTTATTATTGTAATATCAATTGTCACAATATTCGGAAGTTTATCCACAGAAGGATCGAACATAAAATGGAAACAATAGTTCAACAGACTATTAGGCATCTTAAGCTTGCGAGACTTCTATTGATGCTAAGGAGAAATATCCAGCCAATTTCGTATAGTACCTGCATTTAGCCTTTTTGGAAAATACGTCAGTTTACACTGGTAAATACATTCAACTGACTCATTTTGGAAAAAGAGTTTGAAAAGTGATTTGAGTGCAAACGGCACAAAATATCTTGACACATTGATTAAAATGCACAGAGGCAAAATTAATCTTTTTAACTTGGGATAATTATTTAATATTATAATCTTGTGAACGAATTACATGTTACTTATGCGTTCAGTAGCCCGGATCTAGTCCGGGTTAAAGATCAATAGACACACCACGTTATTGAGTTATACACAGCCAGGTGTACGCCTACACCCCGTGCTCAGGTCGTGGCCAATCTCGTAAGATGATGCCAAGGATATCCGGGACATGGTCATTAACCCCCCCAAAGGCTGTAAAGTAAACAAGACTGTTTAAACGAGCCGATCAAATTATTCAACTACCCACTAAGCGTGGAGATTTGATGCCCGATCAAGCGGTACGCTATGTACCGTAACCCAAGCCCGTATAGGGAAAATAAGTTAAAAGTATTTACCTGAGCTAAATAAAATTCAATCCCAGCCGTATATCAAATCAGCAAGTACAGATAGCTTTTACTGGGCTCCTAATCTGGAACGAAGGTTTTTAATAACCTATTAGAATCCTAACGGGTCTTTAATTAAGCTTAAGCTTAGACCGGCTAGTTTTCAGGATACGGTTCGTACGCACGATTAAGCGAAGACCAGATAGAATGTGATTTAGACCCGACAAGTTTGGAGACTTGTTTAATATGGGTTTATTATTCACATTCTGGATTTTGAGATAAAACCGATAAGGTTTGACCCGTGTCGGCTAATTTATGTAAACTTGTTACATAAACCGAACCGAACGCGTAACATGCGTAACGGGTATCCGCAAGAGCCATATACAGGTTTCCTAAGTTAATATGCTCCAAATATGTTGTGACATCAGTAGGATGTCTTTTGTTATGCCCCGAACTAATTTAAACACAAACTATGCCCCGTAGGGGTAGTTTGGTCATTTTAAAGGTTGAAAAAGAGTTTAAATGTTTAACTGAGTTACAGATCTGATGTAAACAGCAAACATACTCAATTTGATAAGTTATATCAGTAGGCTTAAGCATATATGTGAAATTTATCACTTATAACCAAACTATGCACCGAAGGGGCATTTTGGTAATTTCACATAAGCTGAAAAGCTCAAAACTGAAGTCTGAGTTTATCAACCTTTGCTTACTGTTAAAATATCATAATTTGCCTCATATATCAGTAGGTATCAACCCGGGTATGCTCAATATGATTTTAAAACATACTATGCGTTAAAAACGCTAAATAAGGCGATTAAAGGCCATTTCCGGGTTTGATACTTAAATCTGATATTTTTATATTTCCAGAAGGCTTAAAATAAATTATTTATCATATGTGATCAGTAGCAAAAGGTTTGGAGTCGTTTTGATAAGTAAAACTCTTTTTATGGCCCGTAAGGGCAAAACCGACAATTACCGGATTAAGCCTACGACTACTAGTTATGCTCAGCCTAAAATTAATTAAAAATCTTTAAAAATCCCAAAATAATATATTATATCAGTGGGTATTAAGTTTGATACCAAAAAGTAGGCTTAACTAGGCTGTACGCTAATTACGCCATTTTATTAACATAAAGCATTAGATTTGCGATATTGAGCATAACTCTTAATCTATAAGTCAAACTGATGTCAAACTTTGCATACAAGTTTATATATCAGTAACTAAGGTTTCTACACTTTTACATTTTCATAAATCACGTTTTAAGGTAATAAGGGCATAACGGTCAACATATGAGCAATTAACGGAAATCTGCATATTAATTGGATAACTAGTGAACCAAGGTGTATAATCACAGAGGGTTGTTCTAACATGTAACCTAATCCAATTTAAGCTCTGAGGCATTTCTAAAACATACCTAAACGGGTCAGAACTGAAAGTCAAAGTGAAAGTCAAACTATGTGACTTTCGGTTCCGAACCGGGTCAAAACAGGAAATAGTCGGGTTGAACATGTTCGGACATGTTCTTACACTTATTACTAAGTTATAACAATGATCAAACAGGTTATATATGTTATAGATAGCTAATTATGCATAAATGACATTTTAAGCATCCTGTTGACTTTTTACTTAAAAGTTTGACCCGACTTTTGACCTGGTTAGAGTGGTGATCAGGGGAAAACCTTTTGAGGTTTTATTACCCACATAAATACCAACTCATAACTACTTTTAATTCGAGATATAACTGAGCCATTAAAGACTAATCTCGAAGTCAAACCGTAATTACGACGGTTTGACTTTTAGCTAATTAAACAAGCTAAACTCAATTAAAGAAGGACTAGTAGACTTACAAGAGTCCTATGCACTAGATATGATCAGTTGGACCTGCTTGAGAGCTCCAGAATTGATCACAAATGCAGATTAATGTGTGAAGAACAATGTTGCACATAATGTCCTTATATAGCACCTTAATCACCACAATTCTTTGACACTTGGGGTCTACAACCCACCACAACTGATCAACACTTGTTCCCTAGTGCTTAGGGGTGCCTAGGGGTCGTTCACAAGTGAGAAATACCGGCCTTATTGGTTAAAATCGCGTTTAACAGGCTGTTACCTGTTTTTCTGCATCTGACGTCGCCACGCGGGCCGCCTCCCACTTTGACAATTCTCACGCGGGCCGCCTAGCCTGCGAAGTCAGATTTTTGATTTTTCTTTGTTTTCCAAGTTGACCTTTGGCTTCACGAAGGGGCAACTAGGGTTATTTCTTGCATCTTGACCCCCTTATATTTACCCACAAGGGCTTTAGGACTTATACCCACTTTGCCAAGTCCCTGAACACTTCCGGTTAACCCGAAAAGCCTTAACTTTCAACGTTAACACTTTAACCCCTCGCACACGAATTTGATCATAACTTTCTCATACGATAACGAAACTTTATGAAATTTTAATCGTGCATTCTAGTGAGCATAATTTATATTTACAAAGCTTCGGGTTTGTCAAAAGGTCACTCAGAGGTATATCTTTAACATGTTGACACATTTAACCCCTGTAGTTTGTAATCTCTCACTTTTAGCTTCGTATGATCCATGATTTATTCGTTTGATGTTATGAACATCATGTAGGGTTATTATGAAGTATATTTATTCACTGTTGACACTTAGAATCCGTAAAATCTCATACTTTCCATGTTTGTCAACTTTAGTCCTTTTATAACATTCTTTCACACGTTCAAACTTTATGACACGTGTCAAGACATTATAAGACGTGAATTTTCGAGGTGTTACATCCACACCCCCTTAAAATAAATCTCGACCCGAGATTTACTGAAATAAGTAAGGGTACTTTTCTTTCGTCGTGGATTCAACCTCCCACGTGAATTCGGGACCACTACGGGCATCCCATTTGACCTTAACAATAGGTACATGCTTCCTTCGAAGCTTCTTAATCCGTCGATCCTCAATCGACAAGGGTTTTTCCACAAACTTCAAGCTCTCATCTATATGCACATCTGTATGCGGTATAACCAGTGATTCATCAGCGAAGCACTTCTTCAGATTGCAGATGTGGAACACATTGTGAATTCCACTTAGCTCTTCAAGTAAGTTTAACTTATAGGCAACTGACCCGACTCGTTCGATAACCTCGAAAGGTCCTATGTATATCGGACTTAGCTTGCCTTTCTTACCAAACCGCATCACCCCCTTCCAGGGTGACACCTTAAGTAGGACTTTGTCACCTACTTCGAAGTGAAAATCCTTACGCTTAGGATCAGCGTAACTCTTCTGCCTATCCCGGGCAGCTTTGAGTCGGTCACGAATCTGGACTATCTTGTCCGTCGTTCGAACACGATCTCTGGTCCTGATAACTGGACATCTCCAACTTCCGCCCAACAAACTGACGTTCTACACTTTCTACCGTATAATGCCTGAAAAGGCGCAGCCTTAATGCTGGTATGGTAGCTATTGTTGTAGGAGAATTCGATTAATGGTAGGTTCTTATCCCAACTACCACCTAAATCGATCGCACATGCACGTAGCATGTCTTCCAACGTTTGAATAGTACGCTCACTCTGACCGTCTGTCTGAGGATGGTAAGCCGTACTAAAGTTCAAACGTGTGCCCAAAAATTGTTGGAAACTCTTCCAAAAATGTGTCGTGTACCTAGTATCTCTGTCAGAGATAATAGCTACAGGTATGCCATGTAGGGCTACAATCTTATCCACGTATAACTGGGCTAACATATCGGAGCTATAAGTCTCCTTGATGGGTAGGAAATGTGCGGACTTAGTCAGTCTGTCAACTGTAACTCTTATCGTATCATTTCCTTTCCTTGTCTTGGGTAACTTGGTAATAAAATCCATAGTTACCATTTCCCACTTCCACGTGGGAAGTTCAGGCTGTCGTAGCAAGCCTGACGGCTTTTGATGCTCGGCTTTGACTTGCGCACATGTCAAGCATTTAGCTACATGGGTGGCTACAGACTTGTTCAAGCCTATCCACCAATAATTTGCCCTTAGATCCTGGGTAGCTGATGGCAAATTCTTAATCGTTGCCTAATTAGGGTTGCAGCATTTAATACGTAAGTAATATGAACCGTCTTTCTTATTTAATAATATAAAACCCTCAGAAGATTGAGTCAGGCTATATGTGCCTATATCTTAAAACTTACTAAATCAGGGTTTCGATTTTTCCATATTCGATATGGAGTTTTCATAATACTCCAGCCCACGGCGGGATACAAATCTTAATTCTACCTGCCTTCCAGGAGGTAAGCAGGGAAAACTTATGAGAAGATAATTAAGATACAAGGAGGCTATAGAGATTTTCCATATCTCAGGCTCCAGTTCATTCATCATTGTTCGTGTCAAATGAGTGACACCTTATGTTATAAGTCCACGAATTCCTTAATCGGGAACATTTACTTGGAAAAAAAATTCCATTTTTGATATCTTCTTTGAATACTACTAGTCGACTTTAGTACAATATGATCATTGGGATATCTTAGGGGTTCCATGTATTAAACCTCCATGCTGATCAGACATGGAATTAGTCCATGGGACACACTAGGATACGCCAATCCTCATATGACACTTTTATCAAACATAGTTTGGCATTCGCAGGCGATAGAAAAACAATGAGAAAAATAATTAAAATAACATATGTTGTCGTACTCTATGCGAAGAAAGAGTACTCTTAGATTTTTCGGAATAATTCCTTGCCGATACTAGAAGAATCGGTTACTATGGTTTCCTTGGTAGTTATACCTTGTGGATGATAAAAAAAAATTTGCTAAGTTTATGGTTCATGAAGATTTATTATTGCCTGTATTAAAAACAGGACACTTAGCAGAAATTATCATTGATAAATGATAAGGAAGTTTATTGTACAAGTGCTTATATTTAATTAATAATGGAAGTTTCACAAACTAGGCACCTAGCTCAGTTGGCTAGGCGCGCGAAAGGGTACGGCCTAGACCCAGGTTCGATTCCGGGGACGGCCAATTCCACCATTTTTTTTTGTTTAATATTTATTAATCGTACGGATACGTGTAATTATGAGAGTTGTCTCATAAGGAGTCTTGATAATTAATTGCTTCTTATCACCCACGATATGGGCTTGATTTTTCGAGGCAACCAATCTATTTTTATCACTATATTTAGTCCTTATATTTTAACGGAACTAGGACATCGGGAAAATAATTCCTTATGGATATAAAACATCCATCTAATAATGCTGAAGCAGTCTCAGAGGTATACAGGCTTCTTACCGAACTTTCGTTGCTTTTTATTAAGCCTGTACTCGCTCTCTTTCTCAGATTTCTGGGAGTTCTCCTCCTCCTTTTGGTTCATCCTTCATATACGAAGTGTGAACAAAACCTCTTCTCATGAGTAATTGAACATGGTTTTTAAATGAAATTTAGAGCGAGGAGCATTCGGCTCTTTAGATTATTTCATGATCTTTCCATGGTCCTTTCATCTGCTGCGTCAACCACAGCTTGAAGATTAACTCCATTAATATTGAGGTTTACGTTTGTAGTTTTATTAACTTTCGTCGCCTTATTAGCATTGCGACTTTCGTTTACCTTATCCGAGTTTTCCATACTCGAAACTTGGTACCAATCACCAAGATTTAACCATTATTAGTCATCTTCCTGATGACCTGACTTAGGTTAGCCACGGCATTCATAAACCGTATGGGCTATTCTGTTCCGAACATTCATAGTGAATGTTATTTGAACGTATTTCCATTATATTTAGCCTAGGTCACAACGGGACCATTAATGGCATGCAAAGTTTGGAGCGAGTCCAATACCTGCTTGACAGGGGACCATAATGTCACAACTGTCTTTGTCACTAGGACGATTATAAATAGCTCAAAGGCTTTTATTATATATATATATACAAATATGGCATAGAAGCCTGTCTCGAGGGACGTAGAAAAATATGGCATAAAGCACAGTCATGAAGGGCATAAGTAATCATATGGCGCGAAGGCCTTGTCGTGACGACATTTAGATATGGCACAAACGGCCTTGTTATAAGGACATTCATCAAATTTGGTACAAAGGCATGTCACCAGAAATGTTAACATTTAATATGTTAACTTGTCACGAATGACCAATTATAGCACATAGGCTTGTCCTGAATGACTTTAAAACAAAACTCGATGGTCGTTTTTCTTTCAAGGACCTTAATTTATAAGCCGCAATCTTATTAGATTAGGGCTTCAAGGTTTGAACGTGGTTCTTCACCTTTGGACAGGGGTCATAGACTACTACTGTCATCGTCTTGCAAGACGATTCTTTTGGCAGAAAAATAAGCCAATCAACATCACAAATGGATGTTTATATATAACCATCGTATCTAATGATATTAGTCATGATCACATCGATCAAATTGACTATTAGGTTTGGGTATAATCACACCATTTTGAACAGGGGATCATAAAGATCACTACTATCTTTGTCTAACCGACACTAGAATAAAGTTTAGCCCGTAGGCATTTCATCACGATGGGTGTTAATATTATGATTATCATACTGAGGATACTAGTCAGGATCGCACTGATAGTATAGACTATGGGGATTGAGTATAGCTCACCCCCTTGGCAAAGAATCACAAAAGATTACAATTGCCTTGTCTTAGTTGGAAGATATAATATAGCCCTTAGGCAAAACATCATTACGGATGTTAAATTTTTTTTTTTTTAATCATCGTATTGATGATTTTTGTCTTGATCGTATTGATCATAGAACTATTAGGCTTGAGCATAGCTCCCCACCTCGGACAGGGAATCGTAAAAATCACAATGTCTTTGTCACACATGGACAGTATAATTTGGCCCATAGGCGAAAACATCACTCATGGATGTTTATAATTGGTTCATCCTATTAGATGCTATAAGTCATGATTGCATTAATCATATTGACTATTTGGCTTGAGCATAGCTCACCACCTTAGACAAGGAATCATAAAGATAACAATGTCAATGTCTCAAATGGACAATATATTATAGCCCGTAGGCAAGACATCCCTAAAGGATGTTAAATAAAATGATCATCGTACTAGATGATATTAGTCATGATCGCATTGATCATATAGACTATTATGTTTGGACATAGTCCAACATTTTAGACAGGAGGTCAAAGACCACCACTGTCGTTGTCTTATCGGACAACAAGTTTAGTCCGTAGGCACTTCATCACTAACGGATGTTTATAATATGATCATCTTATAGGATGATATAAGCCATGATTCCTAGATCACTAGGCTAGATTCGTGAACTGGAAGAACCCAATATAAGGATGACTGTTGTGATTTTCTCGAGTCACATTTGTCAAGAGTGCTAACACATTTCTAAGTGTTAACAAGGATCTGAATCCCTTGAGTAGGTTTCACCATCCTGGTCGCGTAGGCTAGGTTTCACCTTTAAGATTTCCTTTTAAACTGCATACTGACAGGGAAGGAAGGATATTTATTTTTATTCAGGATTTTTATCATAAATCCTAATTCATAAGTTAATAATAGCACCAATGGCCTAGTCGCGTAGACAAGTTAAATTCATAAGCCATGATTTCGGAGAATCGAGGCATTAAGGTTTGAATCAAAGTTCATTACCTTTTTCTCGACAGGGAGTTGTAGGCTACCACTGTCTTTTAGTCTCAGAGGACATTAATTATAGCCCGTAGGTACTTCCCTTCTAAGGGATGTTTATTACGGAATTGCCCCTTAGGGAAAATTCATTAACCATGATAAACAGAGACCATATTTGGTTAATTTACTAATCATATATATTTAGGATTTCCATTATAATTTATCCTAATTATAAAACATTAATAGTTTTATTAGTGGCACCCAATGGCCTGGTCACGTGGACATTTATAAATTATAGGCTTATGATTTCGGAGAATCAAAGTCACAAGGACAATTATAAATTATATGCTAGGATTTCAGAGAATCGAAGCATTTGAGGTTTGAACCTAGTTCATTACCTTTATCTGACAGGGAGTCTTTGCTACCACTGTCTTTTGGCTCATTTGGAAATGAGCAGGGCCCGTAGGCATTATGTTACCACGTATGGTTAAAATATGATCATCTTAATTAATGATGTAAACCCAGGATTCAGCGATCATTAAACTGGGTTAGGGATCTTTTGAAGAATCCTTAATAACGTGTGTGATTTCCAATGAATCACATCTGTCGGGAGTGTTAACATGTTTTCAGATGTTAACTGGGATGCGAATCTTTTAAACAGGTCTTACCATCTTGGCCAGGTCTTTATAATGACACTCGGCTAGGTTTCACACTTAAGATTCTTAATTTAATTAACGCAGAACAAATTTTAAATTGAGGTGTTAATATGGATCTGCATCTAATTATGGAACTACCATCTTGGCCCGGTCTTAAAATGACACGTGGCTAGGTCTTGTCCTTTTTAGATTTTGCCATTTTATTACAATGGTAGATTTTTTAAAAGGAAATGTTATTTTCCATTTATTTAATATTCTTGTTTAGAATGAAAGTTTAAACTTAATCATCCCACTATATAAAATAAAAGTATAAAGTTGCCCTAAGCGGGACTTGAGAGGAATAATGTTGTCCTCGAAGGGACTAAAAAGATAAACATGTCCTTATAAGGACTATTGAGGAAAACGATTTTTTTTTCAGCAAAGGAGTTTCTTCTTCCTTCAATTCCTGAATGCTTTCTCCTTGGTTGCACGTCTCATCTAGGTCGCTGTACGAAGCTCAGCATTTCAAGGCTCCGGGTGTGGAGAATCCCTAGTTCAGCTTCCTCGCTTGGCGACGTATCCAATAATAATAAAAATTGGAAGCAAAAATTTATAGATTAGGATTGAGAATATTCCTAAGTTAAGTCTAGACTCAGAAGTTTAGAATTGTGCAATTGTGTAACTGAGATTAAACAAAAAAAAGGCTAGTGTTTAATTCACTCAGTGTTGGCTCTGATACCAACCTGTCACACCCCGATTTCCACGTGTCACCGGTGGGCCCGGTGGGGAGTATCGTGACGTCATGGTTGGCAATATAATAGTCAAACAACACAATATTATTAAGCACAGCGGAAGCAATTTGAAAATATAATACAACCGAATTTATTATTGTAATATCAATTGTCACAATATTCGGAAGTTTATCCACAGAAGGATCGAACATAAAATGGAAACAATAGTTCAACAGACTATTAAGCATCTTAAGCTTGCGAGACTTCTATTGATGCTAAGGAGAAATATCCAGCCAATTTCGTATAGTACCTGCATTTAGCCTTTTTGGAAAATACGCCAGTTTACACTGGTAAATACATTCAACTGACTCATTTTGGAAAAAGAGTTTGAAAAGTGATTTGAGTGCAAACGGCACAAAATATCTTGACACATTGATTAAAATGCACAGAGGCAAAATTAATCTTTTTAACTTGGGAGAATTATTTAATATTATAATCTTGTGAACGAATTACATGTTACTTATGCGTTCAGTGCCCGGATCTAGTCCGGGTTAAAGATCAATAGACACACCACGTTATTGAGTTATACACAGCCAGGTGTACGCCTACACCCCGTGCTCAGGTCGTGGCCAATCTCGTAAGATGATGCCAAGGATATCCGGGACATGGTCATTAACCCCCCCCAAAGGCTGTAAAGTAAACAAGACTGTTTAAACGAGCCGATCAAATTATTCAACTACCCACTAAGCGTGGAGATTTGATGCCCGATCAAGCGGTACGCTATGTACCGTAACCCAAGCCCGTATAGGGAAAATAAGTTAAAAGTATTTACCTGAGCTAAATAAAATTCAATCCCAGCCGTATATCAAATCAGCAAGTACAGATAGCTTTTACTGGGCTCCTAATCTGGAACGAAGGTTTTTAATAACCTATTAGAATCCTAACGGGTCTTTAATTAAGCTTAAGCTTAGACCGGCTAGTTTTCAGGATACGGTTCGTACGCACGATTAAGCGAAGACCGGATAGAATGTGATTTAGACCCGAAAAGTTTGGAGACTTGTTTAATATGGGTTTATTATTCACATTCTGGATTTTGAGATAAAACCGATAAGGTTTGACCCGTGTCGGCTAATTTATGTAAACTTGTTACATAAACCGAACCGAACGCGTAACATGCGTAACGGGTATCCGCAAGAGCCATATACAGGTTTCCTAAGTTAATATGCTCCAAATATGTTGTGACATCAGTAGGATGTCTTTTGTTATGCCCCGAACTAATTTAAACACAAACTATGCCCCGTAGGGGTAGTTTGGTCATTTTAAAGGTTGAAAAAGAGTTTAAATGTTTAACTGAGTTACAGATCTGATGTAAACAGCAAACATACTCAATTTGATAAGTTATATCAGTAGGCTTAAGCATATATGTGAAATTTATCACTTATAACCAAACTATGCACCGAAGGGGCATTTTGGTAATTTCACATAAGCTGAAAAGCTCAAAACTGAAGTCTGAGTTTATCAACCTTTGCTTACTGTTAAAATATCATAATTTGCCTCATATATCAGTAGGTATCAACCCGGGTATGCTCAATATGATTTTAAAACATACTATGCGTTAAAAACGCTAAATAAGGCGATTAAAGGCCATTTCCGGGTTTGATACTTAAATCTGATATTTTTATATTTCCAGAAGGCTTAAAATAAATTATTTATCATATGTGATCAGTAGCAAAAGGTTTGGAGTCGTTTTGATAAGTAAAACTCATTTTATGGCCCGTAAGGGCAAAACCGACAATTACCGGATTAAGCCTACGACTACTAGTTATGCTCAGCCTAAAATTAATTAAAAATATTTAAAAATCCCAAAATTAATATATTATATCAGTGGGTATTAAGTTTGATACCAAAAAGTAGGCTTAACTAGGCTGTACGCTAATTACGCCATTTTATTAACATAAAGCATTAGATTTGCGATATTGAGCATAACTCTTAATCTATAAGTCAAACTGATGTCAAACTTTGCATACAAGTTTATATATCAGTAACTAAGGTTTCTACACTTTTACATTTTCATAAATCACGTTTTAAGGTAATAAGGGCATAACGGTCAACATATGAGCAATTAACGGAAATCTGCATATTAATTGGATAACTAGTGAACCAAGGTGTATAATCACAGAGGGTTGTTCTAACATGTAACCTAATCCAATTTAAGCTCTGAGGCATTTCTAAAACATACCTAAACGGGTCAGAACTGAAAGTCAAAGTGAAAGTCAAACTATGTGACTTTCGGTTCCGAACCGGGTCAAAACAGGAAATAGTCGGGTTGAACATGTTCGGACATGTTCTTACACTTATTACTAAGTTATAACAATGATCAAACAGGTTATATATGTTATAGATAGCTAATTATGCATAAATGACATTTTAAGCATCCTGTTGACTTTTTACTTAAAAGTTTGACCCGACTTTTGACCTGGTTAGAGTGGTGATCAGGGGAAACCCTTTTGAGGTTTTATTACCCACATAAATACCAACTCATAACTACTTTTAATTCGAGATATAACTGAGCCATTAAAGACTAATCTCGAAGTCAAACCGTAATTACGACGGTTTGACTTTTAGCTAATTAAACAAGCTAAACTCAATTAAAGAAGGACTAGTAGACTTACAAGAGTCCTATGCACTAGATATGATCAGTTGGACCTGCTTGAGAGCTCCAGAATTGATCACAAATGCAGATTAATGTGTGAAGAACAATGTTGCACATAATGTCCTTATATAGCACCTTAATCACCACAATTCTTTGACACTTGGGGTCTACAACCCACCACAACTGATCAACACTTGTTCCCTAGTGCTTAGGGGTGCCTAGGGGTCGTTCACAAGTGAGAAATACCGGCCTTATTGGTTAAAATCGCGTTTAACAGGCTGTTACCTGTTTTTCTGCATCTGACGTCGCCACGCGGGCCGCCTCCCACTTTGACAATTCTCACGCGGGCCGCCTAGCCTGCGAAGTCAGATTTTTGATTTTTCTTTGTTTTCCAAGTTGACCTTTGGCTTCACGAAGGGGCAACTAGGGTTATTTCTTGCATCTTGACCCCCTTATATTTACCCACAAGGGCTTTAGGACTTATACCCACTTTGCCAAGTCCCTGAACACTTCCGGTTAACCCGAAAAGCCTTAACTTTCAACGTTAACACTTTAACCCCTCGCACACGAATTTGATCATAACTTTCTCATACGATAACGAAACTTTATGAAATTTTAATCGTGCATTCTAGTGAGCATAATTTATATTTACAAAGCTTCGGGTTTGTCAAAAGGTCACTCAGAGGTATATCTTTAACATGTTGACACATTTAACCCCTGTAGTTTGTAATCTCTCACTTTTAGCTTCGTATGATCCATGATTTATTCGTTTGATGTTATGAACATCATGTAGGGTTATTATGAAGTATATTTATTCACTGTTGACACTTAGAATCCGTAAAATCTCATACTTTCCATGTTTGTCAACTTTAGTCCTTTTATAACATTCTTTCACACGTTCAAACTTTATGACACGTGTTAACACATTATAGGACGTGAATTTTCGAGGTGTTACAGTTCATTAGTACACTATTAGTACATGATTTCATTTTGTTTTGCTATGTATGTTTACTTAGCATATTTAGCACATTGTTTTACATTACACCTTCTTTTGCTATGTATGTTTACTTGACATGATAGCACATTGATTTACATGACTTTTTCTGCTTTGTATGTTAACTTAGCATATTTAGCACATTGATTTACATGACTTTTTTGCTTTGTATGTTAACTTAGCATACTTAGTACATTACTTTCATTACATGTTTGTTTTTGGTATGACATTTGGTTTGTACAACGGGACTAAACTACATTCATTAACATTAGCTACGCCGCTCGGTAGTAAGTAATGGTACCATAGGACTTGACAAATCTCGTTCCTGACATCCTAGGTTTGTTTGGGTGTAAGGAATGACTGAATCCGAAAACATTTTACTTTGATAATCTTTACTCTAAGGTTATCCTGCTATCTCAAGGCTTGAATGTATGCGTTAACTTACCGCATAAGTGTCTGTATCAATAAAACATGCATTTATTTTACAAAACATAACTTTTGGTTTATTCAAAATACTTTGTTTTGTACATTTTTACTTGTGGTTTAAGTAGTCTCATTTTACTTACCATACATAACTTTTGTTTACACATTACATGATTTATATTTGACTTGGGTTATACTGTAACATTTGACTATTGTACTAAACATGGATATTTTACAATGTTGGTTGGTTTGAGTGACTTAAATAACGAGGCGTGTGTAATATAATACAAGCATGGTGGATACGCCGCTGGTACTTCCTATATATAAATGTTTGTATGATATTACATATCGTAGCGTCATTTAAACCACTTCAGTTTAGACATATTACATTTACAACACATTTTCACTTAAACATTTGTTTTACAAATAACTTGGTTTATTCAAACTCTTTTTACTTGGTTATTCTTTTAACCATACACTATTCTTTTATATATACATATCATCTGATTTTGCTATCGTTTTTCAAATGATTTATAAAACAAAACAATTAACAAGGTTCATGACTAAATTTTTATTAAACATTTCTTAAACACAAGTCATGAATCTTATTTTCATAAAACCTATGTATCTCACAGGCATTTTTATGTTGACGTACCTATTTTCACATGTGTTTTCAGGGGCTGTTGCTTAGGATGATCATGACACTAGGGCGGACCTATGCCTTAGAGACATAAAATAAAGATAGACTTAGTTGAATTATGTTGTGTACTCTTTGGTTCTTGTTTTGAAACAATGTATTCCACCTTTGGTTGTTGAATAAAATGAAATTTTAATTACCATGGTTGTGGAACAATAATTCTGTTACAACACTCCCCGACGTTTCCGCCACGATTTGATGATTTACGTGGTCGGGGTGTGACAGAAGAGTTGGTATCAGAGCCAATGGTTATAGGGAATTAGGTTATTAGTAATGCTTTGACCTAGACTATAACCCTTCTAGGACCCCAACACAAGTTGTCTTGTGTTTAGATCTTAAAACATGCACTTCACCTATCCTTAGGTGATCACCAAGACAAGAACCCAAATTTTCCGAAACGCTTTTTGAAAATCAATCATCCGTTTTTAAATGATTTATTATATGGTTTTGAACTTTTTGATTTTTCAAAATGATTTTGAAAATTTATCATCCGTTTTTGAATGATTCTTTTGGCCTTGTGCCTTCCAAGTTTTCAAAATCTCGTCAAAGTTTTGGGTTCTAAATAGTGTGAACACATGCAAACTGGAAGAGTGAGTGCCTGTACCCTGGGTTTTCTGTCTAAGGCTAGAGTGTTCGTACAAATCCACATAATCGGACCAGTCACTCTTACCTGGGAATTCTTGGGGTGAGTGTTCACTTATAGGCAAGCATGTCTTCGCGAAGCATTATTTTTGACCCAGTTACTTTGATTAGTCATTGTGAGTCGTTTGTTTGCTTTGTGATATGGACGAATGACCACCATCTTTTCCTTTGTTGATTTCATTTCATCTCGCTCTTTTCATCTAATCATCTCACTCGTTCCTTTCATGTTTTCTCTTTTAGAATGCCTCCTCGACGCGAAAATCCGCTACCAAATGCCGAACTGGCAGAAATCATCGCGCAGCAAATGGCTGCTGCGTTCCCAAATCTTATTGCTCAATTGAACCAAGCCAACAACAACAATAATGCTCCATGTAATTTCAAGAGTTTTAACTCGGCTAAACCACTCAAGTTCAGTGGTTCGGAAGGGGCAACTGGGCTCCTTCAATGGTTCGAGAGCATTAAGAATACTTTCCGTCACGTTCAGTGTCCTGATAATCACAAAGTCGAGTTTGCATCAAGCGTGTTTCAGAAGAGGGCTCTCACATGGTGGAACGGGGTTATGAGAGATCGTGGTGCTGAGGTTGCTTTGGCACAAACATGGGCTGAACATAGGATTCTTATGATGAGGGAGTTTTTTCCTCGTCATTAGCTGCGAGCTCTAGAAAGGGAGTTTGATGATCTGAAACAGGATAGTGGCGAGCACCGGGCGTATACTGATAGGTATGAGGAGCTGAGTTTGTTATGCCCAACAATGGTTACCCCACTCAAGAAGGCTATCGAGAGGTATATCGATGGCCTACCTGACTCCATATAAGACATCGTTACTGGTAGTAACCCTACCACAGTCCGTCAGGCAATCGAGCTATCAGCGAGATTGACTGAGTCGCAGGTTCGGAAGGGTAAGTTGCATAGAAAGGGTGACAAGGGTAAGAAGCAGGCGTCTGATAAAAGTGAAAGCAAGAAAGGTAAAGGTAATAAGGGTAAGGATCCTGGTTCCTCAAAGGGTTCTAGGAAGCGTAAGGCTTCTCAAAATTTCGCCGTTACTGCACAAGCTGCACCAAATCAGCCTGCGCAACCACTTACCAAGAAACCTTATCTTGGCGATGCACCTTTGTGCAACAGATGTAACGGTCATCATCAACCACACCTCCAGTGTCGTCATTGCACTAACTGTGGAAGATCTGGTCATCTTGCTGACACCTGCCGCATTCCTGCCAATCAGAATCGGGCAGCTCAGAACCCGGCTCAACAAGTTGCTCAGCCTCTTGCTCAGCAACAAGGTCAAGCTGCACGACCTCACTACCCACCAGGTTCTTGTTATAACTGTGGGGATCTGACCCACTACCATAATCAATGTCCAAGATTGGTGAATGCAAATCCAGCTCAGGCTCAGGCTCGAGGTCGAGTCTTCAACATGAATGCATAAGAGGCGCAAGCAAACAATGAAGTGGTTAACGGTACGTTCTTTGTTAATAATCAACCCGCATCTGTTCTTTTTGATTTTGGTGCCGATAAGAGTTTTGTGTCGTTATCTTTTGAGCCATTACTTCGCGTGTCTAGAACGAAACTAGGTAAGCCTTTGACAGTAGAAGTTGCGAGTGGTGATCCTGTAGTTCTTGATTCTGTTCTTCGTAATTTCCAATGGAACCTTAACAACCATCTTTTCCCCATTAACCTCACGCCAATGCAACTTGGGAGTTTCGACATTATTGTGGGTATGGATTGGTTAGCCAAGCATCACGCAGAGGTAGTTTGTTTTGAGAAGATCGTTCGTGTGCCGCTTTCGTCTGGTGAGATCCTACAGGTTTGTGGTGAAAAACCTGCTAGTAGTCTCAAGCTCATGTCTTGTTTTCAAGCTTGGAAGTATCTGCGAAAGAAGCTATTTCCTGAGGAGTTACCTGGATTACCCCCAGCGTGCCAAGTCGAGTTCCGTATTGATCTTGTACCTGGTGCAAATCCTATTGCTAGATCTCCATGTCGTCTTGCACCGTCTGAGATGCAAGAGCTGTCTAAGCAGCTTCAGGAGCTTTCAGATAAAGGTTTTATTCATCCTAGCTTTTCACCTTGGGGTGCTCCCGTTCTTTTTGTCAAGAAGAAGGATGGATCTTTCAGAATGTGCATCGATTACCGTGAGCTTAACAAGCTTACCATCAAGAATCGATATCCCCTACCTCGCATTGATGATCTCTTTGACCAGTTACAAGGTGCTTCTTACTTTTCAAAGATTGATCTGCATTCTGGGTATCATCAACTTCGTGTGCTTGAAGAAGATATTCCCAAGACAGCGTTCCGCACTCGTTATGGGCATTATGAGTTCACAGTTATGCCATTCGGTTTGACTAATGCTCCTTCTGTTTTCATGGACTTGATGAATAGGGTCTGCAAACCTTATCTGGACAAGTTCATCATCGTTTTTATTGATGACATTTTGATATAGTCTAAGACGCAAGCTGATCATGAGCAACATCTTCGTCTTACTCTGGAACTCCTAAAGAAAGAGCAACTTTTTGCCAAGTTCTCCAAGTGTGAATTTTGGCTTAAGGAAGTTCAATTTTTGGGACATATCGTCAACGAACAAGGTATTCATGTAGATCCCTCCAAGATCAGTGCGATTAAGGATTGGGACACGCCTACTACTCCTACCGAAGTTCGTTCTTTTCTGGGTCTCGCGGGTTATTACCGCCGCTTCATCGAAAATTTCTCGAAGATTGCAGTTCCCCTAACTGCTCTAACTCAGAAGAATAAACCCTTTGAATGGGGTTCTAAACAAGAAGAAGCATTTCAGACCTTGAAGCAGAAGCTTTGTGATGCGCCGATCCTATCTTTGCCCGAAGGAAATGATGATTTTGTCGTGTACTGCGATGCATCCAATTTGGGACTTGGCTGTGTTCTGATGCAAAGGAATAAAGTCATAGCATATGCATCGAGGCAGTTAAAGGTGCAAGAGAAAAACTACACCAATCATGATCTTGAGTTGGGTGCAGTTGTGTTCGCTCTTAAGATCTGGAGACACTATTTGTATGGTACAAAATGTGTGGTTTTCACTGACCACAAAAGGCTTCAGCATATCTTTAATTAGAAAGAACTCAACATGAGGCAACGACGTTGGGTTGAACTTCTAAACGACTATAACTACAAAATTCGCTACCATCCTGGTAAGGCGAATGTCGTGGCTGACGCTTTGAGTCGTAAAGAACGTGTCAAGCTTCATTGTGTTCGTGTTCAATCTGATATCCAAGCTCAATCCGATATTCAAGCCCGCATCTCTCAGGCTCAACATGCTTGTGTTTCACAAGACTTGATGGGTAAGGAATTTCCCTATCACATTAAGCCTGATCTTGAACTGAAGGACAATGGATTGTATTATTTCATGGACCGTTTGTTGGTCCCAAGCCTAGATGATATCCGCACTTTGCTTATGGATGAAGCTCATAAGTCTCGTTATTCTATTCACCCTGGCTTGGATAAGATGTATAAGGATCTTCGTACTCAGTATTGGTGGCCTGGTATGAAGAAAGACATTGCCTTGTATGTTTCAAAATGCCTTACTTGTCTTAAGGTTAAGGCTGAACACCAACATCCTTCTGGTCTTTTGGAGCAACCAGAGATCCCAGTTTGGAAATGGGAAAACATTGCTATGGATCTCATTACTAAACTTCCGCGCACTAATAAAGGTCATGATGCCATTTGGGTAGTTGTTGATCGTCTTACTAAGTTAGCGCATTTCTTGCCAATCCGTGAGGATTTTTCTGCTGAAAAGCTTGCAAAAATTTATGTGGATGAAATCGTAACTTGACATGGTGTTCCTTTGAACATTATTTCTGATAGAGATGCTCGTTTCTCTTCTCATTTTTGGAGAACCATGCAAACTGCTATGGGGACCCAACTTAATCTGAGCACTGCTTATCATCCACAAACAGATGGCCAAACTGAAAGAACAATCCAGACTTTGGAGGATATGCTTAGAGCATGTGTGATCGATTTTGGTGGTAGTTGGGATTCACATCTTCCATTGATTGAATTCTCCTACAACAACAGTTATCACTCCAGCATCAACATGGCTCCTTTCGAGGCTCTCTATGGTCGAAAATGTCGTTCACCAGTCTGCTGGAATGAGATCGGTGAGACTTAACTTACTGGACCTGACCTCGTTCTAAAGACAACTGATAAGGTTAAGAAAGTTCGTGATAACCTACAGACAGCTCGAAGCCGTCAAAAGAGTTACACGGACCAACGACGCAAGCCCTTGGAATTTCAAGTCGGTGATCGTGTATTACTTAAGGTCTCACCTTGGAAAGCTGTGATCAGATTTGGAAAGAAAGGAAAACTTGCACCTAGATATGTTGGACCATTCAAGATCGTCGAAAGAATCGATAAGGTAGCCTACAGACTTGAGTTACCTCCTGAACTTGGAAATGTTCATCCAACCTTCCACGTGTCCAATCTCAAGAAGTGTCTAGCTGATGAGAACCTCCACATACCACTTGACGAAATTCGTGTTGATAAAACACTACATTTTGTTGAGAAACCTGTGGAAATCATGGACCAAACTTTAACCAAAGGAATGCGCTTGCGTTTAAGCCATTTGACTATTCGGAGGTTTCTCAACAAAATGTAGTGTTTTATCAACATGGATCTCGTCAAGTGGTATGTGGAGGTTCTCATCAGCTAAACACTTCTTGAGATTGGACACGTGGAAGGTTGGATGAATATTTCCAAGTTCAGGAGGTAACTCAAGTCTGTAGGCTACCTTACCGATTCTTTCGACGATCTTGAATGGTCCAACATACCTAGGTGCAAGTTTTCCTGTCTTTCCAAATCTGATCACACCTTTCCAAGGTGAGACCTTAAGTAATACACGATCACCGATTTGAAATTCCAAGGGCTTGCATCGTTGGTCCGCGTAACTCTTTTGACGGCTTCGAGCTTCCTGTAGATTATCACGAACTTTCTTAACCTTATTAGTTGTCTCTAGAATGAGGTTAGGTCCAGTAAGCTGAGCCTTACCTATTTCATTCCAGCAGACTGGTGAACGACATTTTCGACCATAGAGAGCCTCGAAAGGAGCCATGTTGATGCTGGAGTGATAACTGTTGTTGTAGGAGAATTCAATCAATGGAAGATATGAATCCCAACAACCACCAAAATCGATCACACAAGCTCTAATCATATCCTCCAAAGTCTGGATTGTTCTTTCAGTTTGGCCATCTGTTTGTGGATGATATGATGTGCTCAGATTAAGTTGGGTCCCCATAGTAGATTGCATGGTTCTCCAAAAACGTGAAGAGAAACGAGCATCTCTATCAGAAATAATGTTCAAAGGAACACCATGTCGAGTTACGATTTCATCCACATAAATTTTAGCCAACTTTTCAGCAGAAAAATTCTCACGGATTGGCAAGAAATGCGCTGACTTTGTAAGACGATCAACAACTACCCAAATGGCATCATGACCTTTCTTAGTGCGCGAAAGTTTAGTAATGAGATCCATAGCGATGTTTTCCCATTTCCAAACTGGGATCTCTGGTTGCTCCAAAAGACCAGAAGGATGTTGGTGTTCAGCCTTTACCTTAAGACAAGTAAGGCATTTTGAAACGTACAAGGCAATATCCTTCTTCATACCAGGCCACCAATACTGAGTACGAAGATCCATATACATTTTGTCTGAGCCAGGATGGACAGAATAACGAGACTTATGAGCTTCATCCATAAGCAAGGTGCGGAGATCATCTAGGCTTGGGACCCACAAACGGTTTATGAAGTAGTATGATCCATTGTCTTTCAAAACAAGATCAGGCTTAATGTGATAGGGTAATTCCTTACCCATCAAGTCTTGTGAAACACAAGCATGTTGAGCCTGAGAAATGCGGGCTTGAATATCAGATTGAACATGAACACAATGAAGCTTGACATGTTCCTTACGACTCAAAGCGTCAGCCACGACATTCGCTTTACCAGGATGGTAGTGAATTTTGCAGTCATAGTCGTTTAGGAGTTCAACCCAACGTCTTTGCCTTATGTTGAGTTCTTTCTGATTGAAGATATGCTGAATACTTTTATGGTCAATGAAAACCACACACTTTGTACCATACAAATAGTGTCTCCAGATTTTAAGAGCGAACACAACTGCACCCAACTCAAGATCATGAGTGGTGTAGTTTTTCTCATGCACCTTTAATTGACTGGATGTGTAGGCTATGACTTTGTTCCTTTACATTAGAACACAGCCAAGACCCAATTTCGATGCATCACAATAAACGACGAAATCATCATTGTCTTCGGGAAAAGATAGGATAGGTGCATCACAAAGCTTCTGTTTCAAGGTCTGAAACGCTTCTTCTTGTTTAGAACCCCATTCAAAGGGTTTGTTCTTCTGAGTTAGAGCAGTTAGAGGAACTGCAATCTTCGAAAAATTTTCGATGAAGCGGCCGTAATAACCCGCGAGACCAAGAAAAGAACGAACCTCGGTAGGAGTAGTAGGCGTATCCCAATCCTTAATCGTACTGATTTTGGAGGGATCTACATGAATACCTTGTTTGTTGACGATATGACCCAAAAATTGAACTTCTTTGAGCCAAAATTCGCACTTGGAGAATTTGGAAAAAAGTTGCTCTTTCTTTAGTAGTTCCAGAATAAGACGAAGATGTTGCTCGTGATCAGCTTGCGTCTTAGAGTATATCAAAATGTCATCAATAAAAACGATGATGAACTTATCTAAATAAGGCTTACAAACCCTATTCATCAAGTCCATGAAAACAGCAGGGGCATTAGTCAAACCGAATGGCATAACTGTGAACTCATAATGCCCATAACGAGTGCGGAACGCTGTCTTGGGAATATCTTCTTCATGCACACGAAGTTGATGATACCCAGAATGAAGATCAATCTTCGAAAAATAAGAAGCGCCCTGTAGCTGATCAAAGAGGTCATCTATGTGAGGTAGGGGATATCGATTCTTGATGGTGAGCTTGTTAAGCTCACGGTAATCGATGCACATTCTGAAAGATCCATCCTTCTTCTTGACAAAAAGAACCTGAGCACCCCAAGGTGAAAAGCTAGGATGGATAAAACCCTTATCTGAAAGCTCATGAAGCTGCTTAGACAACTCCTGCATCTCATACGGTGCAAGACGATAAGGAGATCTGGCAATGGGATTTGCACCAGGTACAAGATCAATACGGAAATCAACTTGGCGTGCTAGGGGTAATCCAAGTAACTCCTCAGGAAATAGCTCCGGATAATCCCGAACGATAGGGATATCTTGAAGAGACTTACCTTTGCCTTTTTCTTTGACTGCGACATGTGCCAAGAAGGCCACATAATTCTTTCGCAGATACTTCCGAGCTTGAAAGCAAGACATAAGCTTGAGGCTACTAGCAGGTTTCTCACCACGAACCTGTAGGATCTCACCTGACGAAAGCGGCACACGAACGATCTTATCAAAACAGCCTACCTCTGCGCGATGCTTGGCTAACCAATCCATACCCACTATAATGTCGAAGCTTCCCAGTTGCATTGGTGTGAGGTCAATGGGAAAAAGATGGTTGTTAAGGTTCAACTGGCAGTTGCGAAGGACAGAATTAAGAACAATGGGTTCTCCACTGGCAACTTGTACCATCAAAGGCTTACCTAGTTTCGTTCTAGACACGCGAAGCAACGGTTAGAAAGATGAAGACATAAAACTCTTATCGGCCCCTGAATCGAAAAGAACAGATGTGAGTTGATTATTAACAAAGAACGTACCGTTAACCACTTCATTGTCTGCTTGCGCCTCTTGTGCATTCATGTTGAAGACTCGACCTCGAGCCTGAGCCTGATTTGGATTCGCATTAACCAGCCTTGGACACTGGTTTCGATAATGGGTCAGGTCTCCACAATTAGAGCACGAGCCAGGAGGATAGTGAGGTCGTGCAGCTTGCTGTTGAACAGGTTTTTGAGCTACCTGTTGAGCTGGATTTCAAGCGACCTGAGTAGAACGACAAACTTCTGCAAGGTGTCCAGACTTCCCACAGTTGGTACAGAAACGGCATGGAAGTTGCTGTTGATGGTGACTATTGCACCTATTGCACAAAGGTGCATTCCCTTCGTACCGCTTCTTTGCTGGAGGCTATACTGGCTGATTTGGTGTAGCTTGTGCAGTAACAGCGAAATTTTGGGAAGCCTTACGCTTCCTAGAACCCTTCGAGGAACTAGAATCCTTACCCTTCTTGCTTTTACCTTTCTTGCTCTCACTCTGATCAGACGCCTGCTTCTTGCCCTTGTCACCTTTTCTATGCAGCTTACCCCTTCGAACCTGAGACTCGGTCAATGTTGCAGATAGCTCGAATGCCTGACGGACTGTGGTAAGGTTACTACCACTAACGGTGTCTTGTATGGAGTCAGGTAGGCCATCAATATACCTCTCGATAGCCTTCTCGAGTGGGGTAACCATTGTTGGGCATAACAAACTCAGCTCCTCATACCTATTAGTATACGCCCGGTGCTCACCACTATCCTGTTTCAGATCATCAAACTCCCTTTCTAGGGCTCGCAGCTCATGACGAGGACAAAACTCCCTCATCATAAGAGTCCTAAGTTCAGCCCATGTTTGTGCTAAAGCAACCTCAGCACCACGGTCTCTCATAACCCTGTTCCACCATGTAAGCGCCCTCTTTTGAAACACACTGGAAGCAAACTCGACTTTGCGATTGTCAGGACACTGAACGTGATGGAAAGTATTCTCAATGCTCTCGAACCATTGAAGAAGCCCGGTTGCTCCCTCAGTACCACTAAACTTGAGTGGTTTAGCCGAGTTAAAACTCTTGAAATTGCATGTAGCATTGTTGTTGTTATTGGCTTGGTTATATTGAGCAATAAGGTTGGGGAACGCAACAGCCATTTGCTGTGCGATGATTTCTGCCAGTTCGGCATTTGGTAGCGGATTTTTGCGTCGAGGAGGCATTCTAAAAGAGGAAACATGAGAGGAACGAGTGAGATGATTAGGTGAAAAGAATGAGGTGAAACATGTGACACCTGTGTCACTTCAACCATCAAACAAATGCCAAACCAATGAAATATTTTATTTCATACTTGGGATTTGTAAAAATATGTGTATCGTTTGCACATATCAACTCTTGTTCGATTTCAAGCTTTAAATCGCTTTCAGGAGGGTTATACGCGCTCTGATGCGTAGATATAACCAGTTTAATGCAACGAACACTCCGGAATAATGAAATAGGCTTAACATACCTTAAATAACCTTTACATAACTTAGAAATAAGTTTTGAAGGCTTTGCTATGGCAAAATCGAGTTAAATCGCTTATAGGGACTAAAGTTGACAAACTGCGAAAGTATGCCAATATGAACTGTGACAGACATTCCGGAACATGACCATAAGTTAAACATAGCATAAATATCCTTTACAAAGCTTAGAAATAGGCTTTGAGGTGTTCGGTGTGCTAAAATAAACTTTTGGGTCATTCAGGGACTAAAAGCGTCAAAAAGTGCACAAGTTTTCATTTTCGCGCATAACTTACGTTCTGAATACATCCGGACATCCAAAAATTTATGTAAGCACTAAAACATTTTATTTTAGTGTTTGGCAGAAGAAAAATCCATTCGTCGCGTCATTTGGATCGTTTTTCGCGCTTATGCGCATTCCGTCGTAATTAAGCGAACATCGCGATTGTACGGCCAAACGAACCGACATTCGAGATATTTTTGAGCACATTTTAAGTTCCCTATACTTTAACTTCATTTTAGAGCTTTGAAATGGGGTTAACGGGCCTTAAACGTGTCAGAAATGGCCTTATTACACAACAGGGACCAAAACTGCCAAAAATCAAACTTTCTGGTCTGCGCACCTCAACACAAAACACGTTACGGTGCGCAAGCAGGGGTCAGATGCAGCAACTTGTTTTTAACAGCTTGTTTCCAGCCCTTAATCACCCCCAAAGGCCAAGGCCACTTGTCAATAACTTGTGGTGGGTGCAAAATGAGCTACCACAACATTCCGACAAGTGTACGAGCGAGATCAAGACACGTTATCCAAGAAACGATCCTAACGGTGAACCGAAATCTATAAATACCCAACCCACTTCATTGCAAAACCCACTAGAATCTGATTTGAGAAGCTCTAAGTTGAAACCTTTGTTTCATACCTGAGCTACTTGAATCAAGATTAGCATTCGGAGACCCTTCGTAAGTATTCCTTCGTTCTTTTATTGCTTTTTGAGTCCGAAAGTCAAACTTTGTTTGACTTTCTGCGTTGACCAGTTTATGGTCAATGCGAAGTTCATTTGAACTTCGCAACGTGATTGTAATCACGATGGTTATAGTCCCTTGTGACTATGCCTACTGATTACCACGTTGTCTAGGGTCGTAAGGGTAAGCGATCTGATAAATCGCTTATACCTTCGAACCCGACCCATTTGGTCGATCATTAGGATCCGACCAAATACATTAGGTGACCATAGTAGGTAGGGAATAACCTTCCGAGGTTATACCTTATGGTCACGACGTTTAAGTAGTTGTATGATAGGTAGTTTATATGCCTTAGGTAAATTACCAAAATACCCCTTTGATGCCAAAATTCATTCTAAACATATGTGACATAACTTTTGACATCTAAACTGATTTGGCGATAATATTAGGCATGTTAAGGCATATTCTACTTGTCGTAGGACTAGTTAGGCGGTCCGAACGCGTTTCACGCGAACGACGCGTTAAAGTAGCATAAGCTACCTAAACGGGTCGTAATGGGTCGTAAGCACTTAGGCTAGGTTTCATTTAGTATGTAGGCTTTGTTAAACCATATGACACGAGTCTCCATACTCGTTTGGTTTACGAACCCTCATTCTATCTAAATCCTCCGACTTAGGTCCGGTTTATTAACATAGTTACCTATATTAGGTGCCATTTGATTCCGTGATCTCTAGTATTGCTTGGTGGTTATCTTAGGAATTCTGAGCAATCTCAAGTGAGTACATAGACCCCTTCTTTTACTGTTTTCCAAACGTTTTGGGGTGGAACACATGTGCCTACTTGTTACTTTCATGCTTTCACATCATATACCTGCTATGTTCATTAGTACATTTATAGTACATGATTTCATTACATTTTTATGCTATGTATGCCCATTGTGTGTGTACTTAGTACATTGCCTTACATTACATGCTATGTATGCCCATTGTGTGCGTACTTAGTACATTGCCTTACATTACATGCTATGTATGCCCATTGTGTGCGTACTTAGTACATTGCCTTACATTACATGCTATGTATGCCCATTGTGTGCGTACTTAGTACATTGCCTTACATTACATGCTATGTATGCCCATTGTGTGCGTACTTAGTACATTGTTTTACATTACATTTTATGCTGTTTATGCCCATTGTGTGCGTACTTAGTACATTGTTATACATCACATGATTACATTTTGGATACACATTACATGATTTACATTAGACATGAACATTTTACTTTGGTAGTTTGGTTTGAGGAAGTGATTAAGTAACGAGGTGTGTGTAATATGATACAAGCATGGTGGATACGCCGCTGGTACTTCCTATATATAAGTGTTTGTATGGTATTACATATCGTAGCGTTATTTGAATCATTTCAATTTAAGACATATAACATTTTATACAAATAACATACTTTTCACAAGACATTGATTTACAAACAACTTATCTTATACAAACTCATTTTACATGGTTACTCATTTAACCATACATATTCTCTTATTTATACATATCATCTGGTCTTATTGCTTTTCAAACGATTTACAAAAACAAATCAATTTACAAGGTTCATGACTAAACATTTTCTGAAACTTACAAGTCATGAATCCTATTTTCACAAAACCTATGTATCTCACAGGCATTTTTATGCTGACGTACCTACTTTCACATGTGTTTTCAGGAGATGATGCATACTTAGGCGGACCTGTGCCTTAGTGACTTAAAACGAGACAAGAACTAGTTAATTTATGTTATGTACTCTTTAGTTTTTGTTTAAAACAATGTAAACTTTCATGTTCGATTAATAAAATGAAACTTCAATTGCCATGGATTTGAAACAATTAATTCTGTTACAACACTCCCCGACGTTTCCGCCACGTTTCGTTGTTTTACGTGGTCGGGTGTGACAGAAAAGTTGGTATCAGAGCCAATGGTTATAGGGAATTAGGTTATTAGTAATGCTTTGACCTAGACTATAACCTTCCTAGGACCCTAACACAAGTTTTCTTGTGTTTAGTTTTAAAACAATACCGTCACTTATTCTTAAGTGACAACCACAATAAGAACACAAATCTCTATCCCACTTTGAAAACTAATCATCTGTTCTAGGATGATTTATTATATGGTTTTGAACCCTTTAAGTTTTCAAAATCCCGTCAAAGTTGGTCTAAATAATGTGAACACATGCAAACTGGAAGGGTGGGTGCCTGTACCCTGAGTTTTCTGTCTAAGGCTAGAGTGTTCGTACAAATCCACATAATCGGACCAGTCACTCTTACCTGGGAACTCTTGGGGTGAGTGTCCACTTATAGGCGAGCATGTCTTCGCGATACATTATTTTTGACCTATTTACTTTGATTAATCACCGGGGTCGTTTGTTGCTTTGTAGTAACAAACAAATGACCACTATCCTTGCTTTCATCAGATTTGTTTCATCTCATTCTTTTCGTCTAATTCTCTCACTCGTTTACTTTCATGTTTCCTCTTTTAGAATGCCTCCTCGACGCGACAATCAGATGACGAATGCCGAACTGGCGGAAATCATCGCGCAGCAAATGGCTGCTGCCTTCCCAAATCTTTATGCTCAAATGATTCAAGCCATCAACAACAACAATGCTCCATGCAATTTCAAGAATTTTAAATCGGCTAAACCGCTCAAGTTTAGTGGTTCTGAGGGAGCAACTGGGCTTCTTCAATGGTTCGAGAGCATTGAGAATACTTTCCGTCATGTTCAGTGTCCTGAATATCGCAAGGTCGAGTTTTCTTCGAGTGTGTTTCAGAAGAGGGCTCTTACGTGGTGGAACGGGGTTATGAGAGACCGCGGTGCTGAGGTTGCATTAGCACAAACTTGGGCCGAGCTTAGGGCTCTTATGATGAAGGAATTCTGTCCTCGTCATGAGCTAAGGGCTCTAGAAAGGGAATTTGATGATTTGAAGCAAGACAGTGGGGAACATCGAGCCTATACTGACCGCTATGAGGAATTGAGCTTGTTATGCCCTACTATGGTTACGCCTCTGGATAAGGCGATTGAGAAATACATTGATGGTCTTCCTGACCTAGTTCAGGATATTGTTACTGGCAGTAACCCTACTACTGTCAAACAAGCCATTGAACTGTCTGCCACCCTAACTGAATCCCACATCAGGAAGAATAAACTTTTTCGGAAAGGCGAAAAGAAACAAGCAGCTAATGTTCAGGAGGAAACCAAGGAAAGCAAAACCGAACCTTCTAAGAAGCGTAAGGCTTCGCAGAATTTTGCGATTGCTGCTCAACCCAACCAAAACACCCGCAACCAACCAACTCAACCTCCTGCAAGGAAACCTTATGCCGGTACTACACCGATATGCAATAAAGGTAATGCACACCACTTAGCTCACCTACAGTGTCGTTTATGTGCATCATGTGGACGACTCGGTCACCTGGCAAATGCTTGTCGATTTACCCCAAACCAAGGTGGTCCAAACCAACCTCAAGTAAATCCTGCTCAAGCTCGTTGTCCACCAGGTCCTTGCTTCAACTGTGGCGAGATGGGCCATTTCTGAAGAAATTGCCCAAAGATTGCTAATGCGAATCCAGCGCAGGGATGAGCATCGGATCAACTAGAAGACAATGTTGTTTAGAAATAATCAAGCCTAATGTTGTCAGGGTCCATGAAACAGTTGTTGTTGTTTATAAATAAATTTTTTTTATTTTACATTGCAATGTACAAATGTGATGGCATGTATAAACAACGTATCCCCTACAATACCGACAATCATGGAGCCGTATTCCTTGAAGAACAGATTCCCCCCCCCCCCCCAAATCTTCCCATTTTATAATCTCTTGCGATTTCCCACAAAAATCCTAAGTACCCGTTTCTTCCAAAGAAACGAAGTACAAGGAGTAAGTTACAACTCTGTACGAATACCCAAAGTACCACTATAAATTCTTAATAGGGTACCTAAGGGTATTTCCGTATATCCTAAAATTTATTGTACCTTAATTCGAATATTGCGTTTTCTTGAAAACGAAATCGAACTTTTGGTAGATCATTCTATCTTTATAGATAGATTCTTGCTAATGTTTAAAGTACCAAATAAAATCCACAGAATGGATTCCTAGTGTGCTTCAAATACCTGTACGCAATCAACAAAACAAATCAACAAATTAAAGATCTAGATAAACAATTTTGTGGTTGTGTGACTATGTGTTTATGCATTTTACGTTTTCTTTTATGCATTTTTGTGTTTTTGTGTACTCTGGATATTCGTTATCCAAATCCTCATAGAATCTTTCTTATCTTCATATGAAGGATTCGTAGTAGGATATTCAAAAAGGTACTATCTTAAATCCTTAATGGACTTCTGCGTTGTAGTTAAGTCCCTTGGATTATAAAGTACCATTTCAAAGTTTAAAGACATCCTTCGTCGATGTAGTTAAATATATCATGCGTTGATATAGTTAAATAGGCCCTCTGGTGGTCTAGTTAAAGAGATCCTTCGTCGATCTAAGTCAAAGAGATTGGTTCGACAATCTAATTAAATATATCATGCGTTGATATAGTTAAAGAGGCCCTCTGGTGGTCTAGTTAAAGAGATCCTTCGTTGACCTAGTTAAATAGATTGGTTCGGCAATCTAGTTAAAGATATCATGTGTTTATGTAGTTAAATAGGCCCTCGGGTGGTCTAGTTCAAGAGATTATTCGTTGATCTAATCCTTTGGTGACCTAGTTAAAAAGACTCTATTGCAGTCAATTTAAATCACCACAGGATTATTCGTTTGATTTTTTTTCCCATATGCATTATGAAATGAACTGTGCGGACTGTGCAAGGAAATACGTAATTATGGAGGCCTACATAATTATGGAATTCAGTGCACAGAAACCACAGGAAGTTTTGTCATGTATTAAGACCTATAGTGACAAGAGTAATGATATGGGAGAAGTCTTGGACTTTGACCAATGTCATTTATCCTTACACTCCCCAATTCTGATCTCAATCACATACCAAGTTTCCTATGATGAGTCTTCATAAGAAACATTTTTTTTCAGCCCGTAGTTCGAAACTCCATGTTTTGTTACTACAAGGACTTCACTTTGAGGGTTGACATTTTCGCTAAGAATCCTAACATGGCCCAGAGTTTTACTTAAGGGTTCAATGGATTTTTCTGAAAGCGAAACCGTTGTCTTCACAAGTTTCCTCTAAAACTAAATTTCGGGACGAAATTTCCTAAAGTAGGGGAGACTGTGACACCTGTGTCACTTCAACCATCAAACAAATTCCAAACCAATGAAATATTGTATTTCATACTTGGGATTTGTAAAAATATGTGTATCGTTTGCACATATCAACTCTTGTTCGATTTCAAGCTTTAAATCGCTTTCAGGAGGGTTATACGCGCTCTGATGCGTAGATATAACCAGTTTAATGCAACGAACACTCCGTAATAATGAAATAGGCTTAACATACCTTAAATAACCTTTACATAACTTAGAAATAAGTTTTGAAGGCTTTGCTATGGCAAAATCGAGTTAAATCTCTTATAGGGACTAAAGTTGACAAACTGCGAAAGCATGCCAATATGAACTGTAACAGACATTCCGGAACATGACCATAAGTTAAACATACCATAAATATCCTTTACATAGCTTAGAAATAGGCTTTGAGGTGTTCGGTGTGCTAAAATAAACTTTTGGGTCATTCAGGGACTAAAAGCGTCAAAAAGTGCACAAGTTTTCATTTTCGCGCATAACTTACGTTCTGAATACATCCGGACATCCAAAAATTTATGTAAGCACTAAAACATTTTATTTTAGTGTTTGACATAAGAAAAATCCATTCGTCGCGTCATTTGGATCGTTTTTCGCGCTTATGCGCATTCCGTCGTAATTAAGCGAACATCGCGATTGTACGGCCAAATGAACCGACATCCGAGATATTTTTGAGCACTTTTTAAGTTCCCTATACTTTAACTTCGTTTTAGAGCTTTGAAATGGAGTTAACGGGCCATAAACGTGTTGGAAATGGACTTATTACACAACAGGGACCAAAACTGCCAAAAATCAAACTTTCTGGTCTGCAAGGTGCTTGCGCACCTCAACACAAAACACGTTACGGTGCGCAAGCAGGGGTCATATGCAGCAAATTTTTTTAACAGCCTGTTTCCAGCCCTTAATCACCCCAAAGGCCAAGGCCACTTGTCAATAACTTGTGGTGGGTGCAAAATGAGCTACCACAACATTCCGACAAGTGTACGGGCGAGATCAAGACACGTTATCCAAGAAACGATCCTAACGGTGAACCGAAATCTATAAATACCCAACCCACTTCATTGCAAAACCCACTAGAATCTGATTTGAGAAGCTCTAAGTTGAAACCTTTGTTTCATACCTGAGCTACTTGAATCAAGATTAGCATTCGGGGACCCTTCGTAAGTATTCCTTCGTTCTTTTATTGCTTTTCGAGTCCGAAAGTCAAACTTTGTTTGACTTTTTGCGTTGACCAGTTTATGGTCAATGCGAAGTTCGTTTGAACT
Organism: Helianthus tuberosus; assembly: GCA_030545235.1. Lineage (NCBI taxonomy): Eukaryota > Viridiplantae > Streptophyta > Magnoliopsida > Asterales > Asteraceae > Helianthus > Helianthus tuberosus. The sequence goes on along the minus strand of CM060394.1, from coordinate 124,402,775 downwards.
TCGCAACGTGATTATAATCACGATGGTTATAGTCCCTTGTGACTATGCCTACTGATTACCACGTTGTCTAGGGTCGTAAGGGTAAGCGATCTGATAAATCGCTTATACCTTCGAACCCGACCCATTTGGTCGATCATTAGGATCCGACCAAATACATTAGGTGACCATAGTAGGTAGGGAATAACCTTCCGAGGTTATACCTTATGGTCACGACGTTTAAGTAGTTGTATGATAGGTAGTTTATATGCCATAGGTAAATTACCAAAATACCCCTTTGATGCCAAAATTCATTCTAAACATATGTGACATAACTTTTGACATCTAAACTGATTTGGAGACAATATTAGGCATGTTAAGGCATATTCTACTTGTCATAGGACTAGTTAGGCGGTCCGAACGCGTTTCACGCGAACGACGCGTTAAAGTAGCATAAGCTACCTAAACGGGTCGTAATGGGTCGTAAGCACTTAGGCTAGGTTTCATTTAGTATGTAGGCTTTGTTAAACCATATGACACAAGTCTCCATACTCGTTTGGTTTACGAACCCCCATTCTATCTAAATCCTCCGACTTAGGTACGGTTTATTAACATAGTTACCTATATTAGGTGCCGTTTGATTCCGTGATGTCTAGCATTGCTTGGTGGTTATCTTAGGACTTCTGAGCAATCTCAAGTGAGTACATAGACCCCTCTTTTACTGTTTTCCAAACGTTTTGGGGTGGAACACATGTGCCTACTTGTTACTTTCATGCTTTCACATCATATACCTGCTATGTTCATTAGTACATTTATAGTACATGATTTCATTACATTTTTATGCTATGTATGCCCATTGTGTGCGTACTTAGTACATTGCCTTACATTACATGCTATGTATGCCCATTGTGTGCGTACTTAGTACATTGCCTTACATTACATGCTATGTATGCCCATTGTGTGCGTACTTAGTACATTATTTTACGTTACATTTTATGCTATGTATGCCCATTGTGTACGTACTTAGTACATTGTTATACATTATACTATATGCTATGTATGTCCTTTGTTGCATACTTAGTACATTGTTATTCATCACATGCTTACATTTTGGATACACATTACATGATTTACATTAGACATGAACATTTTACTGTGGTAGTTTGGTTTGAGTAAGTGATTAAGTAACGAGGCGTGTGTAATATGATACAAGCATGGTGGATACGCCGCTGGTACTTCCTATATATAAGTGTTTGTATGGTATTACATATCATAGCGTTATTTGAATCATTTCAATTTAAGACATATAACATTTTATACAAATAACATACTTTTCACAAGACATTGATTTACAAACAACTTATCTTATACAAACTCATTTTACATGGTTACTCATTTAACCATACATATTCTCTTATTTATACATATCATCTGGTCTTATTGCTTTTCAAACGATTTACAAAAACAAATCAATTTACAAGGTTCATGACTAAACATTTTCTTAAACTTACAAGTCATGAATCCTATTTTCACAAAACCTATGTATCTCACAGGCATTTTTATGCTGACGTACCTACTTTCACATGTGTTTTCAGGAGATGATGCATAGGACTTATCAAGACATACTTAGGCGGACCTGTGCCTTTGTGACTTAAAACGAGACAAGAACTAGTTAATTTATGTAATGTACTCTTTAGTTTTTGTTTAAAACAATGTAAACTTTCATGTTCGATTAATAAAACGAAACTTCAATTGCCATGGATTTGAAACAATTAATTCTGTTACAACACTCCCCGACGTTTCCGCCACGTTTCGTTGTTTTACGTGGTCGGGGTGTGACAAAACAAAAATCGACGAAAGTAAAGATGGTGGTCATTTGTTCGTATAACAAAGCAAACAAACGACACAATGACTAATCAAAGTAAATGGGTCAAAAATAATGCTTCGCGAAGACATGCTCGCCTATAAGTGAACACTCACCCCAAGAGTTCCCAGGTAAGAATGACTGGTCCGATTATGTGGATTTGTACGAACACTCTAGCCTTAGACAGAAAACCCAGAGTACAGGCATTCACTCTTCCAATTTGCACGTGTTCACACTATTTAAAACCCAAAACTTTGATGAGATTTTGAAAACTTGGAAGGCACAAGGCCAAAAGAATTTTTTCAAAAACAAAATGATAAATTTTCAAAATCAATTTGAAAAATCAAAAGGGTTCAAAACCATATAACAAATTATTTAAAAAAAGCAGAGATTGAATATTCAAAAATCGTTTTAGGAAATTGGGTTCTTATTTTGGTGATCACCTAAGGATAGGTGAAATGCATGTTTTAAAATCTAAACACAAGACAACTTGTGTTGGGGTCCTAGAAAGGTTATAGTCTAGGTCAAAGCATTACTAATAATCTAATTCCATATAACCATTGGCTCTGATACCAACTCTTCTGTCACACCCCGACCACGTAAAACATCAAATCGTGGCGGAAACGTCAGGGAGTGTTGTAACAGAATTGTTGTTCCACAACCATGGTAATTAAAAGTATATTTTATTCATCAACCAAGGAGTGGAATACATTGTTTCAAAACAAGAACCAAAGAGTACACAACATAATTAAACTAAGTCTATCTTTATTTTAGGTCTCAAAGGCACAGGTCCGCCCTAGTGTCACGATCATCATCCTAAGCAACAGCTCCTGAAACACATGTGAAAATAGGTACGTCAGCATAAAATGCCTGTGAGATACATAGGTTTTGTGAAAAATAGGATTCATGACTTAAGTTTAAGAAAAAGTTGTTTAACAAAAGTCAGTCATAAACCTTGTTAAATGTTTTGTTTTATAAATCTTTTGAAAAGCGATGATAAGGTAGATGATATGTAAAAGAGTAATGTGAGGTTAAGTGAATAACTAAGTAAAATGAGTTTTGTATAAAATAAGTTGTTTGTAAAACAATGTCTTGAAAAATATGTTATTTGTATAAAATGTTATATGTCTAAATTGAAATGATTCAAATAACGCTACGATATGTAATACTATACAAGCACTTATATATAGGAAGTACCAGCGGCATATCCACCATGCTTGTATCATATTACACATGCCTCGTTACTTAAATCACATTACCCAAACAAACCACCAATGTAAATTGCCCATGTCTAAACCATTTGTCAAATGTCTTTGTGTAAACCATGTCAAAATGTTTATGTCAAAATGCAGTCCATGAAATATGTATATCAATATCAAAATGTCTATGTCAAATGTCAAACATGAAATGTGTAAACAAAATGTCATGTATGGCAAGTGAGATATATATATATATATATATATATATATATATCTACTGAGCCACAGATAAAACTGCACAAAACAATGTATTGAAGTAAAACGTGGTTTAAATCAACATTATGTCTTGTGGAAATGCATGCTATACTGAATACAAACATTTATGCGGTATTGTAAAAATGCATACATCCAAGCCTTGTGACTGTGGTGATAAGCCCTTAAACAAATTAAAGGTCTATCTGTGTTATGTTTTGTCGGATTCGGTCATTCCTTTCATCCAAACATACCTAGGATGTCAGGAACGGGAGTTGTCAATTCCTATGGTACCATTACCTACTAACGAGCGGCGTGATCAAAGTTAATGAATGTATATGGTCCCACTTAACAAACCAAATGTCATATCCCAAAATGTAAGCATGTGATGAAAAACAAATGCACTAAGTATGATGAACATACATAGCATGAAAAGGTAATGTAAAACAATGTACTAAGTATGTGATAACTGAACATACATAGCATGAAATGTCATGTAAAACTGTCAAACCCTGGCTTTTGCGGAAGCGTGGGTTTATTTGGTGTGACTTCTTAATATCATAGCACAATCATAACAATGCTATATGAAAATAAAACACATGATAGCCGTCCTTTCATTACGTTTTAAAAGTTATCACAACACTATTGTTTTAAAAGTCGACACATAAAACAAGTTACAACCATTACATATTAAAACGTGTTCGCATGACACCACAAAAGACGTGAAATAGAAACCATGGTTTAGAGACGCGTAACCGTCCAGGCAAGGGTCACACCTCCTAAACCCGGATGACATCATTATTCATTACGCAGCTTGACATAACGCATACTCCGCCATATCCACTAATTTCCTGAAATACATGTAATTTGAAAAATCAATAAAAGTTGAGCGAGTTCATGTGTAAGTGAGTATGTATAAACCTTTAAAATGTATGTATAAGTAAAAGTCCCTGGTATGTAGCAGTTAAGGAAAAACTGATCACCACTGGGTTGCAAAGCCAATGGTATGTGTGAAAATGGTGCAGGAAGACTCAAACCTAGCAAATTTGTCTCCGGTATGAAGACATAGTCACCACTATGGGCCACCCCGGCCTCACGGGTGTGGGCTCGCTACACCCAAATAGTCTATCACTCATGTCCCTTGGTCCTACAATGAGGATTAATGGCCTTAAGTGTCATACCCACCACTCACATGATCGCGTAGTAAAAACCCTCCTTAAGCTAACCATACCATGTAATTAAATGTCTGTAATAATTGTAACATGTATTTCACCCCCGGAGTATAAAACTGAAAACAGTTAAGAGAAAAGGGGGACATGAACTCACAGAAGTGCATAACTAGTAACGTCAACCTCAAACTCGATCTGCTGCGTGACGACCTACACGTACTAATGTCTATTAGACGAACGGGCCGTGCCTTGTCTTAGGGTTTAGTGTTTTGAGTTGCGTTACTTGATATTATACTTGTTAAAATAATAATAACAATTATTTTAACTTAACTTTAGTCTTTTAGGAAAAATAGTTAGGCAACTATTTCGTATCTACACTTCTCAAGTATTTTTATGTGTATTTCTTTCCCAAGAATGGGGGTATTTATACATGTACACTTGTATTTCCGAAAAGTATATATTAAGTCTCACTTTGAAAGTACATTCAACATATTTATCGAAATCCATATAACCCAAAATATATATATTTTTCTCAAAAATAATATATTTTCATATTGTGTAACCAAATAATATTTACCCCAAAATAAATAATATAATCACACAAGTGTTTTACTATCAAATATATATTTTGAATATATATTTATTCGCTTTTATTTTAGAAAACCCACCTCCGATACTTTGGAGTTTTGTAATAAATTTTATGGCGAAGTTTACTTCCGAAAAACAAATCAATATATTTTGTAAATGCTTGTTAGAAAGTAATTTTATAAGTCTAGAGATTTTTGGAAAATTTCGCCAGAGTTTCCCCTAAAACGGGAGTGTCCATGCTTACTAGCATATCATTTTCTTTTCAAAATCAATCAACAAACAATCTTTTAAACAACTTTACATCACCAAGAGCAAAAATATACTTGTTACATAATATTCATGAACTAGATTTTTCCCGAAAACGTGTAGTAACTTAGGGAAGCTTTTAGTAGGCTTAGATACCTTCCAAAGTGTATTTGTTTCGTTAAAATCACCTTCTTAAATGAGTTACGTTTTCACAACTTGTAAATAATATTTACAAAAATTATTTTCTTGAACTCTTCTTGTAAATAAATGTTCTTACATTTATTTTATTTATAAAAATAATGTAAGTATATGTACAATTATTATTTTTTTTTCCAAAAACCGCTTCTTTAACTTGGTTTCTTTATAAAACCCTTTTACAAAGTTTAGATCAACATGATCATTAGCTTATTTTATGCACTTTTATTACAAGAAAAAAAAATCATTTTTATTCAAGTTCATGGCTCACTAGAAGGTGGTTATTTTACTTAACATATAACCACTTTCTATGTTTCTTAAATCACCCTTCTAAATATTATCTAACAATATTCATATGGTGATTAATCCATATGTAACGACCCTCATTAAAAGTCCTATTTATTTTATTATTTTATCTAAAAGGAAACCCTAATTGTGACACCCAAGTGATTCTACACAAACCCTAAAAATATCAGAACAATCAGAATCAGGATCAGGGCCCCTAAAACTCAGGGGGGGCATTCCCTACTTAACGATTATCCTTATAAAACGTTGTCAAAATTTAATTTATCAATTCCGTTGACTCAGCTAGGCTAGAAACACACGCGGCAAACCTATGAGCTTTACGTGTCCCTTACGGACCGTAAGGGAATATTGTTACGGTCCGTAAGCAACATCAATTTTGTGTATAAATAGCAGGCCTTGGCACTTGAATTCTGACATTTGAGCGACGATCAAATTCCAAACGTACGCTGAGATATCGTCCAATTACTATTAAAAACGCTAATTAGTAGGGGGATGCTGCTACGATACAGGGTATTAACTCAATCGCTGCTACGATTCAATGTCCGATCGATGGAAACTATCCGATGGATGTTTAAGTGCTGCCCACATTAGGGTGATCCTTTGTCATTCATTGTGATTCCGACAGGATGTTGAGTGCCACCCGAACTCGGGGAATACTCTGTCCTTCGTTGTGAATCCGATGGATGTTTAAGTGATTGCACTTTGTCATTCGTTGTGAGGGTTTTAATCTCGTGAGTAATCGTAAAAGTTGTATTAGTTATTTACCTAGTTCGTGTGCACTAGGTTACAAGGCTAAATCAATAGGCTAAGCTCTACCTGTATAAATCTGCAATATATCAAGGCTTATCTGTAGACTAAACTTTGCCCGTATGAATCTGCATGTTTATAATGTGAGTCATTCTCTTTTTATCAACTATTTTACAATACCTCAAATTATTTTCAAGGTTATAATTACAGGGACTAAGTCGTGGATATCTTGAATTACTGGTTAGTGGGGTATTGTGCACATTACTAATTTCTCCCAGTTAGGTTCTTTGATCTACTCGGGATAATCACTGTTAGGTTCATTGACCTATAGGGATAATCATCACTATTTAGGTTCATTGATCTAATAGTGGTATGACCATCGTCACCATTGTGACATGTCACCATTGTGACAGAAGGCCATATAAAAATAAGATAGAAGCCATTGTAATCGCTCTTATGCTGTAATTTATAACTATGCACCATTATGCAAAATAGAATGATTCACTCAGTATTTCCCGCTGACAAAACCTTTTTAAAACACTTTTCAGGTAATTACAGTAGATTGGAGTAAGAGATGGATACGGTACTGAAAGGCATCAAGAAGTGGCTTATTTATTAATTAAATCAAAATAAGAAATATTGTTTTATGTAATAAAATTTATCTTTATTAAAGCTACCATTATAAAACATGGGTTTATCCCATTTATTAAATAAAATCCGGTATTTTATAAACTCTGATATTTTTCCTAACTCACGGTCCTGATAAAATTTCCGCTGCAACGTTTTCAAAATAATCACCGGTACCGCTGGACTGTTCACGGCACCCGATTCCGTCCAGGGTGGGTCGGGGGTCGTGACAGAAGGTGGTATCAGAGCCAACTCAAAGAGCCAGTGCTTTAAGCCTATAAGTGTTGTGATAACAATACTTAAACTTAAATAAAAGAGTTAGGAGATTGCTGTTAACTGGTAGCACACATGATAGCAATTAGACTTGAACTTAAGAAAAGATGCCTTAGTATTAGCTTCACGATAAGCTAAGTACTTGTGTAAATAAATATGATGGATTTTGGTGTGCCATAAGTAATATATTTGATAAAGTAAATATCACAAGACAACTAAGTCCAGAATCACTAGTTGAGAGAATGACCAACAGTGACATGACCGAAAGCACTAGTTGAAAGAATGATCAACAGTGTTATGAATAAAATCGCTAGTTGAAAGAATGATCAACAGTGTTATGAATAGAATCACTAGTTGAAAGAATGATCAACAGTAATATGACCTGAGTCACTAGTTGAAAGAATAATCAATAGTAAATTGACACTGTCACAGGAATCGTCTATTGATTAATATAATAATAAGATATGTTATGGAAATACAAATTTCCTTAATTCTGAATAAAAGCCCTAATAAGATAGGCACTTTTTTAAAAGATACTATTTATGGGAAATAGAAAATTTTCTCCGGCAAGACTGGGTATGATGTAGCAGACTCTCCAGTTTTTCCGGATATACTGAAGTTACCTCTCCGGCGAGAACCGGGTAAGAAGGTATATAATATGTCAGCAAGTGACAAGATTTCCCTAAAATAGTATCATGATCTGATATCTGACTGGTTTTTGGAAATATGAATTTGTTAAAAAAAAAAACATTGACCTGATAGAGGGTATGTATATTACAGCATGTGAAATATATATATAGATATGTATATCTATAAGGAATTCCAAAAGTCAATTAAGAATAAAGCATCAGTATCTGTGTCTAGATTTCTTATTCAGGAATCTCTTTTCCGATATCAAACATTATTTTGTTTAATCATCTGTCTCGTAGCTCGTGTGATAAAATAAACAAAGGAAACCCATTAAGTTGGGATACTATCGAAAGTGTAAAGAATTTCTAACACTTTACCATAAACTATTAACGCAAGTAAAAAGCATGTAAAGTTGTGATAAGGTACAAGAAAACACATAAAAATTTGATTATAAATCCACAGAAGTTAAAGTATAAATTGGGCACGATAACACCAATGTTAAAATTCCGTCAGTAAGAAGAATTGCTAATCAAAAAGAGGCATTTTGCCACATGATCCTACAAAATGAATATCTCTAAAGTACGCTAGAACAGGATTTCATAAACATCCGTGCACAGTCTAATCAGAGTCATAATTATTATCACTGCAAAAGGAGGAACATACTTTTGCAAATTCCCTATTTCATTTTTCGACATTCCCTGATAACGTCATTTAACAACAGTTATCACACAAAATTCCGGATAGAAGTTCCTATATTTCTTTCGTTGAAATTTTGACTTTTGCATATAATAAATTAACTTTCGTGTTTCTACTTCCCTTAATGATCATCATACCAGGAGGATTTATTTCATAGTAGCGAATATTTATTCATTTCATTTCTTGGTAAATCCACACGTTACACATGCACCGATTTGTTGTGCATGTGGTTCGTTTAATTTCTGAATTCCACTGGAGGGCTTCATTCTAATTTGTCGTTTTATCCAAACTCAAATATCCTTTAGTTAGAATTGATTTTGGCATGGTGAACCGCATTATTGCTAAACGATGACTCTTAATATCGAGTCAATAAATTTTTGAAAAACTCAATTTTCTTTGGCATCCATGGTTTCTGTTATGACCATGTCTGAACTTTCTTATTTAAACTCGTTTTGTTTAAACCGAGTTCAATTGTTTGAACTTGCTCGCATTACTTATTCAATTCAAGGTTCCATATGATGAATAAAACCATCATATTCAGAATAATCCTAACAAGCATTTCAATTCTCTTGAATTATAACATGCTTGTGTGATCCTCGACTTCACTAAATCATTTCTTTGATCACAATCACTTTGTGGTGACATTTTCACAAAATCTGAAGATTGCGCTAATCTCGGATTTAATTATTTAATTATTTGTATTAAATTCACTTTATTGATTTATTCTATACAAGCAATCTTAAAACAATCATGTGCTCAGATAATGATACCCAAATTCATATTTCGGTATATCTCTTAATAATTATTACAATATCAATCGAGCCTTTCGTAAAATTTATTGTTCTATCATCGTTGATCGAAAAACATTATATAAATTTAATTGATTATATATGAAAATTACCTAAATTTACAAATATAGTATTACTATATTTTAAACCATTTTGGTAAAGAAATTATATTTGAGGAATACTTATATTTAAAGTTATTGTTTAGTTATTTATTATTGATAATTTTATTATTTATAAAAAGTAGTAGTGTTAAGATTATTTTAATACTAGGGTTATTATCAAGGGCAGATATTGGATAGCCTAGCCTTAGTTAGGCATGGATTGGCCACCTATGCTTAAACAAGGCAGCACTAATCAATATCCACCATGACAATGATTAGTTAATATATAAATTAAGTCATCATACTTATTTAGTAAATTTTAATTATATATGAAAATATATATACCTTGGAAAAGACATATTTTCATAAAACAAAGGACAAATAAAATTATGTAAATAAATTATCTATCACATGTTTTGTGATAACTATGTGCTGTAACACTATGGTAAGAAAGTAACCATATAAGAATAATATGGTAGTCATCAACTACGTTGGGTTAGGAGAACATTATAATATATAAGAATAATTTCCGCTTTCACTTATTTACAACTTTTACATTCACAACGTTATATGGTTTCAAAATGGAAATAAGTAATAACATAGAATCGACCCATTAAATGTTATATATTTACCAAATATTTTACACAATAAATATTTTTACACCTTTATTTACAATTTTCATTTTAATAATAGTGATTTCTTTTACAAAATAATATTTTGTAACGTAAATTACGGTATTTTGTAATATATATTACATAGTTATTTTACAAAGTATGGTAAAATACTAAAATAGCATTTATTTAAAAGCAGTAACCATTTACATATAGTAAAAATGTGTAACAAATAATATATTACATAGTATTTATATTTGATATGTAAGATATGATTCAGATAGGAACACCAATAATATATATTATACTTGCTTTACAAAACATAGTATAATAGTTGGTCATGTCAAAACAACTTGTGCTTTTTATATTTCAATCTCTAAGATATAGTATGAAAAATATGGTCACTAATAATGTACTATCACATTTTTTTTCACAATTAAAACAACTTGGAACTCTAAACAAATGATACACTAACTTTATTATCTTTTGGTGTATCTTTGTAATTCACTCATTTCAACACATTGATTTTCTCATATCATAATTTAATATTTGACAAATCATTTTTCATGCTTTTATTTCATTTGAAATCTGTCAATTCTAAATCTTCCTCAGTTGCTAATCAAAGTAAGCTTCCTTTTGACAAAGAATTTCATTGATTTTAAAAGTCCTTCCCATACATTTGATCATATATCTTTTGGCTTGAACCTAGTTATCTTGGAAATTATATCATTTCATCTCATTCGTTTGTCATCGATTTCTTGAACTAATTCAGTTGAACCATTGAATCCTACTTAAGATACAACTTGTATTCATAAAATTCGATATTTTAAATTTGTGTCATCTACCTTAATATTATCTATTAACTAAAAGGTGACATAAGTATAAAAGAAATATCATAACCCAAATACACTTAGGAGCTAGAATCTGAGATAAAGAAAAAAGTATTCCTACTTATTCCAGTAAATCTCGAGGAAGAGATTTTTATTAAGGTGGGGAGAATGTAACGACCCTCATTAAAAGTCCTATTTATTTTATTATTTTATCTAAAAGGAAACCCTAATTGTGACACCCAAGTGATTCTACACAAACCCTAAAAATATCAGAACAATCAGAATCAGGATCAGGGCCCTAAAACTCAGGGGGGGCATTCCCTACTTAACGATTATCCTTATAAAACGTTGTCAAAATTTAATTTATCAATTCCGTTGACTCAGCTAGGCTAGAAACACACGCGGCAAACCTATGAGCTTTACGTGTCCCTTACGGACCGTAAGGGAATATTGTTACGGTCCGTAAGCAACGTCAATTTTGTGTATAAATAGCAGGCCTTGGCACTTGAATTCTGACATTTGAGCGATGATCAAATTCCAAACGTACGCTGAGATATCGTCCAATTACTATTAAAAACACTAATTAGTAGGGGGATGCTGCTACGATACAGGGTATTAACTCAATCGCTGCTACGATTCAATGTCCGATCGATGGAAACTATCCGATGGATGTTTAAGTGCTGCCCACATTAGGGTGATCCTTTGTCATTCATTGTGATTCCGACAGGATGTTGAGTGCCACCCGAACTCGGGGAATACTCTGTCCTTCGTTGTGAATCCGATGGATGTTTAAGTGATTGCACTTTGTCATTCGTTTTGAGGGTTTTAATCTCGTGAGTAATCGTAAAAGCTGTATTAGTTATTTACCTAGTTCGTGTGCACTAGGTTACAAGGCTAAATCAATAGGCTAAGCTCTACCTGTATAAATCTGCAATATATCAAGGCTTATCTGTAGACTAAACTTTGCCCGTATGAATCTGCATGTTTATAATGTGAGTCATTCTCTTTTTATCAACTATTTTACAATACCTCAAATTATTTTCAAGGTTATAATTACAGGGACTAAGTCGTGGATATCTTGAATTACTGGTTAGTGGGGTATTGTGCACATTACTAATTTCTCCCAGTTAGGTTCATTGATCTACTCGGGATAATCACTGTTAGGTTCATTGACCTACAGGGATAATCATCACTATTTAGGTTCATTGATCTAATAGTGGTATGACCATCGTCACCATTGTGACATGTCACCATTGTGACATGTCACCATTGTGACAGAAGGCCAGATAAAAATAAGATAGAAGCCATTGTAATCGCTCTTATGCTGTAATTTATAACTATGCATCATTATGCAAAATAGAATGATTCACTCAATATTTCCCGCTGACAAAACCTTTTTAAAACACTTTTCAGGTAATTACAGTAGATTGGAGTAAGAGATGGATACGGTACTGAAAGGCATCAAGAAGTGGCTTATTTATTAATTAAATCAAAATAAGAAATATTGTTTTATGTAATAAAATTTATCTTTATTAAAGCTACCATTATAAAACATGGGTTTATCCCATTTATTAAATAAAATCCGGTATTTTATAAACTCTGATATTTTTCCTAACTCACGGTCCTGATAAAATTTCCGTTGCAACGTTTTCAAAATAATCACCGGTACCACTGGACTGTTCACGGCACCCGATTCCGTCCAGGGTGGGTCGGGGGTCGTGACACCATATAACCAAGAATCAACAGAACATTAACAACATACTCATAATCAACATCATACTATTAGCATTTTATCATCAAGTAAACTTTTATGTTCATTATTCTTGTTTAACAACTTTTAGTATTCTTATTCTTGTTATTTAAACAATATCATCATATTACATATCTTAGCTATGAACAAGATGAAACAAGGTGAAATGAGACTTACTACTAGCACAAGGCTAGGGTAGGAACTCTATTGCAAAGATGATGAGAAAAGATGGTGAAAAAGACTAGAACAAAGCTCCTTTGAATGCCCTTCAAGATGCAACTTCCATGGATCACCTTCAAAGCTTTGAATGGAACTTGTTATTGAAGAAGATGATGATGTTAAGTGGTGGTGGTTTCAGTTTTGGGGGAGCCAAAAATGAGAGAGAGAGAGAGAGAGTGAGTGAGGAGTGAGAGTGTAAAATGAAGAATGATGAGAAATATATGAACCATGCCTTATAAGGATAACCTCATATAATATGGTTACTTACACAAGCAAGATCTTAATAAACTAATGGATTAAAATCTAGTAGAAGATAGTAAGTATGGTGAAGTTGATATGGTGGGTCCATGGGAACCGATTTTCGGTCTGGGGGGGGGGGGGCGCTTGTTTGCAAATTTTTGAACTAAGTGGTAAGTGATAGTTAGATTGTAAGTAATGTGATGATATATGCTAGTTATTGGGTTTTTAGTGGGTGTTATGGCCAACGGGGATCATGACTAGTCAAAAATAGCAAAACAATGTCGTTAACAAAATTTTAGTGTCCCGGGTAATGCCCGGTTATCCGGTTAGGTACCGTCCCGTTAAAGTGTTTAATTAGTCCGAATAATGTCTTTTATATACATTTTTGTAACACAAATTATTCTCGGCACTTAGGAAAGTATACAGGACCATTCTGCCATCTTTTTGTACTCTACCAGCATAATACAATGCTGAATTTTAATAATAAATGCAGAATTCTGCATTTATAGCGTGATTTTGGCACTTCCCGGCACTATAACTATCACCTAGTGACGCAGTTTTATGGTCCTCACTTCCCTACACTCCAAACTAGTGTAGTACCCTGTCCTTGGCTCATACTGGCCATAATAACATTGTCTGTCTATGTGCTGGCATTGTCAGCATGTTTCTGAATCAACCGCTCAGTGTGCTAACTGTGCTGTGTGCATCAAGTATGCCACTAAGGTTTGTGTGTAATAAATGGAGTGACTGTATAAAATATGATGCATGTGTATGTATGATATAAAAATCATAAAGCAGTTTAAATTGTCAGTTGTAATCAAGCACAGTCATTAAGCACGTATTTAAAATTAATTAATTGTACAGTACCTGTAATTTTGAGGGTTGTCACAAAAACGATGTACTAAGTATGCTACAAAGGAAATACATAGCAAAAACATAATGAAATTATGTACTATAAGTGTACTAATGAACATAGCAAGTATATGATATGAAAGCATGGAAAGCATGAAAATAACAAGTAGGCACTTGTGTTTCACCCCAAAATGTTTGAAAAATAGTAAAAGAGGGGTGTATGTACTCACTTGAGATTGCTCAATAGACTTTAGATATCCACCAAGCAAAGCTAGAAGGTTATGGAATCAAACGGCACCTAATATAGGTAACTACATTAATAAACGGACCTATTCGGAGGATCGGGTAGCATGAGGGTTCGTAAACCAAATGAGTGTAGGAACTCATGTAATATGGTTTAACAAAGCCTACATACTAAAACGAAACTTATCCTAAGTGCTTTTGACCCATCACGACCCGTTTAGGTAGCTTATGCTACTTTAACGCGTCGTTTGCGTAAAAGGCGTTCGGAACGCCTAACTAGCCCTATGACAAGTAAAATATGCCTTAACATGTCTAATATTGTTGCTAAATCAGTTTAGATGTCAAAATTTGGGTTACATAGGTTTAAAATGAATTTTAACGTAAAAAGGGCATTTTGATAATTTACCTAAGGCATAAGTACTACTTATCATACAACTACTCAAACGATGTGACCATAAGGTATAACCTCGGAAGGTTATTCCCTATACTACTATGGCCACCTAAAGTGTTTGGTCGGATCCTAATGATCGACCAAATGGGTTGGGTTCGAAAGCATAAGCGATTTATTAGATCGCTTACCCTTACGACCCTAGACAAGCACAAATCTAAAAGTGACGAGCTAAACATGCTAGAACATGTTTAGTTAAGTTAGAAAACAGGTTTGGTATCAAAACAAACGGTTTTGATACCCTAGATTAGTTTGGTTACAAAATACGCAAGAACACGCATTTTGGCCGAAACTACGACTCGTCACTGAGCCTAGATAACGTGGTAATCAATAGGTATAGTTACTAGGGACTATAACCATCGTGATTACGCTCACGTTATGAAGTTCAAACGAACTTCGCATTGACCATAAACTGGTCAATGTAGAAAGTCAAACGCATTTTGACTTTCAAGCATAAAAACGCATAAAAGAACGAAGGAACACTTACAAAGGGTCCCCGCAAGTATTTGATCCGATTCTCTCTCAGGTAGGAAGCATATACTTCCACTTAGAGAGCATGAATCAGGTTCAAATTGTGAGTTGCAACAAATGGGGTGGGGTTTATATAGGAAAGCTAGAACCGTTAGGATCGTTTATCGGGAAACGAGCTTCGATCTAGGCCGTCCAAGTGTGCCCCTTGTTTTCTAATACCATTAGAGCCCATAGAAATGGCCCATGGTGTTGCAAAAACCGTTTGCAAGTGGAAAATGAGTGTATAACAGCTGCAAACAGGCTGTTAAACTGATTTTGCATATCTGGGAGGGCCTAGCGGCCCGCTTAAGAGGACAACAGAAGCTTATGTGGCCCGCCTGGGCTGTACATATGAGAAACAAGTTTGAAAAATGACCGTTTGAGTCCCTGTTGGTGTTTAAAGCTATTTTTGACACTTCTAAGGCCCGTTAAGCCAAATTTAAGGCCCTAAAATGATGCTTAAACATTGTGGACATGAAACATGCTCAAAAATATGCGGGATGTCGGTTCGTTTGGTCGTACGATCGCGATGTTTGCTTAATTACGACGGAATGCGCATAAGCGCGAAAAACGATCCAAATTGCGCGACGAATGAATTTTTCTTATGCCAAACACTAAAATAAAATATTTTAGTGCTTACATAAATTTTTGGATGTCCAGATGTATTCAGAAAGTAAGTTATGCGCGAAAATGCAAACTTATGCACTTTTTGACGCTTTTAGTCCCTAAATGAGCATAAAGTTTATTTTAGCACACCGAACTCCTCAAAGCCTATTTCTAAGCTATGTAAAGGATATTTAGGGTGTGTTTAACTTATGGTCATGTTCCAGAATGTTCGTTACAGTTCAAATTGGCATACTTTCGTAGTTTGTCAATTTTAGTCCCTGTAAGCGAATTAACTTGATTTTGCCATACCAAAGCCTTCAAAAATTATTACTAAGTTATGTAAAGGATATTTAAGGTATGTTAAGCATACATTGATGTTCCGGAGTATTTTTCGCGTTAAACTGACTACGTTTACGCACCAGTTTGCGTATAACTCTCCAGAAAGCGATATAGAGTTTGAAATTGAATAAAAGTCAAAACATGAAAAATGTAAACACATAAACAAACAAACATTGGGATCAAATAACTTTATTTCATTGATAACTGAATTATTTACAATGATTACAAGCACGGATGTCACAACAACCGCTTAGACTTTCGAACCTGACCCGCTTGGTCGATCATTAGGATCCGACCAAACATATTTTGCGACCACAGTTGTATAGGGAATAACCTTCCTAGGTTATACCTTACGGTCACTTCGTTTAGTTAGTTATATGATAGGTAGTTTATATGCCTTGGGAAAATGACCAAAATGCCCTTTTTATGCATAATTTCATTTTAAGCATATGTAACCTAAATTTTGACATCTAAACTGATTAGGCAATGTTATTAGACATATTAAGGCATATAATACTTGTCATAGGACTAGTTAGGCGGTCCGAACGCGCTTTTGCGCGAACAACACGTTAATGTAGCGTAGACGACCTTAACGAGTCGTAACGGGTCATAAGCACTTAGGACAGGTTCTAATTTAGAATGTAGGCTTTGTTAAACCATTCTACATGAGTTCCAATACTCATTTGGTTTACGAAACCTCATTTTATCCGATCTTCCGATATAGGTCCGGTTTATTAACGTAGTTACCTATATTAGGTGCCGATTGATTCTTTGATCCTTCAAGCTTTGTTTGGTTATTATTTCAAGACTTCTAAGAATTATCAAGTGATTACATAGTCCCCTCTTTACCGCTTTCAAATATTTTGGGGTGAAACACATGTGCCTACTTGTTACTTTCGTGCTTTTCATGCTTTCATGACATATACTTGCTATGTTCATTAGTACGCATATAGTACATGATTTCATTTATGTTTTGCTATGTATGTTGACTGAGCATGCTAGCACATTGATTTCATAAACACATTTATTGCATATGTTTACTCAGAATATGGACACATTGATTTACATTACATTTCTGCTATGTATGTTTACTGAGCATGCTAGAACATTGATTTACATGATATTTCTGCTACGTATGTTTACTTAGCATACTTAGTACATTATTTTCACATAACATGCTTGCATTTGGTATGACATTTGGTTTGTTTAACGGGACTAAAATACGTTCACTAACATTGATCACGCCGCTCGGTAGTATGTAGTGGTACCATAGGAATTGACAACTCCCATCCCTGGAATCCTAGGTTTGTTTGGACGTAAGGGATGAATGAATCCGATATACATAATTGATAAACCTTTAATTTGTTTGAAGGTTTGTCTATCTATCGCATGGCTTGAATGTATGCGATAAAAATACCACATAAATGTTTGTATCAGTAAAGCATTGATTTTGCAAAACATAACTTTTGACTTAAACTATGATTTATATCAAATACATTGTTTTGTACATTTTACATACGGGGTTGAGTAAATTCTTTTATTCACCGTACATAACATTGATTTCTCATAACATTTGGTTACACATTTACATTACACATATGGTTTGAGTAGTTACTTTTTACATGCCATACGTAACATTTGATTATACAAGACATGATTTACATTTAACAATTGGACATTTATTTCACATAAACATTTTGACATTGGTTTAAACAAGACATTTGATGGTTATTGATAAGTGGTTTACATAACGAGGCGACGTGTAATATGATAAAAGCATGGCGGATACGCCGTTGGTACTTCCTATATATAAGTGCTTTTATGATATTACATATCGTAGCGTTATTTAAATCATTTCAACAAAGACATGATATACTTTATTCAAAGGACATATTTTCACAAGATATTGTTTTACAAACGACATAACTTATACAAATTCATTGTTACTTGGTTATTTATTTAACCATGCAGTATTCTTTTATATATCATCTGATTTTCTTATCGCTTTTCGTATGATTTATAAAAGAAAACATTTTCTTAAGGTTCATCACTACTATTTGTCAAACATTTCTTTTAACCACAAGTCATGAATCCTACATCAACAAAACCTATGTATCTCACAGGCATTTTTATGCTGACGTACCTATTTTCACATGTGTTTTCAGGAGCTGATGCATAGGGTTGATCGTGACACACTTAGGCGGACTTGGGCCTTAGTGACAATAAAAGATGCAAGACTAGTTTAATTTACATTATGATTTTCCTTGTTTTAAGACAATGTAATCAATGCTAATAAATAAAACGAAACTTTAAATACCATGGTTTTAAAACAATAATTCTGTTGCTCCACTCCCCGACGTTTTCGGCGCGGTTTGTTGTTTTACGCGATCGGGGTGTGACAGAAGAGTTGGTATCAGAGCCAATGGTTATAGGGAATTAGGTTATTAGTAATGCTTTGACCTAGACTATAACTTTTCTAGGACCCCAACACAAGTTATCTTGTGTTTAGATCTTAAAACATTACCGTCGCCTATCTTTAGGTGACAACCAAAACGAGAACACAATTTTCCAAAACGATTTTGAAAATCAATCATCTATTCTTAGATGATTTGTTATAAGGTTTTGAACCCTCTAAGTTTTCAAAATCTCGTCAAAGTTTGGGTCTAAATAATGTGAACATGTGCAATCTGGAAGGGTGGATGCCTGTATCTCGAGTTTTCTGTCTAAGCTAGAGTGTTCGTACAAATCCACATAATCGGACCAGTCACTCTTACCTAGGAACTCTTGGGGTGAGTGTCCACTTATAGGCTAAAGCATGTCTTTAAGATACATTATTATGACCCATTTACTTTGATTAGTCATTGTGTGTCATTTGTTTGCTTTGTGGTACGAATGAATGACCACCATCCTTGCTTTTGTCGATATTTGTAACATTCTATTCTTATCCAATGTCATCTCACTCGTTTTCTCTCATGTTTCCTCTTTTAGAATGCCTCCTCGACGTGATGCACAACCACCTAACGCCGAACTGGCGGCTATCATTACGCAGAAAATGGCTGCTGCACTCCCAAATCTCATCGCTCAAATTAACCAAGCCAACAATAACAATAATGCACCTGCTCCGTGCAACTTCAAACAGTTTAATTCGGCTAAACCGCTCAAGTTTTGTGGTTCTGAAGGAGCAACTGGGCTCCTACAGTGGTTTGAGAGTATCGAGAGTACTTTCCGTCATGTTCAGTGTCCTGATAATCGCAAAGTCGAGTTTGCTTCTAGCGTGTTTCAAAAGAGGGCCTTTACTTGGTGGAATGGGGTAATGAGAGATCGTGGTGCTGATGTTGCTCTAGCACAAACCTGGGAAGAGCTTAGGGCTTTTATTATGAGGGAATTATGTCCTTGTCATGAACAAAGGGCATTAGAAAGGGAATTTGATGATCTGAAACAGGACAGTGGTGAACATCGGGCTTATACCGACATATATGAGGAGTTGAGTTTACTTTGTCCCACAATGGTTACTGTGACACCCCAGGAAAATCAGGAAAACAACGCAACATAACTAGCTTCCTCAGTAACCACACGCTAAATTTCGGGACGAAATTCTCTTAACAGGGGGAGAATGTGACAACCCTCAAAATCCCATGTATTCCGTACAAATTATTAATGAAAATTTAAGTGCTTGATGACTGTGCTGAATCATTTAACTGCTTCTGATATCTGTGTTATACTTACATATACTAGTTAATATACTAATAATGTACAGAAAGGTCACTACATAGTCCGTTATGATTTCCTAAGTGTTAGAAATTATAAACGTTGCAAAAATATATATGTAGGACGCTTTACGGATTAATTAAGCAGTTTATCGGAACAGCGTCGAACCGAACAACCGGACTCTACCCGGAACACAAAAATATTGTCAATGACACTATTTTTCCTTTTCTGAGCCAGTTAGGGTCCCCGAATACCCTAACACCCGTTGTAAATTACAACACAAATATTACATTAACTAACTTCCAATTAAACTAACTAATCTAAATGTCTAGTTAGAAACCAAACCCATTTACCCTTTCCCCTCAACAAAATCGTCCCATGTGGAGACATCCCCACTAAAGTTTGATTATTTTATTAACCCTTGTCCCATATCTAGAATGCATTTTATCCCATGGAAATTAGGAGATAATGGTCTTTAAATAGGCATGATGGTCAAGAGAGCATTTCATTCACCAAAGCACTTAACAAAATTGCAACTCTCCTCTCTTTCTCTTGTGATCGGCAGCCCCCTTTCCACCATACTACCACCACCTTCAAGCCTCCTACAAGTATTCCACATACATACAAGGGTGCAAGGGATCATACAAACAAGCCCGGTGCTCTCGGAAGTTGAAGGACCGCTCTCGTTTTCTTTTATCCACCACTTTTACGCCTTTGATCTTCCCTAGCCTTGTGCTAGTTGTAGGTGACTCTAAACATCTTCTTGATCTATTCTAAAGTGGTTAATAAGAGTTTCGTCGGTTGAAAATCACTAACATATAAGATCACCAACTAAAAGTCTACTAAAGTGATGAACAAGGTGGTTAATGGATGAATATTAGTGTAAAGCATGTAGATCTTGTGTGATTATGATTATTGGTTGATTATCTGATGTGTTGCTGGATTATATGGATGTTTGATGTTGTTACGATCACTAAACATAATTAACGGGATCAACCGAACACAAACTAGTAAGCTAGAGACTAAAAACAGCAATCTGTCCATACTTTACAGCCAACTTCAGTTGGCTGTAAACAGGTCGTAAATTCAACAAAAAACCGATATTTTGAATCTAAAATATGTTATTATAAAATACGGTTCTAATGGCACCGGAATCGTAATTTTTGGACTCCGTTTACTATTTGTAAAGTGTTAATTTGTAACAGCAACTTAAGCTGAATTTTGACAGCAATAAATGGGTGTCATACTTTCAGTCATAACCTGAGTTTTGTGATGAATCGGACCATGAAATTTGTACAATAGATGAAAACCGATGCATTTGTAATTACCCCACTGGAATTTCGTAAATCGGACACTCGATGAATTTTTAATAAATTGTTCCGTGGACTGTGGTCAGAAATACATAAATCTGAGTTCAGTCCGGAATATGAATTTTTATAAAATATTGGTAATGAACCGGACCCCGATATTTTTACACAATAAAATATGGAACGTTTAAGACATCCTGTGAAAATTTGGGAATTTTTGGAATAATTTAACTATTTTATTAAAATGTCCGAAAACAGCCGGTTTTGAATATTAATGCTGAATTGACATAAGTTGTGACTTGCGTGTCTAAATGTCGAGTATGCTATCGGTGAATGATTTAACATGTTATATGTGTTACGTGCAATATCGTATGTTTGTTTATGAGTGGGGAATGGATGGGAAGTTTATATAGGCATAAATCGTTAAAGTGTGTACCTGTTATGTGGTCGAAGTAATGTGCAAATAAACCATACGTAGGATACGTGTTATGCATGAGAAACTGATTGTTATCCGTACCTTATTAGGATGTGATTGACCGACCTTGACTGTTAACTATATTTGAGAATCTAACCGAGCAAACCGAGGTAAGTTCACACTTTTCTACAAAGCATGGTAAATTCCTGGTGGGAATGGGAATGGGTACAGGAATAGGGATTCCTCGTCCTTTGAGATGTGTTCAGGAATGTAAATTCCTCGTCCTGTTGGGACGTGTTAGACTTACTAGACTAGAACTCTATCAGCGAAGTCCCTCCCTTTTTGTATCGACTTAATCGCCGAGGCTATGGCGAGCGGGTCATTAGTTAATAGCGCTATTAGGTTTAACAAACCTCACACCGTGCCAGTCGGACGGGCGTGTACTAATGGACTATGGCACGTCGGTGGTGATAGAACACCGACGCTAGGGCACAATTGATTTCTTTTGTTAGTAGTCAATATGATAAACGAGTCTGGTAGTTTAAAATACCGGGGCAGCTCCCCACGGCCAAAGTGCCGGGCTGGATAGCCAGGGAAGGTGGACATGGGATGGTTAACAAATAAACGTTTTCGAACTATGGGGTAACTGCCACGGCTGGATAGCCGAATGAGATTAAACTATGTTTTTGGAAACAACTCTAAAATGGACAACCAATCGTGAACTCACTCAACTTTGTTGTTGACTCGTTATTACATGCTTTGCAGGTCATTAGATGCTATGGAGCTTGCACATGGAGGTGGTCGTTGTGGGATGCGAACTGATATGTCCCGTACTTATTGAATAAACTTTATGAACTTATTAAACCTACGTTTTGGACTTTAAACTTATGAACTATGGACTTATGTTATGAACTTATGTTTTATGCTTCCGCTGTTAACCTAAAATCGGTTTACTTCCTTTTGGTCACCAATCGTATTGTGTTTGGTTTTATTTACTTAATTATGTTGTTCAATATGATTGGTGGCTCGATCCTGGTCATGTCACGCCTCCAAGCGGTGATACTCCGCATGGTGGATTTTGGGGGGTGTGACAGTTACCCCGCTGGATAAAGCCATTGAAAGGTACATCGATGGTCTGCCTGACCCTGTGCAAGATATCGTCACTAGTAGCAACCCTACCACTGTACGTCAGGCCATTGAGCTAGCTACAACCTTGACCGAGTCACAAATCAGGAAGGGTAAACTCCACAGGAAGGGTGACAAGAAACAGAATCAGTCTGACAAGAGTAAGAATAAGAAGGGTAAGAAATCTAAATCTTCAAGGAGATCCAGGAAGTGCAAGGCTTCTAAGAACTTTGCTGTTACCGCGCAGGCAAATCAGGCAGCTCTAAATCAGCCTGCACAACCACCTGCAAAGAAACAATATGCAGGGAATGCACCATTGTGCAACAGATGTAACAGTCACCATCAGCTGCAAGTTCAGTGTTGTTTTTGTACCAATTGCGGAAGATCTGGTCATCTTGCCGACACTTGTCGTCTTCCTCCTAACCAGAATCAACCGCACAAAACCCTGCAGAACAACCTACCCAACAACCTGCTCAACAACCGGCACAAGCTGCACGACCTCACTATCCGCCTGGATCTTGCTATAATTGTGGGGATTTGACCCACTATCGAAATCAGTGTCCGAGGTTGGCTAATGCGAATCAGGCGCAGGATCGTGGTTGAGTCTTTAATATGAATGCTAATGAAGCGAGTGCAGATAACGAGGTGGTGAATGGTACGTTCCTTGTTAACAATCAGCCTGCTTCTGTTCTACTTAATTCGGGTGCTGATAAGAGTTTTGTATCATTATCTTTTGAGCCTTTGCTTTGCATGACTAGAACAAAATTAGGAAAGCCATTGACAGTAGAGGTAGCTAGCGGTGAACCCATTGTACTCGATTCTGTTCTTCGAAATTGCTAGTTGAACCTTAATAACCATCTTTTTCCTATCGACCTCACACCGATGCAACTTGGAAGTTTTGACATTATAGTGGGAATGGATTGATTAGCTAAGTACCACGCAGAGGTAGTTTGTTTTAAGAAAATTGTCCGTATTCCGCTTTCGACTGGTGAGATCTTAGAGGTTCGTGGTGAGAAACCTGCTAGTAGTCTTAAACTCACGTCGTGTATTCAAGCTCAAAAGTATCTGCGTAAGAACTATGTTGCCTTCATGGCACATGTCGTAGAGGAGAAAGGCAAAGGTAAGTCAATTCAAGACATCCCTGTTATTCGGGATTATCCTGAAGTATTTCCTGAAATATTACTTGGTTTACCCCCAGCACGCCAAGTTGAGTTTCATATTGATCTTGTACCTGGTGCTAATCCTATTGCTAAATCTCCGTATCGTCTTGCACCGTCTAAGATGCAAGAGTTATCTAAGCAGCTTCAGGAGCTTTCTGACAAAGGTTTTATCCATCCGAGCTTTTCACCTTGGTGTGCTCCCGTTCTGTTCGTTAAAAAGAAAGATGGTTCTTTCAGAATGTGCATTGATTATCGTGAGCTCAACAAGCTTACCATCAAGAATCGATGTCCCCTACCTCGCATTGATGATCTCTTTGATCAGTTACAGGGTGCTACTTGTTTCTCAAAGATTGATCTACATTCTGGGTATCATCAGCTTCGAGTGCATGAAGAAGATATTCCCAAGACTGCATTCCGCACAAGATATGGGCATTATGAGTTCACTGTTATGCCATTCGGTTTGACTAATGCTCCTGCCGTTTTCATGGACTTGTTAGATAAGTTCATCATTTTTTTCATTGATGACATCTTGATTTATTCTACGACACAAGCTGATCATGAACAACATCTCCGTCTTACTATGGAACTCCTAAAGAAAGAACAACTTTTTGCCAAATTCTCCAAGTGAGAATTTTGGCTTAAGGAAGTTCAATTTTTGGGACATATCGTTAACGAACAAGGTATTCATGTAGATCCCGCCAAAATCAGTGCGATTAAGGATTGGGATACACCTACTACTCCTACTGAGGTTCGTTCATTTCTTGGTCTAGCGGGTTATTACCGCCGCTTTATCGAAAACTTCTCCAAGATTGCAGTTCTTCCCACTGCTCTAACTCAGAAGAATAAACCCTTTGAATGGGGATCCAAACAGGAAGAAGCATTTCAGACCTTGAAACAGAAACTTTGTGATGCACCTATTCTGTCTTTACCTGAGGGCAACGATGATTTTGTTGTATATTGTGATGCATCCAATTTAGGCCTTGGCTGTGTTCTCATGCAAAGGAACAAAGTCATAGCTTACGCATCAAGGCAGTTGAAGGTACACGAGAAAAACTACACGACTCATGATCTTGAGTTAGGCGCAGTAGTTTTTGCTCTCAAAATCTGGAGACACTACTTGTATGGTACAAAATTGTCACACCCCGACCACGTTAAAACAACAAACCGTGGCAGAAACGTCGGGGAGTGTCGTAACAGAATCATTGTTTCACAACACATGAATTGAAGTTCTGTTTTATTGAATTAAGTTTATTACATTGTGTCGAATATTAAAAGTAAAACATGAATATATTGTCCTTCATTGTTATTAAGTCACTAAGGCCTCGTCCATTCCTATGTGAGCATGCATCAATATCATCATCAAACATCATCAACTATGGTACCTGAAACATATGTGAAAATGCGTCAGCATAAAAATGTCGGCGAGTACATAGGTTTTGTGAGTGTGTCAGATTCATGGCTTTGAGTTCATATTGCAATAGCTCGTCCAACAACGAGAGTTGTCGAGTGTGTACCTTGAAAACAAAAGAGTTTGATATTGCAGTATGTTTCTATCAATTTTTACAAGTTGATATGTGTATAAACCAAAACCATTATAGCCATGGATCTTAACTACAAAACATTTGTCTTTTTTAACCAAGTTGTAAATCGTTCTCGTAAATAAACTCGTATGGTTTATATCGTTAGGAAAACCTTGTAGTGTAACTTCGTTTCGAAAACATTCATCCAAGTGATCTAGATAACACAACGACATATAATGTGTTAAAAGTACTTATATATAGGAAGTACCAGTGGCGTATCCACCATGCTTTTATCACATTACACCCGCCCCGTTACCTAATCACTTACCATAACCAATCATTTAATAGTTCAATTAGTTCCAATCATTCAAATAGTTCACATAGATCAAATAGTTCCAATGGTTCAAGTAGTTCATACAGTTCAGATAGTTCCAGTGGTTCAAGTAGTTCAAATAGTTCAATAGATCAACAGTTCCAGTGGTTCCATAGTTCATACAGTTCACATAGTTCCAATGGTTTAAGTAGTTCAAATAGTTCAATAGATCAACAGTTCCAGTGGTTCCATAGTTCATACAGTTCACATAGTTCCAGTAGTTCAAGTAGTTTCAATAGTTCACATAGACCAATAGTTCCAGTGGTTCAATAGTTCATATAATTTAAATCGTTGTGTTTAATATAAACCATAACATTCGTTTTAGGAAACTCAAAATCGTTTAGTATATATGAATCACCCCAAAACATTTGAAAAAGGTAAAAGAGGGGAACTATGTACTCACATTGAATTGCAAAGTATCCTTGATCTAATGAATTAACAATGCTCGGGAAAACCAAGGAAATCAAGTGGTACCTAGTAATCAGATCGCTAGTTAATAAATCGACACCTAAATCGGGAGATCGGGAAGAATGAGGTCTCGTAAACCAAATGAGTATTGGAACTCATATGATATGGTTTAACAAAGCCTACATTCTAAATCGGAACCTATCCTAAGTGCTTACGACCCGCTACGACCCATTAAGGTAGCTTACGCTACTTTAATGCGTCGTTCACGCGAATGCATGTTCGAGACGCCTAACTAGTCCTATGACAAGTATTATATGCCCTAACATGTTTAAATATGTTGCATAATCAGTTTAAGTGACAAAGTTTAGGTTACATATGCTTAAATACAATTTATGCATGAAAAGGGCATTTTGGTCATTTTCCTAAGGCATATAAACTACCTATCATACAACTAATTAAACTAAGTAACCATAAGGTATAACCTCGGAAGGTTATTCCCTATACAACTATGGTCACGAAATATGCTTGGTCGGATCCTAACGATCGACCAAACGGGTCAGGTTCGAAAGTCTAAGCGGTTGTTAAGACCGCTTGACTTATGACCCTAAACAAGCACTAGACTAAAAGTGACGAGTTAAACATGTTAAAACATGTTTAACTAAGTTAGAAAACAGATTTGATATCAAAAAAAGTGTTTTGATACCCAAAAAATAGCTTTGACGCAAAATACGCATAAACACGTATTTTGACCGAAACTTTAACTCGTCACTTCGACTAATCGACGTGGTAATCAGTAGGTATAGTCACAAGGGACTATAACCATCGTGATTACGCTCACGTTGCAAAGTTCGAACAAACTTTGTATTGACCAATTCATGGTCAAAGCAGAAAGTAAAACACTGTTTGATTTTCACGCTTGAAAAGCATAAACAAGCATTAAAGAAGCTTACAAAAGGTCCAAGCAAGGAAGAATTGATCCAAAATACTCAGGTATGAAGCCTAGACGTCAACTTAGAGCAGATTTTGAATCAAATGTGAGGAATGAATGAGAAACCCACTTCTATTTATAGTAAGTTCGGATCAAGGAGATCATTCCATGTGTTAGGAGGTTCAATCTTGACCCTAGACTTGTGGAACATGGTTTGTAATACCATGGGATGCTCTAAAACAAGTCCATAGTATTAAAAATTTGCATAAAAGACCCTGAAGTTCAAGCTGGTTGCTGAAAACAGACTTTCTGTCAAAACAGGGCCATCACGTGCCGCCACGGGTACACCCCCCTTTGTTGTGGCGCAACGCCATGGCCTACCTGAGCCAGAAACTTTCAAAACTTGGCAAGAATGGTCCCTGCAGCACGTTTAAGCCATTCTCAACGCGTTTAAACCCCGTTAACCCATTGTTAAGGCTCTACAAGGATGTTAAAGCATAGGGGACTTGAAACATGCTTGAAAATATCTTGGATGTTGGTTCGTTTGGTCGTACGGTTGCGATGTTCGGTTAATTACGACGGAAACTCGAACGGACGCGAAAATGATCCAAATTACGTGACGAATAGTATTTTTGCCTTCCAATCACTAAAATTAAATATATTAATGATTACAAAAACTTTTGGATGTTCGGATATGTACAAAACGCGAGATATGCGCCTAAATGCAAACTTATGCACTTTTTGACGCTTTTAGTCCCTATTGATCAAATAAGTTTATTTTCGCATACTGAACCCCTCAAAGCCTATTTCTAAGCTAAGTAAAGGATATTTAGGGTATGTTTAGCTTATGATCAAGTTTTGGAATGTTCATTACTATACAAATCGGCATAGTTTCCCAGTTTGACGCAAATAGTCCCTTCGGTCGAATAAACTTGTTTTCGACACACCAAACCCTCTAAAACTTATTTTGTAAGATATGTAAAGATTATTTAAGGTATGTTAAGCCTATGTCACTGTTCCGGAGTGTTTGTTGCATTAAACTGATTATGTTGATTATTCATTCCCTCAGTGGGTATTTCTTTAGAAGTGAAAATGAATGATCAATTCATTTTCCTCAGTGGGTACTTCGTCAGAAATGGAATGAGTTTATTCATTTTCCTCAGTGGGTATTTCTTCAAAAGCGAAAATGAACGGATGGTTTACTTTCCTTAGGGGGTACTTTATCATAAATGAAAATGAATTTGTTCATTTTCCTCAGTGGATATTTTTCAGAAGTGAAAATGAATGGATAATTCATTTTCCTCAGGGGGTACTTCATAAGAAATGAAAATGAAAATGAACACGGTTCATGAATAGATTATTCATTTCCCTCAGCGGATATTTCTTTCAGAAGCAAAAAATGAATAGCTAGTTCATTTTTCCTCAGCGGGTACTTCATCAGAAATGGAAATGAATATAGTTAACTTTTGTTTCTTGTTTAGATTGATACATGACAAAACTTTATGTGGTTTCTGTGCACTGAATTTCATAATTATGTATGCATCCATAATTACGTAATTCCTTGCATAGTCCGCACAGTTTATAATGTGTAGGGGAAAGATTTGGTCGAACAACCTTGTGATAACTTTGATTAGGTCAACACATAAACACGTAAGCACGTAATTGTCACACAATTGTTCACTTTGTTATCAATTCGTTATTAGCTTGTTATTAAATTGTTATTAATTTGTCGTTGATTTGTACATGTGCATTTAAAGTATATCAGGGATCCAGTTAATTGACTTCAACTAGCACTTTAAACATCCTCAAGAATTTTATCTTATAAAGATAGGATGATCTTATAAGGATTCGATTTCGTTCTCAAAGAATCATAACAATCGCATTTAAGCACATAAAGAATCCAATTAAGGACTTTGGTTTTGCGCTTTAAACATCCATAAGGATCTAACTATGAAGAAGATCCTATAAGGGTTTGGAATTTGTAGCAGGAAATGATTAGGAACCTTGTACTAGATATGCTAAGACCACATATGAAGCAATTTGGATCCTTGAAATCATTGTGCTAAGCATGCTTAGTCAGCATACGAAGCAGGGTGTTCTTGAAAATCGCGTAATACGTATGTTAGGACAACATACGAGCAAAAATGTTTTTGAAAGCTATGCTTGAAATCGTTAAAAATATGTTTTTTAACCTTTTTGTAATGTTTTTGAAATCATGTACTAAGTATATTAGGTAAACATTTTTACGAAATGTTTTAGAACCATGTGAGTTGATTTTGAAAACATGTATGAGGTTTTTGAAAACATGCATAATCCTTTGAAATCATATACTGTGTAAAATATCGTGAAGTCGGGAAAATATGATATGTAAGACCAATCAAGGGCTTACGAAAGTACCCTTGGGTATCCTATTAAGGATTTAAAGTGGTACTTTAGGTATTCGTTCAGGGTTGTAACTTGCACCTTGTACTTCGTTTCTTAGAAGAAACGAGTACTTAGGATTTTCATGGAGATCGCAAGCGATCACGAAATGGAAGAATTTCGAGAGTAGTCTGTTTTGCAAGGAACACGGTTCCTTGGTGTCGGTATCGTAGGGGATATGTCATTCATACATGTAACCACATTTGTACATCGTAATGTAAATAAAATATTTATATATAAACCAAAATAACTGTTTCATAGACTTTGATAACAAAAGAAAATAATACACAAGGTTCGATTGTTTCAAAACAGCGTCATCTTCCAGTCAGTCGAATGCTCATCCACGTGCTGGATTTGGATTAGCAAGCTTTGGGCAATTGTTTCAGAAATGGCCCATCTCGCCACAGTTGTAGCAAGAACCTGGTGGAAAATGAGCTTGAGCAGGATTTTTGTCAGCTTGATTTGGTGCAGCTGCAGCTCGGCAAACCCTAGCTGTATGACCAGCAAGTCCACAATTTAGGCATTTGCGGCATTTCACACTAGCATGATGATGAAGGTTACATTGGTTGCATAAGGGTGCAGTCCCGTTGTATGGCTTCTTAGCAGGGGGTTGAGCTGGTTGGTTAGGGACAGCTAGGTCTTTTTGAGCAACCACGACGAAGTTCTGAGAACGCTTTCGCTTCTTTGACTTCTTGGAGGATTCAGTCTGCTTATCCTTTGGTTTCGTTTCATCGGTTGGCTTCTTGTCGCCTTTTACGAAAAGTTTACCTTTCCTGATCTGAGATTCATTCAGGGTAGCGGATAGCTCAATGGCCTGTCTAACTGTAGTAGGATTGCTACCAGTAACAATGTCTTGCACTGAGTCAGGGAGGCCATCAATGTACTTTTCAATTTCCTTATCCAAAGGCGTAACCATGGTTGGGCATAACAGACTTAGTTCCTCATATCAGTCCGTGTAGGCTCGATGCTCACCGCTATCTTGCTTAAGATCGTCGAATTCCCTTTCTAATGCCCTGATTTCATGACGAGGACATAATTCCTTCATCATTAGAGCTCGAAGCTCTTCCCAGGTTTGAGCTAGTGCCACATCGGCACCCCTATCCCTCATCACGCCATTCCATATGTTAAGGCTCGTTTCTCAAAAACACTAGATGTGAATTCAACCTTTCGCTCATTTGGACACTGAACATGTCTGAATGTGCTTTCCAGACTCTCAAACCATTGTAGGAGCGCAGTTGCTCCTTGAGACCCAGAAAATTTCGATGGCTTAGCTGAATTGAACATTTTAAAGTTACACGGAGCATTGTTATTGTTATTCGCCTGGTTTATCTGGGTAATGAGGTTCGGAAGCACAGCAGCCATCTGCTGAACGACTGTGGCTGCGAGGGCAGCATTCACAGTTTGATCACGTCTAGGAGGCATTTTCTAAAAAGAAACAAGAAAATATGAGAAACGAGTGAGATTGACATTTGAATGGACAAAAGAGATATTGAAGATATCAACGAAACATAAGGAAGGCAAACATTCGTTTCTTACCTCGAACAATCAAACGACGCACAAAGGCTGAACAAAGTAAATAGGTCCTTATAATGTATCGCGAAGACATGCTTTAGCCTATAAGTGGACACTCACCCCAAGAGTTCCCAGGTAAGAGTGACTGGTCCGATTATGTGGATTTGTACAAACACTCTAGCCTTAGACAGAAAACTCAGGATACAGGCACCCACCCTTCCAGATTGCACGTGTTCACATTAATAAGACCCAAACCTTGACGAGATTTTGAAAACTTTGAAGGTTCAAAACCTTATAATAAATCATCTAAGAAGAGATGATTAGTTTTCAAGTCAGATTTGTAATTCGTGTTCTTGTTGTGGTTGTTAGCTAAAGATAGGCAACGGTATTGTTTTAAGACTAAACACAAGGTAACTTGTGTTAGGGTCCTAGGAAGGTTATAGTCTAGGTCAAAGCATTACTAATAACCTAATTCCCTATAACCATGAGCTCTGATACCAACTTTTCTGTCACACCCGACCGTATTAAAACAACAAACCGCGAATGAAAAAGCTTACAAAAGGTCCAAGCAAGGAAGAATTGATCCAAAATACACAGGTATGAAGCATAGACTTCAACTTAGAGCAGATTTTGAATCAAATGTGAGGAAAGAATGAGAAAACCACTTCTATTTATAGCAAGTTCGGATCAAGGAGATCATTCCATGTGATAGGAGGTTCAATCTTGACCCTACACTTGTGGAACATGGTTTGTAATACCATGGGATGCTCTAAAACAAGTCCATAGTATTGAAAATTTGCATAAAAGACCCTGAAGTTCAAGCTGTTTGCTAAAAACAGACTTTCTGTCAAAATAGGGCCGTCACGTGCTGCCACGGGTACCCCCCCCCCCCCCTTTGCTGTGGCGCGACGCCACGGCCTACCTGAACCAGAAACTTTCGAAACTTGGCAAGAATGGTCCCTGCAGCACGTTTAAGCCATTTTCGACGCGTTTAAACCCCGTTAACCCATTTTTAAGGCTCTACAAGGATGTTAAAGCATAGGGGACTTGAAACATGCTTGAAAATATCTCGGATGTCGGTTTGTTTGGTCGTACGGTTGTGTTATTCGGTTAATTACGACGGAAACTCGAACGGACGCGAAAACGATCCCAACTACGCGACGAATGGTATTTTTGCATTCCAATCACTAAAATAAAATATTTTAATGTTTACAAAATTTTTTGGATGTCCGGATATCTTCAGAACGCGAGATATGCGCGTAAATGCAAACTTATGCACTTTTTGACTATTTTAGTCCCTATTGATCAAATAAGTTTATTTTCGCATACCGAACCCCTCAAAGCCTATTTCTAAGCTATGTAAAGGATATTTAGAGTATGTTTAGCTTATGATCAAGTTCCGGAATGTTCATTACTATACAAATCGGCATAGTTTCGCAGTTTGACGCAAATAGTCCCTGCGGTCGAATAAACTTGTTTTCGACACACCAAACCCTCCAAAACTTATTTCTAAGTTATCTAAAGGTTATTTAAGGTATGTTAAGCCTATGTCACTATTCCAGAGTGTTTGTTGTGTTAAACTGGTTACGTTTACACATCAGTTTGCGTGTAACTTTCTAGAAAGCGATTTAAAGCTCGAAATTGAACAAGAATTAATAGGTGCAAATGATACACGTATTTATACAAATCCCAAGTATGAAACACAAGATTTCATTGGTTTTGTATTTGTATTTGTATTTGTATGAAGGTCGTAGAGGCACAGATGTCACAAAAATGTGTGGTTTTCACTGACTACAAAATTCTTCAGCATATTTTCAATCAGAAAGAACTTAATATGAGGCAACGATGTTGGGTAGAACTTATAAACGACTATGATTGCAAAATTCTCTACCGTCCTAGTAAGGCGAATGTTGTGGCTGATGCATTGAGTCGTAAAGAACGAGCCAAGCTTCACCATGTTCAGGTTCGATCTGATATTCAAACCCGCATTTCTCAGGCTCAACATACCTGTGTTACACAAGACTTGATGGGTAAGGAATTACCATATCATATCAAGCCTGATCTTGAACTGGAGGACAATGGATCTTATTATTTCATGGACCGTTTGTGGGTCCCAAGTCAAGACAATCTTCGCACCTTGCTAATGAATGAAGCTCATAAGTCTCGATATTCTATTCATCCTGGTGCAGATAAAATGTATAAGGATCTTCGAACCCAGTATTGGTGGCCCGGTATGAAGAAAGACATTTGCTTATACTTATCCAAATGCCTTACTTGTTTAAAGGTTAAGGCTGAACAACAACATCCCTCTGGATTATTGGAGCAACCAAAGATACCGGTTTGGAAATGGGAAAACATTGCTATGGATCTCATTACCGAGTTGCCATGCACTAAGAAAGGTCATGATGCCATCTGGGTAGTTGTTGATCGTCTTATAAAGTCAGCGCATTTCTTGCCAATCCGTGAGGATCTATCTGCTGACAAACTTGCCAAAATCTATATGGATGAGATTGTATCCCGACATGGTGTTCCTTTGAACATTATATCTGATAGAGATGCTCGATTTTCTTCTCATTTTTGGAGAACCATGCAATCTGCTATGGGAACCCAACTTAATTTGAGCATAGCTTATCATCCGCAATCAGATGGTCAATCTGAAAGAACAATCCAGACACTGGAAGATATGCTTAGAACTTGTGTGATCGATTTTGGTGGTAGTTGGGATTCATATCTTCCGTTGATTGAATTCTCCTATAACAATAGTTATCACTCCAGCATCAATATAGCTCCTTTCGAGCCTTTATATGGTCAAAAATGTCATTCACCAGTCTGCTGGAATGAGATCGGTGAAGCTCAGCTTACTGAGCTCATTCTAGAGACTACAGATAAGGTTAAGAAAGTTCGCGATAACCTTCAGACAGCTAGAAGCCGTCAAAAGAGTTACGCGGATAGACGACGCAAGCCCTTAGAATTTCAAGTCGGTGATCGCGTTCTACTCAAGGTTTCACCTTGGAAAGGTGTGATTAGATTTGGAAAGAAAGGAAAACTTGCACCTAGATATGTTGGACCATTCAAGATCGTCGAAAGAATCGGAAAGGTGGCTTACAGACTAGAGTTACCTCATGAACTTGGAAACGTTCATCCAACCTTCCACGTGTCCAATCTCAAAAAGTGTTTAGCTGATGAGAACCTCCACACACCACTTGATGAAATTCGTGTTGATGACACGAAGCATTTTGTTGAAAAACCTGTGGAAATCATGGAACGTGAAGTCAAGAAACTCAAATGCAAGCGCATTCCAATTGTCAAATTTCACTGGGAATCTAAACGTGGACCAGAATTCACTTGTGAACATGAAGATCAAATGAAGGCGAAATATCCACATCTATTATCACAAGTTTCCTCTAAAAATTTCGTGACGAAATTTCCTAAAGTAGGGAAGACTGTTAGGATCTGAGTTTGGTTTTGATTGTGTTTTACGTTTGAATTAAGGTGAAGATGAATGAGTAGTGCATCAGAATTAAAATGGAAACAAACTTTGCACACAATCAAACGAGAGAATTGATTTTAACATATAAGTTTAACATTGAACCGAATGCTTGAATTATTACAAGATTCAATTACAATTGCAAGTATGTAACAAACTCCCCCTCAGCCTGAGCTCACAGTGATTTGTTTGTGCAGGAGAAAGATGGTGAAGAGCTAATAGAACAATACAGAGCACTGTTCTATTTATAGGCACGAGTAAACCACTGAAGCATCTAAGCTGACGTCACCATGAAAGTGACATCTAACCTCCTAACAAACTCTAACAACTGATCTATACAACCTTTGCTATGCTAACTAGTGTTGTACATTACATTTCATAACATAAACTAAACTACTGCTGCATCCTTCCACTGATGTGAACCCAGCAGTACTTGTCATGATCAGCAGAGCTTGACCCATAGCAGTAGATTGAATCAGCAGTGCTTTAGTCTTCCATCAGTCTTTGACTTGGACAGCAGATGTAAGCCAGCAGTAAGTAAGATCAGTAGTTTGGAGGTCAGCAGATGTTGAAACCACTTTCAAGGGGAGAGACTTGTATACATAACATCTGCTTATTATGGATCCACTGCTCTGATCCAGTTTTGGCTTTGATTATCTGTTCCTCTGATAGGGTTCAATCCCAACAATCTCCCCTTGGAACAGATAATGCCAAAACTCTTCATTATTGGTATATCTTTATTGCCTCATCAACAGTTCCCTTATTTGCCCTTTGAGTTGTAACTCAAAGGCTAAGGCATCTGTGTCATCATCATCCCTGCACAGTGGAAGATCAAGGAGATCCTACAAATCTTCAAGACTTAGGCCAAGTGCTTGTTCCCTTATTATTTTCTTCACTTCTCCACTAGACTTGAACACTATCAGTACATGGGTCTGTTTGTCAGTTTTCCACTTTAGTAATTTTGAGTCTAGTGGGTTTCTTGGGAGATTTTTATTAGAAGAGGTGTTTGGTGATGCTGGCCTATTCATGACTGTTTGAGCAGTGCTTGCAGGTTGATTCAGGCCAAGAGTTTCAGCTATCATCTTTTTAATACCTTCCTTTACAAGCTCATCTCCTGCCATTAATTCTGCCACTGTTTCAGTATTCAACTGTTTTTGTGGCCTTCTTTTAAAGATGGCTGCACCAGTTGGAGTAGTGGCTCTCCTGATCTGCAGCTTTGGTGGTCTTTTTGAAACCTCTGCTTCAGGATAGCCAGGCTTTTGTGTCGCATTAGGATCTGTCTTTCTTAATTTCTCCAAACTTTTGTAAGTAGCCCTGACTTTTTCTTCTTTCCATCTCAACACTTGATTAAAGGACCCATAATCAGCAGCAGTTAATTCCTCTTTCATTCTCCTCAGCTCTACCTTTTTATCAAGTACATTCTTTTTGTATTTTGCCCAATCTGGAGGAGTGTGTTTGACCTTCTTATTTATCATTTCTTGAATCCTGGCTGCTTCTTTTTCAAGCTCAGGAATGGTCCACTCCTTGTACATATGCTTTTCTCCCTTGTACTTCTTGGTTGCCATGATGCTTTCAATGTAGTCTTTTCTCAGAGTTTCATCTGCTCTCTCTGAGATTTGCTGACAAACATTTTTTTACAAACTGCTCTAAAGATCTGACTTGTGTGAGCAAGTATTGATAGTTCTGCTGAATTTCTCTATCAGATTTCCCTTGTGTATTTCTTTTTGAGATATCCTCTGCTTGCTGAGCCTTGATTTTCAAATATTCTTCAATATTGTTATGCCTGGGATATCCTTCAACAGATGGCAAACTCCTTTTAGCAGGGTCATCCTCATAATAAAAAGACTTGATTTCTTCTCTGACTGCTATAAGTTCAAGAGGGAATTGAACACCTGCAGGAGCTAATGGCTTTTGAATTTGAGCTGATGAGAGAGGAACAGGGTTTGGTATGGTTACAAGTGAAAGAGATTGTGAAGATGTTGGTGGTGCTGATGGAGAATCATCATCAGGTATGAAAATCCTTCTCCTTTTTATTGTAGGAGAGGCTGATGATGTCTTGGGTGGAACAGTGGTGGTGATTTGAGTGGCAGTGGTTTGTGATTGACTGAAAGTTGTTGAAACAACTGGTGTTTCAACCATAGTTGTCATTACAGCAGATGTTGTAACATCTGATGTCTTCTGCTTTTTAGCAGGAGGAGATAATGGAGTGGTTGTTTTTAGTGGTGATGGTGGTGGTAGTAAAGTAGTGGTTATGGTGTGTGTTGAAGTGATGTGTGTTGAAGTGATAGCAAATGTTGAAACTACTGAAGTATCAGCAGTTGTTGATACAGCAGGAGTTACAACAGCTGTTTGAGTGGAGGTTTGATGTTAGGGGCTTTTAGACAGTGGTTTTGGAGTATGCTTTGTGAGTCTGGATGGTATGGATTTGGGTTCCCTCACTTTTCTAGTGGGATTCTTTCTTTTTAGCTCAGGATTTTTAACATCCTTTGGCTCAGAACAACCCTGCGCATTCAGCTCCATATAAGCTCTTTTCTCCTCATTCCACCTTGACATATCCTTTGCCGCTCTGTCCCTGTTTACACTTGCTATAGCTTCATCAAGTGCATTTTGGGTAACATCAACCTTTTTGCTACCATCTGGCAAGGGAATTTTTCTAGTCATGGCATCTTTTTCTGGTTCAATGTAAAGACCATCATCTATTCCCTTCTTCTTCCACTCCTGAATTTTCTACCCCTTTTTGGCATTATCTGGGGGTAATTGATCAATGAAGAGAACAGTTGGAGGAGCAGTGCCAGTGGAGTTCAATATGTGGGCCTTGATAGCCTTAATGTCAGCTTGTGTGTTCTTGAACCTAGACTCCATTGTGTTTCTCAGCTCTTGTACATGTTTTGCATGTTGCTGATCAGCCTTTTGTTTTTGTTGTTGGAGAAAAGGTTGAAATAGGTTCCATATCTCATCTGCAACAGATGCTTGTGGTGGAGCAGGTGCTTGAGGTGGAACAACAATGGATTGCACCTTTCATACTGTCAACAACTGCTGCAGCATTTCTTTGATTTCTGCAACAGAGTTATCCAGTTTTTCAACTCGTTTCGTCAATTCCAGGTACTTTAAACCATCACCCAATTTAATGGGATCATCTGATTTCCCACTATCAGTGGTTGTAACAGGGGTTGATGTAGGGAATGTACTCCAAACATTAACCACTGATGCCCCTTTTTCTTGGTACTGGGGTCTTCTTCCTTCAACACTTGATAGCCTTTTGATTGTACCAGAGGGTAAAATAAACTCACTGGTGGATATCAGAGGTGCTATGGAAGGAATTGCCTCCAAGGAAGTCTTATTGATGTAACCACTGTACAAATGTAAACTAGTGGGTTCAAAACTTGTAGTGGCTGCTTGACTTGGACTACCACCAAGAGTTACTTGTAACTTAAGGGGTGTAACCTCCTCAGGTCTTATTGGTGGGTTAGCGATGATTGATGCATCAGACCCAGTCATTTGTTGAAGTATATTCTCATTGATAGGTGATTGAGAAGGACTGGTTTGTGTCTGGTTTAGATCAATAGCATCCAACAATAATTTAGTTGGTGGCGGAATTGTGGATGTGAGGTTGGGTGTGGAAAGAGAACTTGCCCCGGGCATTGGGCTGTGGATGATGGAAGCAAGTGATTCCAGAGCATCATATTGTGGTGTCCCTGTTTGTACAACCTGTTCTTTTTTAGAAGAAACAGGAGGAGTTTCAGCCATGGGTTGAGATATTTGTACCAACTGCTGTGAGAAAGTAGCAGCAGTGGTTTCTTGTGACTTTTGTGCTGTCACTGGCAGTTGCTCTGGTATCTCATCCTCCAGAGTTGCCTTTTTGACGGGTTTGGGGGGTTTTTGAGTTTTGTATTGTTTTGGCTTTTTGTGGATTGTAGGTGTGGGTTTCAAAGCAGTTGTTTTGCTGCTTTGATCACCTTGAGTAGTGGCTTCAGCAGCAGATACCTGAGGAGCAGTGGTAGCTGCTAAATTCTGCTCAGGCACCTCTGCTTGTGTTTTGCAAGGTGTTGACATTCTTGTAAAGGTTTCAGCAGTTAAGCTGGTTATTTGAATAGAGTCACCTTGTTTTATTACATGAGCATCATTCTTACTAAATTTCTTTTCAAAATAATAACTTAGAAATCTTGGAAAGAGTAAGAATGGCTTTTTCTCAACATTTTTAACCAAATCATTAAAGATTTCCTGGGAATAATTGAAATTTTCATCTTGAAGAATAGCATATCCCAGGTTTTGAATCTTTAATAGTATTTCATTGAAAGCAGTGGTTTTATTTGACACACACATTAAGAGGGTATGAAATAAAAATCTTGTTGCAGGAGGGAAGTAACCTTTTTGTAAGGTATCCCTCTTCATCATTATGTCTGCATACCCTCTTTCAATAAAGTCAATTTTTAACTCGATTTTAGGAAAGAAAGTTTTACCTTGGTGATCACCGAGCTGAAAGACTTCCGAGATGGATTGTGGTGTGATTTTGACTGCTTTACCCTGTAAAGTGGAGTTAATGGCTATGACTTCGTCGCCTTGTTTGTC
The DNA here is from genome assembly GCA_030545235.1 of Helianthus tuberosus. Classification (NCBI taxonomy): domain Eukaryota; kingdom Viridiplantae; phylum Streptophyta; class Magnoliopsida; order Asterales; family Asteraceae; genus Helianthus; species Helianthus tuberosus. The sequence continues at coordinate 124,363,537 of CM060394.1, read as the reverse complement.
AAGGGTACAATTTTTTCCAAAACTCTCTTTGGGTTTGCAGATAAATTGGAGCATCTGCTGTAAGCAAAGTTTTGTACTTTGATGCAGACATGAGATCAATGATGGAATCGAAGGCATCGGTGGTGCCGGGTTTTGTAAGGAGAACCAAAATATTGTGAGAAGGTTTGTGTGGAATTTTAGTGGGTTTAGCCTTTTGAGAGGCCTCTTTGGAAGATGATTTTGAAGTGGATTTAGCGGAAGACTTTGATTTTGTCATTTTGGAGAAGATGATCGAAGATGATTGTGAAGAAATTCGAGAGAATGAGATGAAAACTGCTTTGAGAAAGGAATTTTTATGAATTCAATTCGACAGTAAAACCCTGTTTGGGGTTTTGAAGAGGGTTTTATGGAGAAAAAGTGAATGCTAACGTGGCAGCGGTTACAAAAGGTCTGACCACTATGTACTATCCACGTGCCAACCCCTGATGAGATGAAGGACAGTACTTTTATGAAAACTACTGATGAAAGGCAGTGGTTACAACGGTAACAAATGAAGGCAGTGGATGATTTTTACTATCAGTGGATAAAACACTGATTTTGAGCATCAGTGCTTATCGGGAAAATGAGAGAACAGGGATTGACTTTCAGCAGTGGACAGACTTTGAAGTAGAGCAGACTTTTGAACAAGCAGTGGTTATGGCAGACTTTTAAGGATTTTAATGAAAACTTCATTTTTAGCTATTTTTAAGGATGGATTTTTGATTTTCTGAAAACATTTTAATGCTTTTATTCATAGAAAATAGGATTTTGCCTGTTATTCCATGTGTAGCATGCCAATCCTTGATATCAAGCTTTCAAAGGTGGATGTGTCTAATGCTTTGGTTAGCACATCTGCCAGCTGATCCTTAGTTGGAACATGGTGCAGAGAAATCAAACCTTTTTCATAGCAATCCCTCACAAAGTGATGTCTGATGTCAATGTGTTTGGTGGTTGAGTGGGAAACTAGATTTTTAATGATATTTTCTGCTGCCTGGCTATCCAACATGAGTGGTGTCTTTAAGGCAGTGATACCAAAATCCAGCAACTGATTTTGAAGCCAAAGCAGTTGGGTTGTACAGCTTGCAGCAGCTATGTATTCTGCCTCAGCAGTGAATGTGGAAACAGCGGCTTACTTTTTGCTTTGCTAAGACACTAAGCAATTGCCTAGGAATTGGCACCCTCCTGAAGTGGACTTCCTTGTCTTGTCACATCCAGCAAAATCACTATCTGAGAAACCTGAAAGCTCAATTTTACCATCAGCTGGATACCAGATACCAAGTGTGGGAGCACCTTTTAGGTATCTGAATATCCTTTTTACAGCAATAAGGTTTGAGTTTCTAGGAGCTGATTGGAATCTGGCACAAACACATGTTGCAAACATGATATCTGGCCTGGATGCAGTTAGGTACAACAAAGACCCAATCATGCTTCTATACAAAGTTTGATCAACCAATTCATCCTTCTCATCAGATATGACTATTTTATTAGTTGCAATGGGTGTACTGCATGGCTTACAATTATCCATATCAAATTTCTTTAAAAGTTCTTTGGCATATTTGCCTTGATGGATGAAAGTGCCATTTTGCAGTTGCCTTACTTGGAGACCAAGAAAGCACTAGAGTTCACCCATTGCACTCATTTCAAACTCAGCTGTCATGAGTTGCCTAAACTCTTCACAAATTTTATTACATGTGCTTCCAAAAATGATGTCATCCACATAAATTTGGACAATCATCAAATCCTTTCCTCTCCATTTTAAAAATAGTGTTTTATCAATTCTACCTCTTGTGAACCCAATTGATAGTAGGAAGGTGGAAAGAGTTTCATACCATGCCCTTGGTGCTTGTTTCAAGCCATACAAAGCTTTATTTAGCTTGTAGACATGATTTGGACTAAATGGATCCTCAAAGCCAGGAGGTTGACAAACATAGACCTCCTCTTGAATCTTACCATAGAGGAATGCACATTTGATATCCATTTGGTACACCTTGATGTTGTGGTTGACAGCAAAGGCCAGAAATAATCTGATAGCTTCAAGTCTTGCTACAGGGGCAAATGTTTCATCATAATCAATGCCCTCTTCTTGTCTGAAACCTTGAACCACAAGCCTGGCTTTATTCTTGAAAACAATACCCCTTTCATCAGTTTTGTTTTTGAAGACCCACTTTGTGCCAATAGGACTTACACCCTCTGGCAGTGGTACAAGCTCCCATACTTGTTGTCTTTTGAACTGTTGGAGCTCCTCTTGCATGGCCTCTACCCAGCTGTTGTCTTTTAGTGCCTCTTGGTACTTGACTGGCTGATGGAGAGATAGAAAACCAGCAAAAGATAAATGTTTTGGGATTGACTTCTTGTGAGCACCCCTTCATTGATGTTGCCAATGATTTGATCTGGTGGATGAGATTTCAAGAAGATAAGATCTCCTTGGTATGGAACAATGGCATTGAGTGGCGATGGCTGCAGATGTGAATCATCTGAGCTAACCATTGCTGGTGACTTTGATGATCCAGCAGTGGCTTCAAAAGGTGGTGGAATAAGTGGTAAAGGTGTGGACACATGCTGAATTTGATCCACTGTTTGAGGACTTTTATCAACGGTGCTTGATGATGTGGAAGCAGGGGTTAAGGGGCTACTTTGGTCAACAACTGTTGAGGTAGCAGTGGTTGAGCTTTGACAGCTGTTTTGAACATCTGCTGCTCTTCCCATTTTGACAGACTTTTGCTGAGGAATGATGATCTCATACCCATAGTCTGGAGATGAATCCTCTGATGGACCTGCATTTTTAGTCTTGACAGCAGTATTTTCAAAAGTAAATTTATCAAGATCAAACAAATCAGCATGATTTGCTGGGATTTTCATTGATGAAAGCTCATTGAACTTTACATTTGAAGTCTCCTCCACTGCTTTGGTCCGTGTGTTAAACACTTTGTAGGCCTTGGTAGTGGTTGAGTATCCTAGATGATATCCACAATCAATTTTGGCTGCAAACTTAGAAATGGAATCTTTTAAGTTTAAAATGAAGCATGGGCAGCCAAAAACTTTGAAGTATGAGATTAATGGCTTTATTTATACAGCAGTTCATAGGCAGTCTTTTGATGCCTGGGGTTGATTAAAACTCTGTTTTGGACATAGCAAGCAGTGTTTACTGCCTCTGCCCAAAAAGTTAATGGCAGACCTGAATCAGCAAGCATGGTTCTGGCAGCTTCAATCAATGTTCTGTTCTTTCTTTCAACAACCCCATTTTGTTCTGGTGTTCTTGGAATGCTGTATTGCCTCACAGTTCCTTTTGACACACAGAATTCATCCAACTCTTTGTTCCTGAACTATCCCATTGTCACTTCTGAAGATTTTTATTGGAAGGTCAAACTGCTTTTCAACCTGTTTTACAAAGTCTTGCAGAATGCCTGCAGTCTCATCTTTTGAGTGTAAAAAGTAAGTCCATGTAAACCTAGAAAAGTCATCAACAATAACCAAGCAATACCTCTTTTTCTTAAGACTCATGACTTTAACTGGGCCAAACAAATCCATATGAAGCATTTGCAAACATTTGGTTGTTTTGGACTCATCAATGGATTTGTAGGAGCTTTTATGTTGTTTTCCTTTTAGGCAGGAAACACAATGCTCATGACAGGTGAACAGTTTTTGAGGTAAACCTCTTACTAACCCCTGTTTTGAAATGGCAGTGATTGTCTTGAGATTTGTGTGCCCCAATCTTCTGTGCCATAGTTCTGTCTCTTTGTTTGATGCAGCTAAGAATAGACAGGCATCAGTTCTGGGGCTATTTTTTAACATATCCACCACATAAACATTGCCACTTCTTTGATCAACAAGTTTGGTTTTTCCAGTTTTTATTATTGCTTCAATCTTTTCAACCATTTCTGGTCCAACAATCCTACAACACTCCTTTGTGAAGAATGACCCATATCCCTTGTCACTCATTTGTGAAACACTCGGGAGGTTGAATTTTAAATTGTCTATCAGATTGACATTTTCAAATTTTACATTACCAGACTGTACAGTACCAGACCCCAGAACTTTCCCTTTACTATTATTACCAAAGGATATATCACCCCCTCCATGGATTTTGAAATCTTTGAGAAGGGCTTTACATCCTGTCATGTACCTGGAGCCTCCACTATCTACATACCAAAGGCTATCTAAGCATGCAGAAGCTCCCTTAGCAGCAGCCATCATGGCACAATCACATTGATGATCACCTTCTTCATCAGCTCTATCTTCTTTCTCACCTGCTTTCTTTTCTTCCTTTTCTTCCTTTTCTTCTTTGTCTTTTTTGGACCAGGGGTCAGTCAGTGGTTCAATCAGGGTTTCTGAATTTTCTCCCAACAGTAGTTCACCAGCAACTGCAGTAACCACTGCTTCAGCCACTTTATCCACTGTTTCAACACTTAGCTGCTCACCTTCAGTTTCTACCCCTTCTGGTATTGACTCTAATGCCATCAAACAAAATTCATCATTAGAAGGATCATTAAAAGCATTGAGTGCAAAATTTTCATCACCAAGCTCACCAGGCATGCTGCTCCAGTCAACAAAGCCTTGAGTGAAAAAGCTTTGCTGATCTGGTTGTGTTACTGTTAGAGCAGCTGGTTGAGGTGCAACAGGTTGCACATGCCTGAGGGACAGGGGTTTGAACATTCTGAATTTGTGGAACAGTTGTTTGAACATAATGCATAGGCACATGGGTTGCAGCATAGTGAGCAGTGTTAACATGGGCAGCAGGGGTATATTGGGTATAGTGCACAGTGCTTTGGTGTTGTGGTCTAGGGTTTGAGCTGGGATGAGTGATTATTGGACCAGTGGTTTAAATCCTACATTCCCTAGCAAAATGACCTAGCCTATTGCACTTATAGCACTTAATTTTTTACTTATCCAACCCCACTTTTAAATTCCCATGTAACCCTGGGAATTTTCTCCCTGTTCTTTTGTAGAATTTGCTTGTTCTTACACTAAGCAAAGCCAATTGATGCAAAATGTCCATCTCTTCTAAGTCAGTGGGATCAAAGTGTTGCAAATCATTGAGTTCAAAGCACAAGTTATCTGACATCTAGTTTTCACAATTTGCAGTAAAAGCATAATTTGCAGAGTGAGAATCAGGGTTGTTGAAATTTCCACCAGCAGTTATATCAATAAAGTGATCATAACCCTGATCCTTACTACTGCTACCAGATTCTTCCTGACCAAAAAGAGTTGTGCTGCCAAATGCATAATCATCAGCAACTTTTCCAGACTCTTGCAACTTCTTTTTCTGGTTTAACTCCCTTTCATAGGTTAGGGGTCTACCATGAAGTTGGGTCAGGGTCAGATCTTTGAACTCAGCAGAGTTTCTAGTAACAAATGCAATGGTATCCCATTTTTCTGGTAGTGATCTAAGGAACCTACTATTTTGAGTTGAATTTGGAAATGTTACTTTAACAAGCCTTAGTTCACTAATGAGACAACTGAATCGTTCAAACTGCTGAGTCAATGATTCACCCTTGATGTGACAAAATGTTTCATACTGCTGATTCAGAATTTCCATATTGTTTTCAATAACTTATTCTGTTCCCCTAAACTATTCTTTCAGTGCATCCCATAGCTCTTTGGCACTGTTACAATGTAACAGTCTAGCATAGATCTCATTGGGTAATGCAAATGCTACGATGCTAAATGCTTTGGCATCGAGTTCGAACTTTTGAAAATCAGTTTCAGTATAGTTTTCAGGTGGTTTAGGTACGAACTTCTTTGCATCCTCAGCACTTGGTACCATAGGAACATGGGGACCAAAAACAACAGACCTCCAACATCTAGTGTTCTGTTGAGTAAGGATGTGACCCATCCTTCTCTGCCAGATGTTGTATTCATTACGTTTAAGCATGGGTGGTTTGAAAAGAGAGCCAATGTTATTCTTATCATCTTGTGATTGTGATGTCATCCTGGTTGTTTTACAGGCACTGATTAATCAACTTTGATGGTGATTAAACCTTGCTCTGTTTTTCAACAAAACGAACAAACTATCGATATCAACGATTATGAGCAGAACTATTTATGTCAAAATGATTGTTAAATCAAATTTGACTGTCCAAGCTCTGATACCAATTGTTAGGATCTGAGTTTGGTTTTGATTGTGTTTTACATTTGAATTAAGATGAAGATGAATGAGTAGTGCAGCGGAATTAAAATGGAAACAAACTTTGCACACAATCAAACGAGAGAATTGCTTTTAACATACAAGTTTAACATTGAACCGAATGCTTGAATTATTACAAGATTCAATTACAATTGCAAGTATGTAACAAACTCCCCCTCAGCCTGAGCTCACAATGATTTGTTCGTGCAGGAGAAAGATGGTGAAGAGCTAATAGAACAATACAGAGCACTGTTCTATTTATAGGCACGAGCAAACCACTGAAGCATCTAAGCTGACGTCACCATGAAAGTGACATCTAACCTCCTAACAAACTCTAACAACTTATCTATACAACCTCTGCTATGCTAACTACTGTTGTACATTACATTTCATAACATAAACTAAACTACTGCTGCATCCTTCCACTGATGTGAACCCAGCAGTACTTGTCATGATCAGCAGAGCTTGACCCATAGCAATAGATTGAATCAGTAGTGCTTTAGTCTTCCATCAGTCTTTGACTTGGACAACAGTTGTAAGCCAGCAGTAAGTACGACCAGTAGTTTGGAGGTCAGCAGATGTTGAAACCACTTTCAAGGGGAGAGACTTGTATACATAACAGCTGCTTATTCTGGATCCACTGCTCTGATCTAGTTTTGGCTTTGATTATCTGTTCCTCTGATAGGGTTCAATCCCAACAAAGACTGTGACATCTGTGCTTGTGTAATCATCGTACAAACTCTGAATAGTTCACTTATCAATAATACAATGTGATTTGATCCCAATATTTGTTTATTTATGTTTGACATTTTGCATGTTTTGATTTTCGTTCAATTTCAAACTCTATATCGCTTTCTGGAAATTATACGCAAACAGATGCATAAACGTAATCAGTTTAACACGACAAACACTCCGAAACATAAAAATATGTTTAACATACCATAAATAACCTATACATAACTTAGAAATAAGTTTTAAAGGGTTTGGTATGGCAAAAACAAGTTTATTCAATCGCAGGGACTATTTGTGACAAACTGCAAAAGTATGCCGATTGGTATAGTAACGTGTGACATCTGTGTCTCTACGACCATCAGACAAATACCAAACCAATTAAATATTGTGTTTCATACTTGGTATTTGTATAAATATGTGTATCATTTGCACATATCAATTCTCATTCGATTTCGAGCTCTAAATCGCTTTCTGGAAAGTTATACGCGAACTGATAAGTAAACGTAATCAGTTTAATGTGACAAACACTCCGAAACATTTACATGGGCTTAACATACCTTAAATAACCTTTACATAACTTAGAAATAAGTTTTGGAGGGTTTGGTGTGTTGAAATCAAGTTTATTCGATCGTAGGGACTATTTGCGTCAGACTGCAAAAGTCTGCTGATTCGTACGGTGACGAACATTCTGAAACTTGAACATAAGTTAAACATACCATAAATATCCTTTACATAGCTTAGAAATAGGCTTTGAGGGGTTTGGTGTGCAAAAATAAACTTATTTGGTCAATCAGGGACTAAAAGCGTCAAAAAGTGCATAAGTTTGCATTTTAGCGCATATCTTACGTTCTGAATATATCCGGACATCCAAAAAGTTATGTAATCATTAAAATATATTATTTTAGTGATTGGCATGATAAAATCCCATTCATCGCATAATTTGGATCGTTTTTCACGTCCTTTCGTGTTTCGTCGTAATTAACCGAACAATGCAACTGTACGGCCAAACGAACCTACATCCGAGATATTTTTGAGCATGTTTCATCTTCCCTATACTTTAACTTCATTTTAGAGCTTTGAAATGGGGTTAACGGGGCTTTAACATGTCAAAAAATGCATCGAAAACCATGTTTTGCACATTCTGGGTAAGCACAACTGGTCTCGCGTCTGATGAGATGTATACGAAGTGCTTGCCTAGACAGAAAACCCAGAATACAGGCATTCACCCTTCCAGTTTGCACGTGTTCACATTATTTAAAACCCAAAACCTTGACGAGATTTGAAAATTCAAAGGGGTTCAAAACCATATAATAGAGGGTTCAAAACCTTACAATAGAGGGTTCAAAACCTAGTAATCAATCATCCTAGAACAGATGATTAGTTTTCAAAGCGGTTTTGAAATTTATGTTCTTGTTGTGGTCGTCGCCTAAGGATAGGTGACGGTATTGTTTTATGACTAAACGCAAGTAAACTCGCGTTATGGTCCTACGAAGGTTATAGACTAGGTCAAAGCATTACTAATAACCTAATTCCCTATAACCATTGGCTCTGATACCATCTTTTCTGTCACACCCCGACCACGTAGAACATACAAAACGTGGCGGAAATGTCAGGGAGTGTTGTAACAGAATTAATTGTTTCAAATCCATGGCAATTGAAGTTTCGTTTTATTGATTAAAAGTGTTACAATGTCTTAACAGACAAAGAAATACAACATAATTAACTAGTCTTGCATCTTTTATTGTCACTAAAGCCCAAGTCTGCCTATGTGTATCTTGATCATCTTATGCAACAGCTCCTGAAAAACACATGTGAAAATAGGTACGTCAGCATAAAAATGCCTGTGAGATACATAGGTTTTGTGAAAATAGGTTTCATGACTTATGTTTGAGAAAATGTTTAGTCATGAACCTTGTAATTTGCTTTGTTTTGTAATCATTTGAAAAACGATAAGATCAGGTGATATGTATAAATAAATGTAAGGTTAAATGAATAACCAAGTAAAATGAGTTTGTATAAGATAAGTTGTTTGTAAAACAATGTCTTGTGAAAAGTATGTTATTTGTCTAATATGTTATATGTCTCAAATTGAAATGATTCAAATAACGCTACGATATGTAATACCATACAAACACTTATATATAGGAAGTACCAGCGGTGTATCCACCATGCTTGTATCATATTACACACGTCTCGTTACTTAATCACTTACTCAAACCAAACCAAACAATGTAAGATGTTCATGTCTAATGTAAATCATGTAATGTGTATCCAAAATGTAAGCATGTGATGAATAACAAATGTACTAAGTATGCAACAATAAACATACGTAGCATGTGACCTGTACTAAGTATGCAACAATAGACATACGTAGCATGTGACCTGTACTACGTATACAACAATAGACATACGTAGCATGTGACCTGTACTACGTATACAACAATAGACATACGTAGCATGTGACCTGTACTACGTATACAACAATAGACATACGTAGCATGTAATGTAAAACGATGTACTAAGTAATGCACACAATGGGCATACCTAGCATAAGATGTAATAAAATCATGTACTATAATGTACTAACGAACATAGCAAGTATATGATGTGAAAACAGGAAAGCATGAAAGTAATAAGTAGGCACATGTGTTTCTCCCCAAAACAGTTTGGAAAACAGTAAAAGAGGGGTCTATGTACTCACATGAGATTGCTTAGTAGTCCTTGAGTAACAACCAAACAATGCTAGAGATCGCGGATATCAAACGGCACCTAATATAGGTAACTATGTTAATAACCCGGACCTAAATCGGAGGATCGGATAGAATGAGGGTTCGTAAACCAAACGAGTATAGAGACTCGTGTCATATGGTTTATCAAAGCCTACATGCTAAATGAAACCTAACCTAAATGTTTTCGACCCATTACGACCCGTTTTAGGTAGCTTATGCTACTTTAACGCGTCGTTCGCGTGAAATGCGTTCGGAACGTCTAACTAGTCCTATGACAAGTGTTATATGCCTAAACATATTACATAATCAGTTATGTGTCAAAATTTTAGGTTACATATGCTTAATTACCAATTATACATGAAAAGGGTATTCTGGTAATTTACCTAAGGCATATAAACTACCTATCATACAACTTCTTAAACGATGTGACCATAAGGTATAACCTCGGAAGGTTATTCCCTATATACTATGGTCACCTAACGTGTTTGGTCGGATCCTAATGATCGACCAAATTGGTCGGGTTCGAAGGTATAAGCGATTTATTAGATCGCTTACCCTACGACCCTAGACAACGTGGTAATCAGTAGGCATAGTCCCAAGGGACTATAACCAACGTGATTACACTCACGTTGCGAAGTTCAAACGAACTTCGCATTGACCATTACTGGTCAACGCAGAAAGTCAAACAAAGTTTGACTTTCAGACTCGAAAGACTCGAAAAGCAATAAAAGAACGAAAGAATACTTACGAAGGGTCCCCGAATGCTAATCTCGATCCAAGAATCTCAGGTATGAAACAATGGTTTCAACTTAGAGTTCCTAAGATCAAGATTCTAGTGATTTTAGCAATGGGGTGGATGGGTATATATAGTTTTCGGGTAACCGTTAGGATCATTTCATGGAAAACGTGCCTTAATCCCACCCGTACAAGTGTCGGAAAGTTATGGTGCCTTAAATTGATCCTTATCAACTGACTAAGCATGTGTGAATGTGTGGGTGAGAATCAAACAGCTGCAACCTACTGTTAAATACTCTGCATCTGGTCTGAACTTGGCTAGCGCACCGTTACTTAATAAGTGTAGCGGTGCGCTAGGCTTAAGTTTGGCAGATTTACACTTTTGGTCCCTGTTATGCATTCAGCCCATTTTCGACACGTTTAAGGCCCGTTAACCCCATTTCAAAGCTCTAAAATGAAGTTAAAGTATAGGGAACTTAAAATGTGCTCAAAAATATCTCGGATGTCGGTTCGTTTAGCCGTACGGTTGCGATGTTCGGTTAATTACGACGGAATGCGCATAAGCACGAAAAACGATCCAAATGACGCGACGAATGGATTTTTCTTATGCCGAACACTAAAATAAAATATTTTAGTGCTTACATAAATTTTTGGAAGTCCGGATGTATTCAGAACGTAAGTTATGCGTAAAAATGCAAACTTGTGCACTTTTTGACACTTTTAGTCCCTGAATGACCCAAAAGTTTATTTTAGCACACCGAACACCTCAAAGCCTATTTCTAAGCTATGTAAAGGATATTTGTGGTATGTTTAACTTATGGTCATGTTCCGGAATGTCTGTTACAGTTCAAATTGGCATACTTTCGCAGTTTGTCAACTTTAGTCCTTGTAAGCGATTAAACTTTGATTTCACCACACCAAACCTTACAAAACTTATATCTAAGTTATGTAAAGGTTATTTAAGGTATGTTAAGCCTATTTCACTATTCCGGAGTGTTCGTTGGATTAAACTGGTTATATCTACACATCAGAGCGCGTATAACCCTCCAGAAAGCGATTTAAAGCTTGAAATCGAACAAGAGTCGATATGTGCAAACGATACACATATTTTTTACAAATCCCAAGTATGAAATACAATATTTCATTGGTTTGGCATTTGATTGATGGTTGGAGTGACACAGGTGTCACAGTCTCCCCTACTTTAGGAAATTTCGTCCCGAAATTAATTCGTAGGAGTCTATCTGTGGCTTTGTGTGAATTAACCATCAAAGATAAGCAAGGCATAATCCTGTTATTTCTCTTTAACGGACATTTTTCAGAATTGAAAAATGAACGGAGTTATTTTCAACAGGCATTCTTCAGAAACGAAAATGAACGAAATGAGTCTTTTTCCACAACCTCTTCAGAACCGAAAATGAACAAAATGAGTCATTTTCCACAACCTCTTCAGAACCGAAAATGAACAAAATGAGTCATTTTCCACAACCTCTTCAGAACCGAAAATGAACAAAATGAGTCATTTTCCACAACCTCTTCAGAACCGAAAATGAACGAAAAGAGTCATTTTCCACCATTTCTTCAGAACCGAAAATGAACGAAAAGAGTCATTTTCCACCATTTCTTCATAACCGAAAATGAACAAAATGAGTCATTTTCCACAACCTCTTCAGAACCGAAAATGAACGAAAAGAGTCATTTTCCACCATTTCTTCAGAACCGAAAATGAACGAAAAGAGTCATTTTCCACCACTTCTTCAGAACCGAAAATGAACGAAAAGAGTCATTTTCCACCACTTCTTCAGAACCGAAAATGAACGAAAAGAGTCATTTTCCACCATTTCTTCAGAACCAAAAATGAACGAAAAGAGTCATTTTCCACCATTTCTTCAGAACCGAAAATGAACGAAATGAGTCATTTTCCAGACACACGACCAAACTAGCTGTGGTTTCCGTGCACTGAATTCCATAATTATGTATGCATCCATAATTACGCAATTCCTTGCATAGTCCGCACAATTTGCTTCTAATGTGAAGGGGAGGAAAATCAAACCTGTGATGAGTGTGACTAGACTACCATAGGGTCCTTTTAATTAGATCGACAAATGATCCTTTTAATTAGGCCACCAAGGAGTCCTTTCAGCTATATCATCACATGATATTCCTAACCAGATTTTTGGATCAATCTGATTACCTAGACCACTCAGGGGTCTAATTATGGAATGGTACAATATAATCCAAGGGTCTTTACTATTACGTACAAGCCCATTGAGGATTTAATATAGTACCTTTGGATATCCTACTATGAATCCCGTATACGATGATATGGAAGATTCTACAAAGATTTGGATGGATCACATAGAAACACAAAACACATAAGAAAACACATAAGCACATAATCACATAATTGTTTAACTTGCTCTTTACTTTGTTATCTCTGGACACGGATATTTAAAGCACGCCAGGAATCCAATCCGTGGATTCCATGCGGCACTTAAATCATTAGAATCTAACTATGAAGATAGGATGATCTACCAAAAATTCGATTTTCGTTTTCAGGAAAACGCAATATGCGAATTAAGGTACACAATAATTTAGGACATACGGAAATACCCTTGGGTACCCTATTAAGAATTTATAGTGGTACTTGGGGTATTCGTACAGAATTATAACTTGCACCTTGTACTTCGTCTCTTTGCAAGAGACGGGTACTTAGGATCTTTGTGTAAAACGCAAGAGATTGTAAAATGGAAGAATTTTGGGGGTAGTTTGCTTTTTAAGGAATACGATTCCTTGATTGTCGGTATTGTAGGGGATATGTTGTTTATACATACAATCACATAAATACATTGCAATGTAAATAAAAAGATTTATTTATTAACAATGATAACAACTGTTTCATGGACCTTGACAACAAAAGAAAATAATACATAAGATGTGATTATTTCTAAAGAGTGTTGTCTTCTAGTCGGTCAGATGCTCATCTCTGTGCTGGATTAGCATTAGCAAGCTTTGGGCAATTTCTTCGGAAATGTCCCATCTCGCCACACTTGTAGCAAGAACATGGTGGAAAGCGAGCTTGAGCAGGTTTGTTGTTAGCTTGATTTGGTGCAACTGCTGCTACGCAAACTTTTGCTGTATGACCTTTACGTCCACAAATTTGGCATTCGCGGCACTTCACCATAGCATGATGATAAAGGTTACATTTGTTGCACAAGGGTGAAGTTCCATTGTATGGCTTCCTGGTACGGGGTTTAGCTGGTTGGTTGGGAACGGCTTGACCATTGTGAGCGACCATGGCGAAGTTCTGAGAAGCCTTTTGCTTCTTTGATCGCTCAAGGGATCCAGTCTGTTCATCCATGGTCTTTGATTCCTCGATTGGTTTCGATCCCTCGACCGGTTTCTTGTCACCCTTTCGGAAAAGCTTACGTTTCCTGATTTGAGATTCAGTCAAAGTTGCAGATAGCTCAATGGCCTGCCTAACCGTAGTGGGGTTACTACCGGTAACAATGTCTTGAACTGAGTCAGGGAGACCATCAATGTATTTTTCGATTGCTTTATCCAAAGGCGTGACCATGGTAGGACACAACAGGCTCAGCTCCTCATATCGATCAGTGTATGCTCGATGTTCACCGCTGTCTTGCTTAAGATCGTCGAATTCTCTTTCCAATGCCCTGATCTCGTGACGAGGACAGAATTCCTTCATCATCAGTGCTCGAAGTTCTTCCCAAGTTTGGGCCAGTGCCACTTCGGCACCCCTATCTCTCACCACACCGTTCCACCACGTCAAAGCTCGTTTCTCAAAGACACTAGATGCGAAGTCTACCTTTCGCTCATTTGGACATTGAACATGCCTGAAGGTGCTCTCTAGACTCTCGAACCATTGCAGAAGTGCAGTCGCTCCTTGAGACCCAGAAAACTTTGATGGCTTGGCCGAGTTGAACGTCTTGAAGCTGTAGAGGGCATTATTGTTGTTGATAGCTTGGTAACATTGAGCAACGACGTTCGGGATTGCAGCAGTCATTTGCTGTGTAATGACAGCTGCCAGCTCATCAATAGATACCGGATTTTCACGTCGTGGAGGCATTCTAAAAAGAGGAAACATGAAAGGAAACAAGTGAGAGAAGTAGACGAAAAGAATGAGATGAAACAAATCTGATGAAAGCAAGGGTAGTGGTCACTTGTTTGTTACTACGAAGCAACAAACGACCTCGCTGATTAATCAAAGTAAATAGGTCAAAAATAATGTATCGCGAAGACATGCTCGCCTATAAGTGAACACTCATCCCAAGAATTCCCAGGTAAGCACAACTGGTCTCGCGTCTGATGAGATGTATACGAAGTGCTTGCCTAGACAGAAAACCCAGAATACAGGCATTCACCCTTCCAGTTTGCACGTGTTCACATTATTTAAAACCCAAAACCTTGACGAGATTTGAAAATTCAAAGGGGTTCAAAACCATATAATAGAGGGTTCAAAACCTTACAATAGAGGGTTCAAAACCTAGTAATCAATCATCCTAGAACAGATGATTAGTTTTCAAAGCGGTTTTGAAATTTATGTTCTTGTTGTGGTCGTCGCCTAAGGATAGGTGACGGTATTGTTTTATGACTAAACGCAAGTAAACTCGCGTTATGGTCCTACGAAGGTTATAGACTAGGTCAAAGCATTACTAATAACCTAATTCCCTATAACCATTGGCTCTGATACCATCTTTTCTGTCACACCCCGACCACGTAGAACATACAAAACGTGGCGGAAATGTCGGGGAGTGTTGTAACAGAATTAATTGTTTCAAATCCATGGCAATTGAAGTTTCGTTTTATTGATTAAAAGTGTTACAATGTCTTAACAGACAAAGAAATACAACATAATTAACTAGTCTTGCATCTTTTATTGTCACTAAAGCCCAAGTCTGCCTATGTGTATCTTGATCATCTTATGCAACAGCTCCTGAAAAACACATGTGAAAATAGGTACGTCAGCATAAAAATGCCTGTGAGATACATAGGTTTTGTGAAAATAGGTTTCATGACTTATGTTTGAGAAAATGTTTAGTCATGAACCTTGTAATTTGCTTTGTTTTGTAATCATTTGAAAAACGATAAGATCAGGTGATATGTATAAATAAATGTAAGGTTAAATGAATAACCAAGTAAAATGAGTTTGTATAAGATAAGTTGTTTGTAAAACAATGTCTTGTGAAAAGTATGTTATTTGTCTAATATGTTATATGTCTTAAATTGAAATGATTCAAATAACGCTACGATATGTAATACCATACAAACACTTATATATAGGAAGTATCAGCGGCGTATCCACCATGCTTGTATCATATTACACACGTCTCGTTACTTAATCACTTACTCAAACCAAACCAAACAATGTAAGATGTTCATGTCTAATGTAAATCATGTAATGTGTATCCAAAATGTAAGCATGTGATGAATAACAAATGTACTAAGTATGCAACAATAAACATACGTAGCATGTGACCTGTACTAAGTATGCAACAATAGACATACGTAGCATGTGACCTGTACTACGTATACAACAATAGACATACGTAGCATGTGACCTGTACTACGTATACAACAATAGACATACGTAGCATGTGACCTGTACTACGTATACAACAATAGACATACGTAGCATGTGACCTGTACTACGTATACAACAATAGACATACGTAGCATGTAATGTAAAACGATATACTAAGTAATGCACACAATGGGCATACCTAGCATAAGATGTAATAAAATCATGTACTATAATGTACTAACGAACATAGCAAGTATATGATGTGAAAACAGGAAAGCATGAAAGTAATAAGTAGGCACATGTGTTTCTCCCCAAAACAGTTTGGAAAACAGTAAAAGAGGGGTCTATGTACTCACATGAGATTGCTTAGTAGTCCTTGAGTAACAACCAAACAATGCTAGAGATCGCGGATATCAAACGGCACCTAATATAGGTAACTATGTTAATAACCCGGACCTAAATCGGAGGATCGGATAGAATGAGGGTTCGTAAACCAAACGAGTATAGAGACTCGTGTCATGTGGTTTATCAAAGCCTACATGCTAAATGAAACCTAACCTAAATGTTTTCGACCCATTACGACCCGTTTTAGGTAGCTTATGCTACTTTAACGCGTCGTTCGCGTGAAATGCGTTCGGAACGTCTAACTAGTCCTATGACAAGTGTTATATGCCTAAACATATTACATAATCAGTTATGTGTCAAAATTTTAGGTTACATATGCTTAATTACCAATTATACATGAAAAGGGTATTCTGGTAATTTACCTAAAGCATATAAACTACCTATCATACAACTTCTTAAACGATGTGACCATAAGGTATAACCTCGGAAGGTTATTCCCTATATACTATGGTCACCTAACGTGTTTGGTCGGATCCTAATGATCGACCAAATTGGTCGGGTTCGAAGGTATAAGCGATTTATTAGATCGCTTACCCTACGACCCTAGACAACGTGGTAATCAGTAGGCATAGTCCCAAGGGACTATAACCAACGTGATTACACTCACGTTGCGAAGTTCAAACGAACTTCGCATTGACCATTACTGGTCAACGCAGAAAGTCAAACAAAGTTTGACTTTCAGACTCGAAAGACTCGAAAAGCAATAAAAGAACGAAAGAATACTTACGAAGGGTCCCCGAATGCTAATCTCGATCCAAGAATCTCAGGTATGAAACAATGGTTTCAACTTAGAGTTCCTAAGATCAAGATTCTAGTGATTTTAGCAATGGGGTGGATGGGTATATATAGTTTTCGGGTAACCGTTAGGATCGTTTCATGGAAAACGTGCCTTAATCCCACCCGTACAAGTGTCGGAAAGTTATGGTGCCTTAAATTGATCCTTATCAACTGACTAAGCATGTGTGAATGTGTGGGTGAGAATCAAACAGCTGCAACCTACTGTTAAATACTCTGCATCTGGTCTGAACTTGGCTAGCGCACCGTTACTTAATAAGTGTAGCGGTGCGCTAGGCTTAAGTTTGGCAGATTTACACTTTTGGTCCCTGTTATGCATTCAGCCCATTTTCGACACGTTTAAGGCCCGTTAACCCCATTTCAAAGCTCTAAAATGAAGTTAAAGTATAGGGAACTTAAAATGTGCTCAAAAATATCTCGGATGTCGGTTCGTTTAGCCGTACGGTTGCGATGTTCGGTTAATTACGACGGAATGCGCATAAGCACGAAAAACGATCCAAATGACGCGACGAATGGATTTTTCTTATGCCGAACACTAAAATAAAATATTTTAGTGCTTACATAAATTTTTGGAAGTCCGGATGTATTCAGAACGTAAGTTATGCGTAAAAATGCAAACTTGTGCACTTTTTGACACTTTTAGTCCCTGAATGACCCAAAAGTTTATTTTAGCACACCGAACACCTCAAAGCCTATTTCTAAGCTATGTAAAGGATATTTTTGGTATGTTTAACTTATGGTCATGTTCCGGAATGTCTGTTACAGTTCAAATTGGCATACTTTCACAGTTTGTCAACTTTAGTCCTTGTAAGCGATTAAACTTTGATTTCACCACACCAAACCTTCCAAAACTTATATCTAAGTTATGTAAAGGTTATTTAAGGTATGTTAAGCCTATTTCACTATTCCGGGGTGTTCGTTGGATTAAACTGGTTATATCTACACATCAGAGCGCGTATAACCCTCCAGAAAGCGATTTAAAGCTTGAAATCGAACAAGAGTCGATATGTGCAAACGATACACATATTTTTTACAAATCCCAAGTATGAAATACAATATTTCATTGGTTTGGCATTTGATTGATGGTTGGAGTGACACAGGTGTCACAAAAACCGTTTGTTTTGATATCAAACTTGTTTTCTAACTTAGTTAAACATGTTTCAACATGTTTAACTCATCACTTTTAGTTTTGTGCTTATATAGGGTAGTAAGATAAGCGGTCTAAACAACCACTTAGACTTTCGAACCCGACCCGTTTGGTCGATCCTTAGGATCCGACCAAACACATTTTGTGACCATAGTTGTATAGGGAATAACTGTCACACCCCGACCACGTATAGCATACAAGACGTGGCGGAAAACGTCGGGGAGTGTTGTAACAGAATTAATTGTTTCATAACCATGGCATACAAAGTTGTATTTATTTATCAACACAAGAGTTTCATTGTTTTAAACAGGAATCAAAGAGTTTTTAACATAATTAAACATAGTCTATCTTCGTTTTAAATCTCTAAGGCACAGGTCCGCCCTAGTGTCATGATCGTCATCCTACGGAAAAGCTCCTGAAAACACATGTGAAAATAGGTACGTCAGCATAAAAATGCCTGTGAGATACATAGGTTTTGTGAAAATAGGATTCATGACTTAAGTTTAAGAAAATGTTTAGTCATGAACCTTGTAAATTGTTTTGTCTTGTAAATCATTTGAAAAAAACGATAAGATCAGATGATATGTATAAATAAGATCATAAAGTATGGTTAAATAAATAACCAAGTAAAATGAGTTTGTATAAGATAAGTTGTTTTGTAAAACAATGTCTTGTGAAAAGTATGTTATTTGTATAAAATGTCATATGTCCAAATTGAAATGATTTAACTAACGCTACAATATGTAATACCATACAAACACTTATGTATAGGAAGTACTAGCGGCGTATCCACCATGCTTGTATCGTATTACACATGCCTCGTTACTTAAATCACTTAAATAAACCACCAATGTATAAAGTCTATGTTTAAACCAATAGTCAAAAGTCTTTGTATAAGCCATGTCAAATGTTTATAAGTCCAAAAGTAGTCAAGTAATGTGTAACAAAAGTTATGTATTGTAAGTAAAGCATTGTCGCATAGTCCAAAATGTACAAATGTACAAAACAAAGTATTTTGAATATATCAAAAAGTTATGTTTCGCAAAGTAATACATGTTACATTGTTACAAACATTTATGTGGTAAGTTAACGCATACATTCAAGCCTTGAGACAGTCGGATAACCCTTTCAGTCAAGGTTATCAAAAGTAATGTTTTCGGATTCAGTCATTCCTTACATCCAAACAAACCCGGGATGTCAGGAATGGGATTTGTCAAGTCCTATGGTACCAGTACTTACTACCGAGCGGCGTAGCTAATGTTAATGAACGTATAATAGTCTCGTTTGTGCCAACCAAATGTCATAGCAAAAGTGAACATGTTATATAAAAACAATGTACTAAGTATGCTAAGTTAACATACAAAGCAGAAAAAGTCATGTAAATCAATGTGCTAGCATGCTATCAGTCAACATACATAGCAGAAATGTAATGTAAAACAATGTACTAAGTATGCACACAATGGACATACATAGCATAAAATGTAATGAAATCATGTACTATAATGTACTAACAAACATAGCAGGTATATGATGTGAAAGCAGGAAAGCACGAAAGTAACAAGTAGGCACATGTGTTCCACCCCAAAACGTTTGGAAAACAGTAAAAGAGGGGTTCTATGTACTCACTTGAGATTGCTCAGAAGTCCTAAGATAACCACCAAGCAATGCTAGAGATCTCGGAATATCAAACGGCACCTAATATAGGTAACTACATTAATAAACCGGACCTAAATCGGAAGATCGGATAGAATGAGGGTTCGTAAACCAAATGAGTATGGGAACTCATGTAGTATGGTTTAACAAAGCCTACATACTAAATGAAACCTATCCTAAGTGCTTGTGACCCATTACGACCCGTTTAGGTAGCTTATGCTACTTTAACGCGTCGTTCGCGTGAAACGCGTTCGGACCGCCTAACTAGTCCTATGACAAGTAATATATGCCTTAACATGTCTAATATGGTTGTCAAATCAGTTTAGATGTCAAAAGTTATGTTACATATGTTTAAAAATGAATTTTGGCATAAAGGGGTATTTTGGTAATTTACCTAAGGCATATAAATTACCTATCATACAACTACTTAAACGTAGCGACCATAAGGTATAACCTCAGAGGGTTATTCCCTATATACTATGGTCACCTAATGTATTTGGTCGGATCCTAATGATCGACCAAATGGGTCGGGTTCGAAAGTGTAAGCGATTATTTAGATCGCTTACCTTACGACCCTATACAAGCACAACTAAAAGTGACGAGCTAAGCATGTTAAAACATGCTTAACTAAGTTTAGAAAACAGGTTTGGTATCAAAACAAACGGTTTTGATACCCATAAGTAGTTTGGTTACAAAATACGCAAGAATACGTATTCTGACCGAAACTACGACTCGTCACTGAGCCTAGATAACGTGGTAATCAGTAGGTATAGTCACTAGGGACTATAACCATCGTGATCACGCTCATGTTATGAAGTTCAAACGAACTTCGCATCGACCATAAACTGGTCAATGCAGAAAGTCAAACAAAGTTTGACTTTCGGACTCGAAAGCGATAAAAGAACGAAAGAATACTTACGAAAGGTCCCCGAATGCTAATCTAGATCCAAATAACTCAGGTATGAAACAATGGTTTCAACTTAGAGTCTTTTAGATCAGATTCTAGTGAGGAATGAGTGAAAATGGGTTGAGTATTTATAGTAAACCCACAACCGTTAGGATCGTTTCTTGGAAAAGGGGGCACGATCTAGGCCGTACACTTGTCAAAATGTTGTGGTAACTAATTTTGGCCACCATAGGAGATTAACATGTGGCACTTGACCTTTGGGAAGTGTTAGGGGCTGCTAACTTATGTTTAAAATGGCTTTTTGCTGCATTTTTTTATTTATTTATTTTTTTTTTATATTTTTTTTTTGCAGTTTTGCAGTTTTGGTTCCTGAGCGCGTATCGTCGTGTTTTGACACTTCTAACACCCGTCAAGCCCATTTTTAAGCTTCACAAGGATGTTAAAGTATAGGGAACATGAAACATGCTCAAAAATATGCCGGATGTCGGTTCGTTTAGCCGTACAATCGCGTTGTTCGGTTAATTACGACGGAATGCGCATAAGCGTGAAAAACGATCCAAATTGCGTGACGAATGGATTTTTCTCATGCCAAACACTAAACTAAAATATTTTAGTGCTTACATAAATTTTTGGATGTCCGGATGTATTCAGACCGTAAGTTATGCGCGAAAATGCAAACTTGTGCATTTTTTTTGACATTTTTAGTCCCTGAATGACCCAAAAGTTTATTTTAGCACACCGAACACCTCAAAGCCTATTTCTAAGCTATGTAAAGGATATTTAAGGTGTGTTTAACTTATGGTCATGTTCCGGAATGTCTGTTACAGTTCAAATTGGCATACTTTCGTAGTTTGTCAAGTTTAGTCCCTGTAAGCGAATTAACTTGTTTTTGCCATACCAAAGCCTTCAAAACTTATTTCTAAGTTATGTAAAGGTTATTTAAGGTATGTTAAGTATATGATGATGTTCCGGAGTATTTTTCGCGTTAAACTGGTTACGTTTACGCACCAGTTTGCGTATAACTCTCCAGAAAGCGATAAAGAGTTTGAAATTGAATAAAAGTCAAAAACATGACAAATGTAAAACACAACCAAACAAACATTGGGATCAAATAACATTGTTTTATTGATAATAGAACTGTTCATAATGATTACAAGCACAGATGTTACAGTCTCCCCTACTTGTGGAAATTTCGTCCCGAAATTTATTTAGAGGAAACTCGTGGAAAAAGATGCGGATATTTCGCCTTCATTTAATCTTCGCGTTCCCAAGTAAACTCGGGTCCACGTTTAGCTTCCCAACGAACTTTGACCAAAGGAATGCGCTTACGTTTGAGCCACTTGACTTCACGTTCCATGATTTCCACTGGCTTCTCAACAAATTTCAGTGTTTTACCAACACGAATTTCGTCAAGTGGTATGTGGAGGTTCTCATCAGCTAAACACCTCTTGAGATTGGATACGTGAAAAGTTGGATGAACATTTCCAAGTTCAGGAGGTAACTCAAGTGTGTAGGCTACCTTCCCGATTCTTTCGACGATCTTGAATGGTCCAACGTATCTAGGTGCAAGTTTTCCTTTCTTTCCAAATCTGATCACACCTTTCCAAGGTGAGACCTTAAGTAATACTCGATCACCGACTTGAAATTCCAAGGCCTTGCGTTTTGGATCTGCGTAACTCTTTTGACGGCTTCTAGCTGTCTGAAGGTTATCACGAACTTTCTTTATCTTGTCAGTTATCTCTAAAATGAGAGCAGGTCCAGTAAGTTGAGCCTCGCCGATCTCATTCCAGCAGAATGGTGAACGACATTTTCGACCATAGAGAGCCTCGAAAGGAGCCATTTTGATGCTGGTGTGATAACTGTTGTTGTAGGAGAATTCAATCAACTTAAGATGTGAATCCCAACTACCACCAAAATCGATCACACAAGCTCTTAGCATATCCTCCAGAGTCTGGATTGTTCTTTCAGATTGACCATCCGTTTGCGGATGATAAGCCGTGCTCAGATTAAGTTGGGTCCCCATAGCAGATTGCATGGTTCTCCAAAAATGAGAAGTGAAACGAGCATCTCTATCAGAAATGATGTTCAAAGGAACACCATGTCGAGCCACAATTTCATCCACATAGATTTGAGCAAGTCTGTCAGTAGGAAAATCCTCACGGATTGGCAAGAAATGCGCGGACTTAGTAAGACGATCAACAACTACCCAGATGGCATCATGACCTTTCTTTGTGCGCGAAAGTTTAGTAACAAGATCCATAGTAATGTTTTCCCATTTCTAAACTGGGATCTCTGGTTGCTCCAATAAACCAGAAGGACGCTGATGTTCAGCCTTAACCTTAAGACAAGTAAGGCATTTTGATACGTATAAGGCAATGTCTTTCTTCATACCAGGCCACCAATAATGAATACGAAGATCCTTATACATCTTATCTAAGCCCGGATGAATAGAATAACGCGACTTATGGGCTTCATCCATAAGCAAGGTACGAAGATCATCCTGGCTTGGGACCCACAAACGGTCCATGAAGTAATACGGTCCATTGTCCTTCAGTTCCAAATCAGGCGTTATGTGATAGGGAAATTCCTTATCCATTAAACCTTGTGAAACACAAGATTGTTGAGCCTGAGAAATGCGTGCTTGGATATCGGATTGAGCTTGAATAACAGATTGAACACGTACACAATGAAGCTTAGTACGTTCCTTACGACTCAATGCATCGGCTACGACATCCGCCTTACCAGGATGGTAGCGAATTTCGCAGTCATAGTCGTTTAAAAGCTCAACCCAACGTCGTTGCCTCATGTTGAGTTCTTTCTGGTTGAAGATATGCTGAAGACTCTTGTGGTCCGTGAAAACCAGACATTTTGTACCGTACAAATAGTGTCTCCAGATCTTTAGAGCGAAAACAACTGCACCCAACTCAAGATCATGAGTGGTGTAGTTCTTCTCATGTATCTTCAACTGCCTCGATGCATATGCTATGACTTTGTTCCTTTGCATAAGAACACAGCCAAGACCCAGTTTAGATGCATCGCAATAAACGACGAAATCATCATTGCCCTCAGGCAAAGTTAGAACAGGCGCGTCGCAAAGCTTCTGCTTCAAGTTTTGAAAAGCTTCCTCTTGTTTGAATCCCCACTCAAAGGGCTTGTTCTTCTGAGTTAGAGCAGTTAGAGGAACTGCAATCTTTGAGAAGTTCTCAATGAAGCGGCGATAATAACCCGCTAGACCAAGAAAAGAACAAACTTCAGTAGGAGTAGTAGGCGTATCCCAATCCTTGATCGCACTGATCTTAGAGGGATCTACATGAATACCTTGTTCGTTGATGATGTGTCCTAAAAATTGAACTTCTTTAAGCCAGAATTCACACTTGGAGAATTTGGCGAAAAGTTGCTCTTTCTTTAGGAGTTCCAAAGTAAGACGAAGATGTTGCTCGTGATCAGCTCGCGTCTTAGAATAAATCAAGATGTCGTCAATAAAAACAATGACGAACTGATCCAAATAAGGTTAGCAGACCCTATTCATTAAGTCCATGAAAACAGCGGGAGCATTAGTCAAACCGAATGGCATGACTGTGAATTCATAATGCCCATAACGAGTGCGGAATGCTGTCTTGGGAATATCTTCTTCATGCACCCGAAGTTGATGATATCCGGAACGTAGATCAATCTTCGAAAAATAAGAAGCGCCCTGTAATTGATCAAAGAGATCGTCTATGCGCGGTAGGGGATATCGATTTTTGATAGTAAGCTTGTTAAGCTCACGATAATCGATACACATCCTAAAGGATCCATCCTTCTTCTTGACAAAAAGAACGGGAGCACCCCAGGGTGAAAAGCTGGGACGGATAAAGCCTTTGTCAGAAAGCTCCTGAAGCTGCTTAGACAACTCTTGCATCTCAGACGGTGCAAGACGATATGGAGCTCTGGCAATGGGATTTGCACCAGGTACGAGATCAATGCGGAACTCGACTTGGCGTGCTGGGGGTAGACCAGGTAACTCTTCAGGGAAAACTTCAGAATAATCCCGAACGACAGGAATATCTGAAATAGACTTACCCTTGCCTTTATCTGTTGTAACATGTGCTAAGAAAGCCACATAGTTCTTCCGCAGATACTTCCGAGCTTTAAAACAAGACATGAGTTTGAGACCACCGGCAGGTTTCTCACCTTGAACCTGTAGGATCTCGCCTGTCGAAAGCGGCACACGAACAATCTTCTCAGAACAAACTATCTCAGCGTGATACTTAGATAACCAATCCATACCCACAATGACGTCGAAGCTTCCAAGTTGCATAGGCGTGAGGTTAATAGGAAAAAGATGATCGTTAAGGTTCAACTGGCAGTTGTGAAGAACAGAATCAAGAACAATGGGTTCACCACTAGCAACTTCTACTGTCAAAGGTTTACCTAGTTTTGTTCTAGACACGCGAAGTAATGGCTCAAAAGACAATGACACAAAACTCTTGTCGGCACCCGAATCAAAAAGAACAGATGCAGGCTGATTATTAATAAAGAACGTACCGTTCACCACATTATCGTCCGCTTGCGCCTCTTGGGCATTCAAGTTAAAATCTCGTCCTCGAGCCTGAGCCTGATTTTGGTTCTGATTCTGATTTTGGTTGGCTAGCCTTGGGCACCGGTTCCTGTAGTGGGTCAGATCCCCACAATTGTAGCACGAACCAGGAGGAAAATGAGGTCGTGCAGCTTGACCCTGTTGCTGAGCAAGAGGCTGAGCAACTTGTTGAGCCGGGTTCTGAACTGCCTGGTTCTGGTTAACAGGAATGCGGCAGGCGGCAGTAAGATGGCCAGATCTTCCGTAGTTGGTGCACTGACGACACTGGAGGTGTGGTTGATGATGGCCGTTACACCTGTTGCACAAGGGTGCAGTGCCAAGATAAGGCTTCTTGGCTAGTGGTTGCGCAGGCTGATTTGGTGCAGCTTGGGCCTGTGCAGTAACGGCATAGTTTTGGGAAGCCTTCCGCTTCCTAGACCCTCCAGAATTCTTTCCCTTCTTGTTTTGACTTTTCTTGCTATCTTCCTTATCAGACACCTGCTTCTTACCCTTGTCACCCTTTTTATGCAGCTTTCCCTTTCGAATCTGCGACTCAGTCAATGTCGCTGATAACTCGATCGCCTGACGGAGTGTGGTAGGGTTGCTACCAGTAATGATGTCTTGTACCGAGTCAGGTAGGCCGTCGATGTATCTTTCGATAGCCTTGTCGAGTGGGGTAACCATAGTTGGACAAAGCAGACTCAACTCCTCAAACCTGTCAGTATAAGCCCTGTGTTCGCCACTGTCTTGTTTCAAGTCCTCAAACTCTTTCTCCAACGCTCGCTGTTCATGACGAGGACAGAATTCCCTCATCATAAGGGCCCTAAGTTCAGCCCAAGTTTGCGCTAGAGCAACTTCTGCACCCCGATCTCTCATAACCCCGTTCCACCATGTGAGAGCCCTCTTCTGAAACACGCTCGAAGAAAACTCGACCTTGCGATTATCCGGACACTGCACGTGGCGGAAAGTATTCTCAATGCTCTCAAACCATTGAAGAAGCCCAGTCGCTCCTTCAGAACCACTAAACTTGAGTGGTTTAGCCGAGCTAAAGTCCTTGTATTTGCATGGAGCATTGTTGTTGTTGTTGGCTGCGTGCCATTGAGCCAAGAGATTTGGGAACTGAGCAGCCATCTGCTCCGCAATAATTTCTGCCAGTTCGGCAGTCGCAATCAGATTGTCGCGTCGAGGAGGCATTCTAAAAGAGGAAAAACATGAAAGGAAACGAGTGAGAGGATTGGATGAAAAGAATGAGATGAAACAAAATTAACAAACGCAAAGATGGTGGTCATTTGTCCGCATTACCAAGCAAACAAACGACACACAGTGACTAATCAAAGTAAATGGATCAAAAATAATGTATTGCGAAGACATGCTCGCCTATAAGTGAACACTCATCCCAAGAATTCCCAGGTAAGCACAACTGGTCTCGCGTCTGATGAGATGTATACGAAGTGCTTGCCTAGACAGAAAACCCAGAATACAGGCATTCACTCTTCCAGTTTGCACGTGTTCACATTATTTAAAACCCAAAACGTTGACGAGATTTTGAAAATTTGAAGGCACAAGGCCAAAAATTTAGTCAAACTGGAAGGGTTCAAAACCTTACAAAAGAGGGTTCAAAACCTTGTAATAAATCATCCAAAAATAGATGATTGTTTTTCAAAAATCGTTTCGAAAAATTTGGTTTCTTGTTTTGATAATCACCTAAGGATAGGTGATGTACATGTTTTAAGATCTAAACACAAGATAACTTATGTTAGGGTCCTAGAAAGGTTATAGTCTAGGTCAAAGCATTACTAATAACCTAATTCCCTATAACCATTGGCTCTGATACCAACTCTTCTGTCACACCCCGACCACGTATAGCATACAAGACGTGGCGGAAAACGTCGGGGAGTGTTGTAACAGAATTAATTGTTTCATAACCATGGCATACAAAGTTGTATTTATTTATCAACACAAGAGTTTCATTGTTTTAAACAGGAATCAAAGAGTTTTTAACATAATTAAACATAGTCCATCTTCGTTTTAAATCTCTAAGGCACAGGTCCGCCCTAGTGTCATGATCGTCATCCTACGGAAAAGCTCCTGAAAACACATGTGAAAATAGGTACGTCAGCATAAAAATGCCTGTGAGATACATAGGTTTTGTGAAAATAGGATTCATGACTTAAGTTTAAGAAAATGTTTAGTCATGAACCTTGTAAATTGTTTTGTCTTGTAAATCATTTGAAAAAACGATAAGATCAGATGATATGTATAAAAAAGATCATAAAGTATGGTTAAATAAATAACCAAGTAAAATGAGTTTGTATAAGATAAGTTGTTTTGTAAAACAATGTCTTGTGAAAAGTATGTTATTTGTATAAATGTCATATGTCCAAATTGAAATGATTTAACTAACGCTACAATATGTAATACCATACAAACACTTATGTATAGGAAGTACTAGCGGCGTATCCACCATGCTTGTATCGTATTACACATGCCTCGTTACTTAAATCACTTAAACAAACCACCAATGTATAAAGTCTATGTTTAAACCAATAGTCAAAAGTCTTTGTATAAGCCATGTCAAATGTTTATAAGTCCAAAAGTAGTCAAGTAATGTGTAACAAAAGTTATGTATTGTAAGTAAAGCATTGTCGCATAGTCCAAAATGTATAAATGTACAAAACAAAGTATTTTGAATATATCAAAAAGTTATGTTTCGCAAAGTAATACATGTTACATTGTTACAAACATTTATGTGGTAAGTTAACGCATACATTCAAGCCTTGAGACAGTCGGATAACCCTTTCAGTCAAGGTTATCAAAAGTAATGTTTTCGGATTCAGTCATTCCTTACATCCAAACAAACCCGGGATGTCAGGAATGGGATTTGTCAAGTCCTATGGTACCAGTACTTACTACCGAGCGGCGTAGCTAATGTTAATGAACGTATAATAGTCTCGTTTGTGCCAACCAAATGTCATAGCAAAAGTGAACATGTTATATAAAAACAATGTACTAAGTATGCTAAGTTAACATACAAAGCAGAAAAAGTCATGTAAATCAATGTGCTAGCATGCTATCAGTCAACATACATAGCAGAAATGTAATGTAAAACAATGTACTAAGTATGCACACAATGGACATACATAGCATAAAATGTAATGAAATCATGTACTATAATGTACTAACAAACATAGCAGGTATATGATGTGAAAGCAGGAAAGCACGAAAGTAACAAGTAGGCACATGTGTTCCACCCCAAAACGTTTGGAAAACAGTAAAAGAGG
This sequence comes from Helianthus tuberosus, assembly GCA_030545235.1. NCBI lineage: Eukaryota > Viridiplantae > Streptophyta > Magnoliopsida > Asterales > Asteraceae > Helianthus > Helianthus tuberosus. The sequence continues at coordinate 124,334,914 of CM060394.1, read as the reverse complement.
GGTTCTATGTACTCACTTGAGATTGCTCAGAAGTCCTAAGATAACCACCAAGCAATGCTAGAGATCTCGGAATATCAAACGGCACCTAATATAGGTAACTACATTAATAAATCGGACCTAAATCGAAAGATCGGATAGAATGAGGGTTCGTAAACCAAATGAGTATGGGAACTCATGTAGTATGGTTTAACAAAGCCTACATACTAAATGAAACCTATCCTAAGTGCTTGTGACCCATTACGACCCGTTTAGGTAGCTTATGCTACTTTAACGCGTCGTTCGCGTGAAACGCGTTCGGACCGCCTAACTAGTCCTATGACAAGTAATATATGCCTTAACATGTCTAATATGGTTGTCAAATCAGTTTAGATGTCAAAAGTTATGTTACATATGTTTAAAAATGAATTTTGGCATAAAGGGGTATTTTGGTAATTTACCTAAGACATATAAATTACCTATCATACAACTACTTAAACGTAGCGACCATAAGGTATAACCTCAGAGGGTTATTCCCTATATACTATGGTCACCTAATGTATTTGGTCGGATCCTAATGATCGACCAAATGGGTCGGGTTCGAAAGTGTAAGCGATTATTTAGATCGCTTACCTTACGACCCTATACAAGCACAACTAAAAGTGACGAGCTAAGCATGTTAAAACATGCTTAACTAAGTTTAGAAAACAGGTTTGGTATCAAAACAAACGGTTTGGATACCCATAAGTAGTTTGGTTACAAAATACGCAAGAATACGTATTCTGACCGAAACTACGACTCGTCACTGAGCCTAGATAACGTGGTAATCAGTAGGTATAGTCACTAGGGACTATAACCATCGTGATCACGCTCACGTTATGAAGTTCAAACGAACTTCGCATCGACCATAAACTGGTCAATGCAGAAAGTCAAACAAAGTTTGACTTTCGGACTCGAAAGCGATAAAAGAACGAAAGAATACTTACGAAAGGTCCCCGAATGCTAATCTAGATCCAAATAACTCAGGTATGAAACAATGGTTTCAACTTAGAGTCTTTTAGATCAGATTCTAGTGAGGAATGAGTGAAAATGGGTTGGGTATTTATAGTAAACCCACAACCGTTAGGATCGTTTCTTGGAAAAGGGGGCACGATCTAGGCCGTACACTTGTCAAAATGTTGTGGTAACTAATTTTGGCCACCATAGGAGATTAACATGTGGCACTTGACCTTTGGGAAGTGTTAGGGGCTGCTAACTTATGTTTAAAATGGCTTTTTGCTGCATTTTTTTCTTTATTTATTTTTTTTTATATTTTTTTTTGCAGTTTTGCAGTTTTGGTTCCTGAGCGCGTATCGTCGTGTTTTGGCACTTCTAACACCCGTCAAGCCCATTTTTAAGCTTCACAAGGATGCTAAAGTATAGGGAACATGAAACATGCTCAAAAATATGTCGGATGTCGGTTCGTTTAGCCGTACAATCGCGTTGTTCGGTTAATTACGACGGAATGCGCATAAGCGTGAAAAACGATCCAAATTGCGTGACGAATGGATTTTTCTCATGCCAAACACTAAACTAAAATATTTTAGTGCTTACATAAATTTTTGGATATCCGGATGTATTCAGACCGTAAGTTATGCGCGAAAATGCAAACTTGTGCATTTTTTTTTGACATTTTTAGTCCCTGAATGACCTAAAAGTTTATTTTAGCACACCGAACACCTCAAAGCCTATTTCTAAGCTATGTAAAGGATATTTAAGGTGTTTTTAACTTATGGTCATGTTCCGGAATGTCTGTTACAGTTCAAATTGGCATACTTTCGTAGTTTGTCAAGTTTAGTCCCTGTAAGCGAATTAACTTGTTTTTGCCATACCAAAGCCTTCAAAACTTATTTCTAAGTTATGTAAAGGTTATTTAAGGTATGTTAAGTATATGATGATGTTCCGGAGTATTTTTCGCGTTAAACTGGTTACGTTTACGCACCAGTTTGCGTATAACTCTCCAGAAAGCGATAAAGAGTTTGAAATTGAATAAAAGTCAAAACATGAAAAAAGTAAAACACAACCAAACAAACATTGGGATCAAATAACATTGTTTTATTGATAATAGAACTGTTCATAATGATTACAAGCACAGATGTTAATATAACCTTCCGAGGTTATACCTTATGGTCACTTCGTTTAGTTAGTTGTATGATAGGTAGTTTATATGCCTTAGGAAAATGACCAAAATGCCCTTTTTACGCATAAATTCATTTTAAGCGTATGTAATCTAATTTTTTTTTTATCTAAACTGATTAGGTAACATTATTAGACATGTTAAGGCATATAATACTTGTCATAGGACTAGTTAGGAGGTCCGAACGCGTTTTACGCGAACGACGCGTTAAAGTAGCGTAAGCTACCTAAACGGGTCGTAATGGGTCGTAAGCACTTAGGTTAGGTTTCGTTTTAGTATGTAGGCTTTGTTAAACCATATCATATGATTTCCAATACTCATTTGATTTACGAAACCTCATTCTATCCGATCTTCCGATTTAGGTCCGGTTATTAATGTAGTTATCTATATTAGGTGCCGACTGATTTTCATAATCCATCTAGCTTTGCTTGGTTGTTATTCAAGACTTCTAAGCATCCTCAAGTGAGTACATAGTCCCCTCTTTTACTGTTTTCTAATATTTTGGGGTGAAACATATGTACCTATTCGTTATTTTCATGATTTCAACTATATGATTATACATGCTAGTACTTATCTTTTGACGAATTGAATGATTATCTATGGTTTAAACACTAACTTTTCAAAGATTATAAAACTAATTGTTGGATTGTACATATTTTATACATTCATCAAGCTGATTGGTAGTACGATATAGCGCTATAGGACTAGACACCCCATTTCTGTTGTATGAAATGTCAGAAACCAAATTTTAACCAAATAGAAATTGCCTTTGTGGTATTTCTATAGTCTCTAAGGTGTAGTTTGATGCACTAAGGTTTGAATGAAATACCAAATCACATTTTCTTTTCTATATTTCGATATACTACCAAAGTATAGTTTGATGTGCTCCCATATGTGATATTATTTACCAAAGTATAATTTGATATACTATATACAAAACCAACATATATTTTAATATACTACTGGCCTTGTTATTTACTAGAGCATAGTCGATATGCTATTTTTAAAACCAAAACATAGTTGATATGTTATTTTCAAACCAAAACATAGTTGATATGTTATTGTCAAACCAAAACATAGTTGATATGTTATTTTCAAACCAAAACATAGTTGATATGTTATTTTCAAAACCAAAAGCATAGTATGATATATTATTTACAAAACCAAAGTATAAATTGATTATACATGAACATTTTTGCATTGGTGGTTTGTTTAGGTAAGTGATTTAAATAACGATGCGTGTGTAATATGATAAAAGCATGGTGGATACGCCCCATTTCTGTTGTATGGAATGTCAGAAACCAAATTTTAACCAAATAGAAATTGCCTTTGTGGTATTTCTATAGTCTCTAAGGTGTAGTTTGATGCACTAAGGTTTGAATGAAATACCAAATCACATTTTCTTTTGTATATTTCGATATACTACCAAAGTATAGTTTGATGTGCTCCCATATGTGATATTATTTACCAAAGTATAATTTGATATACTATATACAAAACCAACATATATTTTAATATACTACTGGCCTTGTTATTTACTAGAGCATAGTTGATATGCTATTTTCAAAACCAAAACATAGTTGATATGTTATTTTCAAACCAAAACATAGTTTATATGTTATTTTCAAACCAAAACATAGTTGATATGTTATTTTCAAAACCAAAAGCATAGTATGATATATTATTTACAAAACCAAAGTATAAATTGATTATACATGAACATTTTTGCATTGGTGGTTTGTTTAGGTAAGTGATTTAAATAATGATGCGTGTGTAATATGATAAAAGCATGGTGGATACGCCGCTGGTACTTCCTATATATAAGTGCTTTTATGATATTACATATCGTAGCGTTATTTTGACCATTTCAATTTTCATATATTACATTTTACACAATTAACATATCTTTACAAAACATTGTTTTACAAACAACGTATTTTGTACAAATTCATTTTTACTTGGTTATTTATTTAACCATGCATTATTCTTTTATATCATTTGTTTTCTTATCGATTTTTGTATGATTTATAAAAGAAAACATTTTACAAGGTTCATGACTAATTTTTGTTAAACCTATTCTTTAAACTTACGAGTCATGAATCCTATTTTAATAAAACCTATGTATCTCACAGGCATTTTTATGCTGACGTACCTATTTTCACATGTGTTTCAGGTGCTGTTGTTAGACGATTATGATGCAAACATAGGATTGGACGAGGGCCTTAGTGACAATAAAAGATGCAAGACTAGTTGATTTTGTTATGTATCTTTGTTTTTAAGACTTTGTAACCTCTCGAAATTTAATAAAACAAAACATTAATTTCCATGTGTTATGAAACAATGATTCTGTTACGACACTCCCCGACGTTTCCGCCACGATTTATTGTTTTACGTGGTCGGGGTGTGACAGAAGAGTTGGTATCAGAGCTCATGGTTATAGGGAATTAGTTTATTAGTAATGCTTTGACATAGTCTATAACCTTCCTAGGACCCTAACACAATATTCTTGTGTTTAGATCTTAAAACAATACCGTTACTTATCCTTAGGTGACAACCACAATAAGAACACAAATTTAAAATCCGCTTTGAAAACTAATCATCTGTTCTAGGATGATTTATTATAAGGTTTTGAACCTTCAAAGTTTTCAAAATCTCATCAAAGTTTGGGTCTTATAGTGTGAACACGTGCAATCTGGAAGAGTGGATGCCTGTATCTCGAGTTTTCTGTCTAAGGCTAGAGTGTTCGTACAAATCCACATAATCGGACCAATCACTCTTACCTAGGAACTCTTGGGGTGAGTGTCCACTTATAGGCTAAAGCATGTCTTCGTGATACATTATGAGGACCTATTTGCTTTGATTCAACTTTTGTGCGTCGTTGTTTGCTTCGTGGTTCGAACAAATAACCATCATCCATGCTTTTTATTGGTAATTGTAACATTCTCTTCTTACCCAATGTCATTTCACCTGTTTTCTCTCATGTTTCCTCTTTTAGAATGCCTCCTCGACGTTACAATCAGATACCTAATGACGAACTGGCAGCTATCATTACGCAACAAATGGCTGCTGTATTCCCAAACCTCATTGCTCAAGTTAACCAAGTCAACAATAACAACAATAATGCCCCATGTAACTTCAAAACGTTCAACTCAGCTAAGCCGTCAAAATTTTCTGGGTCTCAAGGAGCAACTGCACTTCTACAATAGTTCGAGAGTCTAGAGAGCACCTTCAGACATGTTCAGTGTCTAAACGAGCGAAAGGTTGAATTCGCATCTAGTGTTTTTGAGAAATGAGCTTTAACATGGTGGAATGGCATGATGAGAGATAGGGGTGCCGATGTGGAACTGGCTCAAACTTGGGAAGAGCTTCGAGCTCTTATGATGAAGGATTTCTGTCCTCGTCATGAGCTTAGGGCATTGGAAAGGGAATTCGACGATCTAAAGCCAGACAGCAGTGAACATCAAGCCTACACTGACCGCAATGAAGAACTGAGCCTGTTATGTCCTGCCATGGTTACGCCTTTGGAAAAGGCGATCGAAAAGTACATTGATGGTCTTCCAAATCTAGTTCAGGATATTGTTACTGGTAGCAACCCTACCACCGTCAGACAGGCCATTGAATTATCTGCTACCCTGACTGAATCTCAGATCAGGAAAGGTAAGCTTTTCCGAAAGGGCAACCCGAAACCATCTGACAAGTCTGCACAAGAAGAACCAAAGGATAAACAGACTGAGACATCTAAGAAGAAGAAGCGGAAGGCTACACAAAACTGCGCAATAACCACTCAGAACAATCAGGTTGCACCAAACCAGCCAGCACAACCTCGTGCTAGGAAAAACTACATTGGTACCGCACATTTGTGCAACAAATGCAACCGTCGTCATCTGGAGTAAACACAATGTCACAAATGTACCCACTGTGGGCGATTGGGACATTTGGTCAATACCTATCGTTATGCTAACCAAAACCAAGCTGCTGCAAATCATGTCGCTGCTCAAGCACAGTTTCCACTTGGGTCGTGCTATAACTGTGGTGATCTTACCCACTACCGAAACAATTGCCCAAGACTTGTTAACGCAAATCCAGCACGGGGACGAGTGTTTAACATAAACGAGGCAAATGCAAATGATAATGCAGTAGTGAACAATTAGACCTTTGTGTTTCCTTGTTTGTTATCTTTTGACGTTTGAGACAATTCAGCTGTTATATAAATAAAATTTGTTGTTCCAATTTTATTTTTTGAAACCATTACGATTGTGTGGACGTCTGGCATACCCCTACGATACCGACACCAAGGAATCGTGTTCCTTACAAAACAAACTACTCGTGCGATTCTTTCATTTTATGATCACTTGTGATCTCCCCAAAAATCCTAAGTACTCGTTTCTTTAAAGAAACAAAGTACAATGTACAAGTTACAAATTCCTATACAGATACTTGAAGTGCCATTTCAAATCCTTGATTTGATATCCAAAGGTACTATTATGAGTCCTTAATTGAATTCATTGTATGCTTCAATACGTACGTTACGATTCAATAAGGACAAAGCCGAATTCCTATTAAAATCTTCCTATCTTCATAGTTAGATTCTTGAAAATGTTTAAAGTGCCAAATAAAATCCACGAATTGGTTTCCTGGTGTGCTTTAAATACTCGTGTACTAATTAGCAAACAAATTAACAAAATAATAACAAATTGAAAACCAGGATAAACAATTATGTGATTGCATGATTATGTTTTATGTGTTGTATTTTTGTGTAATCTGATTTTTTTCGTTATCCAAATCCTTGTAGAATCTTCCATATCTTCATATGAGGGATTCATAGTAGGATATCCAAAGGTACTACCTTAAATCCTTAATGGGCTTCTACGTAATTGTTAAGACCCTTGGGGGTTGTAAAGTACTATTCCATAATTAGACCCATTGAGTGGTCTAGTTAAAAAGATTGATTCAAAAATCCGGTTAGGAATGTCATGTGATATAGGTGAAAAGATCCCTTAAGTGGTCTATTTAAGGATATCGTACGACGGTCTAGTTAAGGAGATCATGTGTTGATCTAGTTAAAAAGATCGTTCGTTGATCTAGTTAAAAAGATCCTTCGATGGTCTAGTCAAGTCACTTCATGATTATTCGATTGATTCTTTCCCTACGCATTATGAAATGAACTATGCAGACTGTGCAAGGAATTACATAATTAAGGATGCATACATAATTATGGAATTCAGTGCACAGAAACCACACCAAGTTTTGTCATGTGAAAGAACCGATAGTGGCAAAAATAACGAAACGTGAACAATGTAATGGAGGTACAGTGGACGCACCAATGGCGCTTCGTATACTTGTATATAAGTGTCCCTCTTACATTGAAAGCATGATGTGATTTAAAGTTACTAGAAGTTCAGAACCATAACCAGTGTTTTTTATCTTTTCGACTTCATGTTTCGAACTCTCACAAGTTTCCTTTAAAATAAATTCCGGGACGAAATTTCCTGAAGTAGGGGAGACTGTGACATCTGTGTCTCTACGACCATCAAAAAAATACCAAACCAATGAAATATTGTGTTTCATACTTGGGATTTATTTAAATATGTGTATCATTTGCATATATCAATTCTCATTCGATTTCGAGCTCTAAATCGCTTTCTTGAGAGTTATACGCGAACTGATGTGTAAACGTAATCAGTTTAACGCGAAAAACACTTCGGAACATTGACATGGTCTTAACATACCTTAAATAACCTTTACATAACTTATAAATAAGTTTTGGAGGGTTTGGTGTGTTGAAATCAAGTTTATTCGATCACAGGGACTATTTGCGTCAAACTACAAAAGTCTGCTGATTCGTATGGTGTCGAACATTCCGGAACTTGACCATAAGTTAAACATACCATAAATATCCTTTACATATCTTAGAAATAGGCTTTGAGAAGTTTGGTGTGCAAAAATAAACTTATTTGGTCAATCAGTGACTAAAAGCGTCAAAAAGTGCATAAGTTTGCATTTTCGCGCATATCTTACGTTCTGATTATATCCGGACATCCAAAAATTTATGTAATCATTAAAATATGTTATTTTAGTGATTGGCATGATAAAATCCCATTCTTCGCGTAATTTGGATCGTTTTTCGCGTCTGTTCGTGTTTCGTCGTAATTAACCGAACAACGCAACCGTACGGCCAAACGAACCGACATCCGAGATATTTTTGAGCATGTTTCATGTTCCCTATACTTTAACTTCATTTTAGAGCTTTAAAATTGGGTTAACGGGGTTTAAACGTGTCAAAAATGCATCGAAAACCATGTTTTGCACATTCAGGGACCCGTTTATGTCAATCTGCCAAACTTGGCTTAGGAGGGGCGCATAAGATGAGCCCATTTCTTACGCGTCCCGTGTAAACTCCCCAAATCAGCAAAATCAGTTTCTGCATTTAGCAGCTGGTTTCTGGGTTTTTGCACATGGTTTCTTCATTCAAGGGGCTTGTTTTGGGCACCCATAGGTTTGTAATTCAGTGGGCACACATGGAGGGCCAAGATTGAAGCTCCTAAATCGAGGAACGATCCCGAAGGTGGTCCGAAATCTATAAATACCCATCCCCAATTTCATTTCAACTCACACCTTGATTCATTTCTGCTCTAAGTTGAGGTTTCCACACCTCATACCTGAGCAACTTGAATCAAATCTCCATTGCTTGGACCTCTTGTAAGTTTCTTTCGTTCTTTTATGCGTTTTTAAGCGTAAAAGTCAAACAATGTTTGACTTTCTGCTTTGGCCGGTCAATGGTCAACACGAAGTTCGTTTGAACTTTGCAACGTGAGCGTAATCACGATGGTCATAGTCCCTTGTGACTATACCTACTGATTACCACGTTGATTAGGTATAGTGACGAGTCATAGTTTCTGTCAAAATGCGTATTCATGCGTATTTTGCAACCAAACTATTCTTGGGTATCAAAACCGTTTGTTTTGATATCAAACTTGTTTTCTAACTTAGTTAAACATGTTTCAACATGTTTAACTCGTCACTTTTAGTTTTGTGCTTATATAGGGTCGTAAGATAAGCGGTCTAAACAACCGCTTAGACTTTCGAACCCGACCCGTTTGGTCGATCATTAGGATCCGACCAAACACATTTTGTGACCATAGTTGTATAAGGAATAACCTTCCGAGGTTATACCTTATGGTCACTTTGTTTAGTTAGTTGTATGATATGTAGTTTATATGCCTTAGGAAAATGACCAAAATGCCCTTTTTACGCATAAATTCATTTTAAGCGTATGTAATCTATATTTTATATCTAAACTGATTAGGTAACATTATTAGACATGTTAAGGCATATAATACTTGTCATAGGACTAGTTAGGTGGTCCAAACGCGTTTTACGCGAACAACGCGTTAAAGTAGTGTAAGGTACCTAAAAGGGTCGTAATGGGTCGTAAGCACTTAGGTTAGGTTTCATTTTAGTATGTAGGATTTGTTAAACAATATCATATGATTTCCAATACTCATTTGGTTTACGAAACCTCATTCTATCTGATCTTCCGATTTAGGTTCGGTTATTAATGTAGTTATCTATATTAGGTGTCGAGTGATTTCAGTAATCCATCTAGCTTTGCTTGGTTGTTATTCAAGACTTCTAAGCATCCTCAACTGAGTACATAGTCTCCTCTTTTATTGTTTTCTAATATTTTGGGATGAAACATATGTACCTATTCGTTATTTTCATGATTTCAACTATATGATTATACGTGCTAGTACTTATCTTTTGACGAATTGAATGATTATATATGGTTTAAACACTAATTTTTCAAATATTATAAAACTAATTGTTGGATTATACTTATTTTATACATTCATCAAGCCGATTGGTAGTACGATATAGCGCTATAGGACTAGACACCCCATTCCTGTTGTATGGAATGTCAGAAACCAAATTTTAACCAAATAGAAATTGCCTTTGTGGTATTTCTATAGTCTCTAAGGTGTAGTTTGATGCACTAAAGTTTGAATGAAATACCAAATCACATTTTCTTTTGTATATTTCGATATACTACCAAAGTATAGTTTGATGTTCTCCCATATGTGATATTATTTACCAAAGTATAATTTGATATACTATGTACAAAACCAACATATATTTTAATATACTATTGGCCTTGTTATTTACTAAAGCATAGTTGATATGCTATTTTCAAAACCAAAACATAGTTGATATGTTATTTTCAAACCAAAACATAGTTGATATGTTATTGTTAAACCAAAACATAGTTGATATGTTATTTTCAAACCAAAACATAGTTGATATGTTATTTTCAAACCAAAACATAGTTTGATATATTATTTACAAAACCAAAGTATAAATTGATTATACATGAACATTTTTGCATTGGTGATTTGTTTGGGTAAGTGATTTAAATAACGAGGCGTGTGTAATATGATAAAAGCATGGTGGATACGCCACTGGTACTTCCTATATATAAGTGCTTTTATGATATTACATATCGTAGCGTTATTTAGACCATTTCAATTTTGACATATTACATTTTACACAATTTACATATCTTTACAAAACATTGTTTTACAAACAACATATTTTGTACAAATTCATTTTTACTTGGTTATTTATTTAACCATGCATTATTCTTTTATATCATCTGTTTTCTTATCGATTGTTGTATGATTTATAAAAGAAAACATTTTACAAGGTTCATGACTAAATTTTGTTAAACCTATTTTTTAAACTTACAAGTCATGAATCCTATTTTACTAAAACCTATGTATCTCACGGGCATTTTTATGCTGACGTACCTATTTTCACATGTGTTTCAGGTGTTGTTGTGAGATGATTATGATGCAAACATAGGATTAGACGAGGGCCTTAGTGAAAATAAAAGATGCAAGACTAGTTGATTATGTTATGTATCTTTGTTTTTAAGACTTTGTAACCTCTCGAAATTTAATAAAACAAAACTTTAATTTCCATTTGTTATGAAACAATGATTCTGTTACGACACTCCCCGACGTTTCCGCCATGATTTGTTGTTTTACGTGGTCGGGGTGTGACATAACGTACATTCCGGAACATGATCATAAGTTAAACATACCATAAATATCCTTTACATAGCTTAGAAATAGGCTTTGAGGGGTTCGGTATGCGAAAATAAACTTAGTTGGTCAATCAGTGACTAAAAGCGTCAAAAAGTGCATAAGTTTGCATTTACGCGCATATCTTACGTTCTGAACATATCCGGACATCCAAAATTTTTTGTAATCATTAAAATATTATATTTTAGTGTTTGGAATGCTAAAATTTCATTCGTCGCGTAATTTGAATCGTCTTTCGCGTCCGTTCGTGTTTCGTCGTAATTAACCAAATAACGTGACCGTACGACCAAACGAACCAACATCCGAGATGTTTTCAAGCATATTTCATGTTTCCTATACTTTAACTTCATTTTAGAGCCTTGAAAATGGGTTAACGGGGCTTAAAAGTGTCGAAAATCAACTTTGTAGCATGCAGGGACCTGTTCTGCCAAAACATGAAACGTTTTCCAGAATTACCACTTTTCAGCAATCAGCTGCTGAATCATGGTTTTAATCCTTGGTTTTTGAATACCATGAGCTGGTTTGTGTGTTTTGCAAGGTGCCCAATCATTGTTTAACAAGTGTAGGGTCATGATCAAGCTTCATAACACATGGAATGATCCTATGGCTTCATGATTCCTATAAATACCTTGGGTTTTTTGACGTGCAGTCGTAGGTACACGCAAATTTAATCCAATTACAACTAATTAGCTAGCGGTAAATGGGTATCGAACACAGGGAGTTTGTGGAATATGTGTTATTTGGAAGTGTATCTAAGTTAACTAAGATTAAACTAATTGCAATAAAAGTAAATTCAAAGAGTTGGATTGTTTGTTTTAAAACTAAGAATACTAATTAAATTGCGAATTGAGAATTGGTTTTGTAAACAATTTAGGGACAAATGACCATCCTAGGTTTTCGGTTTGCTTCAACAATTGTGCTATCATCCACTAGAAAGAACTACATAGACATAGTTCATGTGCAATTACTTATTGTGATAAAAGGGAACGAAGTACTCAGATTCCTAGAACGTGAGGTTGTTACCCGATGACCAATCAACCCTTACCCAATCCTAATTCTACCCATGATATCTCGATTGCCAACGGCACCAAGAACGTATGGTTTCAAACTAGAATATCATAAGAATCAACAATTTACAAATAAGTAATCACACACCATGATAAACAAAACATAGATAAAGTTTACCATTCTAGAAATATGGAATCCAAAACACAATTGTCTCATACAAACCTCCAACCTAGGATGACCATAAGAAAACTAGCCACTCATGGCTTGGACAAACATTGTAGCAAATATAGTTTTGATGTTCAAGTGAATCACACACATAAAACTAAAGATTAACAAGTGTTCTTCCTTCCAAAGTCTCTCCAAAATGCTCTCAATTTCATGAACAAGATGATGGTAACCGAAAATGGCAATGATAAGTCCCATAAATCCCTCTTGAAATCAGCTTTTAATGTGGAAGTTACCTAACAATATCAGTCGGAGCCGTAAGCTACGGCTCCTTGCCGTAGCTTACGGCAGTCAATAGTCCCCGGAAGTCAACACCGAGCCGTAAGCTACGGCTGGGTGCCGTACCTTACGGCTATCATCATTCCTTTACGCCAATATGCTCCTGTTTTACGGCAACTCTTCCAAACCAACATAGGGGCCGTAACCTACGGCTGGGAGCCGTAGGTTACGGCGATCAGTGATGTTTTTTTCTTCTTGTTTCCTTGTAAAATCCCCCATGCTCCATTTGATCTCATGCATCATGCAATTCCCATCCAACTTCATAAAAACCACTTATTAAGCACTTTAATACCTGCAACATCAAGCGTAGAGTGGTTACCAAGTTCGAGCACTTAACCGGATAAAATATGGGTGTTTATTCTATTTAAAGCACTTAAGGGTTGTCCTACGGACCACCCGTCACATCCCCACACTTACCCGTTGTTTGTCCCAAGCAACCCATTCAAAACTATTCAACAAACACAGCAACCAATTATGTAAACCAAGCTAAACATGCCATCCTTTTACTAACCTTCAACCATACCATAAGACACACCCCTCGCCAAACTCTCGGTGATAAGAATTACTAACATAATGCCAAACCACTCAATGCGTGTATGTGTGTATGCGACAATAAGCTTGTGTAAGAATCAAGTTTCCTCCTAACAAATATCTAGCATGCTTATGAATCAAGGGAAACTTACGGGTTGTAACGTGGCTAGGTGCAAAGGTAGGAAAATGGTAGAACATATATATAAGAGCTAATTTGATTTGACCCGGTTTTTATTTTCACTACTAAGCAAAACAACCATCAACTATATACGAGATATCTTCAACTTCTCAACTACTATTGCAATTAATTACTTCTTTTTTTTTTTTTTTTTTGACATATAAACTCAACAATATATACAAGAACATCAACCATCACAAACTAAATTCCTAAACCGGGTCATCTCAAAGGGTAAAATTTTATAGGAAGTAGGCTTGGGTCACAACCGAATGGTTTAAGGCTCAAATGTGGCTTTCTAAGGACCAAACCCCCACCCCTCACAATACCAAGCTCATATATGTAAAGTATGAGGTCCAACCCACCAGTCCCGCACTCTCACACATCTAGACGAGGCTTCCTAAAAGTCCCCCTATCATTTTCAAAAGCATGCTAATTCTAGGATTTAACAAGTATTCACACACAAGTTCTATTAACACACAACGCACACCGCCACTCAAACAATGAAATATCAATAACAATCATGTGTGGCTCAAATCCTCACCAAAAAAAAAACTAGGAATGGGTGTCGGTGTGTCAAATGGTATAATATCAAGCTTTCAAATTTTAACAATTTTCGCTCGGATTTACAAAATTTTTAAAATTCTCAAAAATTTCCCCCATCCCCACACTTGGGATACATTGTCCCAATGTATGGCTTTGAGGAAAAGATCGCTTTAACCAAGAACATCAACAATTGCTTATACTCTCAAACCCCAAATTTCTTTTTTTTTTTTTTTTATATTATTATTAAAGACACCACCAACTTTCACAACCCAACAAACACATCAACATCAAAACACCACCCTACCTCCCAACCATAAACATAACAAACAACATAAACGAATATACACAAATGTACAAAGGAGCAAGATACGACCTGGCTAGTAATATTTTGGCTGAGGAGGCCCGAAGATGGATGTCATCATATCCTTCCACTCGCCAAAGCCAAATGCTCCACCGCTACTGCTACTTCCTTGATCACCACTCGGATTCGCCTGTTGATAACTCATAGCATGTGGATCCACCCACTGAGAATGATGCAATGGTGGGGTGGGGTATAACACACTACCATCATTTGGTGGCAGTGTGGTGTAATCCACAACAGGCGGATCTCCTACAATTGGCTGACCTGCTTGATATTGTTCATGCATGCGTCTCTGAAGATCATCTAAATAGCGGTTGTTTACTTCTTCTTCATGAGCATACATATGAGCACGGTTCCAATGCTCACTCCTATCATAATTCCGCTTCAAAGCCCTTTCTATACTTGCCCCCATGAAAGTTTGTTGATCAAAAAGCACTTGGTTTGGTTCACTCCATCCTCCAAAAGTGGGAGGCCGCCTTTGTTCAATAATTTGACCCATATCTCCCGTGTGGGCCCAATAAGGATCGTAGGCTTGCTGTGCATAATCAAATGCACCCCCCACATAACCAGCTTGCACACCGGCCCCTTGAACTGGAGCATCAACCATAAAGGCATCTTCGCGGTAATCCTCATCTCCACTTACCTCTTCATCTCCACTTACCTCCGGCTCCTCAGCCTCACCCGGTCGTAACGGCCTAGCGTCCACCTTCAACGCTCTCCACCTTCTCCCATCTGTTTTCAACCTATGATACCTCTCTGTTTCTGTGTAAGTCCAATCTGACCCAAGACTCTTAAGGTCGAGTGGTCTAAACCTCTTGTAAGAACCTTTCTCATCACCTTTAATTGCCCCATATTTTTTTAACAATGCCGTAATCAACCGGCAATGAGGTATAATCTTCCTTTCTCCACTAATTTTGCTTAACCAGATGTTATGCAACACAAGAAATCGGAAAGGGACCTTGGGAGATCCATGCATCAGCATATATAGAATCGGTACTTCTTGATGCCGCACTTCCATCTTGTCACCCCGCCTTGGAACCATATTATATATGCACAATGTCAACAACAATTTCGCTTCCATTCTCAAATTGCTCCTATATAACTTCCCATGTGTTGTGCCCGGAAGGAAAACGTAGTCAAGCATATTTTTCCATTGCGGATGCTTGTTGGGCTCGTGGTAGAGATCTTTGAGACTCGGGTTAATGTACTCATTTGCAGATATGTCGTCAAACTTTGCTATTTTGCGCAAAGAGTCATAACACATTTCTACTTTCACCCCATTACACCGTCCAACGAGCCTCATCTTGCTTGGGGACTTATACGGGGGACATTCAAGTGAAGCCACCCATTCTTGAATCTGCTTGTCGTACATCTTCTTCACTTCCTTGTCATAACATTTCAAAGCTGCACCCCAACCCAATGCTTTAAACCTGTCCGTTATCCCGAATGGCCCGAATTCAACCTCTTTGATTTCCTTCTCACAAATAAACGCTTCACCCCTTTGTTTTAAGTTGTTCATTTGTTCATGAAATAGATCCTCTCTCCATTCCTCAGGTTGATCTAACAATGAGCCGGTTGTCCAATCCGGCTTCGGACCCCTTGGAGGTGCATCCTCCTCCGAGTCCGGGTCACCAACACGGGTCAATCTCCTCCTCTTTTGTTGCTCCTCTTGAGGCGCATTAGAAGAACTTGCAATTCCTTTCCCTTTTTTCGTCACCATGCCTATACACATTCAAACATCAACCACATAAACAAATCAAGTTAGTACTTTTCCAAATCTTCCCCACACTTGCTTCATGTTATGGGTGTAGATGTGCAAAAATCAAAATTTCATTCTTTCAAACAAAATTTTGGCATGATGTCCCTATAAATCATAATTTTTTCAAAAATTTCCACTAGACATCAAACACATTTACACCCAAACATTCAAAGGCTTACTAAAATCCTATCATCTATCTCATACAAGCAAGTGTGTAAGAAAAAACTATAATGAAAACTTACAAACCTTAATGTACTTCAAATAATGACAAGAAATTGCATACCTTGGTGTTGTAGGAGATGAGAATCACAAAAACTTGAAGTTCATACAAAAACCCACAAAAAGTCCCAAATTTTCGGCACCTCTAAGCTCAAATCCGACCCCAAAACAAAGGAATCTTCAAGATACAAGAGTAAATCTGAATTCCTTATGAAATTTCACCCAAAATAGACCCAAAAATCACTGAAATCGGACTTGATTTGAGAGAGATATGAAGTTTTGAAGATGGTAGAACTAGGGTTCTTGAAAGATGAAGGTGAAGAAGATGAAAGTTGTGGTTGGGGAAGATGAGAATGTGTGGTTGGGGAGTATTGTTGTTTTATTAAAAGTATTATTATTATTATTATTTTATTTTCGGTTTTTTGTTATTATTTAATTTTTTTTTATGCCTAAAATGCCGACAACAGGTAACCCTCAAGACTTCAGCTACGAGCCGTAACCTACGGCTCCCTGCCGTAGGCTACGGCCAGATCTGGGTGATGATATCTTCGTCGTAAAACAGGAAGCATCAGCCGTAAGACTCATTTTTGTTGCTGCTGGCCGTAAGCTACGGCCAGGTGCCGTAGCTTACGGTGATCACTGGGCACATAAAATCTGACTTTTTATTGACATGCCAAAAATTAATTTTTTTTTCTTTTTTTTTTTTTTTAACTTAACTTATTTAAAATTGTTTAATTTTTATGGCTTTTTTTAATATTTTGAAAACATGAAAAATTAACCCTACCCCCCGTTAAAAACCCGTGTTGTCCTCAACACTATGCTCGGGAAATTCGCAAGGATTTCCCCACACTTGTTTCAAACACCGGTTCTAAACGGGACTTTATTCAAAACACAAAACTAAACTACAATATGTACAAAATACCAAACCTGGGCCTCTTTCAAGTTTTCTCATCATCCAATGGGCGTAAAATGAAGCCCACTTTGTCGAGACCAATATGGTTAATGTCGTTACCTTCCAAGTACGGTTTGAGTCGATGCCCGTTCACCGTTTGTTGCCTATTGGATTGTTCATCTTCTATATCAACATCACCAAATTTTCCCACTCTTCGGATGATGTAAGGACCCATCCACTTGCTCTTGAGTTTTCCCGCAAACATCTTCAACCTTGAATTGTACAACCACACCTTTTGACCCACTTCGAAGTTCTTTTTCCTTATCTTTGCATCTTGAACTTTCTTCAGTTTGTCTTTGTATGCGGAAGCACATTCATAGGCTTCATCTCTTATCTCCTCGATCTCATTCAATTGCAACTTCCTTGTTCGACCCGCTTCGTCATAATCCGCATTGACGGTTTTAATGGCCCAATGCGCTCGATGTGCTAACTCCATTGGTAAATGACACCCCTTCCCATACACCATCCGATAAGGAGTGGTTCCAATTGGAGTTTTGTAGGCCGTTCGATATGCCCACAACGCATCATCAAGTTTACTTGACCAATCTTTCCGATCCGTTCTTACCGTCTTCATGAGAATCTCCTTAATTTGACGGTTGGATACTTCAACTTGCCCACTTGTTTGCGGATGGTATGGTGTCACCACACGATGGTTCACATTATATCGTTTCAACAACTTTGCAAAATTAAAATTTTTGAAATGTGAACCGCCATCACTTATTATCACCCTTGGCACACCAAAACGAGCGAATATGTTGGATTGCACAAACTTACATACAACGGAATGATCATTGGTCCTTGTAGCAATGGCTTCTATCCACTTTGTCACATAATCTACCGCAACCAATATATACAAGAACCCATTCGAATTAGGAAACGGACCCATAAAATCTATCCCCCAAACGTCAAATACCTCCACCACCAAAATCGGTTGTAAAGGCATTTCATCCCGCTTCGATATACTTCCAACCTTTTGACAATTTATTCAATTCCGGGCAAACTCACAAGAATCCTTGAAAATTGTGGGCCAATAAAACCCACATGATAGCACTCGATAACCCGTCTTGTTCCCACTAAAATGCCCACCACATGCCGATGAATGAGCATGGGTCAAAATTTCTAAAACTTCAGTTTCGGGAACACACCTCCTTATCACTTGATCGGGTCCAATCTTGAACAAATCCGGTTCATCCCAAATGTATTGTTTAACTTGACTCAAGAATTGTTGTCGTCTCTTCTTCGTCCAATGATTCGGAATTGCACCCTTAGCCAAATAATTCACATAATGGGCGTACCAAGGTGCAACAAAAGTAGATACGGCTAGCAATTGCTCATCGGGAAACCGTTCATTAATCTCACTCGGGTCGTCAACACCTTCCAATGGGATTCGGGACAAATGATCCGCAACAACATTTTCACACCCCTTTTTGTCCCGGATCTCTAAATCGAATTCTTGCAACAAAAGCACCCAACGAATCAACCGGGGCTTTTTATCTTTCTTTTCCATTAGATATCGGACCGCGCTATGATCCGAATAAACAATCACGTTGCTCCCCCAAATGTAAGCTCTAAACTTGTCCAAGGCATACACCACCGCTAATAATTCTTTCTCGGTCGTGGTGTAATTCAGTTGCGCCTCGGACAAAGTTTTGCTTGCATAATAGATCACCACCAGTTTCTTATCAACTCTTTGACCCAAAACTGCTCCAATGGTCGTATCGCTAGCATCACACATAATTTCAAACGGTTTCGACCAATCCGGTGGTTGCAAGATTGGAGCCTTCACCAACTGTTCCTTCAACACATGAAACGCTTGCAAACATTCGTCAGTAAAATCAAAAGGAACATCTTTCAACAATAAGTTACATAAAGGTTTTGTAATTACACTAAAGCCTTTAATAAACCTTCTATAAAACCCCGCATGTCCCAAAAATGATCTCACCCCCTTAACATTCTTTGGTGGGGGTAGAGATGAAATTACCCGAATTTTTGCTTTATCTACCTCCATTCCCCGGTCCGAAATCACATGCCCCAACACAATACCCTCTTGAACCATAAAATGGCTCTTTTCCCAACTTAAGACCAAGTTTGTCTCCACACACCTTTTCAAAACTCTTTCTAACTCATTAAGACAAGAGTCAAAACTTGGCCCAAAAATGGAAAAATCATCCATAAACACTTCAAGAGAATCCCCCACCATGTCCGAAAATATACTCATCATACATCTTTGGAATGTGGGGGGGGGGGGTTACATAGTCCAAATGGCATCCACCGAAAAGCAAATGTACCATATGGACATGTAAACGTGGTTTTGTGTTGGTCGTCCGGGTGAATAGCAATTTGGTTATATCCCGAATACCCATCCAAAAAACAATAGTATTTTTGACCAGAAAGTTTTTCAATGATTTGGTCAATGAAGGGTAACGGGAAATGGTCTTTAGAGGTAGCAGCGTTTAATTTTCTATAATCGATACAAACTCGCCACCCGGTTACCGGGCGGGTGGCGATTTGCTCACCTTGCTCATCTTTGATTACCTGAATGCCTGATTTTTTAGGCACTACCTGAGTCGGACTTACCCACGCACTGTCCGAAATGGGATAAATGATCCCCGCATCCAACCACTTGATAACTTCTTTCTTGACCACCTCTCTTAGATTCGGGTTTAACCTTCTTTGTGTTTCACGGGTCGGCTTTGCATCCTCACTTGTAATGATTTTATGCATTACGATGGAAGGACTAATACCCTTTAGGTCGGCTATTGTCCACCCGATTGCCGCCTTGTGAGCCTTCAACACCCGTATTAACTCCTCCTCTTGAGCTACCTCCAAATTGGAAGCAATGATCATCGGTAAAGTGTCATTCTCCCCCAAAAATACATACTTTAGGTGCTTTGGTAGCTCTTTCAATTCCACACTTGGTGGACATTCCAAGGAAGGCTTTGTACCCGAATCAATTTCCACCGGTAGAGTATCCGTTTGGTGGGTCCATGGCGGTCTTCCTTCCTTTACCACAAAAGCCTCTTGCTCTTTCTCTTCCTTTTCCAAATCACATGCATGCACCTGCAAAGACACATCACAAACACAAGAACCCAAAATCTCTTCCTCGAACTCCTTTGGGTCGTATCCATCTATGAAATCTGCTACAAAACACTCATCATAAACATTAGTACCATTAGTAAAAACATTCAATCCCATCTTTCTATTACCAAATGTCATGTCGACCGTACCATATCGACAATCAATAACGGCATGTGCGGTGTTTAAAAACGGCCGACCCAAA
Organism: Helianthus tuberosus; assembly: GCA_030545235.1. Classification (NCBI taxonomy): domain Eukaryota; kingdom Viridiplantae; phylum Streptophyta; class Magnoliopsida; order Asterales; family Asteraceae; genus Helianthus; species Helianthus tuberosus. The sequence goes on along the minus strand of CM060394.1, from coordinate 124,314,326 downwards.
ATAATATTTTGTTGTTGAATTGGGTCCGCGGATGAGTAGTCTAGCACAAGAAAGTCCACGGGATAATAAAACTCATCAACCTTAACTATCACATCCCGTACAATTCCCCGAGGAAGTTTATGAGACAAATCGGCTAATACCACCGTCGTCTCAACCCGTTTCAATGGACCAAAATCATATTGGTCGTATAACCCCCCCGGTAAGATACTTACTCCAGCTCCAAGATCCAATAACGCCCTTGCAGTTTGAAAATTTCCTACTTGAATATTTATAAAAGGCGTTCCCGGATCTTGTAGCTTAGGAGGAAGATCTCCTTTCAAAACCGCGCTTACCCGCTCCTTCAAATCAACCAATTTAGGCACTTTTTGTTGCCTCTTTTGGGTACACAATTCTTTTAAAAACTTAGCGTAAGCGGGTACCTGTTTGATAGCTTCAAGTAACGGAAGATTGATTTTAACCTGTTTAAAAACCTCCCACATTTCCCCTTTTTGAGGCCCCCGTTTTGAAATGAAATTTTTCTTACCCGGATCTAATAAAGCCAACGGAAATGGTACTTGACTAGATCCCTCACCTTCATCTTTCTTTTCATTTTCTTTATTAACTTCGGGTTTTTCAAAATTGGGTTTTTTAGAAGAAACAATAGGTGGTTCATTTTCTTCCTCACTGTCTTGACCCGTTATATCTTCAACCACCCCATCAACCAAATCCGGTAAAGGATTGGTTTTGTACTCTTTCCCACTTCTCAAAACACTTACATGATGAATGGGAACATGATTACCTCTAGAAGTACCATGAGATGGGTTTACCTTAGTGTCGCTTGGTAATTGAACTTTATTTTTCTTCAATTCTGACACTTCAGTTGCAATTTGACCCATTTGGGTGGTCAAAGTTTGAATTGCCTTATCTCGGGCCTCGTCTTTTTATATACGAGCATCATCCATTTGGTTTCTCTTTTGCATCTCCGCTTGCATGCTCTTCAACATATCCATCATTTCGTTTCCGCCCGAAGACCCCCTTGTTCTTGACCCGTTTGCCTTTGGTACCCTTGGTTGTTTCCACTTCTATATCCACCTTGATTGTTATAAGGTTGGCGCGAACCATAGTTTCCTTGGCTACCTTGAAAGTTCGGGTTTGATTGATTCGAAGGGTTCCCATAACGAAAATTCGGATGATTCCTCAACCCGAGGTGGTAAGTGTTAGAATTCATGTTGTTGTAATTTTTACCACCCCCTCCTTGACCTTGTACTGCATTGACTTCTTCATATTGCCCTTCCACCATCCATTGGCAATTTTCAGCCGCATGACCTATTTCATTGCATAAAGCACAAACATCATAAATTTGATTAGAAGTTTGTACATTACCGTCATCTATCGCATGCACTTGAGGTCGGGCAATGGCCGGTCGAGCTCTCCTTGATGCTTGAGCTTTTCTTTTTGATGTAGTGGCCATGTTCTCCAAAAACTCCCAATCATCATTTTCGTAGTTTGTACCGAAAGTCCCACCGGTAATAGACATGAGATCACGAGCATCTTCAGCACTCAACCCCTCGTGAAAAGTATTCATTAATTCCCACAATTCGATTCCATGGTGAGGGCAATTTTTGATCATCATATTGAAACGTTCAAATGCCTCATGGAACATCTCACCATGTTGTTGTTGAAAGCTTCTCAATCCCTTTCTAGCATCGTTTGTCTTTTGGGCGGTGTAAAACTCATCCAAGAAAGTTTGTTGCATCTCCCCCATGTATATATGGATGCCGAAGGTAACGTGTAGAACCATTTCTTCGCCTTATCTTCCAAAGAAAATTGGAATAATACCAATTTGATGTCATCAGCCGAGAACCCTTGACTCCCAAGAGTGTTGCAAATCGAGTCATAAGCCTCTAAATGAAAGTAAGGCTCCTCCGTTGCCAACCCTTTGTATTTTGGTAAACTTTGCAAAGAGTTGGTCCTCACTTCAAATGTTCTCCCTTGATCATTGTGAGGAATAACTACCGGTGAAGGGTTTTGAGTGATTACCGGCCGAAAATGTGCTTCGATGCCCCTCACATTTTCTCTAAGGTGTCTCCTTGGTACACCAAACCTACCCCTTGGGAGAATAGGACCCATTGGCCTTGGTACATACCCTTGTGGTGCATTTGGTTGTTGGAATTGCTGTTGCGGCATTGGTGGGCGTTGAATTGGCCTTTGGAATTGTTGAACATTTGATTGTACATGTTGTGGCCGAACTTGTTGCAATGGGATAGGGCGTTGCATTGGTGGCCCTTGTGGTCTTGGCCGAATGTGTTGTGGTATGAGTTGTTGTTGCGGTATTACTCCACCTACACTTGACATCCCTTGAGATTGACCCGGCACATACCCAAACTCTCCTTGATCTCCATCACCCCCATAAGCATATCCTTCTTCCTCGTATCCTTCAAACTCTTCTTCATAACCTTCAAAATACCCATCTCCTCCTATACCCGAAGATTGCATATAAGGATAAGACGAATATTGCATACCAGGTTGGTTCGATGGTCGATATGTAGAGGTAGTATGGATAACGGTTGAGCTTTGTGGTAATGAGTGAGTAGAAGATGATTGACCCGTAGTTGGAGGAAAGAAGTGTGAAAGTGGTGGAATTGTTACGGAAGGGCTATAGGTGAGAGTAGGTTCGACTTGGGTAGTAATAGGTGATGTGGTGTTAGTTGATGTAACTCCATGTGGTGAAGTAAATTCGGTAGTGGAAATAGGCATGGTGGTATTTGGTGAAGGTTGAGTGGATGTTGGTATAAATGGTGAAGTAGGTTCACCCGCAGTGGGTGGTGGTTGTGGTGGATCCATGTATCGAATTGGTGTGATTGGTGTAGTTGGTGAACCACTGATTCTGTTCTCTCTTAGCAAAATTCTGTTTCCTCTTAACGTTCGCTCAATTTCCGAATCAAATGCCAAAGGTGATAGCTTGTGAGAGCTCCTAGTACGCATGCACCTGTCAATACCTGCACACTAACACACCCAGCGTAAACCGGAAAAATAACAAACTTAAAAAGAAAGAAAATAACACACGTTGCGCACTACTCCCCGGCAACGGCGCCAAAATTTGACGTGCAGTCGTAGGTACACGCAAATTTAATCCAATTACAACTAATTAGCTAGCGGTAAATGGGTATCGAACACAGGGAGTTTGTGGAATATGTGTTATTTGGAAGTGTATCTAAGTTAACTAAGATTAAACTAATTGCAATAAAAGTAAATTCAAAGAGTTGGATTGTTTGTTTTAAAACTAAGAATACTAATTAAATTGCGAATTGAGAATTGGTTTTGTAAACAATTTAGGGACAAATGACCATCCTAGGTTTTCGGTTTGCTTCAACAATTGTGCTATCATCCACTAGAAAGAACTACATAGACATAGTTCATGTGCAATTACTTATTGTGATAAAAGGGAACGAAGTACTCAGATTCCTAGAACGTGAGGTTGTTACCCGATGACCAATCAACCCTTACCCAATCCTAATTCTACCCATGATATCTCGATTGCCAACGGCACCAAGAACGTATGGTTTCAAACTAGAATATCATAAGAATCAACAATTTACAAATAAGTAATCACACACCATGATAAACAAAACATAGATAAAGTTTACCATTCTACAAATATGGAATCCAAAACACAATTGTCTCATACAAACCTCCAACCTAGGATGACCATAAGGAAACTAGCCACTCATGGCTTGGACAAACATTGTAGCAAATATAGTTTTGATGTTCAAGTGAATCACACACATAAAACTAAAGATTAACAAGTGTTCTTCCTTCCAAAGTCTCTCCAAAATGCTCTCAATTTCGTGAACAAGATGATGGTAACCGAAAATGGCAATGATAAGTCCCATAAATCCCTCTTGAAATCAGCTTTTAATGTGGAAGTTACATAACAATATCAGTCGGAGCCGTAAGCTACGGCTCCTTGCCGTAGCTTACGGCACTCAATAGTCCCCGGAAGTCAACACCGAGCCGTAAGCTACGGCTGGGTGCCGTACCTTACGGCTATCATCATTCCTTTACGCCAATATGCTCCTGTTTTACGGCAACTCTTCCAAACCAACATAGGGGCCGTAACCTACGGCTGGGAGCCGTAGGTTACGAGGATCAGTGATGTTTTTTTCTTCTTGTTTCCTTGTAAAATCCCCCATGCTCCATTTGATCTCATGCATCATGCAATTCCCATCCAACTTCATAAAAACCACTTATTAAGCACTTTAATACCTGCAACATCAAGCGTAGAGTGGTTACCAAGTTCGAGCACTTAACCGGATAAAATATGGGTGTTTATTCTATTTAAAGCACTTAAGGGTTGTCCTACGGACCACCCGTCATTTTTCCATCTTGTTCCTTGCTCATTTGCATTTTATGCTCTCATCTGCTCTTGAAGCTATCCCTCTGGTTGAAGGCTTCAAATATTCTAGTTTTCTTTGTTCTTGATCAAGCTTGGACCCTTTGAAAGTCTCCTTCATGCTTGATTATGCATTTCAAGCATGAAAGTCAAACAGTGTTTGACTTTCTGCTTTGACCAGTTTATGGTCAACACAAAGTTCGTTTGAACTTTGCAACGTGAGCGTAATCACGATGGTTATAGTCCCTTGTGACTATACCTACTGATTACCACGTTGATTAGGCGTAGTGACGAGTAAAAGTTTCGGTCAAAATACGTATTTATGTGTATTTTGCAACGAAGCTATTTTTGGGTATCAAAACCCTTTGTTTTGATATCAAACTTGTTTTCTAACTTAGTTAAACATGTTTTAACATGTTTAACTCGTCACTTTTAGTTTAGTGCTTATATAGGGTCGTAAGTTAAGCGGTCTAAACAACCGCTTAGACTTTCGAACCCGACCCGTTTGGTCGATCATTAGGATCCGACCAACCATATTTTGTGACCATATTTGTATAGGGAATAACCTTCCGAGGTTATACCTTATGGTCACTTCGTTTAGTTAGTTATATGATAGGTAGTTTATATGCCTTAGGAAAATGACCAAAATGCCCTTTTTACGCATAATTTCATTTTAAGCTATGTAACCTAAATTTTGACATCTAAACTGATTAGGCAATGTTATTCGACATATTAAGGCATATAATACTTGTCATAGGACAAGTTAGGCGTTTCGCACGCGCTTTTGCGCGAACGACACGTTAAAGTAGTGTAGACTACATTAACAAGTCGTAACGGGTCATAAGCACTCAGGATAGGTTCTGATTTAGAATGTAGGCTTTGTTAAACCATACTACATGAGTTCCAATACTCATTTGGTTTACAAAACCTCATTTTATGTGATCTTCCGATATAGGTCTGGTTTATTAACGTAGTTACCTATATTAGGTGCCGATTGATTCCGTGATCCTTCAAGCTTTGTTTGCTTATTATTTCAAGACTTCTAAGCATTATCAAGTGAGTACATAGTCCCCTCTTTACCGCTTTCAAATATTTTGGGGTGAAACACATGTGCCTACTTGTTACTTTCATGTTTTTCATGCTTTCATGACATATACTTGCTATATAGTACATGATTTCATTTATGCTTTGCTATGTATGTTGACTGAGCATGCTAGCACATTGATTTCATAAACACATTTGTTGCATATTTTTACTCAGCATATGGACACATTGATTTACATTACATTTCTGCTATGTATGTTTACTGAGCATGCTAGCACATTGATTTACATGATATTTCTGCTTCGCATGTTTACTTAGCATACTTAGTACATTATTTTCACATAACATGCTTGCATTTGGTATGACATTTAGTTTGTTTAACAGGACTAAAACACGTTCATTAACATTGATCACGCCGCTCGGTAGTATGTAGTGGTACCATAGGAATTGACAACTCCCATCCCTGGAATCCTAGGTTTGTTTGGACGTAATGGATGACTGAATCCGATATACATAATTGATGAACCTTTAATTTGTTTGAAGGTTTGTCCGTCAGTCGCATGGCTTGAATGTATGCGATAAACAATACCACATAAATGTTTGTATCAGTAAACCATTGATTTTGCAAAACATAACTTTTGACTTAAACTATGGTTTATATCAAATACATTGTTTTGTACATTTTACATACGTGGTTGAGTAAATTCTTTTATTCATCGTACATAGCATTGATTTCTCATAACATTTGGTTACACATTGACATTACACATATGGTTTGAGTAGTTACTTTTTACTTGCCATACATAACATTGGATTATACAAGACATGATTTACATTTAACAATTGGACATTTATTTCACATAAACATTCTAAACTCACTTGAAATAGGCTTTGAGGTGTATAGCATTCCAGGATCTTGGCAATATATCCCCTTCTATATTCTTAAGCCGGTATGCTCCTTTTCCAGATTCCGATTCAATCTCATATGGCCCTTCCCACTTTGTAGCTGACTTTCCATCAGCAGGATTAGTAGTGTTCTGAAAAGCCTTCCTTAATACCCAATCTCCAACTTGAAAACTTCTGGTCCTTAGGTTTTTGTTATATGCTCTGGATATCCTCTGTTGGTATGCTGCCATTCTTAACTTTGCCGCATCCCTAGTCTCATCGACAGTATCCAATTCTTGGCATAGAGCTTCAGGATTCTTCTCAGGATTCCGGAGGTTGGATCTTGCTGTAGGTATCACCATCTCTGTTGGGATCACCGCTTCTGCTCCAAACACTTAGGAAAATGGGGTTTGCCCAGTCACACTTTTTACTGTTGTCCTATCATCCCATAAAATAAAGGGTAACTCTTCTGCCCATCTTCCTTTCTTAGCTCCTAGTCTTTTCTTCAAATTGTTGACAATTATCTTGTTCAAGGATTCAGCATGTCCATTTGCTTGAGGATGTACCGCAGTGGATGTGATCATCTTGATTCCCCAGCTCTTGCAAAAATCGGTAGTCCTCTTACTAATAAACTAAGAGCCGTTATCACAAATTATCTCAGCCGGTACCCCAAACCTAGTAAGGATATTCCTCTTTATGAAAGACACTACTTCTTGATCTCTTACTTGAACAAATGCCTCAGCTTCAACCCATTTGGAGAAATAATCCGTCATTATCAGCATAAAAAATTTTCCTCCTGGAGCTTTTGGCAACTTTCTCACTATGTCCATACCCCATTTCATGAATGCCCAAGGGAAGCTATAGGATATCGTGGCTCAGCAGGCTGATGCAGTATATTACCGTGCCTTTGACATGCGTCACATCTTCGAGCATAGTCTGCAGCATCTTTCCTCATCATCGGCCAATAGTATCCTGTTCTTAACACTTTTGAGAATAACGATATGCCCCTAGTATGGTTGCCACAATCTCCTTCGTGTATATCCTAAATTACTTCCTTAGTTTCGGGATCCTCCAAGCACCTCAGGTATGGTCCTGCAAGAGACTTCTTATACAAAACATTATTTATAATAGTGAATCGAGATACCTTCATCCTGAAAGCCTTAGGATTCTCATCCTTCGGGATGTGTCATTCTTTGAGATATTTCACTATTGGGGCCGTCCAGGACTTAGGATCCTCCTCAGGATACTCATCACCAGGATCCTGGATACTTGCTACTTCCTTATCCTAAGACTTGAAGAGATTCACTGCCGGATATAGGATATGTAGTATTGGTATTTGGGTTCCTTCCGGTATTCTGACTGATGATCCTAAGTTTGCCAAAGCATCTGCCTCAGCATTATCCTCCCTTGGTACCTGCTCAAGTGTAAAAATATCGAAATATCCTTCTAATTTTTTGAGAATTTCAAGATACTCGATTAACCTTTCACCTTTGACTGCATAGGATACATTAAAATGGTTAGTAATTAACAAGGAGTCAACATATACTTGCAAAATTTTAATATTTATACTCCTGGCCAACTCTAATCCTGCAATCAAAGCTTCATATTCTGCTTCATTATTAGTGGCAGGAAATTCACATCTAATAGCCTGGAGTAATATGTCCCCCTGTGGCGATTTCAGTAGTATACCCAATCCTACACCTCTCACATTAGATGCACTATCAGTATATAATGTCCAGGATTCTAAGGTTTCTCCTAGTTGTTGTACTTCTAGGTCTCCTTCATTTTGAATATCACTACTGAAATCAGCCACAAAGTCTGCTAGAGCCTGAGACTTTATAGCATTTCTAGGTTCATATACTAGATCATAGGCACTTAATTTTACTGACCACTTAGCCATTCTACCCGACATTTCAGGTTTCCTAAGCACATTTTTAACAGGATAATTAGTTTAAACATGAATCCTATGTGTCTCAAAATAATGTCTAAGTTTAGTTGATGCCATAACTAGGGCTAATATCAATTTCTCTAAGTGTGAATATCTAGTTTCAGCATCTAATAAACTTTTACTAACATAATAGACAGGATACTGCTAACCTTCGTGATCCTTTACAAGGACAGCACTTACTGCATTCCCTGATACTGCAAGATACAGGGATAATGGTTCACCATCCTCGGGCTTCATCAATGTTACGGGAGGATTTTCTCATCCTAAGGATCATGGATCCTCAAGTACTGCCAGGATCATGAATTCTGTTTGAATTAAGGATCCTCAGTAGGTGTTGCAGGATCAGGATTCAGGATCCTTATTGTTATCCTTATACTGATGATTGTCTTCATTATGCGTAAGCTTGTTTTGCAAGAGTATGTGCATGGACTTGGTCTTGCCGATATTCGTGGAGCATATTCCCTTAATATTCCGCACGTGCTTGGCCCTTGTGAACGTTATGGAGATCGTGGGAAGCTAGCATGATTAGCGGATACTTAGTTAGTTTAGTTATTTCGAATTTTAAATAGGGGATTGTTTTGGTCAAAAAATCAGACGAGGATAATGTAACCAAACTCTCTGTTAAGGGGTATGATGCTTGAATTAGTTTATAGCAATAAGGATCACTATGAAAAATAAATAACAAGCGACACAAGGTTTATACGGGGAAAAAGCCCTTGATCAAGAGTTGATCTCCGGCAGAAAAAACCCCGGGTGATGGAAACTACCGATCACCAGCTCAAATTAAACAAATAATGTGTTACAACTTCGGATGATAGCGAGCTAAGTACAAGGATCACTATAGTGTAATGTGTAAAAAGTGTACGAAATTGCTAAGTGAATGAACGAGAGCTGTTGTGAGCGGTTGCAAGAGTGTGTGTAGCCAAAAATAGCAAAAGTGTTGTCTAATTAGCTCGTTGCCCCATTTAAATCTAATAAAAATCTAAATAACAAACTATCCGCAAATGGTGCAAGTCCTCCACGACTCCACAACGTCCATTTCTGACCAAGCACGTGCGGAATAGACTTAGTATATTCCCCAGAAATATCGCCAAGACCAAGTCCCAATTGATATTCCTGCAAAACAATTACGAATTCAAAACAGACAATCATTAGTATAAGGATCCTTAGGATGATCCATGATCCTGATCCTGAAGCACTTCTGAGGATCACTAACTGACACAGAAGTAAGGATCACCAAACAGGATAATATTTGAGGATCACGGGTCACTTAGAAATCCACCCCTAACAATTGCCCCCAAAATATAAGGAGTTATATCGTAAATAAACGAGTTATATTTTTTCGATCTTATCCGCAACAAACTAACGGATAACTAGCCGTTGGAGACGGACTAGCCGTTGCAAACCTGACGTCACTGAAGTGACAATCCTGCAAATCATCATTATAAATAGGAGTTAGAGATAGGATCAATATGCATTTAAATCCGAAGAAACTCCCTTTAAATTCTCAGTCGAAGATCAATCAGGTATCTCTTCTTTTATTTCTCCTTCTCTTACTCTGTTTTTCTTTCTTTACCAACATCAATGATGCTCCGGTCCTCCCCCGCCAAGGATCACCAGAAGGATAGCCCCTTGAAGAGTCAAGGGATTATCAAAGACTCAATACATGAGAGGTGTTGCTTTAACGATGCTCAAATAGATAAGATCCGTCTCTGCTTTCCGGCGAACACCTTTTTCAAACCCTTCGATCCCACTATTCTGAGCGACTATGTTTCTGAAACATGGGTTGCCTTTCCAGTTACTCCATTCACCATAGGATACACCTATCCTTTTCCAGACTTTACAGAATCCTTCTTTTCTCTTACCGGCATCTCTTACATCCAAGCTATGCCGATGATTTGGAGGGTCTTGTATACCCTGGAGAGGATCATAGAGCAGGAAGGGATTGATTTAGGAATGTCAGAGCTGACACAGATGTATGATCTCACGACGTTTGGATCACATCGATATCTGTTTAAGCAAAAACCCGGTGAAGAACACCCCATTTTTAAAGCCACCAAGAATGACACAAATTGGAAACGACGCTTCTTCTTTGTCAAGAGGGATACCATTCCAAACGGAAAGCATTTACCCAGGAAGTGTTCCACCAATGGTAGGACAGGGGATCCTGAGAAGGATCATCAGGTAATCTGGCTCTTGTGAAAGGATCACTAACCCTTTTTTGTCTTGTGTTATGCAGCTATTTTTGTTTCGCACCTCATCACAACACCCGCAACCAAGGATAGGCTTGCTGCTTTTTGGAAGCTTGATCCTGAAATAAGGTCATTCAAGATAGACACCCAAGACTCACAAGAAGTATCCTCAGGTTCCATCACCATGTCAAGTAAGTATCCTGCTTTTTGTATAGTTGAATATTAAAATAAATAGTTATATTGAAATAGGATAAGGATACATATCTTGTTTTTGAATGTGTAGGTGCCGGAAAATCTTCCAAGCCTGCCTCCCAATTCAACACAGCCGACCTTGATGTTGTTCGATCCAGGAAGAAGAGGGCCACTACCAGTCCTAGCATCTCCATTCCCAAGGCACCCACTAAAGGAAGGGGTGGCAAGAAGAGGAAAACTTCTAACACAGAGGACCTACAAGGCCTACCACTGATCCGCCACCAGTTCCTTGAATACTTCAATGACGTGAGGATCATCAATTCTGCCTAGGTATCCTACTCATTTGAGGATCATCTGATCTTGAATTGCTTTGTCTTCTTCTTTGCAGAAATTTGCTGAGATTGAAGATTATGTGGGAAGCGTCGAGGAGATGGATAAGAAGATTGCGGACCTTCAACAAGTTGCAGTGCTTAAGGATCTTAAGATTGCTGATCTTGAAAAAGCCCTTCAATATGCCAAGACTAAGACAGCTAAAATCCTGATCGACATTGACTATGAGAAGCATGATCTCATAGAAGGTGCAAAGGTCTCTGCTGCCATCACAATGTACCAGACAAAACTAAAGATGGCCCAGGAAGCTCAAGATCCTAACTTTGACAGAAGCAGCTGGGATGTTGAGGGTGGAAAGCAAGGTTGGCTGATCTTGAAGATGATGAAGAGGCTGAGGAGGTAGTGGCGATCGAGGCTGGAGGCAGTGGGAAGGATCAGGTTAAGGATACCGAAGCTGGAGGAGACGAGGATGCAGCGAAGGTGTAGGCTGCACAATTGGGCAATGATGGACATTCCTAGACGTAGCCGGAGCCCAATTTTTAAATTTGGTAGTAGTTTTTTGTGGTTGTGATGTTTTTAAAACAATGATGGTCTGTAATAACTAAACAATAGCTATTAGGGTTAAGGATCATGAATGATCCTTTGGACAATAGGTAGGATTACAACTGGCGGAGGGATCCTCTGTTTGGGGGATGAAGCCATTGTGATCCTGCCATCTTTTTAATTCCTGCACTACTAAGACCTTTAGACAATGGACACCCTTTACCTACCCTAGCGGACGGGCCACGTATTGCTGGTAGATGCTCGGGGTAGGTAATTTTGACAACCTTTGATGGTTAAACTTTTGTTAATAAAATAACCTTAATCTTTTTTGGCTTATCTTGTGTTGATATCCTTGTTGTTGTTTTATTTTTCAATTGTTTTAATTTACACTTGTCTGAGTAAGAAAAGTTGAACAACTTAGATAAAAAAACTTAGGATATAATGCAGGATCAAATATCCTATAGTTGAAAAATTCCAAAAAGTGGTATATTTTAAGGATCATGAGTTCATTTGTCAAAGTATTAGGGTTATTCAAATAATCAATGAATAAAATTAAAATAGTTATGGATCATACCTGAGGATCCAAGTTAGGATCCTAATTCTTAATATTATTACAACCAGGATAATCACAGAACAAACCTTAGTAAAAGGTAAGGATCAAGGATCCTTGGTTGTTTAACTTCGAAAACCTGAAATAAAACATAACTTGGGGCTAAGCCATTATAAGATAAAGGTTAGCAACTAGGGACAAGCCCAAAGGATAACTGGGGACAAGCCCAAAGGATAACTGGGGACAAGCCCAAGGATCGTATGTTAACTGGAGTATGGCCCTAACTGGCGACTATCCAAACTTAGTGGCATGAAAATGCCAAAACCTTAGCTAACGTGAAAACGCTAGAAACCTTAAGAACGGATGTATGGTACGTCTACCATTATACGTAGGATCCTAGGTATAGCCAGTACAATGGAATTATCAGCCCCTAAAACGAGTACTGGTCCCACTGCCATGAACTATACCAGGATCATCGTGCGCTACTGGCGGAACTGGGGTCAAACCCAAGGATAACTGGGGTCAAACCCAAGTAACTGGTTGCTTGCGTGGATAATCATGCTTTTGCTAAGAGTACCTGAACCTTCAAAACTCAAAATCTCGTGAAATGGGGATAAAGGATGCAAGATCCTTATCCTTATGTGAGAAAGTAAGGAAATGAAATAGTTTAAGAATAGAATGTTACCAAAAATGAGGATCATATGTGCTTTAAGGATCCTTTAAGGATGTTTATCATGTGAGGATCATGGATCCTTATCACATGAAATATCTCTTCAAATGGACGGCATTCCAAGCTCTTGGTAGTAAGTCACCTTCCATTGTTAGCAATCGATATGCCCCCTTTCCTGCCTCAGCTTCAATCAAGTAAGGGCCTTCCCATTTTGGTGCCAACTTTCCATCAGCAGGATTGGTGGTATTCTGAAATGCTTTCCTTAGCACCATATCACCAACTTGGAATTTCCTGATCCTAACGTTTTTGTTGTAGGCACCGGCCATTCTTTGCTGATAACTAGCCATCCTTATCCTTGCCAAATCTCTTATTTCTTCTATAGTATCCAGGTCTTGAACCAAGTTCTCATCATTTTCCTCAGGATCACGAATATTGGTTCTAGCAGTTGGAACCACCATTTCTGTAGGGATCACTGATTCTGCCCCAAATACCAAAGAGAATGGAGTTTGGCCTGTAGCATTCTTAGGAGTTGTCATATCAGCCCAAAGCACATAAGGTAATTCTTCTGCCCATTTCCCTTTCTTGGATCCAAGCTTCTTCTTCAAATTGTTGATGATGATCTTATTAGAGGATTCTGCCTGACCATTAGCTTGTGGGTGGACTGGTGTTGATGTTATCATCTTAATCCCCCAGCTGTCACAAAAGTTAGTGGTTCTGCCCCCAATGAATTGGGAACCATTATCACATATAATTTCAGAAGGAATACCGAATCTAGTTATAATATTTCTTTTAATGAAGGATATAACTTCCTTTTCTCTGACTTGGGCAAAAGCTTTAGCCTCTATCCACTTGGAGAAGTAATCAGTCATAGCAAGCATGAATACTTTTCCACCAGGTGCCTTAGGGAGCTTACCAACTATATCCATACCCCATCTCATAAATGGCCAAGAGGAGGATATAGGATGCAAAAATTCAGCTGGTTGGTGAAGGATATTGATGTGTCTCTGACAAGGATCACATCTCTTAGCATACTCCACAGCATCTCTCTTCATGGTTGGCCAGTAGTATCCTGTCCTTAGGATCCTCGAGAATAACGCCCTGCCCCCAGTGTGGTTTCCACAATCTCCTTCATGAAAGTCTTTTAAAACTTCTTGGATTTCAGGATCCTCAATGCATCTTAAGTATGGTCCTGCAAGAGATCGTCTATACAACATATTATTTAAAATTGTGAATTGAGATACCTTAATTTTGAAAGCCCTAGGGTTTTCTCCTGTAGGAATCTCTCCATGTTGTAAGTATCTCATGATTGGGAGGATCCATGATCCTGAATGGGATTGATTATCATCGCTAGGGGTGATTGCAGAATCCTCTCCTATCTCCATAGTCACATGATCCTCGATAGCCGGGGTCAGGATATGGATAATAGGGATCTTGATATCCTCCGGGATCTTCAAGGATGATCCTAAATTGGCTAGTGCATCTGCCTCTGCATTCTCTTCCCTTGGTACCTGTGTCAAACAAAAGGATACAAAAGAGAGTGCCAATTCTTTGACTAACTCCAGATATTTGATTAGCTTTTCCCCTTTAACAACATAGGATCCATTAAACTGATTAGTGATTAACAAAGAATCTACATGTACCTCAAGATACCTGATCCTCATATGCTTAGCGATTTGCAAGCCAGCTATCAAGGCTTCGTATTCAGCCTCATTGTTAGTGGTTTGGAACTCACAAGCTATAGAGTGGGGTATTATGTCCCCCTGTGGCGATTTTAGTAGTATTCCAAGGCCTGTTCCCTTGATGTTTGAGGATCCATCAGTGTAGAGTATCCAAGGATCCTTGGTCTCTTCTAGCTGCTGGACTTCTAATTCAGCTTCCTTTTGTAAATCACTACTGAAATCTGCCACAAAGTCAGCTAATGCTTGGGATTTAATGGCTGTCCTGGGCTCATATCTTATATCATATGCACTAAGCTTCACTGCCCACTTAGCCATCCTTCCTGACATTTCAGGTTTCCTGAGGACATTCTTGATTGGAAAATTAGTTTTGACGATAATAACATGAGTTTCAAAATAATGTCTTAATTTGGTAGATGCCATAATTAATGCAAGGATAAGTTTTTCTAAGTGTGAATACCTGGATTCAGCATCAAGTAAACTCTTACTTACATAATAGACAGGATGTTGTGTACCTTCGTGATCCTTAACAAGGACGGCACTTACTGCTTTTGAGGATACCGCAAGATATAAGGATAACACATCTCCTTTTTCTGGTTTCATTAAAGCCGGGGCCGAGGATAGGTAATCCTTAAGAGCTCTTAAGGCACTTTCATGCTTCTCAGTCCACTCGAATTTCTTGTTCTTCCTTAGGATATCATAGAATTCCTTGCACTTTTCTGAAGATTTGGATATAAATCTGTTTAAAGCTGCAATCCTGCCTGTTAATCTCTGAACATCCTTAGCATTGGTAGGGGACTTGATGTTCACTATTACTTTGATTTGTGCTGGACTGGCTTCAATGCCTCTCTTTGTCACCATATATCCTAGGAATTTACCTGCTTTAACACCAAAGTGACATTTTGAAGGATTAAGCTTCATATTATATTTATCAAGGATATTGAATGCTTCCTCCAAGTCTCGTAGGTGATCCTCAGCCTTTATTGATTTTACCACCATATCGTCTATGTAAACCTCCATAGTTTGTCCAATCTGATCCTTGAACATCATATTCACTAGCCTTTGATAAGTTGCACCTGCATTTCTTAGTCCTAATGGCATAGCAATATAGCAGTATATACCAGTTGGAGTCATGAAGGCTGTATCCTCTTGATCGGATGGTTCCATTTGAATTTGTTGAAATCCAGATGAAGCATCCATAAAAGTTAACAGTTCATGACCCGCAGTTGCATCCACCATGGAGTCAATGTGGGTTAATGGGAAAGGATCCTTGGGACATGCCTTATTTAAATCGGTGAAATCGACACATACCCTCCACTTTCCATTTTTCTTTTGAACAACAACCACATTGGCCAACCATCTTGGATACTTGACCTCTCTAATCATACCTGCTCGGAGCAATTTCTCTACCTCCTCCTGGATAATGGCATTTCTCTCTGGTGCAAATTTCCTTCTCCTTTGATGGATTGGTTTGAAGGACCTATCGATGCCAAGTTTGTGAGTGATTACATCTTTAGATATGCCTGTCATGTCTTCGTGTTTCCATGCAAAGGTAGTCTTTCTCCTTTTGAGGAAGGATATGAGGTCTTCCTTCATTTCGCCAAGGATCCCTGATCCTATATAAACTATAGATTCAGGATCATTAGGATCCATAAGGATTTCCACTATATCCTGTTCTCTTGCCTCCAAGACATCCCTTGGAGGACACTTTGATTGCTATTGCTCCCTAGACTTTGATGCTGGTTTCATTGATGAGGTGTAGCAATTCTTAGCCTCTTGCTGATCACTATCAATCTTCACTATTCCCCAAGGACTAGGAAGCTTCACACATTGATGATAAGTGGATGAGACTGCCTTCATATCGTGTATCCAAGGCCTGCCAAGGATCACATTACAACAAGATAAACAGTCAATAACATAAAACTTTTGGTAAGAATGTAGGCCTTCGATATAGATTGGGAGTTTAATGTCCCCCAGAGTATTCTTGGTCTCGCCACTGAATCCCACGAGCACAGAGGATCTTGGTATGATGTCGGATTCAGGGATGTTCATCTTCTTGAGAACATCTAGCTGGATAATATTCACAGAGCTTCCTCCATCTATAAGGATCCTGCGAACAAAATGGTTAGAAATAAAAAGAGTGATAACCAAACCATCATGATGAGGATCCTGGATGTCAACACGATCATCCTCATCAAAAGTTATAACTTTTCCTTCGGAGACACTGGATGTTCGAATGGGTCTATCTCCATTATCCATCTTGGCGCCCACCGTGGGGCTATTGGTGCTTCATTCCTAAGAAATTCTTGTTTTTGTGATCATTTCGGTTCATTACAACCAAGCAGATGGCTTCTTCAGTAAAGAGCACTTCAAGTTCAATGCCGGCAATGAGTTCTTCACAGGGCGTTCCACCTTTGCCTCCACCACCTTCTGGATCCCAGAAAAATGCTGAAAACGCTGCAAAGAGACAAAGCCCCATTTTTCCAAAACCACCAACTTCTTCTGTTTCTTCTAATCCTACTACTAATGATCTTTTTACTTTGATTTTGTAGATGAGGGATCACATACAAGAGGAGGACAAAACCAATGAAAGGATCCTCCGGGAAATTGGTGACATCAAGAAACAAAAGAGATCAGGGGAGGATCACTCTCCTCTGATACCAAGGTTACTGGATTTCAACACTCCAGCTATAATCGCCCAGCAATCTGCAGCTCCGGATATCCAGTACCAGAGTGAACCATTGGGAAGGCGTTATGGAACAACAACTATGAGTCAGGCTTTTGGGTCTCACCTCCAGCCTTCAGGATCCTATTTTCATCCTTCGGGATCCTCTTTCCAGCATCAGGGATCCTTCGTCAGTTCAAGAGGATATTTGGGGACGCACATAGTTCAAGGATCCTCTCAGGTTCAAGGATCCTCTCAGGTCCAAGGATCCTCTCAGGTCCAAGGATCCTCTCAGGTTTTAGGATCCTCTCAGGTTTGAGGATCCTCCGTCCAGGTTCAAGGATCCAACATCTTTCAGGATCAAGGATTCTTAAGAAGTGTACAACCTTCAAGTTCAGATGTTCATCAAGGAGACTTCATTCCAATGCAGACCATTGCTACTTTTGGTCCTTCCATCATACCAGAATCTCGTCAATATGTAGTCACATCTGGGATTTCAAACTTGAATCCTCCGGGAGGTAACACTTTGAATAATTCTTACAACACTAACCATTGCTTTATGCAGGATACAGGTATCAATCAAGCTATGGCTAGAGAGTTACAGAAACTGGAGGATATGATATCCAGCGTTCCAGGGGTGGTTAAGCCCATTCCTGAAATCGCAGATGGCAGCCATAGGATATCTCGTTTTACACCACCTATTTGTGATGCTGAGATACCCAAAAGGTTCCAGATACCAACTATGAAGCTATATGATGGTTCGACGGATCCAGAGGAACATGCAACTCAATACAGAGAAAGGATGGAGATCAATCCAATTCCTGAGAGGTTAAAGGAAGCATGCTTATGCAAGGGTTTTGGATCCACACTTACAGGATCAGCTCTTAAATGGCTGCTAAGTCTTCCCCCTTACTCTATTACTTCATTTGCTAATCTAGTTAATTTGTTTAATAGTCAATTCTCATGTAGCAGAAAATTTGAACGTTTAACTAGTGATCTATATAGGGTAACACAAGGTCAAAATGAATCACTTAGAGATTACATCACTAAATTTAGTAAAGAATCCTTAGATATTCCTAATCTGGATATAGCTACGGCTGTGGAAGCCTTTAAAATGGGTTTGCTTAGGGATTCATTATTCTATGATGATCTTGTTATGACCCCATGCAGGAATCTTGATGAAGTGAGAACCAGGGCCCTTAGATTCATCTGATTAGAGGATGATAAAAGGATCCAGGAAAGACTGGTAGGATCCTCGAAGCAGGAAAAGCAAGGATCCTACTTCAAGAACAAGAAGTTTAAGTCCTACAACAAGTCTGATAACCAGAATGTGCATGCAGTAGAACAGGAAGAGGATGATGAGGATTATCCTCCCATTTCTGAATACTGTTTTTCTATTGATAACAATGAACTAATTCTTGCAATGCAGAATCTAGGTGAGAAACAAGATGGCCAAGGAAAAGTGATAAACCAGCCACAACAAAAGACAAGTCCAAATGGTGTGCATATCATGAGGATTTCGGGCATCTTACTGAAGAGTGTATTGCACTTAGAAAAGAAATTGGTTACTTGTTAAGCAAGGGGCACTTAAAGGAACTTTTGGGCAGAAAGAAGTCAAGGACCCAGGATCCTGAGAGGATCCTAGAAAGAGCTCCTGCTCCTCCAGCAGATGCACAAGTTATAAACTTCATATCCGGTGGATCAGACATTTGTGGTACTTCCTTTTCAGCAGCCAAAAGACATGCCAAGGAGACCAAGATGGATAATGGAAATAGACCCATCCAGACCTCTACTGTCACAAAGGATAAAATTATAACTTTTGATGAGGATGATCGTGTTGATGTTCAGGATCCTCATCATGATGGTCTTGTTATTACTTTGTTTATATCTAACCACTTTGTTCACAGGATCCTGATAGATGGAGGAAGCTCAGTAAACATCATTCAGCTTGATGTACTCAAGAAGATGAACATCCCTGAATCGGATATTGTACCAAGATCCTCAGTTCTTGTGGGATTCAGTGGAGAACCCAAGAACACATTGGGGGACATCAAACTCCCCATCTATATTGAAGGACTTCATTCTTATCAAAAATTATGTGTTATAGATTGCTTATCCTGTTGTAATGTTATCCTTGGCAGGCCATGGATACATGACATGAAGGCAGTCCCGTCTACCTATCATCAATGTGTAAAGCTTCCTAGTCCATGGGGAGTGGTGAAAATTGAGAGTGATCAACAAGAAGCTAAGAATTGCTACACGTCATCAATGAAACCAGCCTTGAGAATGTGACAACCCTCACCAAACCAGGTATCCGTACGAATTAATTAATATTTAATTAATGCTTAATTACTGTGCTAATTTACATTTGTGGTTAAACTGCTTCTTGATTACTGATACACATACATACATGCATCATACTTTATTACTGTCACTCCATTATTTACACAGAACATCAGTGACAACCTTGATGCACAAAAGCACAGTAGCACAATGAACGGATAACCCAGTAAACATGCTGACATAGCCATCATCAGACAGACAATGTCTCTAAGGCCAGTATGAGCCGGGAATAGTTTACTACACTAGTGGTGAGTGTAGGGAGGTGAGAATTGTAGAACTGCGTCACTAGGTGATATTTATAGTGACCGGATGTGCCTAAAACGTACTTTAAGTACAAAATCCTGCACTTTATCACAAAAAATTCAGCATTTAAGTTAACTAGTAAAGTGCAAAAACATGGGAAAATAATACTAGACACTTTCCAAAGTGTCGGGAATTCATTGTGTCACTAAAACTAATATTAACGACACTTTAAATGCTTATTTAGCACTTTAACGGATCAATATCCAACCGAACAACCGGACTTTACCCGGAACATAAAAATATTATTAAAAACATTGTTACTCTTTTTCTGAGCTAGTTATAGTCCCTGAGCACTATAACTCCTTACATAATACCCGGTACCCACTAAACACTGGATATAGCATTAAACCCCCACTATTTAACTTATTTACCCCACAAATTTACAACTAAACCCTCCCCCCATAAAGAAAAGACGGCACACATGGCCTTCCCCCTCTCAACTTACGATTCCCCATGAGCCACCAAGGATCCATCAATTTCCCATGCAAAAGATCCTAGTACTTACACTAACACTACTTACACTTAGCAGCCCTAAATTACTCACCATTTACCAAAAAAAACTTACACTAAGCCCCCTCTTTCTTGGCTGACTTTCGGCTCCCAAAGCCCACCCACAAATCTGAATGAAATCCTCCATTTTCCCATGCAATCCCTCAGATATTTTAAGGTGATATTGTTGTGTACTTCTTGTACACATAACCCAAAGGTTAAAAAGAATTTGGTTTATAAAATAACCAACCTTATCCTTACCTCCTACACCTCATTACAACATAAAACATCTCTCCTTCTCTCCATTAAAGGCTACGGCCGAAACCCTTATCAACACACCACCCAGTTTCAATTCTTGTTCAAGTATTCCAAACTCCCTACAAGGTGTAACAAGGCGAATCACGGAGTGTGGAGCTCACGGTTTGTCAAGGACCTCTCTAGTTTGCCTTTAACCACTCGTTTTTCGTCTAGTTTCTTCCCTAGCTTCAAAGCTAGTAGTAAGTCTCTTTGATCATCTTATATTTTATATTTATGGTGGTTAAAAATTATGTTGTGATGTAAATAAAAGAACACTAGAAGATCATAAATGCAAACTTGAACACAAACTTGAACACAAAGTTAGTATGAGGTTATAATAAAATGAAGTCTTGTTAAAATAAAATTGTTTTGATGTTGTTATTATTTATTTGTTGATTGTTAGTAAGATGATGTTGAACATCATAGTTAAACTTGTTAAAATAAGATTAAAAACTTGAGTTAACAAGTTCGGGGGTGATTAGTGGACTACATAAAAAGAATCACCTCCATGTTTCACATAAACTTGGTAACAAAGTGGTATCTTGATAAAAAAAATAATAAATAAATAAATAAATAAGTGAACTAAGTGAGTAGATGGCCTTATGGACCCGACATCTACAAATGATTTTTCTAAGACACACCAAGTTAAAAGACGGGTCTTTTTGAAAAGTCATAATTCTTACACTGTTTTTGGAAGAAATAATTATATGTATACTTGTAAAGCATGAAAAAGTTGTAAATGGATATTTTTATAAAATAGGTTCACAAGTTGTGAACATCTAAAAATCCTGAGAACGAGAGTTTTACGAAAATAAACACACTTTGAAGGGTGACTAAACCCACTAAACACACCACTAAATTACTACGCATTTTTATGAAACGCCAAGTTTATGTTGTTATGAAAAATGCATTGTTTTTGGCACTTGACTAGTGTAACATTGTTTAGTAAATTGTTGGTTGATTTGAATGATTTTATAAAAGAAAATGATACGCTTGAAAGCGTGGACACCTCCAGTTACAGAGAAAACTCTGGCGAAATTTTTCTAAAATTCCAACACTTAGAAATATTTTTTTAACAAGTGTTTACGAATATATTTTTAACTTTATTTTTCGAAATAAACTTCGTCATCATTTTTATTACAAAAATACAAAGTCCCGGAGGATGATTTTGTAAATAAAATTTGATAAATATATATCTAGGATATATATTTTATACAAAAACTCTTGTGTGTTTATTCGTTTACTTTGTGAACTAGTTATATTATTTTTAGGGTAAAATAATATAACATGGGAATTAACGGAGTAAAATATATTATTTTTGGGAAAATACATATATTTTGAGAATATGTTATCTTTGGACGGATAAGTAAATATATTTTTCCTAAGTGGGACTTAAAATAAATTTTCGGAATCACAATAGTACTCGTATAAATACCCCCATCCTTGGGAAGGAAATACACATATAAAATAATTAAGAAGTGTAAACACAGAATAGTTACCTAACTATTTCCCAAAAACGTTAAACCTTAAGCCAAGGCACGGCCGTCCGTCTAATAGAAGTTAGTACGTGTAGGTCGTCACGCAGCAGGTTGATTTGAGGATTTACTATTTCGAGACGCACTTCAGTGAGTTCATGTCCCCCTTTTCTCTTAACTATTTTCAGTTTTAAACTACGGGGGTGAAATACATGTTACTATGATTACGAGTACTTTTTACATGGTATGGTTAGCGTAAGGAGGGTTACTACTTAGATCATGTGAGTGGGTAGGCGGGAACTGGAGGCCATTAATCCTCGTTGTAGGACCAAGGGACATTAGTGATAGATCTATTTGGGTGTAGCGAGCCCCACTCCTGAGTCCGCTGAGTGGACCATGTGGTGACTAAGTGCCTGACGCACAAATACGCTAGGTTTGAGTCTTCCTACAACACTTCACACATATCAATGGCCTTGCAAACCATTGGTGATCTCTTTATTTCCTTATTTGCTACATACCACGGATTTTATACTTACAAAGGTTTTACATACTCACTTTCACATGAACTCGCTCAACTTTATGTTGACTTTTCAACTTACATGTATTTCAGGGAATTAGGATCTGGCGAAGTATGCTACGTTTTCACGCTACGTAAGAGTTATGAGGTCATCCACGTTTAGGGATTGTGACTTTTACCTGGACGAGTCGCAAGTCTTAAACGGTGTCTATTTTATGTTTATGGTATTGTCGTATGAACAATGTTTTTATGGGTTGTAACTCGTTGCATGTGTCAACTTTAAAACAATGTTGTGGTATTTTGTTTTTAAGACTTTAATCAATGGATGATCTTCATGGTTTTACTTTCATATAGCATTGTTGTGATTAAGCTATGGTATTAAGAAGTCACACCAAATAAACCCACGCTTCCGCAATGCCAGGGTGTGACAGAGACCAAGGGAGCAATAGCAATTAAAGCATCCTCCAAGAGATGTCTTGGAGGCAAGAGAACAGGATGTGAAAGAAATCCTTATGGATCCTCATGATCCTGAATCTATAGTCTTCATAGGATCAGGGATCCTCAGCAACATTGAACAGGATCTAGTATCCTTCCTTAAAAGGAGAAAAACTACCTTTGCCTGGAAGCATGAGGACATGACAGGTATATCTAAAGATATAATTACTCATAAACTTGGCATTGACAGGTCATTCAAGCCAACTCATCAAAAAAGAAGGAAGTTTGCACCAGAGAGGAATGCCATTATCCAGGAGGAGGTAGACAGGTTACTTCGAGCAGGTATGATCAGAGAGGTTAAGTATCCAAGATGGTTAGCCAATGTGGTTGTTGTTCAGAAGAAAAATGGAAAGTGGAGGGTATGTGTCGATTTCACTGATTTAAACAAGGTATGTCCCAAGGATCCTTTCCCATTACCCCACATTGACTCCATGGTGGATGCTACCGTGGGTCATGAGTTGTTGACTTATATGGATGCTTCATCTGGATTTCAACAAATTCAGATGGAACCATCTGATCAAGAGTATACAGCTTTTATAACCCCAACTGGTATATATTGTTATATTGCTATGCCATTTGGACTAAGAAATACAGGTGCTACTTATCAAAGGCTGGTCAATATGATGTTCAAGGAACAAATTGGACACACTATGGAAGTCTATATAGATGACATGGTGGTTAAGTCTAAGAAAGCTGAGGATCACCTTAGAGACTTGGAGGAAGCATTCAATATCCTTGATAAGTTTAATATGAAACTAAATCCTTCCAAGTGTCACTTTGGTGTTAAAGCAGGTAAATTCCTAGGCTATATGGTGACAAAAAGAGGCATTGAAGCAAGTACAGAGCAAATTAAGGCTATTGTGAATATCAAATCTCCTTCCAATGCCAAGGATGAGCAAAGATTGACAGGCAGGATCGCAGCCTTGAACAGGTTCATATCCAAGTCATCAGAAAAATGCAAGAAATTCTATGACATTTTGAGAAAGAACAAGAAATTTGAATGGACTGAAAAGCATGAAAATGCTCTCCAAGCTCTTAAGGATTACCTATCCTTAGCTCCTGCCTTGATGAAACCAGAAAAAGGGGGGATATATTATCCTTATATTTGGCGGTATCCTCCAAAGCAGTAAGTGCAGTCCTTGTTAAGGATCACCAAGGTACACAACATCCTGTTTATTATGTAAGTAAGAGTTTGCTTGATGCTGAATCCAGGTATTCACATTTAGAAAAACTTATCCTTGCATTAATTATGGCATCTACTAAATTAAGACATTATTTTGAAACTCATACCATTATTGTTAAGACTAACTTTCCAATTAAGAATGTTCTCAGGAAACCTGAAATGTCAGAAAGGATGGCTAAATGGGCAGTGAAGTTTAGTGCTTATGATATAAGATATGAACCAAGGACTGCCATCAAATCCCAAGCCTTAGCTAACTTTGTGGCAGATTTTAGTAGTGATTTACAAGAAGAAGCTGAGTTAGAAGTTCAGCAGCTTGAAGAAACCAAGGATCCTTGGATACTTTTCACTGATGGAGCCTCTAATGTTAAAGGAACAGAACTTGGAATGCTACTAAAATCGCCACAGGGGTACATAATACCCCATTCCATAGCTTGTGAGTTTCAAACTACTAATAATGAGGCTGAATATGAGGCCTTGATAGCTGGTTTGCAAATTGCCAAGTATATGAGGATCATGTATCTTGAGGTACATGTAGATTCGTTGTTAATCACTAATCACTTTAATGGATCATATGCTGTTAAAGGTGAAAAGCTAATCAAATATTTAGAGATAGTCAAAGAATTGGCACTCTCTTTGGTTTCCTTTAGTTTGACACAGGTACCCAGAGAAGAGAATGCAGAGGCTGATGCATTGGCCAATCTAGGATCATCCTTGAAGATTCCAGAGGATACCAAGATCCCTATTATCCATATCCTAACCCCTGCTATTGAGGATCATGTAGCTATGGAGATAGGAGAGGATTCTGTAATCATCCCTAGTGATGATACACAATCTCATTCAGGATCATGGATCCTTCCAATCATGAGATATATCCAACATGGAGAGATTCCTATAGGAGAAAACCCCAGGGCTTTCAAAATTAAGGTATCTCAGTTTACAATATTAAATAACATGTTATATAAACGATCTCTTGCAGGACCATATCTAAGATGCATTGAGGATCCTGAAATCCAAGAAGTCCTAAAGGATTTTCATGAAGGAGATTGTGGAAACCACACTGGGGGCAGGGCATTATTCTCAAGGATCCTGAGGACAGGATACTATTGGCCTACAATGAAGAAGGATGCTGTGGATTATGCCAAGAAGTGTGATCCTTGTTAGAGACATAGTAATATCATTCACCAACCAGCAGAGCTCTTGCATCCTATATCCTCTTCTTGGCCATTCATGAGATGGGGAATGGATATAGTTGGAAAGCTTCCCAAAGCACCAAGAGGAAAGGTGTTCATGCTTGCCATGACTGATTACTTCTCTAAGTGGATAGAGGCTGAAGCCTTTGCTCAAGTCAGAGAAAAGGAAGTGATATCCTTTATTAAAAGAAACATTATTACTAGATTTGGTATCCCTTCTGAAATTATTTGTGATAATGGATCCCAAATTATTGGGAGTAGAACTACTAACTTTTGTGACAGCTGGGGGATTAAGATGATAACATCAACACCAGTCCACCCACAAGCTAATGGTCAAGCAGAATCATCCAACAAGATCATCATCAACAACTTGAAGAAGAAGCTTGGATCCAAGAAAGGAAAGTGGGCAGAAGAACTACCTTATGTATTATGGGCTGATAGGACAACTCCCAAGAATGCTACTGGCCAAACTCCATTTTCTTTGGTATTTGGGGCAGAATCAGTTATCCCTACAGAGATGGTGGTTCCTACTGCAAGAACAAGCATTCGTGATCTTGAAGGAAATGCTGAAAACTTGGTTCAAGACTTAGATACTATAGAAGAACTCAGGGATTTGGCAAGGATAAGGATGGCTAGTTATCAACAAAGGATGGCTGGAGCCTACAATAAGAAAGTCAGGATCAGGAAGTTCCAAGTTGGTGATATGGTATTGAGGAAATCATTTCAGAATACCACAAATCCTGCTGATGGAAAATTGGCACCAAAGTGGGAAGGCCCCTACCTGATTGAAGCTGAGGCTGGAAAGGGAGCATATCGATTGCTAACAATGGAAGGTGATTTGCTACCAAGAGCTTGGAATGCTGTCCACCTGAAGAAATACTTCATGTAATAAGGATTCATGATCCTTAGCGATGTTCATGATCCACATCCTTGAAAGATCCTTAGAGGATGGATGATCCTCATTTTGGTAATGA
Organism: Helianthus tuberosus; assembly: GCA_030545235.1. Classification (NCBI taxonomy): domain Eukaryota; kingdom Viridiplantae; phylum Streptophyta; class Magnoliopsida; order Asterales; family Asteraceae; genus Helianthus; species Helianthus tuberosus. The sequence goes on along the minus strand of CM060394.1, from coordinate 124,287,993 downwards.
TCTAATCTCAAACTATTTCATTTTTTAATTATCCTATATACAAGGAAAAGGATCCTAGGTCCTTTATCCTTCTTTTACTTAATTCTGAGTTTTGCAGAAGGTTCATATATCCTCGACAAAGGGTTGAGTATCTACAGAAGTATCCAGTTATTTGGGCTTGACCCTAGTTATTTGGGCTTGACCCCAGTTTTTTGGGCCTGTCCCCAGTATCGCCAGCAGCGCACGATGATCCTGGTACAGTTCATGGCAATGGGACCAGTACTCGCTTTAGGGGCAGACAATTTCAATGTACTGGCTGTATTCGGGATCCTATGTATAATGGTAGACGTACTATACATCCGTTCCTAAGGTTTCTAACGTTTTCACGTTACCTAAGGTTTTGGCATTTTCATGTCACTAAGTTTGGATAGTCGCCAGTGAGGGCCATACTCCAGTTTACACAAGATCCTTTGGGCTTGTCCCCAGTTTTTTGGGCTTGTCCCCAGTTTTTTTGGGCTTGTCCCCAGTTTTTTGGGCTTGTCCCCAGTATATTGGGCTTGTCCCCAGAATTGTTGGGCTTGTCCCCAGTTGCTAACTCTTTTCTTATAATGGCTTAGTCCCAAGTTATGTTCCATTTCAGGTTTTTGAAGTTAAACACCCAAGGATCCTTGATCCTTACCTTTTATTAAGGTTTTTCTTTTGGTTATCCTGGTTGTGAATGTTAAAGGTTTAGGATCCTAACTTGGATTCTCAGGTATGATCCTTGATCACTTTGATTTTATCCTTTATTTATCTAAGTGACCCTTATCCTTTGACAACAGGATTCATGATCCTTGAACTATACTGTTTTTTTTTTTAATTGATCAATTATAGGATATTTGATCCTTGATCATATCCTAAAACTTTTTGACATTATTTATTAAACCTTTATTCTTTACTTATGAATTCAAACAAAGTACATCACAACTATTGAAGGATAAAATATATACAGAATAACAACACAAGAAATAGCCAAAAGATTAAAGTTTTATTTATTCACCAAAAGTTAAACCTTTGAAAGGTTGTCAAAATTGTCAACCCAAGTTTCTACCAGCAAAAGCGTGGCCCGTCCACTTGGGTTGGCAAAGGGTGTCCATTGTTAACAGGTCTTAAAAGTGCAGGAAATAAAAGATGGCATGATAACAAGTGGTTTCATCCCCCAAATAGAGGATCCCTCCACCACCTATTATCCTACCTATTATTCAAAGGATCCATGATCCTCAACCCTATTAGCTATTGTTTAGTTATTACAAACCATCATTGTTTGAAATAAAAACATCATAACCAAAAAACCACTACCAAATCCTAAAAAATGGGCTCTGGCCGCGTCTAGAAATGTCCATCATCGCCCATTTCTGCAGCTCACACCTTGGCTGCATCACCACCAGCATCACCATCACCAGCTTGATCCTTCCCACTGCCACTTGCCTCAATTTCCAAGACCTCTGTAGCCTCCTCTTCGTCATCAAGCTCAGCCAACCTAGCCTTCCAGCCCTCCTGATCCCAGTTGGTCCTGTCAAAGTCAGGATCCTCAGCCTCTTGAGCCATCTGCAGCTTGGTCTTGTACATGGCAATGGCAGCAGAGAGTTTGGCGTCCTCCATCACTTCGTTCTTCTCATGGTCAGCATCGATGTGGGCCATTACCAGCTGCTTCTTTGCCAAGTTCAGATCCTTCTCAAGGCGAGAGATAGTCTCATCTTTAGCCAAGAAGATTTTCTGGAAGTCCAACTCTTTCGCCTCAGCCTCTTCAACATAGGCATCAAAAAGCATCTGGATCTCAGCGAATTTCTGCAAAAAAAAATGATTCATTTCATGATTACTTATCCTCATGTGTGCAGGATAGGATTAAGGATCAGGGATCATTACCTCGTTGAAGTATTCCTCAAATTGGTGACGGAGGAGGGGCAGGCCTTCAAGGTTGTCAGCTTCAGAGGACTTCCTCTTCTTTCCTCCTTTGCCCTTGGAGATAACAGGCTTAGGAACTGGAACGCTAGGGCTAGCAGCAGACTTCTTCTTCCCAGACCTGGGAGCAACAACACTAAGATCACTGACACTGAAGCGGGTGGCTGACTTTGAGGATTTACCAACGCCTGTCAATACAAAACAACAGATAAGTATTCTTGTTTTATTTACATTTAAACATTTAATCATCTATCGACTTGGATACTTACTTGACATTGTGACTGAGCCGGAGGATACTTCTTGAGAATCCTTGGTGTTTGCTTGAAATGATCTTATTGCAGGATCAAGATTCCAGAAAGCAGTGATCCTCTCTTTGGCTGCAGGTGATGAAATAATACGAGAAACAGAGATAGCTGCACAAAAGAAACAAAAAGATGTTAGTGATCCTCAACAGAAACAGGGTTATCCTATGATCCTTCTATAAGGATCCTCTATCCTACCATGGGTGGCCCACTTTCTTGGGAGATCCTTCCCATCTGGGATAGAATCCCTCCTAACGAAGAAGAAACGCTTCTTCCAGTTGGTGTCATTCTTGGTGGTCTTGAGGATTCGGTGTGCTTCGCCGGGTTTATGTTTGAATAAGAAGCGATGTGAACCATGGCTCACAAGATTATATAGTTCAGCCAATTCCGACATTCCCAACTCTATATCTTCATGCTCAATGATTCTCTCAAGGGTATATAAAACCCTCCACATCATTGGCATGGCCTGGACATAGGATATGTCGGTAAGGAAGAAGAAAGATTGGGTAAAAGCAGGGAAAGGATAGGAGTATCCTATCAGAAATGGGGTGGCCGGAAAAGTAACCCAAGTTGCAGAAACGAAGTCACTCAAAGTGGTAGGGTTAAAAGGTTTAAAGACAGAGTCTGCCAGAAAGCAATGACGAATCCTATCGATCTCAGGATTAGTAAAGCAGCAACGTTCCTTCGGAGAATCTTTGATAATTCCTTGGCTCTTTAGGGGGCTATCTTTTTGGTGATCCTTAGCCGGTGAGGATCTTAGAACCATCTTGGCCATGGATGATGGTAAAGAAAAGAGGAACAGAGTAAGAAGGTCAAAAGAGAAAGGAGAGAGAAGTACCTGCTTGATCTTCGAATGAGGATTTAAAGGGAGTATTGCTCAAATTTAAATGCACATTAGTCCTTATCTCTAACCTATATATACTGATGATTCTGCAGGGATGTCACTTCAATGACGTATAATTTGCAACGGCTAGTTAGATTGTAACGGCTATATATCCGTTAGTTAGTTGCAGATAAGATCAAAAAAATATAACTCGCTAATTTACACTTTACTCCTTATATTTTGGGGGCAATTGTTAGGGGAGGATTTTCTCATCCTAAGGATCATGGATCCTCAAGTACTGCCAGGATCATGAATTCTATTTGAATTAAGGATCCTCAGTAGGTGTTGCAGGATCAGGATTCAGGATCCTTATTGTTATCCTTATACTGACGATTGTCTTCATTATGCATAAGCTTGTTTTGCAGGAGTATGTGCATGGACTTGGTCTTGCCGATATTCGTGGAGCATATTCCCTCCATATTCCGCACGTGCTTGGCCCTTGTGAACGTTATGGAGATCGTGGGAAGCTAGCATGATTAGCGGATAGTTAGTTACTTTAGTTATTTCTAATTTTAAATAGGGGATAACAAGCTTGAGTTAGAACACTTGGCTAATTTTAGCAAACACACACTCTCGAACAGCTCTCGGCAGTTTACTTGGCGATTTCATACACTTTAACACTTTTGCACACTAGTGATCCTTGTAACAAGCTTGCTATCATCCGAGTTGTAACATTTTTTTGTTTAATCTTAGTTGGTGATCGGTAGTTTCCATCACCCGAGGTTTTTTATGCCGGAGATCAACTCTTGATCAAGGGCTTTTTCCTCGTATAAATCCTTGTGTCACCTCTTTATTTGGTTTGCAAGTTGTTCATACAATTGTTCATAGATTCAAGCATCACACCTCACAACAAAAGATTTGGTTGCATTATCCTTGCTTGATTTTTTACCAAAACAATCAATAGAGGTGCAGTTGAAAGATATTGCTTCAATTCCTGCAAGGCTACTTCATGCTTCTCTCCCCATTCAAATTTCTTATTCTTTTTCAGGATATCGTAGAATTCCTTGCATTTCTCTAAGGATCTTGATATAACCCTGTTTAATGCTGCTACTCGTCCTGTTAATCTTTGCACATCTTTCATGTTGGATGGCAACTTGATATCCAAGATAGCTTTGATCTGTTCCGGGATTGCTTCTATCCCCCTTTTAGTCACCATATATCCTAAAAACTTTCCTGCCCCCACTCCAAAATGGCACTTGGCAGGATTTAATTTCATATTATACTGATCCAGGATATCAAATGCTCCTTCAATATCTCGAAGATGATCCTCAGCCTTCTTGTATTTTACCACCATATCATCAATGTACACCTCCATGGTGTCCCCAGTTTGTCTTTAAACATCATGTTCACCAATCTCTAGTATGTTGCACCTGCATTTTTCAAACCAAAAGGCATAGTAGTGTAACAATAAATACCTATTGGTGTCATGAAAGTAGTATCCTCCTGGTCCGAAGGTTCCATTTGGATCTGCTGGAATCCTGAGGATGCATCCATAAAGGTTAGCATTTCATGATCGGCGGTTGCATCCACCATCGAGTCTATATGAGGCAGAGGAAATGGGTCTTTAGCGAATGCTTTGTTTAAGTCTGTGTAATCTACACAAACTCTCCATTTCCCATTCTTCTTTTGCACTATGACCACATTTGCTAGCCATTTAGGAAATTTGACTTCCCTAATCATCTTGGATTTCAGCAATCTTTCAACCTCTTCCTATATAATTGTGTTTCTTTCTGGAGCAAACTTCCTTCTCTTTTGTTGAACGGGCTTGAAAGACCTGTCGATTCCAAGCTTGTGAGTTATAATATCCTTGGAAATACCTGTCATATCCTCATGCTTCCATGCGAATGTTGACATCCTGCATTTCAAAAAGTTAGTTAACTGATTTTTAATATCCTGGGGGATATTGGCTCCTACGAGCACTGAGATATCTGGATTATCCTGATCCAGGACAATTTTCTTAACATCCTGCTCTGAAGTCTCCATGATATCCTGGGCTCGTATCTTTAATTGCTATCCTACTTTGGGCTTTGTTGAGGATTTCATCGAGGAAGAATAACATTCTTTTGCCTCTTGTTGATCACTTTCCACCTTGACAACCCCCCAAGGGGTAGGAATCTTGATGCATTGATGATAAGTTGATGGGACAGCCTTCATATCATAAATCCATGGTCTGCCCAATATAATATTGTAGCAGGATAAGGAATCCATGACACAGAAACGTTGCGTTGAGTTGACTCCCTCAACATATACTTGCAGCTTTATTTCACCCACAGTATTCTTGGCCTCTCCACTGAACCCGACAAGTACAATGGATTTTAAAGTGATCTCCATCGGGGAAATATTCATCCTTTTCAGCGTTTCTAGTTGAATAATGTTGATGGAGCTGCCATTATCCACTAGTATCCTACGCACAAAATGATTACCAATATATAAAGTTATTACCAGACCATCATGATGGGGATCCTGGACACTATCCCTTTCATCACTGTCAAACGTTATCACTTTATCAGTTGTGAGGGTTGTCATCCTGGTTGGCTTATCTCCCCTTTCTGCCTTAGCCTCCTTTGCATGTCTTTTTGCTGCAGAATAAGAGGTTCCACAAATGTCGGATCCTCCTGAAATAAAGTTAATTATCTTGGCATCCGCAGGAGGTGATGCTGCTCATTTAGGATCCTTCTCAGCATCCTGACCCTTATTCTTCTTTCTGCCCAGAAGATCCTTCAGATATCCTTTGCTTAGCAGGTAGCTTATTTCCTTCCTCGGGGCAATGCAATCTTCCGTAACATGTCCAAAATCCTCATGGAAGGCACACCATTTGGATTTATCCTTCCAATCGGCTTTTTGTTGGTTCTTTCTAGGCCACCTCGCTTTATCTCCCAAACCCTACATAGCGTACATTAGTTCAGGTATATTAACAGAAAAACAATACACTAACAATTCAGGATACTCCTCAGGATCCTCATCTTCAACAACATTCACTTTCTTGCTGTCATTCCTGCCATATGGCTTAGAGCGATATGGTTTGTATGAGGATTCTGACTTCCTGTTAGTTGATTCATAGGTTGAGGATGAATTCATCCTCTCTTGCATCTTTTTATCATCTTCCAGTCGAATATATCTCAAAGCCCTGTTTCGAGCTTCATCCAGGTTCCAGCAAGGATTCATTACAAGATCCTGATAAAATTGGGAATCATTTTGCAACCCCATTTTGAATGCCTGCACAACTGTTGCAACATAAAGATGTGGGATATCCAGAGATTCCCTGCTAAACTTGTTCACATAATCCCTTAAGGATTCTTGAGGACCTTGAGTTATCCTATAGAGATCACTGGTCAGTTTTTCAAAACTTCGACTGCAAGAAAATTGACTATTGAACAAATTAACTAAGTGAGCAAATGATGTAATTGAATGAGGTGGAACGTTTAAGAGCCATTTTAAGGCTGATCCTGTTAGAGTAGAGCCAAAACCCTTGCAGAGGCATGCTTCCTTGAGATCCGGAGGGATAGGGTTAATTTCCATCCTTTCCCTATACTGAGCAATATGCTCTTCAGGATCCGTGGTTCCATCATAGAGCTTCATGTTGGGGGTTTGAAATCTTTTCAGGATTTCAGCATCACAAATAGGATATGCAAACCGGGATATCCTGTGGCTATCCTGAGATACTTCTGGAATTGGCTGGACCACCCCCAGGTACACTGGATATCATATCCTTTAACTTCTAAAGCTCCCTAGAGAGTGCCAAAGTCACACCTGTATCTTGCAAAGATCCAATACCGTTAGTAGCATGAGCATTAGTATTATTAGACATGTTACCAATCTGAGGATTCTGGCCATATCCTGGAGCATATCCTGAACTTCTCACAGTCGATATCCTGACCGATGAGGGTATCTCAGGAGTATGACTCTGGGAATGACTAGGTATAATATTGCCCCTGTTATCCTCGGTATATACTGCGGAACTGAAGTTCAATGCTCTGGGCTGCAAGGGAGTGACAGTATCCTCAGCAGGCCTGCTTGAGCTAGATTTCAAGAGTTATATCTCTCTTATCAGCATTTGGTTGGTTTCCTGCTGTTGCTTCATTTGATCCTGTATACTACCAAACAAAGTTAGAATTTCATCACTATAAGCCATAATAGGAGTTCTCCTTGAGGCAGCAGATCCATGGATATTCTGAGTAGGCACAATATCCCGAGTTGTTTGAGTTTCGGTCCTCCTTGGAGCTTGAGGCTGAGAAGAAGCTTGCGTCCTTGGAGGTGGTGGAAGCACCGAACCAATTGTTGCAGAGGTTGTAGCAGACATGGTAGAAGAGCTCATGTTTGATTTTGAGGCCATTGATAACAGTTGTGCAAAAATTTTTGAGAATAGAAAACCAAGTAATGATTTTAAGAAAGCTTTTAGTAGAAATAGCACCACTTGCGCCACGGTGGGCGCCAAATTGTTTTGGTAAAAAATTACCGAAGAAATTTAGTGATCAAATTAGTTAAGTGAGGTACTGTGCTAGTAATACTTAAGAAAAATATGTTGGTTTGTTAGTTTGCAAAAACAGTTTCAGGATATAGCTCAGGATACCGAGCTATATCTACAATCAAACAATGAGCAGAAAAGTAAAGGGTGACACGAGATGTACGAGGAAAGCCCTTGATCAATCTAGATCGCCTGCATAAAACCTCAAGAGCTAACAATCGCAGCCGCCTTGTTCTTCTTATTACTTCAAACTTCAGGATACAGTGCAGGATATGATACGGATCAACTAAGTGTTACAATGAGATTCGAGTGTAAGTGTTGGTGATTGAGAGTGATTGCAGCTAGTAGAGAGCAGAAATGCATGTAAAAGTTATGTGTACCTATTGATCCATACATTCCTTTATATAGTAAAAAGAAATAACAAACTATCCTAAAAATAGGGGATGCTCTGAATATTCCCCTTTGAATGTTGGAGACCCCCTTCTTTGCGGCTTCAACGTTCTCTTCGCAACCGTTTAGTCCAAGTCTTCAGGAGAAGCAGTCCACTTGAACGTTATGGGCATGCCTTGCTAATCTGCACGTGAACAATTAGTCATTACTAGGATACTGCATCAGGATGTTACCAATATCCTGATCTGGTATCCTGGTCACAAACATAAGTATTATAGTCAGGATATAATTCAGGATATATGTTCAGAAAACCACCCACAACAATATTGACATAGCCTATTCTAAATCTGATGATTCTAGTGATTCAGAGGTGGTAGGTAAGGTCGTTGAAAGTGTTTTACAAGATGATTCTTCCAAAACAGATAAGTCTGAGTCACAAGATGAAAATGAGGGAAGTTTTCATGACAGTTATCTGAAAAATTCAAAATCTGAGAAAAATGCGAATGATGATTCAAAAGGATTGGCTTATACCATGATTGGATCGAACAAATTGTTCTCGGATATTGAATCCCCGATTCAAAATGTGATTTCGGAAAAGATTGATAAAGTTTTCAAATTGGTAGAAATTGAAAAATCTGAAATTTCAAAACTTGCTGGAAAGAGCAAGAAGTCTTTTTATAACAAACCTGGTTACAAAAATAAAAATATGAATGCTGGGTTGGGTTATAAGAAGAAACAAAATTACAAACGGTTTGACAAGAAAAATCATCAAAACAAGACGAACTTTGTTCACGGAACAAGTCCCGAGTAAGAGAAAGAACTCCAATTTAGGCGACAGTCTAATGAAGAGTTCTTTGCTCAAAAGAAACAACAACAACAACAATAACAACAACAGGTTAAAGATGTTTCAAAGAGAACATACTTTAAGTGTGATTTGGACATCTCAGTCGAAAATGTCTAAATCTTAAACCTGTTGCTGTTGAGAAAAGAAAGTTTGATTTTGTGAATCAGAAGCCAGCCAAGTTTGAAACTAAATAAACATGGAAGCCGAAAATGTGATACGCTAAATCACAACAACTTGGAAACAAGTGACACCCAGATTTAGAACAACACAAAGTTGGAAAACAACTGTTGATCTAACAAAACCAAACCAGTTTTGGCAACCAAAAGTTGTTGTTCAAAATCAAAACATTCAAAATGAACCACGATTTTATAAAAGGAATGTTCCAAAAGGTCAAAGTTGGGTGGTCAAGCAACAAAAGGTTTCAGTTGATGAGGAAATTAAAGAAAATGTTTTTGAAAAGAATGAACAAAACTATCCAGTTCTACCTGGAAAGATACATGTTCAACTACCTGAGTCTAAACAGGTTTGGGTTGCATTGTTCAAATGATTGAATTACTTGAATGTGCAGGTTCTCTCGAAGACAACTGAATGTCATCTAGAGGAATATCGGAGCAGCCTGGCACAAGAGGAGGAGGCTGCTGATCCCTGCAACTAAGAAACGGGGAGTTTGTTTGTGTATATAAATAAACCATATTTCAAAAACCCTATAAATTGAAAAAATTAAAAACCAAAAATATGTTTTTATTCTGTCAAAATTTGAAAAATTAAAAAAAATATGTTTGTTTATAAATTTGTCAAAAATCAAAAATTTCAAAAAGATGTTTTGACTGAATATGCCGAAACCCTCACGACTGAACAAACGTGGTTATTTCACAATTGAAAATGGTTTTAACATTGTTAAAAATCAATGTGTTGTAAATCATGGGGGTACTTTATGCGAAACAGAGCAGGTGACGCAGAAAGTTGATGGCGAGATGAAGCTATCTACAATCGGTTTGTCAAATTTTCTTAAATGTTTTGAATTTTAGGGGGAGTAAGAAAATTTCAGAAAATACAAAAACCATTTGAAAATTTGAAAAAGCCAAAAACATGATAAAATTCAAAAATGAGTTTTTGTGTAAAAAGAGGAAATGATAATACATTAGTAGACAATCATAGTACGATAAAGAAATGGAAAGTCAAAATGTGATAAACGGTCTCACTGATGATATGCCAGTAGGTTTTTACACGCTTAGTAGATTGATTTTGAGATATAAACCTAAATATCAACATAACTTACTTATATCGCGGGGAACATCTCTCGGATATATGGGTAACCCTCGAAATCTTGTTTGAGAGATTGCCAGATTCTGAGATATTAGGTCTTTATACTGTTTGATATCTGGGGTATTATACCTGGTCTTCTGATATTGCGGAAGCAATGGCCTAGACTTCGTATAATACTTTATGCCCTTAAAGCTTACCCTCTGCATAAAAATTGATAAAATATCGAAAGATACGAATCAAGTGCGGTTGTAAAGAAGATCCCTAAGTAGGACACACCTAAAGTCAAGCCTTCATCCCTTTGACTGAACGGTAGTTCATACCTAAGCTCTCAAGGTCTCGCACTAACCCAGAGTACAGATATCATTATGGTATATTCACCTGTAAGACTGAATCTAGGGAATCTTGATACGGGAGTATATTCTGAGGCGGGACACGTGAATATGTTAAGTTCCTAAAACACTAAATCTCATATCTCGAATCAAGTAGATCAGTATACTGACAATCTAAGTGAATCGTTTAGAACTTAAAGTGTTAATAGCTCAACGGTGCTAGTGATTTATCATAAACTGATATGATCATCTGACGCGAACTCAAACAAAAATATTGTCTGTAAATATTTCTTTACTGCTTTATATTTTTGGAAAATACAAAAAGATTTTGTTTCCATTTTATTTTTGACAACCGATGTCTGAAAGCTGAGTTTCAAAATCTAAGTATGCTGGTCGTGTTTCTGAAAATAAACGAGTTTATAAGTTGAAACTTGAATTTTTAAATTGAAAAATTCAAAAACAGTTTGTGAAAATCTCCAAGGTTATTAATTTGGACTTGGAAGATTATTTGTGATGTTTTAGATGCTTTAAATTGCCAAAATTATAAAGTCATTTGTTAGGGGGGGTGAAGTCGGGTAATCCTGGATAAATACATATTGTTACATTTGTACAATAGAGCCAGATTCTCGATCCATAAATATTTTAAGAGCCAGGCCATCATTCCTGGAAAACCTAAAAGCTTTCACTGTCACATATTTGAAATGCTCCGGATTATGGTTAGAGCTAGGTTTTCGATTTGAAATTGTCAAATATCTTACAAAAGTTTGAGATTTGCAGATGTTAAGCTAGACTACATTCCTCATAGCTGAGGCTAAGGGGAAGTCTGAAGAGGAGCTCATCGCAAGGGGGAGCTTGTAATCGGAAAACCAGGTGTCGATGCTAAAAGCACGGAAGCTTTACGAAAGGGGGAGCCTGAAGAAAAGAGTCAATCGAAAGGGGGAGCTGATTCAAAATGCAGAATCAAGAAAAGCTTGAAGAGGGAGTCTGTGTTGCTGATATTGTCAAAGCTTCATAAAGATTCAGAGAGAGAGAAGACAAGATGCTACCAGATTGACTGCCGCAATATCCAAGGGGGAGTCTGTGAGTGCACTAATGTCTATCGCCTCCGTCAATCCACATCGTAGCAAGAAATGAAACAAAACAAGGTTTTATATTGTTAAATATAGGGCAATGGCATTTTTGTAAATAAGGAAACCCTCCTTATGAGAGCCCTATAGATAGGAGTCTTATGTGTTTCATTTAGAACTTTTACATTTTGCTACATTTGGAGAGCTCTTGGATTCTAGAGAGAGAAAATAGCAAAAGGTGGTGATTCAAGGTGTAATACTATGTCAAATCTTTATAGAATCATCGGTTTATTATGTTCTTGTGTTTGGTCCACACACATACACAGATTCCGCATGTCGTACGTGTCGTTCGCAATAGTTCGGGAGTCAAATCCGATCCTACAGTTTTATATAGTGTTTTGGGGAAAGAACACGCCTTAAAAGGTAATCTTATGTTTTTGTATAAAACATATTTTTGAATAAATTATAAATATATTTTCATGGAAAATATGGTTTGGAATGATATAAATATGTTTTTGAGGAAAACATGGATTTTCATAAATATGATTGATTACAAATATGTTTCAGGGAGAAACAGGGAGGATTATGGTGTTTTGGATAAAACGATCGTAAGGATTTAAAAACATTTTAAATCTAAGTTGAGACAAATTTTCCAAATCTCAAGAGTGTAAGTAGCAACATAGGCTTACATTGCGTGGGGGACGTCGGGAATTTGTGCAACACCAAATATTAAATTCATTTTCTAGTAGGTTATGTATATTGATGCAATTGAGGAGGGCACCCTGATGCATCCTAGCCTTTTTTAATCATTAAGTAAAGAACACGTGGAATTGTTGATAGATCTATTGGGTTGACACCCCGTCGTGACCGGTAGCTCCGGTCCACATAGCGGCGAATTTTATTCTATAATTGTCTAGTATTGATTAGAACCTCAATCATGGTATATAGCTCGTAACGTCTTGCAAACTTACGAAACTGAACGAATGACAAATATTTAATATTGAAACCATGGGTAGAAAATCTCATTGGAGACTTTTCAAATAAACAATTCCGGATGATTTACCCTCGGATTTTATAAAGGAAATAAAACTTACTTTCTATTTTGCATGGATGCTTATTCCCATTAAAAATTTATTAAGAAAGATTTTCTTTAAACAATTTGTTACAAATTAGAAGATGTGAACTCACCTTCCTTTGTGTTGACACTTGATTTTTATGTGTTCTTCAGGTACATGAGTTCGGCTTCGGGATTTTGGCATATCTTGTGGTGGTGATGCTTGTTGTGCTTAAAAATCTTTTGGACAACTTTTAAAACTAATTTCGGACCGTGTGTATTTGGATCTATAAGGATCAAGACAACTATGTCGTGATTGTGGACTGTGTTTAACTTTAAACTCTAAAGTCATGATTTAAATAAGTGTACGTCCAAAATAAATATTACATCGACCACTAAGACATTGGGTACCAACCTCCTTCACCGCCACGTTTGTATTTCCGCTGCGCGTTTTTGGGGTGTGACAACGGGCCCGTGTGAAAGGCTTGTTTCCAGCTATAAATAGGGGTGCTTGGTTCATTTGCAATTCATCCCTTGGCAAACCACTTCTCTCACGCCTGCCACCACTCCACCACCACTATACCACCATCATCCTCCACATTTCTCCATCATCCATCTTTAGAGTGTGTGTAGTAGTCTCGGGATCCAAGATTGATAGTAAGAGTTTTTGTTAAACAAAGGTCATGCTTGGCTAATCTCGACAAATATTTTATGTATTACTTTTGATTTCTAAGTTTTGGTTAACTTTTTAGTTGGGTATGTATTAATGACTTTAATAACTAGTTTTTTATATTGAATGTGAACTTTATTCTATCATCTCTTCATTTTTTTGGTTTACTCATTCGTGTCTTTACAGTCTATATAAAGCACGTTAACTGCCTAGAAGGGGGTTAGAAGGGTGGTTTGATTCAAGCTTATTAGGACTTCTCTTGAGGAAGATATCATCAAATTGGGGGAAGTAAGAACAGCTTGAACCCCTTATAAATAACCTACTATTAAAACTTTAAACCAGCCTTGTGGGACTGTATCCCTGCTGACTCAGACCAATATGGTCGAGGGTAGTGTTGCCTCCAAAAGAGAACATGCCACATTTTGTATTAATAACTTAATTAATTATATTTCAATATTCCGGTCTTGCGAGACTATATCCCTGCTGACTCGGACCAATATGGCCGAGGGTAGTGTTGCCTTCAAAAAAGGGACATGCCACTATAACTAAGATTCTTTTAAAAAAACCAAAGTGCGGAAATCATCAAAGGATACGTAAAAGAAGAGTCAGAACCAAGTGATTCTATCTTGTCTATTGTTTCTTTTTAATATTTATATTTCTTTTCTTTTAATCTTTATTTACTAAACATCTTTTTTCTCTAAAAAAATTGGTTAGATTAGACGTTGACGATATTTCAGTATTAAAAGCTCTTATGTCCTTGGATGACCTCGGTATCTTACCATCACTATATTACGCCAACGATGGGTGTACTTGCCCTAACATATTGTAGAGATTGATAGTGTTATATCGTGTTTTATAAATTTAAAGCTTGATAAACGAGTATAAGTGCTAAAAATATATTAAAAATTATACTCACGCTCCACCAACGTCAATGGTGTTGAGCAGCAACAACACCATTTTTGAAAGCCCACACCGGTGCAGACCACACGTGTGGAGGGGCTTGAAGATGGGGTATTATGCAACATGTGGACCACGGTCCGAACAGGGCGTGGTGTTAAAACGGACGGTGTGGCCCGGGGCGTGGAAACATGGCTTTTTTCGACACGTGTCACACACCTTTTGTATTATTTTATAATTAAAATTATATAAAATGTATTAAAACTTATAAAATATTACTGGTAATTAAACAAATACATAACACTAAAATAAAAGAAAACATTACATAAAAAAATTCGAAACTAAAAACACATAATTTAAATAAAAAATCTAATGATTTCCCACGCTGAGTGAAGCTTGAATTCACAGTGGTGCACGTGCCTAACGTTGATGAGAGCCACTTGAATGATGTCGTCCTTCCCAAGATCACCAACCTCGAGCTCTGTAGGATCGTTTTCACGACCGAAACGAGTCGTTTAGAGGTGTTCTTCTCAATACAAGAGGCAGAAACTAACGTATCGAGTTAGAAACAGCTTGGTATTCACTTTAATTGTCTTTTTTTATTGATATAACAGCTTTTACAGCGAGTAGACACTTCAGCAGCACTTTGGCTCTGGAATCGAAAAGTTATAAATGAAATCACAGAAGCACATATATATAGTGTGTTGATTTCGTACGAAATGGGCAAGGCACATTTCGTGCGAAATACACACAAATCCACAAATCTCGTTTTTCGTGCCCTGATCTTTCTAATCTAATACAAGACTTGATACAAGACGAAGTCGATAGACATATGCACCAACAGACTCCCCATTGGATGTCGATGAGTCTTCAGTACAGGTCTTCAACATCTTCAGTCTTTATCAGTCTTCTGGTTTTCTCTGAAGTATCTAACAATGTAAAATATCCTCTATCTTCTCTCTTCTTCTCTCTCTCTCTTTTCACAATCTCAACCTGTCTTTATCTTCTCTTGAACAGATCTCTTGATTCTTTAAGGTTATCAGCATCAGCAACTAGAGTGATCTTCAGGATTTAAACCTGGCTTTCCTATCTTCAGACTCCTCTTTGCTAACAGACTCCCTCTTAAACTATGCTGGGATCGTAGTCTGACTTTCGCAGGTTCTAGAATCAAAACCTGTCTCTCTGTAAGAATAGAATCTGGCAAACCTGCACATTCTCTACCTCACAGTAAATTTCACAAATTTAATCTCTGCTTACCGCATGTAGATTTAATTTCAAACCATCACTTGAACATATCTTCTAAAATGATTTAACATTTAAAAAAACTCGAATGACCACTTGTAAGAAAATCTTTTCAAACACACTTTCCTAAACCTATTCATCATGTTTAGCACTCGGAATTTTGAAAATCAGCTCTTCAACATCAGTTGTCGAAAATATTTTTGAATTTTTCAGAAATTTATACTAAAACACACTGAAAATCTTTTTGGATTTTGAAATACAAGAATTACAGTAAAAAAAATATTTACAAACAATATTTTTGTGAGTTTGTGTAAGAGGATCATATCAGTTTTTGAAACAAATCACTAACACCGTTAAGCTTTAAACATTTTAAGTTCTAAACGATTCACTTAGATTGTCAGTATACTGATCCACTTAAATTTTCACACAAAGTTCAACTGTTTCGAGATACTAGATTAATGTTTTAGAGACTTGAACTTATACGCGTGTCCCACCTCAGAATATACTCCCGTATCCAGATCTCAATATTCAGTCTTACAGGTGAGTATACCTAGATGATATATGTAAAGGGTTAAATGCGAGGGCCATGAGAGCTCAGGCTATTGCTTCCGCAAAATCAGAGAGATGATGGCTTCGACTTTAGGTGTGTTCCCTTTAGAGAATCTTTTCTTCAACAGCACATGATTAGCATTTTGCAATGTTTCATCATTTTTTATGCTGAGGGGGTGCTTTTATTTCAAGCAAGCGAAAAGTATTATACGGGGACTAAGCCATTGCTTCCGCAAAATCAGAAGTCCCGGGATAATACCCCAGATATCACTAAGCATAAAGACCTAGTATCTCAGAAAGAGGGATCTTTCGAACAAGATTTCGGGGGTTACCCATATATCTGTGACACCTGTGTCACTGCGACCATCAAACAAATTCCAAACCAATGAAATATTGTATTTCATACTTTGTACTTGTATAAATATGTGTATCTTTTGCACATATCAACTCTTGTTCGATTCCAAACTTTAAATCGCTTTCTGGAAGGTTATACGCGCACTGATGCGTAAATATAACCAGTTTAATTCAACGAACACTCCGGAATAGTGAAATATACTTAACATACCTTAAATAACCTTTACATAACTTAGAAATAAGTTTTGAAGGCTTTGGTATGGCAAAAACAAGTTAATTCGCTTACAGGGACTAAACTTGACAAACTGCGAAAGTATGCCAATTCGTACTGGAACAGACATTCCGGAACATGACCATAAGTTAAACATACCATAAATATCCTTTACATAGCTTATAAATAGGCTTTGAGGGGTACGGTATGCTAAAATAAACTTTTGGGGTCATTCAGGGACAAAAAGCGTCAAAAAGTGCACAAGTTTGCATTTTCGCGCATAACTTACGTTCTGAATACATCCGGACATCCAAAAATTTATGTAAGCACTAAAATATTTTATTTTAGTGTTTGGCATAAGAAAAATCCATTCGTCACGCCATTTGGATCATTTTTCGCGCTTACGCGCATTCCGTCGTAATTAACCGAACAACGTAACCGTACGGCTAAACGAACCGACACCCGAGATATTTTTGAACACATTTTAAGTTCCCTATACTTTAACTTCATTTTAGAGCTTTGAAATGGGGTTAACGGGGCTTAAACGTGTCAAAAAAACGCATCGAAAACCAAGTTTTGAGGTTGCAGGGACTGAAACCGTAAATCTGCCAAACTAGGTCCCTAAGTAGGGGCTAGATGCAGCAAAATGTCTTTTTACAGCTGTTAACCACTCCCTAACCCCTTGCCACATGTTGATCTCTTATGGTGAGTGGCCATTTTGGGTACCATAAGGTTCCGACACATGTACGGATGTGATTAAGGCACGATATTCGACAAACGATCCTAACGGTGGACCATTTACTATAAATACCCACCTCCACCCTTCAATTTTCCTCACAAGAATCTGATCCAAAAGACTCTAAGTTGGAACCATTGTTTCATACCTGAGTTATTTGGATCTAGATTAGCATTCGAGGACCCTTTGTAAGTGTTCCTTCGTTCTTTTATTGCTTTTCGAGTCCGAAAGCCAAACCTTGTTTGACTTTCTGCATTGACCAGTTTATGGTCAATGCGAAGTTCGTTAGAACTTCGCAACGTGATTGTAATCACGATGGTTATAGTCCTTGTGACTATGCCTACTGATTACCACGTTGTCTAGGGTCGTAAGGGTAAGCGACTTGATCAGTCGCTTATGCTTTCGAACCCGACCCATTTGGTCGATCATTAGGATCCGACCAAACATATTAGGTGACCATAGTATATAGGGAATAACCTTCCGAGGTTATACCTTATGGTCGCTTCGTTTAAGTAGTTGTATGATAGGTAGTTTATATGCCTTAGGTAAATTACCAAAATGCCCTTTTTACGCCAAAATTCATTTTAAGCATATGTAACATAAATTTTGGTATCTAAACTAATATGGCAACAATATTAGACATGTTAAGGCATATTTTACTTATCATATGACTAGTTATGCGTTCCAAACGCGTTTTACGCGAACGACGCGTTAAAGTAGCATAAGCTACCTAAACGGGTCGAAATGGGTCGTAAGCACTTAGGTTAGGTTTCATTTAGTATGTAGGCCTTATTAAACCATACTACATGAGTTCCCATACTCATTTGGTTTATGAGCCCTCATTCTATCCGATTCTCCGATATAGGTCCGGTTTATTAACATAGTTACCTATATTAGGTGCCGTTTGATTCCGTGATCTCTAGCTTTGCTTGGTGGTTATCTTAGGACTTCTGAGCAATCTCAAGTGAGTACATAGACCCCTCTTTTACTGTTTTCCAAACATTTTGGGGTGGAACACATGTGCCTACTTGTTACTTTTATGCTTTCCTGTTTTCACATCATATACTTGCTATGTTCATTAGTACATTATAGTACATGATTTCAATACATTTCATGCTAGGTGTGCCCATTGTGTGCATTACTTAGTACATCGTCTTACATTACATTTCATGCTATGTATGTCTATTGTTGCATACTTAGTACAGTTCCCATGCTAGGTATGTTCAATCGCTGCATTGTTCTTCATACTTAGTACATTTGTTATTCATCACATACTTACATTTTGGACGCATATTACATGATTTACATTGGTCATGCATTTACTACACAAAACATAACTTTGATTTAAACCAAGTTTTACTCCAATACTATGTTCTTGTGCATATGGTTTAGTTGATGCATTTCACTAGCCATACATATCATTTTGGTTACACATTACATGGTTTACATTTGACACATAAACACTTTTGACATTGGTTATACATTATATGATTTACATCTTGACATAAACATTTCAACATATTATTGCAATACATTTGGAAGTTGGTTTAAACATAGACATCTTACATTGTTTGGTTTGGTTTGATTAAGTGATTAAGTAACGATGCGAGTGTAATATGATACAAGCATGGTGGATACGCCGCTGGTACTTCCTATATATAAGTGTTTGTATGGTATTACATATCGTAGCGTTATTTGAATCATTTCAGTTTGATACATATAACATTTTATACAAATAACATACTTTTCACAATACATTATTTTACAAACAACTTATCTTATACAAACTCAGTTTACAATAGTTATTCATTTAACCATACATTATTCTCTTATTTATACATATCATCTGATCTTATCGTTTTTCAAATGATTTACAAAACAAAGCAAACTACAAGGTTCATGACTAAACATTTTCTCAAACATAAGTCATGAAACCTATTTTCACAAAACCTATGTATCTCACAGGCATTTTTATGCTGACGTACCTATTTTCACATGTGTTTTCAGGAGATGATGCGTAGGACTTATCAAGACTTACTTAGGCGGACCTGGGCCTTAGTGACTTAAAACGAGACAAGAACTAGTTAATTTATGTTATGTACTCTTTGTTTCTTATTTAAAGCAATGTAAACTCTCATGTTTAATTATAAAACGAAACTTCAATTGCCATGGATTTGAAACATTAATTCTGTTACAACACTCCCCGACGTTTCCGCCACGTCTTGTTGTTTTTACGTGGTCGGGGTGTGACAATATCCGAGAGATGTTCCCCACGAGAAAAGTAAGTTTGAAATTTAGGTTTATATCTCGAACACAATCTACTAAGTGTGCAAAAACCTACTGGCATATCATCAGTGAAACCGTTTATCACATTTAACTTTTCAATTCTTTAGCATGCTGTGAATGTCCACTGATGTACTATCATTTCCTCTATTTTCAACAAAACTCATTTTTGATTTTATCATGTTTTTGGATTTTTCAAATTTTCTAATGTTTTTGGATTTTTTTTTTAATTTCTTACTCCCCCTAAAATTCAAAAACATTTAAAGAAACTTTGAAAATAAACTGTACAAGTAAAGTGACAACTGTTGTGAATTGCTTCAATTCGCCATCCACTTGGCATAAACAATCAGAACTCCCCCTGACAACAAACTATTTTCCCATTAAGATTTCAAAACACTTAAGTTTGTTTTAATCAGAATGATTTTTCTGAAAAATAAGTTTTGTTGGTTTTCACAAACCACTTGTAGGTTAGGGGTTTCATCACATTGTTTTTCAACCAATTTGTATAAAAGTTAAATCAAGTTCAACTTAATGACCTTGATAAACCACTTGTAGGTAAAAACATCACAACTACCATTTGAAAATTGAAATATGACAATATTCAAAAATACCACTACATGTAGGTCGAAATATCACAGTTGTGAATTTCTCAAGAAAGATGTCGATTCATGCTCCACGATTACCAACTTGGGAGCTCCGGCAAGTCAGGTTTTTTACATATGAAATACAGACATCCAAGCCTGACCAAACTTGGATGTGACCTTTTCAGTCTCACTTAGGGTTTCAACATTTCTTTTTTCTTCATAAAATTCTTTCACCCCTTTGGCCTTTCCCTCGACCATTTTCCCAAAAATATGTTTCACTTTTCCATTAAATGCTTCTTCGACATCAAATTCTTTCTTTTCAAAATAGAACTGATTCGAGATTTCAACTTTTCCAATTTCTTGTTTAAAATTTTCAGCCCTCAATGGTGGAAAGTTGACATCATCCATTGGCGGTACTGATGTTTCTATTTTTAGCTCAACTTGTGGCTCTTCTGACTTTGACGAGTCAGATTCATCACCAGATTTCACATCAGATTTCTTAACAACCCACATTTGTTTGTCAAGATTCACCCTTCTTTTGTAAAACCTTTTTGAACATTCCCCAACTTCATATGTTGAATTTTTAAAAACTTTGAATTTTTCAGTTTGTGGTTCAGTTTTATCAACAATTTTTCCTTTCAGTTTAGAAACAACTTCCTGTTTTGTGTTGGTTGCCTTTGGACAGTTCCAGGCGATGTGACCAACTTCTTGACATCGGTAACAGGTTCTTGTCTCTTTTCTCTGATAAACTCCCTTCTTCTCAAACTTTTGTTTTTCTGCAAAAAAAACTCTTTGTTTGATTGTTTCCAGAATGAGCTCTTTTCTTCTTCCTCCGAACTTGCTCCTGAAACAAATACAGTTTTTGGTTTATAAGTTTTCTCATTTTTTATGATTTTTCGGTGGAATAAAACCAAGACCTTTCTTTTTGAAATTACCTTTATGGTTTGGTTTCTTTCGATAACCTGAACCAGAACTGTAACCCTTTTTCTTGTTTAAACGTTGTTGAACTCTTGAGGTGTAAGATTTAGGTTTTTCAGAAAGACTTACATCTTTTATTTCAGAAATATTAATTTCTGTTAATTTGAAAACCTTTTTAATCATTTCAGCTTTCACACCTCTTATTGGAAATTCCTCGTCAGAATATAATTTGTCTGAATCATTCAAAGTAGCCACTTTGATTGGTTCGTCATTCAAATTAGATTTTGATAACAGGAATTTTTATTGTACATCTTTTTAACCGACGACCTTGGACTGTCAACTGATGAACTTGAACTCTTGGATTCGGACTTTGACTCTGACTCCTCATCTTTATCCAACACCTGGTCGACCACTTTCTTTATTAACTCAGACTCATGATCAGTGTCAGACGATGTGAATGTGACGTCAATGTTTTCTGGTAAATCATCAGTTGTTTCGGACTTTAACTTTATATTGACATTCTTTTTTACTTGCTCCTCATTTGGTTTTCTGGGAGAATAACCTTCCCAAATTGGAGGCGGACACTTGTTATAATTTGCACTTTGTTTCTTACCAGTATCCTTCTCTTCCAATTCCTTGTCTTGAAATGCTTCTAAGCCTGC
Organism: Helianthus tuberosus; assembly: GCA_030545235.1. Classification (NCBI taxonomy): domain Eukaryota; kingdom Viridiplantae; phylum Streptophyta; class Magnoliopsida; order Asterales; family Asteraceae; genus Helianthus; species Helianthus tuberosus. The sequence continues at coordinate 124,266,367 of CM060394.1, read as the reverse complement.
AACAGTTGGATTAATTCTGTCAATCAAATAATCAGAACTAGAATAACTTTGCAATAATCATCTGATTCTTTCATTCTCTATTTTTTCAGCCTCCAACTCTTGCTTCCATTTTGCACATTCTTCAATGTAGTAATTGATAGCCTTTTGCTTCGACATCATTACTGCATTCATCATTGTTAATGCGTCTTCTCTTTCAGAATTTGTCTTTTGTAGACCATTCACTGTTCTATTCAACACATCATACGATTCTTTCACATAATTTAGATCGAACAATAATTTTTCTTTCATCTTATCTTGCTCACTCAACTTCTCATCTTTTTCTTCACACTGCTTGCAAGATTCCAAACACTTTAGACATGGTTTGGAGACCTCAATAATCTTTTCAACTTCGATTATCTTTTCTACTTCAACCATTTTATCAATCTTAATCACCTGCTCAGCAACTTTATCTTCTTCACTCTGCTCAGACTTCTCTTTTTTAGCAACACTCTTACATTTCATCTTTTTCTGTTGTTTTGCTGCTCGTCTCTCCTTCAGCTTCTCCAATCTATCAGCAAAATAAAACTGAAAACTTTCAGGAGATAACGAAGTTCTTCCAATGTTTATTTGTGTTTCTTCTTCATCATCACTATCATCAGATAATGATTAATCAAAGACTGTTGTCTTTTCTGAACTATCGTCTGATGAAACAGATTCTCCATCTTTGTTATTCTCATCACTAGCAATCCCTTTCATCCATTCCTTCAACAAATCTGGTTCTTGGACTATTTGTGCAGTCAATGCTACCATCTTTGAATCAGGTGGTATGTATTTGTCCCAACTGAAACCTTCTGCCACTTTTTCATCATCTTGATCAATTATACCAAAATAAGCTTTCTTATTTGATTCTTCGACTGCCTTCCTAGCATGAGCAGTTTTTGAATCTTGTGGCTGATACGTTGTTGAGTAACTTGTTGATATGTAGCTTTACGATAATAATCGTTACTACCAAACGGATTCTTTGTTCCACTTGCTTCTCGATTGGTACATTCCCTCTTGAAATGTCCTTTCTCCCTGCATCGAAAACAAGTAACTTTAGATTTATCAAAACCCAAAGTAGAAACATTTGCATTCAGGAAATCATCTCTCCCTGTAATCATCTTGAATTTTTCAGCTCTTCTCAAAACACTCGCTAAACACCATTTGATATCCATTAACTCCATTTCCTCAGCATCGATCTAATCGTAATCCTCTTTCGTCAACATAGGATTCCCGATCCTTCCTGCAACCAACCCTTCATATGATTCCAACACTGTAGCAAGTAACGCCATATGACTTTTAGCAACCTCTTCAGATAAATTTTGACCGTTCTGAAGATGCAACGCGATATTGCAATGTAACACATGACCATTACTATTGTTTGAGCTTTGGAACTGATGGCTTGAAGTTGAAGATTTAGGATTAACACTTGGATATGAAGAAAATCCACTGCTGTTGTTTGGACTTTGGTTAACTGATCCAGATGAATTTTCGGCACTGAAAGCAGTTTGGACTTTTGGACTTGCTTCAACATCCTGAACACTCCCTTTGTAATACATCTTGATGTCTTATTGACCACTTGGATTGTTCATCGTATCAATCTTTTGCTGCTCAAGATCTTGTCCTTCAATCTTTTCGATGAACTGAGAAATTGTCAATTTGTCATACTCTCCAGTATTCTTCAAGACCATAAAATAGGTACCCCACTCTTTCTGAGGTAAAGCATCAGCTAGTTTGTCAACCCATTCTTCTTGATCTTTGACTATTTCCAACAAAGACATAGATCGCACTAAGTGACAATATCTTTCGATCAATTTCTTTGAAGATTCTCCTGGCAAACTCAAAAACAAATCAAACTCTTTCTTTAGCAATGATTTCTTACTCCTAATTATCTTCTCACTACCCTCAAACTTAATTCGAAGTGCTTCCCAAATCGAACGTGAAGTATTGTCGTGTTGAAGTAATATGAAGATGTCTTCTTTCACAGCTTGCTGGAGTAGACTAATCATCATTTTTTCTGCTTTGTACATGTCTCGTTCTTTATCCGTCAGTTCAGAAATTGTTTTTATTACACCCAAATATGTACGAGGTTTGATATACTTTTTCTCAATACACTCCCAAGACCTCAAATGATTAGCTTGAACCCAATTTTCAAACCGATCTTTCCAACCATAGTATTCTTCAATGCCCATTAGCTTCGGGGGTTTTTGCAAAGTTCCAATCTCATTTTCCATGTTCATGCTTTGATCAATGGTAGCCGGAGTAGTCGGGGCAGTAGCAAATGCGTTATAAAATTCTTCTTACATGATTTGGTAACAAGTTTCACAAAATCAGCGTTTCAAGCGAAATCAACCCTTTCAAACGAAATGATCTTTTCAAACGAAATACCATGTTCAAACGAAATGACCAACTGGTGCGAAATGACCTGCAAAATGACTTCAAACGAAATAATTCACACGAAATGAATGATTTCGTGCTAAATGACTAAGTGAAAAGATGATTTCGTACGAAATCAACTCAAACTCAAACGAAATAACGATTTTGCACGAAATGGAATGATTTTTCACACGAAATGAGAACAGTTTGGTACGAAATAGTGATTTCGTATGAAATCGCTCACGCGAGATGATGATTTCGTGCGGAATCAACCAAATTTCACACGAAATGCTGATTTCGTGCGAAATTAATTTCAATTTCAAGCAAAATGAATCACAAAATGTGATTTCGTGTGAAATAAAGGATCTATTCCATGCAAAATGTTGTTGATGTCATCATGTCGGCCATATTTTTGTCAATTTGATCAGGTTTAAGTTCGAATTTTGGTCCAATTCTTTCAAGGCTTTGTTAAAACACTGTTACGCTTATAATGTGAGAAATTCAATCCATTTTAACCGTCAAATCTTGTTTAATTTTTAAAAGAAGGTGTAGAAGACAGAAAATAGATGATATCAAGCTGAATTCGGTAAGAACTCCTCCTCCTGAGCTCTGATACCACTTGTAGGATCGTTTTCACGACCGAAACGAGTCGTTCAGAGGTGTTCTTCTCAATACAAGAGGCGGAAACTAACGTATCGAGTTAGAAACAGCTTGATATTCACTTTAATTGTCCTTTTTATTGATATAATAGCTTTTACAGCGAGTAGACACTTCAGCAGCACTTCGGCTCTGGAATCGAAAAGTTACAAATGAAATCACAGAAGCACATATATATAGTGTGTTGGTTTCGTACGAAATGGGCAAGGCACATTTCGTGCGAAATAGCCATTGTCTATTTCGTGCGAAATGACCTTGTGTCATTTCGTGCGAAATACACACAAATCCACAAATCTCGTTTTTCGTGCCCTGATCTTTCTAATCTAATACAAGACTTGATACAAGATGAAGTCGACATATGTATGCACCAACAAGCTTTACGGTGGTGTGGATCGTCTCGAATCTTTCGCAATCAAGGTGGATCATCCTAAAACGAAACGAGAGGGAGTCGGAGGTTCGGTTGTTCTCACCCGTATAGGCTTGAAAGTGTTGTCGAATTGCCCTTCAAAAAGGACTGCTCGAGCGTCTACCCGACGTGTGGTGGCTCAAAGCTTCGACCCACGACTCGCAAAGTGCAATATCTTCTTCTTTGGTCCACGCAACGGCTGCCATCCTCGATTTTTTTGTCTAAAAAATTTGTTAACTACGTAATTTAAAAGTAGTAAATTGAGTTAATTATATAAGAATGTCTTCTTCGGTCATATTATTTTATATGAATAAGCTAAGAGAAACACTTATTAAAAAACAATTTAGTGAGTTGTTGACTTTCACATTATAAAAATTAATTCAAACACCTTTTTAGACCTCCTTTTGAAAAAGTCACAACTCAAGTTAGGAGATCTTGTATAAAGTATTGTAATCGTGAGAATTTTATGAGACAATATAGGCCATTAGCTAAGAATTCAATGGTTGAGAATTAAGTTTTCCTCAAATAATTTAATCTCATTAAAAAAACAAGTAGAAAAAGAGCAAAATAGAAAAAAGCACTAGTGTTGACTTTTAAACCCATTTTCCCCACAATTTTTTTACTACACATGACTTTTCATATGTTAAAGTTTTTTAAACAAAAAATTACACTATAAAAACACGAGTATTTATTCTCTTAAAATTGAGTAGACTATTGCTATAGTTTTTTTTTTAATTTAAAAAAATATATTTTACAAGCTACGTTATTACATATTTTTGTATCACGTTATGTGGTTTTTTGTATAAGATTACGTAATTATGTACCAGTACTTTAGACAAATTGTTGAGGACTCCACATATTTATATGGATGATTGTACCCCTGGCTTGAAAGACATGACACTTCGCACATTTTCAGCCTCTTGTACAATAAATGCCCCTATAAATAATAAGACTAAATAGTATAGGTTAGCGAAGGGTGGCCGTGGGCTGATCAGGCTTCATGGCCACTAGTTGAACACTGCCACCCCCCCCCCCCCCACTTTGGTGAATGGTGATGATGGTAGGGATCTCCATGAAAGCCACGGGTGTAATGAAAAGTAATTTAAGTGGATAATTAATTAATAAAAGAGGAGAGGATAATGGAGGCTTAGTGAACCAAATAATGATGTGACACTATGATTGATGGTGTTAACACACACTAATGGACAGTTTTGGAGTTCCAAACACCATCTTAATAGTAGGCTTGGTAATAGGTAGTTTTAGGGTATGTTTGGCAAAACTAGTTGGTGGTTGATGGCTGGAAGCTGTTAGTTGGTGGCTGAAAGCTGAAAGTTGGTAGCTGGTAGCTGGTAGCTAGTAGCTGTAGCTTTTTAGATATATTTGGTGTTTGGCAGAGTAGCTGAAGCTTTTAATAAAATGTACAAAACGACCAAAATGGACATAACTTAAAATTTTAAAAGCTTGTGCATTAAAAAGTTCATTATCTTTAGAGGTTAAAATGGTCATTTTTCCCTAAAAGCTTGTAGCTACTTCTCAACGCTACTGGTATGAGCGTTCAACCAAAAACTTCAAGCTCCTAACCTAAAAGCTTCAAGCTCCTTCAACCAAACAAGGGTTTTTACTGAGTATGAGCTTTTTCTTAAAAACTTAAAGCTAGAAGCGCCTAAAAGCTCCATGCCAAACATACCCTTAATGAGATACAATAAGAGCTATTTTACATGATTTTTTTACTTTTTAAAAAATAAATATAATTAGGAGGTTAGGATGCAACATTTTTTTAGTACATAAAACGTACAAATGTGTTGTAGAAATGAGATGTAAACTAGTTAAATGAGTTGTACTTAAATAATACTCCGTACTTTGTTATTGGAGACGTTAGATACGTGTCAACGTGGTTAATAGTTAATACTAGTTTAACATAGCAGAGATTTGTTAAAAAAATGATACGTTGAAGCATCTCACACTGCCAAAACCCCTCTCTGACGGAACCCTCTCAGCCGTAATCCTAACAGGGGCGGACCCACCACCAAGCCAAGGTGGGCGGGCGCACCCCCGAAAAAAAAAAATTATGTAAATTTCCGAAGAAAATCCCGTCCGTACCCCTTGGAATTTTTCGGTCGCACCCCTTGGAATTTTTCATTCGCACCCCTTGGGTAAAAAATATTATGGATTTATATTATAATTTTTTTTTAGTAAAGTCTGATTTTTATAAAAAAAACTACCTATATTAATACATTATACTACTTAAACCCAAACCAAAGCTTAACACATTAGTCCATTAGTCCATATCCATTACCCAATACCCAACAATAAACAAAAAGCCCATTAGCCCATTAGTCCATTACCCAATCCCCAACAATAAACAATTAACAATTAGCCCAAACCCCTTCAATTTCCTCCCGCCCTTCTGTTTCTATTCTACGACCTCCTGCCCAGCGACTTCATCAGCAAGCCAGCAGCAACAGCAGCCAGCGACTTCCATAATTCCGGTCAGAAACTGACCGGAATCCAGCAGGCAGCAGCAACACAGCAGCGACATCATCAAGATGGTTAGTTTTATGGTTTTTTTTGATGATTTACTGCCTTAGATGATTTTTATGATTTTACGTGTCACACCCCTTTTTAAGGCGGAAGCACGAGGTGTGATCATGAAAGGTTTTCATTGCATACGATTGGTAAACATACTACATGCTCATAAAAATAACTCCAAATGCAAAACATTACATAACGGAAATCATAGTTTAAGTGTTTACAACACGAGACAGCATATTGTCTTTTAAAAGTTTACAACTTTATTTAAGGATAAACATAAACAACATCCAGGAGCATGAGTAAGACCGCGCGCACATCCACTTTTAATTACCTGAAATACATGTGAGTTTTGGAAAAACGTCAACATAATGTTGGTGTGAATTCATGCAATTTTGTATTTCACGCTAGTATACTTTGTATGAAAACGTGATATGTGTCTTGTAAAAATAAAGTATTCTTGTGTAATAAAGTATTCTTGTGGTATGAACCAAATAAAGTATTCTTGTGTAAATAAAGTATTCTTGTGGTATGAACCAAATAAAGTATTCTTGTGTAAATAAAGTATTTTGGTGGTATGAACCAAATAAAGTATTCTTGTGTACGAACCTCGTACAAGTAAAGTATTCTTGTGTAAATAAAGCATTCTTGTATAAATAAAGTATTTTTGTGGCATGAACCATAAAGTATTCTTGTATCTATCAGGGTTGTTAATGAGTTGCAAGGCCAATAAAATGTGACACGACATAGGAAGTCACCAAACCATAGGCATTTTTCTAGTTGTCGATTCACGACAGAGACACAAAAGCACTACTCGGTACTAGTTTTCACCAAGAGTGTGGCTGCCCGGTCACCCGTTAGATCTAACCTTTTGTTCTGCGGTCTAAGTATGTACACGATTAATGGTGCTTATGGTACCCTATTCGTGACACGATTTCTCATATCATTCCTCAAAACGCATCATACTTGGTACTAGTTATCACCAAGAGTGCTTCTTGTTTTTGTATCCATCATACCATTTGTAAACATTTTAATATTTGTAACATGTATTTCACCCCCGAAGTTATAAAATTGAAAACAGTTAAAAGAAAAGGGGGAGCATGAACTCACAACTTTGCGTTCCTTGCGCCGTAAACTTCACCGGTTTTTGCTTATCTAGCGTCGTGACCTAAACGTGTTTTATTAATGTTAGTCACTAGACTTGTATCGCACAAGTACAAGTCACTATCTTTTGTATGTGTGTTCTTGTGTTAAAAATAATTTATATTTTTAACTATGTGTCTTACTTATATTATTTTCTCAAAAATAAATATAAGTATCTTGTATTTGTCTAAGTATGTTGTATGTGTATTTTGTATTTTCACTCCTTAGGAGTATTTAGTGTATTTTCAAGTCCTAATACACTATTACATGTAATACATACTACTTACACTTAGCACAAAATTTGGTGATCAATAAAATATATATATTTTTCTCAAAAATGTACATACTTAATATCAATTTTAATCTTGAAGAAATCATCATTTCTTAACGCAAAAATTAGGGAAACCTTGGTAAATATTTTAGATACGTTTTTAGGGAATAAGTTTCTAAAAAAAAAACTTATATTTTTCTAAGTGTCAAAATTTATAAAAATTTTGACATAGTTTCCCCTAAAAATGGAGGTTTCCCATGTTTTCAAAACATGTGTTTATTTTCTTTTAAATCATCATCAAGCATCAACAACACAATCAAGTCTTTCCATAAGCCTAGATCATGTAAATCACATTACATCATGAACTTGAAGTTCTTGTAAAAACTTGTAGTAACTCAACATGTTATTTAGTAGGTTTAGTTACCCCTAAAAACATGGTTATTTGTTTGTAAATAACTTTATTAAAAGATTTGGTTCTTTACAACTTGTAGGATGATTTTTCTAAAAATGTTTCTTTTGTATGTATCTTGTTTCACACATGTTTCTAGTCTTGTTTTTCTAATATAAATTGTGTAGGTTCAAGTAAAAAGCAAGATCTTCTAAAATCATATTTGAAACTTGGTTCTTTTAGAAAAACCACGCATGAATCTTAGATTCACAAGATTACTAGCTTGCTTTGTTTAATATTTTTCCAAGAAATCATTCGTTTATCAAGTTCATGACTTAACAAGAAGATGATTATTCTAGGTTGTTACATAATCATCCTCCCACTTGCTAGATCATGTGTTTAATCACAATCTAGCAAGCTTCATGTGATGTTCAACATCATCATCATTTCAACTAACAAGCATTATTCATACACTAAACTCATAGTTTCATCACTATTTCTTTATGTGTAAGACTTATGTTCAAGATTCAAGTTCAAGTCTTTTAGTATTCATAAGATTTTCAACATAATAAGCCTTATAACCACTAAAAATAGAAGTAAACAAGGGTTTAGATGAATCTTACAACTAGCTTAAAGCTAGGGAAGAACAATGAAGAAGATGGAGTGGATAAAATCAAACGAGTGAGGTCCTTCAAGTTCCGTGAGCACCGAGCTTCGTTAGTGACCTTCTAGCACCTTGATATAACCTTGGTTTAGTTGGATGAAGATCAAAATATGGTGATGGTGTTGGGGGATGTTTCGGCCGAGATAGGGAGAGGAAGAGAGAGTGAGAAGTGTTGGTGGAATGAAGATGATCTCTAGCCATTATATCACCATCATAAGCTATTGTCCAATGGGTCTCATGTTCCCTCAAGTACAAGCCAAATCTTCACTCAATCTTGATGAATCCAAGGAATATATTATGGAGATTTAGTAGAGGTTATACAAATCTTGAGTGGGGCCATCCCCATGAGCCGTGAATTAGGAAGGGGGGAGGGGGTCCATGTGTAATTTGATGGTAAACTAGATAATTTGTGGAGGTTAAGTATAATGTCTAGTATTTAGTGTGTGTCTTGCATTATGTAATGTGTTAGAGTGTTCGGGAGCCCTAACTAGCTCAGAAGAAGTGAACCATGTTTCTAGCAATATTTTAGTGTTCTGGGTAATGTCCGGTTCTTCGGTTAAATACCGGTTCGTTAAAGTGCTAAATTGCACTATTTAGTGTCTTTTAAGTATCCTTTTGTGACACTTCCAATTCCCAACACTTAGGGTAATATTCTGGACCATTTAGTCATGTCTTTGCATGGTAATAACTTGTTACATTGCTGAATTTTGCTAAATTATATAAAATTCAGCTTTTAAAATGTATTTCGGGTGCTTTTTAGTGTGTATTTTAGCTTTCGGAAAGTCTATATATAAACCCTTGTATGTACTCTTGGGTTTTAATGTATTCTTGTCGTTGGACCTACACCTAGGCTCCAATTCTATCGTCTAACTGCTTTCTGCATAATTGTTGACACAATGTGTCTTACCGTTGAGTTCACTAGTATTTCTGACGCAACGCTGTTCATTAATGCATAAAGTAATTCTTGTAGTATAAAACGTGCATGAATTCACAAGTTTATCATGTAATCAAACAATGTTGACATTTAAGCACATAATTGCAGTCATTAAATAATAATTAAAGTGTACGGAAATTACCAGTTTGGTGCCAGTTGTCACAGTCCCCCCCCCCCCCCGTTAAAAGAATTTCGTCCCGAAATTCAGGCTGAGCTTACTCTTGCAGGAGTTTTCTTGAACAGGTGGGGATACTTTTCTTTGAACCGGTCTTCACATTCCCACGTGTACTCGGGACCGTTCTTAGAGTTCCAACGTACTTTGACAAGCTTCACACTGCTCCTCCTGGTCTTGTTGACTTTCCAGTCGGTAACCTCAACGGGTTGTTCTATAAATCGGAGGGCGTCATCAATATGCACTTCATCCGCCGGGATGATCACGTTTTCTTGTGTTGGACTCTTCTTCAGATTGGATACATGGAACGTATCATGTACTCCATTAAGTTATTCCGGTAATCCCAAATTGTATGCCGGGGTACCAATTCTTTCTAAGATCTTGAATGGTCCGATGTATCGTGGGTTCAGCTTTCCACGTTTTCCAAATCTTACTACGCCCTTCCAAGGTGAGACTTTTAACAATACTTTTGCTCCCATCTCGAACTCTAATGGTTTCCGTCTTTGATCAGCGTAGCTCTATTATCGATCTAGAGCCGCCTTAATGCGCTCTCGGATCTGCATAATCTTTTCGGTTGTCTCTTGTACAAGTTCAGGACCAACCATATGTTTATCTCCTGCGTATGCCCAACATAATGGCGATCGGAACTTGCGGCCATACAGAGCTTCGAACGGTGCGGCTTTTATGCTTGTATGATAACTGTTATTGTAGGAAAACTCAACTAAAGGTAGATGAGTATCCCAGCTGCCGCCTAGATCCATGACACATGCGCGAAGCATATCTTCTAATGTTTGTATAGTCCGTTTGCTCTGGCCGTCTGTTTGTGGATGGAAGGTCGTGCTTAAGTCTAGCTGAGATCCAAAGGCTTCCTGAAAGGATTGCAAGATTCTTGAGACAAAGCGTCCATCTCTGTCTGAAATAATTGAGATAGGTACTCCAAGACGTGCCACAATTTCCTTTAAGTATATCTCAGCAAGCTTTCCAGTGCTATCCTTCTCTCGGATTGGTAGGAAATGCGCAGATTTCGTCAATCGGTCAACTATCACCCATATCGTGCCCTCTAGGGGTCCTGGGTAATTTCGTTATGAAGTCCATCGAGATTTGCTCCCACTTCCACATGGGTATCTCTGGTTGTTGCAGTAGGCCGGACGGTTTCTGATATTCAGCCTTAACCTTAGCACAGGTTAGGCACTTTCCAACATAAATAGCAACATCGCTCTTGAGTCTCGGCCACAAATAGTAGTCTTTCAAGTCTTGATACATTTTGTCTGGTCCTGGATGGATCGAGTATCTTGATTTATGCGCTTCATCAAGGACGATTTCTCGTATACCGCCATAGAGCGGAACCCAAATACGCTTCTTAAAGTATAAGGCTCCCTCTTCATTTGGCACCATATATTTCAACATACCCCGGAGGTACTCAGCTTTACGGTTTTCTCCCTTAAGAGCTTCTTGTTGTGCATCACGAATGCATGCAGTGAGGTTCGTTCGAATAAACATTTCCAGAGCTCGAACCCTTAGGGTCTTAACCCTTTCTTTTCGACTTAGCGCGTCTGCTACAACGTTTGCCTTTCCAGGATGGTACTTAATCTCACAGTCATAGTCGTTCAGTAGCTCGACCCATCGTCGCTTACGCATGTTTAATTCCTTCTGATCAAATATGTGTTGTAGACTTTTGTGATCTGTGAAGATTGTACATCGAGTACCATATAAATAGTTTCGCCAGATCTTCAAGGCGAATACTACTGCGCCTAGCTCCAGGTCATGAGTGGTATAGTTTCTTTCATGTACCTTCAATTGTCTTGAAGCATAAGCGATGACTTTCTGGCGTTGCATGAGCACGCAACCCAAACCTTGTCGTGAAGCGTTGCAGTATACCACAAAGTCTTCCGTGCCTTCGGGTAAGGATAGTATTGGTGCATCGCATAGCTTATTTTTAAGTAGCTGGAAGGCTTCTTCCTACTTGTCACCCCAGTCGTACTTCTTGTCTTTCTGCGTAAGGGTAGTTAGCGGTTGAGCTATCTTTGAGAAATTCTCAATAAACAGTCGGTAATAGCCCGCTAAGCCCAAAAATTGTCGAACTTCAGTTGGGGTTTTGGGGGCTTCCCAATTCTTTATTGCCTCTATCTTGGACGGGTCTACATGAATGCCCTTCTCGTTCACAACGTGACCAAGAAATTGTACTTCGCGAATCCAAAATTCGCATTTTAAGAACTTTGCATAAAGTTTCTCCTTCTTCAGTAGTTCCAGAATGGTTCTAAGATGTTGCTCGTGTTCTTCTTTCGTTTGCGAGTAAATCAGGATATCATCGATAAATACAATCATGAATTTATTGAGATATGGTTTGCATACGCGGTTCATCAGATCCATAAATACCGCTGGCGCGTTCGTCAGTCCGAATGGCATCACAAGGAACTCGTAATGCCCATAGCGTGTTCTGAATGCAGTCTTTGGTATGCTTTCCTCTTGTATCCTTAACTGATGGTATCCAGATCGAAGGTCGATCTTGGAATAGTATCTTGATCCTTGCAATTGATCAAATAAGTCATCAATCCTCGGTAGCGGGTACTGATTCTTGATTGTGAGCTTGTTCAGTTCTCTGTAGTCGATACACATCCGCAGAGTTCCATCCTTTTTCTTCACGAACAATACTGGAGCTCCCCAAGGTGAGAAGCTTGGCCTTATGAATCCTTTATCCAACAACTCTTGGAGTTGTGTGGATAATTCTTGCATTTTGGATGGTGCAAGCCGATAGGGTGCCTTGGCTACAGGAGCGGCTCCTGGAACCAAGTCTATACGGAATTCGACTTGTCGTTGCGGAGGTAATCCTGGCAGATCTTCGGGAAAAACATCAGGGAATTCCTTCACCACAGGAATGTCTTCGAGTTTTGGCTCTTCAGCTTTCTTATCTACAACATGTGCTAGGAAAGCAACACATCCTTCCCTTAAGCACTTTTGTGCCTTCATACAGCTGATGATTCGTAGAGGCGCGTCTCGTTTTTCTCCATGCACGATGAGAGTTTCACCATTCGTTAAAGGGGATGCGAATGATTTTATCATGACAAATAACTTCATCTTTGTTCTTGGACAACCAGTCCATTCCGACCACTACATCGAAGCTACCCAATTGAATAGGTAAGAGGTCAATGCTAAAATTTCGTTCACCAAGTTCTAATGAGCAGCCTCTAACAACTTCGCCTGATTCAACAAGTTTACCATTGGCTAGCTCTATGGAGTAAGGAATATCTAGTCTACTAGATTCTATTCCAAGCATACGTTTAAATTCCACAGACATGAAGCTATAGTCGGCACCAGTATCAAATAATATGGATGCAAAGTGATTGTTAACGAGAAACGTATCGGTGACCACGTTAGGGTCCTCGCGTGCGTTCCTTGCTCCAATCACAAATGCTCGTGCTTGAGCATTGTTTCCCTTTGGGCAGTCTTTCATGAAATGATCCCTGCTTCCACAGCTGAATCATCCTTGATTCTGCCCCTTTCCGTTACCATTCCTGTTACCAGCACCATTCCCATTCCGGTTCTTTCCTTTTCCCCAACAATCGTCAGTGTGGTGACCCAGCTTTCCACACTTGTCGCATTTTGGAATGCAACAAACCCCTTCGTGATGACGCTTGCAACTGTTGCAAATGGGCAGAGTGCCCAGGTATCTCTTGGTAGAAGCATCATTCATGTTTGCAAGAGTTTTCGCCTCCTGAGGCGGGTTAGTGTCACACTTCTTGTTGTTTAAACCTTTATTGTTGTTGCGGGTTGCTTGGTCACATGCTTCCTTTTCTTTTCACCTGACGACTCAGCATGCGTCTCGGTCTTTTCTATTGGATTCAGTGACAACTTCTTCATTAGAACACAATCTTCAGTAAGGCTGACAGCCAGAGTTACAGCCTCAGTGATTGTTTGAGGTTTGGCCGAAGTTACCATGCCGCGAAATTCTGAGGCCAATCCCCAAATGTAGCATTCAACGCGCTTAAATTCAGGAGTTACCATGTAGGGAATCACTCTGGACAGATCGTGGAACCTTCGAGTATACCCAGTAATGTCAGCACCTTCCATGGTCAAATGCCAGAACTCGGTCTCCAACCTTTGGAGTTCAGCACGAGAGCAATACTTCTCTCTCATTCTTTCCTTCAGTTCATCCCAAGTCAGGCCATAAGCGGCATCATCACCCAGGGTTTGGACTTGCAAGTTCCACCAAGTCAAAGCTTCATCGACAAACAACCCAGTAGCAAAAGTGACTTGCTGATCCGCGGTACACTTGCTCATACGGATAGTAGCTTCAGTCTTCTCCGTCCAGCGTACAAACACTACTGCACCTCCTGTGCCGTCGTAGTTCATTGGTTTATAGTCGAGAAACTGCTTGAAAGTGCAGACCTGAGCTGCGTTTCCTCCAGATGAATCTCCATTCCCATTGCGTCTTGCATTACTTGGGCCTCCACTTTGTTCAGTACGGTTCGGCTCGTACTGGGCGATAGCTGCGGAGATCCTTTCTTTCAGTAGAGCATTCAGCTCTTCAGCAGTTCTTGGCAGTGGGGGAGGAGGAGGTTGATCATGAGCGTTCACAGCTCTTCTGGGTGCCATGTTCTGACAGAACACAACACAACAGGGTTAGACATTCATTTGATATCGTCCTACGAGACAGTAGTAGTATATATATACACAGGCATATACCACATAAGTGACATCAAACAATCCGCCAGTTGTATAAATCACAGCAACAAGCATGTATAATTAGATAAACACCTTACTTTACAATGGCGATTCTTGTCTTTATACCCTAAATCATTAACATATTCTTGTACTGAGGGAATCTATACGTGACAAGACTTGTTGTGGTTTCTGTGCACTGAATTCCATAATTATGTATGCATCCATAATTACGTAACTCCTTGCACAGTCCGCACAGTTCGTTTCATCCTCGTATTTCTTCCTTCAAATAGGTCACTGTTTTCAGGTAAAGTCACGTATACTTGTGACATTCTACTTCTAGTATATGTATATGTCAATTATCCCTCATAATTGCAAGTAATTCTTAATCACAGACAAGTTCTACTCCAGCGCACCCTACGTTTAGTAGTGTCTTTTCTTGACTTTTTGTAAATAGTTTTCAGGTAGTGGAAGTCGTGGAAAGTTTTATGCAATGAAAACTTTTTGGAAAATTGTTTTCGTGAAAGGATCCTAGAGATTGTAGACTAGACTCGAGAAGGAAACCTGGTTCACTACAATCGCAGCTCTGATACCAATCTGTCACACCCCTTTCTAAGGCGGAAGCACGAGGTGTGATCATGAAAGGTTTTCATTGCATACGATTAGTAAACATACTACATGCTCATAAAAATAACTCCAAATGCAAAACATTACACAACGGAAATCATAGTTTACGTGTTTACAACACGAGACAGCATATTGTCTTTTAAAAGTTTACAACTTTATTTAAGGATAAACATAAACAACATCCAGGAGCATGAGTAAGACCGCGCGCACATCCACTTTTAGTTACCTGAAATACATGTGAGTTTTGGAAAAACGTCAACATAATGTTAGTGTGAATTCATGCAATTTTTGTATTTCACGCTAGTATACTTTGTATGAAAACGTGATATGTGTCTTGTAAAAATAAAGTATTCTTGTGTAAATAAAGTATTCTTGTGGTATGAACCAAATAAAGTATTCTTGTGTAAATAAAGTATTCTTGTGGTATGAACCAAATAAAGTATTCTTGTCTAAATAAAGCATTCTGGTGGTATGAACCAAATAAAGTATTCTTGTGTACGAACCTCGTACAAATAAAGTATTCTTGTGTAAATAAAGCATTCTTGTATAAATAAAGTATTCTTATGGCATGAACCATAAAGTATTCTTGTATATATCAGGGTTGTTAATGGGTTGCAAGGCCATTAACATGTGACACGACATAGGAAGTCACCAAACCATAGGCATTTTTCTAGTTGTCGATTCACGACGGAGACACAAAAGCACTACTCGGTACTAGTTTTCACCAAGAGTGTGGCTGCCCGGTCACCCGTTAGATCTAACCTTTTGTTCTGCGGTCTAAGTATGTACACGATTAATGGTGCTTATGGTACCCTATTCGTGACACGATTTCTCGTATCATTCCTCAAAACGCATCATACTTGGTACTAGTTATCACCAAGAGTGCTACTTGTTTTTGTATCCATCATACCATTTGGAAACATTTTAATATTTGTAACATGTATTTCACCCCCGAAGTTATAAAATTGAAAACAATTAAAAGAAAAGGGGGAGCATGAACTCACAACTTTGCGTTCCTTGCGCCGTAAACTTCACCGGTTTTTGCTTATCTAGCGTCGTGACCTAAAAGTGTTTTATTAATGTTAGTCACTAGACTTGTATCGCACAAGTACAAGTCACTATCTTTTGTATGTGTGTTCTTGTGTTAAAAATAATTTATATTTTTAACTATGTGTCTTACTTATATTATTTTCTCAAAAAATAAATATAAATATGTAGTATTTGTCTAAGTATGTTGTATGTGTATTTGTGTATCTTCACTCCTTAGGACTATTACATGTAATACATACTACTTACACTTAGCACAAAATTTGGTGATCAATAAATATATATATTTTTCTCAAAAATATACATACTTAATATCAATTTTAATCTTGAAGAAATCATCATTTCTTAACGCAAAAATTAGGGAAACCTTGGTAAATATTTTAGATACGTTTTTAGGGAATAAGTTTCTAAAGAAAAAAAACTTACATTTTTCTAAGTGTCAAAATTTATAAAAATTTTGACATAGTTTCCCCTAAAAATGGAGGTTTTCCGTGTTTTCAAAACATGTGTTTATTTTCTTTTAAATCGTCATCAAGCATCAACAACACAATCATGTCTTTCCATAAGCCTAGATCATGTAAATCATATTAAATCATGAACTTGAAGTTCTTGTAAAAACTTGTAGTAACTCACCATGTTATTTAGTAGGTTTAGTTACCCCTAAAAACATGGTTATTTGTTTGTAAATAACTTTATTAAAAGATTTGGTTCTTTACAACTTGTAAGATGATTTTTCTAAAAATATTTCTTTTGTATGTATCTTGTTTCACACATGTTTCTAGTCTTGTTTTTCTAATATAAATTGTGTAGGTTCAAGTAAAAACCAATATCTTCTAAAATCATATTTTAAACTTGGTTCTTTTCGAAAAACCACTCATGAATCTTAGATTCACAAGATTACTAGCTTGCTTTGTTTAATATTTTTCCAAGAAATCATTCGTTTATCAAGTTCATGACTTAACAAGAAGATGATTATTCTAGGTTGTTACATAATCATCCTCCCACTTGCTAGAACATGTGTTTAATCACAATCTAGCAAGCTTCATGTGATGATCAACATCATCATTTCAACTAACAAGCATTATTCATACACTAAACTCATAGTTTCATCACTATTTCATTATGTGTAAGACTTATGTTCAAGATTCAAGTTCAAGTCTTTTAGTATTCATAAGATTTTCAACATAATAAGTCTTTTAACCACTAAAAATAGAAGTAAACAAGGGTTTAGATGAATCTTACAACTAGATTAAAGCTAGGGAAGAACAATGAAGAAGATGGAGTGGATAAAAGCAAACGAGTGAGGTCCTTCAAGTTCCGTGAGCACCGAGCTTCGTTAGTGACCTTCTAGCACCTTGATATAACCTTGGATTAGTTGGATGAAGATCAAAATATGGTGATGGTGTTGGGGGATGTTTCGGCCGAGATAGGGAGAGGAAGAGAGAGTGAGAAGTGTTGGTGGAATGAAGATGATCTCTAGCCATTATATCACCATCATAAGCTATTGTCCAATGGGTCTCATGTTCCCTCAAGTACAAGCCAAATCTTTACTGAATCTTGATGAATCCAAGGAAAAGATTATGGAGATTTAGTAGAGGTTATACAAATCTTGAGTGGGGCCATCCCCATGAGCCGTGAATTAGGAAGGGGGAAGGGGGTCCATGTGTAATTTGATGGTAAACTAGATAATTTGTGGAGGTTAAGTATAATGTCTAGTGTTTAGTGCGTGTCTTGCATTATGTAATGTGTTAGAGTGTTCGGGAGCCCTAACTAGCTCAGAAGAAGTGAAGCCATGTTTCTAGCAATATTTTAGTGTTCCGGGTAATGTCCGGTTGTTCGGTTAAATACCGGTTCGTTAAAGTGCTAAATTGCACTATTTAGTGTCTTTTAAGTATCCTTTTGTGACACTTCCAATTCCCAACACTTAGGGAAATATTCTGGACCATTTAGTCATGTCTTTGCATGGTAATATCTTGTTACATTGCTGAATTTTGCTGAATTATATAAAATTCAGCTTTTAAAATGTATTTCGGGTGCTTTTTAGTGTGTATTTTAGCTTCCGGAAAGTCTATATATAAACCCTTGTATGTACTCTTGGGTTTTAATGTATTCTTGTCATTGGACCTATACCTAGGCTCCAATTCTGTCGTCTAACTGCTTTCTGCAGAATTGTTGACACAATGTGTCTTACCGGTGAGTTCACTAGTATTTCTGACGCAACGTTGTTCATTAATGCATAAAGTAATTCTTGTAGTATAAAACGTGCATGAATTCACAAGTATATCATGTAATCAAACAATGTTGACATTTAAGCACATAATTGCAGTCATTAAATAATAATTAAAGTGTACGGAAATTACCGATTTGGTGCCAGTTGTCACATTACGTGATGATTTACTGCCTTAGATGATTTTTTGATGATTATGTTATTTAGATGATTTTTAGGGGTGATTAAACAATTCTAGGGCTTGATGATTATGTTATTTAGATTATTTTAGGGGTGATTTTTAGATGATTTTTGGAATGATGAATTTATGGTCATGGATGATGGATCAATATGATTATGATAGGAACCATGAGTAGAGACGTTATGGCGCGATTTCTCAAGAGGAAAGTGGATACATCTTCCGAACTACTTGATTTGGATACTCTTCCTTCGGATCCGTATGATCGCAAGCCGGTAGAATCATATAACGTGAATCAACGGGATGCGATTAGAAGGGCATATACACTAAGAGGACCGTATCAACCAAGAGGTATCGAATTCCCACAAACAAAGTTTCAAGGTGACGAGTTAAGAAAATTTAAGGAAGAATGGTATGACAAACATGAGTATAATGGATGGTTAGAGTATAGCTCAAAATTGGATCACGTGTTTTGCTTATGTTGCTATTTTTTTAGGAGCCACTTCGGAGATGGTAGAGACATATATATGTGCGGTGGGTATAACAATTGGAAAAAGGTACATGCGTCACTTAAAAAACATGTTGGTTAACTCCTTTTGTGACATGTATGAACTTGAGGTGAAAAAATTGGATGATGAATACGTTAACCCAAGGTGGCCAAGAAGAAAGACAAACATCACAAATCGGCATTATTACGAGTATGATTGCTTCAATGCGGTTCTTGATTTGCAAATACAAGAATTTGGGAACCGTTTTAATGAGGTAACATCGGAACTACTTGTTTGTATGAGTTGTTTGAGTCCTTGTGATAATTTTAGTGCATTTGACATTCCAAATATACTAAAGCTAGCCGAGAAGTATCCATATGATTTCAATGAAGAGAAAAAACGAAGGCTTCCGGTTCAACTCGGAAACTACTTTAATTTTGTGAAAAAAGATAAACAATTCGCCAACTTGGATGGTTTGTCAAGTCTTGTAAGGTTAATGGTTTCAACAAATATTCACGTTACTTTTACATTGGTATATCGGTTATTGAAGCTTGTTCTCGTATTACCCGTCGCAACCGCAACCATTGAAAGATGTTTTTCAGCAATGAAGAATGTGAAGACCGACTTGAGTAATCGGATTGGGGATGAGAATTTAAGTGATAGTTATGTATGTTATATAGAGAAAGACTTGCTTAAGAAAGTAGCTTTAGATGATGTTTTGGATAGATTTCAAAAAATGAAAACCCGTAGGGCGACGTTTTAATTATGTTTGTACAAAGTTTGACGTGTTTGCCAAATATATAAATTTAGTTTGATGTTCTTTTGTCTTACATGACCCGACCCGACCCGATACAACTGATTTTTTTACTTATGTACCTATGGGCCTAAATGTAAGATTAAATATATTATGTTTAATATTTAATCTAGTAGCCATCATAATCATTTACATAATATAGATCAAAATATATAATAACCTATTAAATAATTAGTTGGTAATTGTTGATGGACCATATTACCCTTATTAACTAATTAGGTTTCCTCCTGGGTGCTTATATAAGGAGAATTATGTAGAGGTCAAAAGGTTACACACTGAGACAGATAACCTAATAACCATAACATCATCATCGACCTCCCTCTCCCATAACCGATTCCCTTATCGGTTTTCTTAGTCACCATCATCAGTCAGCACCCTAAGGAGGAACCAGATCACACTGACAACTATGTCGAACGGGATGTCATCGTCTCTGACTGGATTCTCCACTGCACTGTCTGCTGTAACAGGTATGTTTTCATGTTTTCCATTATGATTAAACAGAACTGATCCAACATGTGGTATCAAAGCATATATTGATTAGTCAGTTCTGTTTTCTATCCGTAAATCTGGATTAAAAAACTGGAAAACAGGATTTGAAAACCATAATAAAATTCGGTTTTATCATCCGAGATGCCATCTCGGATCTGTTCAATTCATCTCGGATCATATATTGATTCGTTATAACTGTTCCGAAATCATCAGTTTGAGAAACATGTTTAAATGTGTAATTATTCCCAGATTTCGGATATAGTATTAAGGTTATTTTTATTTAGGGTTCATCATGTTCTTAGTTAAAATTCGAAATTTCCTTTATGTTTTGGAATATGATTTGAATTGTGGAATGTTTTCCTAATTTTGATCTAATTTTATCTAATAAGGTTTTCGAAATCTGTTAATAGGATAAACAGTTTATGATTTTCGAAATTTTATGATAAAATTAGATCAATGTTAAAATAGGAAACTCTATCACAATTCCTAATTTTTTAATTTTCTGTTATGATTTCACATTAACAGCTGTAACAGCTTGCAGAACACATTTCGGATGGTCATTACGGATGATCATTCCAGATGAACATTGTTCGCCCATTACGGATGAGCTACTGTCTGATCATTCCGGATGAACATTGTTCGCCCATTACGGATCAGCAAATGACCATTTCGGACTAAGCATCACGGATGATCAAAGAACTGACCATTTCGGATGAATCTCGAACTAAGCATTACAATCTGAAATCATCCGAAATGCATCACGGATCATCAAGAACTGACCATTTCGGATGAATCTCGGACTAAGTATCATCATCCGAAATCAACCGAAATAACTCGACTTACACGTCTTGGACACATCCGAAATCATTCGAAATCATCCATTTCGGATAGTCCGAAATGATTCGAAATTATTCATTTCGGATGAATCCAAGACATGATTCATCCGAAATCATGAGTGTTCATAAAATTTGGCAGTTAATGTGAACTAAAATTTGGCTCGGGGCTCCGCCCCAAACCCCGTGCGGAGGCACGCTGTCCCCCTGCACTAACGGGTGGTTTGCTATTAAATAATTGGTTTTGTAATTACTTAATTAGTTAATCAGAATCAGATAATGTTTTACAAAACCAAAATGGCTTAACTTGAATGAGTTTTGATGTATCATTCCTGGCCAAAGCTGATTTGATACATCTACTTATCATTCAAGTATTACGAAAGCTATGTTAAGTGTGCATCATAAACATGAATGTCTTAATATATGGCCAAAGCTGATTTAATTCCTTCATAGATGGCATACTTAACAAGTGCATAACTAAAGTGATTGTCTCAATTTCTGGTCAAAGCTGATTTGTTACAACCACTTTGCATATATGCTTACATGATTACACTTCTGGCCAAAGCTGATTTGTTTTCGTTTAAGTAGAATTTTAACTAAGTCTATTATTTTGATGTTAGTAATAGACAATATCACAGCTTCATAATGTAAAATGGTCATTATTTATGCCTGCCTTAGTTTAACATGCCCTTAGATCACATTAGAACTTCTTCCTTAGTATCATAACTTGCTCATCTTATTTCCACTATCAGCACAAAATCAGGGGATTCCACCTTTGACTGGTGATAACTTTGCTGCATGGAAGGATGCCCTCATGCTTACACTTGGATTGCTGGACTTTGATTATGCTCTAAGAGAGAATAAGCCAGCGTGTGACAACTCGTATCTCGAACCTATCTTTGTACTTAGTGTAACATGTTTGAATGCTACGTGATTATGTGATGCATTAATTTAATGGTATGTTATGTTAAATGTTATGTTTTATTATGTGATAAGTGTTATGAGATTGTAGTGTGTTATCTATATGTACGTGTAACATATGTGGATCGCACAATGTATAACCGATTGCACAATACACCCCCGAATCGCACAACACTATTCGAATCGCACAAACCTTTGGGCTTTGGTCCTTCGCTACTCTCGGCCCACACACTAGATCAGGCCGAAGCCCAACAAGGGTATTATACATATACATGAGGGATGGTTGTAGGGTTACGTAATCATTAGAAAGCAACAAACCCTAAATCTCTTTTTCCTCCTTCCTTGAACTCGGCAACGACTTCTCTCCCTCTCGAAGACCCTTGTAATTTTCAGATTGTTCCCTCGGTTAGTATATTATTACCATTGTATAATTCGAGTTCCTTTGATACATGAAACTGGATGAATACATGCTGTTTTGTGTGTATATGAGAATGTAATTGTAATAAATATTAGTTATATGCATGATCCGAATTGTTTTAGAGTTGTTTATAATTGACTTAGGTTTTGGCATGATGACATGTGAATGTGTGTTGATGTGACTGTTGGAATGATTATTGTTGTTCGAATTGTGTGTATGTATGATGATGAGCATGTGACTTGAATTGATTGTATATTAAAGATCATTCATGATTTTCGGCCATTGTTCTCATACTCGCATGTGATTGTCAGTATGTCATGTGCTTGTTATATGTATTATTTTTAAATTGGATAGATCTCAGTGCATATTCAACTTAATATATGATAATCATATTATTCCTGAGATTGAATGACTTTGTTGTTGACTTGTATGTATGGAGGATCACGTGAACAAATCTGGTCAATATGTTAAATGTGGTTGAATTCTGTTGGACCGATTAATTCACCAAACTTGTGTGTAATTGGGCCGCTTCCTTTCCCTTTTCTTACTATATCAGTTTTCGAAAATAATTATCATATTCATACTTCTATTTCGGTTAAAGTTATTTAATATTGATAAAATTCATAATTTGGAAACCATTGAATGATTATAACTGAATCGAATTTTTGGAAACAATGTAACTAATATGCATGATATTCGGAAGTGATAACCAATCACACAAGAGATCCGGACCGCACAAGACCAAAGTATTGTATTGCTGGGCCTTGAAGCCCAAATTCAGTCGCACAAAAATTGTCCAGTCGTACAAGATGAACTGGACCGCACAAGATTATTTAAACTGTTTCATTTGTTGGGCCGTATACATGTTGGACTATTTATGATATTTGGGCCGGGTTTATGGCTGATCGCACAACCCATTGTGGATCGCACAAGTTGCGCTAATCGCACAATAGGTTGGGCCGGCTAATCATATTGGGCTTTGTTATCTACTTGGCTGATATTGCTTACGTGTTTGCCATGATAATACGTGTTCGTAACTTGTTAACTTGTGTAAACATACGTGCTTTACTCGAACCAAAACCTGACTTGTATGGTAACCATGTTAGGACGTGGTTGACCACTAGCAGCTAGACTTGACCTTTCTGTGTATCTGCCGAGCAAACCAAGGTGAGTTCACACTAGCCAAGGCATGGGATTCCCGGTGGGTTGGGAATAGGATTGAATAACTACTCGTACAACCATTACTACTAAACTACTTACTACTGTCCTCGGATTGAAGGGCACGTACGTAAAACCTATGTACACTTATACTGACTACTGTCCTCGGATTGAAGGGCACGTACGTAAAACCTACGTACACGATCATAAGACCATCAACTCTATCAACTTTAAGTCCCTCATTTATCGACTTAATCGCCGAGGCCTATGGCGAGCGGGTCATTAGTAGATAGCGCTATTAGGGTTTAACAAACCTCACACCGTGCCAGTCGGACGGGCGTGTACTAATGGACTTTGGGCAAAGGGTTAATGCTGATAGACATTAACTTAGGGCACCTCTTACATTTTCGTAGCAGTCGATACGCGTGGTCTAATTACATATGGGAAGCCCCCACTAATCATCGCAAACATGTCAGGATGACCGCGATACGAATTAATACGATACATGGTTTACAAAACGACATACGATTTACAAAACGAATACTATAACTAAACAACCAACTGTGAACTCGCTCAACTTTGTTGTTGATTCGTTGCTACATGCCTTGCAGGTCGATAGGTACTTTTGGAGCTTGCACAGGGAGGAACAGTCGTTGTGGGATATGGTAGTGGTTGCCATGCTACAAACATTACTTTATACTTATAATGGGTTTTACAATTCTGCTTCCGCTAAACACTTAACTATGCTTTGGTTTTTGAACACCTTTCATATTGTTTAGTTGAATTATGTTTACTTACATGCTTGTTCAATATGATTGGTGGCTTGATCCTGGTCAGTCACGCCTCAAAGCGGTGGTACTCCGCGTGTGGATTTTGGGGGTGTGACAGATTGGTATCAGAGCCATTGGTTATAGCGAACTTGGTTTTAATGAGGGAAAACGTTTTTGTTATAACCAGACTATAACCTGTACAGTGCTCTACGATCCACAACGACGCTTCACTCCACGTGCAAGGCTCGACATTCTAGGTTATATGATTTATGTTTATATTGCCTGCTTACTAGTTTACATAGAACATTGCTCATGATATGGTTAGATAGCATAGTAGCCCTTGTTTGCAACAACGTGTGCTTGCTCCCTTCTGTCACTCCACACTTACACACATTCGCGACACCTTTCCTACTTGTGTTTCCTTCGATGTGAAGATCATGAATGGACGTGTGAACTAACTCAAGCCCAGCTGACGGCTCTTATCAACAAACAAGTTACGGCAGCACTCGTAGCCACTCAGGCAGGAGGTATAACCAGCTATTACGAACCTACCCTAGGATGTTAGATCCTACTCTCATGACCCAACTCTCGCGCTTAACCCTGTCTTTTCTTCCTCGCGCAACAAGGTCAGAACGCTCAGTCGCCTGTATGCACATTCAAGACGTTCATGGATTGTCGTCCTAGTATTTTCAGTGGCACTAAAGGAGCCGTTGGACTCCTCCATTGGTTTGAGAAGCACAAGTCAGTCTTCGAAATGTGTGAATGCCCCGAGGCTGGGGTGAAATATGCCACTGGTACTCTCGAAGGCACTGCGCTAACTTGGTAGAACGCGCAAGTTCAGATGCCGGGGTTGGCGGCTGCTAATGCCACCCCATGGAATGATTTTTAAGGAACTGATCAAACGTGAATACTAGTCGTGATGACAACCACAAGCTGGAAGTGGAGTTCTTTAACCTGAAGATGGCAGGGTTGGAGATAGAAGCGTACACGAAACGATCCAACGAACTGGCAGTGTTGTGTCCAACTATGGTGGATCCTCCCATCAAGCGTATTGAGCTATACCTCAGGGGCTTAGTACAAGAAAATCAAAGTCATGTGACATCGGCCAACCTTGCAACCATCCAAGATATTACTCGTCTTGCTTAACGTCTCTCAGATCAGGCGGTAGAACAGAATAAACTGCTGAAACGTATTAATGCTGCTACAACTACTTCGGATGCTCCCAGTGATAACAAACGCAAGTGGGATGGAAATTCGAGCAAGGGTTCCACTTCGGTTCAGTCTCAGTCATAGCAGCGAAAAACGGATGAGTACAGGAGCCACAGGCAGCAGTCTTTTGGTAGTCAAAGTCAGGGTCGATACAGGGGAAACCACCCTAAGTGCAATCGATGTAAATTGCACCACAGCGGATCATGCAACAAAGATCATTGTCAGAGATGCAACAAGATTGGTCATGGAGCCAAAGATTATAGAAGCTCACGTCCTGCAAACCAGAACCGACAACAGCAGCCACAAGCTCCACAGAATCAGCAGCAACAGTAGGGTAACAAGGGATGTTATCAGTGTGGTGCTGAAGGTCACTTCATGAGACACTGCCCACAGTTGAACCAGAACCAGAATCAGAACCACAACCAAGGAAATGGGAACAACAATGGAGGCAACAACGGGGGTAATAACGACGGTAATGGTGCCAGGGGTCGGGTGTTAGTGATTGGTCAGGATGATGCTAGGAATGACCCCAACGTTGTAATGGTTTCGACATCGTTATTGGTATGGATTGGCTACCTCAACATCGAGCAGGGATTCTTTGCAAAGAAAAGATCGTCCGCATTCCTCGTGCTGGGGAAGAACTTTTGGTAATTTAAGGCGACAAGAGTGGTGATGTAGTGGGCATCATCTCCTTTCTTAAGGCCCAGAAGTGTTTGCGAAAGGGCCACACTGCTATTTTAGCACTCGTTACTGATGCGGCGACGAAAGAGAAAAAGATAGAGGACATTCCAGTTGTACGCGACTTTCCTCAAGTGTTTCCTGAGGAATTACCTGGTCTACCGCCTCATCGCCAGGTCAAATTCCAAATCGAGCTAGCTCCAGGAGCAGCACCCATAGCTCGAGCACCTTATCGCTTAGCTCCAACTGAACTGGAAGAACTGTCTAAGCAACTGCAAGAACTCTTGGAAAAGGGATTTATACGTCCTAGTTCTTCACCCTGGGGAGCTCCAGTGCTATTCGTGAAGAAGAAAGACGGCACTTTCAGAATGTGCATCGACTACCGTGAACTCAACAAGGTGACTGTGAAGAATCGCTATCCTCTTCCACGCATCGACGACCTATTTGACCAGCTGTAAGGGTCGAGCTACTAGTCAAAGATTGATTTGAGATCAGGATATCACCAGCTAAGAGTCCGAGAAGGGGATGTCTCCAAAACAGCCTTTAGAACTCGTTATGGACACTATGAATTTTTGGTCATGCCTTTTGGGCTGACAAACGCACCTGCGGTCTTCATGGACTTGATGAATCGAGTGTGCAAGCCTTACCTGGACAAGTTCGTTATTGTTTTCATCGACGACATCCTGATCTATTCTAAGAGTCAGGAGGAACACGAGCAGCATTTACGACTCATTTTGGAACTCCTCCGAGCAGAACAACTGTACGTCAAGTTTTCAAAATACGACTTCTGGCTTCGTGAAGTCCATTTCTTAGGCCATGTGGTGAACAATGATGGGATTCATGTGGATCCATCTAAGGTAGACTCGATTAAGAACTGGCCTGCACCTCGTACACCAACGGAAATTCTCCAATTCTTGGGCTTGGCAGGTTACTACAGAAGGTTCATCAAGGATTTCTCCAAGATTGCACAACCTCTCACCTCACTAACGCAGAAAGGCGTTGTTTATCGATGGGGAAATGCACAGGAATTAGCGTTTCAACACTTAAAGGATAGACTCTGCAGCGCACCTATCCTTTCCTTGCCAGAGGGCACAGACGACTTCGTGGTTTACTACGACGCATCAATTCAGGGTCTTGGTTGTGTATTGATGCAACGGGATAAAGTTATAGCCTACCCCTCACGCCAACTCAAAGTTCATGAAAGGAACTACACTACACACGACTTAGAGCTGGGAGCTGTTGTTTTTGCACTTAAGATATGGAGACATTACCTGTACGGTACCAAGTGCGCCATCTACACAGATCACAGGAGTCTCGAGCACATCTTCAAACAGAAGGAGTTGAATATGCGACAACGACGATGGGTCGAGCTACTGAATGACTACGAATGCTCGATCAGGTACCACCCAGGCAAAGCCAATGTTGTGGCGGACGCCCTCAGTCGAAAGGACACTGCGCCTAAGCGCGTACGAGCGTTACAACTCACTATTCAATCTAGTCTTCCTGCACAGCTACAAGACGCTCAGGTAGAAGCATTGAAACCAGAAAACATCAGGGCTGAAGCCCTACGCGGCTCAAGGCAACGACTGGAACAAAAGGAAGACGGTGCCTACTACGTAACAGGACGCATTTGGGTCCCACTCTATGGCAACCTACGAGAGCTTGTGATGGATGAGGCACACAAGTCTCGCTACTCAGTACATCCTGGTTTGGATAAGATGTACCACGATATCAAAACTACGTATTGGTGGCCTAGCATAAAAGCTCACATAGCAACTTACGTCAGCAAGTGTTTGACCTGTGCAAGAGTCAAAGTCGAATACCAGAAACCCTCAGGCCTACTCCAACAACCAGAAATACCGCAATGGAAATGGGAGCAAATTTCCATGGATTTTGTTACTGGCCTGCCTAGATCTCAACGTGGTAACGATACTAATTGGGTGATCGTGGATCGACTCACAAAGTCTGCTCACTTCTTGGCTATCAAGGAAACGGATAAGTTCTCCACATTAGCAGACGTTTATCTTAAGGAAGTAGTCTCGAGGCACGGAGTGCCCACCTCTATTATCTCGGATCGTGATGCACGTTTTACTTCGGAACTGTGGCAAGCAATGCACAAGTCCTTTGGCTCATGTTTAGATATGAGCACAGCTTATCACCCGCAAACGGATGGGCAGTCCGAACGCACCATCCAGACCCTCGAAGACATGCTTAGAGCATGTGTAATTGACTTTGGCAACGGCTGGGAAAAGCATCTGCCACTTGTGGAATTTTCGTACAATAACAGCTACCACACCAGCATTAAAGCTGCTCCGTTTGAGGCATTGTACGGGCGTAAATGCCGGTCACCTCTTTGTTGGGCAGAAGTGGGGGATAGTCAGATCACTGGCCCAGAACTTGTGGTAGACACAACAGAACGAATTGCTCAAATACGACAACGAATGGCGGCTGCTCGTGACCGTCAGAAAAGTTACGCCGATAAGGACAGGAAACCACTCGAGCTCCAGGTTGGGGAGCGAGTGCTACTCAAAGTTTCACCCTGGAAGGGTGTGGTTCGTTTTGGTAAACAAGGCAAACTTAACCCACGATACGTCGGACCTTTCGAAGTCATCGAGAAAATAGGCAAGGTGGCCTACAAACTGAACCTACCAGCAGAACTCAGTGCAGTTTACAACGTTTTCCACGTGTCGAATCTGAAGAGGTGTCTGTCAGATGAGACTCTCGTAGTTCCTTTGAAAGAGCTCACTATCGACGAGCAGTTACAATTCGTCAAATAACCAGTTGAAATCACAGATCGGGATGTTAAGATCCTCAAGCGCACTAGAATACCTCTCGTTCGAGTTCGTTGGAACTCTCGTCGCGGCCCAGAGTTCACCGGGGAACACGAAGATCAAATGAAACAAAAGTATCCCCAACTATTCGCAAACAGTACAACCACTACTGAGGCTGAAGCTACGGAATTTCGGGACGAAATTCCAGATCAACGGGGGGAGGATGTGACACCCCAGGAAAACCAGGAAAAACCATGCAACTTAACTATCTTCCTTAGTGAGTACGTGCTAAATTTCGAGACGAAATTTCTTTCAACTTGGGGATAATGTGACAACTCGTATCTCGAACCTATCTTTGTACTTAGTGTAACATGTTTGAATGCTACGTGATTATGTGATGCATTGATTTAATGGTATGTTATGTTAAATGTTATGTTTTATTATGTGATAAGTGTTATGAGATTGTAGTGTGTTATGTATATATACGTGTAACATATGTGGATCGCACAATGTATAACCGATTGCACAATACACCCCCGAATCGCACAACACTATTCGAATCGCACAAACCTTTGGGCTTTGGTCCTTCGCTACTCTCGGCCCACACACTAGATCAGGCCGAAGCCCAACAAGGGTATTATACATATACATGAGGGATGGTTGTAGGGTTACGTAATCATTAGAAAGCAACAAACCCTAAATCTCTTTTTCCTCCTTCCTTGAACTCGGCAACGACTTCTCTCCCTCTCGAAGACCCTTGTAATTTTCAGATTGTTCCCTCGGTTAGTATATTATTACCATTGTATAATTCGAGTTCCTTTGATACATGAAACTGGATGAATACATGCTGTTTTGTGTGTATATGAGAATGTAATTGTAATAAATATTAGTTATATGCATGATCCGAATTGTTTTAGAGTTGTTTATAATTGACTTAGGTTTTGGCATGATGACATGTGAATGTGTGTTGATGTGACTGTTGGAATGATTATTGTTGTTCGAATTGTGTGTATGTATGATGATGAGCATGTGACTTGAATTGATTGTATATTAAAGATCATTCATGATTTTCGGCCATTGTTCTCATACTCGCATGTGATTGTCAGTATGTCATGTGCTTGTTATATGTATTATTTTTAAATTGGATAGATCTCAGTGCATATTCAACTTAATATATGATAATCATATTATTCCTGAGATTGAATGACTTTGTTGTTGACTTGTATGTATGGAGGATCACGTGAACAAATCTGGTCAATATGTTAAATGTGGTTGAATTCTGTTGGACCGATTAATTCACCAAACTTGTGTGTAATTGGGCCGCTTCCTTTCCCTTTTCTTACTATATCAGTTTTCGAAAATAATTATCATATTCATACTTCTATTTCGGTTAAAGTTATTTAATATTGATAAAATTCATAATTTGGAAACCATTGAATGATTATAACTGAATCGAATTTTTGGAAACAATGTAACTAATATGCATGATATTCGGAAGTGATAACCAATCACACAAGAGATCCGGACCGCACAAGACCAAAGTATTGTATTGCTGGGCCTTGAAGCCCAAATTCAGTCGCACAAAACTTGTCCAGTCGTACAAGATGAACTGGACCGCACAAGATTATTTAAACTGTTTCATTTGTTGGGCCGTATACATGTTGGACTATTTATGATATTTGGGCCGGGTTTATGGCTGATCGCACAACCCATTGTGGATCGCACAAGTTGCGCTGATCGCACAATAGGTTGGGCTGGCTAATCATATTGGGCTTTGTTATCTACTTGGCTGATATTGCTTACGTGTTTGCCATGATAATACGTGTTCGTAACTTGCTAACTTGTGTAAACATACGTGCTTTACTCGAACCAAAACCTGATTTGTATGGTAACCATGTTAGGACGTGGTTGACCACTAGCAGCTAGACTTGACCTTTCTGTGTATCTGCCGAGCAAACCAAGGTGAGTTCACACTAGCGAAGGCATGGGATTCCCGGTGGGTTGGGAATGGGATTGAATAACTACTCGTACAACCATTACTACTAAACTACTTACTACTGTCCTCGGATTGAAGGGCACGTACGTAAAACCTACGTACACTTATACTGACTACTGTCCTCGGATTGAAGGGCACGTACGTAAAACCTACGTACACGATCATAAGACCATCAACTCTATCAACTTTAAGTCCCTCATTTATCGACTTAATCGCCGAGGCCTATGGCGAGATGGTCATTAGTAGATAGCGCTATTAGGGTTTAACAAACCTCACACCGTGCCAGTCGGACGGGCGTGTACTAATGGACTATGGGCAAAGGGTTAATGCTGATAGACATTAACTTAGGGCACCTCTTACATTTTCGTAGCAGTCGATACGCGTGGTCTAATTACACATGGGAAGCCCCCACTAATCATCGCAAACATGTCAGGATGACCGCGATACGAATTAATACGATACATGGTTTACAAAACGACATACGATTTACAAAACGAATACTATAACTAAACAACCAACTGTGAACTCGCTCAACTTTGTTGTTGATTTGTTGCTACATGCCTTGCAGGTCGATAGGTACTTTTGGAGCTTGCACAGGGAGGAATGGTCGTTGTGGGATATGGCAGTGGTTGCCATGCTATAAACATTACTTTATACTTACAATGGGTTTTACAATTCTGCTTCCGCTAAACACTTAACTATGCTTTGGTTTTTGAACACCTTTCATATTGTTTAGTTGAATTATGTTTACTTACATGCTTGTTCAATATGATTGGTGGCTTGATCCTGGTCAGTCACACCTCCAAGCGGTGGTACACCGCGTGTGGATTTTGGGGGTGTGACACAGCGGACCTTACCACTCAAAGTACTGCTGCTGAGCAGATAGTTCATGAAAAATGGACTAGGTGTAACCGCATGTCTCTCATGTTCATGAAGTAGTCCATCAGTAATGCAATCAGAGGAGCCATTCCTGATTCTGAAGATGCTAAAACCTACTTGGAACATGTGGAGGCGCAGTTCGAAGGGACGTCTAAAGCACACGCTAGTACCCTTATCCTCAAGCTGGGGACAACTAAGTATGATGGGAGGAGCGCATTCGCGAGCACATTATGATGATGAATGACATGGCCAATAAGCTGAAGGGGCTGGAAATGGAGATCAGTGATGGTTTCCTTGTTCATTTTATCATCCTTTCGCTTCCTTCATCCTTTGAAGCATTCAAGATCAATTACAACACTCAGAAGGACAAATGGACGATGAGTAAGCTGGTCGCTATGTGCGTACATGAGGAAGAGCGTATGAGGATGGATCGCCCTATTGATGTTGCTAACTTCACCACCTCCAACTCTAAGAAAAGGAGGAACAATCATCAGAGGAAGGATGCTTCAAAAGTCCAAAGGCCTAATCCTAATACAAGTGCACCCTCCAGCTCTAAGAACTCCTTAGGCAGAATCCGCTGCAAGTTCTGTAAAAAGTCAGGACATATGCAGAAGGAATGCCCTGACTTTAAGGAGTGGCTGGCTAAGAAAGGTAACGATTATTTTATGATACTTGAGTCCTATAATTTAAGTGTTCCTGCTAATTCTTGGTGGTTTGATTCTGGTTCTATGGTTCATGTTACCAATTCAACTCAGGGATTCCTTTCAATCCGGAAGCTGGAAAGAAACCAAAGAACGCTTAAGGTTGGGGATGATCGAGAATTAGAAGTGAAGGCCATTGGAACATTACAATTAGTTATGAAAACTGGTTTATGTATTAAACTTTATGATACCTTATATGTTCCTGAGGTAACTCGGAACCTTGTATCAGGACCAAAGTTAGACATGGACGGTTTTTTTGTTTCCCATGGTCATCGCAAACTCTCTATCCTCTATGATTCTGTTCTTTATGGTACTGGTATTCTGGATGGTGGTCTCTATAGATTAGAACTAGATGATGGCTTTTCCAAATCTTTGTTGTCATATAACATTAATGAATCACTCACAAAGATGAAAGAGAAACGAGACTTAGAGACTTCATCCATGTTGTGGCATCAGCGTTTAGGCCACATTTCAAAAGAACGATTAAATCGTCTTGTAAAGGATGAAGTCTTACCTCCTCTCGATTTCTCTGATTTTGGAACATGTGTCAAATGTCTTAAAGGTAAAATGACATTAGCGAATAAGAAAGGTGCCACTAGGAGCTCTAATTTATTAGAACTCATTCATACTGACATTAGTGGTCCCTACCAAATCGCTGGCATAACAGGACATACTTCATTTATCACTTTCATTGATGATTATTCTCGTTACATGTACTTGTATCTAATTAAGGAGAAATCTGAATCTCTTACAACTTTTAAATATTATAAGGCTGAAGTTGAAAAGCAATTGGATCGTCAGATTAAAGTTGTGAGATCAGATAGAGGCGGTGAATATTATGGAAGACATACTGATGTGGGACAAGCTCCTGGTCCATTTTATGAGTTTTGTAAAGGCCAGGGGATTGTGAACCAATACACCATGCCTGGTACACCTCAGCAGAACGGTGTCGCTGAAAGAAGAAACCGTACCCTTATGAACATGGTGCGCAGTATGTTAGCCAACACTAATTTACCATTATTTCTCTGGACTGAAGCATTAAAAGCAGCTGTTCATATACTCAATAGAGTTCCTTCTAAGTCTGTCCCTAAAAATCCTTATGAACTTTGGACAGGAAGGAAACCGAGTCTTAAATATATGAATGTATGGGGCTGCATTACTGAAGCAAAACTTTATAATCCTTTCCTAAGGAAACTTGACCCTAAAACAGTTACTTGTTTCTTTATCGGGTATCCTGATAATTCAAAGGGTTATCGTTTCTATTGTCCTTCCCATGTCACCCGTATTGTTGAAACCAAGCGTGCTGCGTTCCTAGAGGATTTCAAGGTTAGTGGGAGCAGTACCAACCCTTACGAAGAATTGCAAGAAGTACAAGACGCGGGGGGAGAGACTTGTCGCTTACCATTACTCCGATTACTCCTCTTGTACCCAATGCAACTACTGTACCTGAAGCTACTGCACCAAGTGCAAATTCACCTCTACAATTAGAACCCATTATACCTCATGATGAAGGCACATCAAACGCTCAAAACCAAGACAACGCTGAACCCGATAATCCACTCAGGAGGTCATCTAGGCAAAGAAGGCCTACTAATTGGGATGATTATGTTACCTACCTGACTGAAATGGATCCCGGAAAGCTCAATGATCCTATCTCTTACAATGAAGCCATTAGCAGTGATCAGTCTTCTGAATGGAATAAAGCAATGATTGATGAGCTTGAATCCATGAAGAAAAATGACGTTTGGGATTTGGTAGAATTACCCAACGGTGTCAAACTAGTAGGATGTAAATGGGTGTTCAAAACAAAACTGGATCCGAATGGGAACGTTGAACGCTACAAAGCGAGATTGGTTGCAAAGGGCTACACTCAGAAAGAAGGAATTGATTATCAAGAGACGTTTTCACCTGTTTCTCGTAAAGATTCATTAAGGATCGTCATGGCCCTAGTAGCTCATTTTGATTTAGAGTTACATCAGATGACGTTAAAACCGCTTTCCTTAACGGAGATTTGGACGAAGATGTTTACATGAAACAACCTGAAGGCTTTAAACCTGAAGGTCAGGAGCATCTAGTCTGTAAGTTGAAGAAATCCATTTACGGATTAAAACAAGCATCACGTCAATGGTACCTCAAGTTTGATGAAGTCATGAAGAAACAAGGTTTTATGAAGAATCAAGTGGATCAATGCACCTACTCCAAGATGAGTGGGAGCAACTTTACCATACTTGTCCTTTACATAGATGATATTCTATTGGCAAGTAATAGTTTAGACATGTTGCATGAGTCGAAGCAGTTACTCTCGCATAACTTCGACATGAAGGATCTTGGAGATGCTTCTTACGTCATAGGCATCGAAATTCACCGAGATAGACACAAAGGGATCTTAGGATTGTCCCAAAAGGCTTACATAGATCGTGTCCTTACACGTTACAACATGCAACAGTGCAAACCCTCCGTCGCTCCAGTAGTTAAAGGAGATGTTTTCGGTTCATTCCAGTGTCCGACAACAGAGGTTGAGAAGGAGCAAATGAGCCAGATACCTTACGCGTCAGTAGTTGGGAGCTTGATGTATGCTCAAGTCTGTACTCGCCCAGATATCGCTTATATTGCTGGAATGCTAGGCCGTTATCAGACTAATCCTGGCCTAGATCACTGGAAAGCAGCTAAGAAGGTACTTCGATATCTGCAAGGGACGAAAGACTATAAACTGACTTATAGAAGAAGTGATCATTTAGAAGTGGTGGGCTATTCTGATTCTGACTTTGCCAAGTGCAAAGATGACAAGAAATCCACTTCGGGCTATATCTTTATGTTAGCAGGCGGCCCTATCTCTTGGAAGAGTCATAAACAACAGTTGACCACACATCTTCCACTATGATGGCAGAGTACATTGTTGTTTATAACGCAACCTGTCATGGAATGTTGCTTAGAAATCTGATCACTGGACTCAAAATCGTTAATTCCATTTCTAGACCATTGAAGCTTTATTGTGATAACTCAGCTGCCGTTAGTTTCTCGAACAGTAACAGTTTGACTGGAACTGGTTTATATCTCGATACAAAATATCTGTTCGTACGAGAACGAGTTGGGGAAAATAATCTTTGTATCGAGTATATTAGTACTAAAGATATGCTTGCGGATCCGATGACTAAAGGTCTCCCTCCTAAGGTATACGAAGAACATGTTCGGAATATGAGATTTAGTAAAGACCTTATTTAAGCATATTGTACTAGCTTATGTTATATGATTAATGAAATTTCCTCAGTTTTGATTTTGTATGTCTCTTAGAATATGTTCAACCGGTATAATGGCATATAGACAAATAAAGTTACAAATCAAACAAAGGGCTTACGCGTATTTTGATCATGACGATTAGGTTTTAAATTAAGGCTATAGTATGACTAATGGGGGTCCTAAATCGCATAATGATTCAACGGCTATATTTCTCTACTATAGTACTTGTTTAAGGCTAAAATGAGTGTTAACTCCTGATCAGGCTTATCTAATACTCATAGTAATGATTACT
The DNA here is from genome assembly GCA_030545235.1 of Helianthus tuberosus. Taxonomy (NCBI): domain Eukaryota; kingdom Viridiplantae; phylum Streptophyta; class Magnoliopsida; order Asterales; family Asteraceae; genus Helianthus; species Helianthus tuberosus. The sequence continues at coordinate 124,230,417 of CM060394.1, read as the reverse complement.
CGGCTAAGTGGGAGAATGTAAGATTAAATATATTATGTTTAATATTTAATCTAGTAGCCATCATAATCATTTACATAATATAGATCAAAATATATAATAACCTATTAAATAATTAGTTGGTAATTGTTGATGGACCATATTACCGTTATTAACTAATTAGGTTTCCTCATGGGTGCTTATATAAGGAGAATTATGTAGAGGTCAAAATGTTACACACTGAGACAGATAACCTAATAACCATAACATCATCATCGACCTCCCTCTCCCATAACCGATTCCCTTGTCGGTTTTCTTAGTCACCATCATCAGTTAGCACCCTAAGGAGGAACCATATCACACTGACAACTATGTCGAGCGGGATGTCATCTTCTCTGACTGGATTCTCCACTGCACTGTCTGCTATAACAGGTATGTTTTCATGTTTTCCATTATGATTAAACAGAACTGATCCAACACTAAAATTTTTAAAAATGTTCCGCACCCCATGAAAAAATTCCTGGGTCCTCCACTGAATTCTAACCGAATAGAAAACCTCCGGTCATCCATTGATGAGGTTAGTTCCTTTTTTGCTTATATTGATTCAAAGCTGCAATTACTCATTGAAGTGAAACTGCAGCCGATTGAAATTAAATAAGCAAGTAAAAAAGTCTGCATTGATATTATAATTGTGAAATCAAATCAAATCTTTTAGATGTTATCTAATGGCACCTCATAACTTTGGATGGCACAGCCAGCCGTTAACAATGAATGTTGTTCGTAAGCTCGGTCGATACCATGGGCTGCTGCTTCTCCTAACATCCATTTTTTCTCTACTTCCGTACTATTATTATATCTTTGCCTCTTTGGACGTCTTTGTTAGCGTTACATTATCCATGAGTCATCTCTTAATACCACAAGACATGATCAAAGAAGAAGATGAGATGGGCGGCCCCAATAAGAAGAACCGGACATGATATATGAAGCCAGAGATTCAGAAAGAAATTGAGGTAACCAGACAACAGAAATATGAGATGGATTCTGTTCAGATCTTCCCATCCTCTTCTCTTTCACTTTCACTTTTGTAATCGTTGCTCAAAATCAATAGCTAAGCAGTCAATAGCGGTTAGCGGACCTCAGGGTGTGTAGCGGTCCAAATAGCGGTGGCCTATAGCGGTTCCGCTATTAGTGGCGCTAAATACCGCTATAGCGGTACTATTGATTCAATAGACAGAATCAATACCAGTTAAGTTAATACACAAGTGTGTGTGTGTTTGGGTTGAGGGCTTTTTTTTTTTTTTTTTTTTGTCTTAGCAGCAGATCAGGAGGTAGACCCAGCAGCTCCAAAAAGAAGCTCAAAGTTGAAGATCTGGTCTCCAACATCCCACGACCCGCCATGCCTAACAAATTTTATTTATTGTCATGTTTTCCATGCTTAATGTCTAGAATTTCAATTAATTAATTTAAACCCATACATACAGGTATCGTCTAGGAGTTTGTAATTGTTATTTAAGATTGTTTTGAATGTTGTTCTTCTTTGAGCTCAACTGTATAACTCGATAGAGCAAGTGAAGTATTTGTTGGTGGTGTATCTGTAGCTAGCTAGTGGTCCTGCAGCCCGTTTTGGGTTGTGCGACTGTAACCTAACTAGCCATAGATTGTTTCATTTGAATTCCGAGTTTAGTTTATAACAGAGGGCATACTCAACCAGGGATCGTTTATCATGGCTATGGCCCATCCTATCCTGAGCCCAATAAGGTTTTACCACCCCACCATGTTCTGCCAAGCCTTATACACTATATGCAAAATGAATACACCAACAGCTCATTAAGTTTTTCTGATCTCTATATGCATTGCTAATGCTCCTACTAAAGATTGATTCTTTCTGAATCCACGCCACGCGGCGATTCGAAGTTCCAAGATTTGATGATTGGCACGTCGGTTATGGGCAATCTTCGCAAATTAGGGTAATCCGATGTTTCAATTGAAGATTACAGCCTACAACCTACAGGTAACAATCTTTAATCTTACAAACGGCTATTTTTAGTTTTGTGTATAATACATTCAGTATTTCGGTATAATACACTCAATATTTCAGTTTTGCTTAGCCTCAGTCTCAAAAATAACATACATTGATTCTTTCAGTTTTGTGATTGGTATTGCAGTTCAGTTAGAGTATAGACGAATTTCAATCTTGGAAATGCAGTTTGCTGCATTGATGGCTTGGAACCCAGGTTAGATATCCCCATATTTGCTGCTTTCAGGTTGCTGTTTAGGGCTTATTTGCTTTTTTTAATTTGTTTTATTCGCTGGCTTGGAACTTAGGTTAGGTATCCCTATATTAGTTGTTGTCTGGAATTCAGCCGAGACATAAAACTTAACAGTAAGCCTTGACAATTCTGAATAAAAGCAGACATAAGACTTATAACTTAATAAAACAAAGACTGCACATAATTGATAAAAGCAGACACCATTGTTGTCACATAGATGTTATAACTTAACAGAAGAAATAGACGAAATCAAACTAACATTAGTCACATAAAGCTTAAGAGAACAAGGATTACACAGTGAATAATTAATTTCAGAACAATAAGGGGATGTGGGTCAGTGCTAGGCGACTGAGTCCAGGAAGCGAGGTTTGAAATCTTTTGAGTTTGTTAAAGAGGGTTAGGAAAAAAGCAATTAAATATGCGTAGAACTCAGTTGGATTGAGAAATAAGAAATGAGATTGGACAATGCATGAGCTGTTAACTTAATTATCCATTTTACTTCACTTATTTAATGGTTCAGCACAAATTTTATTTTAATTAAGTAATACAAACAACTAAATACATTTACTTTAACATAGTTTAAAGTTAAAACAATATTAAAACTTGCGGTCCAGTCCGGTTTTATACGGTCGGTATTGATATAAACCGTAAACGAAACCGTTCGTTACGGTTTGAAATGTTTTAAACCAACCGATTGAAAGTAAAAAAAAAAAACGACTGTGAAACCAAACCGTTGACCCGTTTGGATGGTTTCACAGTTTTAAACCGAACCGTGAGGCTCATTGGTAAACTCTTAAATAAATTTTTAATTTTGCAAAGAGGCCTCCACTTCGTAGTTTACTTAGGGTCTCCAAAAACGTAGGAACGACCCTGCTAAAGTTGAGTACCGCAAGTTAGGAATTAGACTGTGCACACCTGAAGGGGTATGGTCCCAAAAACCCGCGCTAACCAATCAGGTCACGCGCATGACCATACTCCTACTACATTAATTTGTCTACTTTCTGGACCCCGCGCCGACTAATTAAGTGAAACCTAGGTCGCGCGTGAGACCAAGCAAAGATCAGACCAAAATTCCACACTTAGCTTCCTAGATGAAAACCCTCACTTCCTGGACCTCGCGCCAGCTATATGGGTTTACCCTAGACGTCGCGGGGGGGGGGGGGGGTGGCAGAAGCGCAGGCCATCCTGGGACAGTACAAAGGTACAAGTGGCAGAGAAATGGACCAATCAACGTCCGACAAGCTGTATCCTATCGTGCTCCACGATTAGCAATCGTACAGGAGACAAGAAGGTACACAAGGACGCTTACGTGGCACCAATCAGCGTGCGACGACATCTGCTCCATGATCTCTACTCACCTGCTGATGGCAGAGAGACAACAAGGACAACGATCAGGACACGTGGATCCATTCAGCGTGCGCCAACTCTATCCTCCCTTAGAAGCACTAACGGTTGTGGCAGAGGGGACAAGAAGGATATTCCTTGTTGTCGACCCAAGGCCCATCAGCCCATCTCCTTCTACACTACTCCGGCTATAAATAGGAGCCTTCATGTACAGGTTAATTCTATTATGTTCTCAGCTCTCTCACTACTAATCACACATTTATTTCCTCAAAACGCATACTTATTCTCACGCTGGAGAGTGGTTAAGAGGAGAACCCCCCTATTCCCCTCCTCTTAGCGAGCTTAACGGGGTGTTTTAGTGTTTTGCATGAAGATTAAAGCCCACAGCTCGGAAAAGACCAAGAAGATTAACCTTATTGTCGAAGCATAAGCCCAAACTAATCACCAGATTAGTTACGTGTTTCTTCAAAACCTATCCAACTACAAGTCATGCTATTGATACCAACACTAAAGTCTAGAAAATACCCCTCATTGTGCCTTACATAATTTAACCATCACTCGGCTGGACATCTCTTATGTAGTCCACAATTGGTATGTCTATTTATCTTTCGGATGCAACTTATTGTCTGCCACTTAAGCTTCATTGTCTTTAAGATCCAGAAGCTTGAATACCATGAAGGCGTTATGCTAGCTTCAGAATCTGCCACTTAAGCTTCATTGTCTTGTCTGGAATTGTCTATCGTGAGAATGTCTTTGACGCCTTCTGTAACTTCTTTATATTGCTGATGCCCTATAAAAGTGAGTTTTGGGCTTTTTTTTGGGCAAATGGGCTTTTTATTTTTATATGTTGGGCTTTATAGTTTATCCACATGATTAGTGTGTAATTGGCTAGTTATATTAGATTCTTTTAAGTTGGATGATTTTAATTGTATTAGTTGGATGATCTTAAATAATAATTATTAGATGGATGATTTAAATTTCTAATTGTTATATTTGGGGAGAAATATTATTTTTTACTATGTAACTCTTTCATCTTCCCTCTTGTTTCTTATGTCTATTTATTTAATTTTGTTTTGTTCTTTGCTATGTTCTTAGAGCCGGGGGTCTCTCTGGAAGCAGCCTCTCTATCCCTAGGGATGGAGGTAAGGTTTGCCTACATCCCACCCTCCCCAGACCCTACAAATAGATTTGCTATGCGTGAGATTTATTGGGTATGGTTGTTGATGTATTATATTTGGGAAGAAGTAATATTTTTTTATGCCTTTTCTGGTTTACAAAGTCCGTGGAGCTTCGAGGCCGAGTCTCTCTCATATGTTTCACATATCAACCTTTTTTATTAAGTAAACCTTTTATCAATTAAACCTATTATGTATATTTTTTTTTGCGCATAGGCGACCCCCTTTGCTCTTAGGCGATCCCTTTGCGCCTTGAGTACGGTTAGGCAATCCCTTTGCGCCTTGGGTGCACCTTGCGCCTTGGGTGCACCTTGCGCCTTGGGTGCACCTTGCGCCTTGGGTGCACCTTGCGCCTTAGGTGCACCTTGGGCATTTGACTACCTAGCTATGGATAATACTTTAGTATTTATTTTCGCCAAGTTACACCAACATGCACCGCCACCGCTCTTTCTCTCACATGCGTCACCTTGCCTAGCGGTGACAAAAGTCATTTAATGTCTTCATATTAATCGCCTTCACCTCTTTCTTTCTTTCTTACTTCTTCCTCTTCTACCCGGACAACACATATTTTCTGGTCAAATAATGGGGAGGGCTAAATTGCAGATCAAGAAGATTGAAAACACAACAAACAGGCAGGTTACTTTCTCAAAACGAAGAAATGGGATCATCAAGAAAGCTTATGAACTATCTGTTCTGTGTGATGTGGATGTTGCTCTCATCTTGTTTTCGCCTGCTGGAAAGGCTAGCATTTTCGCTGGAAGTAAAAGGTAAATAAATCTGATCTGTCTCCGCCACAGATTAACTCCCTTTGTGCAATTGCTTCGCCTTTTTATAAACTGTTGATTGATGATTACTTACCTTAATTTTCATTTGGGTTTATGATAGTATCGAAGAAATTATGTCACGATACATAAATCTTCCGGAGCATGAAAGGGGAAGGTATTCAGTAATTAGTGTTAATGTTTCTATGATTATTATTTCCTTTTTCTTTTTGGTGTTTAATGATTCTCCTCTATTTCCTAATTTTGTCATTTTCTTCATGTATACGCGACTTTTCTTCCTTTCTGATATATTCTGGATCTATCTTGGTGAACTTTCTGAAGGTTGCAGAACCAAGAGGTACATATTTTACTCCGGCGGCCTTCATAGATTTATTATACAACCTCGGGCGTATAAAAAATAATTGAAAATTTATGTGCAACTGAGGAGTATACATAAAAAACACGTGCTGGTTCAAATCAAATTAGCTAACTTTGACTAATTGTGTCTTTAGTACCTCGAAAGGGCTCTGGGAAGGTTAAAAAGTGACGCACGAAATCACCAAGTTCCGAACCAAGCCAGGTTGTTGTTTTTTTTTTTTTTAATTTTTTTTTTATTATTTGCAATCAAATATAATTATCTTTTAATGCTGATCGTTTCTTCTATTTTTATTATTAGCTCTGGTGTTAAATTTCAATTTAATGTTGGTTTTCTTTCACAAAAGGTGAATCCCATAAAAAGATAACATACTTTCTAATTTTATATGAAAAAGTCCCTAAATTTGTAAAAAAATACATGTAAAAGTCCCTCAATCTAGTTTTGGTACATTAAAGTCCCTCAACTTGTAAAAAAATACACAAAAAAGTTTCTCAATCTGGTTTTGGGAAGTCCTAAACTTGTCTAAAATGCAAATAGTTTGAACTAAATTTAGATTTTAGAATAATGATTCCATGCCTCTTAAATTGATCAGAGTAAGGGGTAACATACAAGTCTTCTTTTTCTAAAATGTTTTGCACAAGTACATGCATCTTAAACAAGTTTAGGGACATTAATATACCAGAATTGGATTGAGGGATTTTTTTTTTTGTGTATCTTTGACAAGCTTTGGGACTTTAATATACCAAAATCAGGTTGAGGTTTTTTTCGTGCAAATTAAAAAGTATGTTGGTTTGTTTATGGCATTTACCCTTTTACAAAGCATATAGTCTTACAAATTTGTTCTATTGGGTTTTCGGAAACAGCTCAGCAAGTGGGGATTCACGACTTGAGGTATACAATATCATACCCGATCTATTTTCTGGAGATTTATGATCCCTGATGCTTGTTAAATCAACAATGATAAATCTTTCAAACTATTAACGATACATTATTTTCTAACAGGAACTTCAGCAAGAGACCGTCCGATGCAAGTCCCGTATGATTGAAATGGAGAAGCGGCTAAGGTATAGGTCTTAATTTTCCATAAGCATACAAAAAGTTACAAATTAATATAATATTTATTTTGTAGAGCACAATTCTTTAATTTGTTATTGATACTAACTTTATAGATACCCTCTGTTACCATTTTTTTTGTTGAAAGTTGTATGAATTGGAATGGTTTTTTGTATGTTCAATAGGGTGTTCGAAGGGGCTCCTTCTGAAATTTCAACATTGGGTGAGGCTGAGTACCGCGAACGAATCCTTGAGGAGACTTTAAAACATGTTCGTGCCCGTAAGGTAATTCAAAGTTGTCTTTCATCGTTAACAAACAGAGTAAGTAATAATCAGAATTATTTTTCGTTTGTTTAGCAAGTTCTAGAGAAGTACAACTCTGCAGATGCACAATCATCTTCACAGGTTTGTCTTTACAATCTATAAAGGAAGTGAAATCATAGTGAATAGTGTTTTTTAGTTTGTTCTCTTTTTGCATAGGCTGCTTTACCTACTGCTGCGATGAATGTTAACAATGTGGTTACCTCAAACTCAAGCAACGTATTTGACTGGCTTCCACCAAGAGATCCACAAGTACAGATCATGAATTTTATGAACTTCGGTGGGCTTCTTCCCCCAAGGTAACTATGTGATGTGGTTCCCAAATCTTAAATAAAGTATATACTTTTGAGGTCATGGAAACCTCATCATAAGGTTCTTATAATCTTTGTGTGCAGACAAACTGAGCAAGTGAACCGTGGTAGTGTGATGGAGCCTGATAATAATGTTCAGCGCCCCGAGTTTGGACAAATGATCGACATGAACGTCTCCCCTTGGACACTCTATTATCCCACTGGTATGCTTCTTATACCTCCTTTAGTTTTCCCACAACTAACTAGTCCAAATGAATGCACTTTTATGTCAGGTATATAATGGTCATATTATTTTAGGGTTAATAAAAAAATTAAAAAAATACTTTCTCAGTAAAATTTACTCAACCCAGTTTTGGTACCTGTGATTTTTAACTTTTGTATAAAATGACTTATTACCCATTAAACTGGTCAAAAACGATGAAAAGGCATTCTAAGTGTGTAAAAATGTAGATGTGAATAGTTATCGGCTCAAGGTATTCACACACCTTAAAACTTATTTTGACACCCTGACATGTATACAACCCGTATAGGTGTGTACGTGCCATATAATATGTTAGGGAATGTCTTATACCGTGTACGAGCCTCTTATACGACCCGTATACAGTTATACGAATCGTGTTTTTCAAGGGAATGTCAGCAGTATACACCGATACAGGTTGTATACATGTCAGGGAATGTCAGCGTTGTCGTGTGATGGGGATGTATACGACCTGTAAACTTGTATATGACCTGACATCTTGCATAGCCTCCACATATGTAATGATCATAGGTAACCTATGTTTATTCGTAGACTTCATTTTGCCAACATTTGAGGGAATTTTAAGTACAAATTAGACATTATGTTGGTTTTTAAGGTATTAATTCTATTTTTCTAGCAAGATATCACATAAATAATAATGGTGTAGGTTTTTTATTATTTATTTTTTGTGTTAGGTTAACTGGTGTCGTATTTGGCAGGGAATGAGGAGATGGCGATGCCGCATCCTGGAGAAAGGGTATTCAATGAGACTTTGCTGCCTTAGTTTTCATCAAAAAGTCAAAATCATCGTTTTCGTCTGCCTTAGTACTCGTATAATACTCTTGTTTGTGTGTGTGTGTTTTTTCCTTCAAATTATGCTGTAGGATGATCTGTAAGCCAAATATATGTTATGTTAATAGTATGCATGGTTGATCTAAATGATGCTTGAATGAGTGAATGGGAAATCCTCTCTGGTCAGAGGTTAGCGGGTTGCAACCAAGACGCGATGGCTCATGTAGCCCTCTTCTTGGCCATTCGTGTAACTCAATTCTCATGGCCAATCCTTGCTTTGATGTTTTACCAAGCAAGCGCTGAAAACAAACAATGGAAATGAAGATGGTGAAAAATAGTTTGTTTGCTTCGGTTTTTGGTTCCATGTGGTATGAGAGCATGAAGAACATGACCTGTACCCTTTCTTTTCTTTCCTTATGATTATTTCCCTAAATGAATCCACGTTAGATGTTTAAGTCGAATGAATATTCTTAAAGCATTTCTAAAAGGAGATCTATCGATGTGGCGGTTGATGTGGAGGAGAGAATAGAGAAGGGCAATGGCGACTCATACTAGAACTGCTAAACAAACCGATGCAGTTGCCCTAACTCTTAAAACCTTTAACCCGTTTGGTTTTTATTAAATTTAAATTTTCACTAATAACTTGCGTTCGTTAATTTTCATTTGAAAGTTGAATTTTAATTTTTGTTTCTCAACATTCTAGTATATTTTTTGTTGAAATTGGAGTTGCATTTCAAATAAAGTATTTTTTTGGCATATAAGTTATAGCAATAGTCGGTACCTTTTTTGTACAATGATGATCCGAACCGATACCGACAGTGGTTTAATGGAAACTGGTGCCGGTAATTTTTTTATGGTTTCCGATCGATCAGCATCCTTTTAAATATATCACGACTTTATATTTTGAATTTTCTTTTTCGGTTGCTATATCGGGTACCGAACTATACCGATGCCGTAAGAAAACATCAATACCCACTTAATTCTCGCTATGCATAAGGAATTTTACTAGTTTAAATTAAAACTACAATAATAATAGTATTAAATTAAAACTAAAGTTGGAATTGGGGCTTTAATATTGAATTAGAATTAGAATTAGAAATAAAAAGAAAATCAAATTACTTTTTTTTAACATCTAATTTTATAACATCTTTATTCTGTCTTTATCTGGGATTTGCAAGAGGGGACACTGAGCGGGCTGATGGGGAAACTCACGATGACTCGACTTTTATACAAGCTCAGCTTGAACACTGTTTTGAGATTTTGAACATGCTTTGAGACACAAATTAATTGAACAACCCTATGGTATATGTTTATCGTCATCTACTTAGGAATGATGCATACTGTAAACGAAACGAACGTTCAACGGGAAATTCGTTTACGTTCCATGAACAAGAAATTATGTTCGGTTAATTAAATGAACGAACACGAACAAATGTCATGTTCGTTCAATTGCGTCCGTGAACATTTGATAATGTGTTCGTGAACATTCGTTCATGCTCGTTTGTTTATATTGTTCATTAAAGATTTTTTTAGCATTTATTTATTTTATCTAAACTTTTTATACTCTTTAATTCTTGTTTATCTCATTACCCAAAGAAATAATATAAGGAAATCATATCTCCATTTTGTTTCTGCACTGTTCCACTTTCTCTCTAATTATCGACCTTCGTTCAATGGTAAGGGCTTCAAGGTCCAACGCCATATTTGCCGATTTAACATGTGTTCGTGAACCATTCGTGAACACGTTCATTTCCTTAATGAACGAACACGAACAAAAAAATTGTTCGGCAAGTGTTTATGAACACATTATATTCTTAATGAATGAATACGAACAAGGCCTTGTTTCGTTTAGGAAGTACTTCACAACCCTAAACCCATTGGAGCCATCACTCATTTTGTGAACCTCACGAATCATTAGCGCTAGCAAGATCAAGGGCCACAAGCAGAGTTATCTAGGTTGGAAGTATGGAAATTCAAGAGATGATAACCATTATTTGCCACAAGAATACTATCAATATCTACACCTTCTCTTACACTTAATGCTAAGAGTAAAGTCCTATTTGAGTCCTTGTGGTTTGTGCAGTTTAACCATTTGAATCCAAAAACCAAAACTGTCTTGATTTGAGTCCCTGTGGTTTCCAATTTTAACCATTTGAATCCAAAAGTAAACAACATCCAAATCAGAAACATTTGGTTTTTGGATTCAAATGATTAAAATTAAAGACCACAGTGACTCAAATGGTTGAAATTAGAGACTACAGGGACACAAATCAAGACAGTTTTGGTTTTTGGATTCAAATGGTTAAACTGCACAAACCACAGGGACTCAAATAGGACTTTACTCTAATGCTAATGATCAGAATGTACTTTCCCAAGTTTCATATTTTTTTAGAAGAGTTTTCGCGTAGCTTAGGGGCTTAGTAAGTTTTAATGTTTTCAGGCTACGTTAAGTGCAATAACCACACCAATCTATCATCCAAAAATACATAGTACATATGTTCACATAAAAATATCACCAATCTATCATCCAAAAATATATAATACATATGTTCACATACATATATCACATGAAGAAATACCTTTATCATTTTTAAACTTGCTACAAAACTTCAACAAAATACAAATTTTCAACCCAATCCCAACCAGTTTGAATAGGGTTCGATTTATCCCCACTAAAACTGGTTTACGCCTCGAACCAGTTTGGGTTAAAGCCCATTTTGACCATGTTTGACCAACCTAAACCGGATTGGCAAAAAAACCCTGTTTGTAATGGCCTTCATTGGCTAAATTTCTTGTATCTCTTTAGTTTAGATGAACCTTTGTTGGGATTTGTCGTGTACAATTTTAATTTGAAATAAAATAAGATTTTATTTCATATTAATTAATAGAGTTAAGTGTCATTTATGCCCCTGTTGTTTATTCACTTTAGCCATGTCAGACCAAATTTCAAAATTGTACAATTTTCCTCCCTGACATGCGATGGTGGGAGTTTTTGTCAGAGGTATGTTTTGCAGTGTTAGAGAGAGAGAGAGAGAGGGAGAGACGAAGAAAACTGGACATAGAGAGAGCGCCACGGGGGTGGGGGTTGGGTAGGGCGAAGATGGAGGTGGCAGTGGTGGTTATGTAGAGAGGGGGTAGGAAGTGAAAGAGACTGTGTATAACAACAACAACAACAATAACAAGAAGTTTAAAAAAAAAATTTCTACGAGTTAATATATTATTTGTCACACCCTCAAAACGCGGGGTGATCCAGTTGGTATCTTCATTGCACAGCGAAGATATAATGCTAAGACTTCTAGTAAGTTGAACGCCTTCTAAGGTTACCAACCCAAGAATTCTCCTATTCCAACCATGCCATAGCCAAATAAGAACTGAGATAAACATGCTCAAAAGTCAACATAAAATTGGTGAGTTCATAGTTTGTTTGTAAAATGTCACACACTGACTTTTGCGGAAGCGTATACGTGTGACTTGATCGTTTCTCATTGTATTCGATTATAATAAACAACCATATGATCAAAATGATGTTCATCCATTCATAAAGTTTAAAATATTACAACACCAGTCATTTAAGTTTCAAACAACACATCCTCTGATTAAGTTACAAACCAACAAAAGTAGATGACATCTAAACTTGAAATTTACATCCCGAAACAACACCAGCGCCCAAGATCCAACTTGTTTCCTGAAATACATGTAATTTTGGAAAATATCAACAAAAGTTGAGCAAGTTCATGCGTTTTGTATGAGTACTGATAAACTTGTAAACATTTGAGAGACTCCTTTGAAAACATGTATGAAAAGTGTCTATGAACAGATCAATTAATGTTTTGCAAGGACATTAATATATGTGAAGACATAAGGAGTACTCATTCTGAGTAGACTATTATTAGTGTCGAATCCCCTCGACTGTGTCAATCACCTTGACTGTGTCAAATCCCCTTGACTGTATCAAATCACCTTGAATGTGTCAAATCACCTTGACCGTTGTCGAATCACCTCGACTGGGACACTAAAGCACTCTAAGTGGTCACATAGGGACCATGAGTGGGGCTCAGCCATACCCGTTAGATCTAACCTTTGTCCATGATTCTTATGAGAGTTATTGGCATTTCAGTTTCAGCCTATGCCCACATGATCTAATAGTTCATTTCGTAGCCAAATCATACCATTGAAACATATGTAACATGTATTTTACCCCCGAGAGTTATAAATCCGAAAACAGTTAAGAGAAAAGGGGGACATGAACTCACAAGTTTACGTCCTGCTATCTCGTATGCTCAAAGGTCCTTCTATGAGTCGTACAACTACCTACACACGTGCCATGTTTTAGTAGACGTTTAGGTCGTGTAACGACTCTTTGTCTTAGTTGTTCATTAAGACTTATTTTGGAAGTCTTGGTATACTTTGAGTTACATCTTTGATGTACAATATATGATTTCAAAGTATATAATTATTAGTTAAAATAATAATATTTTAACTTAAATTATATTCATCCATTTATTTGGAATATTGTCAAAATAATATATGTTTGCCTTAGTTCGTTTTGTAATTCTTTTCATGGATATATCTCGGGTATGGGTATAGTTATACTTGTGTATTTTGCCAAGTATTTGTGTTATATTCCGGTGTGTATTTATACGTACGAGAATACGTATTTTCTTGTATTCATTAAGTATTCCTATACTTAATTTTGTATTAAATTTTCCGAAATATTACTTTTAATCAAATAAAATCACCACTTTATATTCTTAAATGTATGTATTTTAAGAAAACTTTTATAGAAAATTATCTATAAATCTTTCTTGGCAAATAATAATAATAATAATAATAATCATACTTTCATATAAACCTCAAAAATTAATATATTTTCAAGATTAACTTAGAAAATATTCATAATTCCATTTTTCACCCAAAATAATATATTCTCTATTTGTTTAAAAAAATATATATTTTCTTCAAAAATAGTGTATCTTCTAATTGTTCAAGAAAATATATATGTCTTTCTCCCCTCAAAATAATATATTTTCTAATTGACAAAATATGATATATTTTGTAATACTTGTAAAAATCATATTTTCAGTTCTTTTGGTTTCCAAAATACCGTTTAACTCGTTTGTCGAAGTATGAATTTAATTCCGGAATATATATATATATATATATTCATAGTCCATACGTCCGTGTTCGGTTTGTCCAATATTCGGGTATAAATTATATATTTGTTTTCTTGGAATTTTGGTAATATCTTGTATTATAATTTTTGGTATTTTGGCAAGTTATATTATTTTCAAGTCCTAAGATAATATAACTTTTACACATAATATACCAGTAATCACACAAATTGTAACATCTAAATATATATTTTCTTAAATATATACTTAGTCACTTTTATTTATCAAAAACCAACCTCCAATATTTGTAATTTTTGTAACAAAAAGTATGGCAAATTTTATATGAAAAACCATGGTTAAAATTTACTTATAAACACTTGTTTAAAAATATTTTTCTAAGTGTTTAAATTCTACAAAAATTTTGCCATAGTTTCTCCTTAAAAATGGAGGTTTCCATGCTTTTAAAGCATATCATTTTCTTTTAAAATCATCATCAATCATCAATAAATTATTCAAGACTTACCACGAGCCAAAATCATGCAATTTACACTACATCATGAACTTGAAACTTTGTAAAAATTTGTAGTAACTTAATATATTGTTAAGTAGGTTTAGTTATACTTAAAAATGTGGTTATTTGTGTGACAACTGTAAAAAATATAGGTATCCGTACAATTAATTAATATTGATTAGTGCTTAATGACTGTGCTAAATTACAACTGATGACTTAAACTGCTTTCTGATTACTGCATCATACTTACTTGTGCATCACATATTGCATACTGTCACATCATTTTTACATACAAACTCTTAGTGACATAAACGATGCACGAAGCACAGTTAGCAGATAACTTAGAAAAATGCTGACGATGTCAGTACATAGACAAACAGTGTTTTGGGACCCAGTATGGGCCAGAAACCAAGTTCTACACTAGTATAGTGTGTAGGGAAGTAAGGACCACAAAACTGCTTCACTAGGTGATAGTTTAAGTGCCGGAAAGTGCCTAAAACCCACATAAAGTGCAGAATTCTGCATATTTCAGCAAAATTCAGCATTTTAACAAGTTGGTAACATGCAAAAATATGACTAAATGGTCCTGAATGCTTTCCTAAGTGTCGGGAATTAAAAGTGTCATAAAAGGGTACTTAAAGAACACTAAACGGAATAGTTTGACACTTTAACGAACCGGTATCTAACCAAACAACCGGACACTACCCGAAACACCAAAATTATGCTAGAAGCATTGTTTTATTATTTCTGAGCTAGTTATGATCCTCGAACACCCTAACACACTATATAACACACATTATGCATAACACCTAACTAATATACTTGGAATCCTAACTAATCATCTAACATACCATTAAAAACCAACTAAATACCCCCCCCCCCCCCTAAGTGGACGGTCACTTCTGTGGCCCCACCTCCAAAATCTTACAAGATTTCTCTTGATCTTGCTTGGATTTGTGAAGATTTATTTAGATCATGTAGTGTACTATGAGAACACAAGACCCATTGGATAAAAGGATTAGAGGTTATAAGATGGACCATGAGCTCTCACACTTCACACCACACTTCATCTCCTTCCTCCCTCTCCTCCATTCGGCCGAGAAGAAGCACCCACCACCCCACCATCATCATCACACTTCCATTCAATCCATATACTCACAAAGGTGTAAGGAACCATATAAGAAGGTTTGGTAGTCTTGGATCTTGAAGGACCTCTCCCAATTGCTTTTATCCAACTCATTTGTCATCTACAACATCAAGTGTTCTTCCCTAGCCTTGTGCTAGTAGTAAGGCCCTTATGAACTCTTGTTACTTCATATATTGTTGGTTAAAAGATGATGAACAATGTTAATCTTGTTGAACACTAAAGAACATATTCATAAAACTCATTTTGATTTTATCATGTTTTTGACAGTGAGACCGTTTATCAGTGAGACCGTTTATCACATTTTGACTTTCCAATTCTTTAGCATACTGTGATTGTCTACTGATGTACTATCATTTCCTCTTTTTCACAACAAAACTCATTTTGATTTTATCATGTTTTTGACATTTTCAAATTTTCTAATGTTTTTGGATTTTCTGAAATTTCTTACTCCCCCTAAAATTCAAAATCATTTAAAGAAAATTTGACAAACCGATGCGAATTGCTTCAATTCGCTATCCACTTGGCATAAACAATCAGAACTCCCCCTGACAACAAACTATTTTCCCATTATGATTTCAAAACACTTAAGTTTGTTTTAATCAAATGGTTTTTCTGGAAAATTAGTTTTGCTGATTTTACAAACCACTTGTAAATCAAAATATGACAATTTGCCAATTTCTCAAGAAAGATGCCGATTCCTACTCCCCAATTACCAACCTGGGAGTTCCGGCAAGTCAGGATTTTAAGTAGAGAACGCTGTCACCCAAGCCTGACCAGTCTTGGGTGTTCCCGAGTTCTTTTCACTCGGTGGGTAACTCTGTGACACCTGGGTCACTGCGACCATCAAACAAATACCAAGCCAATGAAATATTGTACTTCATACTTGGGATCTGTATAAATATGTGTATCTTTTGCACATATAAATTCTTGTTCGATTTCAAGCTCTAAATCGCTTTCTAGAAGGTTATACGCGCGCTGACGCGTAAATATAACCAGTTTAATGCAACGAACACTCCAGAATAGTGAAATAGGCTTAACATACCTTAAATAACCTTTACATAACTTAGAAATAAGTTTTGAAGGCTTTGGTATGGCAAAATCAAGTTAAATCGCTTACAGGGACTAAATTTGAACTGTAACAGACATTCCGGAACATGACCATAAGTTAAACATATCATAAATATCCTTCACATAGCTTAGAAATAGGCTTTGAGGGGTTCGGTGTGCTAAAATAAAAATTTGGGTCATTCAGGGACTAAAAGTGTCAAAAAGTGCATAAGTTTGCACTTTCACGCATAACTTACGTTCTGAATACATCCGGACATCCAAAAATTTATGTAAGCACTAAAATATTTTATTTTAGTGTTTGGCATGAGAAAAATCCATTCGTCATGCCATTTGGATCGTTTTTCGCTCTTATGCGCATTCCGTCGTAATTAACCGAACAACGCAATCGTACGGCCAAACGAACCGACATTCGAGATATTTTTGAGCACATTTTAAGTTCCCTATACTTTAACTTCATTTTAGAGCTTTGAAATGGGGTTAACGGGGCTTAAACGTGTCAAAAGTACATCAAATAGTAAGTTTGGAGCTTCAGGGGCCTGTTCTGCCATTTTTCAAACATTCTGGTCTGCAGGTCCTTGCGCACCTCAACACTCTGAGTGTTACGGTGCGCAAGCAGGGATCAGATGCAGAAACTTGTTTTTAACAACCTGTTTCCAGCCTTTAACCCCCCCAAAGGCCAATGCCATGTGTCAAACTCTTGTGGTGGGGGCAAAATGAGTTACCACAACATTCCGACAAGTGTACGAGCGAGATCAAGGCACGTTATCCAAGAAACGATCCTAACGGTGAACCGAAATCTATAAATACCCATCCATCCCCATTTCAAAACCCACAAGAATCTGATTTGAGAAGCTCTAAGTTGAAACCATTGTTTCATACCTGAGCTACTTGAATCAAGATTAGCATTCGGGGACCCTTTGTAAGTATTCCTTCGTTCTTTTATTGCTTTTCGAGTCCGAAAGTCAAACTTTGTTTGACTTTCTGCATTGACCAGTTTATGGTCAATGCGAAGTTCGTTTGAACTTCGCAACGTGAGCGTAATCACGATGGTTATAGTCCCTTGTGACTATGCCTACTGATTACCACGTTGTCTAGGGTCGTAAGGGTAAGCGATCTGATAAATCGCTTATACCTTCGAACCCAACCCATTTGGTCGATCATTAGGATCCGACCAAATACATTAGGTGACCATAGTATATAGGGAATAACCTTCCGAGGTTATACCTTATGGTCGCTTCGTTTAAGTAGTTGTATGATAGGTAGTTTATATGCCTTAGGTAAATTACCAAAATGCCCTTTTTACGCCAAAATTAATTTTAAGCATATGTAACATAACTTTTGGTATCTAAACTGATTTAGTAACAATATTAGACATGTTAAGGCATATTTTACTTGTCATAGGACTAGTTAGGCATTCCGAACGCGTTTCACATGAACGACACGTTAAAGTAGCATAAGCTACCTAAACAGGTCGTAATGGGTCGTAAGCACTTAGGTTAGGTTTCATTTTAGTATGTGGGCTTTCTTAAGCCATATTACACGAGTCTCCATACTCGTATGGTTTACGAACCCTCATTCTATCCGATCTTCCGATTTAGGTCCGGTTTATTATTGTAATTACCTATATTAGGTGCAGTTTGATATCCGTGATCTCTAGCATTGTTTGGTTGTCACTCAAGGACTACTGAACAATCTCAAGTGAGTACATAGAACCTCCTCTTTAACTGTTTTCAAACTGATTTGGGGTGAAACACATGTGCCTACTTGTTACTTTCATGCTTTCCTGTTTTCACATCATATACTTGCTATGTTTATTAGTACATTTATAGTACATGATTTCAATACATTTTATGCTAGGTATGCCCATTGTGTGCATACTTAGTACATCACTTTACAATACATTTTATGCTATGTATGCCCATTGTGTGCATACTTAGTACATCACTTTACAATACATTTTATGCTATGTATGCCCATTGTGTGCATACTTAGTACATCACTTCACAATACATTTCATGCTATGTACGCCCATTGTGTGCATACTTAGTACATTGTTTTACATTACACTTATGCTATGTATGTCCATTACGTGCATACTTAGTACATTGTTTTACATTGCATTTCTGTTGCATATGCTCATCCAGCATATGAACACATTATACTACATTTTGAACCGTTGTAACCATTTGACTATGTGAACCGTCGTAACCCCTTTGATTATATGAACCGTTTGTAACTATTGAACCGTGTGAAACAGTTGTATCCGTTGACATGATTTACATTTGACAATAGACATTTGACTATACATAAACATTTCTACAATTGTTAAACATTTTACTTTGGTGGTTTGGTTTGAGTAAGTGGTTTAAGTAACGAGGCGTATGTAATATGATACAAGCACGGTGGATACGCCGCTGGTACTTCCTATATATAAGTGTTTGTATGGTATCACATATTGTAGCGTTATTTGAATCATTTCAATTTGAGACATATAACATTTTATACAAATAACATACTTTTCGCAAGACATTTATTTACAAACAACTTATCTTATACAAACTCATTTTACATGGTTATTCATTTAACCATACATTATTCTCTTATTTATACATATCATCTGATCTTATCGTTTTTCAAATGATTTACAAGACAAAGCAAATTACAAGGTTCATGACTAAACATTTTCTCAAACATAAGTCATGAATTCTGTTTTCACAAAACCTATGTATCTCATAGGCATTTTTATGCTGACGTACCTATTTTCACATGTGTTTTCAGGAGATGATGCATGGGACTTATCAAGACATACTTAGGCGGACCTGTGCCTTAGTGACTTAAAACGAGACAAGAACTAGTTAATTTATGTTATGTACTCTTTAGTTCTTGTTTAAAACAATGTAAACTTTCATGTTTGATTAATAAAACGAAACTTCAATTGCCATGGATTTGAAACAATTAATTCTGTTACAACACTCCCCGACGTTTCCGCCACGTTTTGTATGTTCTACGTGGTCGGGGTGTGACAGAAAAGTTGGTATCAGAGCCAATGGTTATAGGGAATTAGGCTATTAGTAATACTTTGACCTAGTCTATAACCTTCCTAGGACCCTAACGCGAGTTTACTTGCGTTTAGTCATAAAACAATACCGTCACCTATCCTTAGGCGACGACCACAACAAGAACATAAATTTTAAAACCGCTTTGAAAACTAATCATCTGTTCTAGGATGATTGATTACTAGGTTTTGAACCCTCTGTTATAAGGTTTTGAACCCCTTTGAATTTTCAAAACTCTCATCAGAGTTTTGGGTCCTAAATAGTGTGAACACGTGCAAACTGGAAGAGTGAATGCCTGTACCCTGGGTTTTCTGTCTAAGGCTAGAGTGTTCGTACAAATCCACATAATTGGACCAGTCACTCTTACCTGGGAACTCTTGGGGTGAGTGTCCACTTATAGGCGAGCATGTCTTCGCAATACACTATGAGGATCTATTTGCTTTGATTCAGCCTTTGTGTTGTTTGTTTGCTTCGTGGTTCAAACAAATGACCATCAACCATGATTTTGGTCGGTAATTGTAACATCCTATTCTACCCAATGCCATTTCATTTGTTTTCTTTCATGTTTTCCTCTTTTAGAATGCCTCCTCGACGCGAAAACCAGATAGCGACTGCCGAACTGGCAGAAATCATTGCGCAGCAAATGGCTGCTCAATTCCCAAACCTCTTTGCTCAATGGAACCAAGTCAACAACAACAACAATGGTCCATGCAATTTCAAGAGTTTTAACTCGGCTAAACCACTCAAGTTTAGTGGTTCTGAGGGAGCGACTGGGCTTCTTCAATGGTTCGAGAGCATTGAGAATACTTTCCGCCACGTGCAGTGTCCTGACAATCGCAAGGTCGAGTTTTCTTCGAGTGTGTTCCAGAAGAGGGCCCTTACGTGGTGGAACGGGGTTATGAGAGATCGTGGTGCAGAAGTTGCTCTAGCACAGACATGGGCTGAACTTCTTATGATGAAGGAATTCTGTCCTCGTCATGAGATCAGGTCCTTGGAAAGGGAATTTGACGATCTTACGCAAGATAGCGGTGAGCATCGAGCCTACACGGACCGTTATGAGGAGTTAAGTCTGTTATGCCCAAACATGGTCACGCCTTTGGATAAGGCAATCGAAAAGTACATTGATGGCCTTCCTGACTCAATACAAGACATTGTGACTGGTAGCAACCCTACTAAAGTTAGACATGCCATTGAGCTATCTGCAACCTTGACTGAATCAAAGATCAGGAAAGGTAAACTTTTCTGAAAAGGTGACAAGAAACCGGTCGAGGAATCGAACCCAATCGAGGAATCAAAGACCATGGATGAACAGACTGGATCCCCTAAGAAGTCAAAGAAGCGAAAGGCTTCTCAGAACTTCGCCATGGTTACTCACAATGATCAAGCCGTCCCCAACCAACCAGCTCAACCCCCTGCTAGGAAGCCATACAATGGAACTGCACCCTTGTGCAACCAATGTAGCCTCCATCATCATGCCAATGTAAAGTGCCGCAAATGCCAAACTTGTGGACTTATAGGCCATACAGCAAGAGTCTACCCAGCTGCAGCTGCACCAAACCAAGCTGGCAACAATCCTGCTCAAGGTCGTTTTCTACCAGGTTCTTGCTTCAACTGTGGCGAGATGGGTCATTTACGAAGAAATTGCCCAAAGCTTGCTAATGCAAATCCAGCACAGGGATGAGCATCTGACTGACTAGAAGACAACATCTTTTAGAAATAATCACGTCTTATGTATTATTTTCTTTTGTTGTCAAGGTCCAAGAAACAGTTGTTATCATTGTTTATAAATAAATCTTTTATTTACATTGCAATGTATTTATGTGGTTGCATGTATAAACAACATATCTCTTACAATACCGACAATCAAGGAATCGTATCCCTTGTAAAGCAAACTACCCCCAATTTTTTTTTCCATCTTATGATCTCTTGCGTTTCCACGAAATTCCTAAGTACCCGTTTATTCTAAGGAAACGAAGTACAAGGCGCAAGTTACAACACGAGACGAATACCCAAAGTACCACTATAAATCCTTAATAAGGGTACTTAAGGATATTTCCGTAAATCCTAAAATTTTTGTGTTCCTTAATTCGAATATTACGTTTCTTTGAAAACAAAATCGAATTTGGGAGATCATCCTATCTTTTCAGATAGATCCCAGAGGACATTGAAGTCCAGCGACTGGTTTCCTGGTGTACTTTGAATATCCATATTCAATTACTAACAAGTTAATAACAAATTAATAACTGAGTTAAGCAACTATGTGATTATGTGCTTATGTGTTCCCTTTTATGTTTTTGGTGAAATCCAAGTTTTTGTTATCTAAAATCCTTAATGGACTTCTACGTTGTAGTTAAGTCCCTTGGGTTATAAAGTACTACTCCATAATTAGACCCCTTGAGTGGTCTAGTTAAACAAATTGATCCAAAAATCTGGTTAGGAACATCATGTGATGATATAGCTGAAAGGACTCCTTGGTGGCCTAATTAAAAAGATCATTTGTCGATCTAATTAAAAGGACCCTATGGTAGTCTAGTCACCCTCATCACAGGTTTGTTTTTCTTCCCATAAACATTACAAAGCAAACTGTGCGGACTGTGCAAGGAATTACGTAATTATGGATGCATACATAATTATGGAATTTAGTGCACAGAAACCACAGCAAGTTTTGTCATGTGCCTAGAAGTTAACTCTATTCATTTCCGTTTCTGAGGAAGCACCCGTTGAAAATGACTCCGTTTGTTCATTTTCGTTTCTGAAGATTGTCCGTTGAGGAAATGAATATCCGTTTGATTATCCTTTTCATTTCCATTTCTGAGGAAGCACCCGTTGAAAATGACTCCGTTTGTTCATTTTCGTTTCTGAAGATTGTCCGTTGAGGAAATGAATATCCGTTTGATTATCCTTTTCATTTCCATTTCTGAGGAAGCACCCGTTGAAAATGACTCCGTTTGTTCATTTTCGTTTCTGAAGATTGTCCGTTGAGGAAATGAAAATCCGTTTGATTATCCTTTTCATTTCCATTTCTGAGGAAGCACCCGTTGAAAATGACTCCGTTTGTTCATTTTCGTTTCTGAAGATTGTCCGTTGAGGAAATGAATATCCGTTTGATTGTCCTTTTCATTTCCATTTCTGAGGAAGCACCCGTTGAAAATGACCCCGTAAGGTCATTTTTCGTTTCTGAAGATTGTCCGTTGAGGAAATGAATATCCGTTTGTTTCTCCTTTTCATTTCCATTTCTGATGAAGCACCCGTTGAAAATGACTCCGTAAGTTCATTTTACGTTTCTGAAGATTGTCCGTTGAGGAAATGAATCCCCGTTTGTTTATTCCTTCATTTCCGCTTCTGAAGAATACTCGTTGAGGAAAATGACTCCGTCTGTTCATTTTCGTTCTGAAGAATGCCCGTTAAGGAAATGACAGGATTATGCCTTACATATCTCTGGTGGTTATTTGACACAAAGTCACAAATAGACTCCTACGAATAAATTTCGGGACGAAATTTTCTAAAGTAGGGGAGACTGTGACACCTGGGTCACTGCGACCATCAAACAAATACCAAGCCAATGAAATATTGTATTTCATACTTGGGATCTGTATAAATATGTGTATCTTTTGCACATATAAATTCTTGTTCGATTTCAAGCTCTAAATCGCTTTCTAGAAGGTTATACGCGCGCTGATGCGTAAATATAACCAGTTTAATGCAACGAACACTCTGGAATAGTGAAATACGCTTAACATACCTTAAATAACCTTTACATAACTTAGAAATAAGTTTTGAAGGCATTGGTATGGCAAAATCAAGTTAAATCGCTTACAGGGACTAAATTTGACAAACTGCGAAAGTATGCCAATTTGAACTGTAACAGACATTCCGGAACATGACCATAAGTTAAACATACAATAAATATCCTTCACATAGCTTAGAAATAGGCTTTGAGGGGTTCGGTGTGCTAAAATAAACTTTTGGGTCATTCAGGGACTAAAAGTGTCAAAAAGTGCATAAGTTTGCACTTTCACGCATAACTTACGTTCTGAATACATCCGGACATCCAAAAATTTATGTAAGCACTAAAATATTTTATTTTAGTGTTTGGCATGAGAAAAATCCACTCGTCACGCCATTTGGATCGTTTTTCGCGCTTATGCGCATTCCGTCGTAATTAACCGAACAACGCAATCGTACGGCCAAACGAACCGACATCCGAGATATTTTTGAGCACATTTTAAGTTCCCTATACTTTAACTTCATTTTAGAGCTTTGAAATGGGGTTAACGGGGCTTAAACGTGTCAAAAGTACATCAAATAGCAAGTTTGGAGCTTCAGGGGCCTGTTCTGCCATTTTTCAAACTTTCTGGTCTGCAGGTCCTTGCGCACCTCAACACTCTGAGTGTTACGGTGCGCAAGCTGGGGTCAGATGCAGAAACTTGTTTTTAACAGCCTGTTTCCAGCCTTTAACCCCTCCAAAGGCCAATGCCATGTGTCAAACTCTTGTGGTGGGGGCAAAATGAGTTACCACAACATTCCGACAAGTGTACGGGTGAGATCAAGGCACGTTATCCAAGAAACGATCCTAACAGTGAACCGAAATCTATAAATACCCATCCATCCCCATTTCAAAACCCACAAGAATCTGATTTGAGAAGCTCTAAGTTGAAACCATTGTTTCATACCTGAGCTACTTGAATCAAGATTAGCATTCGGGGACCCTTTGTAAGTATTCCTTCGTTCTTTTATTGCTTTTCGAGTCCGAAAGTCAAACTTTGTTTGACTTTCTGCATTGACCAGTTTATGGTCAATGCGAAGTTCGTTTGAACTTCGCAACGTGAGCGTAATCACGATGGTTATAGTCCCTTGTGACTATGCCTACTGATTACCACGTTGTCTAGGGTCGTAAGGGTAAGCGATCTGATAAATCGCTTATACCTTCGAACCCAACCCATTTGGTCGATCATTAGGATCCGACCAAATACATTAGGTGACCATAGTATATAGGGAATAACCTTCCGAGGTTATACCTTATGGTCGCTTCGTTTAAGTAGTTGTATGATAGGTAGTTTATATGCCTTAGGTAAATTACCAAAATGTCCTTTTTACGCCAAAATTCATTTTAAGCATATGTAACATAACTTTTGGTATCTAATCTGATTTAGTAACAATATTAGACATGTTAAGGCATATTTTACATGTCATAGGACTAGTTAGGCGTTCCGAACGCGTTTCACGCGAACGACGCGTTAAAGTAGCATAAGCTACCTAAACGGGTCGTAAGCATTTAGGTTAGGTTTAAATTTAGTATGTGGGCTTTGTTAAGCCATATTACACGAGTCTCCATACTCGTTTGCTTTACGAACCCTCATTCTATCCGATCTTCCGATTTAGGTCCGGTTTATTAATGTAGTTACCTATATTAGGTGCCGTTTGATATCCGTGATCTCTAGCATTGTTTGGTTGTCACTCAAGGACTACTGAGCAATCTCAAGTGAGTACATAGAACCCCTTCTTTAACTGTTTTCAAACTGTTTTGGGGTGAAACACATGTGCCTACTTGTTACTTTCATGCTTTCCTGTTTTCACATCATATACTTGCTATGTTTATTAGTACATTTATAGTACATGATTTCAATACATTTTATGATAGGTATGCCCATTGTGTGCATACTTAGTACATCACTTTACAATACATTTTATGCTATGTATGCCCATTGTGTGCATACTTAGTACATCACTTTACAATACATTTTATGCTATGTATGCCCATTGTGTGCATACTTAGTACATCACTTCACAATACATTTCATGCTATGTACGCCCATTTTGTGCATACTTAGTACATTGTTTTACATTACACTTATGCTATGTATGTCCATTACGTGCATACTTAGTACATTGTTTTACATTGCATTTCTGTTGCATATGCTCATCCAGCATATGAACACATTATACTATATTTTGAACCGTTGTAACCATTTGACTATGTGAACCGTCGTAACCCCTTTGATTATATGAACCGTTTGTAACTATTGAACCGTGTAAAACAGTTGTATCCGTTGACATGATTTACATTTGACAATAGACATTTGACTATACATAAACATTTCTACAATTGTTAAACATTTTACTTTGGTGGTTTGGTTTGAGTAAGTGGTTTAAGTAACGAGGCGTATGTAATATGATACAAGCACGGTGGATACGCCGCTGGTATTTCCTATATATAAGTGTTTGTATGGTATCACATATTGTAGCGTTATTTGAATCATTTCAATTTGAGACATATAACATTTTATACAAATAACATACTTTTCAGAAGACATTGATTTACAAACAACTTATCTTATACAAACTCATTTTACATGGTTATTCATTTAACCATACATTATTCTCTTATTTATACATATCATCTGATCTGATCGTTTTTCAAATGATTTACAAGACAAAGCAAATTACAAGGTTCATGACTAAACATTTTCTCAAACATAAGTCATGAATTCTGTTTTCACAAAACCTATGTTTCTCACAGGCATTTTTATGCTGACGTGCCTATTTTCACATGTGTTTTCAGGAGATGATGCATGGGACTTATCAAGACATACTTAGGCGGACCTGTGCCTTAGTGACTTAAAACGAGGCAAGAACTAGTTAATTTATGTTATGTACTCTTTAGTTCTTGTTTAAAACAATGTAAACTTTCATGTTTTATTAGTAAAACGAAACTTCAATTGCCATGGATTTGAAACAATTAATTCTGTTACAACACTCCCCGACGTGTCCGCCACGTTTTGTATGTTCTACGTGGTCGGGGTGTGACAAACTCCACCTCTTTGATTCATAAAATTCTTTTGCTCCTTTTACCTTTCCGTCGACCATCTTCCCAAAAATATGTTTCACATTTCCATTAAAAGCCTTTTCAGCATCAAATTCTTCTTTACCACGGAAGAATTGATCTGAGATCTCAATCTTTCCAACTTTTAACT
The DNA here is from genome assembly GCA_030545235.1 of Helianthus tuberosus. Classification (NCBI taxonomy): domain Eukaryota; kingdom Viridiplantae; phylum Streptophyta; class Magnoliopsida; order Asterales; family Asteraceae; genus Helianthus; species Helianthus tuberosus. Next base: position 124,203,933 of record CM060394.1, on the reverse strand, counting down.
TCAAGTTTTCTTTTGACAATGGTGGAAAGTTTTCATTGTTCATTTTTGGAACGGAATTCTCATTTCTTGACAAAACAGATGACTCCTTTGACTTTGACAAGTCAGATTCATTGTCAGAACTAGTTTCAGATCTAACAACCCATTTCTGTTTGTTTAAATTTGCTCTTCTTTTGTAAAAACATTTCGATCTTTCACCAACTTCGAAAGTCGAATTTTTGAACTCTTTAAATTTTTCTGTTGGTTGTTTGTTTTCATCAACACAATTCTGTTTCAAATTAGAATTAGAAGCAACTCCATGTTTTGTGTTGTTGAGCTTTTGGCAATTCCAAGCAATATCCCCAACTTCTTGACATTTGAAACAGGTTCTTCTGTCAACTCTTGGTTCAGATTTCTTTGAAACATTCTTTTTCTTTTTTGCGAGAAACTCTTGATTTGAGTGTTTCCTGAACAGTTTCTCCTTCTCTTCCTCTGAACTTGTACCTGAAACAAATTTAATTTTCGGTTTATAATTTTTCTCATTTTTATAATTTTCAGGTGTAATAAAACCTAAACCTTTCTTTTTGAAATTACTGTTTTGGTTTGGTTTCTGTTGAAAACCTGAACCAGAACTGTAACCCTTTTTCTTGTTCAATATTTGTTGAACTCTTGAAGTGTACTTTTTAGGTTTTTCATTAAGATTTACATCTTTTATTTCAGAAATATTAATTTCTGTTAATTTGAAAACCTTGTTTATCATTTCAGTTTTGACACTTCTTATTGGAAATTCTTCATCAGAAAATAATTTGTCAGAATCATTCAAAGTATATGCAACTTTGAATGTTTCGTCATTCAAATTATTCTTTGATATTAGAAAATCTTTATTATAAACCCTTTTGACTGGTGAACTCGGACTCTTGTCTGATGAACTCGAACTTTCAGATTTAGACTCCGATGTTGACTCTTCATCCATATCCAACACCTGATCGACCACTTTCTTTAATAACTCAGACTCATGATCAGTGTCAGACGCTGTGAATGTGACGTCAATGTTTTCTGGTAACTCATCAGTTGTTTCAGACTTTAACTTTATATTGACTGCCTTTTTTAATTGTTCCTCATTTGGTTTTTTGGGAGAATAACTTTCCCAGATCGGAGGCGGACACTTGTTATACTTGACACCTTGTTTCTTACCAGTATCCGTAACTTCCGACTTTTTATCTTGAAAAGCTTCAAGACCTGCAACAGTAGGATAAACTCTATCAATCAAATAATCACAAGATGAATAACTCAGCAACAATCGTCTGATTCTTTCATTTTCAATCTTTTCTGTCCCAAAATCCTGCTTTAGCTTTGCACACTCTTCAATATACTGATTGATGACCTTCTGCTTAGTCATTAATGTTGAACTCATCATCGTCGAGGCAGCTTCTACTTCTAAGTTTGTCTCGTTCAAACTATCAACCATTCTGTTCAGCACATCATACGATTCTTTTACGTACTTAACATCAAACAACAGTTTTTCTTTTAACTTGTCTAGTTCACTATACTTCTTGTCTTTATCTTCACAATGTTTGCATGGTTCCAAACATTTTAGACAAGATTTTTCAACCTCTACGATCTTTTCAACTTCGACAACTTTCTCAACTTCGACAATTTTTTCAACTTCGACAAATTTTTCAACTACTTTCTCAACCTCAATTATTTTTTCAACTTCGACTATTTTCTCCACCACCTTCTCAATCACATTTTGTTCTTTTTCATCTTCTGTCATCATTTCATTATCATCAATCTCGACCCTCTATGTCGATTTTTCTTCAGCTTTTACCTTTGCAACTTCCATTTTTGCCTTTTCTTCAGCAACCCTTCTTGCTTCGAATTCTTCCAATTCTCTCTTTAGTCGAGCAGCCCTTTTCTCTTTCAACATCTCGATTTTATCTACAAAAAAATAAATTAAAACTAAATGAGTCCAAATTTTTTCTAGCTGTATTAATATACTCTTCCTCATCATCGGTGTCTTCATCACTTTCTGATGACTTGAAAATCTTCTTTCTTTTTGGCTTAGATTTGACTGACTCTTCTTCCAAGATTCGAGCAACAAAGGCTGTTTTTTCTGAATTAGCCGGAATGTATTTGTCCCAGCTAAATCCCTCTGGCAATCTTTCATCATCTTGATTAACTAGATAAGCTTTCTTCTTTTCATTTTCAATAGCACGGGATGATGACGGTTGTTGAGCAACCTGATGATAAATTGCTTTTCGATGGTAATCGTTGTTTCCAAACGGATCTTGTCTTCCGGTTGCTTCTCTGTTTGTACACTCACGTTTAAAATGTCCCTTTTCTCGGCAACGAAAACAAGTAACCTTTGATTTGTCAAACCCTACTGAGATGTAGCAGCATCACGGAGATCATCTCTACCGGTGATTTGTTTGAATTTTTCTGCTCTTCTCAAAACACTTGCTAAACACCACTTGATGTCCATCAACTCATGTTCTTCAGAATCAATCTGGTCATAATCCTTTTTAGTGAGCATCGGATTTCCAATTCTTCCAGAAACTAAGCTTTCATACGACTCTAACATAGTAACAAGTGATGCCATGTGTTGCTTAGCCATATCTGGAGAGAGATTTTGACCATTTTGAATATTCAATGTAACATTGCATTGCAGATTTGTTGAACTCTGTCGTTGAGAACTTGGTGTTGAGAAATTCGGATCAAAACTTGAATACGATGAAGAATATCCACCACTCTGAGTTGTAGTGCTAACATTTGTTCCGGAAGTACCATCAGCACTGAAAGCAGTCTGAATCTTCGAACTCGGAGTAGTCTCAAATTTGCTTCCTCTATAGTATAAACTATCATCTTGTTGAGCATTTGGATTATTCATGATAGCAGTTTTCTGAACATCTAATTCATGTTCTTCAAGCTTCTGAATGAACTTACACAAATTCATACTTTCAGATTTTCTCATATGTTTTAAAATCAATAGATATGTTCCCCATTTATTTTGTGGTAATGCATCAGATAGCTTATCAACCCATTCATCATCTTCCTTTTTGATGTCCAATCTTTTCATTTCCTGGACAAGATGACAATATCTATCGACAGTCTTCTTAGTTGTTTCACCTTTCCAAGCTGTAAACATATCAAAAGATTTCTTTAGTAATGCACATTTATTTTTTATCATATCAACACTTCCCTTAAACTTTTGAATCAACGCCAACCAAATTGATCTAGCAGTTTCCTCATGTTGAAGCAAAACAAAAATATATTCTTTTACCGCTTGTTGGAGAATGCTAATCATCATTTTTTCACTGGTGTATTTTAACTTCTCATTCGCTGAATATTTACTTAAAGGTTTTTCATTTCCACGGTCATCTGTCGGTTTAACGTAATCTTTGTCTAACGAAACCCATGCATCAAACTTATAAGCTTGCACCCAGTTTTCAAAGCGATTCTGCCATCCTTTAAAATCCTCAATGTACATAAGTTTCGGCGGTTTTTGGAAAGTTCCTGTTTCATTCTCACTATTAACAGTTTCAGCAACGGTAGCTGGAATGACCTGTTCAGTAGCAAAAGCATTGTAAAACTCTTCTTCCATGTTTTGGTAAAATTTTCACAATTTCTCAAAGTTCAAACAATCTGGAATTTCAAACGGACTGAACTTGATGCGAACTGGACTTTAGTGCAAATTGTACTTTGGTGCGGATTGACCTTTGGTGCGAACTGACCCTTTCAAGCGAAATGAATGATACTTGTGTGAACTGAGTTCAAATCGTGCGAAATGGAGGTTTCAAAGTTCAACTCGTGCGAATAGGAGGTCTTAGAGTCCAATTCAAGCGAACTGGTTCACAAAATGACCACTTTCAAGCGAACTGGCACTTTGGTGCGACCTGGAAGTCCAATTCGAGCGAAATGGAGGTCTGTTTCACACGAATTGGGCCATTTCGTATGAATTGATATGCTTTCAAGCGAGCTAGAGCAGATTTGGTACGAATTGAGCTATTTCAAGCGAAATGGAGGTCCATTTCATGCGAACTGATGCTGATTTCACGATCGAGTATGTTTTTGTCAAAATTGATCAAGATTTAAGTCGAATTAATGTCTGATTCTTTCAAGGATTGATTAAAACAATGTTTCGCATGTTATATGTGAAAATTAGTCCATTTTAAGCGTAAACACTCTGTTAATTTTGAAAAAAATATAAAGAAGAATGAGTAGAAGTCAGAAATTTTGATGAAAACAAGCTAAATCGGTATGAACTCTTCCTCCTGAGCTCTGATACCACTTGTAGGATCGAGATTCGTCCTATACGAGTCGATCAGAAGAGTTCTAACCCAAACCAAAGGCGGAATTAAGTGATTCGGACTTGATTACAGCTTGATTCACACACAGATTCACTTTAACTGTCTTGTTTATTGATTTGAAAGCGTTACAGATCATATGACACTTCAGCAGCACCTCGGCTCTGGAATCACAACTGTTACAAATGAATGACAAAGCTCAGCTGTATATAGTGGAGGCCAATTCGCATGGAATGGACATGATCCATTTCGTGCGAAATGGTCAATGTTCATTTCGTACGAACTGGCTCTTGCCAGTTCGTGTGAACTGGTTCTTGCCAGTTCGTGTGAACTGGTCCAAAACCTCTAAAACCCTATAAACTAGCCTACCGAGCTCCATTCTATCCAATCTAGATACAAGAGTCAATACAAGATGAAGTCGACAGACATATGCACCAACACCCTCCATGTGTACCCACTGATTTGGAATACTATGGGTGTCCAAAACCAGCTCATGGTATTGAGAATTTTGCATAAATAACCACTGAAATTCGAACAAATTGCTGAATTAACTAATCTGCCCAGATCAGTCTCTGGCTCCCGGAGAGAGGCCTCTCGCGCCCCGCCAAAGACCAAAATGGCAGAAAGTCAAAATTGGCCCCTGCAAGTGCAGAACTTGATTTTCGATGCATTTTTGACACGTTTAAGCCCTGTTAACCCCATTTCAAAGCTCTACAATGATGCCTAAACATAGGGAACATAAAACATGCTCAAAAATATGTCGGATGTCGGTTCGTTTGGCCGTACGGTTGCGTTGTTCGGCTAATTACGACGAAACACGAACGGACGCGAAAAACGAACCAAATTACGCGACGAATGGAATTTTATGAAGCCAAACACGAAAATAAAATATTTTAATGATTACATAAATTTTTGGATGTCCGGATATATTCAGAACGTAAGATATGCACTAAAATGCAAACTTATGCACTTTTTGACGCTTTTAGTCCCTGTTGATCAAATAAGTTTATTTTTGCGCACCAAACACCTCTAAACCTATATCTAAGCTATGTGAGGGATATTTAGGGCATGTTTAGCTTATGATCATATTTCAGAAGGTTCGATACCATACAAATTGGTATACTTTTGCAGTTTGACGCAAATAGTCCCTTTAATGCGCAAACTTGCGCATATTATCTTTTAATAGCATTGAAGCCTTATCTAATCCATATTAGGCATTATTGGGAGTATTATAAAACATCATAATGCTTCGGGTTCGTAAAAAGGTCATTCAGAGGTATAATTAAACATATTGACGCTTTTAACCCCTTAAACTTGCAAAGTTGCGCGTAACGTCGCTTAAAGGCATAAAAGCCTTAGACGGCCAATAATTGGCATTCCCGAGAGTATAATCAAATATCATGAAGCTCTCGGTTTGTTAAAAGGTCACTCAGAGGTAAGAATTAACATGTTGACGCTTTTAACCCTTCGACGCGCAAACTTTCAATTTATAATGCAAACGTCTATTCTCGATCAACAAGTGGCCCATTTGTGAATATGATTACCATGTAATGTTATTCAGAGGCTTATAATAAGCATGTTAACATTTCCAGTCCTTCTATAATCAAAGTTTTTGATTTTTCACAAAATTAGTCCCTCAAATTCAACGTTTGACTTTATTAGGGTTTATTACACGTGTCAGTACATCATTGGACGTGATTTTACGAGGTGTTACATCCTCGCCCCCTTAAAAGAAATCTCGACATTGAGATTTGCTAAAGTAATGGAAGTACTTTCTGTCGTATCATGGACTTAACTTCCAAAGCATATTTGGGCCTCTAAGGGCATCTCAGTTGACCTATACAATAGGTACATACTCTCTTTCAGAGCTTCTTAACCTGTAGATTCTTAATCTACACAGGTTTCTCATCAACCCATAAATTTTTATTAGTCTGGATATCATTATGTGATAATGCTTCTTGTCTTATCGGCGAAGCCTATCCTTAATTCACTAGTGTGGGACACGTTGATTTCCATCAAGCTCCTCAGGTAAGTTCTAGCTTATAGGTTACCAATCTTGATATATTCGATTTCCTCGAATGATTCTAGAAATCAGAGCTTAACTAGCCCTATATATTAAAAATTCAGCACACTCTTCTTAGGGCGATACCCTCAATTGAACTTCATTCCTTATTAAGGACTTAAAAGGGTTGCGACTTTTATCAATCCTTGATTTTCCGCCGATTATTGGCAACTTCCAGACGATTACGAATTCGTATGATCTTATTCGTTGCCTCCAAGATAATTTCAGATCCTGATAATAGGACTTACCCAAGTCCCGTCCATCAAATGGACGTTTGACATTTTATCTATACAAGGTCCCCAAAGGAGTAGCCTTGATACTTATATATCGATTATTAGTTACAGGAGAGCTTATTTAAGGTGGGATAATCTTTCCAATTATAACTTAAAACCAATCTTAAGGAATAGCTAATCCTTACAGTTAGTCGAACAAATTGACGATCCTGGGCAGCTGAAGGCGACGCTTAATAGTTGCCTAAATAGGGTTGCGGTAATCAATGCATAATCAGAATGAACCGTCTTTCTTAATTAATAATACCGAACTTTTAGAATTATGATTTAGGCTTTTATGAAATCCCCTTCTAAAAGCTTTCCTGGTTGACCCTTAGTCATTCCATCCTGTTGGTACTAACCTATATGGGACTTTCCAATAGATGCAACTTTAAGCGAGGTATTATTCTTAACTCTACTAGTCTTCGGAGGTAAACAGGGTACTTCTTTGGAGAAGACAATCGAAACACAAGGAGATTATAGAGATTTTCCAAATCTCAGGCTCTGGTTCATTTATCATTGCCTGTGTCAAATAAGTGACACATTTGCTTTATAAATCCATGGATACCTTATTCAGTGACACTTATTTGGACATTTCCCTTATGGATATCTTCTTTGAATACCATTAGCTGACTTTAGGACAATATGACCATTGGGATATCTCAGTGGTTCCATGCATTAAACCTCCATACTGATCAGGCATGGAAGCAATCTATGTGACACATTAAGATACATCAATCCTCATATGGCACTTTCATCATACAGTCTGGTATTTACAATTGATAGAAATCAAAGAGATATCAACTTACATATACTGGCGTACTTCATCTGGAGGGAGGGTGCTCTAGAATTTTATGACTGAAGACTTCTGACAGGAACAAAAGAAATGGTTCCTATGATTTTCGACTGTAAGTTTTACCTTACACCTAATCCCTGTGGGTTCTTAAGGAAGACTTTAAGAGTTTGCTATACTTACAATTTATGAAGGATTGATTGGTATCCGAATCAAAACAGAACTCTTAGCATTTATATTCCAATAAATGTTAAAGAATTTTACCTGATGTCATTATTGATATGAACTACCTCTGGCACTCTTCAGGAGAGTTTAAGCGCTTTCATTCTTAGGCTTTCCATCCTTAGCCGAACTTCCCTTGACAGATGTAGAGCATGTAGTCTTGATGTGGCCTTTCTCACCACAGCCGAAACCGACTGCATTCTTCATGTCCTTGCAATCCAACGTTCTATGCTCTCTTGATTTGCAGATCCCACAAGCCCTAGGCTATGATTGGGATTTTGGTTCGAACCTGCACTTCCCTAGATGGCGCTTCTTGCAGGTCTTGCATACACGTTTCTTATTAGACTCTTGCTTACCCGTTTTCTTAGAACTCTGGGAGTTATCTTCCTTCCGTTTCCTTTTTAGTTCATCCTTTGTATTTAAGGCATAAACAAGATCCTTCTCGTGAGTATGGAAGTGTGGTCTTAGATGAGATTTGGAGCAAGTAGCATTTGGCTCCTTGAAATTTTTCACGGCCTTCCTCACAGCCTTTCCAACAGTTGCGTCTATCATAGCTTGGAGAACATCTTTTTCAATTCGGAGGTTCACAATTGTAGCATCTTTAGCATGTGTCGCATTATTAATGGCGCGATTGACGGTTGTCTTATCTGAGTTTGTCATACTCGAGACTTGACTCCATTGTATCATTAAACCATACAGGCTAATTGGCGTGCTGTCGTAGTACACGCAAATTTAATCCAAATTACAACTAGTAGATAGCAGTAAATGGGTATCTAACACAGGGAGTTTGTGGAAAATGTGTTGATTCTATAGTTTTGCAAATTAACTACATTTAACCTAATGTGCAGAAATTAAAGATCAAGAGTTTGGATTGTTTGATTTAAATCTAAGTTATTAACTAATTGCAAATCAAAGATTGGTTTTGTAAACAGATTAGGAACAGCGATCATCCTAGATTTCAGGTTTTAATCCACACTAATGTTTATGCTTAACTAGAAAGAACCACATAGACATGGCTCGCGTTTGATTATCTGTTTGTGATGAAAGGAAACTAAGTACTCGGATTGTAAAATGCGAGGTTGTTACCCGATGATCAATTGACAATTATCCAACCCTAATCCCCCCATGATATCTCGATTGCCAACGGCACCAAGAATGTATGGTTTAGATTAACATCAAACAAAAATCAACACTTTACAAACAAACCTTCAAACACCATAATAACTCAAACAAACATTCAAAGTCATTATTCTAGAAATTCAAGCACAAACATAGTGTTTCAAAAGCAAACCTTACATCTAGGATGATCCTCACAAGTTTAGCCACTCATGACTTGGTACATCATCATCACACAAAGATTAATGTTCATATGAATCGAAAACACCAACCAAATGTTTAGAATTGTTTAGAACCAAATAGAACCAGCCAAAATCGCCCCCCAACTGCTAAGAAAACGTCCCAATGATGAATAATGTGAAAAGGCACATGAAAACGGTTTTAAATGAGCAGTTACACTTTTCCTTGTCACCTCTACCGTAACTTACGGTAGCTACCGTAAGTTACGGTATACTTCAAACAGCTACGGTGGATTACTACTGAGTTACGGTGGAAACATGTGACTTTCAGGGCTACCATAACTTACGGTAGCCACCGTAAGTTACGGTGGACCCCTGAATCTCCCATTTTGTTTCTTCTTTCCTTTCATGCTCGACCCGTTCCACTCCAATCCATCCAAAGCAACTTTTTCTCCATTTTAAGCTCCAAAGTGTACCTGAAACATAAGCACCTGTAGTCATCTAATTCAAGATAATTACGCGATCAAATGAGGGATAAACTCGTCTTTTAACATCATTAAGGGTTGTCCTTTGGACCACCCATCACATCCCCACACTTAACCGTTGCTTGTCCCAAGCAACGCATCAAAACCTTTTTCAAAACAAGCGATCAACATAAACCAAGCATAAACATGGTGTCCTTTTTACTAACCCTTTCTTAACACCCGAAATAACACACCCCTTGCTATATCTCTCCTCTCGGCAACAAGTAAGCACTAGCATTTGTAAGCTAGATACACAAAAGGCAAACGGGTGGTTGCACAACTATAGGCTTGTACCTAAATCGGTCCTTCTCCTCACAAGTGCCAAACATGAATGCAAATCAAAGGGGCTTTAAGGTTGTAACTTGGCTAGGTGTACGGGTAGGAAATGGAACATATATGTAGTAGCGAAAAACTTAACCCGGTCTTTTATTACACAATAAAATAAATAAACAACTACCGAACTTAACTTCTATATACAAAACAACTCAACATCAATTTTTTCTTTTTCATTGCTTTTTCCATTTTTTTCTCTTTTTTTTTTCTTTTTCAAAGCAAACAAGCTATCAAGGAAAACCTTCAACATAACATCAAACATTTCTACACACTACTAACTACTACTAACACTATAAGACCGGGTCAAGTCGGGTAAATTTTTAGGTAACTAGCTACGGGGTAACAAATGATCAGCTTTAGGCACAAAAAATGGGCAACTAAATGTCCAAACCCCCGCCCCTCTCGCAACCATGCTCATATATATAATTAATGAGGTCCAACCCCCCAATACCCACACTCGCACACACTTATGATGAGGCTACCTAAATGCCCTTATCCTTTTCACATTCATATCCAACTAAGGCCTCGAACCGTATTCAAGCACAAGTTCTAATGCACCCCCACCCGTTGCCACTCTCATCAAAGACAAGCATTATTTATTTACAAGTGTGGCTTCAACTCTCACCAAGAATAAAGGTAATTAAGGGTTGCTGGTGCATCATTTGGGGTTAGTCCAAGGTGTTCAAATTCTCACAATGTTTTTCTTGATTTAATTTTTTTTTTCAAAAACCGCAAAATTTCTCCCCATCCCCACACTTGGGGTACATTGGCCCCAATGTACGGTTTTGGGAAGATTTGATCGCTTAAACTCTTTAACATCAACAAAAAGCTCAAAATTTCAAACCACAAGTTTCTTTTTGGTATTTTTTATTTTTTATATTCTTATTACTAAAAACACCACCAACTTTCACAACCCATCACCAAACATATCAAAACACCACCCATCTGCCCAACCATGAACATAAACATGAATATATACAAAGGTGCACAAAATGAGAACAAAACACGACCTGATCAGTAAATTAGCAGTGTTGGTAGTGATGCAGCAATGGTGATCGGACAGGAACATAAGCGTCTCTTGGATTCTCTGATATCTCAGCGGGGATGTTGCCAAACATCCCCACACTTGAATCATTGCATCCGCGAGGATTGAAACGTAGTAACCTGCCAAAACACAAGCACAACACCAAAACAAAACCAAACAAAACACGAATACAATACAATACTCTACATCTCCGGGTTGCCTCCCGAGAGCGCTAAGTTTAAAGGTCTTCAGCTAGACCATACCTGATATGCGTTACGGTGGTCTCAATGCACACTTACCCAAAACATTTCCAACGAATGCCCGAAAATTTACATGCCATCTCCATAGGTTTGTCAGTATAATTGGCATGTTCAGACTGCACCTGCGGGGTTTGCTAATCCACTTCATGCAATATACCCTGATGTCTTGTAATTTCACCCTTCTCATCTTCTTTCTCGAACCCTCTTCCCCACACTTATTAATTTGAATGATTGATATGGGAAGAGGTTCGGTACACATATTCATCTCCTCAGACTATTCTGCCTCATCATCTGCACACACCATCTGATCCACCAGTGACTCTTCATCAGATAAAGGACTCATTGGTGTGGTATTATTCTCCACAACCTCCTCCTTCATGTGAGAATAATCTCTAATATCATCAGGTAATGGTGAGAGGCGTTGTTCTATCTCTATCTTCATTTTTAAATTCTGACACTTAAAAACTAAATAGCCGATTCGATCTTCATCGGAAAGGTTGGGTGCTGATAAATATTGCTCGAGTTTGGACAAAGTTACTTCCAATATAGCAAGTTCTTTCTCCTCCTCGGTCTGATAAGTATAAACACCCTCGGGTTTTCTAAATACACCATGCACACATCATAATCATAAATATGATCACGACCACAACAGAAACATTGACCATCCGTCCTTGTCTTATAATAAACATCCTCGTTCCGATCATATCCGTCCGAGTAATAATCATCCTCCATCTCTAAGTCATAATCATCAGCGTATGATGGAGGTGGAAGCTGTGAAACATAAGACACCGGTTTTCCATGTGCCCTTCTGTAGTGGGCCTCGTGGCAACCGATACACGGATGACGTCGACCCCCGCACAATATACATGTAGAAAAGCTGAAATCTGTGTAATGCCCTGTCATCCTGCATAACACAACTCAACTACCAAGTGTAAATCACGAACATCAAAGAATCTCTTTTTGGGATTTTTTTTATTTTTTTAACTAATACACAAGATAACACACGTTGCGCACTACTCCCTGGCAACGACGCCAAAATTTGACGTGATGTTGTGGTCACAATCAAATTTAATCCAATTACAACTAATAGCTAGCGGTAAGTGGGTATCAAACACAGGGAGTTTCTGGAACATGTGCTATCTCGATGTATGTCTAAATTAACTAAAGTAAACTAAATTGCAAGAAATGTAAATTCAGAATTTTGGCGATTGGTTTTAATTATCTAGATTGAACTAAATTAGATTACAAATCAAAGTTAAGTTTTGTAACAGGATAAGAGGATAGTGATCATCCCGAGTTTCAGGTTTTAAGTGGCAACTAAGGATCATGTTCAACTGGAAAGAACCACATAGACATGGCTCGCGTTTGATTATCTGTTTGTGATGAAAGGAAACTAAGTACTCGGATTGTAAAATGCGAGGTTGTTACCCGATGATCAATTGACAATTATCCAACCCTAATCCCTCCCATGATATCTCGATTGCCAACAGCACCAAGAACGTATGGTTTAGATTAACATCAAACAAAAATCAACACTTTACAAACAAACCTTCAAACACCATAATAACTAAAACAAACATTCAAAGCGATTATTCTAGAAATTCAAGCACAAATATAGTGTTTCAAAAGCAAACCTTACATCTAGGATGATCCCCATAAGTTTAGCCACCCATGACTTGGTACATCATCATCACACAAAGATTAATGTTCATATGAATCGAAAACACCAACCAAATGTTTAGAATTGTTTAGAACCAAGTAGAACCAGCCAAAATCGCCCCCCAACTGCTAAGAAAACGTCCCAATGATGAATAATGTGAAAAGGTACATGAAAACGGTTTTAAGAGCAGTTACACTTTTCCTCGTCACCTCTACCGTAACTTACGGTAGCTACCGTAAGTTACGGTAGACTTCAAACAGCTACGGTGGATTACTACTGAGTTACGGTGGAAACATGTGACTTTCAGGGCTACCGTAACTTACGGTAGCCACAGTAAGTTATGGTGGACCCCTGAATCTCCCATTTTGTTTCTTCTTTCCTTTCATGCTCGACCCGTTCCACTCCAATCCATCCAAAGCAGCTTTTTCTCCATTTTAAGCTCTAAAGTGTACCTGAAACATAAGCAACTGTAGTCATCTAATTCAAGATAATTACGCGATCAAGTGAGGGATAAACTTGTCTTTTAACATCATTAAGGGTTGTCCTATGGACCACCCGTCACTAATATAGCACGAACATTCTTAATGAATGTTATTTAAATATATATCAATTATACTTAGCCTAGGCCATAAAAAGACCATCAATGGCAATTAAGGTTTGGACCTAGTCCATCACCTTTTTGACAGGGGATCAAATGTCACATCTGTCTTGATCATATTGATGATTTTGGAATAGCTTGAAAGCTTGTCATAAGGATATTGGGGAAGAGCGATTCCTAATAAAGCATCCATCTAAAGTTGTTGAAGCAGTCTCTAAAGTATTACCGGCCAATTCTACCTCACGTTATATGTCTAGAGTCCTAATCAAGCGGATACAACAATTTACAACATCTACTGTCCACAATAGACTTATCTGTGTCAGAATCAAACAAATTTCCGCATAAACATCATTGATAAGAAAAGGTACCTGTTATGATGTTATCATTCTGTACTGCCTCCTGGGTGTTCATCTGGAAGACTCATGCGTTTGTTTTCTTGGCCTCTTCAGGCTTCTTTTGATTCTTAGGGCAGTTAGTCTTGATATGCCCCTTCTCGTTACAACCATAACAGGTTGCATCTTTCAACTTCTTGCAATCCAAGGATTTATGTTCCTTAGACTTGCAGATTCCACAAGGTAGAGGCTGTGATTCAAATCTGCATTTCCCAAGCTGGTATTTCCTACAGGTTTTGCATCTGATTTTTTCACCCGACTGCTGGTTGTCCTTCTTAAACCCGGAACTCTTCTTATGATCCGAGTTCCCCCTTTTCTTCTTATCAGAGCGATGAGAATTCTCATCCTCCCTTTTACGCTTTCCTTCCTCAGAAGCTTTGGCAGCCTTGTTTCTGACCACATCAAGTGTGAGGGATAGTGACAGATATGCCGCTGACCTGAACGTAGTAGGTCTCGATGCTTTCACACTTGCCTTGATTTCTGGGGCTAGACCCCCAATAAAACGAGCTATACGCTTCGGTTCCGGTGTGATCAACTAGGGAACCAATCGAGACATGGTATTCAAACTTGTAAGGTATACCAGACAATCTAAGTTCTTCATGACCATTGTCAGGAAATCAGTCTTGATTTTCTCAACTTCATGTTGAGGACAGGAATTTTCTTTGATAAGAGCAACAAACTGATCCCAAGTCAAGTTGTACAACGGGATCTTCCCTGTAGCTTGGATTAGTGATCTCCACCAAGTTAGAGCTTCTCCTTTAAAAGATTGTGAAACAAACTTCACAATGTCTTGCCCCGCACATCCACTAATATCAACAACGGTGTCCATCTCATCGAGCCACGTCATGCAATTGATGGCTCCTTTTTCTCCTGTGAAGTCTCTGGGCTTGCAGGAGACAAAATATTTATATGAACAGGTTTTAACATGTGGCTCTTGATTGAGCACAACCTGTCTAGATGGAACACTCCTTTGATTCGATGAGTGATGAGAATCGTCCTTATGAGATACATGCGTTTGGGAAGGTGGTTTTGCATGAGGTATAGACTGAGTTCTGGCGCGAGTTCCACTTGATTCATTATACTGTCTGTCAATAGCTCGAGTAACGGCATTATCTATTAATGCCTGCAGTTCTGCACCAGCTATATTAACTCTGGTAGTATCATTATTCTCCCTCGGGTGGCTGTTAACCTCATCTGATCCAGCCATGTAGCTTGATTGCTACATAAATATTGACGATGATTTATTCAGAGGTTATTATGGAATCATCATTTTTGACGATTCTTTAACCATGGTAATATAAACCATATTGGTTAATTAGTTAATTATATTTAATTAGTATTTTCATTATAATTTATCCTAGTTATAAGACATTTAGGATATTAAAGTGGCACAAAAGGCCTAATCACAAGGACAGTTTTAAATTTATAAGCCACGATTTCAGAGAATCGAGGCATTAAGGTTTGAACATAGTTCATTACCTTTTCTTGATAGGGAGTCATAGACTACCATTGTCTTTTGTCTCGTTAGACATTGAATATGGCCCGTAGGCACTTCATCACAAATGGATGTTTGTAAAAATGATCATCTTAATTGATGATGTAAGCCATGATTCCTAGATCATTGGGCTAGATAAGAATTTGGAAGGATCCAAAATAAGGAAGACTTGTGTGATTTCATCGAATCCCATTTGCTAGGAGTGCTAACATGTTTTCAGATGTTAACAAGGATTTGAATCTTTTAAATAGGATTTACCATTATGGCCATGTCTAAAACGGCATATCGGCTAGGTGGAAAATTGGTTTTTAATAAACCAACCTTTGTCCCGTTGGTAAATAATAATCTTACCTACGTAATTGGTATACAATAATCCTACCTATCAACATGTTGGTACTCAATGAACTTCCGTTAATTTTTTTTAAGTGAAGTTAATTTTTAAGTTTTATTTATTACACAAAAAGTCCCTGTAGTTGTAATTTACTAGTTTTAACTATTTTATAAAACAAAAAACCTCAAGGGACTGTAATTTACTAGTTTTAAAATAGTTAAAACTAGTAAATTACAACTACAAGGACTGTTTGTGTAATAAATAAAACTTAAAAACTAACTTCAGTTAAAAAAATTAACGGAAGTTCATTGAGTACCAACATGTTGATAGGTAGGATTATTGTATACTAATTACGTAGGTAAGATTATTATTTACCAACGGGACAAAGGTTGGTTTATTAAAAACCAATTTTCCTCGGCTAGGTTATACCTTTAAGATTCCTTTCAATATATATAGGCTGATCAATTATAAAAAAGGAAGGATATTATGATTCATTTTATATAGTATATTCATTTATATATATCGGTAATGAATTTGAATCATTAAATGAAAGAAGTACACAGATGCCCCTAAACGGGACTGAAAAGAAATAACATTGTCCACTTAGGGACTTAAAAGATATACATGTCCTTATAGGGACTACGATAGAGGTGAAATGTAACGAGAAAATTCCATCTTCATTCTATTTCTGAAAGTTTTCTCCTTGGTTCTCCGTGTGAGGTATGAATATTGAAGGTTTTGGTGGGTAATCCAAATATTTTATTTTAGGAATCTTTGCAAACGTGGAATCCAAAGATTTTATGGTTAATGAATAATACGAATCATGAATAAGGTCAGGACAGGTGTAATCCAAGTTTGGGATTCCAAGACTTGGAGGTAAGAAAGATGAGTCCTTAGGGTCCATAGGTATTATCTTTAGAGCGGGAGCTTCAGGGACAACTGGTATGAACTCCTCCGATGTTGGCTTCTCATTTGAAGTTTCAAAAGTCTTGGGTATAGAAATTAAAATATGGCTAATGGGTTTAAAAGGTCCTTTCTCCATTCTGGACGTACGCTTATTCGAGCTGTAGTACGAAGCTTTACATTCTTAAACTTCGGATTTGGAGTGCTTCCACCAATGGCAGCTTTGCTCGGCGACATGATCCTGAGGTACATAAATATCGAAAACAATGTATACATATAACAGGGATGAGATCATTCCTAGTTCAAGTCTAGACTCGGAAGTCAAGGAATGTGCTACTGTGTCATTGAGATTAAACACAAAAGACTAGTGTTTAATTCACTAAATGTTGGCTCTGATACCAACCTGTCACACCCCGATATTTCCACATATTACCGGTGGGCCCGGTGGGGAGTATCGTGACATGGTTGATATCATCATAGTCAAATAATCATAGTTCAATGCACCGCGGAAGTCTAAAGTAAATATATTACAAACCAATTCAAAAGTAATATCAATATTACAAACGGATTGTAAGATGGATCCACAGGCGGATCTTAAAACAGAAAGACAAACACTGTTCAACAGACTTTAGATGCCTAGAACTTGCAAGATTCCCTATTAACGCCCTAAGCTCCCAGCCAATTACGTACAGTACCTGTCACTTAATCTTTTTGGAAAATACGTCAGTTTACACTGGTAAATACAATTAACTGACTCTTTTGAAAACATTTTTGAAAATTGATTTAAATGCACAAGGCACAAATATCCTTGTTAACTTGGGACAATTATATAAAAATAATCTTGTATACAGATTTACATGTTTGTTATACATTCAGGGCCCGATGTAGAAACCGAGTCAAGATTAACAGACACACCACAAGTATAGGCCCACAAGAGAGTGAGATACCGTTTTTCTTACGCAACTGTCAGGTGTATGCCTACACCCCGTGCTTAAGACGTGGCCATTTTCTTAATAATGATGCCAAGGATATCCGGGAAATGGTCATTAACCCCCAAAGGCTTTATTTCAAAGAAGACAGATTAAAACGGGTTACCTCAATAATTTAATCACAATCCGATTAAACATTCAATACCCGACCAAGCGGTATTATTATAATACAGTATCCCAAGCCCGTATAGGGAAAATAAGTTAAAATTATTTACCTGTAACACCCTAGTTTCTATTTAACGGTTTTACATGTAAATACCAACAGTTAGATGTGTAGTTAAAACTACACATACTATAAAAATATGGATTTATTAAAAATTTTCGCAAATAAAAAGTTATTCGACATAACGTGATCAGATTCGTCGTTTAAAATTTATGACGATGCAATGTGCGGAAGCATGTATCTATATCGTGTTCGGTTCTTCGTTGAGCTTGATCGTCTTCCGGCATCCAAAGAGTACCTACATTTCATAAACATGAAATGTTTTAGTCATACGGGGTTTAAAACGTATCTAAACGAGTCCGGGAAACAAAACTGATTAAAATATATTTTTGTACAGGGTCCACCGTAAATTACGGTGGATACCGTAATTTACGGTAGCCCCTGTTTTGATATGTTTCCACCGTAAGTCAGTAGAGAACTGGCGTAAAGGTTTCAGCCCCCACCGTAACTTACGGTGGGCACCATAAGTTACGGTGGCCCCTGTATCAGCCCCCTCCTTTTTGCCGTTTTTGACACGAAAACTTTTGTATCTTTCAATCTGTTTGTCCGTTTGACCTACCGTTTCTTCCTACGTGATTGTAATTTGATCCTTCATCATATGGAGTTAAAATCCAACATCCGGATTAACAAAAATTAAGACTTATAAGTCTTCGGCTTTTTACCCTTTCTACCAAATTTTGACCCGTTCGCGATTTTCTCAAACAAACATGTTGTTTGATTCTAATTTCTCGTCATTTCCATATTGCTTATCATATTAGATTCAAATCACGGGTTTATATACATTCTTAAACCCGTTTTCTTACTTAGATGTCTAATTGACCCGTTAAGGGCATTTAAGCACTTTTACGCATAATTCCTACTCATTTATTTCTAGCTTCTCATTTCCATATTATTTATCAAATGGTCTTCCATCACAACTATATTTCTGATGGGTTTAATGTGGCTATCTAAATAATCCAAATTTTACCCCTCAGATTATCATTTTACCTTAAGGATAGTCATTTTACGTGATTGACCTGTTCATGGGCATTTGACCCCCAAGGTTTATGCATACAACTCTTACATATGTCTATGAGTTACATAATGATAAAACTAGTATCTAAACGACCTCTAAGGGTCGTTTGCCCGATTTACCTATCAAGGGCATTTTCGTCAACTTAATTCCTCCTTTTACGACATAGGTCCATTTGCTAAGGTATTTGACCAACATTGCATTTTTAACCATGAATTTATATATATACGTACCTGGCTCGAGTCAACATATAGACCCGTTTTATACCTCGCGTTATTTAACCAATATTCTATGGCGTCGCAATTATCCAATTTGCTATTCACTCCTGATAACATACGACTTGACAACCTCATTAGTCAATATTGTCAAATGGTATTATCATCACCATTTGACCCGTTTGGACTATAAGACCAAACATTTACATAATTTAGAATTAAAGCATGATTTTGAATTTCCAAATTCACCCATTTACCATAAACCATGGTTTTCATCATTTATACTCGTTCCGACTTGTGTCAATCATGTCGGAACCCTTATTTCGGATATTACATTATTCGCATTCATAGTTTATAAAACAAACACGTGTTCTACAAAAAGGGTGTAAGTTTTACTTACCTCATATCCAAGCTACGATTTTCTTTTCCTTCTTGATTCGTTTGACCCGTTTCTTCCCAAGCCTCCACCTTGCTCGTTAAGTGTCAAACTATCGTCATCATTCAAAGGTGGTTAGATTAGTAATTAATAATCATGACTATTCCACCTTACGTGTTTTCTATGTCAAAACTACCGTTCGACCTCATTATTTATTAATTCAACTTATCAAAAGTTAATTACTTTTGATCACATGATTTACACAATTAAGTCTAATTCAACATGATGTTTATAACCCTTATCACTTCACATTTTATATAAATTGCCATATTATTCAAATGCGCATTTTATTCGAAATTCCAACATTTAGCTTTCTCTTAGGCATTATGTCAAACACCTAGTGAGCATTCTTTTATAAAATTTAACAATCAAACTTATGGCTACCTATCTTGCCAATTCTAACATCTTTTACAAGATAATCATCAAATTTATGGTTATATGTCAAGATTAACTTCATAGAGTTCATATAACACTAGTTTGACAATCATGAATCTAGTGTTCATCATGTTTCTTCAAAACCCATTAAACACCCATAATGGATGATCATGAGCTTTATAATTTCAACACTAATTCAACTAGTTATTGACTAGGGTTTACTCCTAGACATCATACTACTTCAAGATTCATCCATGCATGACATATTTAAGCTCAATTTTAGTTTCTCACAATTAACCTAGAATTCAAGATGAATCAAAACATCATAATTTTACGTACCTTATGATCCTTTCAACTAGGTGATCATGAATCTGTGCTTGAGATTCGATTTAGACTTGATTAGAGGCTTTAATTTGTGAATTTTGTGAGGATTTTAGGGTTTGAAGAAAACCCCTGTCGCCCCTTGCTTCTTTGATCGACCAGACACCCCCAAAGTGGGTGTTTGGTGAATTTTAATTTTGTTTTATGTTATTAAGTTTCAATTTTTTTTAACAACATAGGCCCCTCAACTTTTGTTTGGTTTATAACTTGAATAATTTTGTTCTTTCAATTAATTACAAGACTTGTACTAGGTTATTTATTTCCTAGTTATTTATCTTGTTTAAAAACCCGTTTTATTTTAAGTCCCGTTAAATCTCGGGCCTTTTATATACTTTGCTTTCTCAACGTATTTCCCATCCTTTTAATAAATATTGGATTTATTTATTTAAAATCCTAAAATTTACCGGGTAAGTTTTACCACTAACTGTATTTTACCCGTCCTTTAGTATTAACGTGGTTTGATTACCAAACCCGTTTTCGGGGTGTTACATTACCTGAGCAAAAATGTAATTTTATTCTCAGCCGTATATTCAAATCAGCAAGCACAAGTACCTCTACTGGGGCTCTCAATCTGGAACGAAGGTTTTATTAACCTATTAGATTCCTAACGGGTCTTATTTAAGTCTTAACTTAGACCAGTTAGTTTTAAGGAAAAGTTTACGGTTCAAAACGCAAGATTAAGCAAAGACCGGATTAGAATGTGATTTAGACCCTACAAGTATGGAGACTTGTATAATATGGGTAAACTAAACACATTCTGAATTTTGAAGTGAGAATGATAAGGTTTGACCTGTTTCGGTTAATTCATGCAACTAGTTACATAAACCGTACCGAACGCGTAAAATGCATAACGGGTAACCAAATGAGTCATGAACATGTTTCAAAAGTTAATATGCCTTAAATATGTTGTGATATCAGTAGGATACCTTCCATTATGCCCAAAACGAATTTAAAGTCAATTTAAGCCCTGTAGGGGTATTTTGGTCATTTTAAAGATTATAAAGGAGGTTAAATGTCAATCTGAGGTTCTGGTCTAAAATGATCAGTAAAATTATTTATTTTAGTAGTTTATATCAGTAAAATATCATATATGTGTGAAATTTATCATTTATGGCCAAACTATGCACCATAGGGGCATTTTGGTCATTTCACATAAGCTTTAAAGGTTAAATTTGGAAATCCGAGTTCAAAATCTTTTACTTACTGTTAAAGTACAAAAATTTATTCATAACATCAGTAGGTAACAAGCTTTATGTCACACCCCGACCACGTAGAACAACAATACGTGGCGGAAAACGTCGGGGAGTGTTGTAACAGAATTATTGTTTCATAACACATGGAAATTGAAATATTGTTTTATTGATTAAAGTAGTTACAATGTCATGACAATCAAAGAAACATAACATAAATAACCAGTCTTGCATCTTTTATTGTCGCTAAGGCCCAAGTCCGCCTAAGTGTATTTTGATAAATCCTATGCATCATATCCTGAAACACATGTGAAAATAGGTACGTCAGCATAAAAATGCCTGTGAGATACATAGGTTTATGAAAATAGGATTCATGACTTATTGTTTAAGAAAATGTTTAGTCATGAACCTTGTAATTTGATTTGTCTTGTAAATCATTTGAAAAATGATAAGATCAGATGATATGTATAAAAAAGAGAATAATGTATGGTTAAATGAATAACCATATAAAAATGAGTTTGTATAATTTAAGTTGTTTGTAAAACAATGTATTGTGAAAAATAGGTTATTTGTATAAAATGTTATATGTCTCAATTTGAAATGGTTCATATAACGCTACGATATGTAATACCATACAATCACTTATATATAGGAAGTACCAGCGGCGTATCCACCTTGCTTGTATCATATTACACACGCCTCGTTACTCGAATCACTTACCCAAACAAACCACCAATGTAAGATGTCTATGTTTAAACCAATTACAAAACGTATTGAATAATATGTCAAAATGTCTATGTCAATATGTAAATCATGTAATGTGTAACCAAAATGATATGTATGGCTAGTGAAATATATCAACTAAACCATATGCACAAAAACAAAGTATTGAAGTAAAACACGGTTTAAATCAAAGCTATGTTTTGTGGAAATGGATGCTATACTGATACAAATATCTATGCGGTATTGTGAGAATGCATACATCCAAGCCTTGAGACTGTGGCAATAAACCCTTAAATAAATTAAAGGTTTATCTTGTTGTAACTGTATATCGAATTCGGTCATTCCTTTCATCCCCACCTACCCGGGATGTCCGGAACGGGAGTTGTCAATTCCTATGGTACCACTACCTACTAACGAACGGCGTGATAGGTGTTAATGAATGTATTGTTCCATTTATACAAACCAAATATCATATCAAAATGTAAGCATGTGATGAAAACAAATGTACTAAGTATGCAATAGATGAACATACATAGCATGTGATGTGATGTGAAACAATGTACTAAGTATGAACTAAATGGACATACATAGCATGAAATGTAATGAAATCATGTACTATAAATGTACTAATGAACATAGCATGTATATGATGTGAAAGCATGAAAGTAACAAGTAGGCACATGTGTTTCACCCCAAAACAGTTTGAAAACGGTAAAAGAGGGGTCTATGTACTCACTTGAGATTGCTCAGAAGTCCTAAGATAACCACCAAGCAATGCTAGAGATCACGGATATCAAACGGCACCTAATATAGGTAACTACATTAATAAACCGGACCTAAATCGGAAGATCAGATAGAATGAGGGTTCGTAAACCAAATGAGTATGGGAACTTGTGTAATATGGTTTAACAACGCCTACATACTAAATGAATCCTAACATAAGTGCTTATGACCCATTACGACCCGTTTAGGTAGCTTATGCTACTTTAACGCGTCGCTCGCGTGAAACGCGTTCGGACCGCCTAACTAGTCCTATGACAAGTAACATATGCCTTAACATGTCTAATATTGTTGTCAAATCAGTTTAGATGTCAAAAGTTATGTTACATATGTTTAAAATGAATTTTGGCATCAAAGGGGTATTTTGGTAATTTACCTAAGGCATATAAACTACCTATCATACAACTACTTAAACAAAGTGACCATAAGGTATAACCTCTTAAGGTTATTCCCTATAAACTATGGTCACCTAAAGTTCTTGGTCGGATCCTAATGATCGACCAAACGGGTCGGGTTCGAAAGTATAAGCGATTGTTTAGATCGCTTACCTTATGACCCTAAATAAGCACTAAACTAAAACTGACGAGCTTAGCATGTTAAAACATGCTTAACTAAGTTTAGAAAACAGGTTTGGTATCAAAACAAATGGTCTTGATACCCACAAGTAGTTTGGTTACAAAATACGCAAGAATACGTATTCAGACCGAAACTACGGCTCGTCACTGAGCCTAGATAACGTGGTAATCAGTAGGTATAGTCACTAGGGACTATAACCATCGTGATCACGCTCACGTTATGAAGTTCAAACGAACTTCGCATCGACCATAAACTGGTCAATGCAGAAAGTCAAACAAAGTTCGACTTTCGGACTCGAAAAGCAATAAAAGAACGAAGGAACACTTACGAAGGGTCCCCGAATGCTATTCTAGATCAAAATAGCTCAGGTATGAAACAAAGGTTTCAACTTAGAGCACAAATGATCAGATTCTAGTGAGAAATGAAGTTGGGGTATGTGGGTATTTATAGTAAATGGACAACCGTCAGGATCATTTCTTGGAAAAGGGGGCACGATCTAAGCCGTACACTTGTTGGAAAGTTCTGGTAACTCATTTGCCATCCACCATAAGAGTTTGACACTTGGCACTTGGCCTTTGGAGAGTGTTAAGGGCTGTTAAAAGCTGAAAAAAAAATGTTTTGCTGCATCTGGCCCCTGTTTACGGACCTAGTTTGGCAGATTTACAGTTTCAGTCCCTGCAACCTCAAAACTTGGTTTTCGATGCGTTTTTTTGACACGTTTAAGCCCCGTTAACCCCATTTCAAAGCTATAAAATGAAGTTAAAGTATAGGGAACTTAAAATGTGTTCAAAAATATCTCGGGTGTCGGTTCGTTTAGCTGTACGGTTACGTTGTTCGGTTAATTACGACGGAATGCGCATAAGCGCGAAAAATGATCCAAATGGCGTGACGAATGGATTTTTCTTATGCCAAACGCTAAAATAAAATATTTTAGTGCTTACATAAATTTTTGGATGTACGGATGTATTCAGAACGTAAGTTATGCGCGAAAATGCAAACTTGTGCACTTTTTGACGCTTTTTGTCCCTGAATGACCCCAAAAGTTTATTTTAGCATACCGAACCCCTCAAAGCCTATTTCTAAGCTATGTAAAGGATATTTATGGTATGTTTAACTTATGGTCATGTTCTGGAATGTCTCTTACAGTTCAAATTGGCATACTTTCGCAGTTTCTCAAGTTTAGTCCCTATAAGCGAATTAACTTGTTTTTGCCATACCAAAGCCTTCAAAACTTATTTCTAAGTTATGTAAAGGTTATTTAAGGTATGTTAAGCCTATGTCACTATTCCGGAGTGTTTGTTGCATTAAACTGGTTATATTTATGCATTGGTGCGCGTATAACCTTCCAGAAAGCGATTTAGAGTTTGGAATTGAACAAAAATTGATATGTGCAAATGATACACATATTTTTACAAATCCCGAGTATGAAATATAATATTTCATTGGTTCGGTATTTGTTTGATGGCCGTGGAGGCACATGTGTTACAGTCTCCCCTACTTTAGGAAATTTCGTCCCGAAATTTATTTAGAGGAAACTTGTGAGAGTTTAAAACATGAAGTTGAAAAGATCGAACAATATTGGTTAGGGTTCTGAACTTCTAGTAACCTTAATAACATTATGCTTGCAATGTAATAGGGACACTTATATACAAGTATATGAAGCGTCATTGGTGCGTCCACCGTACCTCCATTACATCGTTCTCATTTTGTTATTGGTGTCGCTATCGGTTCTTACACATAATAAATCTTACTGGGTTTCTGTGCACTAAATTTCATAATTATGTACGCGTCCATAATTAGACAATTCCTTGCACAGTTCACACAGTCTATTTTATAATGTGTAGGGTAAAACCAAATGAACAATCCTGTGATGAGTGTGACTAGACCGCCATAGAGTCCTTTTAATTAAATCAATAAATGATCTAAATAGACTATCAAGGAGTCTGTTCAGCTACATCACTAGATGTCGTCCTTTAACCAAATTGTGAATCAATCTTTTTGACTAGACCACTAAAGGGTCTCTTATGAATCAAGGAGTGGTACTATATAATCCAAGGGTCTTAACTATTACATAGAAGCCCATTAAGGATTTAAGGTAGTACCTTTTTGAATATCCTACTACGACTCCCTCATATGAAGATATGAAAGATTCTACGAGGATTTGGATAACGAATATCCAGAGTATCCAAACACAAAAATGCATAAAAGAAAACATAAGATGAATAAACACATAGTCGTATAACCACAAAGATTGTTTATTTGTTAATTTGTTTTGTTGACAGAGCACATGTATTTAAAGTACAATAGGAATCCATCTCGTGGATTTCATTTGGCACTTTAAACATTTACAAGAATCTATCTATAAAGATAGAAAGATTTTTAAAAGAGAAATTCGATTTCGATTATAAAGAACCGAAATGTCCGAATTCAGGTACATAAGGAATCCAATTAAGGACCCTGATTTGAATGATGATCATCCACAAGGGTCTAAATGTGAAGATAAAAAGATCCCATATGGATTTTAGAAGTTGAAGATGTTTTGAAACCTTGCACTGGACGTGCTTATGTCAAAACATGAAGTAAAAATGCTTACGAAGTTGAGATGCTAGATATGCCAAGGCAACATATGAAGCAGAATTTGAAGGTTAAGTAAATGTATGAGGAAAATATATTTGGAAAACTATGCATGGGGTTCTAAAAATGTTTTTGAAACCTTATATATAATACTTTTGAAATCATAAAGTAGGTTTTTTAGATAAGTATATTTATAAAAATGTTTTAAAATCACGTGAAATGAATTTTTGAAATTATGTATAAGGTTTTTGGAAAACATGAATGATGCTTTTGAAATCATGCACTTGATAAGAAAATATAATGTGTTAATATTGTTTTCAGACTATATGAAATATTCTGAAATTATGAAAATTGTTTTTTTTTTGAAAACCTAACCAATGTTTTTGAAATAACATAGACAATGCATTTGAAAAAAATTGTTTTCAAACTATATGAAATGTTTTGAGATCATGAAGATTGTTTTTGAAATACTTGTACTGTGTATGTTGAGAAAATCAAAACGTAATGGGTATGAGATTTGAAACTACCCTTAGTTATCTAACCAAGGATTTAATGGCACAGATGTGTAAAAAGCACGATTACTCATAATTTCACTTTATTTCATGTACTTCGTTTCTTAGAATGAAACGAGTACTTAAAATTTTTGGGGGAATCATGAGTGATCATTTGAGAGGGAGAATCACAAGAGTAGTTTGTAAGGAACATAGTTCCTTGATGTAGGTATCATAGGAAAAGTCATACACACATGTAACTACACTCGTATATCAGAACTGTGAACAACAATTTATTTATAATCAAACAGATTGTTTCACATTACAAGAAATAGAAGAAACAAAAGCATAAGACAACAACATCTTCTAATCAGCCAACTGCTCATCCGTGGGTTGGATTTGCATTAGCAAGCTTTGGGCATTTGTTCCTGAAATGGCTCGTATCGCCACAGTTGTAGCACGATCCAGGCGGAAAGCGAGCTTGAGTAGGTTTGACTTGGGGTTGATTTGGACCACTTTGGTTTGGGGTAAATCGACAAGCATTTGCCAGGTGAGCGAGTCGCCTACATGATGCACACAGACGACACTGTAGATGAGCTAAGTGGTGTGCATTACATTTGTCGCATATTGGGGCTGTTCCCTTGTATTGCTTCTTAACAGGTTGTGTTGCCACCCGGATGGGTCCTGCTTGATTTGGTACTGCTGCAGTTGGACAAACCCTTGCCGTATGACCTATAAGTCCACAAGTTTGGCAATTGCGGCACTTCACACTAGCCTGATGATGAAGGCTACATTGGTTGCACAAGGGTGCAGTTTCGTTGTATGGCTTCCTAGCAGGGGGTTGAGCTGGTTGGTTGGGGATGGCTCGACCATTGTGAGCGACCACGGCGAAGTCCTGAGAAGCCTTTCGCTTCTTTGACTTCTTAGGGGATCCAGCCTGTTTATCCATGGTCTTTGATTCCTTGATTGGTTTCTTGGCTGGTGGTGCTGTCATTTGGCTAGGTCTTGCCTGTTTTGGTGCCACTGCTGCGGGTTTCCTTGAAGCCTTACGTTTCTTTGGTTTAGGTGAAGGCTTGGCTTCTGCTTCCTTTGGTGGCTCCTGAGTGGCTCCATTTTTGAGACGAGACATGGCAATGCCTAGATCCACAGACTTCAGTATCACTTCGCCTATTTGTTGGGCAAATTTGGCTGTTTGCTCGGACATTTGACCGGTGCTGAGAGGAAGAGACATTCTAGAAGAAAATGAAAGACATAGGAAGAAACAAGTGAAACGTCATCGGGTAAATAATGCAGAATGGTAATGCATAAGAATTTGCGATCATTTGTTTGTTATCTAAGGCAAACAAATGAGACAGTGACAAATCAAAGTAAATGGGTCAAAAATAATGTATCGCGAAGACATGCTCGCCTATAAGTGAACACTCATCCCAAGAATTCCCAGGTAAGCACAACTGGTCTCGCGTCTGATGAGATGTATACGAAGTGCTTGCCTAGACAGAAAACCCAGAATACAGGCATTCACCCTTCCAGTTTGCACGTGTTCACATTATTTAAAACCCAAAACCTTGACGAGGTTTTGAAAACTCAAAGGGGTTCAAAACCTTACAATAGAGGGTTCAAAACCTAGTAATCAATCATCCTAGAACAGATGATTAGTTTTCAAAGCGGTTTTGAAATTTATGTTCTTGTTGTGGTTGTCGCCTAAGGATAGGTGACAGTATTGTTTTATGACTAAACGCAAGTAAACTCGCGTTAGGGTCCTAGGAAGGTTATAGACTAGGTCAAAGTATTACTAATAACCTAATTCCCTATAACCATGAGCTCTGATACCAACTTTTCTGTCACAACCCGACCACGTAGAACAACAATACGTGACGGAAAATGTCGGGGAGTGTTGTAACAGAATTATTGTTTCATAACACATGGAAATTGAAATATTGTTTTATTGATTAAAGTAGTTACAATGTCATGGCAATCAAAGAAACATAACATAAATAACTAGTCTTGCATCTTTTATTGTCGCTAAGGCCCAAGTCCGCCTAAGTGTATCTTGATAAATCCTATGCATCATATCCTGAAACACATACGAAAATAGGTACGTCAGCATAAAAATGCCTGTGAGATACATAGGTTTATGAAAATAGGATTCATGACTTATTGTTTAAGAAAATGTTTAGTCATGAACCTTGTAATTTGATTTGTCTTGTAAATCATTTGAAAAATGATAAGATCAGATGATATGTATAAAAAAGAGAATAATGTATGGTTAAATGAATAACCATATAAAAATGAGTTTGTATAATTTAAGTTGTTTGTAAAACAATGAATTGTGAAAAATAGGTTATTTGTATAAAATGTTATATGTCTCAATTTGAAATGGTTCATATAACGCTACGATATGTAATACCATACAATCACTTATATATACGAAGTACCAGCAGCGTATCCACCATGCTTGTATCATATTACACACGCCTCGTTACTCGAATCACTTACCCAAACAAACCACCAATGTAAGATGTCTATGTTTAAACCAATTACCAAACGTATTGAATAATATGTCAAAATGTCTATGTCAATATGTAAATCATGTAATGTGTAACCAAAATGATATGTATGGCTAGTGAAATATATCAACTAAACCATATGCACAAAAACAAAGTATTGAAGTAAAACACGGTTTAAATCAAAGCTATGTTTTGTGGAAATGCATGCTATACTGATACAAATATCTATGCGGTATTGTGAGAATGCATACATCCAAGCCTTGAGACTGTGGCGATAAACCCTTAAATAAATTAAAGGTTTATCTTGTTGTAACTGTATATCGAATTCGGTTATTCCTTTCATCCCCACCTACCCGGGATGTCCGGAACGGGAGTTGTCAATTCCTATGGTACCACTACCTACTAACGAACGGCGTGATCGGTGTTAATGAATGTATTGTTCCATTTATACAAACCAAATACATATCAAAATGTAAGCATGTGATGAAAACAAATGTACTAAGTATGCAATAGATGAACATACATAGCATGTGATGTGATGTGAAACGATGTACTAAGTATGAACTAAATGGACATACATAGCATGAAATGTAATGAAATCATGTACTATAAATGTACTAATGAACATAGCATGTATATGATGTGAAAGCATGAAAGTAACAAGTAGGCACATGTGTTTCACCCCAAAACAGTTTGAAAACGGTAAAAGAGGGGTCGATGTACTCACTTGAGATTGCTTAGAAGTCCTAAGATAACCACCAAGCAATGCTAGAGATCACGGATATCAAACGGCACCTAATATAGGTAACTATATTAATAAACCAGACCTAAATCGGAAGATCGGATAGAATGAGGGTTCGTAAACCAAATGAGTATGGGAACTCGTGTAATATGGTTTAACAACGCCTACATACTAAATGAATCCTAAAGTTCGGACCGCCTAACTAGTCCTATGACAAGTAACATATGCCTTAACATGTCTAATATTGTTGTCAAATCAGTTTAGATGTCAAAAGTTATGTTACATATGTTTAAAATGAATTTTGGCATCAAAGGGGTATTTTGGTAATTTACCTAAGGCATATAAACTACCTATCATACAACTACTTAAACAAAGCGACCATAAGGTATAACCTCGTAAGGTTATTCCCTATAAACTATGGTCACCTAAAGTGCTTGGTCGGATCCTAATGATCGACCAAACGGGTCGGGTTCGAAAGTATAAACGATTGTTTAGATCGCTTACCTTACGACCCTAAATAAACACTAAACTAAAAGTGACGAGCTAAGCATGTTAAAACATGCTTAACTAAGTTTAGAAAACAGGTTTGGTATCAAAACAAATGGTCTTGATACCCACAAGTAGTTTGGTTACAAAATACGCAAGAATACGTATTCTGACCGAAACTACGGCTCGTCACTGAGCCTAGATAACGTGGTAATCAGTAGGTATAGTCACTAGGGACTATAACCATCGTGATCATGCTCACGTTATGAAGTTCAAACGAACTTCGCATCGACCATAAACTAGTCAATGCAGAAAGTCAAACAAAGTTCGACTTTCGGACTCGAAAAGCAATAAAAGAACGAAGGAACACTTACGAAGGGTCCCCGAATGCTAATCTAGATCAAAATAGCTCAGGTATGAAACAAAGGTTTCAACTTAGAGCACAAATGATCAGATTCTAGTGAGAAATGAAGTTGGGGTATGTGGGTATTTATAGTAAATGGACAACCGTTAGAATCATTTCTTGGAAAATGAGGCACGATCTAAGCCGTACACTTGTTGGAAAGTTGTGGTAACTCATTTGCCATCCACCATAAGAGTTTGACACTTGGCACTTGGCCTTTGGAGAGTGTTAAGGGCTGTTAAAAGCTGAAAAAAAAAACGTTTTGCTGCATCTGGCCCCTGTTTACGGACCTAGTTTGGCAGATTTACAGTTTCAGTCCCTGCAACCTCAAAACTTGGTTTTCGATGCGTTTTTTTGACACGTTTAAGCCCCGTTAACCCCATTTCAAAGCTATAAAATGAAGTTAAAGTATAGGGAACTTAAAATGTGTTCAAAAATGTCTCGGGTGTCGGTTCGTTTAGTTGTACGGTTACGTTGTTCGGTTAATTACGACGGAATGCGCATAAGCGCGAAAAATGATCCAAATGGCGTGACGAATGGATTTTTCTTATGCCAAACACTAAAATAAAATATTTTAGTGCTTACATAAATTTTTGGATGTCCGGATGTATTCAGAACGTAAGTTATGCGCGAAAATGCAAACTTGTGCACTTTTTGACGCTTTTTGTCCCTGAATGACCCCAAAAGTTTATTTTAGCATACCGAACCCCTCAAAGCCTATTTCTAAGCTATGTAAAGGATATTTATGGTATGTTTAACTTATGGTCATGTTCTGGAATGTCTGTTACAGTTCAAATTGGCATACTTTCGCAGTTTCTCAAGTTTAGTCCCTATAAGCGAATTAACTTGTTTTTGCCATACCAAAGCCTTCAAAACTTATTTCTAAGTTATGTAAAGGTTATTTAAGGTATGTTAAGCCTATGTCACTATTCCGGAGTGTTTGTTGCATTAAACTGGTTATATTTATGCATTGGTGCGCGTATAACCTTCCAGAATGCGATTTAGAGTTTGGAATTGAACAAAAAATTGATATGTGCAAATGATACACATATTTTTACAAATCCCAAGTATGAAATATAATATTTCATTGGTTCGGTATTTGTTTGATGGCCGTGGAGGCACAGGTGTTACAGTCTCCCCTACTTTAGGAAATTTCGTCCCGAAATTTATTTAGAGGAAACTTGTGAGAGTTTAAAACATGAAGTTGAAAAGATCGAACAATATTGGTTAGGGTTCTGAACTTCTAGTAACCTTAATAACATTATGCTTGCAATGTAATAGGGACACTTATATACAAGTATATGAAGCGTCATTGGTGCGTCCACCGTACCTCCATTACATCGTTCTCATTTTGTTATTGTTGTCGCTATCGGTTCTTACACATAATAAATCTTACTGGGTTTCTGTGCACTAAATTTCATAATTATGTACGCGTCCATAATTAGACAATTCCTTGCACAGTTCACACAGTCTATTTTATAATGTGTAGGGTAAAACCAAATGAACAATCCTGTGATGAGTGTGACTAGACCGCCATAGAGTCCTTTTAATTAAATCAATAAATGATCTAAATAGACTATCAAGGAGTCTGTTCAGCTACATCACTAGATGTCGTCCTTTAACCAAATTGT
Source organism: Helianthus tuberosus (assembly GCA_030545235.1). Lineage (NCBI taxonomy): Eukaryota > Viridiplantae > Streptophyta > Magnoliopsida > Asterales > Asteraceae > Helianthus > Helianthus tuberosus. The sequence goes on along the minus strand of CM060394.1, from coordinate 124,171,758 downwards.
GAATCAATCTTTTTGACTAGACCACTAAAGGGTCTCTTATGAATCAAGGAGTGGTACTATATAATCCAAGGGTCTTAACTATTACATAGAAGCCCATTAAGGATTTAAGGTAATACCTTTTTGAATATCCTACTACGACTCCCTCATATGAAGATATGAAAGATTCTACGAGGATTTGGATAACGAATATCCAGAGCATCCAAACACAAAAATGCATAAAAGAAAACATAAGATGAATAAACACATAGTCGTATAACCACAAAGATTGTTTATTTGTTAATTTGTTTTGTTGACAGAGTACATGTATTTAAAGTACAATAGGAATCCATCTCGTGGATTTCATTTGGCACTTTAAACATTTACAAGAATCTATCTATAAAGATAGAAAGATTTTTAAAAGAGAAATTCGATTTCGATTATAAGGAACCAAAATGTCCGAATTCTGGTACATAAGGAATCCAATTAAGGACCCTGATTTGAATGATGATCATCCACAAGGGTCTAAATGTGAAGATAAAAAGATCCCATATGGATTTTAGAAGTTGAAGATGTTTTGAAACCTTGCACTGGACGTGCTTATGTCAAAACATGAAGTAAAAATGCTTACGAAGTTGAGATGCTAGATATGCCAAGGCAACATATGAAGCAGAATTTGAAGGTTAAGTAAATGTATGAGGAAAATATATTTGGAAAACTATGCATGGGGTTCTTAAAATGTTTTTGAAACCTTATATATAATACTTTTGAAATCATAAAGTAGGTTTTTTAGATAAGTATATTTATAAAAATGTTTTAAAATCATGTGAAATGAATTTTTGAAATTATGTATAAGGTTTTTGGAAAACATGAATGATGCTTTTGAAATCATGCACTTGATAAGAAAATATAATGTGTTAATATTGTTTTCAGACTATATGAAATATTCTGAAATTCTGAAATTTGTTTTTTTTTGAAAACCTAACCAATGTTTTTGAAATAACATAGACAATACATTTGAAAAAAATTGTTTTCAAACTATATGAAATGTTTTGAGATCATGAAGATTGTTTTTGAAATACTTGTACTGTGTATGTTGAGAAAATCAAAACGCAATGGGTATGAGATTTGAAACTACCCTTAGTTATCTAACCAAGGATTTAATGGCACAGATGTGTAAAACGCACGATTACTCATAATTTCACTTTATTTCATGTACTTCGTTTCTTAGAATGAAACGAGTACTTAAAATTTTTGGGGGAATCATGAGTGATCATTTGAGAGGGAGAATCACAAGAGTAGTTTGTAAGGAACATAGTTCCTTGATGTAGGTATCATAGGAAAAGTCATACACACATGTAACTACACTCGTATATCAGAACTGTGAACAACAATTTATTTATAATCAAACAGATTGTTTCACATTACAAGAAATAGAAGAAACAAAAGCATAAGACAACAACATCTTCTAATCAGCCAACTGCTCATCCGTGGGTTGGATTTGCATTAGCAAGCTTTGGGCATTTGTTCCTGAAATGGCTCGTATCGCCACAGTTGTAGCACGATCCAGGCGGAAAGCGAGCTTGAGTAGTGTTGACTTGGGGTAAATCGACAAGCATTTGCCAGGTGAGCGAGTCGCCCACATGATGCACACAGACGACACTGTAGATGAGCTAAGTGGTGTGCATTACATTTGTCGCATATTGGGGCTGTTCCCTTGTATTACTTCTTAACAAGTTGTGTTACCACCCGGATGGGTCCTGCTTGATTTGGTACTGCTGCAGTTGGACAAACCCTTGCCGTATGACCTATAAGTCCACAAGTTTGGCAATTATGGCACTTCACACTAGCCTGATGATGAAGGCTACATTGGTTGCACAAGGGTGCAGTTTCGTTGTATGGCTTCCTAGCAGGGGGTTGAGCTGGTTGGTTGGGGATGGCTCGACCATTGTGAGCGACCACGGCGAAGTCCTGAGAAGCCTTTCGCTTCTTTGACTTCTTAGGGGATCCAGCATGTTCATCCATGGTCTTTGATTCCTTGATTGGTTTCTTGGCTGGTGGTGCTGTCATTTGGCTAGGTCGTGCCTGTTTTGGTGCCACTGCTGCGGGTTTCCTTGAAGCCTTACGTTTCTTTGGTTTAGGTGAAGGCTTGGCTTCTGCTTCCTTTGGTGGCTCCTGAGTGGCTCCATTTTTGAGACGAGACATGGCAATGCCTAGATCCACAGACTTCAGTATCACTTCGCCTATTTATTGGGCAAATTTGGCTGTTTGCTCGAACATTTGACCGGTGCTGAGAGGAAGAGACATTCTAGAAGAAAATGAAAGACATAGGAAGAAACAAGTGAAACGTCATCGGGTAAATAATGCAGAATGGTAATGCATAAGAATTTGCGATCATTTGTTTGTTATCTAAGGCAAACAAATGAGACAGTGACAAATCAAAGTAAATGGGTCAAAAATAATGTATCGCGAAGACATGCTCACCTATAAGTGAACACTCATCCCAAGAATTCCCAGGTAAGCACAACTAGTCTCGCGTCTGATGAGATGTATATGAAGTGCTTGCCTAGACAGAAAACCCAGAATACAGACATTCACCCTTCCAGTTTGCACGTGTTCACATTATTTAAAACCCAAAACCTTGACGAGGTTTTGAAAACTCAAAGGGGTTCAAAACCTTACAATAGAGGGTTCAAAACCTAGTAATCAATCATCCTAGAACAGATGATTAGTTTTCAAAGCGGTTTTGAAATTTATGTTCTTGTTGTGGTTGTCGCCTAAGGATAGGTGACAGTATTGTTTTATGACTAAACGCAAGTAAACTCGCGTTAGGGTCCTAGGAAGGTTATAGACTAGGTCAAAATATTACTAATAACCTAATTCCCTATAACCATGAGCTCTGATACCAACTTTTCTGTCACACCCCGACCACGTAGAACAACAATACGTGGCGGAAAACGTCGGGGAGTGTTGTAACAGAATTATTGTTTCATAACACATGGAAATTGAAATATTGTTTTATTGATTAAAGTAGTTACAATGTCATGACAATCAAAGAAACATACCATAAATAACTAGTCTTGCATCTTTTATTGTCGCTAAGGCCCAAGTCCGCCTAAGTGTATCTTGATAAATCCTATGCATCATATCCTGAAACACATGTGAAAATAGGTACGTCAGCATAAAAATGCCTGTGAGATACATAGGTTTATGAAAATAGGATTCATGACTTATTGTTTAAGAAAATGTTTAGTCATGAACCTTGTAATTTGATTTGTCTTGTAAATCATTTGAAAAATGATAAGATCAGATGATATGTATAAAAAAGAGAATAATGTATGGTTAAATGAATAACCATATAAAAATGAGTTTGTATAATTTAAGTTGTTTGTAAAACAATGTATTGTGAAAAATAGGTTATTTGTATAAAATGTTATATGTCTCAATTTGAAATGGTTCATATAACGCTACGATATGTAATACCATACAATCACTTATATATACGAAGTACCAGCGGCGTATCCACCATGCTTGTATCATATTACACACGCCTCGTTACTCGAATCACTTACCCAAACAAACCACCAATGTAAGATGTCTATGTTTAAACCAATTACCAAACGTATTGAATAATATGTCAAAATGTCTATGTCAATATGTAAATCATGTAATGTGTAACCAAAATGATATGTATGGCTAGTGAAATATATCAACTAAACCATATGCATAAAAACAAAGTATTGAAGTAAAACACGGTTTAAATCAAAGCTATGTTTTGTGGAAATGCATGCTATACTGATACAAATATCTATGCGGTATTGTGAGAATGCATACATCCAAGCCTTGAGACTGTGGCGATAAACCCTTAAATAAATTAAAGGTTTATCTTGTTGTAACTGTATATCGAATTCGGTCATTCCTTTCATCCCCACCTACCCGGGATGTCCGGAACGGTAGTTGTCACTTCCTATGGTACCACTACCTACTAACGAACGGCGTGATAGGTGTTAATGAATGTATTGTTCCATTTATACAAACCAAATATCATATCAAAATGTAAGCATGTGATGAAAACATATGTACTAAGTATGCAATAGATGAACATACATAGCATGTGATGTGATGTGAAACGATGTACTAAGTATGAACTAAATGGACATACATAGCATGAAATGTAATGAAATCATGTACTATAAATGTACTAATGAACATAGCATGTATATGATGTGAAAGCATGAAAGTAACAAGTAGGCACATGTGTTTCACCCCAAAACAGTTTGAAAACGGTAAAAGAGGGGTCTATGTACTCACTTGAGATTGCTCAGAAGTCCTAAGATAACCACCAAGCAATGCTAGAGATCACGGATATCAAACGGCACCTAATATAGGTAACTACATTAATAAACCGGACCTAAATCGGAAGATCGGATAGAATGAGGGTTCGTAAACCAAATGAGTATGGGAACTCGTGTAATATGGTTTAACAACGCCTACATACTAAATGAATCCTAACATAAGTGCTTATGACCCATTACGACCCGTTTAGGTAGCTTATGCTACTTTAACGCGTCGCTCGCGTGAAACGCGTTCGGACCGCCTAACTAGTCCTATGACAAGTAACATATGCCTTAACATGTCTAATATTGTTGTCAAATCAGTTTAGATGTCAAAAGTTATGTTACATATGTTTAAAATGAATTTTGGCATCAAAGGGGTATTTTGGTAATTTACCTAAGGCATATAAACTACCTATCATACAACTACTTAAACAAAGCGACCATAAGGTATAACCTCGTAAGGTTATTCCCTATAAACTATGGTCACCTAAAGTGCTTGGTCGGATCCTAATGATCGACCAAACGGGTCGGGTTCGAAAGTATAAGCGATTGTTTAGATCGCTTACCTTACGACCTTAAATAAGCACTAAACTAAAAGTGACGAGCTAAGCATGTTAAAACATGCTTACCTAAGTTTAGAAAACAGGTTTGGTATCAAAACAAATGGTCTTGATACCCACAAGTAGTTTGGTTACAAAATACGCAAGAATACGTATTCTGACCGAAACTACGGCTCGTCACTGAGCCTAGATAACGTGGTAATCAGTAGGTATAGTCACTAGGGACTATAACCATCGTGATCACGCTCACGTTATGAAGTTCAAACGAACTTTGCATCGACCATAAACTGGTCAATGCAGAAAGTCAAACAAAGTTCGACTTTCGGACTCGAAAAGCAATAAAAGAACGAAGGAACACTTACGAAGGGTCCCCGAATGCTAGCTCAGGTATGAAACAAAGGTTTCAACTTAGAGCACAAATGATCAGATTCTAGTGAGAAATGAAGTTGGGGTATGTGGGTATTTATAGTAAATGGACAACCGTTAGGATCATTTCTTGGAAAAGGAGGCACGATCTAAGCCGTACACTTGTTGGAAAGTTGTGGTAACTCATTTGCCATCCACCATAAGAGTTTAACACTTGGCACTTGGCCTTTGGAGAGTGTTAAGGGCTGTTAAAAGCTGAAAAAAAAACGTTTTGCTGCATCTGGCCCCTGTTTACGGACCTAGTTTGGCAGATTTACAGTTTCAGTCCCTGCAACCTCAAAACTTGGTTTTCGATGCGTTTTTTTGACACGTTTAAGCCCCGTTAACCCCATTTCAAAGCTCTAAAATGAAGTTAAAGTATAGGGAACTTAAAATGTGTTCAAAAATATCTCGGGTGTCGGTTCGTTTAGCTGTACGGTTACGTTGTTCGGTTAATTACGACGGAATGCGCATAAGCGCGAAAAATGATCCAAATGGCGTGACGAATGGATTTTTCTTATGCCAAACGCTAAAATAAAATATTTTAGTGCTTACATAAAATTTTGGATGTCCGGATGTATTCAGAACGTAAGTTATGCGCGAAAATGCAAACTTGTGCACTTTTTGACGCTTTTTGTCCCTGAATGACCCCAAAAGTTTATTTTAGCATACCGAACCCCTCAAAGCCTATTTCTAAGCTATGTAAAGGATATTTATGGTATGTTTAACTTATGGTCATGTTCTGGAATGTCTGTTACAGTTCAAATTGGCATACTTTCACTGTTTGTCAAGTTTAGTCCCTGTAAGCGAATTAACTTGTTTTTGCCATACCAAAGCCTTCAAAACTTATTTCTAAGTTATGTAAAGGTTATTTAAGGTATGTTAAGCCTATGTCACTATTCCGGAGTGTTTTTTGCATTAAACTGGTTATATTTATGCATTGGTGCGCGTATAACCTTCCAGAAAGCGATTTAGAGTTTGGAATTGAACAAAAATTGATATGTGCAAATGATACACATATTTTTACAAATCCCAAGTATGAAATATAATATTTCATTGGTTTGGTATTTGTTTGATGGCCGTGGAGGCACAGGTGTTACACTTTAGGTGCCAAATATGGTTTTAAACCATACTATGCGCCTAAATCGCATAAAAGTCCGTATTTGACGGTATTCGGGTTAAATAAGCAAATCTGAGATTTTGAACAGCCTTTACTGTTTAAAATAATTTATTTAATATATAAAATCAGTAGAAAAAGGTTTGATATGTAAAGGATGTGTAAAACTCATTTTATTAGCAAAAAAGGGCATAATCGTCAATTACCGAGTCAATGCAAGAACCCTATGTTATGATCAGTTTAAAAATAATTAAAAATCTTCAAAAATCCCAAAATATTATATTATATCAGTGTTAAAGGTTTGGTGTCAAAATTTAAGTTTAAATAGGTTTTATGCCGAAATTGTCGTTTAATTAATAAAAAGGCTTTAATTTACGATAATGAGCATAACTCCCATTTTAGACCACGAAATGATGTGAAATTTTAAGGACATGTTTATAAATCAGTAACAAAGGTTTTTGTCCTCTCACATTTTCAAAAATCTTGTTTTAATATCAAAAGGGCATAATAGTCAACTTTAAGCATATAACGGAAACATGCAATGAACTAGGATTCTTATGGAACCAAGTTGTATAACCTCAGAGGGTTATACTAACCTATAATATGGTCCTAAACTAAGCTAAATCGGGTCAGAACTGAAAGTCAAAGCAAAAGTCAACTTTTGCGACTTTCGGTTCCGAACCGAGCCTAAACTCAGAATTGTCGGGTTGAACATGTCTAGACATGTTCAATTAATATTTACCAAGTTGTTAAAGTGACAAAACTGATTTTATTTCCTTTACATCATTAGTTATGAATTTTATTTAAAAACCGACTTGTTTGACTTTTATTTAATTACTTTGACCCGACAATTAACTAAGCAAATGTGGTAATTAGGAGGTGCCCTTTTGAGGGCTTAATACCTACCTAATTACGATCACGTAGCCATGTTCGTTGCCAACAATGGCTTGATCATTTAAAAGTCAAAGCGTTTATCATGAACGCTTGACTTTTCGGCTTTAAGAGCCAAACAATTAAACTAAGCACGAAAGGAACACTTACGAGTGGTCCTTAGGACTAAAGGAGGTTCCCAAGTTGGTTAGGATCATCTCAAATCAGAGAGAAAGAGCGGAAATGCAATGAATTGTGAGTTGAATGCAAAAATAAGTGGGTATATATAGGATTTTGAGAACCGTTAGGATTGTTTCTCGTAAACCGAGCTTCAATCTTGGCCCTCCATGTGTACCCACTGATTTGGAATACTATGGGTGTCCAAAACCAGCTCATGGTATTGAGAATTTTGCATAAATAACCCCTGAAATTTGACAAAATTGTTGAATTAACTAATCTGCCTAGATCAGTCTCTGGCACCCGGCGAGAGGCCTCTCGTGCCCCGCCAGAGACCAAAATGGCAGAAAGTCAAAATTGGCCCCTGCAAGTGCAGAACTTGATTTTCGATGCATTTTGACACGTTTAAGCCCTGTTAACCCCATTTCAAAGCTCTACAATGATGCCTAAACATAGGGAACATAAAACATGCTCAAAAATATGTCGGATGTCGGTTCGTTTGGCCGTACGGTTGCGTTGTTCGGCTAATTATGACGAAACACGAACGGACGCGAAAAACGAACCAAATTACGCGACGAATGGAATTTTATCAAGCCAAACACTAAAATAAAATATTTTAATGATTACATAAATTTTTGGATGTCCGGATATATTCAGAACATAAGATATGCGCGAAAATGCAAACTTATGCACTTTTTGATGCTTTTAGTCCCTTTTGATCAAATAAGTTTATTTTTGCGCACTAAACACCTCTAAGCCTATATCTAAGCTATGTATGGGATATTTAGGGAATGTTTAGCTTATGATCATATTCTGTAAGGTTCGATACCATACGAATTGGTATACTTTTGCGGTTTGACGCAAATAGTCCCTTTAATGCGCAAACTTGCGCATATCATCGTTTAATTGCATTGAAGCCTTATCTAATCCATATTAGGCATTCTTGGGAGTATTATAAAACATCATAATGCTTTGGGTTCGTAGAAAGGTCATTCAAAGGTATAATTAAACATATTGACGCTTTTAACCCCTTAAACTTGCAAAGTTGCGTGTAACGTCGCTTAAAGGCATAAAAGCCTTAGACGGCCAATAATTGGCATTTCCGAGAGTATAATCAAATATCATGAAGCTCTTGGTTTGTTAAAAGGTCACTCAGAGGTAAGAATTAACATGTTGACGCTTTTAACCCTTCGACGCGCAAACTTTCAATTAATAATGCAAACGTCTATTATCGATCAACAAGTGGCCCATTTGTGAATATGATTACCATGTAATGTTATTCCGATGCTTATAATAAGCATGTTAACATTTCCAGTCCTTCTATAATCAAAGTTTTTGATTTTTCGCAAAATTAGTCCCTACAATTCAACGTTTGACTTTATTAGGGTTTATTACACGTGTCAGTACATCATTGGACGTGATTTTACAAGGTGTTACAGATTGTTAAGCCTAATGACATGAAAAGGAACTTGTAATGTCCATGGCTAGTCCTAAAGGCCGTCTTAGGGATATTTTCTTCTTGTATTCGCAGTTTATGATACCCTAACCTCAAGTCATCTTCGAGTACTAGAGCCTTGTAATTGGTCGAACAAGTTATCAATCCTCGGCAAAGGATACCAATTCTTGATATTCAATTCCCTGAAGTTGATGCACAAACGAAAACTGCCATCTTTCTTCTTAACGAATAGCACTGGAGCTCCTCAAGGCGAGAAACTTGGTCTGATGAATCCATCATTCTAGCAGTTCTTGTAGTCGAGTCGTTGTTCTTGTATCTCGGACGAAGCTATTTGGTAAGGTGCCTTCGCCAAGGGTTCCGCTCCTAGCACTAGGTTTATCCTAAACTCCACTCGTCGCTTTGGAGGTAACCCAGGCAAGTCTTCGGGAAAGACTCCTGGAAATTCGTTCACAACGGGGATGTCTTCTTGCTTTGGCTCCTTGGTCTCCTTTCCGACAATATGAGTAAAGGAGGCTATGCAACCCTACCCAGAGACGCTTCTGTGTCCCTATGACCAATGTGGGATGTAGCAATCCACCACCTTATGGGGCCCAGCGTCCTTGCGTCAACTGCATGAAGGCCGTGGACTAAGTGTTTCATCATTCGCAAGAGGGATGCCAATGATTTTCTCATGACAAACAACTTTGGCTCCATCTTTGGATAACCAATCCATACTGATTACAACATCATGACTTCCCAAGTCAACAGGTAATAGAAGGTTCCCGCTCTCTAAGTTCCAAAATACAATCCCTAATCACCTCATTTTCTTTAAATAATCTTCCATTTTCCAATTCTAAAGAATACGGGACGTCTATCATACTTGAAACTAAGCCAAGTAGGTTCTTAAGTTCTAAGGATACAAGGTTAAAGTCGGCGCCAGTGTCAATCAAAATGAATGCATAGAGTTGGTTAGTAGGGAACGTACTCGTAACTGCATTTGGATCCTGGCGTGCTTTACGAGCTCCGATCGTGAAGACTCTACCTCGCTTGGTTCTTCATAGGGAAATCTTTCCTAAAGTGCCCCACGTCACCACATTTGAAGCAACCTGGAACTCTACCATTATCGTTTCTGCCTTGGTTGCAGTCATCATTTCCCACTTGTTTGGGATATTTCGCCCAACAGGCATCCTTGCTGTGTCCTTCTTTTCCACATCTGTCGCACTTAGGCCTCAGACATCGACCCTCATGGTGAAACTTGCATTCGTTGCACCTCGGCTTAGTCCCCAAATATACCTGTCCACCGGCCTTAATAGTGGCTCCATAGGCTTTCAAGCCATGAGGCGGGTTCACTTCCCCTCTTTTGTTTGCATTAGAGTTGTCATTACTGACTTGGGTGCCTTTCTTCAGGTTCGAAATCTTTCTTTTGTTGTCGCCCGAAGACTCCACGTGACTCTCTTTCTTGTTTGTCTCAGATCCGGAAAACTTTCCCATACGAAGAGCTTCTTCAGTAAGCGTAACACTTAAGTCGATAGCCTCTGTGATGGTTGGAGGCTTTGAGGCAGTAACCATGCTCTGGATTTGAGGTGTGAGCCCCCAATTGAATCGTTCAATCCTCTTGAATTCTGTCTCGACTAAGTAGGGAACAACCCTAGACAAGTCGTGAAAGCATTGGACGTACTCAATAATCTTCGGCCTGTCCGTTTTCAAATTCCAGAACTCAGTCTCAAGCTTCTGGATTTCGGCCCTGGCGCTGTATTTCTTCCGCATCAATTCCTTGAGCTCATCCCAGCTCAGTGCATAAGCAGTAGCTTCAACAAGGGTCTGAACCTGAAGGTTCCACCAGGAGAGTGCGCCATCCAAAACAACCCTAAGATATAGGTAACTCTCTGCTCGGGCGGACATTTACTCACTCTCAGAACGGAGTCAGTCTTTTCTGCCCAACGAACAAAAGCAACGGCACCTCCTGTGCCATCAAAATTCAATGGCTTACACTCCAGGAACTGTTTATAGGTGCAGCCAGTTGGAGGGTTATTTCCGGAAGTGCCACCGCTGTGTTCAGAGCTGAGGGCTTCATGCTGTGCTATAGCTTGGGAAATGCGTTCATTGAGTTCGGCCTTAGTTCTTGGTAACGTAATGGTGCCTGTGTCACGTCTGGGCGGCATTTTCATCTGGCAAAAAGGCATGGGGTTGGTTAGACAACATTCAATAATTGTCTATGAGGTATATATCACCACAAGCAAACATGTAATCACCTAACATCACATGCATATATAATCAACAATGTATAAGTAAGAAAACAACCATTGAGCTTTCATATGTGCTTGACAACTTGACTTATTGTTTTAATCAGAGGAAAACAAAATGAACTCGAGGTTACATCACCTCGGTTATACAAGTTCCATAATATGAAAGTAGTAGTTATTTTCCTTCTGCATTGGTTTTCTTAGGTCTTTAGTTTCACAAAGACGGGTATACTTCCCAAAAGATGGGGGTTGTGCATCTTTACCACATATAGGGGTGATAGAGAGTGTAAAGTTACGGAATCTTTCATGGATGCTAACCATCTTCTCTTGCTTAGATATAGGTTCCCAAACGACTCGTATACGGGTAGAAGTGTTAGGCACGAAGTAGGCAAAGATAGATTTCCTACTTGTAGAGTGTTATAACATCTATCTAGGTATCGTTCAATTAGATGGAGGTTTGAACACTTAGAAATTTTTGGATGGGTGGTGATCATTAGCGTAACCAGCAGAGTCCACCAGGATTTCCAAGCACTACAAGTTGTTATTACGTGGGCCCCCATAATAATAAATTGTCTTGCATGGCCAGCCCAATTTTCCCTCGTTCAAAGCAGATGATCAACCAAAGAGGGGACACTACTGTCCTTATACCTCCGACATGGAAAGGATCATTGTGGTGGCCCACGCGCTAATCATCCGTTATCGTTACGCGCTAATAGGCACGATGCTTAGATGTAATAGGAATAAGGAGAATTCCTAGTAGTTGGAGGGGCACCTTCAAGATGAGTACCTCAACTTCCTTGACTGGACGAGAGTGTTGTCAATCTTGTTTCACAAAAGTCACAAGGACCTCGTCCTGCTGATAAGGTTGTTATCCAAGGTTGCCTCCTCTGCCTCGCCGTCACTACTGTAGTCAGGCACCTTCATATTCGAGAGGGAAGAACAACCATCTTCTACGGAAATCGGCTCAGGATCTCGTTTGGTAATCACTCCAGCCATGAGCTTCGCAATAAACGCGAGGTCGATAGTCTCATCGTGCGAGTCAAGAACAATAATAGGATTCGGAGTCGAAGGTATCTCGTTCACGTCAGTAATTATTCCGTACACTTATACGCATATATATTAATGAATAAATATGTTACTTAGTATAAACAGGCAAATAGATGCATCATGTCACATATAACTCTCGTTTGTCCTTTCAGAGGGGGGGGGTCATTTTGTCTTTGGCAAGTCTATCTCACGTAGATTATACCTCAATTGGCACTTTAATTTGGGGTATTCTCCTCCCTACTAATGTCCTTGCCTTGTCTTTCCTTTGAAAAATGTTTGACTCATGGATCTTGGTGATTTCGTAAATGCAATGAAAAACCTTTTTGTAAAAATATTTTCATGAGAGAGTCCTAGTGATTGTAGTCTAGACTCGAGAAGGAATCCTAGTTCACTACAATCAAAGCTTTGATACCAAACTGTCACACCCTGACTTTTGCGGAAGTGTATGCATGTGACTTGATCGGTTCTCATTGCATTCGATTATAATAAACAAATATATGATCAAAATGATGTTCATCCATTCATAAAGTTTAAAATATTATAACACCAGTCATTTAAGTTTCAAACAACACATCCTCTGATTAAGTTACAAACCAACAAAAGTGGATGACATCTAAACTTGAAATTTACATCCCGAAACAACACCAGCGCCCAAGATCCAACTTGTTTCCTGAAATACATGTAATTTGGAAAACATCAACAAAAGTTAAGCGAGTTCATGCGTTTTGTATGGGTACTGATAAACTTGTAAACATTTGAGAGACTCCTTTGAAAACAGGTATGAAAAGTGTCTATGAACAGATCAATTAATGTTTTGCAAAGACATTAATATATGTGAAGACATATGGAGTACTCATTCCGAGTAGACTATTATTAGTGTCGAATCCCCTCGACTGTGTCAATCACCGTGACTGTGTCAAATCCCCTTGACTGTATCAAATCACCTTGACTATGTCAAATCACCTTGACCGTTGTCGAATCACCTCGACTGGGACACTAAAGCACTCTAAGTGGTCACATAGGGACCATGAGTGGGGCTCGGCCGTACCCATTAGATCTAACATTTGTCCATAATTTTGCATTATATTTTGTTGTTAAAAAGCTAAAAATTGCTGAATTTTGGTGTTTTCTGCAGAGTTCTGCAGTTTGTGTGTTTCTGGCACTTTCCGGCACCTAAATCATCAATAGGAAGGCAGTTTTGTAATCCCTACTTTCCTACACACTATTCTAGTGTAACATTTGGTTCTGGGGCTCATTCTGTGTCTTAACATCATGTCTATCTGAGTACTGAACTCCCGTCAGTACATCTCAGTTGGTGTCTTTGGGACTTCCCAGTTTTTGATTGCCTCGACCTTGACAGGGTCGGCGTGAATTCCATTCTCATTTACTGCATGAGTTAGAAATTGCACCTTGCGAATCCAGAATTCGCATTTCGAAAACTTCGCATACAACTACTCCTTCTCCAAGAGTTCTAGGGTAGCTTGCGGGTGTCGCTCGTGATCCTCCTGGGTTCGCAAGTAAACAAGAATGTCATTAATGAATATAATCACCAACTTTTCCAGATACGGCTTACACACCCGATTCATGAGATCCATGAATACTGCCGGTGCGTTTGTTAAGCCTAATGACATGACAAGGAACTTGTAATGTCCATGGCGAGTCCTAAAGGTCATCTTAGGGATATTTTCTTCTTGTATTCGTAGTTGATGATACCCTGACCTCAATTCGATCTTCGAGTAGTAGCTAGAGCCTTGTAATTAGTCGAACAAGTTATCAATCCTCGGCAAAGGATACCGATTCTTAATATTCAATTCCCTGAAGTCGATGCACAAACGGAAACTGCCATCTTTCTTCTTAACGAATAGCACTGGAGCTCCTCAAGGCGAGAAGCTTGGTCTGATGAATCCTTCGTTCTAGTAGTTCTTGTAGTCGAGTCATTGTCCTTGTATCTCGGACGAAGCTATTCGGTAAGGTGCCTTCGCCACGGGTGCCGCTCCTGGCACTAGGTTTATCCTAAACTACACTCGTCGCTGTGGATGTAACCCAGGCAAGTCTTCAGGAAAGACTCCTGGAAATTCCTTCACAACGGGGATGTCTTCTAGCTTTGGCTACTTGGTCTCCTTTCCGACAATATGAGTAAAGGAGGCTATGCAACCCTACTCGGAGGCGCTTCTGTGTCCCTATGACCAATGTCGGATGTAGCAATCCACCGCCTTATGGGGCCCAGCATCCTCGTGTCAACTGGATGAAGGCCGTGGACTAAGTGTTTCATCATTCGCAAGAGGGATGCGAATGATTTTCTCATGACAAACAACTTCGGCTCCATCTTTGGATAGCCAATCCATGCTGATTACAACATCATGACTTCCCAAGTCAACAGGTAATAGAAGGTTCCCGCTCTCTAAGTTCCAAAATACAATCCCTAATCACCTCATTTGCTTTAACTAATCTTCCATTTGCCAATTCTAAAGAATACGGGACGTCTATCCTACTTGAAACTAAGCCAAGTAGGTTTTTAAGTTCTAAGGATACAAGGTTAAAGTCGGCGCCAGTGTCAATCAAAATGAATGCATAGAGTTGGTTAGTAGGGAACGTACCCATAACCGTATTTGGATCCTAGCGTGCCTCACGAGCTCCGATCGTGAAGAATCTTCCTTGCTTGGTTCTTCCTAGGGCAATCTTTCCTAAAGTGTCCCATGTCACCACATTTGAAGCAACCAGGAACTCTACCATTATCGTTTCCATCTTGGTTGCACTTTCCCCCTTGTTTGGGATATTTCGCCCAATAGGCATCCTTGCTGTGTCCTTCTTTTCCACATCTGTCGCACTCAGGCCTCAGAAATCGACCCTCATGGTGAAACTTGCATTCGTTGCACCTCGGCTTAGTCCCTAAATATACCTTTCCACCAGCCTTAGTAGTGGCTCCATAGGCTTTCATGCCACGAGGCGGGTTCACTTCCCGTCTTTTGTTTGCATTAGAGTTGTCATTACTGACTTGGGTGCCTTTCTTCAGGTTCGAAAACTTTCTTTTGTTGTCTCCCGAAGACTCCACGTGAGTCTCTTTCTTGTTTGTCTCAGATCCTGAAAACTTTCCCATACGAAGAGCTTCTTCAGTAAGCGTAACACTCAAGTCGATAGCCTCTGTGATGGTTGGAGGCTTTGAGGCAGTAACCATGCTCAGGATTTGAGGTGCAAGTCCCCAAATGAATCGTTCAATCCTATTGAATTCAGGCTCGACTAAGTAGGGAACAACCCTAGATAAGTCGTGAAAGCGTTGGACGTACTCAGTAATATTTAGCCCATCCATTATCAAATTCCAGAACTCAGTCTCAAGCTTCTGGATTTCGGCCTGTAACAACCCTCATTAAAAGTCCTATTTATTTTATTATTGTATCCAATAGGAAACCCTAATTAAGACACCCAAGTGATTCTGCACAAACCCTAAAATTTTCAGAACAATCAGAATCAGGATCAGGGCCCCTAAAACTCAGGGGGGGGGGGGTAAACCCTAGTCACGATTATCTAAATAAAACGTTGTCAAAATAGAATTTACGAAATCTGTCAACTCAGCAGGCCCAGTCCCACACGCGGCAACCCTATAAAATTTAGGTGTCCCTTACGGACCGTAAGGGATAAGTCTTACGGTCCGTAAGCAATGTCAAAAATTTACTATAAATAGCAGACATTGGGACTTGATTCTGGGCGCTGATACGACGTAAATTCTCGCTATACGCACTGAGTTACGTTCTGTTTATCACAATTAATACACACAGATCACTAATCGACGCTGCAATCAGGGTAATAACTCGATCGCTGATACGATTCAATGTCCGATTGATCAAAATATCCAATGGATGTTTAAGTGCTGCCCACATTAGGGTTTATGCTTTGTCATTAGTCGTAATTCCGATGGATGTTTAAGTGATATCACTTTGTCATTCGTTGTGAATCCGATGGATGTTTAAGTATCACACTTTGTCATTCGTTGTGAGGATTTGATCTCGTGAGTTATCGTAAATGCTGTATTAAGTTACTAACCGAATTGTGTGCCTGTTATTAAATTAGGTTGAAAAGGCTAAATCAGTAGGCTAGGCTCTGCTCAAATTTAATCTGCAATGTGAGTCATTCTCTTTTTATCAACTATTTTACTATACCTCAAATTATTTTCAAAAGTTATAATTACAGGGACTAAGTCGTGGATATCTTGAATCACTGGCTAGTGGGGTATTGTGCACATTACTAAGTTTCTCCCAGTTAGGTTCATTGACCTACTAGGGATAATCATCACTATTTAGGTTCATTGACCTAATAGTGGTATGACCATCGTCACCATTGTGACGTGTCACCATTGTGACACAGCGCCAGATAAAAATAAGATAGAAGCCATTGTAATCGCTCTTATGCTGTAATTAATAACTATGCATCATTTTATGTAAATAGAATGATTCACTCAGTATTTCCCGCTGACAAAACCTTTTTCAAACATGTTTCAGGTGATCTGTTATGATCCAGGAAAAGTGACGTGAAGCACTACAAGCTTAAGAAAGTGGCTCATGATAAAATAAAGAAACATGTTTTGTAAAATAAAAGATTTCTTTGTGAAATCATAGTATTGTAAATTACCGGGGTTTTATCCCGCGTTGTGAAATAAAATAATCGGGAAATATTTCAGTTTTAAAAAGATCCTGATAATAAACTTCCGCTGTTAAACTCAATTAATTAAATACCACGGGATTTATGTCCCGCGGCTCCTGAAACGGGTCAAACCGGGTCGGGGGCCGTGACAGAAAAAAAGTGGTATCAGAGCCACTGATCGAGCCACTGATTAAGCCAATTAAGTATTTAGAAAATACTTAATTTTTATTAATTGCTATTTTATGATTATGTGTTTTATTATCTGACTAATTGTGTACAGTATGGGCAGATCTTTATATGCTAGCCATTGTAGCAATAAATACAAATCTTTAAAATAATCTGACTCAAAGTTTTAGCACCCGGATTACCTACAGTCTAGAAACTTTAAGTAAACCTAGTGTGTTTTAACTTTTCAGTTATTTTAGTTACCCAATATAAAATAATATTTAAAAGTTTTTTTTTATGAAATTTGGTATAAATTTTTAACTTAATATTTATGTGTATTTTGCTAAACAGCATGAACGACTTGTCTGACGCTCTTCAGAATTTAAATCTTTATCCGGTAAGAATAGAGGTTTCCAGAGATTTCAATAGGTATATACCAGACATAGAAGAACCTATAGAATTCAACGCTTTACCTCTCAAGAAACCCAAGCCTAAGAAAATGGAAATTGGGGAAAGCTCTAGACAAATTGAGGGGTTACCATCTCAGGAAGAGCTAGATTTTATAATGGCAAGCTATAATACTATTAAGCCTATTAATGAAAATGTTTTTATTCACTCTCTTGAAACACAACTACCAATGAACTTAGAACCAGCTATTCCAAACCCTTCAATCCACTCGCAAATAGATGAATGGTTGACTAATGAAATACAGTTACAAAACCATCCCTATAAGCTTTTTCCTCAACTCAATCCAGAACCTTTACCAAATCCATCAATGAGTAACGAGAATATGGCTGAACTCTGCCACTTTGGCGAAGAACTAATGGATGCTGGAAATAGGATCCAAGAGATTGGGGGACAGATCTCCTAGAAATACGATGAGAAGGAACGCCGTTACTAGAATATCATCTAACAAAGGATAGGGGATTTATGGAACTGTGGTTGTGTAATAGTAATAGTAAAATCAGTATGTGTAAAATAAATAATAAAACGGTTGTATATAGAAGCATGATATAATCTATAAAACAAATGAAATTTTAGAAAATTTACAATTTTGTTGTATATTCGTTTACGTGATTATGTGCAATTAATTGTGACCTTGGATTATTTCTTTTATACTAATTATTTATCTATAAATTAGTTATCAGATGGAAAACGCTAATAATGAACCAGTTAATGAGGTTAATCAATCTGAGCAACAACCGGGGGATCAATTTATGACTAGGCAGGATATAGAAAATATCGTTGCTCAAGGAATAGCCAACGCTATTCCAGCAATAGTTGCTCAAGGGATAGCTAATGCTTTTCCGGAAATAGTCGCTGCTGTCCAGAAGCCTGCTGAACCTCAACAAATCGTTCCTAGCAAACGTATTTCTCAAGATAACTTCAGTAATAGCATAAACGGAGGCAATGATCATGTTAATCATGATAATGAACCACGGCAAGCTCCGCTCCCTAAGAAAAGGAAAACTGCAACATCTGGTTGCACTTATAAAGAATTTATTGCATGTAAACCCACTGAGTTTGCAGGCAATGAAGGAGCGACCGCAGCATTGCGTTGGTTAGAGAAAACTGAGGCAGTAATTGCCATAAGTAAATGTGCTCAGGATGATCAGGTTATGTACGCGTCAAACCTTTTCAAAGAAGGGGCGCTAGAATGGTGGAATACGATGTTACAAGCAAAAGGAAGAAGGATGGCGTATGCTATGAACTGGGAAGAATTTAAGAGCTTTGTAGAAAGAAAATTCTGTCCTGAGTATGAAAAGGAACAAATGACAAATAAGTTTCTAACCCACCGGATGGTGGATGTAGATTGTCGAGGGTATACTTCGACATTCTTCGAATATGCTCGAGTGGTACCAACCCTGGCTTCGCCAGAGCCGGTACTTATTTCTCGTTATATTTGGGGATTGATTGGCGAAATCCGTAATATCGTCAAGGCTGCAAAACCTCGCACAATTGATGATGCGGTGGATTTAGCCAATACTCTGACTGACGAACTAGTACGGACAAGAGAAGAAAATAGAAGGAAGGAAGTAGCCCAAAAGATTACCTAAGAATTCCATCCGGGTAACCATAACAATTTCAAGAGAAGAGGAAATGGGCAATCTTCCACTAGTCCATTTTGCAATTCTTGCAAAAGGAAGCATTTTGGAAGATGCAAAGGATATTGCAATTTTTGCAAAATTCCGGGGCATCAAGAAGAAGACTGCAGGAGAAAGAAATTTTCAGTCTGCTACAACTGTGGAGAAGCTGGACATCTTAGGCCAGATTGTCCAAAACTGAACAAACCATCTGACAATAAAGTCAAACCTGCAGAAGGAGCAAAAAGGAATGTAAGAGCCTTCCAACTGACTGCTAAGGAAGCAGAACTCATTGCAGATGTGATAGCCGGTACGTTCTTAGTTCACAACGTTTACACAAGAGTATTATTTGACTCTGGTGCAAACCAAAGTTTTATAAATACTTCATTCTGCCAAACTTTTAACTTATCTTTAACCAGCATTAGGCAAATTTCTACAGTAGAAACGGCAGATGGGAATTCAGTGAAAATAAATAAGGTTCTGCAAAACGTAGAAATAGAACTTTTAAGTCCTAAATTTTCTGCAACCCTATTATCTATGAAATTAGTTGAAATTGATGTTGTGTTAGGAATGGATTGGTTAGTAAACAACCATGCTCGAATTATCTGTGATAAGAATTCCATAGAAATTTGTGCATCCACTGGAGAAGTAATAATGATTACAGGAGATAAGCCATGTAAACTCATAAAGTTCATATCTAATGAAAGTTGCTAATTATGAACGAAAGCAAGGAATAGTATATATGATTTCAGTAATCATTAATACTAAAGATAAAGAACTTAAGAAAATTTCTGTTGTTTCAGAATACCCAGATGTATTCCCATAAGAGTTACCAGGGTTACCACCAGATAAGGAGATAGAATTTAGGATTCATCTAATTCCAGGAATTATACTGATAAGCCAAGTGTAACACCTGTGCCTCCACGGCCATCAAAAAAATTCCAAACCAATGAAATATTATATTTCATACTTGGGATTTCTAAAAATATGTGTGTCATATTGCATATATCAATTTTTGTTCAAATCCAAACTCTAAATCGCTTTCTGGAAGGTTATACGCGCACCGATGCGTAAATATAACTAGTTTAATGCAACAAACACTCCGGAATAGTGACATAGGCTTAAAATACCTTAAATAACCTTTACATAACTTAGAAATAAGTTTTGAAGGCTTTGGTATGGCAAAATCAAGTTAATTCGTCTACAGGGACTAAATATGACAAACTGCGAAAGTATGCCAATTTGAACAGTAACAGACATTCCAGAACATGACCATAAGTTAAACATACCTTAAATATCCTTCACATAGCTTAGAAATAGGCTTTGAGGTGTTCGGTATGCTAAAATAAACTTTTGGGTCATTCAGGGACTAAAAGTGTCAAAAAGTGCACAAGTTTGCATTTTCGCGCATAACTTACGTTCTGAATACATCCGGACATCCAAAAATTTATGTAAGCACTAAAATATTTTATTTTAGTGTTCGGCATAAGAAAAATCCATTCGTCGCGTCATTTGGATCGTTTTTCGCGCTTATGCGCATTCCGTCGTATTTAAGCGAACATCGCGTTCGTACGGCCAAACGAACCATCATCCGGCATATTTTTGAGCATGTTTCATGTCCACAATGTTTAGGCATCATTTTAGGGCCTTAAAGTTGGCTTGACGGGCCTTAGAAGTGACGTTACGGAACGAAACAATGCGCAGGGACCTAATCTGCAAATTCTGCCAAAAGTAGGCCTAGGCGTGACGCGAGGGGTCTTAGCGTCACGCGAGCCCCCTTCTGACCAGGTTAACTGTATTTAACAGCAGATTGCAGCTGTTTTAACCTCACCCACACATTCCCAATTGCGTAGTCAGATGATAAGGACCATTTTAGGCACCATAACTTTCCAACACTTGTACGGATGGGATTAAGGCACGTTTTCCATGAAACGATCTTAACGGTGGACCGAATACTATAAATACCCCACCCCCCATGCTTCAAAATCACAAGAAATTTGATTTGAGAAACTCTAAGTTGAAACTATTGTTTCATACCTGAGATTTTTGAATCGAAGTTAGCATTCGGGGACCCTTCGTAAGTATTCTTTCGTTCTTTTCCTTATTTTATTGCTTTTCGAGTCCGAAAGTCAAACTTTGTTTGACTTTCAGCGTTGACCAGTAATGGTCAATGCGAAGTTCGTTTGAACTTCGCAACGTGATTGTAATCACGATGGTCATAGTCCCTTGGGACTATGCCTACTGATTACCACGTTGTCTAGGGTCGTAGGGTAAGCGATCTAATAAATCGCTTATACCTCGAACCCGACCCATTTGGTCGATCATTAGGATCCGACCAAACACATTAGGTGACCATAGTAGGTAGGGAATAACCTTCCGAGGTTATACCCTATGGTCACATCGTTTGAGTAGTTGTATGATAGGTAGTTAATATGCCTTAGGTAAATTACCAGAATACCCTTTTCATGTATAATTGGTAATTAAGCATATGTAACCTAAACCTTTGTCACATAACTGATTATGTAACATGTTTAGGCATATTCTACTTGTCATAGGACTAGTTAGACGGTCCGAACGCGTTTCACGCAAACGACGCGTTAAAGTAGCATAAGCTACCTAAACGGGTCGTAATGGGTCGTAAACACTTAGGTTAAGTTTCATTTAGTATGTAGGCTTTGTTAAACCATGTTACATGAGTTCCTAAACTCATTTGGTTTACAAACCCTAATGCTACCCGATCTTCCGATTTAGGTCCGGTTTATTAATGTAGTTACCTATAGTAGGTGCCGTTTGATTCCGTGATCTCTAGCTTTGCTTGGTGGTTATCCTAGGACTTCTGAGCAATCTCAAGTGAGTACATAGACCCCTCTTTTACTGTTTTCCAAACGTTTTGGGGTGGAACACATGTGCCTACTTGTTACTTTCATGCTTTCATGTTTTCACATCATATACATGCTATGTTCAATAGTACACTTATAGTACATTGTTTTACATGATTTCATTGTTTTTTTATGCTATGTATGTCCATTGCGTGCATACTTAGTACATCGTTTTACATTTACATTTTATGCTATGTATGTCCATTGCGTGCATACTTAGTACATCGTTTTCATCACATGCTTACATTTTGTTATGACATTTGGGTTGTTTACAATGGAACAATACATTCATTAACATTAGCTACGCCGTTCGTTAGTAGGTAGTGGTACCATAGGAATTGACAACTCCCGTTCCGGACATCCCAGGGAAAGGGGATGAAAGGAATGACCGAATTCGATATACATAATTTAGATAAACCTTTAAGTGGTTTAAGGGTTTATCGCCGCAGTCTCAAGGCTTGGATGTATGCATTTTAACAATACCGCATAGATGTTCGTATCAGTATAGCATGCATTTCCACAAAACATAGCTTTGATTTAAACCAAGTTTTACTTCAATACTATGTTCTTGTGCATTTCATCTATGGTTTAGTTGATACATTTTCACTAGCCATACATATTATTTTGGTTACATATTACATGGTTTACATTTGACACATAAACACTTTTGACATTGGTTATACATCACATGATTTACATTAGACATGAACATTTTACATTATTGGTTTGGTTTGAGTAAGTGATTAAGTAACGATGCGTGTATAATATGATACAAGCATGGTGGATACGCCGCTGGTACTTCCTATATATAAGTGTTTGTATGGTATTACATATCGTAGCATTATTTGAATCATTTCAGTTTATGACATATAACATTTTATACAAATAACATACTTTTCACAATACATTGTTTTACAATCAACTTAACTTATACAAACTCATTTTACATGGTTATTCATTTAACCATGCGTTATTCTCTTACTTATACGTATCATCTGAACTTATTGTTTTTCAAATGATTTACAAAGACAAATCAAATTACAAGGTTCATGACTAAACATTTTCTTAAACAGAAGTCATGAATCTGATTTTCACAAAACCTATGTACTCACCGGCATTTTTATGCTGACGTACCTATTTTCACATGTGTTTCAGGATATGAAGCATAGGATTGATCAAGATACACTTAGGCGGACATGGGCCTTAGTGACAATAAAAGATGCAAGACTAGTTAATTATGTTGTATTTCTTTGTTTGTTAAGACATTGTAACACTTTTAATCAATAAAACGAAACTTCAATTGCCATGGATTTGAAACAATTAGTTCTGTTACAACACTCCCCGACATTTCCGCCACGTTTTGTATGTTCCACGTGGTCGGGGTGTGACACCAAGGCACCTTATCGGTTAGCATCCACAGAAATATTAAAACTGAAAAAGCAATTAGATGAATTATTAAGTAAAGGTTTCATACAACCTAGTTTATCCCCGTATGGGCCATCAGTGTTGTTTATTAAGAAAAAGGATGGTTTAATTGATTTAAATAAGGTTACAATCAAGAATTAATACCCATTACCTAGGATTGCTGATCTTTTCGATCAATTCCAGGGAGATAGATATTTTCTAAGATCGACTTACGTTCCGGATATCATCAATTGAAAGTACAAGAGAAAAACATACCTAAAACTGTTTTCAGAACTAGGTATGATCATTACGAGCTTACAGTCATGCCCTTCGGATTAACGAATGCACCTGCAGCATTCATGTAGGATCTGTAAACCATATTTGGATAAATTGTAGTTGTCTTCATAGACGATATACTTATTTATTCCAAAAGTCAGGAAGGACATTGTCAGTACTTGCATGCACTCTTAGCATTTTTAAGAAAAGAGAAGCTTTACGCCAATTTCTCGAAGTGAGAATTTGGGTTGCCAGAAGTGCAATTTCTAGGACATATGGTGAATCATGAAAGTATTCACGTAGATCCTGATAAGATAGCAGCAATTACCAAATGGAAGATTCCGCAATCCGCAATGGAAATTAGGAGTTTTGTAGGTTTAGCCGGATACTATAGACGGTTTATTAACTAAGCTAACCTGTAAAACAGTTAAGTTTGAATAGGGACTTAAACAAGAAGAAGTCTTTAGGATCTTAAAGCATAAGTTAACAAATGCCTCAATCCTAGCCTTACCAGAAGGAACAGAAGATTTTAAAGTATACGGTGACGCTTCAAAGCTAGGATTTGGAGGTGTGTTAATGTAACGCAAAAAGGTAATTGCGTATGCATCAAGACTTAGAATTAGGAGCCATAATTTTGCCCTTAAGATTTGGAAACATTATCTATATGAAAGTAAGTTTACTATCTATACGGATCATAAGAATTTAAGATATATTTGGGCAAAAAGAATTAAACATAAGGCAAAAATCCTAAAGTAACTACGACTGTGATATTCAGTATCACGAAGGAAAGACTGAAGACGACTAGAGATCGCCAGAAGATTTATACAGATAATAGACAAAATCCGTTGGAGTTTCAAGTTGGAGATAAAATGCTATTGAAAGTATCTCCTTGGAAAGGAGTTGTTAGATTCAGTAAGAAAGGAAAGCTAAGTCCCAGATACGTAGGACCATTTTCAGTAATCCAACATATAGGACTAGTTGCTTATCGTTTACAACTACCAAGAGAGTTAGCTGGAGTACATGATGTATTTCATAGATCCAATCTCAAGAAATATTTATTAGACAAATCTTTGGTAATACCTCTCCAAGATATAGAGGTAAACGAAAAATTAAAATTTGTAGAGAAACCTCTTCAGATAAAAGATAGAAAGATCAAATTTCTTAAAACACCAACGATTAGTGTGAGTTCAAGTAAAGTGGGATTCAAAGATAGGACCCTAATACACTTGGGAACTGGAATCAGAAAAGAAGTGAAAGTATCCTCAATTATTCCAGTAAATCTCGAGGACGAGATTTTTATTAAGGTGGGGAGAATGTAACAACCCTCATTAAAAGTCCTATTTATTTTATTATTTTATCCAATAGGAAACCCTAATTAAGACACCCAAGTGATTCTGCACAAACCCTAAAATTTTCAGAACAATCAGAATCAGGATCAGGGCCCCTAAAACTCAGGGGGTAAACCCTAGTCACGATTATCTAAATAAAACGCTGTCAAAATAGAATTTACGAAATCTATCAACTCAGCAGGCCTAGTCCCACACGCGGCAACCCTATAAAATTTAGGTGCCCCTTACGGACCGTAAGAGATAAGTCTTACGGTCCGTAAGCAATGTCAAAAATTTACTATAAATAGCAGACATTGGGACTTGATTCTGGGCGTTGAAACGACGTAAATTCTCGCTATACGCACTGAGTTACGTTCTGTTTATCACAATTAACACACACAGATCACTAATCGACACTGCAATCAGGGTAATAACTCGATCGCTGATACGATTCAATGTCCGATTGATCAAAATATCCAATGGATGTTTAAGTGCTGCCCACATTAGGGTTTATGCTTTGTCATTAGTCGTAATTCTGATGGATGTTTAAGTGATATCACTTTGTCATTCGTTGTGAATCCGATGGATGTTTAAGTATCACACTTTGTCATTCGTTGTGAGGATTTGATCTCGTGAGTTATCGTAAATGCTGTATTAAGTTACTAACCGAATTGTGTGCCTGTTATTAAATTAGGTTGAAAAGGCTAAATCAGTAGGCTAGGCTCTGCTCAAATTTAATCTGCAATGTGAGTCATTCTCTTTTTATCAACTATTTTACTATACCTCAAATTATTTTCAAAAGTTATAATTACAGGGACTAAGTCGTGGATATCTTGAATCACTGGCTAGTGGGGTATTGTGCACATTACTAAGTTTCTCCCAGTTAGGTTCATTGACCTACTAGGGATAATCATCACTATTTAGGTTCATTGACCTAATAGTGGTATGACCATCGTCACCATTGTGACACAGCGCTAGATAAAAATAAGATAGCAGCCATTGTAATCGCTCTTATGCTGTAATTAATAACTATGCATCATTTTATGTAAATAGAATGATTCACTCAGTATTTCCCGCTGACAAAACCTTTTTCAAACATGTTTCAGGTGATCTGTTATGATCCAGGAAAAGTGACGTGAAGCACTACAAGCTTAAGAAAGTGGCTCACGATAAAATAAAGAAACATGTTTTGTAAAATAAAAGATTTCTTTGTGAAATCATAGTATTGTAAATTACCGGGGTTTTATCCCGCGTTGTGAAATAAAATAATCGGGAAATATTTCAGTTTTAAAAAGATCCTGATAATAAACTTCCGCTGTTACACTCAATTAATTAAATACCACGGGATTTCTGTCCCGCGGCTCCTGAAACGGGTCAAACCGGGTCGGGGGCCGTGACACGGCCCTGGCGTAGTATTTCTTCCGCATCAATTCCTTGAGCTCGTCCCAGCTCAGTGCATAAGAAGTAGCTTCACCAAGGGTCTGAACCTGAAGGTTCCTCTAGGAGAGTGTGCCATCCAAAAACAACCCTGAGATATAGGTAACTCTCTGCTCGGGAGAACATTTACTCATTCTCAGAAAGGAGTCAGTCTTTTCTGCCCAACGAACAAAAGCAACGGCACCTCCTGTGCCATCAAATTCAATGGCTTGCAGTCCAGGAACTATTTATAGGTGCAGCCAGTTGGAGGGTTATTTCCGGGCTTCATGCTGCGCTATAGCTTGGGAAATGCGCTCATTGAGTTCGGCCTCAGTTCTTGGTAACGTAATGGTGTCTGTGTCACGTTTGGGCAGCATTTTCTACTGGCAAAAAGGTATGGGGTAGGTTAGACAACATTCAATAATTGTCTATGAGGTATATATCACCACAAGCAAACATGTAATCACCTAACATCACATGCATATATAATCAACAATGTATAAGTAAGAAAACAACCATTGAGCTTTCATATATGCTTGACAACTTGACTTATTGTTTTTATAAGAGGAAAACAAAATGAACTCGAGGTTACATCACCTCGGTCATACAACTTCCATAATATGAAAGTAGTAGTTATTTTCCTTCTGCTTTGGTTTTATTAGGTCTTTAGTTTCACAAAGACGGGTATACTTCCCAAGAGATAGGGGTTGTGCATCTTTACCACATATAGGGGTGATAGAGAGTGTAAAGGTATGGAATCTTTCCTAGATGCTAACCATCTTCTCTTGCTTAGATATCGGCCTCCAAACGACTCGTATATGGGTAGAAGTGTTAGGCACGAAGTAGGCAAAGATAGATTTCCTACTTGTAGAGTGTTATAACATCTATCTCGGTATCGTTCGATTAGATGGGTGGTGATCATTAGCTTGACCCACAGAGTCCACCAGGATTTCCAAGCACTACAAGTTGTAATTAAGTAGGCCCCCGTAATAATAAATTGTCTTGCATGGCCACCCCAATTTTCCCTCGTTCAAAGCAGATTATCAACCAAAGAGGGGACACTACAGTCCTTATACATCCGACATGGAAAGGACCATTGTGGTGGTCCACACGCTAATCATCCGTTATCGTTACGCGCGAATAGGCATGGTGCTTAGATGTAATAGGAATAAGGAGAATTCCTAGTAGTTGGAGGGGCACCTTCAAGATGAGTACCTCAACTTCCTTGACTGGACGAGAGTGTCGTCAATCTTGTTTCACAAAAGTCACAAGGACCTCATCCTACTGATAAGGTTGTTATCCAAGGTTGCCTCCTCCGCCTCGCCGTCACTACCGTAGTCCGTACACTTATACGCATATATATTAATGAATAAATATGTTACTTAGTGTAAACAGGCAAATAAATGCATCATGTCACATATAACTCTCGTTTGTCCTTTCAGGGGGGGGGGGTCATTTTGTCTTTGGCAAGTCTATCTCACATAGACTATACCTCAATTGGCACTTTAATTTGGGGTATTCTCCTCCCTACTAATGTCCTTGCCTTGTCTTTTCTTTGAAAAATGTTTGACTCATGGATCTTGATGCTTTAGTAAATGCAATGAAAAACCTTTTTGTAAAAATATTTTCATGAGAGAGTCCTAGTGATTGTAGTCTAGACTCGAGAAGGAATCCTAGTTCACTACAATCGAAGCTCTGATACCAAACTGTCACACCCTGACTATTGCGGAAGCATATGCGTGTGACTTGATCGGTTCTCATTGCATTCGATTATAATAAACAACTATATGATACAAATAATGTTCATCCATTCATAAAGTTTAAAATATTACAACACCAGTTATTTAAGTTTCAAACAACACATCCTCTGATTAAGTTACAAACCAACAAAAGTGGATGACATCTAAACTTGAAATTTACATCCCGAAACAACACCAGCTCCCAAGATCCAACTTGTTTCCTGAAATACAAGTAATTTGGAAAACATCAACAAAAGTTGAGCGAGTTCATGCGTTTTGTATGAGTACTGATAAACTTGTAAACATTTGAGAGACTCCTTTGAAAACAGGTATGAAAAGCGTCAATGAACAGATCAATTAATGTTTTGCAAGGACATTAATATATGTGAAGACATAGGGAGTACTCATTCCGAGTAGACTATTATTAGTGTCGAATCCCCTCGACTGTGTCGAATCCCCTCGACTGTGTCAATCACCTTGACTGTGTCAAATCCCCTTGACTGTGTCAAATCACCTTGATCGTTGTTGAATCACCTAGACTGGGACACTAAAGCACTCTAAGTGGACATATAGGGACCATGAATGGGGCTCGGCCGTACCCGTTAGATCTAACCTTTGTCCATGATTCTTATGAGAGTTATTGGCATTTCAGTTTCAGCCTATGCTTACATGATCTAATAGTTCATTTCATAGCCAAATCATACCATTGAGACATATGTAACAGTTAAGAGAGTTATAAATCCGAAAGTTAAGTCGTATTTTGGAAGTTAAGAGAAAAGGGGGACATGAATTCGAAAGTTATAAATCCGAAAACAGTTAAGAGAAAAGGGGGACATGAACTCACAAGTTTGCGTCCTGCTATCTCATATGCTCAAAGGTCCTTCTATAAGTCGTACAACTACCTACACACGTGCCATGTTTTAGTAGACGTTTAGGTCGTGTAACGACTCCTTGTCTTAGTTGTTCATTAAAACTTATTTTGGAAGTCTTGGTATACTTTGAGTTACATCTTTGATGTACATTATATGATTTCAAAGTATATAATTATTAGTTAAAATAATAATATTTTAACTTAAATTATATTCATCCATTTATTTGGAATATTGTCAAAATAATATATGTTTGCCTTAGTTCGTTTTGTAATTCTTTTCATTGATATATCCCAGGTATGGGTATAATTATACTTGTGTATTTTGCCAAGTATTTGTGGTGTATTACAGTGTGTATTTGTACGTACAAGAATACGTATTTTCTTGTATTCATTAAGTATTCCTATACTCAATTTTGTATTAAATTTTTCGGAATATTACTTTTAATCAAATAAAATCACCACTTTATATTCTTAAAATGTATGTATTTTAAGAAAACTTTTATAGAAAATTATCTATAAATCTTTCTTGGCAAAAAAATAATAATAATAAATAATCATACTTTCATATAAACCTCAAAAATTAATATATTTTCAAGATTAACTTAGAAAATATTCATAATTCCATTTTTCACCCAAAATAATATATTCTCAATTTTTTTAAAAATGTATATATATATATATATATATATATATATATATATATATATATATATATATATATTCTTCAAAAATAGTGTATCTTCTAATTGTTCAAGAAAATATATATATCTTTCTCCCCTCAAAATAATATATTTTGTAATTGACAATATATGATATATTTTGTAATACTTGTAAAAATCATATTTTCCGTTCTTTTGGTTTCCAAAATACCCGTTTAACTCGTTTGTCGAAATATGAATTTAATTCCGGAATATATATATATATATATATATATATATATATATTCATAGTCCATACGTCCGTGTTCGGTTTGTCCAATATTCGGGTATAAATTATATATTTGTTTTTTTGGAATTTTGGTAATATATTGTATTATAATTTGTGGTATTTTGGCAAGTTATATTATTTTCAAGTTCTAAGATAATATAACTAATACACATAATATACCAGTAATCACACAAATTGTGACATCTAAATATTTATTTTCCTAAATATATACTTAGTCACTTTTATTTATCAAAAACCAACCTCCAATATTTGTAATTTTTGCAACAAAGTGTGGCAAATTTTATACGAAAAACCATGGTTAAAATTTACTTATAAACATTTGTTTAAAAATATTTTTCTAAGTGTTTAAATTCTACAAAAATTTGCCATAGTTTCCCCTTAAAAATGGAGGTTTCCATGCTTTTAAAGCATATCATTTTCTTGTAAAATCATCATCAATCATCAACAAATTATTCAAGACTTACCACGAGCCAAAATCATGCAATTTACACTACATCATGAACTTGAAAATTTGTAAAATTTTTTAGTAACTTAATATATTGTTAAGTAGGTTTAGTTACCCTTTAAAATGTGGTTATTTGTTTATAAATCCCTTTCTTGTGAAATTTAGTCCTTTACAACTTGTATGAAGGTTTTCTAAAAATATATCTTCTTATATTTTTCTTGTTAACAACATGTTTCTAGTCTTGATTTAATCACTAAAATATGATTAGTTTCTCTAAAAATCATGATCTTGTAAATCTTGTAGATAACTTTGGTTTCTTGAGAAAACTATTTTTGAAATCATCCATTTACAAGTATGAAAGGGTATGGTCCCAAATCTCGCACCAGCATGGCCTCGAGTGACCATTACCCTTATCAAAAAACCCCCACCGGCAAGAACTTATCTGTGTCCGTGCGGGCAAGCGCGAACACAGCGGTCGAATCCAATTGGTCAAGGGATGAGAAGACTTACCTTGTGTATGAAAATGGGTGTACGCATAGCGATGCGGCTTGGCACCTCATCCTATGAACATTTTCGTCACGACAAGGGATCTGGACAACAGCAACAGTCACCACAAGTGGCGATGCGGCCTAGCACCGCATCTCGTACATGTCTTGGCCAGAGCAAGAACGCGGAAACAACAGTAGTTACCACGAGCAGCGATGCGGCGCAGCACCGCATCCTGCCCACGAGGCAAGTGGGACTGACACCACAGAGCAAGTGGCACCAATGACAGTCACCTGTCAGCCCATACGTAAGCAACAGACTGACACTGCAGTAGGACGTGGCTTCACCTCCACAACCGACAAGCCTGACACACCTGCATAAGGGCGGCGCGTTGTCAGTCTAGCCACTCAATTACCCTCCTTCACTCTCGGCTATAAATACCCATCCCGGACCAGGTTTGAGGTATCGCTTATTATCTCCCTCACTACTACTACTATCACACACTTTGCTTCTCAAGCAAACTACTGATTCTCACGCCGGAGAGTTGTAACAAGGAGCACCCCCACCCCTTCCTCCTTGTTACGAGTCACGGTGTGTTTCCCTTGTGCAGGAGACAGATTAGTGGACGATCCAGCCACCGATCCTCGGAAAGAAGGGATTAACCCTACTTGACGAGACCAGTGAATTAACCTCTTGGTTAACCACTGTTTCATCATTGACGCCCACCGCTACTCTTAGCACTTTTTTCACATCTTTTTCTTTCTTGAAGATCATGTCTGATCGTCAAAACAATGCCACCAGGGAAAACCTCAACCCCACAAACTTAGTACCTACGGGGAACACCACCCCAGCATAACCAATCGGCCACATAGGCACATCTGCACATGGGGGCTCTCCCCTAGTGTTCATGGCAGATTTTTCACAGTACGGTTCTGCGATACCCCCAGGAATGGATCTCCATACCTGGTTCTACAAACAACAGACTGCCCTTGCGGCAGCCTACAACAAAGCTTGCGCAGAGGCGCAAGTTCCTGGGCGACCCACCCCCGCACCATACACACCTGCGGCTCGTATCTTGCAATACGAGGGTAGGGCACCCGCAAACCCGGCCTCCAGGGATAGGGTAGAGGAATGCGGATCCTCCTACTGTAGCGTCCGCACGCTCGAAGAGGATGACTCCACATATGGATCCCGCTGTAGGGGCCCAATACACAGCCGCCTAGGCCCGCATGGTGAAACTCAACGGCAATCAATAGCCCACCGAGGCTCCGGCATCCACAGCTGCCTAGGACCACAACCCCATAACGAGGGGTATGATCGCACCGACCCAGACGACCGTACATATAGTGGGGAATCCCACTCGGCTAACAGCCGACCGGGAGGATACAATTACATTCCTCCCACTCAACCCCGCACTACATACGTCCGCACTGCAAAGCGAAGACAAGCCCAACCCTACAGGCCAAGGTCCGCGTCCGAAAAGTCCAAATTTATACCAGAGATCGCCCATGCCGAAGTAACTACAACCAAACTCCCAGTTACGATTGAGAAATACAGTGGTTCGTCCGATCCGAACGACTACATGAATATTTTTACCGACACTGGGTGCATGGGCAAGTGGGACAAGGCCACATGGTGCCATTTTTCCCCCAGACCCTCACCGGATTAGCGAGGGCCTGGTTCGATTCTTTGCCAGCTGGATCGCTGGCTTCATTTGAATAACTGCAAGCAAAATTTCTTGCACATTTCAGCCAACAACAACGTCACAAACGCGATTCAATGGACGTCATGAACATCTGGCGTGGAGAAAACAAAAGCCTGGAATCTTTCGTTATCCGCTACAATAAAGAGTGCCTCGAGATCGGCGGGATCGCAGATCAAATTGACCGCAACCATTTCATCCGGGCCGTAAAGGATGATGAAATGGTAATGACCATCTCAGGCAAGGAGGGCTTGCCAGAAAAATGGGATGACGTCATGGTCGCGGTCAAGATGTACGCCCAAACTCAGCGGTCGCTCAAACTGCACACTAGCAAAACGCAGCCCCAGGCAGAAGGTCAATCCTCCCGCCAAGACACCAAGCGCAACAACAAGCGCAACCGGGACACATGGAATCGTGGCAACGATTCCAAACCTTACGTCCCGCGCGGTTACCAACCCGACATGTCAGACCCCCAAAATCCACCTGCGGAGTATCACCGCTTGGAGGCGTGACTGACCAGGATCAAACCACTAATCATATTGAACAAGTAAATATTTAATGTAAAAGTCCAACCAACACGATTAATATCCAAAACAAACATAGTTAAGTTATGAGCGGAAGCATAATGTTCAAAACCAAATCCAAAGTTTAATTATCCAAATGTTTAACATGGCACACAGCTGTCCATGTCCCACAACGACTCTTCCTTGTGCAAGCTCCAGCTAAGTACCTATAGACCTGCAAAGCATGTAGTAACGAGTCAACAACTAGTTGAGTGAGTTCACGGTTGGGTGTTCGTTTTAAGTTGTTCCAAAAACAGTTTCCTTTAGCTGGCGTTCCTGCCGTGGGGGTTACCCCATAGTTGAAAACGTGATTTGTTTAACCCTTTGTTTAACCCATTTACTCTGGCAATCCTGCCGTGGGGGCTACCCCTTGATAGTTATCTGGCATTTCGGCCGTGGGGGCTACCCCATGATAGTTATCTGGCATTTCGGCCGTGGGGGCTACCCCATGTATCCACTAGACTCATTACCATATCGACTACTGACTGAAGTCATGTTTAAGTGCCCTGAAACTGTCAATGTCTATCAGCATTGACGTGCCCCAGATCCATTAGTTCACGCCCGTCCTCTGCGGCACGGTGTGAGGCTTGTCAGACCTAAATAGCGCTATCTAACTAATGACCCGCTCGCCATTGGCCCGGCGATTAAGTCGATATAAAAAGGAGGGACTTCGTGATAGAGTTTTGGTCTAGTACGAGTTATCTGTCCGTGAGGACGAGGAATTACATTCCTGAACCATTACTGTCCTACCCAAGAAAGGACGAGGAATCCATATTCCTTAACCCCATTCCCAACCCCTGGGAATCCCATGCTTTGTAGAGTGTGAACTCACCTTGGTTTGCTCGGCAGATTACACAGAAAGGTCACGTCAAAAAGCTAGTGGTCAACCACGTCCTAACATGGTTACCAATACAAGTCAGGTTTTGGTTTCAAGTAGTGCACACAAGCATCACATAGATAACACACAAGTAACACATACGGATCATGGCAACCACACTTTATCACGTTCAACAGTTATAACATATTCCACTCATGTGATTACAAGATTGGGCTCGCACAAGTCTAATGGCCTTGTGCGAGTCATATGTTGAAACCCAATACTACCCGGCCCAATGTCAACAGACCAAACAAAACTATAACAAGAGCACGGCCCAAAACAACTAGACCTAAGCTTGTGCGATCCGGACGTCTTGTACGATCCGGTTGGGTTGCGCGATCCAACTAAATCAGCCCAACAAGCATACCCGGCCCAACAGTTAAGACAGTTATTGCAACTTGTGCGACCCAACCAGTCTTGTGCGACTGGGTCACCTTGTGCGGTTGGACTCCTTGTGCGGTCAGATCAGATCTTGTACGATCTGATCTTGTGCGACCAAGAGTCTTGTATGATTAGTTGTTTAATATCTGAAAGTTATGCCAAACAGTTACATTGTTTCCAAAATTTATGTGATCAATTAATTTGTTTCCTTCTTGTCTTGCAAGGTTAATTCTAACGGTTCCCCACTAGTCAAACACTCGAACAATCAACATTAAATAGTATGAACCCTAATACTCGAAATCCCCACTACTCATAGATAAAATAAAAATCATCATTCCATGCACACAAAATTTGTCAGTTTATGTAATCCACCAAAGTGATAATGCTCAAAATTAATAACACCAACAATGGCAGACAAGAGCAGACTGTTTTCATGATGCCATTTGACCAAATAATAAAGTGGATATACCTTTAGTCACATGATCCTACATCTAAAAGGTCACTATGACTCAACAAATATTTTAATCAAAAGTTTGGCTGTTACCTTCCCAAAAATCTCGATTTCATAAATAGAGCACCACTTCAATATTGTTGCACATGCAATGCTACTGACAACAATTAGGTTACTTCATGGCTTTGACTAGAATATCAAGTGATTATCTATATCTATATTCGATTATATGAATTTTATATTCATCACATCCCACTTATCAAAGCATAAATATCTAGTAGTAACATGCAAACCATTAATCCACTTAGTCATCAAATACCAATGTGATCAGTAACCCTAGTCAATATTCGGTACCACTAGGCATGTAAGACAAAGAGATTTGATTCAAACAATTTAGATCCCAACCATCACATGAAAGAGTATTAAATCGGTCCAATCAAAATCAAAGAAATCATTATATACTAACATATATTCAAGAGATCGCATATAACAAGGAGGAACCTACTAACCGAACATCAGATGAAATAGAAGGAATAGGCTTAACGATCTTGGGGTACAGCCGTCGGGTTCAAGAGAAAAGAAAGAGAGCTAGGGTTTTTGTGTGTAAGGTGATTTGCAAAATATGAGGAGTATACCCTATCAACTAATTGTTATGCGACATATGGGAGTTGTGGGCCGAACCCAAAGTATGGCCCGAAGGGGCTTGTGTTGTGTGATCGGTTCATTCGATACATACATACATTACACATAAACAGATATCGTTTCATTAATTATCAAGTTCACATAATCACAAAGTGTTCATGTACGTTACATTAAGCACATAGATAAGTTCGGAAATACGAGTTGTCACATTATCCCCAAGTTGAAAGAAATTTCGTCCCGAAATTTAGCACGTACTCACTGAGGAAGCTAGTTAAGTTGCATGGTTTCCCTGGTTTTCCTGGGGTGTCACATCCTCCCCCCGTTATCTGGAATTTCGTCCCGAAATTCCGTAGCTTCAGCCTCAGTAGTGGTTGTACTGTTTGCGAATAGTTGGGGATACTTTTGTTCCATTTGATCTTCGCGTTCCCAGGTGAACTCTGGGCCGCGACGTAAGTTCCAACGAACTCGAACGAGAGGTATTCTAGTACGCTTGAGGACCTTAACATCCCGGTCCGTGATTTCAACAGGTTCCTCGACGAATCGTAACTGCTCGTCGATCGTGAGCTCCTTCAAAGGAGCTACGTGGGTCTCATCTGACAGACACTTCTTCAGATTTGACACATGGAAAACGTCGTGAACTACACTGAGTTCTGCTGGTAAGTTCAGTCTGTAGGCCACCTTGCCTATTTTCTCAATGACTTCGAAAGGTTCAACGTATCGTGGGTTAAGTTTGCCCCGTTTGCCAAAACGAACCACACCCTTCCAGGGTGAAACTTTGAGTAGTACACGCTCCCCAACCTGGAGCTCTAGTGGTTTTCTGCCCTTATCGGCGTAGACTTTCTGACGGTCACGAGCTGCCGCCATTCGTTGTCGTATCTGAACAATTTTCTCTGTTGTGTCAACCACATGTTCTGGACCAGTAATCTGACTATCCCCCCACCTCTGCCCAACAAAGAGGTGACCGGCATTTACGCCCATACAATGCCTCAAACGGAGCAGCTTTAATGCTGGTGTGGTAGCTATTGTTGTACGAAAATTCCACAAGTGGCAGATGTTTTTCCCAGCCGTTGCCAAAGTCAATCACACATGCCCTAAGCATGTCTTCGAGGGTCTGGATGGTACATTCCGACTGTCCATCCGTTTGCGGGTGATAGGCTGTGCTCATATCTAATCGTGAGCCAAATGACTTGTGCATTGCTTGCCACAGTTCTGATGTAAAACGCGCATCTCAATCCGAGATAATAGAGGTGGGCACTCTGTGCCTCGAGACAACTTCCTTAAGATATACGTCTGCTAGTGTGGAGAACTTATCCGTTTCCTTGATAGCCAAAAAGTGAGCAGACTTTGTGAGTCGATCCACGATCACCCAAATAGTATCGTTACCACGTTGAGATCTAGGCAGGCCAGTAACAAAATCCATGGAAATTTGCTCCCATTTCCATTGTGGTATCTCTGGTTGTCGGAGTCGGCCTGAAGGTTTCTGGTATTCCGTCTTGACTCTCGCACAAGTCAAGCGCTTGCTAACGTATGTTGCTATGTGGGCCTTCACGCTAGGCCACCCGTAGGGTAGTTCTGAGTTCGTGGTACATCTTATCCGAACCAGAATGTACTGAGTAGCGAGACTTGTGTGCCTCATCCATCACAAGCTCTCGTAGGTTGCCATAAAGTGGGACCCAAATGCGTTCTGTTACGTAGTAAGCACCGTCTTCCTTCTGTTCTAAGCGTTGCCTTGAGCCGCGTAGGGCTTCAGCCCTGACATTCTCTGGTTTCAATGCTTCTACCTGAGCATTTCGTATTTGAGAATGAAGGTTAGACTGTATAGTAAGTTGTAAAGCTCGTACGCGCTTGGGCGCAGTGTCCTTTCGACTGAGGGCGTCGGCCACAACATTGGCTTTGCCCGGGTGGTACCTGATCGAGCATTCGTAATCATTCAGCAGTTCGACCCATCGTCGCTGTCGCATGTTGAGTTCCTTCTGTTTGCAGATGTGCTCGAGGCTTCTGTGGTCAGTGTAGATAGCACACTTGGTGCCATACAAGTAGTGTCGCCATATCTTAAGCACAAAAATAACCGCCCCCAGCTCTAGATCGTGTGTAGTGTAGTTCTTTTCATGCACTTTGAGTTGACGTGAGGCGTAGGCGATAACTTTATCCCGCTGCATCAATACGCAACCAAGACCCTGAATGGATGTGTCACAGTAAACCACGAAGTCGTCTGTGCCCTCTGGCAATGAAAGGATAGGTGCACTGCAGAGTTTATCCTTTAAGTGCTGAAACGCTAACTCCTGTGCGTTTCCCCAACGATAAACAATGCCCTTCTGCGTTAGTGAAGTAAGAGGCTGAGCAATCTTAGAAAAATCCTTGATAAATCTCCTATAGTAACCTGCCAATCCCAAGAATTGGCGAATTTCCGTTGGCGTACGAGGTGCAGGCCGGCTCTTGATTGACTCTACCTTGGATGGATCAACGTGAATCCCATCCTTGTTCACTACGTGGCCTAAGAAATGGACTTCACGAAGCCAGAAGTCACATTTTGAAAACTTGGCGTACAACTGTTCCTTTCGAAGGAGTTTCAAAATAAGTCGTAAATGTTGCTCGTGTTCCTCCTG
Organism: Helianthus tuberosus; assembly: GCA_030545235.1. Classification (NCBI taxonomy): domain Eukaryota; kingdom Viridiplantae; phylum Streptophyta; class Magnoliopsida; order Asterales; family Asteraceae; genus Helianthus; species Helianthus tuberosus. Next base: position 124,133,693 of record CM060394.1, on the reverse strand, counting down.
ACTCTTCGAATAGATCAGGATGTCATCAATGAAGACAATAACGAATTTGTCTAAGTAGGGCTTGCACACTCGATTCATCAAGTCCATGAAGACCGCCGGTGCATTTGTCATCCCAAAAGACATGACCAAAAAAAAAAAACTCATAGTGTCCATAACGGGTTCTGAAGGCTGTTTTGGAGACGTCCTCCTCTCGGACTCTCAGCTGGTGATACCTTGATCTCAAATCAATCTTTGAGTAGTAGCTCGACCCTTGCAGTTGGTCGAATAGGTCGTCAATGCGTGGAAGAGGGTAGCGATTCTTCACAGTCACCTTGTTCAGTTCACGGTAGTCGATGCACATTCTGAATGTACCGTCTTTCTTCTTCACAAATAGCACTGGAGCTCCCCAGGGCGATGAGCTAGGGCGAATAAAACCCTTATCCAAGAGTTCTTGTAGTCGCGTAGAGAGTTCTTCTATCTCTGATGGGGCTAAGCGATAAGGTGCACGAGTTGTAGGTGCTGCTCCAGGAGCTAGCTCGATCTGGAACTCGATCTGGCGATGAGGCGGGAGGACAGGTAGTTCCTCAGGAAATACCTCAGGATAAACACGTACAATCGGAAAGTCTTCTATCTTTTTCTCTTTCTTCGAGGTGTCGGTAACGAGAGCCAAAATGGCAGTGTGGCCCTTTCTCCAACATTCCTGGGCCTTAAGGAAAGAGATGATGCTCACCACAGCACCACTCTTGTTGCCACGAATCGTAAGAGGTTCACCACCTGTTCGAGAAACACGAACGACCGTCTCATTGCAGAGAACCTCTGCTCGATATTGAGGTAGCCAATCTATACCAATAACGATGTCGAAACCATCACAACGTTGGGGTCATTCCTAGCATTACCCTGACCAATCACGATCACTCGACCCCTGGCACCATTGCCGTCGTCATTACTCCCGTTGCTGCCTCCATTATTATTCCCGTTTCCTTGGTTGTGGTTCTGGTTCTGGTTCAGTCGTGGGTAGCGTCTCATGAAATGATTCTTTAGCACCACACTGATAACATCCCTTGTTATCCTGCTGTTGCTGCTAATTCTGTGGAGCTTGTGGCTGCTATTGTCGGTTCTTGTTTGCAGGATGTGAGATTCTAAAATCTTTGGCTCCATGACCAAGCTTGTTGCATCTCTGACAACGATCTTTGCTGCACGACCATTGTGGTGCAAATTACATTGATTCTATTCTGCCCTTGACTACTAAAAGGTTGCTGACCAGGACTCTGGTAGTCATCGATCTTTCGCTGTTGTGTCTGGGGCTGAGCCGTAGTCGAACCCTTGCTGGAGGTTCCTTCCCACTTTCGTTTATTGTCACTGGGTGTAGCAGCAGTAGTAGTAGTAGTAACAGTAGCACTTACATGCTTAAGCAGTCTGTTCTGTTCCACTTACATCCTGGATGGTGGCAAGGTTGGCGGAAGTCACATGACTTGGTATCTCTGGTATTAAGCCTTTTAGGTATAGCTCAATATGCTTGATGGGAGGATCCACCACAGTTGGACCTAACACTGCCAGTTCGTTGGATCGTTTCGTGTACGCTTCTATCTCTGACCCCGTCATCTTCAGGTTAAAGAACTTCCACTTCCAGCTTGTGGATGTCATCACGACTACAGTATTCACGTTTGGATCAGTTCCTTAAGGATCATTCCATGGGGTGGCATTAGCAGCCGCCAGCCCCAGCATCTAAACTTGCGAGTTCCACCAAGTTAGCGCAGTGCCTTCGAGAGTACCAGTGGCGTAATTCACCCTATGAGCCTCAGGGCATTCACACGTCTCTAAGACAAACTCGAGCTTTTCAAACCAATGGAGGGGTCCAACAGCTCCTTTAGTGCCACTGAAAGTACTAGGACAACAATCATGAATGTCTTAAATGTGCATACAGGCGGCTGAGCGTGTTGACTTGTCGTGTGCGCAAGAAAGGACAAAGTTTTAACACAAAGGTTGGTTCACGAGGGTAGGATCTAAAGATCCTAGAGGGAGTTTAGACTGCAGGGTATACCTCCTGCGTGTGCGGCTGCAAGTGCCGCAGCAACTTGTTCGTTGATAAGAGCCGTCAGCTGGCTTGGGTTAGGTTCACACGTTCCCTCATGATCTCACATCGAAGGAAACACAAATAGGAAAGGTGTCGCAAATGTGTGTAAGTGTGGAGTGACAGTAGGGGCAAGCACAAATGTGTTTTCAAACTATAGTTGCTACGTTTATCTAAGCATACCATGAGCAAAGTTCTATGCAATCTAGCAAGTAGGCAATAAAACACAAACCATATCACCTAGAATGTCGAGCCTTGCAAGTGGAGTGAAGCGTCGTTGTGGATCGTAGAGCACTGTACAGGTTATAGTCTGGTTTTAACAAAAACGTTTTCCTTTATTAAAACCAAGTTCTCTATAACCAATGGCTCTGATACCAATCTGTCACACCCCCAAAATCCACCTGCGGAGTATCACCGCTTGGAGGCGTGACTGACCAGGATCAAACCACTAATCATATTGAACAAGTAAATATTTAATGTAAAAGTCCAACCAACACGATTAATATCCAAAACAAACATAGTTAAGTTATGAGCGGAAGCATAATGTTCAAAACCAAATCCAAAGTTTAATTATCCAAATGTTTAACATGGCACACAGCTGTCCATGTCCCACAACGACTCTTCCTTGTGCAAGCTCCAGCTAAGTACCTATAGACCTGCAAAGCATGTAGTAACGAGTCAACAACTAGTTGAGTGAGTTCACGGTTGGGTGTTCGTTTTAAGTTGTTCCAAAAACAGTTTCCTTTAGCTGGCGTTCCTGCCGTGGGGGTTACCCCATAGTTGAAAACGTGATTTGTTTAACCCTTTGTTTAACCCATTTACTCTGGCAATCCTGCCGTGGGGGCTACCCCTTGATAGTTATCTGGCATTTCGGCCGTGGGGGCTACCCCATGATAGTTATCTGGCATTTCGGCCGTGGGGGCTACCCCATGTATCCACTAGACTCGTTACCATATCGACTACTGACTGAAGTCATGTTTAAGTGCCCTGAAACTGTCAATGTCTATCAGCATTGACGTGCCCCAGATCCATTAGTTCACGCCCGTCCTCTGCGGCACGGTGTGAGGCTTGTCAGACCTAAATAGCGCTATCTAACTAATGACCCGCTCGCCATTGGCCCGGCGATTAAGTCGATATAAAAAGGAGGGACTTCGTGATAGAGTTTTGGTCTAGTACGAGTTATCTGTCCGTGAGGACGAGGAATTACATTCCTGAACCATTACTGTCCTACCCAAGAAAGGACGAGGAATCCATATTCCTTAACCCCATTCCCAACCCCTGGGAATTCCATGCTTTGTAGAGTGTGAACTCACCTTGGTTTGCTCGGCAGATTACACAGAAAGGTCACGTCAAAAAGCTAGTGGTCAACCACGTCCTAACATGGTTACCAATACAGGTCAGGTTTTGGTTTCAAGTAGTGCACACAAGCAACACATAGATAACACACAAGTAACACATACGGATCATGGCAACCACACTTTATCACGTTCAACAGTTATAACATATTCCACTCATGTGATTACAAGATTGGGCTCGCACAAGTCTAATGGCCTTGTGCGAGTCATATGTTGAAACCCAATACTACCCGGCCCAATGTCAACAGACCAAACAAAACTATAACAAGAGCACGGCCCAAAACAACTAGACCTAAGCTTGTGCGATCCGGACGTCTTGTACGATCCGGTTGGGTTGCGCGATCCAACTAAATCAGCCCAACAAGCATACCCGGCCCAACAGTTAAGACAGTTATTGCAACTTGTGCGACCCAACCAGTCTTGTGCGACTGGGTCACCTTGTGCGGTTGGACTCCTTGTGCGGTCAGATCAGATCTTGTACGATCTGATCTTGTGCGACCAAGAGTCTTGTATGATTAGTTGTTTAATATCTGAAAGTTATGCCAAACAGTTACATTGTTTCCAAAATTTATGTGATCAATTAATTTGTTTCCTTCTTGTCTTGCAAGGTTAATTCTAACGGTTCCCCACTAGTCAAACACTCGAACAATCAACATTAAATAGTATGAACCCTAATACTCGAAATCCCCACTACTCATAGATAAAATAAAAATCATCATTCCATGCACACAAAATTTGTCAGTTTATGTAATCCACCAAAGTGATAATGCTCAAAATTAATAACACCAACAATGGCAGACAAGAGCAGACTGTTTTCATGATGCCATTTGACCAAATAATAAAGTGGATATACCTTTAGTCACATGATCCTACATCTAAAAGGTCACTATGACTCAACAAATATTTTAATCAAAAGTTTGGCTGTTACCTTCCCAAAAATCTCGATTTCATAAATAGAGCACCACTTCAATATTGTTGCACATGCAATGCTACTGACAACAATTAGGTTACTTCATGGCTTTGACTAGAATATCAAGTGATTATCTATATCTATATTCGATTATATGAATTTTATATTCATCACATCCCACTTATCAAAGCATAAATATCTAGTAGTAACATGCAAACCATTAATCCACTTAGTCATCAAATACCAATGTGATCAGTAACCCTAGTCAATATTCGGTACCACTAGGCATGTAAGACAAAGAGATTTGATTCAAACAATTTAGATCCCAACCATCACATGAAAGAGTATTAAATCGGTCCAATCAAAATCAAAGAAATCATTATATACTAACATATATTCAAGAGATCGCATATAACAAGGAGGAACCTACTAACCGAACATCAGATGAAATAGAAGGAATAGGCTTAACGATCTTGGGGTACAGCCGTCGGGTTCAAGAGAAAAGAAAGAGAGCTAGGGTTTTTGTGTGTAAGGTGATTTGCAAAATATGAGGAGTATACCCTATCAACTAATTGTTATGCGACATATGGGAGTTGTGGGCCGAACCCAAAGTATGGCCCGAAGGGGCTTGTGTTGTGTGATCGGTTCATTCGATACATACATACATTACACATAAACAGATATCGTTTCATTAATTATCAAGTTCACATAATCACAAAGTGTTCATGTACGTTACATTAAGCACATAGATAAGTTCGGAAATACGAGTTGTCACATTATCCCCAAGTTGAAAGAAATTTCGTCCCGAAATTTAGCACGTACTCACTGAGGAAGCTAGTTAAGTTGCATGGTTTCCCTGGTTTTCCTGGGGTGTCACATCCTCCCCCCGTTATCTGGAATTTCGTCCCGAAATTCCGTAGCTTCAGCCTCAGTAGTGGTTGTACTGTTTGCGAATAGTTGGGGATACTTTTGTTCCATTTGATCTTCGCGTTCCCAGGTGAACTCTGGGCCGCGACGTAAGTTCCAACGAACTCGAACGAGAGGTATTCTAGTACGCTTGAGGACCTTAACATCCCGGTCCGTGATTTCAACAGGTTCCTCGACGAATCGTAACTGCTCGTCGATCGTGAGCTCCTTCAAAGGAGCTACGTGGGTCTCATCTGACAGACACTTCTTCAGATTTGACACATGGAAAACGTCGTGAACTACACTGAGTTCTGCTGGTAAGTTCAGTCTGTAGGCCACCTTGCCTATTTTCTCAATGACTTCGAAAGGTTCAACGTATCGTGGGTTAAGTTTGCCCCGTTTGCCAAAACGAACCACACCCTTCCAGGGTGAAACTTTGAGTAGTACACGCTCCCCAACCTGGAGCTCTAGTGGTTTTCTGCCCTTATCGGCGTAGACTTTCTGACGGTCACGAGCTGCCGCCATTCGTTGTCGTATCTGAACAATTTTCTCTGTTGTGTCAACCACATGTTCTGGACCAGTAATCTGACTATCCCCCCACCTCTGCCCAACAAAGAGGTGACCGGCATTTACGCCCATACAATGCCTCAAACGGAGCAGCTTTAATGCTGGTGTGGTAGCTATTGTTGTACGAAAATTCCACAAGTGGCAGATGTTTTTCCCAGCCGTTGCCAAAGTCAATCACACATGCCCTAAGCATGTCTTCGAGGGTCTGGATGGTACATTCCGACTGTCCATCCGTTTGCGGGTGATAGGCTGTGCTCATATCTAATCGTGAGCCAAATGACTTGTGCATTGCTTGCCACAGTTCTGATGTAAAACGCGCATCTCAATCCGAGATAATAGAGGTGGGCACTCTGTGCCTCGAGACAACTTCCTTAAGATATACGTCTGCTAGTGTGGAGAACTTATCCGTTTCCTTGATAGCCAAAAAGTGAGCAGACTTTGTGAGTCGATCCACGATCACCCAAATAGTATCGTTACCACGTTGAGATCTAGGCAGGCCAGTAACAAAATCCATGGAAATTTGCTCCCATTTCCATTGTGGTATCTCTGGTTGTCGGAGTCGGCCTGAAGGTTTCTGGTATTCCGTCTTGACTCTCGCACAAGTCAAGCGCTTGCTAACGTATGTTGCTATGTGGGCCTTCACGCTAGGCCACCCGTAGGGTAGTTCTGAGTTCGTGGTACATCTTATCCGAACCAGAATGTACTGAGTAGCGAGACTTGTGTGCCTCATCCATCACAAGCTCTCGTAGGTTGCCATAAAGTGGGACCCAAATGCGTTCTGTTACGTAGTAAGCACCGTCTTCCTTCTGTTCTAAGCGTTGCCTTGAGCCGCGTAGGGCTTCAGCCCTGACATTCTCTGGTTTCAATGCTTCTACCTGAGCATTTCGTATTTGAGAATGAAGGTTAGACTGTATAGTAAGTTGTAAAGCTCGTACGCGCTTGGGCGCAGTGTCCTTTCGACTGAGGGCGTCGGCCACAACATTGGCTTTGCCCGGGTGGTACCTGATCGAGCATTCGTAATCATTCAGCAGTTCGACCCATCGTCGCTGTCGCATGTTGAGTTCCTTCTGTTTGCAGATGTGCTCGAGGCTTCTGTGGTCAGTGTAGATAGCACACTTGGTGCCATACAAGTAGTGTCGCCATATCTTAAGCACAAAAATAACCGCCCCCAGCTCTAGATCGTGTGTAGTGTAGTTCTTTTCATGCACTTTGAGTTGACGTGAGGCGTAGGCGATAACTTTATCCCGCTGCATCAATACGCAACCAAGACCCTGAATGGATGTGTCACAGTAAACCACGAAGTCGTCTGTGCCCTCTGGCAATGAAAGGATAGGTGCACTGCAGAGTTTATCCTTTAAGTGCTGAAACGCTAACTCCTGTGCGTTTCCCCAACGATAAACAATGCCCTTCTGCGTTAGTGAAGTAAGAGGCTGAGCAATCTTAGAAAAATCCTTGATAAATCTCCTATAGTAACCTGCCAATCCCAAGAATTGGCGAATTTCCGTTGGCGTACGAGGTGCAGGCCGGCTCTTGATTGACTCTACCTTGGATGGATCAACGTGAATCCCATCCTTGTTCACTACGTGGCCTAAGAAATGGACTTCACGAAGCCAGAAGTCACATTTTGAAAACTTGGCGTACAACTGTTCCTTTCGAAGGAGTTTCAAAATAAGTCGTAAATGTTGCTCGTGTTCCTCCTGACTCTTCGAATAGATCAGGATGTCATCAATGAAGACAATAACGAATTTGTCTAAGTAGGGCTTGCACACTCGATTCATCAAGTCCATGAAGACCGCCGGTGCATTTGTCATCCCAAAAGACATGACCAAAAAAAAAAAACTCATAGTGTCCATAACGGGTTCTGAAGGCTGTTTTGGAGACGTCCTCCTCTCGGACTCTCAGCTGGTGATACCTTGATCTCAAATCAATCTTTGAGTAGTAGCTCGACCCTTGCAGTTGGTCGAATAGGTCGTCAATGCGTGGAAGAGGGTAGCGATTCTTCACAGTCACCTTGTTCAGTTCACGGTAGTCGATGCACATTCTGAATGTACCGTCTTTCTTCTTCACAAATAGCACTGGAGCTCCCCAGGGCGATGAGCTAGGGCGAATAAAACCCTTATCCAAGAGTTCTTGTAGTCGCGTAGAGAGTTCTTCTATCTCTGATGGGGCTAAGCGATAAGGTGCACGAGTTGTAGGTGCTGCTCCAGGAGCTAGCTCGATCTGGAACTCGATCTGGCGATGAGGCGGGAGGACAGGTAGTTCCTCAGGAAATACCTCAGGATAAACACGTACAATCGGAAAGTCTTCTATCTTTTTCTCTTTCTTCGAGGTGTCGGTAACGAGAGCCAAAATGGCAGTGTGGCCCTTTCTCCAACATTCCTGGGCCTTAAGGAAAGAGATGATGCTCACCACAGCACCACTCTTGTTGCCACGAATCGTAAGAGGTTCACCACCTGTTCGAGAAACACGAACGACCGTCTCATTGCAGAGAACCTCTGCTCGATATTGAGGTAGCCAATCTATACCAATAACGATGTCGAAACCATCACAACGTTGGGGTCATTCCTAGCATTACCCTGACCAATCACGATCACTCGACCCCTGGCACCATTGCCGTCGTCATTACTCCCGTTGCTGCCTCCATTATTATTCCCGTTTCCTTGGTTGTGGTTCTGGTTCTGGTTCAGTCGTGGGTAGCGTCTCATGAAATGATTCTTTAGCACCACACTGATAACATCCCTTGTTATCCTGCTGTTGCTGCTAATTCTGTGGAGCTTGTGGCTGCTATTGTCGGTTCTTGTTTGCAGGATGTGAGATTCTAAAATCTTTGGCTCCATGACCAAGCTTGTTGCATCTCTGACAACGATCTTTGCTGCACGACCATTGTGGTGCAAATTACATTGATTCTATTCTGCCCTTGACTACTAAAAGGTTGCTGACCAGGACTCTGGTAGTCATCGATCTTTCGCTGTTGTGTCTGGGGCTGAGCCGTAGTCGAACCCTTGCTGGAGGTTCCTTCCCACTTTCGTTTATTGTCACTGGGTGTAGCAGCAGTAGTAGTAGTAGTAACAGTAGCACTTACATGCTTAAGCAGTCTGTTCTGTTCCACTTACATCCTGGATGGTGGCAAGGTTGGCGGAAGTCACATGACTTGGTATCTCTGGTATTAAGCCTTTTAGGTATAGCTCAATATGCTTGATGGGAGGATCCACCACAGTTGGACCTAACACTGCCAGTTCGTTGGATCGTTTCGTGTACGCTTCTATCTCTGACCCCGTCATCTTCAGGTTAAAGAACTTCCACTTCCAGCTTGTGGATGTCATCACGACTACAGTATTCACGTTTGGATCAGTTCCTTAAGGATCATTCCATGGGGTGGCATTAGCAGCCGCCAGCCCCAGCATCTAAACTTGCGAGTTCCACCAAGTTAGCGCAGTGCCTTCGAGAGTACCAGTGGCGTAATTCACCCTATGAGCCTCAGGGCATTCACACGTCTCTAAGACAAACTCGAGCTTTTCAAACCAATGGAGGGGTCCAACAGCTCCTTTAGTGCCACTGAAAGTACTAGGACAACAATCATGAATGTCTTAAATGTGCATACAGGCGGCTGAGCGTGTTGACTTGTCGTGTGCGCAAGAAAGGACAAAGTTTTAACACAAAGGTTGGTTCACGAGGGTAGGATCTAAAGATCCTAGAGGGAGTTTAGACTGCAGGGTATACCTCCTGCGTGTGCGGCTGCAAGTGCCGCAGCAACTTGTTCGTTGATAAGAGCCGTCAGCTGGCTTGGGTTAGGTTCACACGTTCCCTCATGATCTCACATCGAAGGAAACACAAATAGGAAAGGTGTCGCAAATGTGTGTAAGTGTGGAGTGACAGTAGGGGCAAGCACAAATGTGTTTTCAAACTATAGTTGCTACGTTTATCTAAGCATACCATGAGCAAAGTTCTATGCAATCTAGCAAGTAGGCAATAAAACACAAACCATATCACCTAGAATGTCGAGCCTTGCAAGTGGAGTGAAGCGTCGTTGTGGATCGTAGAGCACTGTACAGGTTATAGTCTGGTTTTAACAAAAACGTTTTCCTTTATTAAAACCAAGTTCTCTATAACCAATGGCTCTGATACCAATCTGTCACACCCCCAAAATCCACCTGCGGAGTATCACCGCTTGGAGGCGTGACTGACCAGGATCAAACCACTAATCATATTGAACAAGTAAATATTTAATGTAAAAGTCCAACCAACACGATTAATATCCAAAACAAACATAGTTAAGTTATGAGCGGAAGCATAATGTTCAAAACCAAATCCAAAGTTTAATTATCCAAATGTTTAACATGGCACACAGCTGTCCATGTCCCACAACGACTCTTCCTTGTGCAAGCTCCAGCTAAGTACCTATAGACCTGCAAAGCATGTAGTAACGAGTCAACAACTAGTTGAGTGAGTTCACGGTTGGGTGTTCGTTTTAAGTTGTTCCAAAAACAGTTTCCTTTAGCTGGCGTTCCTGCCGTGGGGGTTACCCCATAGTTGAAAACGTGATTTGTTTAACCCTTTGTTTAACCCATTTACTCTGGCAATCCTGCCGTGGGGGCTACCCCTTGATAGTTATCTGGCATTTCGGCCGTGGGGGCTACCCCATGATAGTTATCTGGCATTTCGGCCGTGGGGGCTACCCCATGTATCCACTAGACTCGTTACCATATCGACTACTGACTGAAGTCATGTTTAAGTGCCCTGAAACTGTCAATGTCTATCAGCATTGACGTGCCCCAGATCCATTAGTTCACGCCCGTCCTCTGCGGCACGGTGTGAGGCTTGTCAGACCTAAATAGCGCTATCTAACTAATGACCCGCTCGCCATTGGCCCGGCGATTAAGTCGATATAAAAAGGAGGGACTTCGTGATAGAGTTTTGGTCTAGTACGAGTTATCTGTCCGTGAGGACGAGGAATTACATTCCTGAACCATTACTGTCCTACCCAAGAAAGGACGAGGAATCCATATTCCTTAACCCCATTCCCAACCCCTGGGAATTCCATGCTTTGTAGAGTGTGAACTCACCTTGGTTTGCTCGGCAGATTACACAGAAAGGTCACGTCAAAAAGCTAGTGGTCAACCACGTCCTAACATGGTTACCAATACAGGTCAGGTTTTGGTTTCAAGTAGTGCACACAAGCAACACATAGATAACACACAAGTAACACATACGGATCATGGCAACCACACTTTATCACGTTCAACAGTTATAACATATTCCACTCATGTGATTACAAGATTGGGCTCGCACAAGTCTAATGGCCTTGTGCGAGTCATATGTTGAAACCCAATACTACCCGGCCCAATGTCAACAGACCAAACAAAACTATAACAAGAGCACGGCCCAAAACAACTAGACCTAAGCTTGTGCGATCCGGACGTCTTGTACGATCCGGTTGGGTTGCGCGATCCAACTAAATCAGCCCAACAAGCATACCCGGCCCAACAGTTAAGACAGTTATTGCAACTTGTGCGACCCAACCAGTCTTGTGCGACTGGGTCACCTTGTGCGGTTGGACTCCTTGTGCGGTCAGATCAGATCTTGTACGATCTGATCTTGTGCGACCAAGAGTCTTGTATGATTAGTTGTTTAATATCTGAAAGTTATGCCAAACAGTTACATTGTTTCCAAAATTTATGTGATCAATTAATTTGTTTCCTTCTTGTCTTGCAAGGTTAATTCTAACGGTTCCCCACTAGTCAAACACTCGAACAATCAACATTAAATAGTATGAACCCTAATACTCGAAATCCCCACTACTCACAGATAAAATAAAAATCATCATTCCATGCACACAAAATTTGTCAGTTTATGTAATCCACCAAAGTGATAATGCTCAAAATTAATAACACCAACAATGGCAGACAAGAGCAGACTGTTTTCATGATGCCATTTGACCAAATAATAAAGTGGATATACCTTTAGTCACATGATCCTACATCTAAAAGGTCACTATGACTCAACAAATATTTTAATCAAAAGTTTGGCTGTTACCTTCCCAAAAATCTCGATTTCATAAATAGAGCACCACTTCAATATTGTTGCACATGCAATGCTACTGACAACAATTAGGTTACTTCATGGCTTTGACTAGAATATCAAGTGATTATCTATATCTATATTCGATTATATGAATTTTATATTCATCACATCCCACTTATCAAAGCATAAATATCTAGTAGTAACATGCAAACCATTAATCCACTTAGTCATCAAATACCAATGTGATCAGTAACCCTAGTCAATATTCGGTACCACTAGGCATGTAAGACAAAGAGATTTGATTCAAACAATTTAGATCCCAACCATCACATGAAAGAGTATTAAATCGGTCCAATCAAAATCAAAGAAATCATTATATACTAACATATATTCAAGAGATCGCATATAACAAGGAGGAACCTACTAACCGAACATCAGATGAAATAGAAGGAATAGGCTTCACGATCTTGGGGTACAGCCGTCGGGTTCAAGAGAAAAGAAAGAGAGCTAGGGTTTTTGTGTGTAAGGTGATTTGCAAAATATGAGGAGTATACCCTATCAACTAATTGTTATGCGACATATGGGAGTTGTGGGCCGAACCCAAAGTATGGCCCGAAGGGGCTTGTGTTGTGTGATCGGTTCATTCGATACATACATACATTACACATAAACAGATATCGTTTCATTAATTATCAAGTTCACATAATCACAAAGTGTTCATGTACGTTACATTAAGCACATAGATAAGTTCGGAAATACGAGTTGTCACACGACACAAGGGCGATAATCAATGCCCAACGTGAACAACGGGCATCCAAGAAGGAATCTCGGTACCACAATTGGACCAAGATCAATAAGTCGCCAAGAGACTTCCTACTTACGGATGCACAATTCTTACGACCGGCCCAACTGATGAAGTCCAAGAAGAACCAAGATCTCACTCTTTACTATGAGTATCATAAGGACTCGGGCCATTCAATGAACAACTGAATCAGTCTCCGGTTGGATATTGAACGAGCCCTAAAGGAGGGGAAGCTGCAACATCTGCTGACAGCCGTGAAGAAGCAAACCAAGCGCATCACCCCCCACGAAGAGGGCACCTCCACAGGCAAAAAGACCATGTATGTGGCCTCAACCCACATGATCAATGGAGGCCGTGGAAGGCCGCACAAGGAGGCAAGAAGAGGGGATAACGACTTGAAAGACGAACAGGTCGTTTTCCCCAAAGTTCGAGGGGGAGCGCGCGACAGGCGCGCCTTCGTAATCACTGGCTACCTAGTTCATCACTGCACGGAACGTCTATTTATCGACCCGGGCAGTACCCCTGACATCATCTATGAGCAATGCTTCAACCAATTCGAACAAGAAGATAAAGATCGGTTGCAGCCGGTAGACTACCCGTTGGCCGGATTTGCGGGGGAAACAGTTTTTCCCCTGGGCCAAATCACATTTCCCGTGCGCCTTACCAACGGTAAGCACACGTGGACAGAGGAGGTAAACTTTATGGTTTTACCCCATACCTCCCGAAACGACGTACTTCTCGGGCGGGAATCCCAGGGCGATTTTAACATGATTACGTCCGTCCCCCACTCTGCCATCGGTTTCCCAACTGAGACGGGGGGTCGCGATAATTTATGCCTGCAGAGAAGTTATGTCTACGGACAAACTGCATCCGAACAAGACGGCAAGGCTTACGTCCAACACCGAACCAGAAAAATGGGTACTTAACACGAGGTACCTCGAACAGACGGTGACATTGGGTCATGCCTTGTCTAACAGCATAAGAGCATACCTGAAGCAACTCCTCTTCAGGAATCAAGACATCATCGCATGGACACCCGCAGACATGACAAGTGTACCATGCGAAGTTGCATAACATTTCTTGAATACCTTACCAGGTATCAAGCCGGTGATCCAAGGCCAACGCCACCTTGGATCCGCAAAGAACGAGTAGGTCAAAGAACTGCTCTCCGCCGGTATCCTGCAGGAGGTCAAATACCAGACTTGGTTGTCCAACCCAGTCATGGTAGAAAAAGCGACTGGGGGCTGGCGCATGTGCGTCGACTACAAAGATCTCAACAAAGCTTGCCCCAAAGATTGTTATGCACTTCCAGAGATCGACGAGAAAGTCGATAACCTCGCCCCATTCTGATGGAAGTGTTTCCTCGATTGTTATAAAGGCTATCACCAAGTGCAGATGGAAATCAAGGACGAAGACAAAATGGCATTCCGCACCGCTACGGGGAATTACTATTACACAAAAATGTCGTTCGGGTTACGCAACGTAGGCGCAACCTACCAAAAATTGATGAACGACACTTTTGGCAATCAAATCAGCAAGAGTGTCGAAATCTACATGGACGAATTAGTTGTCATGAGCATGGAGGAAGATACCATGCTCACAGATATCGAAAGAACATTCCAAACTCTACGAAGCGTCAACATGAAGCTCAATCCAGGGAAATGCTCGTTTGGAATGGATGAAGCTCAACATGAAGTTCCTTGTATTCATCGTCACAAAAGATGGATTCTAGGTCAACCCAAAAAAAGTTCAGGCAATCGAGCGCATGCAATCGCCTTCTACGATGAAGGAAATGCAAGGACTAGCGGGCCGGCTAGCCGCGTTAAACAGATTCTTAGCTAACCACGCCGCTAAATCTTACCCCTTCATCGGTACTCTGTGGAACTTCTTAAAAAGGAACAGTTCCAATGGACCGCAGAGGCAGAAAATGCTTTCGGGGGGATGAAAGAGTGTTTGATCCAACTCCCAACTCCCAACTCTCACCGCACCACGCAAGAAAGAATCGCTCATCCTATACATGTCTGCCGCAGACAATGCGGTGGGTGTGGTACTCATAGTGGAACGAGAGGGAGTTCAAACACCAATCTATTATGTCAGCAAAATGCTCAATGATCCAGAGACAAGATACTCTATCATGGAGAAGTTGGTACTCGCACTGGTATACGCATCCAGACGGCTACGCCGTTACTTTGCAGAACATGTCATCACCGTGTTAACCAACTACAGGATCGGGCAAATCCTCTCTAAGCCCGAAATCTCTAGAAGACTAGCAAAATGGGCCATTGAACTGGGCGCGCACACATTGATTTACAAACCACGCCCAGCAATCAAAGGCCAGGTTTTAGCTGACTTCGCCGCTGAAGTACCGGCGAATCGCATTCAAGAATGCGAAGATGAACAAACCCCTACCCCTCCACCGTCCTCATCAGACATCTGGGCACTATACACTGATGGTGCGTCCAACGAAGACGGTGCGGGTGCAGGTCTGCGACTCGTAAGCCCTGATGGTCAAGTGCTTACTTATGCCATCCGCCTCGATTTCAAAAGTACAAATAACGGGGCAGAATACGAGGCTTTACTAGCAGGGCTGCGCTTGGCAGTCAAGCTCGGCGTCCAACACTTAGAAGCACACGTCGACTCATTATTAGTTGCGGGGCAGGTCCGCGACGACTATGCCGTGAAAAGAGATAACATGATCCTCTACCTCAAACAAGCCAAGCAACTGAAATCGTGTTTCACCTCCTTTAATATTCGCCATATCAATAGGAGTGAGAACAAACCCGCGGATGCACTTTCAAAACTCGGCATCCACCAACTTCCAGCATCTGGCGAAGGAAATACGTATTGAGATTTTGCAAAACCCCTCAGTACCCCTACGCCAAGTTAACGTCATCCAATACGGTACAACGTCCTGGATGATGCCAATCATCACATACCTACAATCAGGTGTTACCCCCGAGAGCAAAGCAGAGGCACGCAAACTACAATACAAGGCGTGTCACTATCAGATGGGGGATGGTATTTTATACCGCAAATCATACCTGGGGCCACTCCTACGATGCGTCGACCCTCAAGATGCTACGTATCTTATAAGAGAGATACACGACGGAATATGTGGCATACATGCGGGCCCGCGCATGGTAGTGGCCAAAATCATGAACGCTGGGTATTACTGGCCCGACATGCACCTAGACGCGGTTAAAGTCTTGCACAAATGTTTTAATTGTCAACGACATGCACCAAAGACATTGCACCCAAAGAACAACCTCGTCCCTGTCACCACCGCATGGCCTTTTCAAAAATGGGCCAACGACATGGTGGGACCATTTCCAGACGCACCAGGTGCGGTAAAGTTTATCATAGTGACTGTCGACTATTTCACCAAATGGGTAGAAGCAAAACCGTTAGCCACTACCACCGCTATGATAACAAGGAAGTTTGTCTGGGAACACATCATCTGCCGTTTCGGTCTTCCAATGTGCATCGTAACCGATAACGGCACCAACTTCGTAGCCGAGGATTTCTAAAACTGGCTAAAGGAACTAAACATTGAACACGTCTTCTCCTCAGTGGCGCATTCGCAAGGGAATGGCCAAGTTGAGAGCATCAATAAAAGTTTAGTCGAAGGCATAAAGGCACGGTTGGGAACAGCCAGACGCGGCTGGGTCGATGAACTCCCAAGTATCCTATGGGCCCATAGGACTAACCCAAAGACAAGTCACGGGGAGACACCATTCAGCCTAGTCTATGGCTCTGAGGCGGTGATCCCCGCTGAGAGAGGTCTCCCTTCACCTCGAATGTTAGCTGTCAACAAAATTGACAACTGTGATGAGCGCAAGCTTGACTTGGACCTCTTGGAAGAAAGGCGTGAAAACGCAGCAATCAACGAGGCCAAGTACAAAACAAAACTGGAAAAATACTACAACGCGCGCGTCTGCATCTGCACATTCAATCCGGGAGACTATGTCCTTCACGACAATGAGGCCTCTAACGCAGAACGCCCAGGGAAACTTGCCCCCAAATGGGAAGGACCCTACCTCATCCAAGAGGTCTTGGGCAAAGGTGCGTACAAACTACAAACGTTAGAAGGAGAACCTATCGCAAGAACATGGAACGCACAGCAACTTCGACGCTGTTACATGTAAGCTACGTTTACATTTTCTATGTAACCTCCTGGCCCGCAAGCCATTTGGCAATAAATAAATGAACAATTCAATGCAATATTGTTTATCTTTTCTATTACAAATGCGTGTTCCACTTTACGGTATCTGCAAAAACAGATTGGCAAAATCTTCATTCGCGATACCCACACAAAGTGGTGACCACAAACAAATATAGTAATAAGCCAGCAAAGGCAAAACATCAATGTCTATCCAGCCGGATACGCACATACGGTTTTTACAAAACCTACACAATTCCTACACCCTAACGGGATAAAAACGGGAATTGACTACTACTCACACGACAAAGGTGTAGAGTATACTCAACCGTGCTCTACCGCCAACAGAGTCATTCATACACTTGCATATCACCTAGACATGCAAATGGCAAATAATGACTTAGTATTATTTACATGCGCCTGAAACATTGGCCTTAAATAAACACTATTTCACCCGTGCTCACACAAAGACAAAGTAAATTTTCTTTACTTACACACTTTGAGCCGCGCATACTTGCATGTCATCTAGGCATGCAAATGGAAAATTCGGACTTAATGTTATTTACAAAGGCCTTAAACATTGGCCTTACAAAACATTAACTCACACATGCTCAAAAACGCAAGAAGTAAAAACACTTGTACAAATTAAGCAAAAGGATAAAACTTTATATTCCAAAAGATTTCTACACCGATGCGGTGCATAAGAAATTTTACATAAGTTTTTTCCTCTAAACATTTACATCAAAAAGGAAGTAAAAAAGGGCACGCAGGCCAACCTAGTCTTCTTTTGTACCACTGGTGCCTGCATCCTCCTTTGCACCACCAACGGCTTCCTCCTCCTCAGGACGTTCATACAACAACCGCAAACGGTCCACGTAATCTTCCGCCTCCAAGCATTTCTCAATATCTTCAATGGCGGAAAGGGACAAGTTGTTGTACGCGTCAATAGTTGCGGCACACAAACCTTCAGTATCTATGCCATGGAACCAAGATCTTTCATCAGTAAATCTGCTCTGGAAAAAGGGGTTCACATGGGCAATGCACTCGTTGTAACCAGCCTTAAACCCAGCCCGCCGTGCATATTCCTTAAGCTCATTAACGGCAGCTGCGTTCTCAGGCGCATCCCGAATGGTTCAAACAATCTGCAAAAATACAAGTGACAAAGTTAACAAAAGCAAATCTAAGGATGGGAAAGACACCAGGTACTTACATGCCCAATACCATGATCACGCATCCAATCACGATCTGCCTTAAGCTGATTTAGAGATGTGGTCAACCCATCTCTAGCCTCTTCAGCCTGCCTAGCCCGCGTTTCAACCTCATTAACGCGGGCAGTCATCTCCTCAAGGATAGCCGCACGGCTTTGCACATCCGCATGTTGAGAATCGGCAGAAAGAAGTATAAACACAACATCTTACATACAAGAAACAAAGTAACAACTCATGTGTAATCAGAGTTCATACCTGGAGTTCCTCAACAGCTTTGTTCAACTTACTGCGGTCAGCATCCGCCTCTTCAAGCGCCTTGGCACCGCGTGCCTCCGCCTCTTTTGCCTCTTTTGCAGCCGCTTCAGCCGCGGCCTTCTCCTTCAGCAAAGCAGTGTTTGCAGCCTAGAGATTGTTCAACTCCTACCGAACACGGAAATTTTTTTCTTTCTCCCGAGCACAAACCCTTGCGCTCATCAGAAAGCAGTTTTGCAAGGGTACGAACCTGTTTAAGACCGGCGGATGCAGCCCAAGTCTCGGTCTGCTTCAGCTTCTCAAAAGCAGCCTTATCTTTTTTCAGCTGCTCTGCACCCTCCCGAGCAGCCTTCACCGTTGCCTTAGCTTCAACCCGCAGGCGAACGGTTTCTTCCTCCTTGCGGCCCAAGACCTTGTAGTCTTCTATAATCGCATTCGCAATTATAAAACTTCCAACAAGCATGGAAGGGAGCTGGTTTATCCAGTTCTCACGAGACAAACCACAGGCACGAAGAACCTCAAAAGGGGTGCCCAAACCGCTCAAGATGTCCCTGCAAGCTGAGGGATCATTGGAAATATCATCCCCTTGTATAACAGTCCAAGGAGGGCGATGATAATCCAAACCCCGGTCTTCCGCATAGGAGCGGAAATAAAACTCCAATTCAGTTTTGCCAGGCTGAATGGAAGGTTGATCTTCAAACCCCGTGCCTACGGCAGTTGAACCGGATGACTTCTTAGCAACGGGGGATTTTGGCTTCTCAGCAACGGGGGACTCAGGTTTCTCAGTAACAGGGGACTTCGGCTTCTCGCCCCCCTGAACTTTAGCGTCATTGGGATAAATCAAGTTGTTGGACGAATCTAACGTATCAGTAATAGATACACCCGTAGACTTTTACGCGATGTCCTTCGCATGCACAGATGGCGGGGTAACCACTTCAATCGAAGGACTTCTTTTATCCTCCTTCTGGGTTTCCACACCCACCGCTTTCGGAGAAGACGGAGGAGTGGCAAAAACATTGACCGGTTCTTCCTGGGGTTCTACAACAAAACACAAAACATCCATCAGTTACAACTGTCACAACACTTATACTTTGTATACTACCAACTTACTAGTTGTGACCGCAGGTGTTGGCTTTGAGATCGCAACCCCCCGGGTTCTTCTCAACCTAGGATCGTTTTGCCCACCAGCAGCATGGGATCTCCTTTCCTTTTCTTATCACCAGCGGGTTTAGAACCCGCAGATGATCCACCCGCAGCCGCACCACCACCTGGAACACCCAAACCCTCAAGGGTGTCAGACACTACCATGTAATTGTTGTATTTGCGTAAACGAACATGAGAGATACCTAAAAACCAAAGGAGGAACAACAACCAGCTCATGCGGTTTCTTCGGTCTGCAAAACCATTTATCACCATGTTTCTCCACGTGCTGTTTGGGAACACCCATGGCATTAGGGTCTCCCAGGGCCCCAAGATCCCCTGCGTTTCGTTCATCAACAAACATTTATAAAGACCAACTCGTATACAAAAAACACTAAGGGAAGAATGCACTATTATACCTTTGCCTTGCGGCAACACTGCCTCCATTGCGTCCCGTTCAGGCAACCGAAAGTTGTCACGGATGGTGTAGTTGAACCCTTCCTCACCATCCTCCTCACAAGGCAATACTACAACTTTGCCCTTGAAGTCCGGGCAAAACATTCTCCAAAGTGGAGCATCCTCTGAGAGCACATTTATAAAAACTCAGTGACAAAAACAAGGAAGCAAAAAACCGCACAGGAAAAAAGGACACTTACCACCACTTTTCTCCCACACCACGGGCTTCCTGCTCATCCTCCCTATCATCATCTGCAGCACCCACAATTTCGTATTATCCAGCTTAAACCACCCAATGATCTGCAAGTTCGGGAACCAGTCCACCGTATCTGCTCCAGGAACACTTATGTTCTCCGTGATGATCGAGTCCGTCACATTTCTAAACTACAACTTTGCAGTAATAGCAGCAGCTTTAATGTAGAAGAATTTTGTCTTCCACTTCGTCATGCCCTTGGGAGGTACCATCAACTTAGGGGTGCCGTACCGTTGACGGAAGGAGTAAAAACCCATCGACACAGACAACTGGTAGAACCACCAGAAATCTCCTACAGTGGGTTCTATACTAAGAGCACGAAACGTGTACTCAAAGTTTCGAACTCGAATCATCCCAAAAGGATTGAGTTGCGAAATGTGGATTTTATACCACTCCAAGACCTCAGCCACAAACACAGTCAACGGAAAACGGAGATTACAGATGCCGAAAAATTCAGACCACATCGTGACATACCCCGCCGGAGCATCAGCGGCGGTGTCCCCCTCTTGTGGATAGATAGCCCCATACTCCGGCGTCATCTAGAAAACCCTCATAAGATTATCGAACAACGATTTCGACCATCTAAGCACCAGCAAATTCTCCCCAGGAGCATTACCTTCCTCCTCCTCTGCCGCCACCCGCGACGAGGGTTTAGGGTTTTCACCCGGAGTAGAATGTGGGTTAGATGGTTTAGCCATCACGAAAAAGAAGAAAGAAAATATAAGATGATTTCAGGAACTTCGAAGAAACCTCACCGGAAAAACAAAGGGTTGATCGGAGAAGACGAAGGTTTTCACTTTCTCTTGCCGGAAAATTTTTTGAACTTTCGAAGAAGTGAGGGGAAACCCCAAACGGTTTCCCTTTTATACTCATCGCAATTAATGCACTGCAATAACCGAAACGTCATGCAAAAAAGGAACGAATTATGCATCGCCACGTGTACAGTGACGGTTCCGCTGACGGCTACCACGCACACGTGGTTGTTCACGCGCCTGACAAAAGAGACTTTTGCACTTCTGCTACAGTGCATTGATTACCTTGGGCAGTGCAAACGTCCTTTCGTTTTAGCACATGCCAGGTAAATCCCACTAACTTCTACCAACTCACACGTGTGGTCTACAACGTCTACAAAAAGCGACAAGTGAAGACAACTCTCATGTACGCGGCATGCGGTTTTTTATGGTTTCTTAAATCATAACCTAGACCGCATGTCGTTTTTTACATACCCCTCAAGAAATAGAAAAATATATATTTACACTATGTAACGGGGAATAACCAACACCTTCATATAACCACGGCCACAAGTGGAATATGCGGAGATGACACACACGAGCCCGCACAGGTGTGTCAGATACTCAGAACCAGCGTTGTTCTTTGGACTGCGAAAACCGCTTCTCAGAAACATGCAAACTGAATTCCCTTAAAGCTTCTTCAAGCTTCAAATCCCTCATGTCCAGTTCACAACCACAGAGGGAATGCAAACAGCTTCTCCATAGGGAAAAGGATAAGTATGATGAGTGACCGCACATCAGCAACCCTGACTCCTGATCCTTCAAGAGCTACATCAAAGCGTAACACTCTTTTAAAGCAAGTCTTATGTTACAAACCGCAGACGCTCATGAGTCGTTGTGGCGAAACGTAACTACGCGAACGGTAGCTACGGAAGAGCCACGAATAAGTCATCACACAGATGAGCAAAGCTACTTCCAGAAAAACTGCTTTCCAACTAAGCCTGAAGGAAAGTGGCTATAGAACGAATGCGGACGAGTTTCACCCAGATTCCTAACTATCTAAGGTGATCTCCTTGAGCAACAAGCCAATCAACAATGGTAACAAGTTTGCTTATGACTTTGTTTGCCCACCTATGGACCGCATAGAATAAACAATGGTGGGCACTACCAGGCCTATGACCATGTTTCTTTGCCCATAGTTCAAGTGAACGATTCACATTGTTCAACCAAACACGTCCAACAATGACGCAAGTCCCCTACATTGTTCGACCAAACATGGCCAACAATGTAAGGGAACGAGGTAACCGCAAAGGACATGCGGTTAATTGAGAGCTAAACTGGGAGAACACGAATACCCCACAAAATAGGGATCATCCTTCCATGTCCAGTTGATAAACATAAAACGATAGCAAAGCACTTATAGCATTGCTTCCGCAACCGCAGAGGTTACAACTAGAGTTGCGGCCACTGACATCTTCAGTCACCGTCTCAAAGGTTGGTTCAGCACACCAACAGGTGGCAACCAACCCTGATGACATCAGAAAAAGGTAGACCATACTACCGGATCAAAATTCTCGGCTGAGAATTCCGCATCAGACGGAACACACTCAGTGGTAGGGAAGAGACGTTACACGACTTTACCAGATCCCCAACTTGATTTACTTGAAGCAGGAGCCATCGATTTGGCCTAGAATTTTCTCCAACTTCCAAAGTACCTACTCGACCTTATAGTCCAGTATTCCTCCCGCATACAACTTGCATGAGGAAATAACACTAGACTGGGGGGACTTGAAGGGGTATGGTCCCAGATCTCGCACCAGCATGGCCACGTGTGACCATTACCCTTATCAAAAAACCCCCACCGGAAAGAACTTATATGTGTCCATGCGGGGCGCGCGAACACAGCGGTCGAATCCAATCGGTCAAAGGATGAGAAGACTTACCTTGTGTATGAAAATGGGTGTACGCATAGCGATGCGGCTTGGCACCGCATCCTATGAACATTTTCGTCACGACAAGGGATCTGGACAAAAGCAGATCCCGACACTTAGGAAGGTATTCTGGACCATTAAACCATAATTTCGCATTATATTTTGTTGTTAAAAAGCTAAAAATTGCTTAATTTTGGTGTTTTATGCAGAATTCTACAGTTTTAGTGTGTTTCTGGCACTTTCCGGCACCTAAATCATCACTAGGAAGGCAGTTTTGTAATCCCTACTTTCCTACACACTATTCTAGTGTAACACTTGGTTCTGGGGCTCATTCTGTGTCTTAACATCATGTCTATCTGAGTACTGAACTCCCGTCAGTACTTCTAGTTTTTCTGATAATTGTGCTAACTTTGTTCTGTGCACTTATTGAACCATATTGTATTGCATGTAATATTGGTGAACAGTCTTGCAACTTGAAATGCCTTTGTATGCATATGACAATAATCAGAAATTCATCCGTCTTGTTAATTCAATCATGCACAGTCATTAAAGCACAGATTATTGTTTATTATTGTACAGAATATATGGAAAAGTGCTAGTTGTCACATAAAAGACGTGGGTTAAATCTTTTTGAGAACCAATTTAGATATTATTAAGAAAACGTAATAAACCATTTTCTTTGGCATGTTATTTGAAAACATTGTAAATGTAAAAACTTGTGTAACTGTCATTACCCATGTAAGACAAGACAACATGCCCGTATGAGCCTATAACCAACCTCAAGCTAGTGGGTGCCTCGCCATATCGTGTACTCAAGACGATAGACTAGCAGTCGGGTATAGTTCTGAAATGTAGTGAGGAATTCACTGTACAGTTGTGTAGTTTTTCCTATAACCAACCTCAAGCTAATGGGTTCCTCGCCATATCGTGTACTCAAGATGATAGACTAGCAGTCGAGTATAGTTCTGAAATGTAGTGAGGAATTAACTGTACAGTTGTGTAGTTTTTGCCAAGGACTCTACGACCCTTATTGTTGAGTAGAGGACAAGCCAGTCCCTATGTTTGTATGTAGGACAACCTAGTCCCTAAGTTCGTGTGTAGGGCAATTCAGTCCCCATATTTGTATGTAGGACAACCCAGTCCATATGTTCGTATGTAGGACAACCCAGTCCCTATGTTTGTGTGTAGGACAATCCAGTCCCTAATTGTAACTAGGACAATCTCGTCACTAGTCTGTAACTCATGCATGTTTCGAAAAACGCGTATGTTTTTGTAAAAAACGGTGTGTTTTGGCATAAAGCTTTCTTTAGAAATATGTAACTTTCCTTCATCGAAGTCTTGTATGCATTTGCAAAACTTGCATGTCTCCCCCCCCCCCAAAAAAAAAAAAACATTTGTAAAACTGTAAAAAGTGGGGGGTTACGAACTCACCTCGATATACTTGTGCAAGAACTGACTTTGAATCATCAGCTCGCTACGTGTATGCTAATACTAAGGCATCCCTAGTAAATAGCAAAATGATAAGTTTCTAGAGGAGGGGTACGGTTATAATTTTTGTCACGAGCTCTACCGAATCTGTACTCAAACGACTCTATGGACGCGTTATTAACTTGATTTGAAAAACTAACTATATGATTGTTTAATCCCATTTATATTCGTGATAAATACTAAGTATTGGGAACAACTTAGCTTCTCTGAGATTAGGGATATATATTTATATATATAAATATATTTATAAAATCATGTTAGTCGTCTTGGATAGTATATAAGTGTTGTCTAAAAGTAATACACGTTGTAAACTTGGATAATATATTCGTATGGTTTTCCGAGGAATCGTCATATACGTTAACGATTAATAATCCGAACCATCGTAATTCTCGTATAATATATATATATAGGGTTAGGCTCATTTCAGAACTCTGAACATTACAGAACTTTCAGAACCGCTAATGAACAATTATTTTATTTGTATATTTTTATATTTAACATTATTTAAGGATATATTATATGTATTTTTATGATTACATATATAAAAAACCAAATTATTTATGTGTAATAACTAATTTACATATGTCTAAAGGAACTGGTTTACATATGTGTAAATGAACCAATTTACATATACATATTTATAAAATTACATATGAAAAAATGATAAAACTACTCTTAACACACACGAAATCATAATAAATGATAAAAATACCCTTAAACAATGTTAAATATAAATATATGTTAGTAGAATGATTGTTTATAAGGAGTTTTGTAATACCTGCAATTATTTAGAGTTCTGAAGTGATCCTTACCCTATGTATGTAAAAATATAAAACATCGCGTAGTCAAAAGATAAGTCTCGCGTCTCGTGTATAATTACTAAAATAAATATATAATCGTACGCATGTTAGACTTGATTTTCGTTTGTTTGTTACCGAAGTAACTCAGACAATATTATCTGTATGTCACACCATGATTTCCCTGTGGGCCCGGACTTGGGGTTTATGCGTCACGATTGATATCAGCAATCACATAGGACAACAAAAGATGGCATTTATTATTAAATTATTACAAAGTACAAATAGGGTCCGAAAGTTCAAAATAATAATACCGACGGATTCGGACTAAAAGATCCACAGGCGGATCGAATGTAACAAAAAGGAAACTTGAGACCAATAGGTCTTTCGTGGAGTCGCAAATTCCATATCGCCTAGACCGAGCAGCTCCAGTCTATTACGTATTTGCTATTTAACATGCGCTTAGTCTTTTGAAAATACGTCAGTTTTCATTGGTAAACACAATTAACCGACACATTTTGAAAATATTTTCAAAATCATTTTTATACCATTTGGTATATTATTTTATAAATAACTTGGGACAAGGTAATGTTTTTTGTTACCGGTTTTACATGCTTGTCAATACATATGAGGGCTGAAGATAAAAATCAATACATGATTAGCCGACACGCCACATTTTCAATATTATATATATATATATATATATATATATAGGGAGAAGATCATGCGAGAACCACCTCTTATTGCGAGAACCGCGAGAACCAATGTGAACACAATCAAAAATGCCTAAAAATAGCTAAAAATCACACAATTTTTTTTTAATATTTTTTATAAAAAAATCGCTACTTTTCAAAGCAAAAATTTTTTTTTTTTTTTAAATTTAAAAAAAAAAAAAAAAAAATTTTGACTTCTAAAAGTAGCGATTTTAACATAAAAAATATTAAAAAAAATTAGATTTTTTTTTTAATTTTTTTAGATTTTTTTAGGATTTTTGGGGGTTTAGTTTTTAGCATTTTAGCTTGGGGGGGGGGTTTAGGTTTTTGGGGGGGTGGGGGAGGAGGGTTTAGGTTTTTTTTTTGGGGGGGGTGGGGGGTTTAGGTTTTTGGGGGGGGGGGGGGGTGGGGGTTAGGTTTTTTAAGGTTTTTTTTAGCTATTTTAGGTTGTGTTCACATTGGTTCTCGCGGTTCTCACAATAAAGGTGGTTCTCGCATGAGCTCCTCCCTATATATATATATATATAATAGCATTAGCATGTGTTAGGTGTATGCCTACACCCCGCACTTAGGTCATGGCCACTTGCAATTAAATGAGTCGTGGATATCTAGGAGATGATCGTATTGACCACCAATGTTTAAGTTATATAGCAAAACAGATTAAAACGGGTTATTTAAATTTAGGACATCATTCGTCATTGATTTAATACCCGACCAAGCAGCTAGTGCCGTATCCTAAACCCATATAGGGAAAATAGGCTAAGAGTATTTACCTGCGCTTATCTTAACAAATCAAAGATGCTTAAGCACAACCATAATCAAAACAACCTAAACACAGGCGCAATTACTGGAGGCTCCTAGTCTGGAATGAACGGAACTATGATCCGTTAGAATGTTAACGTGTCTTATGCAAGTCATTTGACTTTGATCGGTTAACTATAATAAATGTGTACGGTTCGGTAGATTAAGTGGAGACCAGATAAAATGTGGTTTATACCCTTCTGAGTACGAGGACTTGAATAATATGGGTCAAACAACCAAACATTCTGATTAGAACTGATTTAGAAAGGTTTTGACCTGATTGAGCTAACTTATATATATTATGCTATATAAGTCAACCGTACACGCATATGCAGCACCGGGTGGTCGAATGGGTCTATGACAAGTCCAATATGCCAAGAAGGTGTAACCCTTAGGGGTTATTCCCTACAAATGATATGATCTGAAGTTATAATGTCACACCCTGGCTTTGCGGAAGCGTGGTTAATTTGGTGTGACTTCTTAATACCATAGCTTAACCATAACAAGGCTATATGAAATAAAACCATGCAAGATCATCCATTCGATTAAGTTTTAAAAACCAAATACAATAACATTGTCTTAACGGGAACACATCCTAACGACATAAACATTGTTCAACAAACACAACATAACATAAGCATAGTTTAAGGACTGTGACTTATCCAGGAAAGAGTCACATTCCCTAAACCCGGATGACCTCGTAACTAGTGCAGCGGGAAAACGTGTCATACCGCGCCAGATCCTTTAATTCCCTGAAATACATGTAAGTTGAAAAATCAACAATAATGTTGAGCGAGTTCATGTGTAAGTGAGTAAATAAACCTTTGTAAGTATAAAAATCCTGGTATGTAGCGAATAAGGAAAAAGAGATCACCAACGGTTTGCAAGGCCATTGATATGTGTGAAGTGTAAGTAGGAAGACTCAAACCTAGCAGATTTTGCGTTGGGCACAAAGTCACCCCGAGGTCCGTACTGTTGGACCTGGAGTTGGGCTCGCTACACCCAGATAGATCTACCGCTTACGTCCCTCGGTCCTACAATGAGGATTAATGGCCTCCAGTTCCCGCCTACCCACTCACATGATCTAAGTAGTAAACCTCCTTACACTAACCATACCATGTATAAAGTACTTGTAATCAAAGTAACATGTATTTCACCCCCGTAGTTTAGAAAACTGAAAACAGTTAAGAGAAAAGGGGGACATGAACTCACAGTGGTGCGTCTCTACCAAGTATGCCTCCAAATTAAGCAGCTGTGTGACGACCTACACGTACTAACTCTATTAGATGGACGGCCGTGCCTTAGCTTTAAGGTTTAAGTTTTTGGGAAATAGTTAGGCAACTATTTCGTGTTTACATTCTGTATATACTTGGTAGTTATTTTCCTTCCCAAGGATGGGGGATTTAATACATGTGTGTTCGAAATATATTATTAAGTCTTACTTAAAATATATTTTATTTCCAACTCCCCAAAATATAAATATTCTTCTCAAAATATTATATTTTCTATTACATAATTTTCCCAAAATGTGTAAGTTACGTTTTAATGATCGAGTGGTAATAATAATTACCGGTGTAACTTATATATTTATCGTAGATACGTTCGTATTATTTTGGATCCATTAACATTCGATAGTATTATTTTTACCCTAAAAATAATACTAGCATTTTCACAAAATAATCATAAACACATATCAAGTGACTTTATGAAAAATATATACTAAATATATATTTACTAAGTTTTATTTTGTGAAATCCCACCTCCGATGTTTTGTAAATATAGTCGTGGCGAAACTTATATTTTGAAAACATGTCGAAAAGTATTTCTAACACTTTTAAGCGTATCATTTTCTTTCATAAATCAAACCAACATTCTTTTCATTTAATCAAAACAATGTTCAAAGCAACAAACTAGTAAATAAATATGTATATCGCATAAATTACATGAACTTGCGTTTTATCCAAGAACATAAAGTAAATTCCATTACTTTTAGTGGATCTTTATATAAATCAATCCGGTTTCGTAAAAACCCCGTTTTTAAAGAAATTCCATCTTTACAACTTCTCGTCATCTTTTTCAAAAATAGTTATTTTGTTAAAAGTGTGTGCTACACAAGTGTTTACACACTTGTGTGTTCTAAAAATCATTCGTGTTAGTGTAAGATCCGTCTTTAGAAAACATGATTTCTTTGATACTTGGTTCTTTGAAAATACCGCTTGTAGATATGTAGATCTACTAGTTTTAAATACTATTTCACAAGCAAAATTGCTTTTACACAAGTTCATGATTCGCGTGTGGTAGAGTTTCATCCTTTAACCCTTGTTACTTCCAAAACAACCTTTTGTCATGATCCATGATCATGACCAACCCGGGTTAAATGACGATCCGAGCTACCACAACATAGATCGGGTCCGAATAATCACACAAATCAATTACTACAAGTTTTACACAACATATGAGCTTTTAACCATCACTTTTAGTGTTTTTAGTAGACTTTTATGCTTCATCTTGTATGTTTGTGACTTTTAACCGTTACATATCATATTAACCACTTTAAAATAGTTCGGGAAGGGGGTTTAAGCAACTTACTACTAGCTCGAGGCTAGGGAAGAAACTAGTCGCAAAATGAGAGGATAAAAGCAATAGAGTGAGGTCCTTCGCGTTCCGAATGCACCAAGCTTCCTTATGTGAGATCCTTGACACTTGTATGAACTTGGAATGTGATGATCAAACTCGAAAATATGATGGATGTAGAGGGGGTGTTCGGCCGTGAGTGGTAGAGAGGGAGAGAGAGCTTGAGTGTGGTGAGTGTTGAGTGAAAATGATTAGTGTGTTAAACCTTGAACTTATAGACATTTTTTTGATCATTAACCAATGGATTTTGTGTCATCTAGATATTAGACACATAAGATTATTATAATCACAAAGGTACAAGGGGTGTCCCCTTGGGGACCGAATTCGTAAGGGGGGGGGGGGGTAGTTTGGTTCAAATCCAACTAAACACCAAGTATTAGTTAGTTAATTATGAGGGTTAACCCGGTTACTAGTGTGTAGTGTGTTATGACGGGTGTTAGGGTATTCAGGTACCCTAACTGGCTCAGAAAAAGATAAACAATGAAAATGACAATATTTTCATGTTCCGGGTAAAGTCCGGTTGTTCGGTTGGATAGTAATCCGTTAAAGCGTTAAACAAGCTTTAAAGTGTCGTTATTATTATTTTTAGTGACACAACTTATCCCTGACACTTTGGAAGGTGTCTAGTAACATTTTACTCATGTTTTGGCACTTTATTAGTTAGCCAAATGCTGAATTTTGTACTTAGAGTACGTTTTAGGCACATCCGGTCACTGTAACTTATTCCTAGAGACGCAGTTCTATAACCCTTATATCCCTACACTCACCACTAGTGTAGTAAAATATTTCTGGCTCATAGAGGCCTTAGAGGCAGTGTCTGCCTAATGCTGGCTTTATCAGCATGTTCAATAGGTTATCCGCTTATAGTGCTACTGTGCTTTTTGTGCATCATGTTTGTCACTGAGGTTCAGCTTGTAAATAATGTAGTGACAGCAAGTAAAGTATGATGTAAGTAAGTACATGTATCAGTATTCAAGTAGCAGTTTATCCACAAGTTCAAGCAAGCACAGTAATTAAGCAGTAATTAATTATTAATTAAGTCGTACGGATACCTGGTTTAGTGAGGGTTGTCACATTCTCCCCCCGTTAGAAAAATTTCGTCCCGAAATTTTAAGTTCTGCTTGTAGATGCAGGGTTCTTAGGAAATAAGTGGGGGTATTTCTCTTTCATCCGGTCCTCACGCTCCCAGGTGTATTTAGGACCATGTCTGGCATTCCAACGAACTTTGACGAGCTTGACACTGCTCCGGCGGGTCTTGTTTACTTTCCAATCCGTAACCTCAACCGGTTCTTCAACGAAATGGAGCGTGTCGTCAACATGAATCTCGTCGATGGGAATGGCAATGGTATCTTGAGTTGGACTTTTCTTCAGGTTGGATACATGAAATGTATCGTGAACTGAATGGAGTTCAGCAGGTAAGTCCAGCTTGTATGCTACTAGTCCTATTCTTTCCAAAATTCTGAAAGGACCAATGTAGCGCGGATTTAACTTCCCACGCTTTCCGAAGCGTGCCACACCCTTCCAGGGTGAAACTTTCAAAAAAACCATTTCTCCCACTTGGAATTCCAAGTGTTTCCGGTTTGGATCTGCATAGGCTTTCTGTCTGTGGCGAGCTGCTTCGATGCGTTTTCGAATCTGCGCAATCTTGTCTGTCGTCTCTTGGACGATTTCGGGACCAGCAAGCTGCCTATCACCTGCGTCAGCCCAGCATAGGGGTGATCGGCACTTGCGTCCGTAAAGGGCTTCAAATGGCGCGATTCCAATACTGGTGTGGTAGCTGTTGTTGTATGAAAATTCGACCAAAGGCAAATGCTTGTCCCAGCTACCGCCCAAATCCATAACACACGCTCTCAGCATGCGTTTTCAAAGTCTCTATCGTTTGCGGATGAAACACAGTGCTCAGATTTAATTGTGAGCCAAAAGCTTCTTGGAAGGATTGCCATATCCTTGACACAAACCTTCCGTCTCTATCAAAGATGATTGAGAGAGGTACTCCATGGCGCGTAACGATCTCTCTCATGTAAATTTCGGCCAACTTGCTCGTATTATCCTTCTCTCTGATAGGTAAGAAGTGTGCTGACTTTGTTAATCGATCCACTATTACCCAAATAGTGTCATGTCCTCTCGGCGTTCTTGGCAACTTTGTAATAAAATCCATTGAGATTTGTTCCCATTTCCACTTGGGAATCTCGGGTTGTTGCAGAAGTCCTGAAGGCTTCTGGTATTCCGCTTTCACCTTAGCACACGTTAAACATTTGCTCACATAAACAGCAACATCGCCTTTCATCCTAGGCCACCAATAATAATCTTTGAGATCCTGGTACATCTTATCCGCTCCAGGGTGGATAGAGTACCGCGACTTGTGAGCTTCATCGAAAATAACCTTCCTTAAACCTCCAAACCAAGGAACCCAAATCCTTTTCTCAAAACATAACGTTCCTTCCTCGTTTGGTACTAGTAGCTTCTCCATCCCACGGAGATATTCTTCTTCAAGGTTTCCTTCCTTGAGAGCTTCTTTCTGCGCGGCACGAATGCGCAAGGAAAGATCGGTTCGGATAATCATTTCTAAGGCCCTAACCCTTATGGGCTTGATCCTCTCCTTTCGACTTAGGGCATCGGCGACCACATTCGCCTTCCCTGGATGATACTTTATCTCGCAGTCGTAATCGTTCAGCAACTCAACCCAACGTCTTTGCCTCATATTCAGCTCCTTCTGGTTGAATATGTGTTGTAGGCTCTTGTGATCTGTAAAAATTGTACACTTTGTACCATAAAGGTAGTGTCTCCAGATCTTTAAAGCAAATATCACTGCGCCTAGCTCCAAATTGTGCGTGGTATAGTTCTTCTCATGTACCTTCAACTGACGTGATGCGTAAGCAATAACCTTCTGGCGTTGCATCAACACGCAACCCAATCCTTGACGCGAGGCGTCACAGTATACCACGAAATCGTCAGTACCTTTCGGTAGTGCTAGAATTGGCGCATTGCAGAGCTTATCCTTCAATAGCTGAAACGCTTCTTCCTGTTTGATTCCCCAATCAAACTTTTTATCTTTCTGGGTGAGGAGCGTCAATGGTTGAGCGATCTTCAAAAAATCCTCAATGAACCTTCGATAGTAGCCAGCCAAACCCAAGAATTGTCGAATCTCGGTTGGCGTCTTTGGCGTTTCCCAATTCTTGATCGCTTCGATCTTGGTTGGATCCACATGGATTCCATCTCCGTTCACCACGTGTCCAAGAAATTGTACTTCACGTAGCCAAAACTCGCACTTAGAGAACTTGGCATACAACTGTTCCTTCTTTAGCAGCTCCAAAATAGCTCTTAGATGCTGTTCGTGCTCAGCCTTTGTTCTTGAATAAATCAAGATGTCGTCGATAAACACAATCATGAACTTGTCCAAGTATGGCTTGCAAACTCTATTCATCAAGTCCATAAAGACTGCAGGTGCGTTTGTCAAACCAAACGGCATAACAAGGAACTCGTAGTGTCCATAACGAGTTCTGAAGGCTGTCTTCGGGATACTTTCCTCTTGTATCCTTAACTGATGGTATCCAGATCGCAAGTCGATATTTGAGTAAAAGCTTGAACCTTGCAGTTGATCAAACAGATCATCAATTCTTGGCAGAGGATATCTATTCTTGATCGTCAGCTTATTCAGCTCCCGGTAGTCGATGCACATACGAAAACTACCGTCCTTCTTCTTGACAAACAGGACCGGAGCTCCCCAAGGCGAGAAGCTTGGTCGGATAAATCCCTTGTCTAACAACTCTTGAAGTTGTGTCGACAATTCTTGCATCTCAGACGGGGCAAGTCTATAAGGTGCCTTAGCCACAGGCGCGGCGCCTGGAACTAAATCGATGTGAAACTCTACTTGCCTCTGAGGTGGCAGTCCAGGCAAGTCCTCTGGGAAGACTTCTGGATATTCCCTCACGACAGGGATGTCTTCGATCTTCGGTTCTGCAACTTTCTTGTCCACAACGTGTGCCAGGAAGGCAGCACATCCTTTCTGCAAACACTTTCGCGCTTTCAAGCAGCTGATAATTCTTAACGGCGTATCACGCTTCTCCCCGTGAACCACAATTGTTACGCCATCTTCGGTTGGGATACGAACGACCTTTTCGTGACAAACTATTTCAGCCTTGTTGCTTGATAACCAATCCATTCCTACCACCACGTCGAAGCTTCCCAACTGGACTGGTAGTAGATCCAAAGCAAACTCACGCTCTCCCAATTCGATCACACAACCTCTGATAACTTCATTGGCTTCTACTAACTTCCCATTAGCCAATTCGATTGAGTACGGAATATCTAATTTACTAGTGGCTAAACCAAGCATATTCTTAAACTCTAACGATACGAAGCTATAATCGGCACCAGTATCAAATAAAACGGATGCATAGCGTTGGTTTACAGGGAACGTACCAGTGACAACATTGGGATCCTGGCGCGCTTCCCTTGCTTCAATATGGAACACTCTTCCACGGGCTTGGTTCAACTCTGGGCAGTTCCTCTTAAAATGCCCAATATCACCGCAGTTAAAGCATCCAAGTCTTTGCCCGTTTCCACCTCCATTTCCAGCTTGGTTGTTGTTTTGGTTCGCATTACCAGCTTGATTCACATTGTTGCCTCGATTCCCGTTTCCTCCATTGTTTCCTTGTGGGCGATTTCCATTCCCACCCCGGTTGTTATTTCTATTCCCAAATCCTCCTTGGCCTCCCCGGCCAGCACTAGCCCAGCAAGAATCCTTCAAGTGACCAGTCTTTCCACAAGCTTCACATACTTTTGGCCCGCATCGGCCAGAATGGTGACGCTGGCAGGTGTTGCACTTGGGCTGGGTGCCCATATATCCCTTTCCTTTCTTTCCACTACCAGCTGTAACCTGAGCTGGCGTGCTTGGCTCTCCTTTCTTAACAACCCCACTAGTGCCTTGCTTGAAGTTCGAGAACTGCCGTTTGTTACCTCCTGATGACTCGACGTGAGTCTCTTTCTTCTTAGGCTCAGCATCATCGAACTTGTTCAGGCGAATAACCTCCTCTGTGAGAGCGACGCTCAGATCAATCGCCTCAGTAATGGTCGCAGGCTTGGATGAGGTCACCATGCTTATGATTTGAGGTGCTAATCCCCAAATGAAACGTTCAATCCGCTTGAACTCCGGAGTGACCATGTAGGGTACCACATGCGATAAGTCATGGAACCTCTGAACGTATTCTGCGACCTTTGGACCGTCCATTTTCAAATGCCAGAACTCAGTTTCCAATCTTTGGATTTCCGCGCGAGAGCAGTACTGTTTGCGCATAAGTTCCTTCAGTTCGGTCCAGGTTAGCGCGTAGGCAGCAGCTTCACCAAGTGTCTGTACTTGCAAATTCCACCAAGAGAGGGCTCCATTCAAGAATAGCCCCGAGATATAGGTGACTTGCTGATCTAGTGCGCATTTGCTCATGCGAAGAACAAATTCAGTTTTCTCGGCCCAACGAACAAAGGCGACAGCACCTCCTGTGCCATCAAAGTTGACCGGTTTGCAGTCTAGAAACTGCTTGTAGGTGCACCCATGAGGTGGATTATTGTTGCCATTGTTGTTTGAGCTGCTTCCGCTGGGTCCTCCTTGCGAGGCGGCGTATTGTGCGATGGCAGCAGCGATGACTTGCTGGAGTTCTGCCTCATTGGTAGGCATCGGCGTTTGACGTCTCGGCGGCATCTTCTAAAAGATGTGTTTACGTTGGTCAGGCCATAATAAAGATCCCATGTTATAATACATACGCTTTATTATGATAGTAATAGTACATAACATCTCATGTTATAATCATATCAATCACACAACATCCCATGTCATAGAATATAAATAACCAACTCAAGTATCAAATATGATGAGAATACTGCGATTGCCATAAATTGAGACCACATAGTAAGCGTACAAGTACATCATAGTGTCATACAACATCAGTCGACTAAGGGCTACATCACCCTAGTCCAAAAACTATATCAAATCAGTGTCAATACATCAAATACATGTCAACAAAAGTCAGAATCAAATGTAGTCTCCAAAAATGATGTGCAGTCAAAAGCAATCGCTGTCTTCTCACCAGTGTCTACTCATATGGTACTGAAAAGCTCTACACGGATGGCGGTGGAGGAGGGGGAAAGTGAGTGTAGAACAAACGACGCAACTGGAGCCAGTCCTCCTCCATGGCTCTCTAGGTACGCAACCAAGAAGCAACCTGCTGCTCAAGTGCCAAAAGGCGTGCAGCATAGTCAGGTAACAATGGTCGAGAGGGCTGCAAAGGAGAGTGGGTCTGACCCTGGCACTGACACGGCGGCGGCTGGGCTCTCTCAAGCTCCTGAATGCGCTGCGTGTGTGCCTCGTGCTGGGCGACAAAAGACATCAAAACGTCCTCAATAGTATACCCCATGTGGAAAGAATGGTAGGGGTCGGTCGGTGGCATAACAGAAGGTGACGTCCAGAGAAACGGCTCACTGGTGGGATCAAAAGGTGCCACATGAAATGGAGAAACAGGGGGAAAAGTAGCAGACGGTGGTATAGCAGGGATAGATACCGGTACATGTCCAAAAGGGTGAGCCGAAGAACCCTCTCCAGGTCGCGCTGGAGGTGTAAATCGAGGAAATGAAAAGGAGGTATCAACGTGACGGGTATCAGTGATCTGCGGGGGAATAGGTGGAACCTCATCATCGGCAGGAATCCACCCATGCTGGGCGAGCTCATCTCGTGGGTCAATCTGTGCATCAAAAAGTGCTCGATCAATTTGCACAGGCATAGGGTCAAGGTGGGGTGCAACAAGAGGGTCAGCAGGTACATCAGCGATAAGTGGGGGATCAACATGATCAGCAGCAATAACATGGTCACCCTCCAGTAGTGGTGCATCAGCAGGGTGATCATCAATGGGTAGGTCAGCAATCACAGGATCAATAGGCATGCCAGCATGAGCAGGGTCATGCTCAAGCACTAGGTCAGGAGCAGGGTCCAGTGGATGCTCGGGATCATCAAAGGCCATCTCAAAATCAAACTCAGGGTCGATGGGATCAACTGGGTCTACTGGGTCGACTGGATCCTCCATAGGCTGATCCATGGGTATAAACTCTATATCCTCATCTGGGTCGAATCCTGGGGGAAAGACAGGATCGGAATCCTCCACATCATCGTGGTCGAAAGCAAAACTAGGAATAGGGGCAACAGAGGATGCCTGGTCGGGATCTGATCCATGAGAAAAGTGCTGCGCACTCTGAGTGTGTGAAGGTGCGGAGGCCACAGACTCGAAAGAGTCTGGGACCGGAGAGTGAGCAGGTGACTCCTCAGCGGGAGCATCTGTGATCAACAAAAGATCTCCAACAGGAAGAAGGGCCTCGCCCTGAACATCATCCTCTAAGGGCTCGTCATCATACAGATCGACGTCAGGAAGCAAATCGTAAGCAGGATATGAAGCAAGTGGTATGGGAGCAGGGATCTCCACTAACGGTAGGTCCCCGGCTAAAGGGCCATCAGCGAGCTCATCAACACCATCAGGTAAAGCAAAGGGCTGAAAGTCGTCCTCGTCCGTGCTAGTAACGTCGGATGTGTGGACCTCGTGTTCTGAAGACTCTAGGTCATCTGATGCTATAGGTCTAGGTCCTATGGTGTCTGAGTCACCTGTGCCAGAGGTGTCCATGGTGTCTGTAACATAAACACAAACATGCACAAACAGTCAATCATACAATCAATTAATCACATAAGTCACCAAGTAAGCAATCAAATAATTCTCCTAGTCCCACTAGCCTCCCAGCCTCTCGGACTGCTCTTCCTAGTTCCACTAGCCAATTCTCCTAGTCCCACTAGCCAATTCTCCTAGTCCCACTAGCCAATTCCCCTAGTCCCACTAGCCAATTCCCCTAGTCCCACTAGCCAATTACCTCGATCTCCCAGACCGAGCCTCGGCCTCCAAGACCGAGCCTATAAATAATAAATAAAATGTGCTCAACATTTGTTTATAAAAAGTTTTGGATCTGGACTTAAGTGGTATGCAGTAAAAATGTTTTCGTGAGAGCCCTAGTGATCATAGTCTAGACTCGAGAAAGAATCCTAGTTCGCTATGATCAGAGCTCTGATACCAAGCTGTCACACCCTGGCTTTACGGAAGCGTGGTTAATTTGGTGTGACTTCTTAATACCATAGCTTAACCATAACAAAGCTATATGAAATAAAACCATGCAAGATCATCCATTCGATTAAGTTTTAAAAACCAAATACAATAACATTGTCTTAACGGAAACACATCCTAATGACATAAACATTGTTCAACAAACATAACATAACATAAGCATAGTTTAAGGACTGTGACTTGTCCAGGAAAGAGTCACATTCCCTAAACCCGGATGACCTCGTAACTAGTGCAGCGGGAAAACGTGTCATACCGCGCCAGATCCTTTAATTCCCTGAAATACATGTAAGTTGAAAAATCAACAATAATGTTGAGCGAGTTCATGTGTAAGTGAGTAAATAAACCTTTGTAAGTATAAAAATCCTGGTATGTAGCAAATAAGGAAAAAGAGATCACCAACGGTTTGCAAGGCCATTGATATGTGTGAAGTGCAAGTAGGAAGACTCAAACCTAGCAGATTTTGCGTTGGGCACAAAGTCACCCCGAGGTCCGTACTGTTGGACCTGGAGTTGGGCTCGCTACACCCAGATAGATCTACCGCTTACGTCCCTCGGTCCTACAATGAGGATTAATGGCCTCCAGTTCCCGCCTACCCACTCACATGATCTAAGTAGTAAACCTCCTTATGCTAACCATACCATGTATAAAGTACTTGTAATCAAAGTAACATGTATTTCACCCCCGTAGTTTAGAAAACTGAAAACAGTTAAGAGAAAAGGGGGACATGAACTCACAGTGGTGCGTCTCTACCAAGTATGCCTCCAAATTAAGCAGCTGTGTGACGACCTACACGTACTAACTCTATTAGACGGACGGCCGTGCCTTAGCTTTAAGGTTTAAGTTTTTGGGAAATAGTTAGGCAACTATTTCGTGTTTACATTCTGTATATACTTGGTAGTTATTTTCCTTCCCAAGGATGGGGGATTTAATACATGTGTGTTCGAAATATATTATTAAGTCTTACTTAAAATATATTTTATTTCCAACTCCGCAAAATATAAATATTCTTCTCAAAATATTATATTTTCTATTACATAATTTTCCCAAAATGTGTAAGTTACGTTTTAATGATCGAGTGGTAATAATAATTATCGGTGTAACTTATATATTTATCGTAGAGACGTTCGTATTATTTTGGATCCATTAACATTCGATAGTATTATTTTTACCCTAAAAATAATACTAGCATTTTCACAAAAAAATCATAAACACATATCAAGTGACTTTATGAAAAATATATACTAAATATATATTTACTAAGTTTTATTTTGTGAAATCCCACCTCCGATGTTTTGTAAATATAGTCGTGGCGAAACTTATATTTTGAAAACATGTCGAAAAGTATTTCTAACACTTATAGTGAAAATATTTCTAAGTGTTAGGCTTTTGGAAAAATTTCACCAGAGTTTCCCCCATAACTGGAGGTGGCCACGCTTTTAAGCGTATCATTTTCTTTCATAAATCAAACCAACATTCTTTTCATTTAATCAAAATAATGTTCAAAGCAACAAACTAGTAAATAAATATGTATATCGCATAAATTACCTGAACTTGCGTTTTATCCAAGAACATAAAGTAAATTCCATTACTTTTAGTGGATCTTTATATAAATCAATCCGGTTTCGTAAAAACCCCGTTTTTAAAGAAATTCCATCTTTACAACTTCTCGTCATCTTTTTCAAAAATAGTTATTTTGTTGAAAGTGTGTGCTACACAAGTGTTTACACACTTGTGTGTTCTAAAAATCATTCGTGTTAGTGTAAGATCCGTCTTTAGAAAACATGATTTCTTTGATACTTGGTTCTTTGAAAATACCGCTTGTAGATATGTAGATCTACTAGTTTTAAATACTATTTCACAAGCAAAATTGCTTTTACACAAGTTCATGATTCGCGTGTGGTAGAGTTTCATCCTTTAACTCTTGTTACTTCCAAAACAACCTTATGTCATGATCCATGATCATGACCAACCCGGGTTAAATGACGATCCGAGCTACCACAACATAGACCGGGTCCGAATAATCACACAAATCAATTACTACAAGTTTTACACAACATATGAGCTTTTAACCATCACTTTTAGTGTTTTTAGTAGACTTTTATGCTTCATCTTGTATGTTTGCGACTTTTAACCGTTACATATCATATTAACCACTTTAAAATAGTTCGGGAAGGTGGTTTAAGCAACTTACTACTAGCTCGAGGCTAGGGAAGAAACTAGTCGCAAAATGAGAGGATAAAAGCAATAGAGTGAGGTCCTTCGCGTTCCGAATGCACCAAGCTTCCTTATGTGAGATCCTTGACACTTGTATGAACTTGGAATGTGATGATCAAACTCGAAAATATGATGGATGTAGAGGGGGTGTTCGGCCGTGAGTGGTAGAGAGGGAGAGAGAGCTTAAGTGTGGTGAGTGTTGAGTGAAAATGATTAGTGTGTTAAACCTTGAACTTATAGACAATTTTCTTGATCATTAACCAATGGATTTTGTGTCATCTAGATATTAGACACATAAGATTATTATAATCATAAAGGTACAAGGGGTGTCCCCTTGGGGACCGAATTCGTAAAGGGGGGGGGGTAGTTTGGTTCAAATCCAACTAAACACCAAGTATTAGTTAGTTAATTATGAGGGTTAACCCGGTTACTAGTGTGTAGTGTGTTATGACGGGTGTTAGGGTATTCAGGGACCCTAACTGGCTCAGAAAAAGATAAACAATGAAAATGACAATATTTTCATGTTCCGGGTAAAGTCCGGTTGTTCGGTTGGATAGTAATCCGTTAAAGCGTTAAATAAGCTTTAAAGTGTCGTTATTATTATTTTTAGTGACACAACTTATCCCTGACACTTTGGAAGGTGTCTAGTAACATTTTACTCATGTTTTGGCACTTTATTAGTTAGCCAAATGCTGAATTTTGTACTTAGAGTACGTTTTAGGCACATCCGGTCACTGTAACTTATTCCTAGAGACGCAGTTCTACAACCCTTATATCCCTACACTCACCACTAGTGTAGTAAAATATTTCTGGCTCATACAGGCCTTAGAGGCAGTGTCTGCCTGATGCTGGCTTTATCAGCATGTTCAATAGGTTATCCGCTTATAGAGCTACTGTGCTTTTTGTGCATCATGTTTGTCACTAAGGTTCAGCTTGTAAATAATGTTGTGACAGCAAGTAAAGTATGATGTAAGTAAGTACATGTATCAGTATTCAAGTAGCAGTTTATCCACAAGTTCAAGCAAGCACAGTAATTAAGTAGTAATTAATTATTAATTAAGTCATACGGATACCTCGTTTAGTGAGGGTTGTCACATATAACCCTTAGGGGTTATTCCCTACAATAATATGATCATATTACAAGCCTTAAT
The DNA here is from genome assembly GCA_030545235.1 of Helianthus tuberosus. Taxonomy (NCBI): domain Eukaryota; kingdom Viridiplantae; phylum Streptophyta; class Magnoliopsida; order Asterales; family Asteraceae; genus Helianthus; species Helianthus tuberosus. The sequence goes on along the minus strand of CM060394.1, from coordinate 124,093,007 downwards.
CAGTATTTAAACTATCTCAAACAGGTCAGAATCGAAAGTTAAAGCAGAAGTCAAACTATTTGACTTTCGGTTGCGAACCGAGCTCTAAGCAGGAAATGACGAGTTGGACATGATCTAACATGTCCTAATATGTGATATAAATTGTTATAATGTCAAAAATTAAGGTTTCGATATTTATAAGTTCATTTAACGTTAATTACGAAAATCTACGTTTTTGGCTTTTATTTAATAAAACTTTAACCCGTCATTTCAGTAACTTAACGTGATCTCCAGAAGGTACCCTCATAGGGGTTAACACCTTCCTTATTACAATCACGTAGCCATGCTCGATTCGAACTTTGGCTTGACCAAAATGGTCATAACCGAAAGTCAAAGCAAAAGTCAATTTGCTTGACTTTCGGCTAATAACTAGCCTATAAATGAAAAAGAACCGAAGGAGAACACTTATAAGCATTCACGAAAAAGTTTAAACTCCAGAGATGGAGGCCTTTAAGATCTTATAGATATTATAAGATCATTTTACTAAAACTCTTTTCAAAATCAATAAATCATTTTACTAAAAACACTTTTCAATGATCACTAAGTTCATTATGCTAAATTTATTTTTAAGAATCAACATTTTCATGAGAACCTCCAATTTAAAATTTCTTATTTTAATGCAAGATCCTTTAAAATAATGCAAACTTACTATTTTCAAAAACCTTTTCATACACCACTCAATATGTCATTTAAATTCAAAACACGTAGCAAGAAAACTTTATAGGAACCGACAATTTTCAACTTACGTAAATTCTTTTAAAACAAGAGTAGCATTTCCGTTTTTTTTACAAAGTACATCTCATATAATCAATAGATGTTTTACATACTTTTGACATTCACAAACTAGATTCTACATTCCAAGTCAAACTCAATCTATTTTGATTCGATAAACTCAACGTTTTGCTCAAACAACTATACACGCATATCATCGTACATGTTTTAGTCAATATCTCATGACAACTTCACTTATATCATTCGTTTTACATACCCAAAAATTCTTGATCATTATATATGCTTAAATTCGTTGTATTCAATTCATACCATACACGCAATCGTCGTCATTTATACCTACTTATATTCGTACTTATGCACATAGTCATATTCATATTCATATTCATACTCATACGTTTTATTTTCGTACTTATACTCATATGCATACTCATACTTATACTTATATTTATACTCACATTCATGCTCATACTTATACTCAAATTTATACATTTGTACCTATACGTGAGCATAACCCGAGGGGTTCGCTCACGTTGGTCTCATACTTATTTGAACGTAAACATGCTTATATACTACATTCTTATACGCACACATTCTTATTTTCGAATTTAGGTATACCCTGATTAATACACAACTAGTACAAACTATGCGGATCATGCGACGATCATATAATCACAGGTGCACACGGGATTATAGTGATAGGTGCATGAGAACCATAGGGTGTACTACTGTGTACGGTAAGACACGGAACGTAACATGACACCGAATAATGAAACAGACGTAACATGGTCAAAACATGGTGGATACGCCACTGGTACTTCCTATATATAAGTGTTTTCATCATGTTACCAAACTTTCGTAAAGCATGCCATGAGAAATTTGGTGTTTTGCAGACATATTTAGACCCGATACAAACTTTAACAACTCACAAACACATTGCTAAATGCGCGATATCCGATTATCCACGACGAGACCCCATTCTTAACACATCACTTTCAATACACATACCATTCTTATACTCGCATTCGTTTATTAAGTCAATCGTTCACTTTTATACCTCCATATTATTCCCCACTATTCTCTGCCTTTTGTACAAACCTCATTTGCAATCAATCGGTTTAAACATTCAAACCCTAAAATGCTTTCTTACTTTTAAAACTATTTTCCATTCTTTATTTATGCACAAACATACTTAGTTGGTTGTTACCTCTAAGACCATTTTTTTAAAATACCTAACTTCCTCGTTTTCCATCGATAAAGAATTCTCTACAAAACTGAGATTTGTCAATGCTCTTTAAAACCAACGAAACTTTTTTCTTACAACCAACAGTGCGACCACACCTTTCATCAAAATACATATCATTTTATACGAAAGCTTCCTTCTTAGGTAACACATTTTAAAATACCTCATCAATGAGTTATTCAAACTTGTTTAAACTCGCTTATCTATACACACACATGCACGTTTCACTTATGCTCAATGCCTCGAATCATTTTAAACAAACGAACCCTTTTTACAAACCTATATTTTCGTTCCTCGAAACTTCATACTTTTCAACACATTTCAAAACTTCCAAGTCTCGATTTTAGACAATCATTCTTTTAGCCAAAATGCTTTTTCTCCAAGGTCTTCCTCTTGAATAAATTTCGGGACGGAAATTCCTAAAGTAGGGGAGACTATAATACCTTGTATTTTCGTATTTCTATTTTAAAAATGTTCGTATTCGTATTCTAATTTTATAAACCTTACATTCGTATTTTTTTCAATCTCACAATTCGAGGCGTTAATCATAATAAAATTCATATTTTATACATATTTGTTATTCACACAACTGATCATTTAAATACGTATTTATACGCTAACCAACACTATTTACACGTATAAATACTTATACACACATCCTCAATACTTGAGTTATATTTTATACTTTTACTAGGCTATCACCCGGGAACATCCCGGGTTAGGAAAATTTAGTTTTCAATAATAAAAGGTACATAAACAACATTTTGAAACTCATTAGTATCTTCTTTCCCTTCCACAATAATTTATTTGTTCCGTTTCATCAGTATCCTAACTTTGTCTCCCCTTTACGATCGGTGCCTTGCGCCACCATACACCATCAAACGACTGTTTGTTTGTGTGATAAGTACCTCATTTTTAGCAGTATTAGAAACGGGTTTAAATGATCAGATGGTCAATTAAATTGGACCCATGGTTTAGCGGGAAACAAAGGCCAAGAACACATAGAAAAACGACACGAACGTGTCATCTCATATATTTGTACTAAACTAAATTTATATATTTAAGGTTGCTCATAAAATTTTTGAAGGCATGGAGTAATTTGCACATTAGAAGTATAATATACTTGCCTGTCACATTCGTAATCCAATTTGCACATGGCTTTTTTTTCAAAACGCAACCATCAACATGTATCGACTCCGGGCACGCTACCTTGGAGGAAGTCAAAAGGCCTGTAGTTGTTGTGGGTTTGCTATTCATCATTGGTTGAAACACTTGCAAAAACTCCTCTTTGATCGACGCTTGGCCCTCCACAACCCTATACGTTTGCTTCCTACTCACCAAGCCGCCCTGGTAAATTTGACCTGAAAGACCCATGCATCAGTCTTAAACATCTAACATATAGTTTTTTTTGCTCCAAAATAGGTCAACATAAGAGGTTTTTTTAGGTGTATTTTTATGAACATTTAGTTTGTAAAATGTAAGTATAAAATTTGTTTGTTCAGTAATAACTAAAATTTTTGAATAAAATTTTGGGAGGTTTTATATGGTAAAACATCACTTTAGGTGTCTTTTCATATGTTCGACCCAATTCCTCATTAGCAAGTTTATTTTCAACTTTTTTTGTTCAAACACACTATACGAAAAACCAATTAAGTTAGATGATGACCCTTATGGGGGAGGCCAAAAAGGATCATATTCTTCGTTCTCAAGCACTTTGTCAAGCAAGATATGATCTTAGCGAGTTTTGTTTTGCATCATCTGAAACAATGTTGGCGATATTCTGGATTTCTCAAGCAATGATGATGTTCTTCTTTGTAGCTTCTGGTGCTGCTCCACATGCTTCGTTTGGTAAAATCATTTCCAAAAATAACCTAAAGTCAAATTAACGAAGAATAAATCGAATTCAGTTATCATGCCTTCAATAACAACTCAAAAAACGTAAATACAGAAGTTCTAGTATAAGAATCTGAATTGTTTGATGAAATAAGAATCTGAGTGTCATTGTTGTTAAACATTTTGTTTATGTATTTAAATCTCAAAAGTATCCTTTTTCCCTTCTCCGCCACAAATTTTTAGTTCAGTTTCATAAGTATCCCAACTTTGCCTCCATATGTATTCAAGGTTTCCATGTAAAGCTAATTTCCTTTTATTTCATAATGAGATCTCTGTATAAGAATGTTTTAGAAACCCATACGCCTAAGAAGACACGGCATGGTGGATGAATAGCCAAAGGGGCCTATTGCCCATAAATTTTTACTACATAACCCGGGAACCTCCCGGGCAAGAAAAATTAATGCATATTAATCGAATTATGTCGTCAAATAAAATAAAAATACATGTTTTGACCCGACTCATACCTATTCCCAACCTTGCCACACCCAACCGTTTTAACCCATGCCCGACCTGTTTTGACCATTACCCATACAATACCTGCTACTTAATATGAATTCCTCAAAAACCTTTCGGGCATGAAAAATTACGTTAAATTCAAGCAAGATGTGATTTAAAGCCTATGCATAGACCCACATAAAAATTGTAATATTAGTGGTAAAATTAAAAATCTATACAGTCGAGTTTTTAGAACGGCAATTTACTAATGAACTGGGCAAAATTAGCCCTCTAGGAAAGGAAGGACTTAATACAACGGAAACAAAGTAAAAAAAGGTAAAACAACATAGAGGAAAAAAACAGCTTAAGCTTTTGGGTCCTGGACGCTTCCAAAATAAATAGAATTTAAATGTTAAAAATAATACATGACAATTCTGCGCGTGGTCTGCGCGGCGCAAACAGAAGAACCTGCGCAGAGCTTTTCAGAAAAAACAAACACGAGCTTAGAAATTTGGAATAAAATTAGATTATTATTTTAGATTTTATTTAAACTTGAAGGTAGAATTGAATAGTAAAATAATAATAATAATAATAACTTTGTTTCCTTAATACATACATTTATATATAAGTTTAGCATTTTATTAATGTTTAAACTAAAAATTTATATTCATTGCAAACTATTTTTGCATTTTCTAAGTTCTATAGTAAATTATGTTGTTATTTGGAATCAAATCCCTTGCCCAAACCCAAATCTTAGTTGTAAGTTGCCATTACTTCGTGGATTTGATTTTTAATAACTTTAGATTATTATTATTGATGTTGCATGTATTTATGAAATGCTTTTACCATGTAGTATGTGTAGGCCACAATGAAAAGGTCGAATTCGAATAATCAGGTCGATTTGGTTCATAAGTTTTAGATTCAAATTCGATTTGAGAATCAAAATTTCAACTTAGTTTGGATAAATGTCCCGGTTCGAATATTTGAAATCCGAATTGGAATTAGGTTTGAGTTGATATAACATCATGGGTTTGATTGAGATCTTAAGATAGTTCAAATGATACAAATATATATCTTAGAAACTGAAATCCAATATGATTTTACATTTTTTAAAGAATTTATTTTCATCTATCTGCACAACTGTCACCAAACGCTTCTAGCCGCGAGACACCTGACGAAATTGTGTTGCACATCCTCATTACTCAGCCCACGCCTGCTGCAAATTGTGTGTTATTTAAAGCCATCCCAGGTCGCACCAGGTCCACTTTGGTTGCAATACCTCCCGAAAGGGACCTCTAAATCAAGAAATTAAATTTAGGAATTACCCAGTTGTTGCATTTGAATCCCACTTGCTTGTTATTATGGTCTCAGGCCCCAGCAATCAATCTTTATCGAATGTTTTTTGCTAAGAAATCTGCACCAAACTCATTACTCCAAACCCATCTATCTTCCACACTTTAATTTGGAGCATTAGTCATAAAACTCATTAATCTCCGTAGCTGCTCCCACTCGAACACGGTCCTCAGGTCCCGCACCCACTCCCAGCTCCATTGCAACACGGAACCTGTCACTTAATAGCAGCCTTCTACTTGAACCCTCTTATCATTAGGAAGCTTGTACACCTCTGGGAATATGTTTTTAAATGCTTCGCTGCCCAACCACTTATCAGACCAAAACCTCACTTTTTTTTGCCATTCCCAACTTCAACCTTCAAACTATCCACTATAGAGACACCACCCATAGTCTTTCCAAACCGCCAATACCTTCCCATCCATCCAACTGATAACAAACCCAATTACCGAATACCAATGATCCGACTATACTAGACCCATATAATCCGAACGCCGATCAACAGAAAGCTACATGAACATTAACACCATAATTTTTACAATTAAATGCTTAACAAACACACACAATAAAAAACTTTCAATTGTAGATGCCCTAACAAAGTGATGTGTGTAAAATGCAACATATAAATTACATCAATTGAGGCATAAAACTAACCTTTTTTTAGTACTAATGTTGGAAAAAGTGTGCTTTTGTCTTCCTTTTGTATTTTTTGGACCAAATGAGCTTAATTGAACAAAAGGAACAAATATGCAGCCAAATCTAACGTAAATACAAGAAAAGGAATAAACATGGCATGCCCGACCCATCAACAGCATCTTCCCAAGCAAAAACAAAAGAATAGAAGGCTGACCACGGCCCCGTGCCCAGAGGATATGGGGGCATGGCCAGTTGTCTGCAGAAAGGACAAAGCTATAGAAGCTTCTATTCCCGACACGGGGGCGTGCCCAACTCAACACGGGCCGTGGTTAACGCTAAGATTCGCAGAATCCAAGCAAATCTTGATAGTACAGATACGCTTCTGCACACGGGACCGTGCCCAGCGGACACAAGGGCGTGTGGAGCTAATGCAGACAAATTGCAATTAATGATGAAAGAGAAAGAGGATGGACACGGGGCCGTGCCCAATGGACACGGGGTCGTGTCCGGGCTTCTGTGCAGGCTATAAATAGAGGTGCTTGGTTTATTTCAAAGGCATCCCTTGGCAAACCACCTCTCTCCCACTTCACCCACACTCCACCACCACTATAACCCACATCCAGCACCATCATCCATCTTAGAGAGTGTGTAGTAGTCTCGGGATCCAAGATTGATAGTAAGAGTTCTTGACAATCAAAGGCAATGTTTGCCTAAGTCTCTTACATCACTTGGTGAAGACAAGTATTTAGTGTAATACTTTTGATTTTTAATCTTTTCACACTTTTTATTTGGTTTTGTATTAATGACTTTAATAACTAGTTTCTTATGTTGAAGGTGAAACTTCCTTATCATTTGTCCGTTGTGTCTTGGCATTATTTTACTATCTATATAAAATAAAAGATTTTCACCATTCATATCTCTATGGTCTATATAGAGATATGTTGGCTACCTGGTCGGGGGTTAAGGGAATGGTTTGGTAAGGTTCTTGCGTTGTTCAGTGTATAGATCCTGCAAGGACATGGGTCAAGCTTACTAGGACCTCCTTCAATACCCACTGGTATTGGATGGCGAGGGTGCGAATGGCTTGATCCCCTCATAAGTAAACTACTATTAATACATTAACGGATTGTATCCCTGCTGACTCAAACCACTTAGCCGAGGGTAACGTCGCCTTCAAAAGAGGGGCCTACCACATTACGCATTAATAACTTAATAATTATCTTTCAATATTCCAACCCTTTAGGATTGTATCCTTGCTGACTCAAACTACTGGGTTGAGGGTAACGTCACCTTCAAAAGAGGGGCCTACTACTGTAACTAAGATAATCTCTTAAAAAGTGCAAAAGTGCGGAAATCATCAAAGGTTACACTAAAGGCGAGTCGGATCCAAGTGATTCATCTTGTCTATCTATTTTTATTTTATTTTTATTTTTCAGCATTTTTTATTTTGATGTGTAAAACCTTTTTCTAAAATTTTGATTTGATTAGACGTTGAGGATAAACCGGTACTAAAAGCTCTTGTGTCCTTGGACGACCTCGGTATCTTACCAACGCTATACTACGCTCACGATGGGTGCACTTGCCCATATGTGTGTTTAGTGTTAGTAGAATATCGTGTTTTATAAATTTAAAACTTGACTAAAGTTTTAAAAAGGGCTTAAAATATAACTAAAAACCTATCACGCACTGTGCACATCAAGTTTTTGGCGTCGTTGCCGGGGATACGAGGATTTTAAGAAAGCTTAAAATCGACGGCCTAGTCAGTTTTTCAAAACTTTTTAATCGCGCACATTTTCTGCATTTTAGTTAATTTTTTGCATTACAGTAGACTGAACACGGGGCCGTGTTCACTGAACACGCCCCCGTGCTGCATAATTTTTCACAACCTCCCAGATACAGAGTCTGAACACGGGGTCGTGCTCACTGAACACGCCCCCGTGCTGCACAAAACTAGTCACTTTTATTAAAACGCCCAGATACAGAACCTGAACACGGGGCCGTGCTCACTAAACACGGGGCCGTGTCCAGCCTTTGTTCCCGTTTTTGTTTTCTAGTCCCGAGACTCTGTTGTGGTCTGCTGAGTGATTCTTATGGATCAATACTCAGGAGATTACAACTACCACTATGAGGATGATGATTATAGGGAAGACTATTGCACCATTTGTGGTAATCGTCATTCGGTACAATATTGTGACCTCTTTGAACCATCCACCTCATATAACTACTATGAGGAGCCCAGGTACGAGCTATCAAGTTCATAATCACCCTATAAAGACCCAAGGTAAGAACCTTCTCCCTCATACTCATATTTTGATGAACCAAGGTATGAGCCTTCATACTCATACTTTGAGGAACCAAGATATGAGCCTCAACCTTCATATACTTACTATGATGAACTATGGCGTGAACAACCCACCTCATATGAGTATTATGAAGAACAAAGTTACGACCCTTATCCATCATATACTTACAATGAGGAGCAATGGTGTGAACCATCTACCTCATATGAGTATCATGAGGAGCCAAGGATCGAACTTCCGAATTCAAACTTTGAGGATCCTTATTCTATCACACCCATAGCCGATAAAATAATAGAACACCTTAAAACTATCGAGCGCTATATAAAAGAAGCCCGCGCAAGGGAAGAGGAATCCCGCGCAAGGGAAGAATTAACATGTAATAAAGAAGAGATAGTTGAAGAGGTAAAAATGGAAGAAAAAGTAAGTGAAAAGCCGACACATGAGTTAAACAACGAAAAAGGTGAGTCCGACAACGTTAAAATTCAAGAAGAGTCTAATTTTAAAGAAATTAAACTCTTGTCACCTTCTTTCGAAAATCATTGTTTAGTACCCACTCATGCAAAGTTTTTAAAAGAGTTAAACACTAACACTAAAATTGACGAAATGGTAAGCATTAAGTTAACAAATGATCAAACTACGCTAATAAAAGAAGATCCATTTGAAATTAACATTACACCGGTTCCATGTTTTTTTCAAAATTCCTTTATTAGTAATATCACCATTGATAAAGATCTTTGTGTTAATATAATGCCAAACTACATTTTCGAAAAATTAAGTATTTGTGATTTTTCTCCGCTTCAAATACCCATTTTTTTATCTAATCGGAAAACAATAAAATCAATTGGGGTAGTTGAGGATGTGTTGGTCTAAACCAATTAAATAGTAATCCCAACCGACTTCGTCATCCTTGATGACGCTCCACTAGTGTTGGGACGACCTTTTGTAAAGACCCACGAAGCTTTGAAAAATCGGAAGTACAACAATCTACCTATTCAATTAGGGGCATTAAAAAAAAGTGTCGATCTTGAGCATTCAATGAAATATCCATTCGGCAATAATGAACCCCTAATTGAAGATGAAGATGAACCACTCGATACAAGAGAAGAAATCGACCACTTTGTTGAAGAAGAGGTCGCCATAGAACAAACCTTCTTGGTTCTTGATCAAAATGAGCAACCAAATAAGGCGTCTCCTAAAGACCCACCTTTTGAGCTCAAAGAACTTCCAAAAGGTTTGGAATATGCTTTTCTCGACAAAGATGGTAAATTACCTGTAATTATTTCGTCAAAATTAACTAGTATAGAAAAAGAAAAATTAATCACACTTTTGAAAAAACATAAAAACGCGATCGCTTGAAAGCTTGTAGATATTAAAGGAATAAGTCCTTCCATGTGCACGCACAAAATTTTAATGAATGATGACTATAAATCGGTAATACAACCACAACGTAGAGTAAATCCAAGTGTCCAAGAAGTGGTTAAAAATGAAGTCATCAAATTACTTGACGTCGGACTCATTTACCCAATCTCCGATAGTCATTGGGTAAGTCCCGTCCAATTAGTTCCTAAGAAAGGAGGTTTGACGGTGGTAACTAATGAGAAAAACGAATTAATACCAACAAGAACCGTCATAGGATGGAGAGTATGTATAGATTATCGTCGATTAAATGAAGCAACAAGGAAAGATCACTTTCCTTTACCTCTTATTGATCAAATGTTAGAAAGATTATCCGGTCACAAATTTTATTGTTTCTTAGATGGTTTTTCAGGTTACTTTCAAATACCGATAGCACCCGAAGACAAAGAAAAGACAACATTCACATGTCCCTACAGAACTTTTGCTTATCGACGCATGCCTTTTTGTCTATGTAATCCCCCCGCAACTTTTCAACGTTGCATGGTGGCCATCTTCCATGATATGATAGAAAAGACAATGGAAGTCTTCATGGACTACTTTTCTATCTTTGGAGATTCATACGACCAATGCCTCGATAACCTTGAACGGATGCTATCCAGATGTGAGGAAACTAACCTTGCCCTTAACTGGGAAAAATGCCATTTCATGGTAACGGAGGAAATAGTACTCGGTCACAAAATCTCAAGCGAAGGAATGGAGGTTGATCGAGCAAAAATAGACACTATTTCTCTATTACCACCCCCATCCTCCGTTAGAGCTATCAGGAATTTCCTTGGGTATGCCGGATTTTATAGACGATTTATCAAAGACTTTTCAAAAATCTCAAGACCTCTAACAAAATTACTTGAAAAAGATGCCCCTTTCATCTTTGATAAGGATTGCAACCAAGCATTTCTAACACTAAAAGAATTGTTAGTCAATGCACCTATCATGATAGCGCCTGGTTGGAAATTACCTTTCGAAATCATGTGTGATGCAAGTGACTTTGCAGTTCGAGCCGTCTTAGGACAACGAAAAGATAAGCATTTTCACCCAATATATTACGCTAGTAAAACACTTAATGATGCACAAGAAAATTACACAACAACAGAAAAAGAATTACTAGCTGGAGTATTTGCTTTTGATAAATTTCGTTCTTATCTTGTTCTTTCTAAAACGATAGTTTATACAGACCATGCAGCCATTCGATATCTCTTTAAGAAACAGGATGCTAAACCGCGTTTAATTCGGTGGATTCTACTCCTCCAAGAATTTGACATTGAAATAAAAGACAAAAGAGAAGCAGAGAACACCGCTGCAGATCATCTTTCCCACTTGGAAGATCCAGCTTTGGAGGCAACTAGGGACGAGCTAATCAATGAAAAATTCCCAACGGAGACCCTAGAAATGGTGGAATACCGAGAAGAGCCATGGTACGCCGACTATGCTAACTACTTAGCTACGGTATAGTCGCAAAAGGATGGCCACATCATCAAAGAAAACAATTCTTTGCTAATGTAAAGCATTATTTTTGGGAAGATCCTTATCTTTTCAAAATGTGTACCGACCAACTTATCCGTTGATGCGTACATGGTAGTGAAGCAAGAAGAATTCTCCGCCATTGTCATGAAGGTCCATACGGAGGACATCATGGTGCCGCTAGTACCGCATGAAAGGTATTTGATGTAGGATTTTATTGGCCAACCATTTACAAAGACGCCCAAAGTCTTATCAAGACATGTGACGCTTGCCAAAGATCAGGTAATATTTCTTCCAAAAACGAAATGCCACAAAATGGCATTCTTGTTTGTGAAATTTTTGATGTGTGGGGACTCGACTTTATGGGACCCTTCCCACCGTTAAAAGGAAACAAATATATACTTTTGGCAGTGGATTACTTGTCTAAATGGGCCGAGGCCGAAGCACTTCCAACAAACGATGGAAGAGTTGTGGTAAGATTCCTGAAACGATTATTTTCTCGTTTTGGAACTCCAAAAGCATTAATAAGTGATAGAAGTACCCATTTTTGTAACCATCAACTTGAAAAAAATTTAACAAGGTAGGGGGTCTATCACCGGGTCACAACAATATATCACCCTAAAACAAACGGACAAGCCAAAGTGACTAATCGAGGTTTAAAAAGAATACTTGAAAAAACCGTAGGGTTAAATAAAAAAGAATGGGCTGATAAATTAGATGATGCTTTATGGGCTTTTCGAACTGCGTATAAAACAACAATAGGTACATCCCCATATAAGCTTGTCTATGGAAAAAGTTGTCATTTACCGGTATAAATAGCACACAAAGCCTATTGGGCAAATTTAAACGTAAACTTAGACTTAGAAATTGCCAGTAAAAATCGGTTTTGTCAATTAAATGAATTAGACGAGTTAAGGAATCGCGCATACTCTAACTCCGAAATTTATAAGGAAAGAATGAAAAATCTGCATGATAAACACATTAAACCTAATGAATTTCGGGTAGGAGATCAAGTTCTATTGTTTAATTCACGACTTCGATTATTTCCTGGTAAATTAAAGTCTAGGTGGTCGGGACCTTTTTCCATCACCCACATTTTCCCACACGGTGCAATTGAAATTAAATCTCGGAATGGAATCCCATTCAAAGTGAATGGCCAAAGGCTAAAGCTTTATCAAGGATTTATTGAGGATGAAGAGGACGAAATCTCGCTTCAAGCGGTCGAAGATTAAACAAAGGTTGAGCATCAACATCATATCTTGTAAGTAACGAACGTCGGGAAAGCCTCTAAATCGGTAAGATTTCTAAAACCAAGTTTCGGGAAACAGGGCATTCACACGTGCACTTAATATAATATATATATATATATATATATATATATATATATATATATATATATATATATATATAATTTTGCCCGCCACGGGGCCGTGTTCGCGCAACTGTCGGGGATAAAACCCCTTTTTCCTTCATTTATTCATTTCAACACGCCCCGTTTCCCCAAGAACTCTCTGGTTCCGATGAAATTTTCTGCAGATTTTAACGTTCCTCCGACTTCTAACAACGTCAAGGTATGAATCTATCATCATAGTTAGTTAGTTTAATCACTTGCATGTAGTTTAACATCAAAAATTTGGGGAAAAATCTAGCGTTCTTCGACTTGAACCGAATCAAACCTCAAATTTTTGCTTAGATCTATTAGTATTTGTATAGATGCATGTTATAGGAAGTAAATCAACTAGAATTGTTTGTAGAATTGCCTGATTTCTCACAAAAACCTCAAACCCTTGTTTTTGAACCGAAAAATACGAAATTAAAGGGGTAAACGGTTTGTTCTGGGAAAGACGGCACTTGGGGTTTCATTTTCGGGGAAAACCGCCCCTACTCAACCAAAAATTTTCAAGTTTTCGGGACCAGGTCGAAAAATGAGGTTTTTGGGAAGCAGACGCCTGAGCACGGGGGCGTGTCCAGCTGAATTCTGGCGAACATGGGGCGTGTCCACTGAACACGAGGCCGTGTTCAGCTGACTGTTTACAGTTTTCTTCGAAAATTTTACTATTTCGTGCTAATTGTTTGGTGTTTTCTTTCAGATAGCCAAGAAATTTACCAGGTTCAACGCGAATGAGTGGGCTGCTCAAGTGCGGTTTGAGGTTCTCAAGACAAGGCCCGAAGAAAATCCCCGACAAGTTTGCTTGGATACTCTAAAATCTGTAGGCCAAATCGACCGCTTCAACAACCTTGTTACTGGTCCACTACGAGCAGCTCTTTGCACTCGGCTCCACTCCGTGCACGAGTATAACATGGAATTTTATAGCACGTTTGCCTTCAAGGCAAAAGCGGAGCCATTTGAAAATGAGGGGGTAGAATTCCGTTGTGCAGAGGTTATGTACTCAATTTCAATTGCACAATTTAGGGCAATCATCGGGTTGTATTCGGAAGAGGATGCTGGAGAGGAAGAGAACACTGGTGGTCTCCGCGAACTTCCACAAGATCAACGCCAAGCTGCATGGGCTCAGATTGGGGAGGGACACTATAACCCGAGCCAGACCAAGAGCACACAGTTGAGGGACCCTCTCTACCGCTACATCCACAAGGTCCTCAGCTACTCCCTTTTCCAGAGACATGACAATGGTGGTGTTGTAGGGTTGCGTGATCTGATAGTCCTCCATTGCATTCACAACCGTATCAACCTCGATGTTCCATACCTGCTACTTCGTAACATGCACTTGAACCAACTTGCCACTCCCCTGACCCCTATCCTTTTTGGAGGGTGGATCTACCGCCTCTTCAAACATTTTGTGCATAGGATGCCGAGGTCCTTCCAGAAGGGCCCATGGTCGGGAAAATGGACCTTGTCATATGTCACTCCATGAACCTAATCAACGAAGCAAATGACGGGACGATCAGGTTTCAAACAGTTCAAGGGCATGTGTGGAACCCTCAAGAAGCTCTCGTCCTTCTCGCTCCAAAAAATCCGTCCTCCTCTACAGTACCAGTATCAGCACCATGGTGATCCGGGTCAATCCTCCTCTCAAGGAGGTGGTTTTCCTAACTTCCAAAGTTTACATGATTTTTTGATGGAAAATCTCATGTGAACCCAGAACACCTACAATATGGCAAGCAACACGTATACCTGGGCCGAAGTTATAGAAAGAAACATCTCCGACATGCAGGACGGCATCAGCAACATCCGGGAGTACATGGCGGGCCAAGGAGGGGATGATGACGAGGATGACGACATGGATTGAGCGGGAGGCGTTGGAGGTGCCATTACCCGGTTGAAGGATGTAACAGGTTAATCTTGTATCTCTCACAAACAGTTTCATGGACTGCATGCCATTGTTGAACAATTTACTTTTCTTAAGACTTTTAATTTCCTGCATTTTTCTTTTTTTAGTTTATGTTGTGAATGGTGAACTTATGGTAAAGTAGGATGTTCGTTATTTTGTTTGGTGTGGTATTTATAAGTAAAACAGGTACCTACGAGGCTTGCAGCACTAAATATTAGTGCTACAAAAGCCGGGAAAGCAGAACCGAAAGCCGAAACCTGTTTTCAATGATTGCAGATTGTCAACATGGGGTCGTGTCCAGCCAACACGCCCCCGTGTCCATCGCCCAGTATCTGCTGTTTGTTTAATTTCTGCCCAACACGGGGTCGTATTCACTAGGCACGCCCCCGTGTCCGCCTTCTGTAAGTTTTCGTTACTGGCAGTCTTACCACGGGGCCGTGCTCAGCCAGCACGGGGCCGTGTCCAGATGCCCAGTAACAACAAAACCTTGTTTTTAACACCTTTTTACACATTCAATCAACCTAAAAATTTCTTTTTGGGACACATTGAGGAGTGTTTTGGTCAAAAATTACCGAAGCAATTAAGTGATCAAATTAGTTAAGTGAGGTAGTGTGCTAAGAATGTGTATCAAAAATATTCTAATTTAGTTGTTTGCAAAACCAGTTTTTAGGATACGGCTCAGGATATCGAGTTGTATCTACAATCAAACAATGAGCAAAAATGTAAAGGGTGACACGGGATGTACGAGGAAAGCCCTTGATCAATCTAGATCGCCGGCACAAAACCTTGGGAGCTGACAATCGCAGCTGCCTTGTTCTTCTTATTACTTCAAATGTCAGGATACAGTGCAGGATATGATGCGGATCAACTAAGTGTTACAATGCGATTTGAATACAAGTGTAAGTGTGTTGTGAGTGTTTGCAGCTAGAGAGAAAGAGAGTTCGAGAGATTGTGTGTTCTTATATGATCCGTTCAATCCTATTTATAGTAAAGTAAAATTAACTAACTAGCCTACAAATCTGGGATATAACGAATATTCCCTTTGTGAACGTTGTAGTCCACGTCTTCTGGCTTCAACGTTTATATTCCAACAGATTTGCCCGAGTCTTTGGGAGAAGAAGTCCATTTGAACGTTATAGACTTGCACCATTAACCTGCACGTGAATTAATTAGCCACTACCAGGATACTATATCAGGATGTTACCAATATCCTGATCTGGTATCCTGATCATAAACAAAAGAAACACAGTCAGAATATTATTCAGGATACATGAACAGAAAACCACCCATAATAATTGTCCTCAAAATATATCTGTTGGTGTACCAATTCCAACGGATATATTTTAAAGCTTATCTCGTGAATCGAGGTTATTAAGTTGAAACGACGGTTGAAGTGACACACTACAACTCCCCATGCGATATTTACTCAATACCCCCTACATCCAGCCTATATTTAGCCAGACTATTCTGCATTATGATCATCACTCTTCAAGCAATTCTTCAGGTATTCTTCCTATTTCTCTTCTCTGTTTAAATTTCTCGTTTCCTAGTTGAAATCTTCCATGGCCTCATGAACAAGATCACGCTCAAACGAGTCAGCCCCAACCCTTGAAAGTCAAAACCTTCTTCGAGAACCCGAAAAATGAGATTTGCTCTTTTAATAACGCCGACATTGTCGCCTTAAAAGATTCCGGTGCCTTTCCAACCGGAGTGATCATTCGTCCCTTCGACCGGGAGGTCCGATCAAACGCGGTATCAAACGAGTGGGTGTGTTTTTTAGCCTATCCTTTTCCTTGGGACTCCAGTATCCTTTTCCAGCCTTCATTTCCCGCTTTTTCGAACTCACCGGCCTTATTTATGCTCAGACCATGCCAATGGTTTGGAGAGTTTTAATGGTGTTAGACTAGATTAAATCTCGTCATATCCCGGATATTTTTGTCGAAGATCTTCCCATAGCATATCGACTGAGGTCCCATGGTAATAACTGTTTTCTTCTATTCTCCACCTCTAAGAACCCCCTATGTGACATCTGTGCCTCCACGGCCATTGAAAAAATACCAAATCAATGAAATGTTGTGTTTTATACTTGGGATTTGTATAAATATGTGTGTCGTTTGCACATGTCAATTCTTGTTCGATTTCGAGCTCTAAATCGCTTTCTGGAAGATTATACGCAAACTTGTGCGTAAACGTAATCAGTTTAATGCGATGAACACTCTGAAATAGTGACATAGGCTTAACATACCTTAAATAACCTTTACATAACTTAGAAATAAGTTTTGGAGGGTTTGGTGTGTTGAAATCAAGTTTGTTCGATCGCAGGGACTAGTTGTGCCAAACTGTGAAACAATATCGATTTGTATAGTAACGAACATTCCGAAACTTGATCATAAGTTAAACATACCCTAAATATCCTTTACATAGCTTAGAAATAGGCTTTGAGGGGTTCGGTATGCTAAAATAAACTTTATTGATCAATAGGGACTAAAAGCATGAAAAAGTGCATAAGTTTGCATTTTCATATCTTACGTTCTGAATATATCCGGACATCCAAAAATTTATGTAATCATAAAATATTTTATTTTAGTGATTGGCTTGATAAAATTCAATTTGTCGCTTAATTTGGATCGTTTTTGTGTTCGTTACGACTTCTGTCGTAATTAACCGAACAATGTAACCGTACGACCAAACAAACCGACACCCGGCATATTTTTGAGCATGTTTCATGTCCACTATGTTTAGGCATCATTGTAGGCCCTTAAAGTTTGCTTAACGGGCCTTAAACGTGTCAGAAATGAGCTTAAACACTTACAGGGACCAAAACTGCAATTTATGAAACTGTTGCTGAACTGTGGACCTCAGGCGGCCCTTGTAAGGACCCCCCTTACTCTTACGCGGCCCGTGTGAGTGTATCAGACCTGCAAAAATGTGTTTCCAACTGTTCCAGCTGTTTGTGAGTGTTGCAAATGGTATTTTCAGTACTATGGGCCATTCTAGGGGTGCCTAAGGTTTCACAAAACAAGGGATGCACATGTACGGATGAGATCGAAGCACGTTATTCGATGAACGATCCTAACGGTGGTCCATTTCCTATAAATACCCCCCACCCATTTGCTCAAAACCCACACTTGATCCTGAAATTTCTCTAAGTTGGAGCTTTAGCACTCCATACCTGAGAATACTTGGGATCAAGACTCCTTTCTTGGACCCGTTGTAAGTCCTCTTTCGTTCTTTTATGCGTTTTTAGCTTAACAGTCAAACTGCATTTGACTTTCTGCATTGATCAGTTTATGGTCAATGAGAAGTTCTTTTGAACTTCATAACGTGAGCGTAATCACGATGGTTATAGTCCCTAGTGACTATACCTACTGATTACCACGTTGTCTAGGCTCAGTGACGAGTCGTAGTTTCTGCCAAAATGCGCATTCCCGCGTATTTTGTAACCAAACTACTTTTGGGTATCAAAACCGTTTGTTTTGATACCAAGTCTGTTTTCTAAATTCGTTAAACATGTTTTAACATGTTTAACTCCTCACTTTTAGTTTAGTGTTTGCGTAGAGTCGTAAGTCAAGCGGACTAAACACCCGCTTAGACTTTCGAACTCGACCCGTTTGGTCGATCTTTAGGATCCGACCAAACATGTTTAGTGACCATAGTTGCATAGGGAATAACCTTCCGAGGTTATACCTTATGGTCACTTAGGTTTAATTAGTTGTATGATAGGTAGTTTATATGCCTTAGGTAAATGACCAAAATGCCCTTTTCATGCATAATTGGTAATTAAGCATATGTAACACAAACTATTGTCACTTAATTGATTATGCAACATATTTAATCATGTTTAGGCATATAATACTTGTCATTGGACTAGTTAGACGTCTCGAACGCGCTTTTGCGCGGACGACACGTTAAAGTAGCGTAAGCTACCTTAATGGGTCGCAATGGGTCGAAAGCACTTAGGTTAGGTTTCGATTTAGAATGTGGACTTTGTTAAACCATGTCATATGAGTTCCAATACTCATTTGGTTTACAAAACCTCATCCTATCCGATCTTCCGACTTAGGTCCGGTTTATTTATATAGTTATTAGGTTGCCGATTGATTCCGTGCTCCCTCTAGCTTTGCTTGGATGTTGTTCAAGACCTCTATGTCACACCCTGTCTTTTACGGAAGCGTATGTTGTGTGACTGGTTTAATATCATTGCATTCAATCGTAATAAACAACTACATGATCAAAACGATGTTCATCCATTCATAAAATTTGAGTATTACAAACACTTGTTATTTAAGTTTTAAAACACAACCTCCGTCTAGGTTATAAATCAACAAAAGTGGATGACATCTAAACTTGGAGTTTACTTCTAGTTACGACACTTGCACCCAAGATCCATCCTGTTACCTGAAATACATGTAATTTTGGAAAACATCAACATAAAGTTGAGCGAGTTCACGCGTCTTGTTTGTATAGCGTAATTCTTGTAAATCTTTGAGAGACTCCTTTGTAAACAGGTTTGAAAAGTGTGTATGAACATGAATGTTTTACAAGGACTTTAAGGCACAGGGAGCACTCGTAATGGCTCCTTTAAGGCATGTGAGGACATAGGGAGTACTTGTTATGACTCCTTGAGGACATGGGGAGTACTTGTTATGACTCCTTGACTGTGTCGATTACCCTCGACTGTGTCGATTTCCCTCGACTGTGTCGATTAACCTCGACTGGGACTCCGAAGCACTACTAGGTACTAGTTGTGACCATGAGTGGGGTTCGGCCGTACCCGTTAGATCTAACCCTCGTCCCAAATTAAGTATTAATGGCATTTCTGTATTTAGTCTAAGCTCACATGATCTAGTATGTCATAGGCCTTTCGTAGGAATTTCATAAGCATTTCTTAAAACGCATCATACTTGGTACTCGTTCTCACCAAGAGTGCTTCTTGTTTTTGTATCATACCATTTGTAAACATTGTAACATTTGTAACATTTGTAACATGTATTTCACCCCCGAGAGTTATAAAACAAAAAACAGTTAAAGAAAAGGGGGAGCATGAACTCACTGTTTTGCGTCTTCGTACTCGTAACTCAAATCTCGTCAGCAAACAAGACTACCTACAATGTGCTAGGGTCTATTAGACAAGTGGGCCATGCCTCGCCTTAGTTTTCATGTTTTTGAGTTACGTTTCTTTTATGTCTTTACCATCCAGAGTTATAATACTTTTCAAGTATTTATTTCCGTATCTCCTTCCCAAGGGTGGGAGTATTTCATACTTGTGTATTTGTATTCTCGTATTTGCAGTTTCCAAAAATAACACATTTTCTCTTTGTCGAAAATACAATATTACTCTTTTAATATTTTCAAAAACCGTATTTTCATTTCCTGTATCCAAAACAATATTTGTCAAAAATATGTTTGTAATGGTATTTTCCGGAATATTTATAAGTTACGTGTTTGTGTTCGGTTTCTCAATATTTACGTGTGTAACTTATGTACTTTATTCCTTGTGATTTTTGGTATTATTTTGGATTTGCAAGTTCTTGGTATTTGTAGGTTATATTATTTTCTCTAAAACAATATAACTATTTCACATAATCACGCACAATGACTTTAATGTAAATATATATTCTAGATACATATTTATCCATTTTTGTTTACAAAAACCAATCTCTGATACTTTGTATTTTTTTGTAACAAAACCTATGGCGAAGTTTATATCGAAAAACAAAGTCAAAAGCATACTTGCAAACACTTGTTAGAAAATATTTTCTAAGTGTTCGAATTTTTTAGAAATTTTGGCCATAGTTTCCTTTGTAAATGGAGGTGTCCATGCTATTTAGCATATCATTTTCTTTTCCAAAAATCATTCAAACACTCAACAATCACACTCTAAACAATATTACACCACCAAGAGCAAAAACTATATGCTTTATATAATAGTCATGAACTTGATATTTCACGAAAACGCGTAGTAACTTGGTAAGATGTTTAGTGGTTTTAGTTACCCTCCAAAGTGTGTTTACTTCTTTTAAAATTTCATTCTTGAAGAGATTTGGTGTTTACAACTTGTAAACATAATTTACAAAAATGTTTATTTATTAAACCTTATTGTTTCTCTAGTGTTTATACACTTGTTTTGTCACTAAAAATAGTGTAGGTTTAATAAAATCATGATCTTCTAAAATAATCATCTTTTTAAACTTGTTTTTTTTTTGGAAAATCATACACAAATCTTGGATCTACAAGATTATCAACTCACTTTGTTTCCTATGTTTCAAGAAATCATTTCTTTCACCAAGTTCATGTCTACACAAGAAGATGATCCTACTATGTTGTTACAAGATCTTCCTTCCACTTGCTAGATTATGTGTTTAATCACCATCTAGCAAGCTCCATGTGATGATTAACATCATCAACTCAAGAAATCATTAAGCAAATATCATTCACATACTAAATAATATCATTTCATCCATATTTCCTCATATGTAAGTCTTATGTTTATGATTCAAGTTTATGTCTTTTGATGTTCTTATAATTTTCAACATAATACTTCTTTTAACCAAGCAAAATAGAAGTAAACAAGGGTTTAGATGATCTTACTACTAGCTTGAAGCTAGGGAAGAAACTAGATGAAGATCAAGTGGATAATAGCACACAAGAGAGGTCCTTCAAGATCCGAGAGCACCGGGCTTCCTTAATCACCTTCTAACACCTAGAAATGATCTTGGAATGGTTGGTTGATGAATGACGATGATGGTGGTGGTGGGACTATGTTTCGGCCGAGAATGGGGGCCAAGGAAGGAGGTGAGTAATGTTGGTGAAATGTGAAGGAGATGAAGTTATTTTATAACCTTTCCATGTTTGTCCAATGTATATAATGTCCCTTGAGTACAAGACAAGATCATATAAGATCTCATTACAAATCACATAAGATTTAAGGATATCTTGTAAGATCAAGCAATATATGGATGGTGGGGCCACTAAAATTCGGTCATAGGTGGGGGGGGGGGATATCTAGTTGAGTTTCAAAGATTAGTTAAGTTAATTAGTTGGAAGTTAAGGGTATTAGTTAGTGTTTAAGGGTATCATGTATTATGTAGTATGTTTAAGTGTTCGGGAACCATAACTAGCTCAGAAAAAGTAAGACAATGCTTCTAGCAATATTTTAGTGTTCCGGGTAATGTCCGGTTGTTCGGTTAAATACCGGTTCGTTAAAGTGTTTAATTATTCAGTTAGGCACTTTCTGGTACCTAAACTATCACTTAGGCATGCAGTTTTGGGGTCCTTACTTCCCTACACACTACACTAGTGTATCACTTGGTCTCTGGCTCATACTGGGCCTCAAAATAATGTCTGTCTATGTACTGAACTTCGTCAGCATTTTTCTGTTTGTCTGGTATGGGTGCCAATTCTGTTCTGTGTATCATTTGAACTATCTCGTGTTGCATGTAGCAACGAATAAAGTCTTGTATCATGAAATGCCATTGTATGTATATAACAGTAATCAAAAATTCATTTGTCTCGTAAACTAGATCATGCATAATTATTTAAGCACATATTACTGTTCAATTAGTGTACGGAATGTACGGAAAAGTGACAGTTGTCACAGTCTCCCCCCATTAAAAGAATTTCGTCCCGAAATTCAAGCGATCCTATCGGTCGCAGGGGAGTTGTGAAACGAATATGGTCACTAAGATTCATGATTTATCTTTATGTTCCCATGTACTCTGGGTCATGCTATGAATTCTATCGTACTCAAGTAAATCAATTATGTCTTTTCTGTGTCTTGTGGACTCTTGGTCCGTAACCTTAACAGGTTTTTAGAGTATTGTGGACTCTTGGTCCGAAACCTTAACAGGTTTCTATAGTAATTTTGTCGTTTTGTCATTGATGTGAATTTTATTTATGGGAACAATGACTGTTCCTCAAGTCAGACTCCTCTACAGACTAGACACATGAATGCGTCGCGATCACTACTGATCTTTTTTCTGGAAGTTTCATCTTGTGCGCAATGGTTCTGATCCCTACACCGGGGATTCAACCTTTTCGTTTTTCCAAATCACACTACGCCCTCTCTAGGCGAGGCTCTCTTTTAAGTCATACTTCTTGTCTTAAATTCTTACGATTTCTGCCGTTCATCGGCGCAATCTTTCTGTATTCATGGGTTGTCTTGTTATGATCACATATCTGAACGATCTTGCCTCTAGATTGTTTATTTCCGGTCTCCGTTCATCATGACGGGGATCGACTTATTTTGTTCCTTCCGAAGCTTCACACGAAGCGGTTTGAACGGCGGTGTAATAAATACTGTTGTAGGAAGACTCCACTAAGGGCAAGTGAGTGTTCAAACTTTTCATCAAAGTTTATCACACAAATACATATCACGTCCATACAGTTTGCATCGCTCAGTAGCTTAGTCCATCTACGTTAATATTTAAGTTCTTACGATCAACGGTGTGCTGCAATTTTTGTGATCAGTAAGGATCGTGCAGCGTTTTCTTTCAGGTAATGACGTCAAATTTGTGGCGCGCAATTACTGCATCTAGCTCAAGGTTTCTTCTTATGATTCCTTAATCAATGTGCCGCGTATGCAATGTTGTGATCTCGTTGCATCGCCGTACAATCGAGACTTTGTCGAGAAGCGTCACATAATTGCAACTCTAGCTCCTTAGCTCTTGGTTGCAGGGTTGGTATGATTTTCGTTCTTATCCACCATGTATCTTAAAGTTCTCATTTCTCGAATTCGAAATCCGCTTTTCGTCATCATAGCACATAACTGTTCTTTTCTCTAAGAATTTGCAAGGTAAATTGCAGCTGTTGCCCACGACCTTCCTTGGTTGTTGGCCATATAAGAATGTAGTCAATAAGTATAGTCATGATTTATCCAGGTATGGCTTACACGTTCGACTCATGAGGTCCATGAATATTGTCGAATGTTAGGATCGGAGGCTCTCATGATTGTGTTTGTTTGTATGTTTAGAATGATTTGTAAACATGAAAACATGTAAAGTGCAGCAGAAATGAAAACAAACTTTGTAAACACAATCAAATGGAGAAAATAGTTTGATAAACAATTGCTTCTCATAGAGTCAAAAGATTTACAAATCAAAGCAAAAGATTACAGATATGCTTACAAACTAAACTCCCCCTCAGCCTGATGCCCCAAGGTTGGTTGCACACAAGATGAAAGGATTAGACATGAGGAGAAGAACTCGCTCAGTCAATCAAATGTAACAGTACAGGGCACTGTTACATTTATAGGCAATCCAAACCACTGAGGTATCTCAGCTGACGTCACCATGAAAGCGACGTCTAACAGCCTAACAACCTGTATCTACTGTCCTTACACAAACACTGCTAACCTAACCACTGACTATACATAAAACAGATAATTCACTAAACAGCTGCTCTCCCTTTATGTCAGTGCTTTCCTCAAGGTTGATCAGTCCTTGACTGGGCAGTGCTTTATCATTAGTAGATAGGACCAGCAGTGTTGGATACTTCAGGGTTTTCATCAGCAGTACAAAGGGCAGCAGCAGTTGAATATGAACAGCGGATAGAGACCATCAGTTGTTATAAATCACTTTCAAGGGGAAAGCTTAATGTAAACTGCTGCTTATTGTGAATCCTCTGTTGTGACCTGGTTTTGACTTTACATTATCTGTTCCTCTGGTAGGGTTCAATCCCAACAATCTCCCCCTGGAACAGATAATGCCAAAACCTGTCATTATTCTGGATCTTTATTACTCATCAAGAGTGACTTAGCTTGTTCTTTGAATTCAGCTTCAAATTCCTTTGCACTCTGGTCATCCTCATCCCTACACAGTGAAAGTTAAAGGAGATCCTGCAAATCTTGAACACTAAGGCCTAGTGCTTCTTTCCTTGATATGTACTTCACATTTCCATTGGATCTGACAATAGTCAATACATGGGTCTTTTGGTCAGACATCCACTTTAGTACTTTCGAACCCAATGGATTTCTTGGGAGAGATTTATTTGAAGATGAGTTGAGGGATGATGGCCTTGAAAACACCTGCAGACTTTCAGACATTCTTTTGAAAGCTTCTTCAATGACTTTGTCTGCTGCAGCTATATCTTCTGCAGTTTCTTGTTCAATAAGTTCTTGTCTTTCAGCTTCTGTCTTGTCTTTAGCAGTGTTTGGAGACGCAGGTTTGTTTAATGCCTTAAAAAGGCTTTGAAGCTTTGTTGAAGTTTCTTCTTTTAGACCCATTTTCGTGATGGTATCTTTGAAGTACTCTGCTTCCTTTTCTATTACCTCTTCTTCAGTCAGCTGTTCTCCCTCTTCTTGATTTGTTACAAAAGTAGACCGGAACAGTGTGTCGAGGTTTCCCATCTTCTGTTCAAGCTTCATCATTTGTTCTTGCTTCTTAGAAGTGCCTGAAACAGTTATCTTTCTTTTCTTCAGCCTTTCGTAGGCTTCATCAGTCTGCTGTCTTGACCACTTTGATATGGCTTCAGCAGTATCCATTTTTGCATCCACCAGCTCCTTTTTCTTTCTTTTATACTCAGCAGTGAAGTCAGCAATGAGCTTTTTGAATTTGTTCCAGTTTGGAGCATTTTTCTTCTTTGTAGGATCATTCTTAATTCTGTCAATCCTCTCAGGCTCATGCTTTAGAGCGATTATTGGCCATTCTTCAACCTGTTTTTCTTCAGCATGATAGAATTTTTCTTTCATAATGTAGGCAAGATATTGTTTTCTTAGCTCTTTGCGTTGTTTAACCTTTTCTTTGATTAGTTCCTGTGCGAATTCTTCCATCTGCTTTACCTTTTCAAGGAAGAAATCCAGTCTTTTAGCAATGCCTTCTTCGCTTAGACGTTCACGTTCACTTTCAAATTTAGCTCTTGCTTTAGCCTGCCTTGCCTTGAGTTTGAGGTAATCATCCATATCCTCTGGTGGCATGTAGCCTATGAGTGAGGAGAATCTCCTTTTTGAAGGATCTTCTTCTATATAGAATTGCCTCATCTCATTTTTTATAGCTTCAAGTTCCAGTGGATGTTGTGCAGCATTAGGATCATGTGTACTCTCATCGGCAGGTATTGGCTTTCTTTTTCTATTGAAGAGCTTTGGCTGTGAAGTAGGAGAGGTGAGAGCAGTGGTGGATGACTGACTAACAGCTGTTAAGACAACTGGTGTCTCAACATCTGCTGGCATTACAACTGCTGATATGTCAGCAGTTGTCTTCTGCTTCTGAGCAGGGGATGGAAGTGGTGATGTAGTTTTTGATGGTGGTGATGGTGGTGGTGAATTATCATCTGATATGAGATTTCTTCTCCTTTTTAATGAAGAAGGAGCAGATGATGTTTTGGGTGGATCAGTGGTGGTAGATTGGATAGCAGTGGTTTGTGATAGTGATTGACTGACAGTGGTTGAAACAACTGGTGTTTCAATCACTGTTGTCATTACAACAGATGTTGTAACATCTGTTGTCTTCTGTTTTATGATAGGAGGCAGTGGTGATGGTATGATTGTAGATGATGATGGTGGAGCAGTAGTTGTAGTGGTGTGTGGTAGAGTGGTGTGTGTTGATGACATGGCAGCTGTTTGGCTACTGACAACAGTTTTTGTAACTACTGCTGTATCAGCTGTTTGGCTAACAGGTTTTGAGACCTGCTTTTCTTTTTCTTTTTCTTTTTCTTTTTCTTTTTCAGACTCAACATGAAGGCCATGTTCTATTCCCATCCTATTCATTTTTCCCAACAGCTTGTTATTCTCCCCCTTTTTGGCATTATCTGAAGAGGGGTTTACAAGAAATGATATGGAAGAAGGAACTTTGCCAGAGGCACTTTGAATGCTAGCCTTTATAGCCTTGATATCTGCTTGAGTGTCTTTAAATCTTGATTCAACCATGTTGGTCAGCATTTGTACTTGAATAGCATGCTTTTTGTCAGCCATAAGTTGCTGTGCTTCAAGCATGGGTTGAAAAGTATTCCAAAACTCATTTTCAGCAAATGCATGTTGTGCAGGTGCTTGAGCAGGAACAGCAGTGGCTTGTGCTTTCTGAGCTTTTAAAATCTCTTGCACCATCTCCTTTATTTCAGCAACTGATTCTTCAAGTTTGTCAACTCTGCCCGTCAATTCCTGATATCTTGAATCATCACCTACTTTAGTAGGATCATCTGAATCCCCACCAGCAGTGGTTATATCAATGTGTGTCTTAGGAACAGAGTCCCAAAAATCACCCAATGATGCCCCTTGTTCTTGGTACTGGGGACTTCTTTCTTCAGCACTTGATAAACCTTTGATGTTACTAGTGGTCAAAATAGGCTCACTAGTGGTTAACATTGGTGCTATTGAAGAAATTGCCTTCAAGGGAGTCTGATTTATGAAACAACTGGCCAACTGGAGACCTGTTGATCCACCAGTTGTAGTTACTGCTCCACTTGAACTACCACCGAGAGTTACTTGTAACTCAGGGGGTGTAACCTCCTCAATTGTTGCTGGGATAGCAGGAGTAGTAGCATCAGACCCAGTCACCTGTGGGGGTATACTCTCAGTGACAGGTGATAGAGAGGAACTGGTATGTGTCTGAGCTATAGCAGCTGCATGCAACAAAGGTAGCATGGATTGTGG
This sequence comes from Helianthus tuberosus, assembly GCA_030545235.1. Classification (NCBI taxonomy): domain Eukaryota; kingdom Viridiplantae; phylum Streptophyta; class Magnoliopsida; order Asterales; family Asteraceae; genus Helianthus; species Helianthus tuberosus. The sequence continues at coordinate 124,065,635 of CM060394.1, read as the reverse complement.
CATTATTATTGGTGAGGGGATGGGAGTTGAAAGAGACATGTCCTTGGGATCAGGACTGAGGAAGATGGATCCAAGTGGATTCAGAGCTTCATATTGTGGTGTCCCTGTGCTTACAACCTGATCCTTTTGTGAGGATGCAGGAGGAGTTTTAGGCATGGGTTGAGATCTTTCTTCCAACTGCTGTGAGGAAGTAGCAGCAGTGGTTTGTGGTGACTTTTGTGTTGTCACAGGCATTTCCTCTGGGATCTCATCTTCCAGAGTTGCCTTTGTTTTGGGTTTGGTCGGTTTTCTGGATGTTTTTCTTTTGGTCTTTTTGGTTATGTCAGGTGTGGGTTTCAAAGCAGTGGTTGTTCTGCTATGATCACCTGGAGCAGTGGGCTCAGCAGCTGATACCTGAGGAGCAGTTGTAACCGCTAAAATCTGCTCAGGTACCCCTACTTTTGTTTTTATTGGTGCCATCATCCTTGAAAATGTTTCTTTTGTTAAGCTTTTTATTTGACAATGAACACCTTGTTTTGGCAAATTTTCATTTTCCTTTACAAATTTTTGTTTAAAGTAATAACTCAAAAATCTTGGAAAAAGTAAAAATGCTTTGTTGTCAACATTTTTCACTAAGTCATTGAAGATTTCCTGGGAATAATACCCCAGGCATTGAATCTTCAATGGTATTTCATTAAACGATGTTGTTTTATTTGAAACACACATCAAAAGTGTGTGAAATAAAAATCTTGGAGCAGAAGGAAAATAACCTTTTTGTAAGGTATCAACCTTTGATTGTTCTGCATACCCCCTTTTTACGAAATCAGTTTTCATCTCGGCTTTCTCAAAAGAGAGTTTACCTTCCTGATCGTTGAGATTAAAGACTTCGGAGATCGACTGTGGGGTTATTTGAACTGCTTTACCCTGTATTGAGGAGTTAATGGCTATGACTTTTCCGTCTTGTTTTTCAAGCGACGCCTTTTTCCAAAACTCTCTCTGGGTTTGCAGATAGATGGGAGCATTTGCTGTTAACAAAGTTTTGTACTTTGATGCAGATAATGTATCAATGATGGTGTCAAAGATGTGATTATCAGTAGGTTTTGTGAGTAAACCCAGATAGTTGTGAGATTGTTTGAATGGTATTTCGATGGGTTCTTCGGCCGTTTGAGCGACCTCTTTGGAAGGTGATGGTGATTTAGGTTTTGATTTTGATTTTGACTTTGATTTTGTCATTTTTGCGGAGAAGAATGAAGGAGAATTTTGGAGATTTTGAGAAGAAGGGTTGGAAACTGCTATGAGAAGAGAATTTTGGAATTCAATTCGACAGTGTAAAACCCTGTTTGGGGTTTAGGGCAGGGTTTTATTTTAAAAAAATGATCGCTGATGTGGCAGCGGTTATTAAGATCTGAGGGCTAAAAACTGACCACGTGTCAAACACTGATGAAGTGGATGAAGTATAGAGAACAGTTGTTTTAAGAGCCACTGACGTATCAAGCATCAGTGGTTACAACGGTAAAAATTATGGGCAGTGGATGATTTTTACTATCAGTGGATAGCATATCAGTGAAAAAGACACTGATTTTGAGCATCAGTGCTTTTCAAGAAAATGAAGGATCAGTGGTTAACTTTCAGCAGTGGACAGTGTTTAGAGATCAGACGTTGGAACAAAACAGTGGTTAGGATAAATGGTATAAATCTGAAGAACAGGTGTTTCAGCAACAGTTTTGAGGATTTTCATTCAAGGTTTTGCCACATGTCAATTTTGAAAGACAGTGGTTTAGTACCCCAGATGATGAAAACTTTTTGCTAAGGCAACTCATTTTCGTTTAATATTCAATTAAAACATGAGTACCCTAGTAATTCAAGCACAGTTTGCAATCGATTTTTGATGAAAATTTAGGAGCAAGCCTGAGTATGACATGATCATGACATATGTACCATTTCCTTTTGACCCATTTATGAGGACACAGATACCACCAAAAATAAAGTATTACATCCTGACAGGAGCTGAAACTATTGCCAACAAAAACAAACAAGAGTTCCAAATATATTATTCCAAAAAAAATGAATAATATATCCTGGTTATTTGAGAAAATCCTTTGAAAAAAAAATGGTTAAAGGATTTTCTGAGAACAGTATCAAAAAGGATCTGGTGTATTTTCAATAGAAGACATAATCATATCATTCTCAAGTTTTATGAAAATGGTCAGTGGTTTGACAGCAGTGGTAGAATATTTTGACAACATTTTGACCACTGTTTGGTACCATTTTCTGTGTCAGTTGATTGCAAACATGAGGACACATGGACACATGAGTTTTGAAGATCCTGTTGTAGATCTAATTTCTATGTGATAATTTTGAAAATTTGTCTAGTCCTTTTGTAAGTTCAATCACTGGGAACACTAATGTCACTTGAACTTTCTTGAACTAATGAGCACAAACAGTTGCTTAATTGACCATTATTACCCCAAGCTTTGACTCTTAAGTGTTTTAAGTTTATTCCCTTTTCTTCTGAGTTCAAAAGTTTTGAGATAAACACACTTCTGAGTTTTTGTGAATATTAGTCCAAAATCATTTTGCAATAATGTTTTGAGAGACTTGGTCATGTTTTCACAAGTTTTTCACCCAATCTCACATTACATATGATACAGACTATGTTGACCCCTGTTTTCTTAATGTATTTGAACATAGTTGATTTTGTCCTTTTTAGGAACTCAACCTGTTTTCAACACATAAGATCTAAATAACTAAAGTTTTAATTTCCCTCTTTTTGTGTTAACAAAGCAACGATGTTTTTATGAACATAGGTTTTGTTAATCTGAGGTTTGTACTTTAGTATTTAATGAAAACATCACAGATTACACATCAACAGTTTAAATCAATTTAGAAAATAAAAATAATCTCATGGTTTAACAGATATTGCTTTCAGATCTAGAAACCATGAGGATCTTGTGCATGAATTTTCTTGTTGTGTGAAATTTGTGTGTCATATGACATCTTGGTTGATTTACAGAGTTTTTGAATAACCATTTTGAACATGATTTAATCGATACTCTGTTTTTCAACAAAATACAACCAACCTTAGTATCAATGAATTTTGAGCCGAACTGTTATGTCAAATTGATTGTTAGATCGAATTTGACTGTCCAAGCTCTGATACCAATTGTTAGGATCGGAGGCTCTCATGATTGTGTTTGTTTGTATGTTTAGAATGATTTGTAAACATGAAAACATGTAAAGTGCAGCGGAAATGAAAACAAACTTTGTAAACACAATCAAATGGAGAAAATAGTTTGATAAACAATTGCTTCTCATAGAGTCAAAAGATTTACAAATCAAAGCAAAAGATTACAGATATGCTTACAAACTAAACTCCCCCTCAGCCTGATGCCCCAAGGTTGGTTGCACACAAGATGAAAGGATTAGACATGAGGAGAAGAACTCGCTCAGTCAATCAAATGTAACAGTACAGGGCACTGTTACATTTATAGGCAATCCAAACCACTGAGGTATCTCAGCTGACGTCACCATGAAAGCAACGTCTAACAGCCTAATAACCTGTATCTACTGTCCTTACACAAACACTGCTAACCTAACCACTGACTATACATAAAACATATAATTCACTAAACAGCTGCTCTCCCTTTATGTCAGTGCTTTCCTCAAGGTTGATCAGTCCTTGATTGGGCAATGCTTTATCATCAGTAGATAGGACCAGCAGTGTTGGATACTTTAGGGTTTTCATCAGCAGTACAAAGGGCAGCAGCAGTTGAATATGAACAGCGGATAGAGACCATCAGTTGTTATAAATCACTTTCAAGGGGAAAGCTTAATGTAAACTGCTGCTTATTGTGAATCCTCTGTTGTGACCTGGTTTTGACTTTACATTATCTGTTCCTCTGGTAGGGTTCAATCCCAACATCGAAGCGAGTCCTAAAGGTCATTTTAGAGATATTCCCTTCTTGTATTCACAGTGGAGGACATCTTGTTCTCAAGTTGATCTTCGAGTGGTAACTATAACCTGACGATTTGTCTGTTCATGTCATCAATCCTTGGCAAAGGATTCTGATTCTCAATTTTCTGAAATTTATGCAAAGTGGAGTCTATCAACTTTTCTCCTTGTGTCCTTAACTTGGATATCCAATCCATGCTGACTATCATATCATGACTTCTCAAGTTAATGGTAACAGAAGGTTCCGGCCTTCTGAGTTCCTAGAATATAATTCCTTACTTGCTTCGTCTGCTTAAACTACCCTTCTATATGCCCATTTCTAAAGAATACAGGACGTTTATTTTTACTCGAAACTAGGCCAAGCAGTTTCTTAAGTTCTAAGCATGCAATGTTAAAGTTGATGCCAGTATTAATAAAAAATGGATGCATAAGGTTGGTTAATAGGGAACGTACCCGTAACCGCATATGGATCCTGGCGTGCTTCACGAGTTTCGATCGTGAAAACCCTTCCTTGCTTGTTTCTTCCCAGGGCAATCTTTCCTAAAGTGCCCTGCTTCACCACATCTGTAGCAACCTGGTATTCTCTTATTTCTTCCATCTGGGTCCTTCGCCCAACAGGCATCCTTGTTGTGCCCTTCTTTTCCACACTTTCCGCACTTAGGCCTTAGACATCGACCTTCATGGTGAAAAGTGCATTCCCCGCACCTCGGCTTAGTACCCGAGTAGATTTTACCACCGGCCTTATTAGTGGCTCCATCAGTTTTCCTACCATGTGGCGGTTTCACTTTCTTTCTTTTGTTTGCTTTAGAGCTTACCTTTAGGTTTGAAGCCTTCCTTTTCTTATTGCCTGATGACTCCACATGAGTCTCTTTCTTGTTATCCTCAGATTCCGAAAATTTTCCCACACGTAGAGCCTCTTCAGTAAGAGTGACACTCATATCGATAGCCTCTGCAATGGTTGAGGGCTTTGAGGTAGTCACCATGCTCCAGATCTGAGGTGCAAGTCCCCAAATGAATCGTTCAACCCTTTTGAATTCCGGTTTGACTAAGTAGGGGATGACCCAAGACAAGTCGTGAAATCGCTGGACGTATTCGGGAATCTTCGGTCCGTCCATTTTCAAATTCCAGAACTCCACCTCAAGCTTCTGGATTTCAGCCCTAGAACAGTATTTCTTTTCCATCATTTCCTTGAGCTCGTCACAGCTCAGTGCATAAGCAGCATCTGCTCCAAGGGTTTGAACCTGAAGGTTCCACCAGGAGAGTACGCCATCCAAAAATAACCCTGAGATATAGGTAACACTCTGCTGGGGCGAACAGTTACTCATTATTAGAACGGAGTCAGTCTTTTCTGCCCAATGTACAAACGCAACAACGCCTCCTGTGCCGTCAAAGTTCGATGGCTTGCAGTCTAGGAATTGTTTATAAGTGCAGCCAGTTGGAGGGTTATTTCCGGTAGTGCCACCGCTGTGTTTGGAGCGGAGGGCTTCATGTCGCGCAATTGCCTGTGAGATGCGTTCTTGCAACTCGGCTTCTGCCCTTGGTAACGTACTGGTGTTTGTATCACGTCTGGGCGGCATTCTCTTCTGTCAAAATGGTATGAAGTAGGTTAGACAACATTCCAATTGTCTATGAGGTACATAGCACCATAAGCCATCATGTAATCACCCAATTTCACATGTATATATACTCAATGTATGAGCGAGGAAACAATCACTGAGCCTTCACATAGGCTTGCCAACTTGGCTTATTGTTTGTAATGAAATGAACTCGAGGTTACATCGCCTTGGTCATTTAGGTTTCAGTTATTTCCTGCTATATTAAATTTATTGATGTGTATATTTTCCCAGAGATGGGGTTGTTCATGGTGATAGTGAGTATAACGTCACTGAATCTTTCTGAAGGTTATTCCTCTTCTCTTGCTTAAATATCGTTTCTCAGACGTCTCGTACACGGGTAGACACGAAGTAGGCAAGACAGGTTTCCTACTTTATAAAGTGCTAAAGCACTGGTCTAGGTTTTGTTCTACCATTTGAAGGTGTGAACACCTAGAGTTTAATTTTGTGCAGTGATCGTTAGCTTGGCCCATAGAGTCCACCAGGATTTATGTGCACTGCAAGTCGTTATTACGTGGGCCCCCGAAATAATAAATTGTCTTGCACAGTTACCCCAATTTTCTCTCGTCCAAGCAGATGATCAATCAAGGAGGGGACACTACTGTCCTTATACCTCTGTCATGGAAAAGACCTTTGCGATGGTCCACGCACTAACACTTGTTATCGTTACGCGCGTATAGGCACGATGATTAGATGAAATAGGAATAGAGAGAATTCCTAGTAGTTGGAGGGGCACCTTCAAGATGAATACTTCATCTACTTTTTCTGGTCAAGTATGTCGTCAATCTTGCTTCACATAAGCCGCAGGGATCTCGTCCCGTTGATCAAGAATTCGTTCAAGGTTGCCGCCTCTGCCTTGTCATCATCACCGTAGTCAGGCACCTTCACGATCGAGAGGGAAGAGCAGCCATTTCCTAAGGTAGCAAGCTCAAAATCTTGTTTGGTAATCACTCTAGCCATGAGCTTTACAAAGTACGCGAGATCGGTAGCTTCATCGTGCGAGTTACGTACAATAATAGGAGTCGGGGTCGAAAATACCTTATTCACGTCAATAATCATTCCGTACACTTATTTGTATGTATATGTTCACGTCAATAATTATTCCGTACACTTATTCGTATGTATGTATCGATAAACAGATACGTTACTTAGCATAAATAGGCATCTCTATGCATCATATTTCTTATAACTCTCATTTTTGGGGGGTCATTTTTCTAGTTGTCGATTTACGACTGAGACAAAAACACTACTTGGTACTAGTTTTCACCAAGAGTGTATTTCATCTTTGGCAAGTCTAACTCGCGTAGACTATGCCTTAATTGGCACCTTATCTTGAGGGTATTCCCTACCAATGTCCTTGCCTCGTTTCTTTTTGAAAAGTGTTTGACTCGTGGATCTTGACGCTTACGTGAATGCAATGAAAACCTTTTTGTAAAATGTTTTTTTGTGAGAGAACTCTAGTGATTGTAGTCTACACTCGAGAAGGAATCCTAGTTCACTACAATCGAAGCTCTGATACCAAACTGTCACACCCTGTCTTTTGCGGAAGCGTATGATGTGTGACTGGTTTAATATCATTGCATTCAATCGTAATAAACAACTACATGATCAAAACGATGTTCATCCATTCATAAAATTTGAGTATTACAAACACTTGTTATTTAAGTTTTAAAACACAACCTCCGTCTAGGTTACAAATCAACAAAAGTGGATGACATCTAAACTTGGAGTTTACTTCTAGTTACGACACTTGCGCCCAAGATCCATCCTGTTACCTGAAATACATGTAATTTTGGAAAACATCAACATAAAGTTGAGCGAGTTCACGCGTCTTGTTTGTATATCGTAATTCTTGTAAATCTTTGAGAGACTCCTTTGTAAACAGGTATGAAAAGTGTGTATGAACATGAATGTTTTACAAGGACTTTAAGGCACAGGGAGCACTCGTAATGGCTCCTTTAAGGCATGTGAGGACATAGGGAGTACTTGTTATGACTCCTTGAGGACATGGGGAGTACTTGTTATGACTCCTTGACTGTATCGATTACCCTCGACTGTGTCGATTAACCTCGACTGGGACTCCGAAGCACTACTAGGTACTAGTTGTGACCATGAGTGGGGTTCGGCCGTACCCGTTAGATCTAACCCTCGTCCCTAATTAAGTATTAGTATGTCATAGGCCTTTCGTAGGCATTTCATAGGCATTTCTTAAAACGCATCATACTTGGTACTCGTTCTCACCAAGAGTGCTTCTTGTTTTTGTATCAAACCATTTGTAAACATTGTAACATTTGTAACATGTATTTCACCCCCGAGAGTTATAAAACCAAAAACAGTTAAAGAAAAGGGGGAGCATGAACTCACTGTTTTGCGTCTTCGTACTCGTAACTCAAATCTCGTCAGCAAACAAGACTACCTACAATGTGCTAGGGTCTATTAGACGAGTGGGCCGTGCCTCGCCTTAGTTTTCAGGTTTTTGAGTTACGTTTCTTTTATGTCTTTACCATCCAGAGTTATAATACTTTTCAAGTATTTATTTCCGTATCTCCTTCCCAAGGGTGGGAGTATTTCATACTTGTGTATTTGTATTCTCGTATTTGCAGTTTCCAAAAATAACACATTTTCTCTTTGTCGAAAATACAATATTAATCTTTTAATATTTTCAAAAACCGTATTTTCATTTCTTGTTTCCAAAACAATATTTGCCAAAAATATGTTTGTAATGGTATTTTCCGGAATATTTATAAGTTACGTGTTTGCGTTCGGTTTCTCAATATTTACGTGTGTAACTTATATACTTTATTCCTTGTGATTTTTGGTATTATTTTGGATTTGCAAGTTCTTGGTATTTGTAGGTTATATTATTTTCTCTAAAACAATATAACTATTTCACATAATCACGCACAATGACTTTAATGTAAATATATATTCTAGATACATATTTATCCATTTTTTTTTTACAAAAATCAATCTCCGATACTTTGTATTTTTTTGTAACAAAACCTATGGCGAAGTTTATATCGAAAAACAAAGTCAAAAGCATAGTTGCAAACACTTGTTAGAAAATATTTTCTAAGTGTTCAAATTTTTTAGAAAATGTCGCCATAGTTTCATTTGTAAATGGAGGTGTCCATGCTATTTAGCATATCATTTTCTTTTCCAAAAATCATTCAAACACTCAACAATCACACTCTAAACAATATTACACCACCAAGAGCAAAAACTATATGCTTTATATAATAGTCATGAACTTGATATTTCACGAAAACGCGTAGTAACTTGGTAAGATGTTTAGTGGATTTAGTTACCCTCCAAAGCGTGTTTACTTCTTTTAAAATTTCATTCTTGAAGAGATTTGGTGTTTACAACTTGTAAACATAATTTACAAAAATGTTTATTTATTAAACCTTATTGTTTCTCTAGTGTTTATACACTTGTTTTGTCACTAAAAATAGTGTAGGTTTAATAAAATCATGATCATCTAAAATAATCACCTTTTTAAACTTGGTTTTTCTTGGGAAATCATACACAAATCTTGGATCTACAAGATTATCAACTCATTTTGTTTACTATGTTTCAAGAAATCAATTCTTTCACCTAGTTCATGTCTACACAAGAAGATGATCCTACTATGTTGTTACAAGATCTTCCTTCCACTTGCTAGATTATGTGTTTAGTCACCATCTAGCAAGCTCCATGTGATGATTAACATCATCAACTCAAGAAATCATTAAGCAAATATCATTTACATACTAAATAATATCATTTCATCCATATTTCCTCATATGTAAGTCTTATGTTTATGATTCAAGTTTATGCCTTTTGATGTTCTTATGATTTTCAACATAATACTTTTTTTAACCAAGCAAAATATGTCACACCCCCAAAATCCACATGCGGAGTATCACCGCTTGGAGGCGTGACTGACCAGGATCAAACCACTAATCGTATCGAACAAGTATATAATTAATTGTAAAAGTCCAACCAACATGATTAGTGTCCAAAAACAAACATAGTTAAGTTATGAGCGGAAGCATAATGTTCAAAACCAAATCCAAAGTTTAATTATCCAAATGTTTAACATGGCACACAGCTGTCCATGTCCCACAACGACTCTTCCTTGTGCAAGCTCCAGCTAAGTACCTATAGACCTGCAAAGCATGTAGTAACGGGTCAACAACAAGTTGAGTGAGTTCACGGTTGGGTGTTCGTTTTAAGTTGTTCCAAAAACAGTTTCCTTTAGCTGGCTTTCCTGCCGTGGGGGTTACCCCATAGTTGAAAACGTGATTTGTTTAACCATTTGTTTAACCCATTTACTCTGGCAATCCTGCCGTGGGGGCTACCCCATGATAGTTATCTGGCATTTCGGCCGTGGGGGCTACCCCTTGAATACACTAGACTCGTTACCATATCGACTACTGACTGAAATCATGTTTAAGTGCCCTGAAACTGTCAATGTCTATCAGCATTGACGTGCCCCAGATCCATTAGTTCACGCCCGTCCTCTGCGGCACGGTGTGAGGCTTGTCAGACCTAAATAGCGCTATCTAACTAATGACCCGCTCGCCATTGGCCCGGCGATTAAGTCGATATAAAAAGGAGGGACTTCGTGATAGAGAGTTTTGGTCTAGTAAAGTTATCTGTCCGTGAGGACGAGGAATTACATTCCTTAACCAATACTGTCCTACCCAAGAAGGACGAGGAATCCATATTCCTTAACCCCATTCCCAACCCCTGGGAATCCCATGCTTTGTAGAGTGTGAACTCACCTTGGTTTGCTCGGCAGATTACACAGAAAAGTCAAGTCTAGCAGCTAGTGGTCAACCACGTCCTAACATGGTTACCAGTACAAGTCAGGTTTTGGTTTCAAATAATGCGTACAAGCATCACATAGATAACACATAAGAAACACATACGGATCATGGCAACATGCGACATCACGTTTAACAGTTATGACACATTCGAGATTGGGCTCGCACAAGCTTAGTAGCCTTGTGCGAGTCATCCGTTAAAGCCCACTAATACCCGGCCCGATATTCAGACACCCAATAGCATAAGTTGTTTAATAAATAACCGGCCCAAACATATACATAGATACGGTTCAAATAACAACAACAAACAATCTTGTGCGATTAGCGCTAGCCCAGCCCAATTATCAAAACAGTCCAACAAATAAGCGGCCCAATACTTAAATACTTAAACAGCTTGTGCGATTGAACTAATCCGGCCCAACACACACCCGGCCCAACAGTTAAGTGACACAACACCATGTGCGACTGGACATGTCTTGTGCGACTGGACATGCCTTATGCGACTGAACATCTTGTACGACCAAGAGGTCTTGTGCGAATAGTCGGCTTGTGCGATTAGGGTGTCTTGTGCGACCAGTTTTTAATGATTCGAATAATATGGAAGTTTGTTACACAGCTTCTATCTTGCCACCAATTGCAAAGTTTCCTTTTATTTATCAATTAACAACTTAACAGTTTCACATTTAGCTCATATCAGATCAAACAAGGGTATTTACTCTCTAATTTATATGAACCCTAAATGATACATGATCATTGTATGAACAATAATTTATCACATCATCACATTCCATCAGATGTACATGATCAAACAACAGGTTATAAACATCATCATGCAACCAAATAATCGATTAACATCATCAATTCAAAGCATAGAAACATCACCGCCGGTTTAAACGAGTATTCGGTTCTCATTCATCATCTAAAATTCCAAATCATAATACACAACCCTAACTCATTCGAATCCGAACATGGACATGGCCGATTGCATACATTCATATTAACATAACAATACATTATTATGTAATCATCAAATCTCATCAAAATCAACATACATGTGAGCCGATTAACAAGAGCACTTATCATTCGACATCATAATCTATCAGGTTAACCGAAATCCTAGATCATCATGCAACTATATTAATACATACCTCAAAACATCATCAAACATGTATTCGATAAACTCAACACTAACCGGTTTAGAGATGATTGAGGGTTAATCTGAATGATGAAACTTCGAGGGAGAGGCTCTTTGTTGCCGTCAAGTTCAAGAGGAGAGAAAGAGAGCACTAGGGCTTGGTGTGGTATTGTGTGATTAACAACAAATGAGAAAAACAACTCCCTAATGGAGTGTGTGAGCGAATAAGAGGAGTGGGCCGACCCTCACTTAGGCCGTCCTTGATCCGAATACAAGTTGTGGCCCGAATGGCTTGTCTGAGTGGGTTGTGTTTTGCGTTTACATAATTCATATTCTCACACAAAGTCACATATAATCTCATTAATTCAACAAATCAAATAATTACACCAAGTTCAAATACGTTACATCAAGTACGTTGATAAGTTCGGAAAATACGAGTTGTCACATTATCCCCAAGTTGAAAGAAATTTCGTCCCGAAATTTAGCACGCACTCACTGAGGAAGCTAGTTAGGTTGCATGGTTTTCCTGGTTTTCCTGGGGTGTCACATCCTCCCCCCGTTGATCTGGAATTTCGTCCCGAAATTCCGTAGCTTCAACCTCAGTAGTAGTTGTACCGGTTGCGAACAGTTGGGGATATTTTTGTTTCATCTGATCTTCGCGCTCCCAGGTGAACTCTGGGCCGCGACGTGAGTTCCAACGAACTCGAACGAGAGGTATTCTGGTATGTTTGAGGACCTTCACATCCCGGTCCGTGATTTCCACAGGTTCCTCGATGAATCGTAACTGCTCGTCGATCGTGAGCTCCTTCAAAGGAACTACGTGGGTCTCATCTGACAGACACTTCTTCAGATTTGACACATGAAAAACGTCGTGAACTGCACTGAGTTCTGCTGGTAAGTTCAGTCTGTAGGCCACCCTGCCTATTTTCTCTATGACTTCAAAAGGTCTAACGTATCGTGGGTTAAGTTTGCCTCGTTTGCCAAAACGAATCACACCCTTCCAGGGTGAAACTTTGAGTAGCACCCGCTCCCCAACCTGGAGCTCGAGGGGTTTCCTGCCCTGATCGGCGTAGACTTTCTGACGGTCACGAGCTGCTGCCATTCGTTGTCGTATCTGAGCAATTTTCTCGGTTGTGTCCACCACATGTTCTGGACCAGTAATCTGACTATCCCCCACCTCTGCCCAACAAAGAGGTGACCGGCATTTACGCCCGTACAATGCCTCAAACGGAGAAGCTTTAATGCTGGTGTGGTAGTTATTGTTGTACGAAAATTCTACAAGTGGCAGATGCTTTTCCCAGCCGTTGCCAAAGTCAATCACACATGCCCTAAGCATGCCTTCTGGGGTCTGGATAGTACGTTCCGACTGCCCATCCGTTTGTGGGTGATAAGCTGTGCTCTTATCTAGCCTTGAGCCAAAGGACTTGTGCATTGCTTGCCACAATTCTGATGTAAAATGTGCATCTCGATCCGAGATAATAGAGGTGGGCACCCCGTGCCTCGAAACAACTTCCTTGAGGTATATTTCTGCGAGCGTGGAGAATTTATCCGTCTCCTTGATAGCCAGGAAGTGTGCCGATTTTTGTAAGTCGATCCACTATCACCCAAATAGTATCGTTTCCGCGTTGGGATCTAGGCAGGCCAGTGACAAAATCCATGGAAATTTGCTCCCATTTCCATTGAGGTATCTCCGGTTGTTGGAGTAGGCCTGAGGGTTTCTGGTATTCAGACTTGACTCTCGCACAAGTCAGACACTTGCTGACGTAGGTTGCTATGTGGGCCTTCATGCTAGGCCACCAGTACGTAATTTTGATATCGTGATACATCTTATCTGATCCAGGGTGTACTGAGTAGCGAGACTTGTGTGCTTCATCCATCACAAGCTCTCGTAGGTTGCCGTAGAGCGGGACCCAAATGCGTCCCGTGACGTAGTAAGCGCCGTCTTCCTTCTGTTCTAAGCGTTGCCTTGAGCCGCGTAGGGCTTCAGCCCTGACGTTCTCTGGTTTCAATGCTTCTACCTGAGCATTTCGTATTTGAGAAGGAAGGCTAGACTGTATAGTAAGTTGTAAAGCTCGTACACGCTTGGGCGCAGTGTCCTTTCGACTGAGGGCGTCAGCCACAACATTTGCATTGCCCGGGTGGTACCTGATCGAGCATTCGTAATCGTTCAGCAGTTCGACCCATCGTCGTTGTCTCATATTAAGTTCCTTCTGTTTAAAGATGTGCTCGAGACTTCTGTGATCAGTGTAGATAGCACACTTGGTGCCATACAAGTAGTGTCGCCATATCTTAAGTGCAAAAACAACCGCTCCCAGCTCTAGATCGTGTGTAGTGTAGTTCTTCTCATGAACCTTGAGTTGACGTGAAGCGTATGCTATAACTTTATCCCGCTGCATCAAAACACAACCAAGACCCTGAATAGATGCGTCGCAGTAGACCACGAAGTCGTCCGTGCCCTCTGGCAATGAAAGGATAGGTGCACTGCAAAGTCTATCCTTTAAGTGCTGAAACGCTAATTCCTGTGCGTTTCCCCAACGATAAACAACGCCCTTCTGCGTTAGTGAAGTAAGAGGCTGAGCAATCTTGGAAAAATCCTTGATAAATCTCCTATAGTAACCTGCCAATCCCAAGAATTGGCGAATTTCCGTTGGGGTACGAGGTGCAGGCCAGCTCTTGATTGACTCTACCTTGGATGGATCAACGTGAATCCCATCCTTGTTCACTACATGGCCTAAGAAATGGACTTCACGAAGCCAGAAGTCACATTTTGAGAACTTGGCGTACAGCTGTTCCTTTCGAAGGAGTTCCAAAATAAGTCGTAAGTGTTGCTCATGTTCTTCCTGACTCTTCGAATAAATCAGGATGTCATCAATGAAGACAATAACGAATTTGTCTAAGTAGGGCTTGCACACTCGATTCATCAAGTCCATGAAGACCGCTGGTGCGTTTGTCATCCCAAAAGGCATGACCAAAAACTCATAGTGGCCATAACGAGTTCTGAAGGCTGTTTTGGAGACGTCCTCTTCTCGGACTCTCAGCTGGTGATACCCTGATCTCAAATCAATCTTTGAATAGTAGCTCGACCCTTGCAGCTGGTCGAACAGGTCGTCAATACGTGGAAGAGGGTAGCGATTCTTCACAGTTACCTTGTTCAGTTCACGGTAGTCGATGCACATTCTGAACGTACCGTCTTTCTTCTTCACGAATAGCACTGGAGCTCCCCATGGCGAAGAGCTAGGACGAATAAAACCCTTATCTAAGAGTTCTTGTAGTTGCGTAGATAGCTCTTTCAACTCTGATGGAGCTAAGCGATACGGTGCACGAGCTATAGGTGCCGCTCCAGGAGCTAACTCGATTTGAAACTCGACCTGACGATGAGGCGGGAGGCCAGGTAGTTCCTCAGGAAATACCTCAGGATAGTCGCGTACAATCGGAAAGTCTTCAATCTTTTTCTCTTTCTTGGAGGTGTCAGTAACAAGAGCCAGGAAAGCAGTGTGGCCCTTACGCAAACACTTTTGAGCCTTAAGGGAAGAAATGATGCTCACAGCAGCACCACTCTTGTCGCCACGAATCATAAGAGGTTCCTCACCTGTACGAGAAATACGAACAATCTTCTCATTGCAAAGAATCTCTGCTCGATATTAAGGTAGCCAATCGATACCAATAACGATGTCGAAACCATCACAACGTTGGGGTCATTCCTATCATTACCCTGACCAATCACGAACACTCGACCCCTGGCACCATTGCCGTTGTCATTACTCCCGTTGCTGCCTCCATTATTATTCCCGTTTCCTTGGTTGTGGTTCTGATTCTGGTTCAGTCGTGGGTAGCGTCTCATGAAATGATTCTTTAGCACCACACTGATAACATCCCTTGTTATCCTGTTGTTGCTGCTGATTCTGTGGAGCTTGTGGCTGCTATTGTTGGTCCTTGTTTGCAGGATGTGAGATTCTAAAATCTTTGGCTCCATGACCAAGCTTGTTGCATCTCTGACGACGATCTTTGTTGCACGGCCCGTTGTGGTGTAAATTACATCGATATCACTTAGGGTGGTTTCCCTCGTATCCTCCCTAACTTCGATTACCAAAAGATTGCTGACTGGGGCTCCTGTACTCGACTAAGATTGAACCGAAGTGAAACCCTTGCTTAAATTTCCATCCCACTTGCGTTTGTTGTCACTGGGAGCACCCGAAGTAGTTGTAGCAGCATTAATACGTTTCAGCGGTTTAATCTGTCCTACCGCCTGATCTAAGAGACGTTGAGCAAGACGAGTAATATCCTGGATGGTTGCAAGGTTAGCAGAAGTCGCATGACTTTGACTCTCTGGTACTAAGCCTTTGAGGTACAGCTCAATGCGCTTGATGGGAGGATCCACCCTAGTTGGACATAATACTGTCAGTTCGTTGGATCGTTTCGTGTACGCTTCTATCTCTGACCTTGTCATCCCCAAGTTTAAGAACTCCACTTCCAGCTGGTGGATGTCATCTCGACTACGGTATTCACGTTTGGATCAGTTCCTTAAGAATCATTCCATGGGGTGGCATTAGCAGCCGCCAGCCCCAGCATCTGAACTTGCGCGTTCCACCAAGTTAGCGTAGTGCCTTTGAGAGTACCAGTGGCATATTTCACCCCACAAGCCTCGGGGCATTCACATATCTCTAAGACAGACTCGAGCTTTTCAAACCAATGGAGGAGTCCAACAGCTCCTTTAGTGCCACTGAAAGTACTAGGACGACAGTCCATGAACGTCTTGAGTGTGCATACAGGCGGCTGAGCGTGTTGATTTGTCATGTGCGCACGAAAGGACAAAGTTTAACACAAAGGTTGGTTCACGAGAGTAGGATCTAAAGATCCTAGAGTGAGTTTAGACTGCAGGGTATACCTCCTGTGTGTGCGGCTGCAAGTGCCGTAGCAACTTGTTCGTTGATAAGAGCCGTCAGCTGGCTTGAGTTAGGTTCACACGTTCCCTCATGATCTCACATCGAAGGAAACACAAATAGGAAAGGTGTCGCGAATGTGTGTAAGTGTGGAGTGACAGTAGGGAGCAAGCACAAATGTGTTTTCAAACTATAGTTGCTACGTTCATCTAAGCATACAATAAGCAAAGTTCTATGCAATCTAGCAAGTAGGCAATATAAAACGTAAACCATATCACCTAGAATGTCGAGCCTTGCACGTGGAGTGAAGCGTCGTTGTGGATCGTAGAGCACTGTACAGGTTATAGTCTGGTTTTAACAAAAACGTTTTCCTTTATTAAAACCAAGTTCTCTATAACCAATGGCTCTGATACCAATCTGTCACACCCCCAAAATCCACATGCGGAGTATCACCGCTTGGAGGCGTGACTGACCAGGATCAAACCACTAATCATATCGAACAAGTATATAATTAATTGTAAAAGTCCAACCAACATGATTAGTGTCCAAAAACAAACATAGTTAAGTTATGAGCGGAAGCATAATGTTCAAAACCATATCCAAAGTTTAATTATCCAAATGTTTAACATGGCACACAGCTGTCCATGTCCCACAACGACTCTTCCTTGTGCAAGCTCCAGCTAAGTACCTATAGACCTGCAAAGCATGTAGTAACGGGTCAACAACAAGTTGAGTGAGTTCACGGTTGGGTGTTCGTTTTAAGTTGTTCCAAAAACAGTTTCCTTTAGCTGGCGTTCCTGCCGTGGGGGTTACCCCATAGTTGAAAACGTGATTTGTTTAACCATTTGTTTAACCCATTTACTCTGGCAATCCTGCCGTGGGGGCTACCCCATGATAGTTATCTGGCATTTCGACCGTGGGGGCTACCCCTTGAATACACTAGACTCGTTACCATATCGACTACTGACTGAAGTCATGTTTAAGTGCCCTGAAACTGTCAATGTCTATCAGCATTGACGTGCCCCAGATCCATTAGTTCACGCCCGTCCTCTGCGGCACGGTGTGAGGCTTGTCAGACCTAAATAGCGCTATCTAACTAATGACCCGCTCGCCATTGGCCCGGCGATTAAGTCGATATAAAAAGGAGGGACTTCGTGATAGAGAGTTTTGGTCTAGTAAAGTTATCTGTCCGTGAGGACGAGGAATTACATTCCTGAACCAATACTGTCCTACCCAAGAAGGACGAGGAATCTATATTCCTTAACCCCATTCCCAACCCCTGGGAATCCCATGCTTTGTAGAGTGTGAACTCACCTTGGTTTGCTCGGCAGATTACACAGAAAAGTCAAGTCTAGCAGCTAGTGGTCAACCACGTCCTAACATGGTTACCAGTACAAGTCAGGTTTTGGTTTCAAATAATGCGTACAAGCATCACATAGATAACACATAAGAAACACATACGGATCATGGCAACATGCGACATCACGTTTAACAGTTATGACACATTCGAGATTGGGCTCGCACAAGCTTAGTAGCCTTGTGCGAGTCATCCGTTAAAGCCCACTAATACCCGGCCCGATATTCAGACACCCAATATCATAAGTTGTTTAATAAATAACCGGCCCAAACATATACATAGATACGGTTCAAATAACAACAACAAACAATCTTGTGCGATTAGCGCTAGCCCAGCCCAATTATCAAAACAGTCCAACAAATAAGCGGCCCAATACTTAAATACTTAAACAGCTTGTGCGATTGAACTAATCCGGCCCAACACACACCCGGCCCAACAGTTAAGTGACACAACACCATGTGCGACTGGACATGTCTTGTGCGACTGGACATGCCTTATGCGACTGAACATCTTGTACGACCAAGAGGTCTTGTGCGAATAGTCGGCTTGTGCGATTAGGGTGTCTTGTGCGACCAGTTTTTAATGATTCGAATAATATGGAAGTTTGTTACACAGCTTCTATCTTGCCACCAATTGCAAAGTTTCCTTTTATTTATCAATTAACAACTTAACAGTTTCACATTTAGCTCATATCAGATCAAACAAGGGTATTTACTCTCTAATTTATATGAACCCTAAATGATACATGATCATTGTATGAACAATAATTTATCACATCATCACATTCCATCAGATGTACATGATCAAACAACAGGTTATAAACATCATCATGCAACCAAATAATCGATTAACATCATCAATTCAAAGCATAGAAACATCACCGCCGGTTTAAACGAGTATTCGGTTCTCATTCATCATCTAAAATTCCAAATCATAATACACAACCCTAACCCATTCGAATCCGAACATGGACATGGCCGATTGCATACATTCATATTAACATAACAATACATTATTATGTAATCATCAAATCTCATCAAAATCAACATACATGTGAGCCGATTAACAAGAGCACTTATCATTCGACATCATAATCTATCAGGTTAACCGAAATCCTAGATCATCATGCAACTATATTAACACATACCTCAAAACATCATCAAACATGTATTCGATAAACTCAACACTAACCGGTTTAGAGATGATTGAGGGTTAATCCGAATGATGAAACTTCGAGGGAGAGGCTCTTTGTTGCCGTCAAGTTCAAGAGGAGAGAAAGAGAGCACTAGGGCTTGGTGTGGTATTGTGTGATTAAAAACAAATGAGAAAAACAACTCCCTAATGGAGTGTGTGAGCGAATAATAGGAGTGGGCCGACCCTCACTTGGGCCGTCCTTGATCCGAATACAAGTTGTGGCCCGAATGGCTTGTGTGAGTGGGTTGTGTTGTGCGTTTACATAATTCATATTCTCACACAAAGTCACATATAATCTCATTAATTCAACATATCAAATAATTACACCAAGTTCAAATACGTTACATCAAGTACGTTGATAAGTTCGGAAAATACGAGTTGTCACATAATAGAAGTAAACAAGGGTTTAGATGATCTTACTATTAGCTTAAAGCTAGGGAAGAAACTAGATGAAGATCAAGTGGATAATAGCACACAAGAGAGGTCCTTCAAGATCCGAGAGCACCGGGCTTCCTTAATCACCTTCTAACACCTAGAAATGATCTTGGAATGGTTGGTTGATGAATGACGATGATGGTGGTGGTGGGACTATGTTTTGGCCGAGAATGGGGGCCAAGGAAGGAGGTGAGTGATGTTGGTGAAATGTGAAGGAGATGAAGTTATTTTATAACCTTTCCATGTTTTTCCAATGTATATAATGTCCCTTGAGTACAAGACAAGATCATATAAGATCTCAATACAAATCACATAAGATTTAAGGATATCTTGAAAGATCAAGCAAGATATGGATGGTGGGGCCACTAAAATTCGGTCATAGGTGGGGGAGTATCTAGTTGAGTTTCAAAGATTAGTTAAGTTAATTAGTTGGAAGTTAAAGGTATTAGTTAGTGTTTAAGGGTATCATGTATTATGTAGTATGTTTAATTGTTCGGGAACCATAACTAGCTCAGAAAAAGTAAGACAATGCTTCTAGCAATATTTTAGTGTTCCAGGTAATGTCCGGTTGTTCGGTTAAATACCGGTTCGTTAAAGTGTTTAATTATTCAGTATAGTGTCCTTTATGTAACTTTTTGTGACACTTTTAATTCCTGACACTTAGGAAAGCATACAGGTCCATTTTGCCATATTTTTGCACATTACTAGCATGTTAGAATGCTGAATTTTAATGATTAATGCAGAATTCTGCATTTAGAGTGGGTTTTAGGCACTTTCCGGTACCTAAACTATCACTTAGGCATGCAGTTTTGGGGTCCTTACTTCCCTACACACTACACTAGTGTATCACTTGGTCTCTGGCTCATACTGGGCCTCAAAATAATGTCTGTCTATGTACTGAACTTCGTCAGCATTTTTCTGTTTGTCTGGTATGGGTGCCAATTCTGTTCTGTGTATCATTTGAACTATCTCGTGTTGCATGTAGCAACGAATAAAGTCTTGTATCAAGAAATGCCATTGTATGTATATAACAGTAATCAAAAATTCATTTGTCTCGTAAACTAGATCATGCATAATTATTTAAGCACAGATTACTGTTCAATTAGTGTACGGAATGTACGGAAAAGTAACAGTTGTCACACTCTAAGCATTCTCAGGTGAGTACATAGTTCCCCTATTTTACTGTTTTCAATTGTTTTGGGGTGATTCATATGTGCTAAATGTTTTCGAGGTTTTAACGATAGTTTTAAAAATAAATGATATGGTTTATACAAAATTTATAACGATTTTGATAAAGTAAACAAACTTGTTGATTGTATTTACATAACGAATAATATTCATTAGTTTTGGCCGAACCGACCAGTATTAGGTTATGGTACCATAGGATCTGACAAATCCCGTTATCAGACTGCACTCATGGTTATGTGTGGGTTAGGTGGGTAACGACTGAATCTGTGATTGTTAATTTACCCTTTGGTGGTTTATTAATGCGAGAAGCGATAGGCGAGTTGCGAAGGTTTGGATGTTATTAGCGAGACAATCAAAAGTAGTTTTCACAATTTAAAACGAGAATGATTTAAACGAATAAAGCGATTTTTAACGAATTAAACGATTTGGGCAAACGATTGGTTTTTTGTTAGTGTTTAGATAACGGGACGGGTGTAATGTGATAAAAGCATGGTGGATACGCCGCTGGTACTTCCTATATATATGTGTTTTCATCGTATTACATATCGTGGCGTTATTTAGTTCAATTGGGTAAACGATTTTGAAACGATGTCACACAAACGAGGTTTTCGAAATGATATAAACCATACGAGATTTATTAACGAGTTTTATTAACGAATTTTATTAACGAGATGTTTTTACGAGATGTTTTACAATTTGATTTAATTAAATAAATGTTTTGGGTTAAGAATCATGGCTACGAGATTTTATAAATTATAACCAACTTGATTTGAGTTGGTTAATTATGTCGCAATACTATACTTTTCAAAACAAGGTTTTTAAATAAGTATTGCTACATGTAAACTAGCCATGAATCCGACACTCTCAAAAACCTATGTACTCGCCAGCATTTCTTTGCTAACTGTGTTTTCACATGTGTTTCAGGTGTTGTTGAATGATGTTGATTGCTAGGATCCATGCTCACATAGGACTGGACGAGGCCTTAGTGACTTAATAACAATGATAGACTATGTTTAAATTGTTTATTTAAATTTCCTGACGATGTAAATATTTAATGTTTAATAAAACGAAACTTCAAATTTACGTGTGTTTTGAAACAATGATTCTGTTACAACACTCCCCGACGATTCCGCCACGATTTGTTGTTTTACGCGGTCGGGGTGTGACATACAAGTTGGTATCAGAGCCCATGGTTATAGGGAATTAGGTTATTAGTAATGCTTTGACCTAGTCTATAACCTTCCTAGGACCCTAACGCGAGTTTACTTGCGTTTAGTCATAAAACAATACCGTCACCTATCCTTAGGCGACCACCAGAACAAGAACACAAATTTCGAATCCGCTTTGAAAACCAATCGTCTGTTCTAGGATGATTTATTGTAAGGTTTTGAACCCTTGTTTTGAAATGTGAACACGTGCAAACTGGAGGGTGAATGCCTGTACTCTGAGTTTTCTGTCTAAGGCTAGAGTGTTTGTACAAATCCGCAGTATCGGACCAGTCACTCTTACCTAGGAACTCTTGGGGTGAGTGTTCACTTATAGGCGAGCATGTCTTCAGCGATACATTAATATGACCCGTTTACTTTGACTAATCACCGTCACATTTGTTTGCCTTAGGTAACAAACAAATGATCGCAATTTCTACGTTGTTGTTCTGTTTTAATTATCCGATAACATTTCACTTGTTTTCTCCTATGTCTTTCATTTCCTCTAGAATGTCTCTTCATCGCAACGACACTCAAATGTCCGAGCAAACTGCCAAATTTGCCCAACGAATAAGCGAAGTAATCCTGAAGACTGTGGATTTAGGTATCGCCATGTCTCGTCTCAATAATGAAGCCACCCAAGAAGCATCGAAAGAAGCAGAAGTCGAGCCTTCGAAAAAGTCGAAGAAGCGTAAAGCTCCAAAGGATCCCATAGTCGTTACACCAAATTAAGCAAAACCTAGCCAGGTGGCAGCACCACCAGCCAAGAAGCCGTACTTAGGAACTTTTCCTTTGTGCAATCAGCGTAACCTCCACCACTATGCCAGTGTCAAATGTCGAAAATGTTTCAACTGTGGGTTCATTGGTCATTTGGCACGAGACTGTCGTTCAATCACTATGCTAAACCAAGATTTTCAGAACCCCGTTCAATTTCAAGCAGATCCAGCATAGGCTCGTTTTCCTCCTGGTACTTGCTACACCTATGGCGAGACGGATTATGTCAGGGACAGATACCCAAAGATTTTCAATGCAAATCCGACCCACGGATGAGCCTTTGGCCAATTAGAAGAAGTTGCTGCTTTGAATAATCCGAATCTTATGTTTATGTTTCTAGTGTTTTCCATTGAACTCAGAAACAATCGATTTTGTTTATAAATATATTTTTTTTTGCAATTCTGATGTACAAATATAGTTGCATGTGTGTATGGCATCCCCCTACGATACCTACACCAAAGAACCGTATTTGTAGTTATCTCGTTCATATGATCGCTCATGATTTCCTCGAAAATTCTAAGTGCTCGTTTCATTCTAAGAAACGATGTGACAATTTGAGTAATCACTTTAATTCCTTGGTTAGATAACTAAGGATACCTTTCTTCAATCTCTTATCATTTCATTCTGATTTTTCATAACAACATACATAGTATAGGTTTTCAAAACGACCCTCATAATTTCAAAATATTTCATATAGTTTGAAAACGATTTTTAACACAGTATATTTACTTAATGTATCAAATGCATAATTTCAAAGGCTTTATCTATATTTTCAAAATCCTTATGCATAATTTCAAAATTTACCTCGCATGATTTTAAAACATTTTATAAATATACTTACCTAATACGCCTACTTTATGATTTCAAAAGTATTATGTAAGATTTCAACAACATTAAACATATTTTTTTGAAAAGAACCCCATGCATAATTTTCGAAAAGCATTCTGCTCATATTACCCAACCTTCAAATTATGCTTCATATGTCACCTTGGCATATCTAGCACCTCAACTTCAAGAGTTATCTGATAAAGGATTCATCCGACCGAGCTTTTTGCCCTGGGGAGCACCTGTCCTCTTTATGAAAAAGAAAGATGGGTCTTTTCGAATGTGTGTCGATTATCGTGAGCTTAATAAGCTTACCATCAAGAATCGATATCCCCTACCTCGAATCGATGATCTCTTTGATCAACTGCAGGGTGCTACCTGTTTTTCCAAGATCGATCTGCGTTCTAGGTATCATCAACTTCGTGTTCTCGAAGAAGATATTCCCAAAACTGCATTCCGCACGAGATATGGACACTACGAGTTCACCGTCATGCCTTTTGGTATGACAATTGTTCCAGCCATTTTCATGGATTTAATGAATAGGGTCTGTAAACCTTATTTAGACAAATTCATCATTGTGTTCATAGACGATATTCTTGTTTATTCGAAGTCTCGAGCCGATCACGAGCAACACCCTCGTTTGACACTGGAACTCCTGAAGAAGGAACAACTTTTTGCTAAATTCTCCAAGTGTGAATTCTGGCTTAAAGAAGTTCAGTTTTTGGGTCATATAGTCAACGAGCAAGGTATTCATGTGGATCCATCCAAGTTTGCTGCAATCAAGGATTGGAATACACCAACGACACCTACATAAATTCGTTCTTTTCTTGGTCTTGCTGGTTATTATCATCGTTTTATTTCAAAATTCTCAAAGATCGCGGTGCCACTCACTGCTTTGACTCAGAAGAATAAGCCTTTGGAGTGGGGATCTAAGCAAGAAGAAGCGTTCCAAACGCTAAAACGGAAGCTATGTGATGCTCCTGTTTTGTCCTTGCCCAATGGAAACGATGATTTCGTTGTCTTTTATGACGCGTCGAATCTAGGCCTTGGTTATGTTCTTATGCAATGAGGTAAAGTCATAGCATATACGTCAAGACAGTTGAAAGTTCATGAACAGAACTACACAACTCATGATCTTGAGTTAGGTGTTGTGGTATTTGCTCTCAAAATCAGGAGACACTACCTCTATGGAACGAAGTGTGTGGTTTTCACAAAACCACAAAAGTCTCCAGCACATTATTAATCAAAAGGAGCTGAACATGAGGCAACGAAAATGGGTTGAGCTCTTGAACGATTACGATTGCGTGATTCGCTACCTTCCTGGTAAGGCGAATATCGTAACTGATGCGCTTAGTCGAAAGGAGCGAGTCAAGCTTCATTCTTTTCAAACTCTATATGATATTCAATCTCGTGTCCTTCAAGCACAACGATCTTGTGTAAACGAAGGCTTATTGAAATATGAGCTACCACTTCAACTCGAGCTTAAACTCAAAATGAAAGGTGATGGGTTGCCCTATTTTATGGATCCTTGTGGATGATTATCGCTCAAATCGGAATCCTTAATTGAATTCATTGTATGCTTTAATACATACATTACGATTCACTAAGGACAAAACCGAATTCCTATTAAGATCTTCCTATCTTCATAGTTAGATTCTTGATAATGTTTAAAGTGCCAAATGAAATCCACGGATTAGATTCCTTGTGTGCTTTAAATACACGTGTCCAAAGATAACAAATTAAAGGTCTAATTAAACAATTATGCGATTATGTGTTTATGTGTTCTCCTTTATGTTTTTGTGTGATCCGATTTTCGTTATCCAAATCCTCATAGAATCTTCCATATCTTCATATGAGTGATTCATAGTAGGATATTCAAAAGGTACTACCTTAACTCCTTAATGGGCTTCTACGTGGTAGTTAAGACCCTTGGGTTATATAGTACCATTCCATGATTCGAAAAGAGACCCTTGAGTGGTCTAGTTAAAGATTGATTCAGAATCTGGTTAAGAATGACATGTGATGATACAGCTGAAAGGACCCTATGGTGGTCCAGTCACACTCATCACAGGTTCATTCATTTGGTTTTCCCCTACACATTATAAAATGCACTGTGTGGACTATGCAAGGAATTACGTAATTATGGACGCGTACATAATTATAAAAATTTAGCGCACGGAAACCACAGTAAGATTTATCATGTGTAAGAACCAATAGTGACAACAATAACGAAACGTGAACAATGTAATGGAGGTACGGTGGACGCACCAATGGCACTTCATATACTTATATATAAGTGTCCCTCTTACATTGCAAGCATAATGTTATTTAAAGTTACTAGAAGTTCAGAACCCTAACCAGTGTTGTTTTATCTTTTCGACTTCATGTTTCGAGCTCTCACAAGTTTCCTCTAATTAAATTTCGGGACGAAATTTCCTGAAGTAGGGGAGACTGTGACATCTGTGCCTCCACGGCCATCGAACAAATACCAAATCAATGAAATGTTGTGTTTTATACTTGGGATTTGTATAAATATGTGTGTCGTTTGCACATATCAATTCTTGTTCGATTTCGAGTTCTAAATCGCTTTCTGGAAGGTTATACGCAAACTGGTGCGTAAACGTAATCAGTTTAATGCGACGAACACTCCGGAATAGTGACATAGGCTTAACATACCTTAAATAACCTTTACATAACTTAGAAATAAGTTTTGGAGGGTTTGGTGTGTCGAAATCAAGTTTGTTCGATCGCAGGGACTAGTTGTGTCAAACGGTGAAACTATATCGATTTATATAGTAACGAACATTCCGGAACTTGATCATAAGTTAAACATACCCTAAATATCCTTTACATAGCTTAGAAATAGGCTTTGAGGGGTTCGGTATCCTAAAATAAACTTTATTGATCAATAGGGACTAAAAGCGTCAAAAAGTGCATAAGTTTGCATTTTCGCGCATATCTTACGTTCTGAATATATCCGGACATCCAAAAATTTATGTAATCATTAAAATATTTTATTTTAGTGATTGGCTTGATAAAATTCCATTCGTCGCTTAATTTGGATCGTTTTTGCGTTCGTTACGACTTCCGTCGTAATTAACCGAACAACGCCACCGTACGACCAAACAAACCGACATCCGGATTATTTTTTAGCATGTTTCATGTCCACTATGTTTAGGCATCATTGTAGGCCCTTAAAGTTTGCTTAACGGGCCTTAAACGTGTCAGAAATGAGCTTAAACACTTGCAGGAACCAAAACTGCAATTTATGAAACTGTTGCTGAACTGTGGACCTCAGGCGGCCCGTGTAAGGACCCCCTTACTCTTACGCGGCCCGTGTGAGTGTATCAGACCTACAAAAATGTGTTTCCAGCCTGTTTCCAGCTGTTCCAGCTGTTTGTGAGTGTTGCAAATGGTATTTTCAGTACTATGGGCCATTCTAGGGGTGCCCAAGGTTTCACAAAACGAGGGGTGCACATATACGGATGAGACCAAAGCACGTTATTCAATGAACGATCCTAACGGTGGTCCATTTCCTATAAATACCCCCCACCCCTTTGCTCAAAACCCACACTTGATCCTGAAATTTCTCTAAGTTGGAGCTTTAGCACTCCATACCTGAGAATACTTGGGATCAAGACTCCTTTCTTGGACCCGTTGTAAGTCCTCTTTCGTTCTTTTATGCATTTTTAGCTTAAAAGTCAAATTGCGTTTGACTTTCTGCATTGATCAGTTTATGGTCAATGCGAAGTTCGTTTGAACTTCATAACGTGAGCGTAATCACAATGGTTATAGTCCCTAGTGACTATACCTACTGATTACCACGTTGTCTAGGCTCAGTGACGAGTCGTAGTTTCGGCCAAAATGTGCACTCCCACGTATTTTGTAACCAAACTAATTTTGGGTATCAAAACTGTTTGTTTTGATACCAAATCTGTTTTCTAAATTCGTTAAACATGTTTTAACATGTTTAACTCGTCACTTTTAGTTTAGTGTTTGTGTAGAGTCGTAAGTCAAGCGGACTAAACACCCGCTTAGACTTTCGAACTCGACCCGTTTGGTCGATCATTAGGATCCGACCAAACATGTTTAGTGACCATAGTTGCATAGGGAATAACCTTCCGAGGTTATACCTTATGGTCACTTAGGTTTAATTAGTTGTATGATAGGTAGTTTATATGCCTTAGGTAAATGACCAAAATGCCCTTTTCATGCACAATTGGTAATTAAGCATATGTAACACAAACTATTGTCACTTAAGTGATTATGCAACTTATTTAATCATGTTTAGGCATATAATACTTGTCATAGGACTAGTTAGACGTCTCGAACGTGCTTTTGCACGGACGACACGTTAAAGTAGCGTAAGCTACCTTAATGGGTCGCAATGGGTCAAAAGCACTTAGGTTAGGTTTCGATTTAGAATGTAGACTTTGTTAAACCATGTCATATGAGTTCCAATACTCATTTGGTTTACAAAACCTCATCCTATCCGATCTTCTGACTTAGGTCCGGTTTATTTATATAGTTATTAGGTTGCCGATTGATTCCGTGCTCCCTCTAGCTTTGCTTGGTTGTTGTTCAAGACCTCTAAGCATTCTCAGGTGAGTACATAGTTCCCCTATTTTATTGTTTTCAATTTTTTTGGGGTGATTCATATGTGCTAAATGTTTTTGAGGTTTTAACGATAGTTTCAAAAATAAATGATATGGTTTATACAAAATTTATAATGATTTTGATAAAGTAAACAAACTTGTTGATTGTATTTACATAACGAATAATACTCATTAGTTTTGGCCGAACCGACCAGTATTAGGTTATGGTACCATAGGATCTGACAAATCCCGTTATCAGACTGCACCCATGGTTATGTGTGGGTTAGGTGGGTAACGACTGAATTTGTGATTGTTAATTTACCCTTTGGTGGTTTATTAATGCGAGAATCGATAGGCGAGTTGCGAAGGTTTGGGTGTTATTAGCGAGACAATCAAAAGTAGTTTTCACAATTTAAAACGAGAGTCATTTAAACGACTAAAGCGATTTTTAACGAATTAAACGATTTGGGCAAACGATTGGTTTTTGGTTAGTGTGTAGATAATGGGACGGGTGTAATGTGATGAAAGCATGGTGGATACGCCGCTGGTACTTCCTATATATAAGTGTTTTCATCGTATTACATATCGTGGCGTTATTTAGTTCACTTGGGTAAACGATTTTGAAACGATGTCACACAAACGAGGATTTCGAGATGATATAAACCATATGAGTTTTATTAACGAGATTTATTAACGAGTTTTATTAACGAATTTTATTAACGAGATGTTTTACAATTTGATTTAATTAAATAAATGTTTTGGGTTAAGAATCATGGCAACGAGATTTTATAAATTATAACCAACTTGATTTGAGTTGGTTAATTATGTCGCAATACTATACTTTTCAAAACAAGGTTTTTAATTAAGTATTGCTACATGTAAACTAGCCATGAATCCGACACTCTCAAAAACCTATGTACTCGCCAGCATTTCTTTGTTGACTTTGTTTTCAGATGTGTTTCAGGTGTTGTTGAATGATGTTGATTGCTAGGATGCATGCTCACATAGGACTGGACGAGGCCTTAGTGACTTAATAACAATGATAGACTATGTTTAAATTGTTTATTTAAATTTCCTGACGATGTAAATATTTATTGTTTAATAAAACGAAACTTCAAATTTCCGTGTGTTTTGAAACAATGATTCTGTTACAACACTCCCCGACGATTCCGCCGCGATTTGTTGTTTTACGCGGTCGGGGTGTGACACCCTAATCCTCAAGGCCACTAAGAAGGAAGATCAGTGTCAACGAAAGTTCTTTTTCGTAAAAAGGGATTCTATCGTCAAGGGTTTTGACCTGCCAGTTGAATGGTTGACTTCGGGTAGGATTTAGGGTTTTAGGAATATCCCCAAATATATCTTAAAACTATACCCCTAACTGACATCTTCATTTCTTGTGCAGCAAATTTCAGAGATCTAGCCCCTCTAAGTGCAGAATCGGAACTCAGGATCAAAGACATCTATCGACTTCCTGATAGTGAAAGAACCTTCTCCCTGTCTCTCATAAGTTCGAGCCAAAAATCAAGTTCAGAAATGTCTGGTAAGTATGTTATTAGACCAATTACAGAATATGAGTCTTAAGAGTTGAGTATTTCTCCCTTCTTTATAGTGTCGATTCTCAATCTTGAAGGCTTCCAGCTCGATGAATTGGACAGTTACTCTGGCCTTATGCATGTTAAGCAAGAAACCAACCCTAAGCCAGCAGTCACGTCAAAGCCTACCGGTTCAAAAATCGCTACTGCGCCCAAAGCTCCCACGGCATCCAAGACTCGAGCATCCAGCTCTCGTAAGAGGAAGGAAGCAGATTCTCCAACCTCATCCGACATGTTTCCCTTTGAGAATCACGGGTTCACCGAGTCCAGCAAATTCATGACCTGCTTCCTTAATCAGGTTAGTATCCTTATCCAATATCCTGCACACACATATTTAAT
This sequence comes from Helianthus tuberosus, assembly GCA_030545235.1. Taxonomy (NCBI): domain Eukaryota; kingdom Viridiplantae; phylum Streptophyta; class Magnoliopsida; order Asterales; family Asteraceae; genus Helianthus; species Helianthus tuberosus. The sequence goes on along the minus strand of CM060394.1, from coordinate 124,035,761 downwards.
ATACATATCTATATATTGATACATGTCCCTTTGATCGTAGGGTATGGAACGTCTAGTGTTCCTCTATGAAGACGCATATGGTCTAAACACGATGCTAGAGAGCAAGCTGAAAAAGGCTGAAGCCACCATTGCGGACCAAGTAGTGATTGCCACTGCCAAATCAGAGCACTACGAAGCCAAGTACAAAGCGATGATCCAAGAGCACCAGTCTGCCATCAAGAAGATCACCCACGAGGCCCAAGCCAAGTCTGATGCTGCCCAGGTTCAACACGAGCAGGATATGGCTTCATACCGGGAAGGCCTCAAGAATTCTGTCATCATCTCCCGACTTCAGGCTAGACTGAAAATGGCCTATGAGGCTAAGGCCCTGGGCTTCGAATGCCCTTCATGGAATGTTGAGGCTTGGGAGATGAAGTTGAAAGATCTTGGTGGTATCCCTGTGGAGCATCCTGCTAAACCCGTAGTTGAGGTGTCTTCCAAGGCGACTGAAAAGCTAACTGAGGCTGGTGGCGAGGCTGAGAAGGATGTTTAATCTGATCCTGAACCGGATGCTGGTGAAGGCGTGATGGATGAAGAGGGTGCTGCCCCCTGAATGCAGCGAAATGGGCAATGATGGATGTTCGTGCCTAGGCCGGAGCCCACTTTTTTAAGTTTGATGGTTGTAGTTGTTTGAACAATTTTGTTTCCTGTCCTTTAAACAATTTACTTTTCCTGCACTAAAACAATATGATGGCCAAAGGTGGAAGGATCCTGAGTTTTAGGATGAAGCCCTTGGTCATCAATTAGTATGGTTTGTTTTGAATGATATAACAGTTGGAGGTGGATGGGTCTCGGTTTGAGATGAAACCTTCAACTGTAAAGTAAATGTGGTTAGAAACTAATTGTGCTTTTGGTGGATGGATCTCGGTCTGAGATGAAACCAAAAGCACAACTTTTGCTATGTTAATAATATAACTTTCTTTTGGCCTTATTTATTGTTGTTCAATTTTATTTTTACAAAGCTTGTTTTGATAACAGTTGCTTGACTTGAATACAATTTTAATTTTTAATCCAAGTATCATGTCCCAAACATTCCAACCAAATATCCTAAAGCATATTCTGAAAATATATTTTGAGAATATATCCTAAGAACATATCCTAATCAGGATATTGATAAATGTTATAATCAAGCTTTTGTTAAACATAGTTTCAAAATTTTAAACAATTTAGATAAGGTTTTTAAAGGAAAGATCATACCAGAGGTAGAGTGCAACCCTATTCTCAAACTTCAATCATTTTGCAATCTTTCCATCGAAGATGTCCCTAGTCTGAGACACTTAGTGTACTGGGTCCAAGCTTGATCCTTTGAGCTTTGCACAATTGCCTCAGTAGGAATGTCCCATGTGCATTATGTCTTTGAACACTTACAAATTTTCTATACATCAATTGCAACCGTTTGTATAATTTTTGTATTACAGGGGATAAACCCTAAAATATCCTGGAGATAAATCCTTAGTGTTCTGGGGATAAACCCATAGGTATTCTGGGGAAAATCCCAAGTTTTCATGCGCTACAGGCGGGAGTGTATAAACTCCAAGACTTATAAATGTGAAAACCTTTAAACCTTAGAGAGTATGAAAATACCCTTTCGCGAGAGAGGGTGATCAATCCTCATATACCTTTAGGATCCAGGATATAGCCAACAATAACGAAATTGTCAGCCACTTTTACATGGACTGGTCCCGCTATCTTGAACTATTCCTGGATAACTTGCGCTCCAGGCGGGGTGTTTAAACCCAATTCGAGAGAAAGGTGAATACCTTTAAACCTGTGAAGGGATCAGAATCCCTTAAATGTGAGAGAGGGGGCCAATCCTCTAATTTTTCGAATTATCCTTAGGGTATATCCTGGAGCTATATCCTGAAGCATATACTGCAAAACATCTGTAAACTAAGGTGGGTGTTAGCCTTGCTAACACCCCTCCGATGCTTAAGTCAGTACTGGGTTCAAAAGAATAAAAAATATCAAATATATTAAAAGAGATAGAATTCATACCATCCAAAGTTAGAAATTAAATTCTAAACTCACTTGAAATAGAGCTTTAGGTGTATGGCATTCCAGGATCTTGGTAGCATATCCCCTTCCATATTCTTGAGTTGATATGCTCCTTTCCCAGATTCTGATTCAACCTCATAGGGTCCTTCCCACTTCGGAGCTAATTTTCCATCGGCAGGATTAGTAGTATTCTGAAAAGCTTTTCTTAACACCCAATCTCCAACCTGAAACCTTCTAGTCCTTATATTCTTGTTATATGCTCTGGATATCCTCTGTTGATATGCCGCCATTCTTAGTTTTGCCGCGTCTCTTGTCTCATCAATAGTATCCAATTCTTGGCATAGGGCTTCAGGATTCTGCTCAGGATCCCGGAGGTTGGATCTTGCTGTAGGTATTACCATTTCTTTCGGGATCACTGCTTCCGCTCCAAATACTAAGGAAAATGGAGTCTGCCTAGTTGCACTTTTTACTGTTGTCCTATCGGCCCACAAAACAAACGGTAATTCTTCTGCCCATCTTCCTTTCTTAGCTACTAATCTATTCTTCAAGTTATTGACAATTATCTTGTTCGAGTATTCTGCTTGTCCGTTCGCTTGAGGATGCACTGGTGTGGACGTAATCATTTTAATCCTCCAACTCTTGCAAAATTCGGTAGTCCTCTTACTTAAAACTGAGAGCCATTGTCACAAATTATCTCAGCTGGTACCCCAAACCTAATCAGGATATTCCTTTTTATGAAGGATACTACTTCTTGGTCTCTGACTTGAACAAATGCTTCAGCTTTAACCCAATTAGAGAAATAATCAGTCATTGCCAACATGAAGACTTTTCCTCCTGGAGCTTTTGGCAATTTTCCCACTATGTCCATTCCCCATTTCATGAATGGCCAAGGGGAAGCAATAGGATATAGTGGTTCAGCTTGTTGGTGTAATATATTACTATGCCTTTGACATGCATCATATCTTCGAGCATATTCTGCAGCATCTTTTCTCATCGTCGGCCAATAGTATCATGTTCTTAATACCTTTAAGAATAACGACATGCCACCAGTGTGGTTACCACAATCCCCTTCGTGTATATCCTGGAGCACTTCTTTAGTTTCGGGATCCTCCAAGCACCTCAGATATGGTCCTGTTATGGGTGAAATTCTGAGCCCATGTCCTGGATAATATCTTAAATTATATCTTGATTATATGATAAATGTTCATGCCCGGGATGCTAACTCAGGATATTGGTAACATCCTGATATGGTATCCTGAGGATCACTAACGGATTATGTGCAGGAGTACGAGTCCAAGCTTGCAACGTTCATGAAGACCTTTTCCCCTGAAGACTCAGTCCAAGTGGTTCGAAGAAAGACGTTGAGGCCGCTTTACTTAGTCTCCAACATTAACTAAAGAATATTCGATGGCATCCCCCATTTATAGGAGATTTTGTTTTCATTTCTTAGCTATAAATAGATGGATAGATCAGATCGAATAGGACACAATACTCACTTCTCTCAATCACTTCTACACTCTCGCAACTCTCACTTTCTGAAAAAGCATTGTAACACCTAGTAGCGATCTGATCAATATCCTGCACTGTATCCTGACATTTGAAGCAATAAGAAGAACAAGGCAGCTGCGATTGTCAGCTCCCGAGGTTTTATGCTGGCGATCTAGATTGATCATGGGCTTTCCTCGTACATCTCGTGTCACCCTTTACTTTTTGCTCATTGTTTGATTGTAGATATAGCTCAATATCCTGAGCTATATCCTGAATACTGTTTTTGCAAACAACCAACTCAGCATATTTTCGATACACATTCTTAGCACACTACCTCACTTAACTAATTTGATCACTAAATTGCTTAGGTAATGTTTGACCAAAACAATTTGGCGCCCACCATGGGGCAAGTGGTGCTATTTCTTCTAGAAGCTTTTGTGTCACACCCCCAAAATACCACACGCGGAAACCTCCGCGAGGCGTGTGACGTACCAGGATCCAAGCCACCAATCACATTGAACTCTTAGATAGGTTTATATAAAACTTTCATTCATTAATATAAAGAGTTACAAACGTTACATATCATTCATCATATACAGCGGAAGCATGTCTCATTTCTTAAGTGTATCATAAACCGTTAAGCTCGTATTGAGATTCCAAGTATAACGACCCATGACCACTCCAGCCTTCTAGACAGCAAGTTCCACAAGATATAACCCTATAGACCTGCAAGCATGCAGACAAGTGTGTCAGACGACGCTGGTGAGTTCAAAGTTTTGTTAACGCGTTTAGTTACCAGATGTGTGTATAAAACAGTTCAACAATTTGATTTGATGATGTTATTAACTCGATTACCGTATGTGGCTACTAGATGTGAATGCCCAACCCCAATGCCTCTATCTAGGCATTGGTCAAGTGGTCAAGGTAATTAGTTCAACTAACAACCTCGAGTAGATGTAAGGGGTCTTATATATACACGATGTGAATGCCCAACCCCAATGCCTCTATCTAGGCATTGGTCAAGTGGTCAAGGTAATTAGTTCACGCCCGTCCTTTCGGCACGGTGTGAGGGTGCCAATCCTAATAGCGTTATCAACTAAATACCTAGTTGCCTTCCCGGCAACAATCGGTAGATGTAGGGGGTCTTACATAATAGAAACTAAGTAATAATAAACATCTCATTAACCTGCATTCCTCCCTGGAACGTTACCCGATATCCCTTCCCGGGATGCATGCTTGGAAAAAAAAGCAGTGAACTCACCTTTGGTTTGCTCGGTAAAGTTAGTTACTTGCTTAACAGTTGATCAAACACGTCCTAAGATAATTACCGATAACAATCAGTCTCAGGTGCACATAAACTACATCTTTCATATTCAAATAGTTCACGTATCTAATCGCACGTATTTCTCACACAATAAACATCCAACATATAATCATCACGTACGTCATAGCAAGCATAGTTCGTTCTATTACACAAGTCGTAGCAAAAATCAATACCGACACACATTCACATTTCAAGTTAGGGCCGTACACGCATGTTTTATTTTATCACATATAACTAGTTTGCCAATCACAAGAGAATAGGACCCAGATCAGTTAACATGTAGTCCAATTATTACTCACCCATTTTACCCGGTCCAACTATAATAACCAAGTCCATTCTACAGCCCAGCTTACAACCGCGGCCCATGCATCGCCTAAGGCCCGTGTATATATGATTTCGTGATAGGTTGGGCCCGTAAACCAAATATGTTAATGGCCCAACTTGTTCATAATCCACAGCTTCAACTAACCCACCAAATCCACAGATTATAACGGCCCAAAAAAAAGAAAACAATTCTGATACACCTTGATGTGGGCTGAGCTGGTGACCCGTGGTCATGCAGCCCAGCCATATTCGCAGTGAATAAATGGCCCCTCAAAACAAAGCAGATATCGATATAATAATATCACTAACCATAAAGTCATGCATCACACTATTACCATTAATTAAACTATCCTCACACAAGAACAATATACACAATTAGCACATTCATTAACTCACATGACAAACATCATCATTTAACATCTTGTCTATTCTGACACATATGTAGGATGCACATGGTGATATCTGTTGATACAACAAATACAAGACCAACGGTGGTAGCTGGACTGGCTAGGCAGAATGGTTGAAGGGTTCAACCTTGCCTAACGCAGGTCGTGGAGTCCCCCCACGTTTGCGAGACGTGAAAGGAGGTTTACTAGTTTATTGTTGTTCTTTGCTATGGATCCTCCTCTGAATTGTACTCAGATTCGGAAGTGGAAGCAAAGGGAATGTGTGTGTTGGATGTGAAAGGGAATGACTTGTGTGAAACAAGCATTCGATGTGAATGACCAGAGATTAGAGAATCAGAGCTGGTCAGGAGATGTTTTTTGAGGTAAATGAAGTGTCAATTTATAAGGGAAGACATCTCCCGAAGTGGAATGTATTAGACTAGTAACCTTGCTTACAGTGGAGGGTTTCCCCTTTCGGGGGTTGAAGGCTTTTGACCCCCGGATAATAGTGTGCATTATGCAGACCTGCTTTGCTTTTGCGGCTGCGGGTTGGTGAAGCGATCTCCAGATGTGACCGGCCACTGTTTCCTCATTGTTTTTCCCAACTCACAGCTTTTCAACCGTTGAACCGTTTAACCTTTTGAGCGTTTACATATTTAATCATTTTATTTAGTCTTGAGCTACCCCCGTCATCAGCCCCCCAAGTCAGAGGTTTTTGGGTGATGAGCTCAAAGACTTCTGACTTTTATGTACGTATTTTATTGCCTGAAGGTTTCGAGGGTTCGTTGCTTGAAGGCTTGAAAGGTTGAAGGCAGTTAATGTTTTGAATTTGAATTTTAAATAACTGACAATTGATTTGATTGATGTATGGCAGTTGATAGGGTGCCGGTTTTCGCAGGAGTTACTGTTTTGCCATTATTACCCCTATTGTAGGCTTATACTTGTTATATATTTCCAAACTTATCTATTTGTTTCATAATTTTTTCAAGTGTCTCGCCATTTTCTCCTTCTTCTAAGGTTAGTTCCGGTTTCTCTACATCTTGCATTCTTCATTTTCTGTTTTCAAAAATGGGTGCTCGTAAGGACCTAGCAAGATCTTTTTCCCGTTTAACACAAGAGGAGGTAGATTTATTTTGTATGGAATATGGTATTGATAGGAAGTTTAACCCCACTGCCCCTGCTTGTGATGTTCCCGTTGATAAACCACCTTCTGGTTCAATTGCCCTTTATTGTAGTCACTTTGAGTTCTCGAACCTTCGTTATCCCTTTTCGTTTTTTGTTTTGAACTTGTTGGAGTATTATCGGGTTTCTTTTGGGCAAGTTCATCCAAAGGGGATGGCTAGGGTTTTGCATTTTGAGGTTTTGTGTCGTGTTCTTGGGTATGATCCTTCCCTTTTACTCTTTCGCCGGTTTTTTCGCTTGGCTAAGAATGGCGATTGGTTTACTTTTGAAACAACCAAAGTTGATACCTGCCTTATTTCGTCGATGGTTACTACGCTTGGGGCTTGGAAAGACCGCTTTTTCTGGGTTTCCGACACTGTTCTCCCATTTAAAATGGTGTGGAGGAATCCGGATGCTGTTCTCAATGATCCGGAACCTTCCGAGTCTGAATTGAATGCTGTTTTTCTCAATGCCATCCGGGGGTGCCCTTCAAGGGTTCGTCCCTTTCCTAAACACTTACTAGTTCTTTTAGGGGTTAGTAAAATTTGGGGGAATGTTGATCGGGATCCGGTTCTTATGAGGAGTGGAATGGGTATGCATTTTCCTTTTTTGTCCTCTTTATGTTTTTCTTAACCTATGACTTATGTGTTGTTGTTTTTTGCAGTCATGTCTGCTTTGGATTTTATTAAGAGCGACGACACTTCTGATGTTGTTTTTGAGGATGCTCCGTCTGTTCCTGGTGAGAATGTTGTGGTTAGAACTGCTGATCAAAGGTTTGAGGGCTCAGGTTATGTTAGTGCTGCTACTGCCAAGGGTTTTTCTAAGTCTAATGCTCCTAAATCTTCAACC